>CAWUPB010000913.1:50000-1489375 GCA_963924115.1 Dovyalis caffra | reverse complement strand
TTCGTGTAGTTGTAATAACTTGAAAGGGAAATATCAAGTGACTTGAGGCCCTTGGGAATTGAGGTTTGGCAGCATCCAGAACCTGAGCAGGGATTCGCATCTGACATGTTCACATATTCGGTGCATAAGGACATACAGGCAGCTCCATATGTAGACTCTTCGTTGGTCACCGCAGCAACGGTATCACAACCAATGGCTGTGAATATGTTTCGGGTGTCAGAGAACATGAAGGGGCCTGATCCAAGAGAGACTGACTGCGAGAAACTGTGTGTTTTCTCCTCTATTTTGTTATAGTAGTCGAATGCTGTGAAGATGCTGACGGTTATTGTGCCTTCCAGCACTGATATATTGCGAGCCAGTATGTTACGACCAAGCCACAGTTCAGGATGACCCTCAGTATTGTTCGTGCAATTTAGAAAGAAGTGCGTATTCATGGCACATTTGGATACCCCAATCCCAAACGGGTAAGGCACACTGACATTCCCACACTTTTCTTGGCAGCCAGGTTTTACATCTGGTCCTGCTGTTGCTGCTGTTATGGGCCACGATAAGAACAACATCATCAGCCAAGACACCTGCATGATCTGGAGGATCATTTTTTATGCACAGCCCAACTTGATTAGTAGCAATTAAACCCTAGAAGGTTTATATAAAGAAGCTCCAAACCAAGATCTCTCTCCCACAGATTTCAGCAACTTCTTTTCCTTGTAGGGAATATATATATCTAAGACAGACTATCACAAAACATTAGTAAATTCAAAGAGGAACAAGTAGATGAAGTCTTGAGAATACTTTCTTTGATCCTTCCTTTTGGAAGAACAGGTCAAATAGTTGGACTTGAGCTATCCTACCTACACCACGTGCCTGAATTGAATTGGTAAGGAACATTTAATTATGTGAAAAAACGGAATAGGCAATTATACGTGATTTGTTCTCATTGTCAAATAAAAATGTCAAGATATCTGGTTTTTCTCCTCCTATTCTAATTAACTAGATCTAATAGGTGGTAGTTTGGTAATTATTGGAAAGCTCTTGAAAATGACTGGTTAATTCGGTAAAATTATTTGCATTATTATAATCAATAATTAATCCCAATCATATGGTTTGGTCAACACTAATTAATTTTTTTTCCGAATTAAGATGTGTTTTTTTAATTACATTCAGGAAAAAATTAGTTTTGAAATACATAAAAACTGATTCAAAGACATATTTATTATTAAATAAAAAAAATTAAAATCCCTTTCATATGGCCTTCCAACTTGCAAAGATTGAAGGAGTATATCAAATGTGTGCAAGTTGAGGGAGTACATCACATGTGGTGATAAATGTGAATATAATTTTGCACGTAGTGCCATCAATAGAAACACGTTCTATTTTTCTTATTATTAAAAAAAAAAAAAAAATCATCAATAGAGATTAACACGGTTGGGTGGGGTCAGGTACATAGTACATTTTGAGCTTTGTAATCAATATGCCTATAAATAGTGAAATATGAATGAAATAGGCCTATGTTACATAGTACAAGTTCGAATACACTCCTTACATGTAATTAAAAATAATGATTTCTCATGGTCAGTCTGACATGGGGTGTTTTTTTGGGTTTTTGGTTTCGGTTTGTAATAATTCGGTTTGGTTAAACGAATTTTTAAAATTTAAAATCAAATTCAAACTGAAAAGTAATTTTGGTTTTTGGTTAACAAAACTAAAATTTTAGTTTTTGGTTTCGGTTTTGATTTTTTTTTTTTTGTTTAAACCAAATTTTAAAAAACAAAATTTTAATTTTTTTTTAATTTTTTTAATTTTTAAAAGAACATAAATAGACAAAAACACTTTCAATCCATCATTTATTTATAATAGTGTTAAGGTATTGAGTTTTTTTATTTATTTTCATTATTTTAAAAATTTTAAGAACTAAAACTAAAAATAAACAATATTTGGTTTTCGGGTTAAACCAAACCCAAAATCAAACTAAAACCAAAAAAATTTAATTCATTTTATTTTATTTTATTTTAGAGTTAGAAACCAAATCAAAATTGATATTTCGATTTGATTTATTTTTTTAATTTAAATCAAATAATAAACACGCTTAGTCAAAATAAATTTTCATTTACTAGATTCAGTTTTGTCAATATCCTACTTCATTTATTTGATATAAATTATAGGATTGAGAGCTAAATTTATTCTTGTATAACATAATAATTTTTTCAATCCATCTTTATATTTCTTAGGTTTTTCTTCACATTTGGACCATATATTTTTTAATTTTTTTTAATTGAGACTCTATTTTTTTTAACTTGATTGAAATCCTTTATTTTTAAAGATTTCTTACTTCAAACCTTTTGTTATTAACACCACCAATAAGTGATCGACACGTGGTATTGTAACATAAAAAAATTTGAAAAATAGAAGTGACTTGTCAAAGAATAATAGGTTTCAATAAAAAAAATTCGAAGAGTACATAATCCAAATATGAGAAAACCCATATCTCTAGTTCAACCAATTTATCCTTAAACATGCACTAATTAAGAGTCTAATTTATCATTCTCACAAGATTTTCAGGCTAAATTATATAAATTAATCACATAATTTGTACGTAAATTTTTTTTATTTGACTTACTTGTAAGTACATATATATTTAAGGTGATTTGATAAAAAAAAATTAAAAACTTAACTATATTCAATGATAAAATTAATTCAATTAAAGATACAATTACAAGTTAAAAAAAAATCTTATTATATAAAAATAAATTGAGCCATTAATCTCAAATTATATATCAATCCATCAAGTTTTTTTTGTTTTCGTTTCGACATGTTGCAGTTTGTTGAGCAATTTAAGTGAAGATATTCGACTTTTATTTTTCTGATCTATTTACTTTGAAGTCAACAAAGGCAAGCCTTATTAGATTGTCCACTAGAAAGTGGTTGCTTGGTTGCTTCCTTACAAATTGCAAATGGAAATCATGTCATATTGTCATGTGTAACATACTTCACCAGCTTGACTTTGTTATTTTGATAATCCTTAATTTTATTAGATGACTTATCAATATCACTAGGTTAATATACTCAAATTTTTCTTACTTGCCTAGGTACAGATAGCCATACCATGCTTTTCGGGCGCTAAATTAGTTCCTAGGTTAATATTGACTTATTGAGAGAAGCTGTACTAACATACCTTCGAGCTGTTTTGAGAAAGAGTTATTACACTAATAAGGAACATTTATTTCTTTTGTTTCAGAAATGAGGCAATTCAATAAATGGAGGAGTTATTACAACATAGGAAACCTATCTAGGAGCCACACACACGCATTCAGCTTTTTAAGTCCAGCAATTAAGTCCTCAACAATCAGAAAGAGTAAAGTAAATGCTGCGTTGAAGGAGTCTATCACATCTCAGGAGTGGCCTTTGGGTCCATGGATTGATTCCACAAAATCTACTTGCCAACCTATTCATCACTCCCTACAAAAGGCCTTTAGGCCAATGGATCTATCTAATCATGCAAAAGAAGGCTGGGGTCGCAAAGACTTGAGAGTCAACAGGACACATGATACATCTAGTTCCTTCCTCAACGTTCTCTTCTTTCTTTTTTCTTCTTACATGCAAGTAATTCTTTTACGATACTCAAGTAGTAACGTACAAAAAAAAAAAAACCAACAGAAAGAGAGATTTTTTTAAAAAAGAAAGCAATAGAAAGAGGAAATTAAAATATTTAAATTTAAAGGAAAATGTTCTCATCATTTTTTTCAGATTCAAAAAGTGATTCTCTCTCTTTTTGTCCGTCACTTTTCTAAACCTAGATCTCTTCTAAAATTATATTCATAAAATAAATATTAATAATTACGCATTAAGTATTTTAAAATTTCTTGAAGTTTCATCGTCTACCGCTCAAACCTTTCTTTCTCGTCGTAATTTCCCAAGTGGAAAGTCAGGAGATATTTCGTAGCCATATTTGTATTTAATCTATTATAGCTTAAATTCCCTTTATTTTAGCAGACTTAATTAAATCCATGCTGAAAGATCAAAACAACAGCTACTTACTAGATTAAGTGTAAACGAGCTTGACTTTGTCATTTTGCTAATCCTTTTATTTGATGACTTATCAATATCACTAAGTTTTATTTACTCAATTTTTTCTTAAATTTATCGAAAAGTAATTGAACTGCTGAAGGTAGCATGAAGATTGTGGAGTACTGAGTTTATTTATTTTTATTTTTTTAGGAACGAGCAAGTAGTCTTATAAATTTGAAGTAAATTATAAATTAATCTCTCTAATTTTAAGAAATGAATGAATTAATCTACTTTATTTAAAAAATTAAAATGATGTTTAATAAAACAAAAAATGAAGTACTGAATATGTTAAAATATTGACCCTTAGTATTGTTGGTATAATTTAGAAAGAAGTGTGTATTCATGGCACAGTTGGGTACCCCATCCCAAACGGGTAAGGTATACTGACATTCCCACACTTCTCTTGGCAGCCAGGCTTTACATCTAGTCGTGCTGTTGCTGCTGTTATGGGCCATGTAATAACCCAAAATTTTCTTATTTTCTTATTTTTTATTTTATTTTTACTTTTTATTTTTATTTTATTTATTTATTTATTTTCATTTATTTATTATTTATTATTATTTTTTTTTTGGTTTTTAATTTGAAGTTCATTAAGGGAAAAAAAGAAAGAAAATGATGAAAAAAAATAATTTAGGGGTGCAATTGAAGTAATTAGAGGTGTAATCGAGTCAATTAAGAAGTTTAGGCCTTAAATTGCACCTCTAGGGACCTAATTGTTGAGATTGTACTGAAATTATTTCGCAAAGGGGCGTAATTGCTGAAATTGAAACGCGAGGATCAAACCGAAAGTTTGGAACGAACGATAGGACCGAAATGGAGCAAACGACTCGTCGTTCACTCCAAGGCAGATTCTCTCCAAAAATCTTTGGGAGAATCTGCCCAAATCCTCCATGAATTTCTTATTTTTGATTATGTATTAATTATGGATTTTGTTGCCAAAACCAACGCTAATAGAAATCAATGAGAATTTCCTGTTTTGATTTCACAATTAATCTTGAATTAAAGAGGAAAATTTTTGATAGAAAATTCGGGGATTTCAATTCAATTTTAGGAAATTTTTTGGCTATAAAACGTTTGAATTTCACAAAAAGAGGGGGGATTTTTCTTTGGCGAACAATTCGGGAAGAGAGAGTTCAAAAATCGAAAGTAAGAGATTTAATTTTAATTTTTGGTAGCTGAGTTTTTTTGGGTTTCGGGTTCCGGGTTGAAAGTTCTTATTCGGGTTTGTGTTCTTCAACCTATAACAAGTTTGAGACGTCTTTAGTGTTGATTTGAGGAAGCTTTTGGTTTATTAAGGTAGAGGAAAAGAAATCAAGAGCAAGGTTTCAATCAATTCGTGAGAAACAAGCACTCGTGGTGCTACATTTCGGGTTTTTCATTGAATTTTTTTGGGTTCATCTTACTCGTTCTTTGGAAGTTTTCCGTGTGAGTCCCTAAATTCGATTCCCTCGTTCTTTTTTATTTCGTTGTTTGTTTTAATTTCGGATGTTTAATTGCTATTTATTTCTTGTCTTGAATTGTGGTGTGTGTGATTGAATTTGTTGTTTGAAAAGGGAGTCTTTAAATTTCAAAAAACTTGAAGAACTAGAGAGAGAAAATGAAGAAAACGAAGAATAGGAGAGAGAAAGTTTAAAACCGAGGAACTTTTGATTTGATTTGAAAAGTAAAAAAAAGGTTTACGTGAGCTCGTTTCGGGCTTAAGCCCGACGAAGAAAAAGGGAAAAGAAAACGCGCCGGGCTTGACCGATTTCGATCCAGACTCCAGCCCGATGCCAAAAACAAAAAAAAAGAAAAAAGAAAAAGGGGCTGGGCTGAAATTCTCCCAAAAAAAAAAAAAGGGGAGGCCCGGCCCGTAGCCCACCTTCCAAAAAAAAAAAACAAAAAAAACAAAAAAAATAACAAAAAATAGAATTAGGGAATAAAAAAAATAGGTGAAAAGAAAAACAAGGAAAAAGGGGGATGGGTAAAAAAAAAAAAAAAGAGTAAAAGTGGTAGGTTAATATTTTAGGTATATAATTTTTTTTATTTACTTTTATCGTCGATTATTTTGTTTTTACCCGCTTACATAGGATTATTTTTTTATTATTTTGTATTTTATATTTATTTAACTTTTAGTCTATTTATTTTACTTCTTGTAGTTTTCTTTATTAATTTAGAACTTTTATTTTGGTTTTTTTTTTTAATATGTATTGCTAGAAAATTATATATCTATAAAATTTTGACAAAGTCTCCTATCCGATAGGGACCGACGTCGCAAAAAAAATATGCCTAAAAAAAAATGGCGAAGTCTCCTATTTGATAGGGACCGACGCCATACGAAAAAAAATTACCTTTTAATCAAGACGTCCTCCGACACGCCGGTTGTGTCAAGGCTTTTAGTGGATCCGATATTTGAATCGACATGTCACCCAACGTAGGGGACCAACGATCGTTTCAATATGATGCCACGCCCAAAACTAAAAATTTATTTAGTCTAAAAAAATAGGAGTTTAAAAATTAGAAAATATCTTGACATGGATTTCTAGGAGGTAATTTATGACTAAACCGTGCATAGTACCTTTTTTCGAAAAGGACACTTTTAGGTGATTAAAAATCTTCCTAAAAGCATAACCAATTTCTTACCTTAGGAATCTCTCGAACCAGTGCTACTTTTAGATTCCTAGTTTCGAAATACTAGATGGCGACTCCAAAACTCTATAAATAATCTTGTAATTAATTAACGTCCGAACTCTTAATTTTTCTTTTGGGGGGTCCCGTCCGACGTCGTGTAGCGACAAAGCCACAATAAGAACAACATCATCAACCAAGACACCGCATCCGGAGGATCATTGTTTTATGCACTCGTCGAACTTAATTAGTTGATAATCTTGATTTTGTAAACCAACATATTTATTTGAATAATTTATGGCCAAAAGATAGGTAAATAACATGTATATCTTCCAAAAAGTTATAACTATTTTTTCATCAAAAGTTTCATGGTTTTTGGATTACATAACGAGTATAATCTAAATAGATGAAAAACACTTACAATCCATCCTATATTTATAATAGTGTTAAGGTATTAAGTTTTTTATTTATTTTCATATTTTAAAAATTTTAAAAAATAAAAATAAAAATAAATAATGTTTGGTTTTTAAGTTAAACCAAACCCAAAATCTCAAAAATCGAACCAAAACCCAAAAAAAAAAAAAAAAATTCGGTATGATTTTTTTAATTTTATTTTTGAGTTAAAACCAAATCAAAGTTGATTGATAGCTTAATTTGTTCTTATATAAATTAATAATTTTTCATTCCGTCCTTATATCTCTTAGGGTTTTTTTTTTTTTTACATTTAGATCATGTATTTTTTAAATTTTTTTTAATTAAGACTCTCTATTCTTTTTTAAGTTGATTGAAACTTTTTACTTTTTGAGATTCCTTACTTTAAATCCTGTATTATAACACCATCAATCGAGTGATAGATATATGATATTGCAAAGCAAAATTTTTTTTTAAAATAGAGGAGACCTAAAGATACTAATTGGTGGCATTATAATTGAATGTCTAAAACAAAAAATCTCAAAGTGTAATGGGTTTTAATGAAAAAAAATTCAAAGAGTACATTATCCAAATATGAGGAAAACTCATATCTCTAGTTGAATCAATTTATCCTTAACATGCATTAAGTAAGTGTCTAATTTATCATTCTAACAAGATTTTCAAGCTAAATTATAGACATTAATCACATAATTTATACGTAAAAGTTTTTTATTTGACTTGTTTGTAAGGACGTGTATCTTTGAGATGATTTGACCTGAAAATCTTAATAAAAAAATAGATTGAAAACTGAACCATATTCAAGTATAAAATTAATTCAAATAAAGATATAAGTACAAGTTAAAAAAAATCTTATTACTTAAAGATAGAATTAGCTATTAATCTTAAATTATATATCAATCCATGAAGATTTTTTTTTCATTTCGACATGTTCCAATTTGTTGAGCAATTTAAGTGAAGATTGCAGAATTTTTTTATTTTTGAGTTATACTAATGACTAATGATTGCTCACATGACATTAATAAAGAACATTTATTTCTTTTCTTTCATAAATGAGGGAATTCAATAAAGGAAGGAGTTACTACAACGTAGGATGGGAGCCACACATATACCTGTTGAAGTCCAGCAAGTCCTCGACAATCACAAAGACGAAAGGGAATGCTGCGTTGAAGAAGAAGCGTAGCATCGTACTAACTCACATGTCAGGAGTGGCCTTTGGGTCCATGCATTGGTTCAACAAAATCTGCTTGGCAACGTGTTCATCACTGGATCTATCTAATCATGCAAAGAAGGCAAGACTTGAGAGTCAACAGGACAAATGATGCACGTAGTTCCTTTCTTGAACCTTCTTTCTTTCTTTTCTTCTTACCGACGAGAAATTCTTAAAAGCTTCGCCAGAAATTAATCCCTTTAATTTTGAGAAATTTTAATTTTGAGAAATGAATTAGTTAATTTATTTTTTTCAAAAGTTATTTATGTAATCTCTATATTTTGAAATTTCACTGCAACTTAACTTTTTTCATTCTCTTTAATTTAATTTTAATTTTAATTTTTTAATGAAAAATAAGAACAATTGACGAAAAAAATATTTTTTAAACTAATATTATCAAATTAAATACAATCAATACTAGTTAAAAGATTTAAATAATTAATTTTTAAATAAAAAATTAATTAATTTGTTTTTTTTGGAACTAAAGACTCATTTTGTGATGATCATGAAGCACTTGGTCGCCCCAATCAAGCTCAAATATGATTTCAGCAAAGCGGAGAAGCTTGTTCAAAACAATAAGGTGTAGAAAAGGCTTCCGTATGTCTTCCAAAAACTGCAATGCCATGTTCTTCTCGTTGCCCCCTGCATACAAAAAAACAAGCTACAGAGGGTTTTTAAAATGAGGAAGAGACCATAGTTTTAAATCGAAGATGCAGTACTTACAAAAAACGATTGTGATCGCAAGTCGTTGCTCATGTTGTATATATGACTTATAGATAGGGTGGATGGGATTACGTGTTATAGCCATTAGGTAAAAAAAGAAGAAAAGAAGAAGAAGAAGATGTGAGCTGCAATATAATGATTTGGAATAAATAGTACTCTATTTTCTTGTTATCATTTTTTATTTCCATCAAGGTGAGGATGTTTATAATAAAAATGAAGATGCATGTATATTTAAAATCATTCAGAGAAAAAATTTAATTTAATTAACGTATAACCATATTAGAAAATATCTCTTTTCCCAGGGCGATTTGCTTGGAAAGAAAATCAGTTTTTTTTGGCACTAAATATGACCTGCGCTGTCATTGTAGGCTCCTGCATTTCCTGTTTCCACCGAACATCTCCTCATAACTTGGAAATCAGAACGAGTATGACCTGCGGCAATGTCATTCTGGGCGTATGCTTGTCCATCAAAGGTTTACTCGTGACTTTGAATAGTCACAAATGGCACGCGGTTCCATCAAAGGTTTACTCAAGACTTTGAATAGTCACAAGTGGCGTGTGATTCTTGTCTTGTGTTTATATATCTATTTCTATTTCTCTCTTCAAATGTTGTATATATACAATAAATATTCTTTATGTATTATAAAAATTTTCATGTGGTTTGTAGGTTATTTTGAGTCAATTCTCAATTTAATTTAACAATAATTGAAATAAGTATTGCTAAAAATTTTAATGGCTTAAATTTAGGAGCACAAAAATATTAAAATGAAAAAAATCACTTCTCTCTAAAATATTATAAAATCTTTTTTAAAAAAAACTTTATTAAACCTGATGATATTGTAACATATTTAAAATTTTAAAATAAAAGAGAATATTTTTGATAAAACCTTAAATTATATGTAAATCAAAAAAGATTTTTTTTTTTTTCATTTCTACGTGTTGCAGTTTGTTGAGCAATTTAACTGAAGATATTAGAATTTTCTTTTTCTTGGGTAATGTTAATGACTAATGATACATTAATAAGGAACATTTATTTCTTTTCTTTCATAAATGAGGCAATTCAATAAATGAAGGAGTTATTAGAACATAGGAAACCTAGGTAGGAGCATCCAAGTTTGAAAAATATTTTTGTCTAACGAAACATCTAAGTTTTCTACAGGTGACATGCGTGTATATACATAGATTATTGGTGGTTATATTTTCTTCGTATTTTATTTTCTTATGCAAAATGTGGAAGTTTTTGAGTCTGACCGACCAGATTTTTTTTATATATACAATGTATATAGATAATGTTTTCTTACGCACAAGTTAATACGCATGAATCATAAGTAGATTTGTTTCTTAGGTTACAAAACAAAAACAAAGTTGATTCATACGACCTGAACTACCATTTTCTATGCACCACCCAACTTAACTAGTAGTTAAGCCCTAGAAGATTTATATAAAGAAGCTCCAAACCTATTCACTTTCCCACTGATTTCTGCAACTTCTTTTCCGTGTAGGGAATATATATAGCTAAGAGAGACTATCACAAAAAATTAATAAATTCAAAGACGACCGAGTAGACGAAGTCTTGAGAGTATTTTCTTTGATCTTTCTTTTCAGAAGATTCATATATAGTGCTCAAAACAAGTCAAGTAGTTGGACTTGAGCTATCCAACGCCATTAATGTCTTCCATTATAATCGCAAGGTAGGGTATACAAAGATATTAGAACTTGTACTGATGCTATTGATTTTTTGTGGTTTAAATTTGGACAATTAGGTCTGGTTTGGTCCGTTAAGAAGTCATGGTCCCTTCATCTGTAGTCGATCCGATTTTTCCTTAATTTTATCTTTTAAAGAGAAGGAGAAACATATGTAGTTTTCTATTAGTTCCATTTTTTTATTCAACGACAGGAAAATTTGATTGCAAATTCGAAAAGAATATTAAAATCTCAATAAAAAAAATTGCCAACTTTTTATTTATTTATTGCAAGAAATTATTTTTTGGATTTTTTTATTTACATTGGCTTTTTTAAAACTTTTTTTAAAGACAAAAAAGGCAATATCCTGCATTTATTTTATATAAATTACAAGGTTGTTGGTTTAGGACTTTGTTTTTACCTAATAAAATTAATTTTTTAATTTATCTTTATCTTTATATTTTTAATTAAATCAATTATATCTTTTAATATATATTAAGTGTCCAACATTTACTTTTAGTAAGAATTTAAAGCTAATTATCCTACCAGAGTTGATCATGCCCACGATCTATACATAAAAATTAATCTATACTTTATTTAACTGCCTTACAATAGTATTTTAAAAATAAAAATTAATAATGTACAAATCACATATATAATTCAAGTAATTTAACCTGAAAAATTTGACAAAAACATAGATCCAAAATTTAAAGTGTATTCAAGAATATAAATACAAATTAAAAAATCACATTATCATATGAGGATAAATTAAGCTACTAACCTTACACTATTTATCAATCTATCAAGATTTTTACAAAACAAGTATTTTGAAAAACATATAAATGGAAATGAAAAATAATCTTTTTAGAACAGAAAAAATATGTCAATCCACCAGGATATTTTATTTTCATTTCGACATATTGGAGCAATTTAACTGAAGATATTTTCATTAAATGAAGGATTTATTACAACATAGGAAACTTTGGTGGGAGCCACACACATACCTGTTCAAGTCCTCAACTATCAGAAAGAGTGAAGTAAATTTTGCGTTGACGAAGTCGCCTTTGGGTCCACAAAATGTCAAAATCTACTTGGTTACGTATTCATCACTCCCTACAAAAGGACTTTAGGTCAATGCACATCTCAGGAGTGATCTTTGGGTGCATGGATTGGTTCCACAAAATTTACTTGCCAACGTACTCATCACTCCCTACAAAAGGCCTTTAGGTACACGCGAGTAGTTCTTAGAAGCTTCACGAAAAATTTCACGATACTCAAATAGTAATAGATTAGAGAGACAGAGAGCAATGGAAAGAGAATTTTTTTTAAAAAAAAAAAATCTAAACATATATGTTCTCATCATTTTTTTAAGTATTCAAATGTGTTTTTTTTTTTCCGTCTGTCTCTTTTCTAAGACTAAACCTCTTCTAAAATTAGATTTATAAAATAAATATTAATAATTAGTCGTTGAATATTTTAAAATTTTTGAAGCTTCACCATCTAACACTCAAATCTTCTTTTCTCATTGTAATTTTCCAAGTGGAAACACAAGAGATATTTCTTAGCCATGCTTATTTTTTCTATCTAATAATGCAAAGAAGGCTGGTGTCGCCAAGACTTGAGAGTCAACAGGACAATTGATACATCTAGTTCCTTCCTTAACGTTCTCTTCTTTCTTTTTCTTCGTACATGCGAGTAATTCTTAGAAGCTTCACGGGAAATTTCAACCAAAAAAAAAAAAAAAAGGCAATAGAAAGAGGAAATTAAAAGAAGTGAATTTAAACGAAAATGTTCTCATCATTTTTTACAGATTCAAAAGCGATTCCCCCTCTTTTTTGTCTGTCACTTTTCTAAAACTCTCTCTTTTTTAAAATTATATTCATAAAATAAATATTAATAATTAAATATTGAGTATTTTAAAATTTTTTGAAGTTTCACCGTCTCACGCTCAAACCTTACTTTCTCATTGTAATTTCCCAAGTGGAAAGTCAGGAGATATTTCTTAGCCGTGTTTGTATTTAATCTATTATAACTTATATTTGCTTTATTTTAGCAGACTTAATTAGCTCCCTGGAGAAAGATCAAAACAACAGCTTCTTACTAGATTAAGTGAAAACGAGCTCGACTTTGTTATTTTGCTAATCCTTTGGTTCCACAAAATTTACTTGCCAACGTATTCATCACTCCCTACAAAAGGCCTTTAGGTACACGCGAGTAATTCTTAGAAGCTTCACGAAAAATCAAGAGAGAGAGAAATAGAAAGAGAAATTTTTTTTTTTTAAAAAAAAAATCTAAGCAGATATGTTCTCATCATTTTTTTAAGTATTCAAATGTGATTTTTTTTTCGTCCGTCTCTTTTCTAAGACTAAACCTCTTTTAAAATTAGATTTATAAAATAAATATTAATAATTATTCGTTGAATATTATAAAACTTTTGAAGCTTCACCATCTAACACTCAAATCTTCTTTTCTTCTTGTAATTTTCCAAGTGGAAACACAAGAGATATTTCTTAGCCGTGCTTATGTTTTCTATCTAATAATGCAAAGAAGGATGGTGTCGCCAAGACTTGAGAGTCAACGGGACAATTGATTCATCTAGTTCCTTCCTTGACGTTCTCTTCTTTCTTTTTCTTCGTACATGCGAGTCATTCTTAGAAGCTTCACGGGAAATTTCAACCAAAAAAAAAAAAAAAAGGCAAGAGAAAGAGAATTTTTTTTCAAAAAAAAAAAAAAAGCAATAGAAAGAGGAAATTGAAAGAATTGAATTCAAACGAAAATGTTCTCATCATTTTTTACAGATTCAAAAGCGATTCTCTCTCTTTTTTGTCTCTCACTTTTCTAAAACTCTCTCTTTTAAAATTATATTCATAAAATAAATATTAATAATTACACATTGAGCATTTTAAATTTTTTTTGAAGTTTCACCGTCTAACACTCAAACCTTCCTTTCTCATTGTAATTTCCCAAGTGGAAAGTCAAGAGATATTTCTTAGCCGTGTTTGTATTTAATCTATTATAACTTACATTTGCTTTATTTTAGCAGACTTAATTAACTCCATGGAGAAAGATCAAAACAACTGCTAATCCTTTGATTTGATGACTTATCAATATCACTAAATTAATATACTCAATTTTTTTCTTAAATTTAAAAAAGCAATTCAACTGCTGAAGGTGGCAGGAAGACTGTGGAGTAAATTATACCTTAATCCCTCTAATTTTGAGAAATGAATTATTTAACCCACCTTATTTTAAAAACTAATTTTTTAATCCCTACATTTTAAAATTTTTCTGCAACTTAATCTTTTCCATTCTTTTTAATTTATTTTTTATGTTTTATTTTAAAAAATAAAAGAAGTAGAAAATATGGAAGGATGGATGAAAAAAAATATTCTTTTTCTTAGACTAATTAAGCATTATTAGTTTTATAAAATAAGAGTAATTAATTTGTTTCTCGAAACTAGAGAAACTAATTTTATGCCGAAGCACTTGGTCGTCCCAGTCAAGCTCGAAAACCACCACTAACGAAGACAGACGTTGGGATATTATTTTGCTGATCCGTTCATTTGATGACATGCATCAAAATATGATTTCAGCGAAGTGGAGAAGACTGCTCAAAACAGTAAGGTGTAGAAAAGGCTTCCATGTCTCTTCGAAAACCTGCAGTGCCATGTTCTTCAAGTTGCTCCTTCATCAAGAACACAAGCTCGACAAGTTTCTTCGAAGAGGGAAGAGACAGCGGGAAAAAGTTGATCGAGGAATATTGACTTCCTAACAAAAGGAACACTTGTGCATGAATTTTAATTGAGAGAATGCATCGGTAAATGGCATGAAGGAAGCAAGAAACCCAATCGGCAGCATTAAGCAACAGTACCAAGAAAGAAAAATTTCCAATATGTAAATAACAGGAGAATATATTGAAAGGCATAATTTTCGTACTTGCCTAGGTACAGATCAGCACAGTTGTCAGCCCCAAGTTTTTCATTAACTTTGACAACCATACCATGTTTTTGGCGCACTAAATTAGTTCTTAGGTTAATATTGTGTATGAAGAAAGACATGAGAAGCTGTACTAACATACCTTGGAGCTGTTTAGCATCTATTTACAATCTTGAAATTCCATCGAACAAAATATAGTACAAGGTAACAGCAAAGAAATATATCGCAGCATCCTCATATAGATCGATTCATAGATCATCCACCAGAGTTTGGCTGCATCGGGGAAAAAGATTAATTAATTAGTTCATTTTGGTAATGGTTTATCCCTAGCAAACAATTCACACTTAAAAGTCCAAGAATGGATATAAAATTGGCAGATCCCATTTATGTCAATAGTAAATACCAAGTAAAAAAAATGCTAATGTTAATAATATTCTTACATTATTCTGCATTATGAGATTGGTCGTGCTCAATAAAATCAAGTGCATCTTCCTTAGAGA
The DNA here is from genome assembly GCA_963924115.1 of Dovyalis caffra. Classification (NCBI taxonomy): domain Eukaryota; kingdom Viridiplantae; phylum Streptophyta; class Magnoliopsida; order Malpighiales; family Salicaceae; genus Dovyalis; species Dovyalis caffra. The sequence continues at coordinate 1,474,222 of CAWUPB010000913.1, read as the reverse complement.
TAACATTGACACGGCTCACCCTGTTCTTGTGTGTCACCCCATATAACTTGTCAGCAACCTTCACAAGTTCTGGCCTGAAAGTCGTGGTTATAAATTGTGTATTTGCCATATCAGCCAGGCGACGGATCATGTCTAACAAACAAAGTAATTAAGGATCTCCTCCAAAGGATACATCAAATGAATAAACAATAGATAAATACACTACAGAGCACACATAACTACACACCTACAGCATTTAGATTTTCTTTACAGATTTGACATTCTTATTTTCATTGCAGGCAGATACAATGCCAATTTCTTGCCATATGCAGGGACTGACATTATCAAATGAGCAGTAGTCTCAAAATCTCACCGTTGGTTAAATTATTCAAATCCAGTAGTAGCTTAAATGGACAATTCCCTATCGAACAATAACCCTCATCACATCTAAACACGTGGAAGATATCACACTGGGATAGAGAAAAAAAAAAAAAAATCGCTAAGCAGATATCTGCATATATACAAGCAAGTATTCAATTATGCATGAGTAGCATGCATGTCAATATAACCAGTTTCCTGTTAGATATAAATAACTACTTCCAATCCCGGAAGCTAAATGTCAACTCCCTGAAATGGATGGCAGCAATAGGGGAAGGGCATGGCGGGAATGCAAAATTTACATCAGACTCAATACCAATAGCCAAAAGAACACAAAAAAGAAACCATTAATGCTTGAGAGAGAAGGCAAAGAAGTAACACATAGAAATAGGATACTTCCAACAGCAGTCCTGTACTGTGGATCTAGAGCTGCGTCTATCTCATCAAAAAGATAAAAGGGAGCAGGATCACATCGTTGTATGGCAAATATCAATGTCAGGGCCACAACAGTTTTCTGACCCCCTGATAACTGTTTCATTGATTGTGTTTCCCCTTGCCCTGTAAACGAAACCTACATAGCAAAACCAACTTGAGAAGGAGATTTAAATTTGAGCATGGCCATATTCTCAAGCATTGAAGAAGATGCCGTGGGCAAAATACTTTTGCTCAGCCTATTTACCAAAAAGGCAAATTTCAGAGAGTATTGTTTTTACCAAGACTAGCTGAATTCATAATTTTACCACCTTTTCAATGTCAATAAACAAAAAGTGCACTAAAAGGCTATTTACTATCTAATTTGTGACATCTAATCCATCCTATTTTTTTATTTCCATCTCCATGTTTCTGCAAAAAATAAACACATATAACAGAAGGACAACAAATACATACCTTCACTTTCACACCAATGTATTTCTCAACCCTTCCCTCCACATCCACCTCGCGAGGTCCATCATCATCGTAATCATCATCTCCATGATCACCATCCTGTCAAGATACCATGAAATTCACAGAAAAGTTTCAAAGACTATCTAGATTGACCACAATGTAAACCATTACATTTTCAAAATGCACTCAGTACAATTATCTCAAAATTTCAACATCAAAGACCAAAAAGAATACTGATTAAACTTGAAAAACAACAAAAAAAGCCAAAGGAAGAATAAAAAGGCATTGTAGAAGAGTAACAACGAAAAAAAAATGATTTTGACTAGTTAGTTTGTCAACATTTCACCAAAAAAAAAAAAAAAAAAAAAAAAACAGTGCAACAGTTAGATTTTGAGCAATAAAAATATGCTTATGGGACACTAAGGAAGGAAGGGATGTATAGACTATGAACCAACTTATTAATTTAGAATAGTGAATAAAAAGTTAAACAGTAGCAAGAGATAGAAAGAAAAAATGAAAAATCAGGCTTAAAATGCTCCTTTAACTAACCTTTTTCTTCATCATGACCAGATGGCCATGACCACCTTGCACAAGTTCAGAGAATACTTCACGGAAGTGTCGAGCAACACCTTTGAAAGTACGTTCTATCGATTCGTCCTTCCGCTGATCTAAAACAGATATAAGTTCTCTGATTTTCTGCACAAAGGCATTGTAGTAAAGATACAGAAATCATAAATTCATGTTAAAAACAGTAAGTACAACAGGAGATTTAAATATAAAATTCAGTTCAATAATACCTCGTCGCCTGCATCAAGTTCAGCTTGCCTTTTCTGGAGTTCCTCCCGTTGCTCGGTGAAATTTACATATTGATCTAGTGCCTTCTTGTTTACATGGCTGAACTGCTGAAGTTGCTCATTGCACCTATGAAGCATTTTATGCAACTCTTTCACGCTCCTCCGCTTATACCTATATGTTCCAATATAAGAGAGCATGTCGTTTATGAAAAGAAAGAATATGTAAGTGGAAAGCATGCAAACATTACCCGTCTCAATAAGTACCGAGTACATGCCAAGGCAAGACCAAAAACATCTTCTTTCAAGATTTCAACATAAATATTAGCCAGTCAAAGAGGCAGGATAAATCAATTAAAACCTCAGGGGTTTAAGTTGATTACAAGACATAGTTTAGCAGTACATTAATAGCCAAGCACGAGAAAACTGAAGCTCAGATTGAAGTCATTTACATGAAACAATAAGGAAAATTTGAAGTTTGGAGAGAAGCTATACATTTCAAAAGCATCTGATGACAGGGGGCCCAATTCCCTAATTTTGTTCGAGTATTCCTCCTGTTTAGCAAGAAAAATACTTCTTTTACTCAATAGCTGTTCCAATTCTTTGGCTTCATCTTGAAGTGTTTTTTCATATTTGTCTTCCAAAACCTGGAAACACAAGTTGTCACCTTAGTTGCAGCAACAAACCCTAAAGATAAACAGTCTGCAAAAGATGACATACCTTTAATTCTGTCTTTTTATCTTTTTTCTCCTTTAGTTCCTCCTTTAGTCTATCTATACTGTCAGAAACTCCTGAGAAGAATAACCAGTCAAAAAATTTCTCGTGTCTAAAGCTTAAAATCGAGTTTTTAGAAACAAATCAAAGCTCACTGTTGAGTTCCTCTGTCGTGACTTCGGCCAATGATTTAGCATCATTCAGTTCCTGCCTCTTCAGTTCAGCTTCACCATGTAAGGTGTCAGAGTCAGCAGATGATATTATGGCTTCCAACTCTTGCTTCCGACGTTTCAGGTTGGTTGTAAGATTAGTCTCTAGCTCTGCTTTTCTCGTTTCAGTCTGTAATGAAAATTGCACATTCATGTGAAACAGAACACGTACCGCTAAGGACACTACAATTAACAAGTCGACAAGGTTGAGATTTCTAACCTCAATGCGATCTGTTCTACAGGTAATAAGCTTCTCTTTAAGCTCTTTTATTTCAGGGTTCAGTTGGGATAGTTCATATTTTTCCTCTGGTGTTAAGTGATCAATGAGCTCTGTGCCCATCTCAGCTTGTTTCATGGCCATACTGGCTTTAAGCTGATCTATTTGATTCCGAACATCTGCCAGTGATTTTTCCTATTAATGGAACCCAATGAAAGAGGAATAAGAATAATGACAACAATAACGTAATGGACGCTAAAGAAGGAATAATCTGCCAGTAGTCAAGAGTCACTGAACGTCTAAATGTACCTTATTTTCAAGAGCCTTAGAAATGAATTGTTTCTGCTTATTAGCATTAGCTATGTCCTGCTTAAGCTGTTCCAACTCTGATTTATCATGAGCCCGCTTGGCATCAATTTTCTGCTGCTCGGTGACTCGTTCAGTTATTCTCTGGTCTACATGTGAGATCAATTAAGCGAACACAAGGTAGAAAATAATAGATAGATATAATTTAAGCTAAGGAAGAAAGGAAACATCTGAGAAACTCTTCAACAGATATCTTAGCAATCAAGAGTTCTACTTTTCAACAATCAAACACCAAGCGTTATTTATTAACTAAGATTTTAGGAGTAAGAAAGCTTGAGGAATGTATATATGCATTTTTCATGACTTCAGACAAGAAATCATACCCCAGTTTTACCATTGAATGAAAGCGTAAATTAAAAGCATTTATTCAAACTGAAATTTAAAATAATAATAATAATAATAAAGGATATCTTGTAGCATGAATCTGACTTTTTCAAGTTCTTCTTCCTTAATGTTGATAGATTTTGTATTCTGCATAATCATGTTCATAAACTTCAACTTTGAGCGTCGATGGTCATAAAAGCCCCCTGTCATACCACCTTTCTTGCTTACTTGATCACCTGATCAGTATTAAGCTGTTAAGGCATCACAAAAATGTATGAAATTCATCATGTAAAAATAACATCAAAGATTTCTATGCTAACCATCCACAGTTATGCAGTCCAAACCATCAGTTCGGGCAACTCTCGTGGCCACATCCAAATCTCGACAGATCACAGTTCTAGCAAATACCTGGGAGAACAAGAAGAATATATAGCAATATAAGCATGCAGTACATCCCACACCACTCCAGGAATCAAATCAATATCATTATCAGTTTTAGCTCATGCAAACTTTCAAAAGGTGCCAACACATTTATACACAAGCCCAATGGCTTCAATAACGTTTCACCAATATCCAAGAACATGGCAGTCAAATAATTGAAGTATGCACAAATATCACATCAGGGAAAAAGCGTTTCACTTCACAAGTCATATAATTTCCCAGTAGCCTTGTGGTTGGGGTTAGACAACATTGCTTGCTTTTTACAATTAGTGCCAGTCACCCACCATTATCAAATCAAAACTTTTTATCATCACTATCCATCCTTAGATTCCCAAAGCAATCACTACAAACTCTTGAAAACATCAGCAATCAATTGATAGAACATGTAGAGAAATAACCTCCTAGAACAAAATAGCACAAGAAATTACTGATTTTTCAGTTATGCGTAGGCCAATTTATAAGTTTATAATAACAAAACTCACATCAATGTTTCTGCTGGATCAATACCGTTTCAGTAAGAACAAAGATGAGGGAGAACTAACCTGAGCAAATGCTGGGGTAAAATTTGGAGAGAACTTCAACTTCTTTAGCAAAGGTACCACATCAGAACTCTGTGGATAAGTTACACGGGGAGCTTTTACCCTGTTCAGTGGAATGAAAGTGACTCGACCTCCTTTCAATGCATTAAGGTGCCTAATTATCTGAGTCGATATGTTATCATCCTCAACCACCACATGAAATAAGCTGCTCAATAGACAAACAGATATGAAGTACATCATTCAAACGATGAATGACCAAAGCAGAAGGTGAAAGACTGGTGGCAATTATACCAGCCGGTCAAGCAGATTGAGACACAGCTCCAAGTGAGAAAACATTTTACATAATAGAACAGATTACAGATACCTGTTTCCAGCGGTAACTTCAACAGCAGTAAAATATTTCTCATCACAATCAAGCAACTCTATTATTGGACCAAAAACTCCATTAATTTTGTAATCTCTGCATATACGCCGAATAGAATTGAGCCCTCTCCTCACATCCTGATATCATAACATAGGCAAGTTGCCAGAAACACGAAGGGTTCAGATAGCAAATAAAAACTAACTTCTACCAAATGATCACTGTTGTTTCCAGCCATCAAACAAGCAGGATACTGGCTGTTATGAATGCCTACTGCGTTTTAAAATCCACCGATCGCAATGGAGCACATATTGCTTGTAACCTGAATATTTTGGAAGATATGTTGAACCAAGTAGCTTAAACTTTCCTTCTATGAGAAGGATTTTTAAGCTAAGTTTGAATGTGATTTATGTTCAGATATAGCTTTGCTGTTTAGCAAACTTACAACTTCTCAAGCTTGGCCCAGACACTCAGTTCAGTCAAAAATGACTGATGGCCACATAGCAAGTGATTTTATCAGTGTTGAGACTAAAACAGAGAAGTCAGAGAAATGTAAAAGGTAACTAAAAAGAAGAAGAATATAGTCAGATTTGGTTTGATCAAACTACTAACCATTTTTACTCATATTCCAAAAATATTACACAAGGATCTTAAGTAAATTAAGGTCAGTGGAGTAGACCTGAAAATTCATGTTCATGGGCCCATTCAAGGCAAGCATGGGCCTGCTTGGTCTTGGCTTTATCACAAACAGCCTCACTATGATGCTTGAACTTGGTTATAATGAAACAATCAAAGCTCAAAAAAGCTTTTCATCAAGCTCAATTCAAGCTGTTTATAATCATTCAGGCATTTTGATAACTAAATTTGTAAAATTAAAAGCTAAAGAAATTGAGGAAGCAATTACTCACACCAGGAGTTGCATGATCCAGGCTCTTCTCTGCCTTCTCAACTTCTGTTCTTAGCTTATCAATTTCAGCAGTCAGTTCACTTTCCTTTTTCCACAATGATCTACCAGGAAAAAAACAAAAAAAAAAGAGTCAAACAGAGCAATTTCAGGAACTAACCAAAATAAAAAGAGAACAAGAACTATACTTCCGCTCATCTTGCAGCTTGTCTCTCTGTGCTTTATGATTATTGAATCCTTCACATGACTGGAAAATGAGAGAGTCTAAGGTTGCAATTTCAGCTTTGCGACTCTCAATGTAGGCATCTCGCTCTTTAAAGTCTGCATTCAGCCTATAAATTTCTTCCTGGAGTTTTTGCTCCTGGGATATACACAAGCAGACAACTTACTTAACATCAAAAATTCAGAATATTGAGAAAACAACAAGAATGGCACATGGACTTGCAGCAACAGAGGTAAGAAGTTCAACTGCATTCACAAACCAACTAACAACACATCTTCAATTAATCCAAACAGTCATGCACAAATCTTGCAGACAATTTAAAATAGAAGTAGAAATTCTCTAAGGGCTTTGTTTTTCATTTAATGGTGGCATCTATTACTTACAGCTATAGACCTAGACGCCATAGCCAAGAGACAAAAAACCCATAGATTGCACCAAAGCAGAATAAATCCTGAACAATTGTAACAAGGACAGCATATGGAAAGTGTGACAACTTTCTCCTTGAAGTGTCCAGTTACTGCAGATATTAATTATTTCTAATAACATGATGGTTTCAGTTCCTTGGTCCATTTTACCAAGGGCTAAAACGAAAAAATCACCCAACAAGGAATGAAGGGGGGAAAAACCAAGAAATCCACAAGAAGCTTCCTTGAATCTACAAGGAAAGTAGTTGATATCCACAAGAGCAAGAAATTATGCAAAATTGCAAGAACATGCATCTAGCATTAAGACTCAAAAACGTACATGCTTAAATAGGTGCCCCAAATCCTACAAGGTCAAACCAAACCAGGAATAAAATCCCCCAACAAATTAATCAAAGTAGCAAAATACACAAATAATTCCTAAATAATGATGTTCTAATTACTTATTAGCAATTCTTCATCTAATGTAAGTTATATTATTATGTGCATGTCAGCTCTATGCATTAGTTTATTGACAGTAAAGAACAAAACCTAACATGAGGCACTTTCAGCTGAAATTATAGCTTATATAGTAATTTATGGAAACTTTTAGTCGAGGAGAGACCTTACACTAGTCAAGAAGTGTTACGAATGACCTTTTCACACCTAAGTTTACTCAAGAGAAACCTCCAAAGACTTGCATATCCTAGAACAAAAGAAAAGGAGGAAAAAGACAGGACAGCTTGCCTGTAAAGGTTGTAATCTTTGGATTGGATAAAGGATACAAGAAATTGAACAAACAATATACAAGAGAGGTTAATCATAGCTCCTGTTAGTCCAATTTACTAAAGATGCCTTGCACTATTCAAAAAAAAAAAAAAAGTTACAATTTGTTTTGATCATTAAATTGTCTGATAAGAGGCCTGGTCCTTTCCTAATTAAATGATGATGAACATGGGATAAGAAGGTGCCTCCTAATCTATCCGCTAGGAAGATTCTGACAACACCATCATTCAACTGAGATGATGTTCAAGTATCAGAAGAGATTAACGTAAACTCTTGCCTGGGCCAAATTTGAAGAAAGAACACGTTGTAAATCATCAATTTCCTTTTGAAGCCATTTGTCACGAGCAGTTTTGCTGGAAAATTGGGTAGCACGACCCTGTTTTTGATAAAGGATACTAAGCTGCTTTTCACGCTCCATTATTCTGCAAGTTGCCAAAACCGTTTATGAAAGAAAGATACTGCACATAGCGCAAGCTCATCTCCCAAATAAATGTGCTATTTTGGCATAGACAGAACCATCAAAGGTCAAGAAAGAAAATACACTTCAGGAGTCAGGAAAAAAAAAAGAAATTTGGAAAAAGAAAACAAACGAAAACTTTTTACTGAATAAATTTATCAGCAACGTTTTTTACTGACTTATCATGACTGATCTAAGGCCTCATTCACATGTCCGAAGTAATGGAAAAGCACATACCCTGGATACTATCTGAATGCAGCCTGAACTTTAGCATGTTCACTTTAATTACCAATCAAAACTAAAACCCATACACTAGCACCAAGCAATCTTAATTATAGGAGTAGATAAAACAATAGCACCTGGTCCATGTGCAACAAACAAAAGCATGAACAAACTTGCGAATTCTCAGTTTACCTCTTTGTGATATCCTTTTCCTTTGAAAGGTTTTCTTCATAGATGGGGCTAATTTTGTTGAGCTCCTTCATAGAGTCCTGTATTTCTTTCTGTAGAATATCAAGTTGCTTCATAGCATCTTCCTGAAAGCATGTACATACATTAAATAAAACATTCATCATTCTTTATCCTCAAAAAATAATTAACATTTTTCTCTTTGTTAGAGTTTGATACTTTGGCTTGGATATTTCCAGAAAATCTCTCTTGCATGTCTTTCACATCAAGCTCAAGCTCTGTCTGCTTCTTTATTGCTTCTGTTTGTCGTTTCTCTGCTGCCTCTTTCTCTTTGTTCAGTGCTTGAACTTCTTTTGTAAGATCTTTGAGCACCTTCTCCAAGTCTTTGGACTCTTCATGGGCATTCAACACCTCATTATACATCTTCGCTGATTTTTCAGAAACCTTGCTTCGAGCCTCTTCCACCTGAGAAGGGAACAAATAAATATATAAAGGCACTACCTCACCTCAGAAAAAAAAAATAATGAAACAATAAAGTTTAGCTAAGGTCAAGACAATTAACATTGCCACCATGCCTCCCCGCCAACCACCCCCCCCCACCCCCCACCCCCAAAAAAAAAAAAAGAAAAACCAATAATGAGTAGGAACAGAGAATACTAGCACCAAATCTTTCTGCAGCTGTCATTGGATGACAACTAGCAATTCACAGCATGCTACAATCAAGATTATCACATGCTAATTACTGATCCAACAGTTTCCAAAAGCAGTCTAGAAACAAGACCCTGACAAAGATTACTATAACTGTCAAAACATTTTATTTTTCACTTAAGAACTAAGCTCAACTCTCAGTTCCCCATTCAAAACTACAAAGTTATCTCATAATATATAGGCACATAAAGAACAAGCTACAAGAACCAGTGGAAGAAATGAAAGAGTTAGTACATCTAAAATAATGAGTTTGATCACGTTTATTTTCCTCTTTGTCAGCTAATTTTTGAGCAGCAAATCCTAATTATGTTTAGTCAGTGAAATGTCTGTCCTTTACATACTTTAAAGTAGCAATTTGGTGTAACATTCTTCAAGATTCATAAAAGCAATACATGAAGAAACCTTTACGCATGTCCAAGCATCTAACAGGTACTGACCTCCAATAATTTCTGCCGAGCATCATGGAGTTCCTTATCATAAATAGTATATTCTAGAGATTTTCGCTGCTTGTCAAGCTGCTGATATTTTCTCAGCTCCTCTTTCTCTTCATCCAGTTCCTTCAGCCTCTCATCCAAGTACTGAACAACTTGAATTATCTGTTTTCTTTTGTTCCCTGGTTAACAGAAAACATAAAATTATACACACGCTGAAAAGCATCTGCACAACAAAACCCAACTCAACTATCCCTTCCTTGCCTGTTTCCTGCATAATTTTCAAACTTTCACGCCGTCTCTCTTCATAAACTCGAGTGCCACCGATTTCTTTCAGTAAATCAAGACGCTCAGAGTCCTTCATCAACGTCAATGATGCTATCTATGAAGTATCACAAGAAACAAAACAGAAATTAAAAAACGAGCAAGAAAAGAATATACATAAATTTTAAGAAGATTGAGCCATAAGGAAAGGTTCAGAGTATCAAACCTTCCCTTGCTGCACTACATAATATGGATTAGAGCGAGAGAACCCAGCACTTTCCAGTAAATTCAAAACTTCAGTTTTCCTACAAATTATCAGACTTTCTATCATTGAGCTTACAGATACAAATCAAAAGGCAGTGAGATATAAAGTTCATAAAGAACATAGATTTCCTTTCTAAAAAGGACAGAGACTCACGTAATGTGCTTTCCATCCAAAAAATACTCATCCTTTTTCAAACTGATTGTTCTTCGGAGACGCACTTCCTCCTTATCAACCTGTTGATAGGTGAAAAGGCATGCTTATCATGTGAAAGGACAAGAAGAATAAGACAAATTAATGGACACCATATGTAACAATATCTCTTATGAGGTAAATGAAACATGGATCCAGGGGGGCATTGTGTAAAGCATTTTGCAGCCATATTGATATAATATAGCAAAAAAGAAGCGCCGACCAATTTTTTTTCTCCTCTTCCACAATTCTCTCATGAGGCACACATAACTACAACAACAAGTTAATCCACAAAAGTGTAGCAACCATTCTATTTTCTATAACAAAGATAGCCATGCCACTAGCTTGCCCTTTGAGGTGGCCATCAACAGTAACAGAGTTGGTTCCGGGTGGTTGATGAAGGGACCACATAGTTGAAATACAGACTTCCAATCGAAACACTCAGGAAGCCAGGAGTACAAGGACTTGGCATGATGGTAGTCATGTTTAGAGGTAGTAATTGAAGACAACCGCCTAATAAAATAATAACCAATCTGGGTTGATCTATATGAAAAAAGATTTCACAAAGAATGCAATGGAGATTGAGCACTTTCGAAGAAGAAAAGAATGATCAGGTTCTCTTCATCTTTTGAAGGTTAGGAGGGATGAAAAAAATGGAACAAAAAGAAAATTGCATGGCAGCATATATTGAGCACTTTCTCTGTTTTTTGTTTTTTTCCCTAGTTCTTCCGTAAAGCATTACAAGGTTGCCAATTTTATGCATGGCTGCAAGGATAGTGGCAGAAGCCTTGATTATTGTCCAAACTGATGGAAGCAAAATTTTGTCTTTATGAACTTCTCAAATAAAATTATGCCCTTATCAGAGAACAACTAATTCAAAAGAAGTTCTGGAGCACAGTGGGAAAAGTATATAATGATAAAGATAAAGAAGAAAAAGGTGAACATAAAAATGAGTATCTTTCCCCTTTTGTTAGAAGATCTGGACCATTACTTAGCCTCTATACCACAGTAAAGAAAACAGAGTAGCTTAAGAAGTATTACCGGGATGCGATTGTCAGAATTATCAAATACAATCTCCACGAAAGCTGATAAAACTTGATGTCCAGCACCTTCCTGTTCAATAACACAAATAAGAAAAATTCAAACTTAAAAGCGTGACAATGAAAAATACCTCTCATAGATTGGAATTGAGATAGTATGCGATAAAACATACATGGAGTAGTTGATGCCTGTCATCATTGCGCAGGTTTTGGAAGAGATCACTCAACAAAAAACGAATGGCTACAAAAGAAACATATTGTAAGCCCATAATAGAAGTTTGATATCAATGAACTTCAATAAAAGTTTGTCAAAAAAGACAAAAACAAATGAAAATCAAGGGCACGATCACTCACCGTGGAAAAAGTTTGTCTTCCCAGATCCATTAGCGCCAACTGCAGAAGACATATAGGACTTTGAGAAGAATTCACAGGACAGCGCATTTTAAATGGATCAAGCCAAAGTCAAATAAATTGACAGAAAAAAGAAAGCACAATAGAAAAATGAATTATTTAACCAAGAAATCACACATTAACCAAGATCCAATCAGTTTCTTAAAACAAGGAACTGCAACAAATATATGCATTTCTCATAACTGTCATGATCCTGGCTCCCCCACTTTTAAAACACCCTCAGGTGCTCTTTTCGACCTCCCAACCTCTCTGAGTACATAACTCTCCATGCCTTCACACTTACAGTTTTAAGATTTCCAGAATTTCATGATTTCAAAAGGATTCCACACACACATGTAAGATGGCAAAGTGATGATATGCTTATTAAATGGTGATGCTTCTAATAGATGGCAAAGTCATGGAACTACCATACTTTCTTGGCACGATTCTTGGTGCACTACATTACTAGATGAACAAATTCTGGTCTCTTTCTACAAGCTGTGGGAATTCTACATTTCATGACACTTTGTGGGAAGTAGTTTCTGATCATGTTACATTTCTCTGGTGCTTACGATGTACCTGTACAGACCCCCATAAAGACTTGGAAAACTATTATTAGGGACACTGCATAGAAATGCCCTAATCTAGGTAGGTTTCCATACAGAATTAACTGGAGTGGGAAAATTGAGGACAGTTGAGGGGACTTGAAAAACAGGTCCTAGGCTTGCATTTTTTTAGTTGGGTAGCAATACAAAAGGTAGATTTGACTAATCACAGCCATCAAACAAGGGATAATCCTTCGGTCCAGAAATTATTACTACTCATCACTCAATATATTATAACCCAAAAAACAAAAATAACAATAGTAATAATAATTAAAAAAAAAATCACAAGGGAAAAAAAAATTACCAACACAATTAACTTTCGAGCTGAAAGGCTCGGTAGCAATTTGTTCTCGATAGCTCTTAAAACCCTCGATTATCACCTATATCCAAACAAAATCAAATTCAGTTTTCTAATTTCTAAAAATAAAAATAAATTCACAAAAAAAAAAAAATTCTGCAAGGCATTACCTGCTTTATATGCATCCTGAAATTACAAAATTATCCAGCCTCTGTCAAAGATATCACAGAATAACACCATTAGTGGATTCAGTACTATTTTTCTTGCTGTTATTTCAAAGAAAGAATAAATAAATAAATTTAACTTTTCAAATACCAAACATGCCTATCTCTATCAAAATTGAGAATCTCTAAAACATTTTTAAGCAGGAATAAAATCTAGAAAAACAAATACAGCTTCCAAATTCAAAAACAAAAAAGTACTTCAAGAACTAAAACCTAACAACGGCTAGCTGATTCATTTCCATTGAAGCACAAAAAAAAACCACGAAAACTAGGGTTTCAACTTCCAAAAATTTACAGAAAGTACCAGAATCGAAGTCTCAAACCCTAGCCACTAAATAACATGTACATACACTAAAACCACAGCTTAGCGAAGCTAAATTAGCAAGAAAACTTACAAACTTGTTACTTCATGAGCTGAAGAGAGGGATTTGACTCGGCGAAGAAAAATGGAGGACTGAGTTTGAGCGAACAAGCGAGTTAATGGTTTAGGTGTTTGGTTCCGGTGCGCAGGTTAAGCCGTTGAGCAGAGTGCTCTAGCGGTGTATTTTAGCGCTAAGCTTGCGGGTTTGAGCGAGGGAATGAAAAAATTAAGGGCGGGCAATGCGTGTGCGAAATTTTAGAGAATGGAGTGGAAATGAGGGAGGGCCTCTGCTATTATGCGCTTGAAGCGTATTGTGCAAGACTGGGAATGGGAGAAACGATGTTTGCTGTGGCGGTTTGGGCTATCCAAACTGTGGATAAGGAAATCCTTGTCTTTCTTAGCGGACCTTAAAAAGTTTCCATATTTTTTCAATATACAACATTTTTGCAAATCTTTAACAAAAAAAAAAAAAATCAAAATTTTCAACCTAATTTTCCAACTAACTTATTGTTACACCATGAAATGTATACTGCTTTGTTCATTATATTACAAAAATAATAATATGTAATATATAGATTTTATAATTTAACGAATTATCTATTAATTGTAAATATCAATTATATTTTAATTCATATAATAATACCGACGTTATATATCTAACACATAAATCATATTATTGTAATAATATATATAGAATGAATTGATATATGAATTTATTGTAAATTTAATATTGAATTTTTGAATCAAAAGTATATGATGAAAAAAAAAACTTTTTTTGGTCAGCCAATAAGTAATTCCCCCAACGGGCCAACCCCACCTAATTCAGACTAGAAGTATTGGGCCTGCAATCTGGTATGCTTGGGCTCTTTAACCAAATGCGTGCTCATAAATAAGGCTTGTTTGTTCGTTTGGGCTCTTCAAGGGCATACTTATCTCCTATCTATTATTTAACTCTCAATTCAGTCCCCATTTGAATAACTTTTCAATTGGGTACCCATATCTATGATTATTACCCAATTAACCCTAGCTTAAGAAATGTTTCCTTTTAAAAGATATAAGAGGGAACCCATTTTGTCTTAAATAAAGCCATTTTTTTCCATAAATTTCAATAACAGAGATTAATTACGTATTTCCTAATAGATCATGAGGATCACATTAGAAATTGTTTTTGTTTGGGTACCTACTCGAGAATCAAGTGACAAATATATCCCGAAAAAAAAAAAAAAAAAAAGACTTCCCTGTTTCAATTTCTAGGGCGGACAGGAATCAAACCGACCTTGCAGTCCTAATTCTTTCAGGAAAAGAATCGCTGCCTACAAAAGCAGCCCACCTGCAGCACTTCCTCTTCATTGATTTTAATTTACAGTACACGAAAAATAATTTCTTGCTCTTCAAGTTTCTCTCTGTTTCGTATCTGTTAATTTCTTCAACAACAATGGAGTTCCACAAAGGAGAGAAAGTAGAAGTATGCAGCAAACACGAAGGCTTCCTGGGGTCATATTATACAGCGACTGTGGTCAAGAAACTTGACACCAACTCTTATGCAGTGCAGTACGAGAACTTAGTGGAAGAGGAAGATATCTCTAAGTTGCTGATAGAGACTGCGTCTGGTGACGAGGTGAGACCAGTGCCACCGAGGATCAAATTCGGAATTGGGTTTTCTATGTTTGATAAGGTTGATGTTTTTGACAATGATGGGTGGTGGGTTGGCAAGGTTACTGGACGGAGAGGGTCTCTGTATTTTGTGTACTTTGAGACTACAAGGGAGGAGATTGCCTACCATGTTTCAAAGTTGAGGATTCACCTGGATTGGGTTAATGACAAGTGGGTTTCTTCAAAGAGAATGGTTTCTTGATTATCTACTGGGTTTCTTTCTCGACAAGGATACATTAATGTTTTGCAAGATTGGGATTTGTTTTGTAGATGAAGTAGTTGAATTGCTCTGTTCATTGTGCTCATTAGGAAAACATTGTTGAGATTATTGGTTATTCTTTGTAACTCTTTGATCAATACATGTTTAATTGTTTCAAATCATCTTCTCCTCGTATCTTGCGGTTTCCAAAATTATAAGATTATGATACATTTAATACAAAAAAATGTATTGGTTAGAATTGGCTAAAACGTTGTTGCTTGCCTTTACAATCATCAGCATCATCCTCTGCCTCAAGTGAGAACAGAGAAGACTGAGGCAGTGACCACGGAAGTTTGCTATTGGAGAGAGATCACCGAACCCAAATATAAATTGTTGGAAGTTAAAAGGAGGTCACAGAGCCTAATGATGTAAAGGGTGTGGAAATTTATCAGGAAGGGTAGCAATTTCTTCAATTATAACCTAAAACAATGATTTTCTGATAAATAAAAATAAAATTAAAAACCACGGTTTTACTTATGCCTGCTTCGTGTACATGGCGAAGCTACCAAATTATCCAGTCTCTGTCAAAGAAATAGAAGAATCACAACAATGCAACTTTTTAAATCAAAAAGTCCCCAAAATAGTAACCAAACAAAACCCTAAAAAGAGAATTTATTTTAGCAGGAAGAACTAACAACTGAAGAACAAAATGGTAAGAGTTTTGGAAGCAGTTTTTGAAAAATAGAAAATGAAAAAAAATATATTTCATCAGATTTATTTCCTCTAAAACCACCAATAAAACGTAAACAAAATCAAATCCTGACTATGTAGTGAGAGAGCTTACAAAATTGATGGAGTAAAAAGAAAAATGCAGATCACCGAAAGTTGTAGATGGAGTGATAAGAAGAGTATTTCTAACTTACGAGATTAGAGTTTCGATTTTCATTTTTGAAAAGTTCATCCCTCTCCCTTGCATGCATGTATTGCTGGTGGACTCAAAAAATTCGGCTTTCAAAATCGATTAAAGGTTAAATATGATTAATGCTGCGAAAGCCAAAAAGAGAGAAATGGAGGACTGAGGTGATCAGAGTAAAAGACTTTATTTGCTAGGGAAAGCTAAAATTATTGGCGGGCAAAAGAGAGGAGAAAGGAACTGTATTTTTTCCTCTTACTGCAATAGACCTCAAACTATAAATCCTATGTCAATTGTGCCCTTATTATTTGCAATTATTCGCTTATTTCTAAAGTTGGTAAAAATTTTCAATGAAAAATGTCTAAATTATTTCAAAATCCGGTCGTCTTTTTAGTGGAAAATAAACAAATTTGATAAATCTAGATAGAAGGAGGTATATCATTAAGAATAGTGGATACTTTTGGGGTCTAATTGAAATACTTTTTCCAAAGAATAAAATCTTTTAAAAAAAAACACCTGTTTTCAAACCGACCTTCCTATTAATCCTACTTCCCTTAGGATAAAGAATCACCTATATAAACATGAAAGACCTACCTGCAAACCCACAATTTCGTTTCTTGCTTTTCAAGTTTCTCTCTGTTTCCTTGGATTATCTATTTCTTGATAACACATTGATTCTCTGTTAAGGTCATTAACAACAATGGAGTTTCACAAAGGAGAGAAAGTAGAAGTATGCAGCAAACAACAAGGCTTTCTCGGGTCATATTATGCGGCGACTGTGGTCAAGAAACTTGACACCGATTCTTATGCAGTGCAGTACGAGAACTTAGTGGAAGAGGAAGATATGTCTAAGTTGCTGATAGAGAGAGTGTCTGCTGATGAGGTGAGGCCAGTGCCACCGAGGATCAAATTTGGAAGTGGGTTTTCTATGTTTGATAAGGTTGATGTTTTTGACAATGATGGGTGGTGGGTTGGCAAGGTTACTGGACGGAGAGGGTCTCTGTATTTTGTGTACTTTGATACTACAGGGGAGGAGATTGCCTACCATGTTTCAAAGTTGAGGATTCACCTGGATTGGGTTAATGACAGTTGGGTTTCTTCAAAGAGGATGGTTTCTTGATTATCTGCTGGCCTGGTTTCTTTCTCGACAAGGGAATATTAATGTTTTGCAACACTAGGGTTCGTTTTGTAAATCAAGTAGTTGAATTGCTCTGTTCATTAGGAAACATTGTTGAGATTATTGGTTCTTTGTTATAATTATTTGATCAGTACTTGTTTAACTGTTTCAAATCATGTTTTGCGCGTATCATGTGGTTTCAAATATTATAAGATCATAATTCTGGTTTAGCAAGTCAGGTTTTTGTTTTCAAGGTTCTGTATTCTAAGCAACACTTTTTACCTATGCCAATGTCTTGCCTGTTTCTTATTGCGAAATTGAAAGGAGTAATTAATGGTTCAGGCTCATTCATAGCAAGCAGAGCACACTCCTAATAACCTAAAGGGGCTACCTCCTCTGTTTTGGTATTTGTCTTAGTAGTGTATTAAGGCACTAATTCTATCGTTAGCACACTAATCCATCACTATATATATTCACCTTAGGTTTCTCTTTCGTAAGATCTGGCAGTACAAGATGATTTATTATTAATCAAGTAGATGCAACCCACAAGGGTGAGGGGTGGGATAAGAACTTGTATGGCCATGGTTCAAGCCCTCCCTTCCTCCATAGATGCAAGGTCCTGGAGGTGAAGGCCTCTAGCTCATACAATGTTTGATTATGGGCACAAAGAGAAGACCATTCAAAAAGAAAGAACTAAGCTTTGCCATTTAAGGCATCTTTTACAACTACACTTCAAGCAACCTCATAGCTCATCTCAGTCATTGATTGAGGTCTAAGGGCTTGAAATATTTGCCATCTATGAGATAAGTGCCAATAGCAAGACGAACTGCCCACACATCCTTCGGCTTTCTTGACACAATTCTGCACATAATACATATCGAATCATACATACTTTAATAACCAGGCAATTAAAATCAGCCACACACAAACAACTTCAAGAGAGAAAGAGAGGGGTTAACAAATCGCATGGATATAGTCTTCATTTTCTCGTAAATTCTATTGTGCTTACTTATAGATAGACCTCAACTCTGTAATCTTGCCAGTCGGTAACTTTCTTATCAAATTAATCTAATCTCAGTTTTCATCCAAAAATGAAAAAGAAAACGAGGGGCTCACCTTCCAACATCGCCAGGCTTAACCAAGCCAGTATTGACCCGGAGGCAGGGCATTGCTGTTGCTGTCTTGATCATTTGGGGAGCCTCAATAACAACTACAGGAGACCCTATCCCAAGTTTTGTAGTATTTTTTGCGGGCAAACTTGTCTCTGATGATGATTCGTTAGATTCACATTTAGTAACCACATTGAATCTTAGGTTTCGAACATCATTTATGCTGCTATGATTAGATTGCAAGGTCGGGGTTGTGCATGGGATTCTGGAGGTAGCTGAGAAAGATAGTGCCATGAGAAATTTAGCCAAGGCAAGCAGAATTCTATGCTATCGGGATAATATTTGTGTGGTTCTAACAGGGTGGTGTCTCTTTCGATGGACTGCTAGCTCTTGGTTTTATTTCAACATTTGCCTCTCTGTTTATATGGCAGGCTCAAACACAACTTGATCACTAGAAAACATAAGAGATGGACGTTAGTTTTTTTGATATGTACATTAGAGTTTTTTGCAGGTTTTTTTATTTTAACAAACAGAGAAAGAGAAAATAAATTAAAAAATATATGAAAAATTAATGAGAAAAGACTTCATTGTTTTGAAACAAAATAATATTAAATTAGCTATGGCCAAAACTAGTCAAATGACTAATTAATTAATTTTTGAAACAAGATGAACTATATAATTCATTTTGTAAAACTAAAAGGACTAATTTATAATTTACTCCTGATTGCTCAGTTGCCTTCTTTGATGCAAAGACTGGTATCATTTGAAGCTGTTGGTGAAATATAATTCTCTAGCAAGGAAACTCACTTCTTAACAGAAAGCAAAGCAAAGGTTTTGGCAGAAAACCAAGCTTGCCTACTGACCAGTTCGTCGAGTTAAATCGAGTTACTATATATTTCATTTTCTTTTCTTGAGGTGGAAACGATATAGGCACCAATTACAACAAACAAAACAAAAATGAACTCGGAAAAAAAGGAGGGGCCGGGGGATGCAGGTGCCTATACTGTTACCTAGAAATAGCACGGGAAAAAGTTTGAAATCTTTACAACCTATACAAAATTCCAAGCTGGGACTGCAATAACTTTCTTTCCAGCTTGGCCAAAGGAAACTCTCCAACTCCCCGCCCTCTCCAAATCTTTAATCTGTGACTTTGTACACTCTTACTTCTTTACGTATGTAAGATATGGATCTTGTGCAGTGGTCAGAACATCTGGTCTATCTGCTTGGTTATAGGTTAGACATCGACGGATCAAATCCTGCAATCCATCAGAGAAGCATACGAAAATCATCATCCAGTCAGTGCACTGTAGAATAAGAAGACCTAAGCAAACAAGCAGTGAGAACTGCCGAATTACAAAATCACACTCATACTCACCTTCGCCTCATTTGAGATAGTAGGCTTGGAAGGGAATTCAACCCTGCGAGCTTTGATAATTGTATCTTCGCGTAGTATCCGTTCTTGAGTTTGGTCATGCCCGAAAGGGCGTCTGCCAAAGAGCATTTGGTAAAATAGAACTCCAGCTGACCAGACATCAACCTGTATCCCAAGAGCATTTCAAAGAAGGTTAACTACGTGAAGCTTAAGCAGTTAATTGTCTTTGGTGATGACCAACTCTTCAGAAATCCTTGTAAAGGACTAAACAGACTCCATCATTTGACAGATGAACACAATTCGGAGGAGCATGAGGCAAAAAAAATATGAGAATCCCTCATTTCAGTAAAATGAAATTATCCTATTGGCTCTGGCTGTAACTAAATGTCCTCAATGGGGAGAAAATAGAGTTCACTTGCCTTTGATGATATTAAAGGGGTCTTGCTGAGCTCAAAGCATTCTGGTGGTAAATACCTAAAATTACAAAAGAGGAAAGCAGAATCAAAATGCTGCCCAAGTAAGCCAAGCTGGAGAAGATTATTTATCACAATTACAAGTGAATGAAATAACTGTCTAGTAAATTAGTGGAAGTACATTCATGCCATGGCAAAAAACGAAAAAGAAAAAAGAATAGAACATTTACAACATCCAGGATAAATCATAAATGATAAACTGCAGCGCTACTCACCAATATGTTCCAGCTCCCTGAGATGTAAGTTCCATTCCCTGGGATCCAACATCTTCCTCCACTATCTTGCTAAGACCAAAATCAGTAACTTTTGCAATACCAAATTCATCAAAAAGAACATTCCCAGGCTTCAAATCATAATGGATAATCTTCTGTGCTCTCTTATTCAAGTATACAAGGCCTTGAAATATCTGGACAATAATAATCCTAGCTTCTCTCTCGGGTAATACAGGTGTAGCTTTAAGAACAGCATCAAGATCTTTACCTGAGAAAAGAAAATGGGTAGACGAAAAAGAAAAAAAACCTGATTAGAGGCAAAACTATAAATTCAAATGTTTGGGTACTGAAACAGATTTGAGAGTTTTTAGTCTACTGTACATAAAACTATAAAAATACCGAAAGTTGTCAAGAAATTGAATGTCATACCACTACAGTACTCTAAGACAGTGCAGAACGTATTCTGGTCAATTTCAAAAATGTCCCATAGTCGAACAATGTGATTATGCACCAAGGTCTTGTGAATATTGTACTCCCGCAATGCGTGCCGTATGTAGCTTTGCTTCTTATCCTCACTCCACTGAGCATTCAGACCATGAAGCTTACATGCAACATATCTATGGTCCACCAAATCATAAGCCTGCTGGAAATTTCTCACTTCAAATCACTGCAAAAAGATATGCTTTTACAATTGCCAATAATGGCAACAGAAAGATCTAGACTTTTGTCATGGTAAGTAGGAACCTTGATCAAACAAATATTAGTTAATATTTCTATCATCAAATGAAATGACCTGCTGAAGTTCTGACCTTGTAAACCTCACTAAATCCTCCTTTACCAAGAAGATTTAGAAGGGCATATCGGTGATTTAAAATCTGAAAATTATTAAAACGGGAACCATCCTCATCTCGTATCCGTTTCATTTCACGTATAAGCCGTCCCTTTTCCAGTTCATAGCGATCTCTCTCACGCAAAACAGTCTCTTCCTCCTGTAGCAAACCAACAACTCAATTATAAGGGATGCATGTATAAATGAACACATAATGAGAAAATCTCATCCTGTATGATAAAATCTTAATCCTTACTAACTGCAGCATGGAGATGACAGAATGACTTACCCGCTTAATGCTCACTAGACGAGATTTAAAAATCTCGTCCTGGATGAGAAAATCTTCTTCTTGTACTCCCGATTCTGCATCTGTACCATCACCCTTGTCTTCATAGCAACAGCAACTACTGTTAATACTCAGAAGGTGGCTCCATAAACTAAAAGTAACAGATAGACATAGTAAAAAGTGGGGAAAATACTACTAAGCGTGCATTTCTTTTCATTTACTCATTCTTGAGGGATAGGTTACATTATTTGCTGGTGTTTTGAGGCCATGGCACCTCAGTGCAACATCAGTCTGTCACCCTATAGTGCAGTGTGTGGCAATAACAACCATTTAGCACCAATAAGTCAAACAAACATCCACCTGAGTTAGTAAAGCATATACACAGGAAAACATTTGGCCAATATATTATCATACAGATAATGGCATATAGGCATGCATGACAGCAAGCAAGAGCCCTATCAGGAAGTAGATCATAAATATGGGGGTAACTTGGAAAGCCACAAAAGTTTGTGATAGTTTCTCATGGCAAGAGGCGCATGCCAACAGCTGTCAGCCTGTCATGCCCTTGTGACTGAAGATCACATAAGATACTTTGTAGGTTTGTATACGCCTTAATCATAGTCTGAAAGTGCCAAAAGTATGCCAATATTACAAGAAATATGTTTTACCAGATTGTCGTTTCTTCAATGATTTCCGCTGCCTCTCAATAGCCTCCTTAGTTTCTAATAACTGTCTCTGAAAATTAAATCATGAAAAAAAAAATTACAACCACAAATATAGAGCTCGTTAAGAAATTCATTAAAACTGGATTTATTGCCTAATCAAACTAAAGACTGAAAAGAACGCAATAGAAAATGATTTCAATAAAACATGAAAAGCTGCAGTATAAAAGATGAAAAACCCTATAATGTGTTTAGTGGAATCGTGGCCAATCAACTAAGTGAAAATAGAAAGCAGCAAGTTATTAGTAGACAACATTTAAAACAATGTATTTCCAGACCTGTCAAAGCATAAGATGGGCACTTAACATTTGATATGAAAAAAGGAACATCTGTAATTAAAAATAGCAGAATAGCAAAAAACGTTCAGAAGGATGATTGTTGTATGAACTGAAAAGAAAATTACCAAAACAAGAACATTAAAGATACGTGTATACATAAACACATACATACATGTGTCTGTGCATGTGTGTGTGGCATTTAACCAAAAACAACATCTAGTAGTTTTTATTTAAAATTCAAGATATGCCTCAATCCTTTTCTTCTATGTCCAGCTCTGCTTCATGTGTTCTAAAATGCAATGTGATTTAAAATATTAGGGGAAAAAATTTAGTTCATAAGGACACAAAATTGAAAATACATAAAAAAAAAAAAAAAAAAAAGAAGCTCATTGTGAAGAAAAATTGAGCTACATGAAAGCAAATGAAATAGGGAGGGGGAGGGGAGAGAGAGAGAGAGAGAGAGATCCGACTACAACATACAAGATGAATATTCAGGTCTTTCAGCATTTGCCCATCCTCCCATGTCTCAGATATGATAGTTCCAGCTCTGAAAAGGACAAAAGAAAATAAGCACTCCCACGTGAACAAGACAAAACAAGGAAAAGGGTTTTTTCTCTTAAAAGAAAAACCAACAAATTAAGTGAAGGATATAAGGAGCTCGCAAATGTTATAGATCCAAAACTTGGTGGTATTATAGATTTTACTTAGAAGTAACTTATCACCTTGGAGGTATTATAGATTTTGTTTTTCCAAGTAGATTGTATTGACCTTGTGTCAAACAAATATAATCATTCTGGAGCCTATGAAAATGTTGTAGAATCCAAAACTTCACCTAGGGGTAATACACAGTTCAAGAGACCATGGTTCCAGTTTGTCTGAGCTCTCTGCCATCCCGATTGCTGTTTACATTTGGTGGTCTTTTTCATTATTTTTTTCTTCTTCTTTTAAATCACTCAGACAGGGCACCAAGAGAGAGAGAAGATTCATTCAAGCACATTTGGTAGAAGCTTAAAAGATGTAGATATACCTGATAACACCCACACTGCCAAGTCTTAAAGAATCCTGGCGAACTTTCATTCTAGCTTCTTGTCTCTCTGCTTTTGAAACAGATATCAGCAGATCCGATATAATTTTGGTCCTCTGCATCGAGAAGGAAATGGACGTTAGAAAATGGTTAGAACTAATCATAAACTTACTAAAACATTCCATCAGTGGATATCTTGCCTGTAGTCAGTTACACAACAAAGAGAGAATTAAGCAAGCAGGTTAATTGCCCAGTGAAAAATGAAAATATCAGTATCAGGATTTCAAAATGAGCCATGTGCAAATGGTATTAACAGACTATTTCAAATCAGGCCAGTCAACAAGCATAGAAGTCTTCACCAATGAATTGCAAGAGTGCATGCCTTAAACTGCAGAGTTGATAAGAACTGCAAAGATTGGTTGAATTCTTCAACAATTTACCAGAAAACAACTTCAATCACAAAGCATAAGTACACTATGCCACTACGAAACTGCCATACAAATGCATCTCATAAATCTATGGCAGCCTCCATAACAGTTAGTGTATTACCATAGAGCAAAGGAAAACCCACCCACTACCAAGTCTACCATAACATAGCATACCTGCCTCATTATTGTTATATTTGGCTCACAAATTCTATTTTGCAGGGGATGACATAAGATGATTGAAATTGGAAAATGTAAAATGTAAAATCTAAGAAGAAAATTTTCAGTGCTTTTCTGCTGAAAAAACGTTAAAAGTCTAGTTCTTTCCAAGCTCCATTGTCTCCAGAACTTTCCTGAACCATTTAAATATTCCTTATTAAGCAAAAATATTTAATCTCTTTGTCACCTTTAATCTGTTCCCAATTTAAAAGAAGCGAGTCTTTAGTAAATTTCACAAAATATGAGACACAAACAGATTAACCAATTTGTTAAGAATCATACGGTGTCATAGCATGCAAAGAAACTTATAACATTGGGTAATTTCATTACTATAGACTAATTAATCTTCATGAGAGAAAAAAATAGATAAAGACCAAACTCCCAAAAGCATACCTTTGGCTTCATTTGTTGTTCATAATCTTTGAGTTCCTTCAATTCCTGTGCAGACAAAATAAAAGAGTATTAGTCATAGTGAATAACCAAAATCCACAAAGTAATGGCAAAAATATACCTTTTCTAACTGGTGACAGAGATCATGATTAGTAGAGGCCTCTTGACGAGATTTACGAAGATCTTCCTCTAGCGTGGCAACTTTTGCACGTAGAGATGAAAGCTCCTCCTAAATTAAGTTGAAAAAAAAGGGATCAGAACTGCAGTATTGAAGCATGCTGAACCTCAGGGAAAGCATCTGAAAATTGCAAAGGCTACAACAACAAAAACAATAATAAAATCTGAAAAAATGCAGGAATTATATGAATAGAAACAATTCAATACCAAATCACCTAACTGATACCTCTAAGGATGTGCAATCATCATTTCTGAAGTGCTCTTTGGGCCTGCTATCCTGCATAGTGAATACATACCTGTCATTCTCAATAAATTTCTATAGACTGCATCCTACATTTCTCACCATTAAGCTTCAGAGTAGGAGGTCAGTATGTTTGACAAAATGTTTCTGGCTGTGACCTTTTAGTGGCCTTTGCACTCAAAAGTATAATGGGTCTGCCGATAATTTTAGTTCCTTACAGTCAATTACCAAAAAAAAAAATCAATGCAAGAAACAACTCAAATGGATTCACCACCTAGAGCTTAACCAGAGGAACAGTGAGAAGCATTAAATGCAAACATTAAAAATTTCTTCCTTAAATACTTCTCAGACACCAATCAATGGATCTAAAAGATTAAATGCACACATAACGACATACAATTTAAGTAGCATTAGCACAATCATACAAGCAATTCATTAAATGGCACGATCAGAAAATTGACTCATAGGGTCATCTGCATCTCAACCACTGCAATCACATTTTTGCAGTTTCCAACACCCCATGGGCGTGGAAACTCACTCTCACACATTGGGAAGGTACTACTGTCGAGGCATATATACATATTTTTTTGTCCTACACCAAATTAAGAGTAGGTGAACTGAGCTCCTAAAATGAGTAACCCATATCTTTGCTACAATGAAATTAAATCTACAATAAAATTCAATTTTGTTAAATAGAACCAGGATTTGGTGGAATTGGTCAAGAAAGAGCATATACCTTGGGATACGAGTTCTCAAGCTGACCATTTGAAGGTGAGGCTGATGAAACACAAATTTGTGATCTCATCTGATCATTAGCTCTGGAACCACGACCTCTACCAGAATTAGACTGACCCCTGCCACGACCTTGTTTTCTTCTATTTGCATCAGAACTGCCCTTGGTCTCTACGGTTTCCCCCGTCTTTTCCCTTCCATCATTCACTGCCTGTGTCTTTTTTATTGTTTTAAACAGATATTAGTATGCAAATATTTTGCCTAAAATTAAAAGTCAAAAGAAGAATTTATGGTAAAGAAACAGCAATTAGCAACATCTAAACTATGCCTTGAAAAATATATAAGGACATCGTCTTTTAGTTTACCAGCAATCATTACTATTACCTCAAAGTGGTCAAAAAACAAATGGAAAATTAAATTACTAAGAAGAAAAACTACAAAACATAGGCTACAGCACTTCATGGAATCAATTTTACATTTCCGGCCAAAGTAGACTCTCTAACATCAACCTACCTCAAGATGTTCAAAGACGGCTGAATTATCATTTTCTTGTAATCTCTGGCGCTTCTGAGTGTTTGCTTGTATAAGAAATTCCCCTCCGCTCTGCATAAAAGAACAAAAAGATCTCATGGGTCAGAAAAAATGAATAACTGATGAGAGTTACTTTAACAGGACAATTTATGCAAACGAGATGGCCTCGAAGAGAGAACACACAAACACTTTACCAATTGCCAATCCAAAAGAAATTGCAAGTATTTATTTCACAAAAAGGTTTGATCACTTTCTTTAATCGACAAGGTAAGCTTTTCAGCAAATGAATGCATGTGTGGCATTTCTACCCAAGTACAGAGCACAGACTAAAAAATTGCATGTGCGTCATCCCAATCTAACTGCAACAGATCAACAAAGTTTTCATGTGTATAAAGAGAAAAAGAAGTTGCAATCACACTGCCATATCTGATCTATCTATGCTACAATTCATCAATTTCAACATTCTCTCTAAGTTCACCATCGAGAGACAACTTGATTCATCCAGCATTATTTCATAACCTCCTAATATCAATTACACTAGAGTAAAATCCTATAAATGCATAATTCAGCAATGCCAGAAAGCAACATGAATCTTTTAGTAACCACTTGTTTACCTTGCTAAAATGTTGTTTACAGAAGAAACATTCCAACTTGAATATCCATCCATTGCGAATTTTATATAATGCATCAAACAGCAGAATGCTTACACATGCCATCCTCCTAAACTCCCACGCATAGAAACCACAAATACCAAAACATAATAAACCATGTTCCGGAAATAAAGAAAACCACATTTCAAGTCAAATCATCACCCACTTCATCCCTTTAAGAACACATATTATCAATGCATAAAAATTCCACTTACATCTAGAGGCTCCTTACAATGTCCGAACGAAAGAAGACCAAGTAATCAATTCAACTTTCAACCAAAGTTTGGCGAAGTACAAGCACACGTGGAATGAATATAAAAAAAACTAAACCCTATGAAGTATCACCAAACAAGATATATAATGATTCATAACTCAATCAAAAATATCAAACAAGAGATATAATGATTCATAACTCGATCAAAAAAATCTATCAACAAAAACGTAAATAAAAACAATGACACTAAAAAAGCTTACATCGTCATCAGAATCACTAGACTCTGCCAATTCCTCAGGAGGCCCAAATTTCGGACCCGGAGAAACAGAAGACCAAATGGGTTGTTGTTGTTGTTGTTGCTGTTGGAGCTGCGGCTGCTGTTGTTGCTGTAGCTGAACGGTGGGGGCAGAAGAGACAGAAGATACCTTGCCAGCCATACGTGCTTCGAGTTTAGCAATTTTAGTAGGCAAAGACTGGTCTGATTGGTTTGAAGAGTTTGAAGAGAAATGCATTAACATATCATCAGACATTGTGTGTAGAAAAATGGGCTAGGTTTGGAATTCCAAAATAAACCCTAAAATGCTAGCTTTTTCTGAAGAGAAGAATCAAGGGTTTTGAAAAAGGTCTGGTTTTTATAACAAAACAACAAAGACATGATCAAAGAAGAGACTAAAGCAGGTTCTTTTAAACTTTTCTTTTTAGGGTTTTGAAGATTAGTAAAGAAAAGAGGAATCAAAGAGGGAGTGAGGGAATTGGTCAGGACAGGAATAACCTGAGAAGGACAGGAATGAATGATGAGGTTCTGGTTTGGTTTGTTTTTCTCTTTTTTTTTTTGGAAAAGTTTCCTTTTGTGTATTTTTGGGCAAAGGAAGGGAAAGGAGAAAAATGAGTGTCAATGGGGTATGTGGGTGTGTGCTGGGTTTGATTTGGTCATGGGATATGGTGTGTAGATGGGTTTTGTTCAATGGTTTTGGATTGGAAAATAACGAGAGAGGCTGACTCTTGCCTCTTGGAGATTTTTGTTTTGTTCTATAGACTTAGAGACAGATGTGGGGGCTAAAGAATTTGAACAAGCTAGGAAGAAAAAGGGTTAATGAGATCTGTCCAATGTCTTTGATAACAAGGCATGTCATTGATGAGAGCAAAACCCACTAGTTTTAACTCTATTCTTTTAAGAAAAGAGAAGGTGACACAAACAATCTTCTTTGTTTTTTTTTTTTTTTTTTTGATAATACAGGTGTCGGGCCAAGCTTATACGCACCTCGATTAATCCAACGGACTCGAAGTCAACCACCATGTAAGCTTCCAGGTGGCCACCAAGAGGAGCAATCGGGACTCAAACCCGAGACCACGGGAAAAGCAAACCCTTTGGTATCAAGTTTTTTACCGCTGCACCACCCCCTAATAGTTAATTTTCTTTTTTTTTGTTTTATTGATTGTGCATTCGATAATTTTTTTGTTATGAAAAAAAATTTGAATTTTAATAACTCTAATTTGATTTAGTGTATAGTTTAGGATTCAACGAACCTTTACATGAATTAAAAAATAGAAAAGGAGAAGAGAGAATAAATAGGTTAATCAAAGAAATAAGTCAAAGAAAACCTTCAAAATTCTATTGATTTCAGTCCATTTGTTGTATAATTATTGTGATATTGTTGGTGGGGACAACTTGAATACATTGTAATTTTATAAGCTTGATTAGTAAAGGGGTCAGAAATTTGAATTCATGGGACGGGAAATAGACGGCCAGTTCATAGGAAACAAAGGCCTCGTAAAGTGAGAGCTATGCTTGGGACACCATGTAAAAGAATTGGTGCATTGGGTTGGACTAAGGCTTCATGGCATCTGGGCTGGTAGTAAATCTGTGATAGGACTTGTCATTTGTGCCTAATTTTGACCATGGCTAGTTGCATTGATTAAAATATTAAATTCATTTAAATTTGAATGAATCGTATCGATATAAAAGTATATTGTTAAAGTCATTCAAAATATATATATATATATATATATATATATATATATATATATATATATATATATATATATGTTTTATTGACGTGTAAATTGGAACAAAAATGCTATATATCTATAGAGTTTCAATCTATGCATGCTCTTGGAGTTGAAAAAGCAGACAAAAACGTTGTGATGGCTATAAATAGCGTGGGAAATAGGATTTGAACTTTAAACTTCATGTTGAAAGTCCAAAACTTCTACTGCTGAGTTATTTTTTGCCGTTGTTTTGATAGGCATTAAGGCTATAGTCTATAACCCTAGCAGAGTTCAATTCTTTAATACAAAATTTAGAAAGTGATATACTTAAAAATATACATAAATCTCCAACATAAATAAATTTGTGTTTGTTTATAAAGAAAAAATATAAATTTAGAATTAGAATATGTAAACACTCACATCATGATTGATGGCTCAAATTTAGAATTGAATTACGTAAACACGGTAAATTACGACTAATGGCTTCTAACTTGTTTACACTCCCCATTAAAATAGATTATAAGTTAGTTCTTATTCTTAATGTGATAATTAGATTAATTTTTTATCCCTTGATATTAAATTTGGTTTCTCCTTTTTTTTTTTCTAGGTATTTCTATCATATATTGGAGATATAACTAATTATATTTGAACGAAACTATAAGATTTAATTTATTTCAATAAATGTGATTTTAAAATTCAAACTCGCACATTAATAAGTAATTTTTATTTTATATTGAAGATAAGATTAATCATGTTTGAAGTCGGAATGACAAGATTTAATTTTTTACAAGAAGTGCGATTTTAGAATTCAAACTTGCACATTAACAAGAAATTCTCATCTTATATTAAAGATAAAACTAATTAAGTTTGGAGTGAGAGCGATAAAATTTTACTCATTTCGATAAGTGTCATCTCAAGATTTGAACTTGCACATTAACGGAAAATCTACCTCGAGATTAGCTCGTTTACTATTGGATCAATAACTTATTGGATCAGTTGATTTCACTTTTTTTTTTTTAATACCATCAACTAAGCATCACCTTTTAAGCAAATGATTGGCAAATTATAAAATAATATTTGATGAACAAATAATTTGGAACTCTAAGGCATGCTCCATGCCTAGTGTGAACATAAATCATCTCTAGGATCTGCTCAAAGCTTACAAGTTCATATTTTATTCACCTAGAAAACGCAAAATCACACACAGTGTGAAAGGCATCGAAGCTCAAATGTTCAAAGAGGGAAACCCCCAGTTGGGACCTATAGGTTGTATCTTATGGTCTCCACGGACTGTTAATTGTTTTATATTTGACAAAATAGGAAAAGAGAACTTCAAATAGGATCTTGTTTTTTGTTTCATCATACGGCATGGAGCAGCACGGTTCTTCTTGACCATGTAAGATTTTCTGCATATTAACATCATTTTCATGTACTAATTTATCACCATTCATGATTCTAAATTGAATTATTGTCCAAAACCTCCTAAATAAATAACAAATATAGGCGATATAGGCAATGTTCAGCCTCTCCTATAAATACTTGGAATGTAAGGCCTTTCCATACGACCAACACACTCTAACCTATCGACTTAGTTTGTACAATAGCATCAGATATTTCAAAGTAATCATCAACAATGGCTGCCCTCCAAATCTCCAACCCTGAAAGCCAAATCTCTTCTGAGCTCCTCGTATCTCGGATAATGCAAATCCATGCTAGCATATCCAAGCTTGGCTCCTTAAGGCCTTCTAAGCAAGTCAATGGCCTCTTCTCTAACCTCGTGAAGCTATGCATCCCCCCATCATCCATAGACATTACTGCCTTGCCTGAAGAAGTGCAAGCAATGCGAGAAAGCCTCATCAATCTAAGTGGCCATGCCGAAGGCCTATTGGAGCTTGAATTCGCAACGTTCTTGATCAAAACGACTCGACCTATGGACAACCTTAATCTCTACCCTTACTATGGAAACTATGTCAAGCTAGCCAACATTGAAAATAGGATCCTAAATGAAAGTATGGTGGTGCAACCAAAGAAGGTGGCTTTTGTGGGTTCAGGTCCAATGCCTCTCACTTCTTTTATAATGGCTAAACATCATATGAAATCCACTCACTTTGATAACTTTGACATCAACAAAGCTGCCAATGATGTCGCTCGTCAAATCGTTGCTTCTGATGCTGAACTCGAGAAGAGAATGAAATTTGAAACATGTGACATAATGGAAGTTAAAGAGGCGCTGCGGGAATATGATTGCATCTTCTTGGCTGCTTTGGTTGGCATGAGCAAAGTACACAAAGTGAAGGTTCTAGGCCATATAAGGAAGTACATGAAGGAGGGCGGGGTTCTGCTGGTGAGGAGTGCAAAAGGGGCTAGAGCCTTTCTTTACCCTGTTGTTGAAGAGCAGGATTTTCTTGGCTTTGAGCTTCTCTCCATCTTCCACCCTACTGATGAAGTGATCAATTCTGTTGTTCTCCTCCGCAAGCCTGTCTTTTAAAGTATAAAAGGTTCCTTCTGCTTTGCATGGCTGGTCCTGGAGGCAGTTTTCTCATTTCTTGCTGCTAAAATAGCTTCTCTTGGCCGTTGTCTGTGTTTGGTTTTTCAGTTTCTCAGCAAAGATTTTCCGTTCTGCTATGTTTTTCTTTTATATGCAATCTTAGCCTTATCTGCCACCACCAATTTTAATAAGCTGAAGCGAAGTGGTGTTCCTGATGAGGAAAAAGAGGGGGTGATTATTATTTTTTTTTTTTCAGTACTTTTAAATGAATGCAATGCATTTTAGTAGCATTAGAGTATCTTGTGAGAACACAAAGCATTTTACTGAGTACTGATCTATATATTCTACTAAAGTTAAGAACATTGTTTCAGTAAATATTGATCCAGTGGTAAAAAAATTGAAAGCTCATATTTTTGAATGTTGGATGCACAAATTCATATACTCTCCACTTTAAAATATCACAAAAAAAAAAATACATTAATTATTAACTTGGACACAACTATAGTTTTAAATAATGATTGTTATCGTTTTTCATTGTTATATTTGGCATTTCTTTAATTCACACAAATATCGACAAAAACAACATCATATAATCACAATAGACATTATTTAGACCGTTATTTCCTTAAATTATTGTTTCAAAAAATCAAAACTAAATTTGATTCTTTACTTTATGAAAAAATTTATGATCAACAACTAATACATTCACAATATCCATTACCATAACTATCATTATAGTATTGTAATAAATTGTAACTATTTTTACCAGAACATTCAAAATTTAAAACTATGAGCACAACATGGATGAAACTTTTTTCTTCGTGTTAAATATTTTAAATTTTGAGGTAATGTAAAAATTCATATTAGAAAAAAAAAAACCACTAACCTCAAACATTGAACAATCCAGAATTTCAATTTTAGAAGTAATGTTTTGGAACTCTTGAGATTCAAGAAATGACGATGATACCTTCAGAAATTTCTATCCTTGCATATATAAATCACCGACTTTTTTCCAAAAGAATGGGGTAAAAATAAATGCTTTCAACTTAAACCACTATCTATCCTTCAAAGATTACAATAAAGTGTGTGGACAGATGCATTGAGAAAAGATGGTAAATCACAATAACGAGAGCATCCAAGTATGAAAAAAATGATTTATTAATAACTTAAGCACTACAAAAGGGATTAAAAAATTACACAGGTAAGATGAATAGGGGAAAAGAATTTGAGTTCCCCTCTCCGGTAGTTTGAATATAATTCTCATTTCTACCACCAACCATTGTTTCTCCTCATCCCAGCACTGCCAGGGCTCCCAAATGCATAGCCAGAGTTGCCATATGGATGGCCATAGTTGTTCCGAGCATACCCCGAGTTGTTGTATTCGTGCCCTGAGTTGTTATATGCATACCCAGAGTTGTTGCATGCATGCCCCGGGCTGATGTGAGGATGCCCAGTATTGTTATATGCATGCCTGGAGTTGCTGTATGCATGCCCAGAGGAGTTGTATCCATGGCCGGAGTGACTGTATAGATGCCCAGAGGAGTTGTATCCATGGCCAGAGTGACTGTATGCATGGCCAGAGTTTTCGAAAGCATTCCCAGGGTTGCCAAACCTGGATGCTGAATATCTGTGCTGATAAGGTGTTGCCGACCCTTGGAATGCTGAAGTTCCTGAATGACTCCAGTTATTATTCTTAGAAGTTTGAGAACTTGACATATGACTGCCAGAAGTCATGGGAGAACTCTTGTGACCCTTGAAGGGAGGTGTTGAAGCAGACTTGAAATGGTTCTTCTTGGAATTTGACTGGAATACATCTCCAGGATCCTCTGTAATCTGTCCACCTTTGTGTTTTGATTTTTTTGGTGTTGAATTAGATACATGTCCAGGATCCTCTGTAATCCTTTCACCTCTGTGCTTCGATTTTTTTGGTGTTGGCTTAGACACATCTCCAGGATCCTCCGTAATCCATCCGCCTCTGTGTTTCGATTTTTTTGGTGTTGACTTAGACACATCTCCAGGATCCTCCGTAATCCATCCGCATCTGTGTTTCGATTTTTTTGGTGTTGACTGGGATAAATTTCCTCGATCTTCTGCAATGTGCCGACCTTTGTGTTTTGATTTTAGCGGTGTTGTAGTGCCTTTCTCTTCAGACTTGGTTTTTCTCTTTTTACGAGCCTTACCAAGATCATGAGGAGCAGATTTAATTCCCAAGCTTTCTTTATTTCCTCTATGAGCTTTTAGAGTTGGGGTTGATAACTCACGGTTCCTCTTCCCACCCTGCTTATGGTAAACAAGTACTCACTTTACTGTTATTTCTAGGAAATATACACAATATTCCACAAAGGGGAACAGAATCTTTTGATGCTGAAGTAACAAGATATGATCAAGTAGCATATAAATGGAATTAGTACATTGATACATATATTTGCTGAAGAAACCTACCTTAGCAGAACTGGTGCACTCACGTGCAAAATGCCCCCCTTCCCCACACCTGTAGCATGAAAGAGGTGATTCTGTCATAGAGGCTTCCTCCTGCAACCTTCCACACTCCTACATAAATATATCCCAATGCATTGAAAGAAGGCTAGTTACCAACCAGAAAATTTTGAGGGAAAAAAAGAGTTCAAAACATATCAGGATCAGTTGGGTGAACAGAAACAATGTTACAATTAACAGATGTCAATGTCAAATGATTTGTCAAGTTACAATAACAGAGATTCCAAAGCATGGGCAGTGTCAAAGTAACCACAAGAGATATCTTGCACAAAGAAGTATAAAATCATGTGTAACAAGGATGTTAATGTCATGTATAGGTGGTAACAATAATGCACAGCTCCAGACCATATATTATCAAAAACCAATTTATCAAGTAAACCACATTGTATGTATCGAAATGTGATATAATGCGCAGCACTTGCAACTTTAACAACGAGAGAGAGAGAGATTTAAAAGCCAAGACAATTGGAGAGAAAAGACACATCAGCAAAAGAAAGTGCCACCAGAGTTGGTGCACAAGCTATAATTCTAAACCACCATGGCTTGGGCATCTCCTGAGGTCATGAAAGGATAACTATCAGCAATCGAAACAATAAAACAATACAGTCAGTGGCGAACCAAATCATGGACAGGAAACACAAGGATATTAATATCGCAACTATTGTATTGACAGGCCTGAACCTAAAATCACATAATACAGTACCATTCTTTTCCACACATCAACATGTCAGTATGCACTCAATCCATGAAAGTATCATGCACATCTATAGATGAAATTTTGTCCTTAACCATAAGCAGGAAAGGATATGGACAATGCACAAAGAGACTGAAGTGGATGGCACTTACCAAACCAGTATGACCCAGTTCACCACATCTGTAGCAAGAAACTTGTCTTGGACTATCATGACCAGAGGTAACACAACATAAATGGCCAAAACTCTTGCAGATGTAGCATTGTATTTCCTGAATGATAAAAAAAAATTAAAAAAATAAGAAATAATAAAGATAATGATTCATATTACTATAAGACCATGGACTTGTAGGTAAGCAGAAAGGGAAAAAACAGACAAACACTGATGAAAAAAGTGGAACAACCTTGAGATCATCAAGAGAATAATCATTCATGCAGTAGAACATCTCATGCCCGGATTCCCCACATTTCAAACATATTTTTGAACTCTGAGGAGTGACCTTATATTTATCTGGACAATCTTTTGCACGGTGACCACCTTTTTTGCAAATAAAGCAATCTTGTCCCTACAGAAAAAGCCAAGCACAACAAATAACCAGATTAAGTAGGTTCTTCAAGTCCCCAAACCATTCACGTGGAATCTCAAAGCAAACATAGACATAAAGACAAAATATTTAGTCATTCCAGTACTCTTCTGTTCAGGTAAAGTTTCTTTTTCTCTAATAATTTGCTCATTTACAAATCACATGAAGGAGCCAAGTTATCCATCCTTTCATAAAGAGAAGGTAAAGGTCCTTGTGATTCTCATTGAAATGGGAAGCAACTGCAAACAAGTACACCCAATGGTTACTTACTACACATGTCTAAATCAAATAACTCAAATACCACATGTGTAACATTTGAGAATAACAACAGGATAAAGCATCCCCAAGCAAAGTCGAATGCATCAACACAGAAACACAGGTGGTCAGCCAAATAAAATGAGTCGAAACTTTTCAACAAAGTTTCTTCTTATCCAAAACACTCTCTAACAATATCGTCGAAGAAAAAAAGAACAAACAAGTCCACGCAAAACTTTTTGATACAATCAAAGTCAATAAATAAATAACAAGGCATCAACTTCTGATTAATTATATATTCACAAACCTTAGTGCATTGCTTAGCACCATGCTCCAAACTCCCACAAACAAAGCATGGCTTAATCTTCTTTGTAAATGTTGGACAATTCACTGCCATATGACCTTCCTCGCCACAATTATAGCAATTTGACCAGCCGCTATCTGGTGGATCAAAGTACCTTGGCCCCCGCTGACAGAATAAATATAACAGAGATACCAATCTAAGCCTTCGCATGGGAATAGTATTTCTTTCAAAATTGCATATCACAACAAATATTTTAACTCACAAGAAGCTTTCGGAGCACAATATTAACAGGCTCCTCAACTGCATTCGCACCACCAGATTCCACCAATTCTGCAGCCTCATCAGCCTCTACCTTCTCGCTCGTCTCTGCCTTCTCAATTATCTCCGCATTCTCAACTGTTTCCACCTCTTCAGTTGTTTCTACCTTCTCGTCTCCCTTCGCAATACCAACCTAATTACACATAATTAAGTACCCAAACGTTCAAAACAAAGCTAACAAATCCTTAATACCAAAACTAATCAATTTTCAAGCTCTAATAAAAATAAATAATCAACTGAATTAAGAAAAATAAAACAATCAAGCTCTAAGAGACTAAACTCACTGAAACTTCCGTCTTCTTCTCAACCTTCTTTTTCTTTTTCCTCTTTTTAACACCACTGGGTCCCGCACCCGCCGCCTCGCCCTCCATCGACGACGTCGAAGCTACCTCCACCACGCCACGGTCTCCACCACCACCGCTTCCATCACCATCGTCGTCATCGTCATCCAAAACAATAAGACCGTTGCCGTTTCCGGCCGACTTCGCCGCTTGCATTAACAGCGATTTCTCTACGATCTTCAAGCTCAGATCTTCATTCGCCTCTTCATCATCGCTACTAAGTTCCACTAAAAATTTCTTTGATTGCTTCTCTTCTTCTTCTTCGATTAATTCGATTTTCGCTTTCTGCTTCCCTTTCTTTGCCATTCAATTAATTAATTTAACAAACCCTAATTTTGAAAAAAAAAAAAAAAAAAAACTTCCCTAATTTGATTTTTACGGGCACGCACGACCGCAGGCAGAGAGAGTTGCAGTCGGCTAGGGTTTGTGTCGGCACGTTTATTCAAATCGGTTCCATCCGGCTCTGATTCTGGTTTAATTTTTTAAGACATCTCAAATTAGTCCCTAATATATATTATCTATTCATAATGGTTTAGAAATTCTTCAATTAAGTCCTTATTTCCAAGTATGATATTTTGTATGTTAAATTTTATTCAAAACGATGACGTTGAAATGCACAAATTATGAAAAATGGATGAAAAATATTGACAAGCACTAACCGAAGTACCTAATTGAGAATAGGTATACATGTTATGTTAAGGACTAAATTGATGTTTCCCCTGATTTTTGCCTGACTCGGTGAACTTGGGCCGGGCTAGAGAAGTATTCGGCGGTAAATTATGAAGGCCCATGTCCAGGATCATATTTAAAATTACACTTGGGAATTGTTAAGCAAATTATCGTTTTTTTTTTATTGTAATATTTTTAAAGGTTAACTGTTTAATCCACCCTTATATAATAAAATAATTTGTCCACATATCTTTTTGTCATTAATTTAATTGAGTCAGATTTATCTTTAAATATACTTTAAGTTTTTAATCTATTCTTTTATTAAAATTTTTAGGCCAAATTATTATATTATTCAAGTAATTTGAATAGGATTAATTTTTATTTTTAAAATATTCTTGTAAACCAGTCAAATATAAGGTTTTATATGCAAATTTATGACCAATTATGACATTTTAGTTCAAAAATCTTACCAAAAAAATAGATTAAATACTTAGTATATATTCAATAGTAAAATTGGTTCAATTATAAATATAAACGCATATTTTAAAATTATCATATTATATAATAACATATTGAAACATTCACTTTTTTTTTAATTACTGTTTAAGCAATTGGATAAGAAAAATAATTATTGAGAAATGAGAAAAATTATTTAAATATGTATAATAAAAGTTCATCGGTGAAGAACCGAGTATCTTAAATTGTTTGAACATTTTACTCTGTATTTTTTTAATATATATTTACAACATTTTCTAACATTTTTATTCTTGCAAGTAAAAGCAATAAAAAAGAAAAGCAAGTTAGCAAGTTAGCAAGTAGCAATTATGATTTTTCCTTATATATATATATATATATGATTTCACTTTGATTGTCATATAATAAATCAGTCACATATGATGAAAAAAATAAATATCAAAGAACTTAGGTGTTGTTTGGTAATCGGGAATAAAGTGATGGGAATGGGAATGCGGGAATCGGAATGGTATTTGTATTCCAATACCGTGTTTGGAATACTAATAAGGAATCGGAATGCGATTTAAATTTTTTAATATATGATTTTGTATACAAATATAAATAATGATTAAAAAATAATTTTATTAAACTATAATAGTTATAAAAATAATAAAGGTAATGATAGTGATTGTGGTGGTTTTAGCGGCGGTGGTGGTGGCGGTAATGATTGCGGTAGTGATTGTGACGGTGGTGGTGGTGGTGGTGGTTATGATGGTGATTGTGGTGGTTACGGTGATGGTCATGGTGGTGGTTGTAGTTGTGATGGTGATGATAATGACGGTGGTTGTGGTGGTTGTGATGGTGGTGATGAAGATAGTGGTGGTGGTGGTTGTGG
Source organism: Dovyalis caffra (assembly GCA_963924115.1). Classification (NCBI taxonomy): domain Eukaryota; kingdom Viridiplantae; phylum Streptophyta; class Magnoliopsida; order Malpighiales; family Salicaceae; genus Dovyalis; species Dovyalis caffra. The sequence goes on along the minus strand of CAWUPB010000913.1, from coordinate 1,435,815 downwards.
TTGTTGTAATAGTGGTGGTGGTGTTGGTGGCAAAAATAGTTAATGGATAATAAATAAATAAAATATATTATTATTTTGAAAAAAAAATTCATTCTCGTTCCTTGTTTTTTATTCTCACATCTTATGTGGGGATGAAGTTATGTGTAAATTTTCATTCCCATTCCCACTTCATTTCTTTTAACCAAACGGCTATAATGTGAGAATCAAACGTTCATTCTCATTCCTATCACTCTATTCTTTATTACCAAACGAGCACCTTAAAGAAATTACTTTTACGGAATACAAAGCTAAAAAGCTAATGAGTTCAATCTAGGAAGAAAAACAGATTTGGCACTCTTTTTTTCCTTTTTCCAAATCTTTTTTCACATGAATTGTTTAAGCCTTGACAATTTAAACTTCGCACATAATTCGCCACCTCAATCGAGGATTTGCCACCGGCCTTAACTAAATTACATATTTTAACAACCGAATCGAAATGACATGATTAAAATTAATTTAGTTTTAATAATTTAAATAAAAACTGAATCGAATTGGTATTTTGGTTTGGATTCGAGTTCATTTAATCAATTTTAATCAAATACGATCATCTTTAATACTAGAGAAGCAAAATAAGAGAAATATATGGATATGTAGTGAATAAATCAATTAAGAGAGATCCTCGAGAAATCATTGAACAAACAACAAAAGAAAAATGAACAAAATTTTAATATATATATTTAGACAACACAAGTTAAATATATTTGGAATGAGTTTTGATGTGTGGAGTTTGTTGGGTCACAAAAGTTTGAACCGAGAATCTAAGAGAGAGCACCAATTGTTTCATTAATTTGAAACTGAAATTACTCTTTTGATTACTCATAAATTGACCAAAATAATTTAGGGTAACAAGCAATCCACTCCAATAAACGAATTTAAATGCTATAGCTATACTTAAAACGATATAGTTAAATTCACAAATAATTTTGTTGTTTTTACTACTTGTTTTTCTTATAATGACAAATGTTATCTTCTTTTCTAATGTTTATTACATTCTAATTTAAGATGCTTTTTTTCATCAATGATGATATGCAGATAACAATGTTTAAAGTGAATTTAGCATCATCCTATTTAAAATTATGAGATACATGTCCATGTTAATATGTAATCAAGAATTAACAGAAAATTGAAATAACGTTAATGATATATATATATTATTAATGTTCATTATATTCCAACTTGAAATACCCTTTTCATTAATGATAGACGAAGCTAACAATTTTTTTTCTTTTTTCAAAAACACATGAATTTGATAAATAAAGTTGGGTTTTTTTTAGTTTATTTCACCAAATATGTAAAATAAAATAAAAATTATAGCCCTCTCGTTTTTGGTCATTCATTAATTGTAGGAAACAATGACGGGATTCACAATTATAACCTACAGGCACGTGATGGACGAGGAAAATAACAGATCTAGCACGTGATAGCATTAAAGAATCAAACCAGCATTTAAATTCAAGCTATAGTTCTTCAAAATTTTATAAATTTTCAGTAAATAAACAAGAGGAAATTGATAGGATGTTAATATAGTTCATACACAATCTTAAAAAGAAAAAAAGGCATGTCATTCTGTAAGGAAAAGTGAAAAGAAATGGGCTTTTGAAGGAATTTATTAAATTTATCTGAAACCAAACTAGTTTCAACTATTCTCGAGGGATTAGTCGGCTAGTAGTTAAGAAAATTTGTTTTCTTTCGTAACTTTTTAGATTTAAACTTTAGAGCCAACGTTTGGAGGAATTTATTAAATGCATTTAAATTTACTGAGAAAAGAATGATTTAGTCTTAGTTAATATACAGTCTGATCAAATGATAAAACCGGAATGGGAGATCATATTAAGAAATTTTATGGAGACCAGAGGGACCATGATAACAAAATATCAAAAAGTAATTTCCAAAGATAAACGAAGACAAAACTCATTTCCACTGACCTCCACAAATTCTTGTCCTCTTTTTTCTTTCTATCTATGGCTTCTCTCTCTTCTTGCTCCACTCTCTACCCTCTCTCTTCTCTCTCTCCTTCTTCTTCCTCTTCAAACACTCATTACTTTCTTCCACAATTATCCCCATCAAAACCTGAAATCCCCTCTCTCTCCCGCTTCTCTTCTATCAACCTTCATAGCAACAATAAACTCTATCACCGCCAAGCCACAACAAGTCTTCTTTTTCAGCCAATATTTTTGCTCAGTGGCGTCGATACTCCTTTGGATACCCAAGCTGCCATCTCTATTTTCAGTGTCTTTGCAGCAATTGCTCTTTCTCTCTTCTTAGGCCTCAAGGTAATTTCCTTTCCCTTTTGTTTTTCATTTTTTCCTTCGTTGCTTGCATTTATATTTTGTAAGTGCTGAAAAAGTTTATATTTTGAGTCATTATTTTCAATGGGCTTTGCAGGGAGATCCTGTGCCATGTGAAAGGTGTGCAGGAAATGGTAACTTGGTTTTCTTTTTCTTTTTTTTTAGCTTTTTGGGTTTTGATGATTATGTTTAATGAAAGCTTTAAGCTTTACTTGTAATTGTTTTATATGGAAATGTTACAATGAGTGAATGAATTATACCACCAAATTGAAGAAAGAAATGTTGAATAGTTTAGTAGCTAGCTCAGGATTCAGAAATTTGAAGATTTAGGACTACTAATATTGAGAAAGTTGGAGTTCTATTACTGCAATGAAGGCACCGAATTTCGATGCTTATTGTGGGAATTTGGGTTGGTGATGGTGTTTTTTTGTTTTTTCTTGACAGCAATGTCCATTTTTTTGGTTTGTGTTTTAATATATCTTTTACTCCTTAGTTTAAGTCAATGTGTTAAATAATTATTCTGTTTCTGAAAGGGATCGTTTCTGTGTAATTATCGAGTTAGACAGGTTCGTTTCATCCTATGTTTTGGGTTTTTCTACTTAATTCAGTGTGGTGTTTTGAGTTGTGTAATTTTGTCATTATTGAAATCACTATCTATCATCATGGCAAGTCCTTGATAATCTCTGTTCCTGGTCAAATTGTTGATGGTATGATTCTTCAAGATTGATTCTTTTTCGGTCTGATGAGAGGAGAGACAATTGGATCATATTTGACATGGTGGAATTTAATGAAGTATGATTTTGAAAATTAACTTAGTTTGAAGCGGGCTATAATTTGCCCAAGTCCTCTTGTTTCTTGGATTCTGGCAATGATGTATACCTGCATTTTAACTCAAGAAGCTAAAGAAATATGGTTATTATGAACAACCCTGGATGTGAGTTACTAATTCCCACTTCTATTTTGAACCACACTTTACCATGAGACAGTGAATTGTTAACAGTGGTGAGATTCCACCATGCATCAGAAGTTGTTATTATTCTAAGTGCTAACCTTTTCATCCTGGATGCTCAGAAACTGATTCTCTTGGAATTTTTGTTGGACCTTGAGACTTTACCACAGATGCTATGCACTGCCATAAGTACATGCACGCATACAAAAAAAAAAAAAAGGATGTTGTCTACTGTAGCTTCATCACAAATTGGTTAACTTGATCTGCATGTTTAGGCATGGATGTCTACTTCCCCTTCCCTTCTTGCTTTCGGGGTTGGGTGGGGGTGATCAAGTGGCTTCTTGATTCATTATTGCAACATAGTTTGACAAAGTGTTAATGGAAACCTGCACGGGAAGCTTGGCAGTGAGACCTGAATTTGAGCGGGAGGGAAAGCTACTGAATTACCTTATTTTTAGCTCAATTATCAGTTAGATGAGTTAGAAGCACTACTTTCAAAACTGATTATTATGTAGAGTCTTCTCTTGCTGTTATCAGACCTATTAATTTTGCAATTTTGGTGGATTATAGCTGGAAAGAGTATGTCTTAACTGAACTCATTATGATGGATAGGTGGCACAAAATGTGTGTTTTGCAATGATGGCAAGATGAAAAAAGAAACAGGCTTGGTGGATTGCAGGGTGTGCAAGGGTGCAGGTATAGCGTCTCACATTCAGATAGCAGTTATTAGAACCAATGGCGTTTTTGATATCTAGGTTTTTAAAATCAAATTGGTTGAGTATATGATTGATGACCTCACTTGTGTTCTTGATTATCATTACAGAGCATCATGAGTTAACTCTACATAACGAGTTATTATTACATTCAAATGCAAAAATATAACTTTCCAACTCCATACATGGAAAAAAATTTCAAGTGGATATTATTTCACTCTTGATTGTTAAGCTATGTTAGTTTTAGGCGCTATCTAATTTGATTCAATTTCTAAATTCACATTGTCAGGGACATATTAAATCACACTATTTGATCTGTTCGCTCCCATTTGCTCTTACGTCTCAACAACATGCTGATTGTCTTTGTAGGATTGATACTCTGCAAGAAGTGTGCAGGTACTGGCTATTCCACACGCTTATGAACTTGATTCGCGTTCTGCACGAATCACATATTTTTGGCCTGTAAGACAACTTCACTGAAGATTTAATTCTTTTTTCCAGATCCTAACTTTTTTTTAATATATATTTATTTTTCCATATTTTGTAAATTATGTTCCTTCTTCTCTCAGATCCAACTTTATTATGTAATTGCAATGAGGTGGGAATAACAGAAATGTAAATACTAATGTAATTCTCTTTTAATTTTGAGATCATTTGATTCTTTAAGCCATCTTTAGCTGGCCTGATGACTTTCTCAAAACAGGGAGTTCATTGGGTTTCTTTCTTCTGTTCTTTTGTCCTTTGGCTTTGTTCTTTGAATGTGAGCAATCCTTAAATTATTTGGCACCATGGAAGGAAAAAAATAAAAAAAAATAACTATTGCATGACGCAAGCAGGGCCTATGGATATGAAATTTGTCAACATATTCTTGTAAATTTCCCACCTGAAATATCCCCTTTAGGTCTCAAAACATCAGTTGATAGTGCATACTTCATAGATTATAGGTATTTTTAAACTTTCAAGGCAATCTTTAGGTCACAAAATCCTATTGCATGACGCAAGCAGGGCATATGCATATGAAATTTGTCAACATATTCTTGTGAATTTCCCACCTCAGATATCCCATTTAGGTCACAAAACATCAGTTGATAGTGCATACTTGATGGATTATAGTTATTTTTAAACTTTCAACCCAGTCCTTCGTTTTAACAGGGGTAACGTTTTTGAGAATGCATCCCAACTTTGGCACACCTATATTTTTACCAAAAATAACTGTCGCAGGAATATCTAGCACAGGGCATTGGAAATTATTCTAGCATGATCAGAAAATACTACTATGTAAAGAATTTCCCGGTTGCAGCAAGTTTCTTGTCTTGTTACTGGATTTTGTTAGTCTTTCCAATTGGCAAGTAATTACTAAAACTGCAGTTATACTTTTGATAAGTCTATTTATCATTCAGGTTAGATGTTTGCAGTTTTCAATTAGAGTCCAAACGCCCTCACGTAATCACAGAATGGTAGTTTAGTATTCCCTGTAGGCAGTATGTGACAAACATAATCAGTAGAAAAGAGAGGAATCCAAGTCTTTGTCCTGCCCAACCAAGCCATATAAAGATAGCCATCTGTCTAATAAAGATATGACAAGACCGAACCCAAAGCCATCTCTTTTTGGCTCTTTCCTTGTTCTTACTCTGTCCTTCTATCCCTACTCTCCTCTTCTTAATCTCCACTTCCTCAAGTCTTTACTCACTATCACAGAAAGATGTCTAACACAACTACCAGTGCCGCTTCTGCTGAGCAACCATATGAGTTTGATGAATGCCGGGGAGTCCTTCGCGTGTACAGCGATGGCTCAATCTGGCGTTCTTCTGAACCAAGCTTCAAAGTTCCTGTCCATGATGATGGTTCTGTTGTGTGGAAAGATGCTCTCTTTGATCCCACGCATGATCTTCACCTGCGGCTCTACAAACCGGCTTCCCCTGCTTCAACCAAGCTCCCAATATTCTACTACATCCATGGCGGTGGCTTTTGCATTGGCTCCCGTACTTGGCCTAACTGTCAAAACTACTGCTTCAAGCTTGCCTTGGACCTTCAAGCTGTGATCATCGCACCTGACTATCGCCTGGCTCCAGAGAACCGGCTCCCAGCTGCTATTGAGGATGGTTACATGGCCATGAAATGGCTCCAATCTCAAGCTGTGTCTGAAGAGCCGGACACCTGGTTGACTGATGTTGCTGATTTCAGCAAGGTTTTCATTTCTGGTGACTCAGCTGGTGGGAACATCGCTCATAATTTGGCAGTTAGTTTAGGAGCTGGTTCAGCAGAGTTGGCTCCGGTTCTTGTCAAGGGTTATGTCCTCTTGGCACCCTTTTTTGGTGGGACAGTTTTAAGCAAATCAGAGGCTGAGGGGCCAAAAGAAGCATTCCTGAATTGGGAGCTTATCGACAGGTTTGAACAACATTTTTCACTGAGTACTTTTATTCCTCGATTACTATTTGGTTTCATGAGAATTAAGTTACTTTTTTTTTATCTAATTGTGCTAGGTTTTGGAGACTATCTATTCCCATAGGAGATACAACTGATCATCCACTAGTGAACCCATTTGGACCAAAAAGCCGAGTTCTTGAACCATTGGATCTTGATCCAATCCTGGTAGTGGTGGGAGGGAGTGATCTGCTCAAAGATCGAGCCAAGGACTATGCAGAGAGACTCAAAAACTGGGGAAAAGATGTACACTGTGTTGAGTTCGAAGAACAACAACATGGGTTCTTTACCATAAATCCTAACTCAGAAGCATCAATTAAATTGATGCTAATCATCAAAAGTTTTATCATTGAAAAATCTACCTGATATGTGTTTGCCTTCTCTACTATAAGAAATAATTCTTTCTTTTCTTTTGTTTTTTTTTTTTTTTTGTTTTTTTTTGTTTTTTTTTTCCCTTAATGTGTTGCAGATGTTATTTTTCTACCAACTTATAGGAATTCTAATTATATCAATTTTCCACCCTTTTCCGCAAATAATATGTTTTCTTTTATGGTTTCTAATTTTTATTACATTCGGCCTGACTCAAAAGAGGAAAGAAAACCGGATTAAAATAGTTAAACTCAACAAGAAAAAATAAAATAAAATCTGGGAGATGTATGTATAGGAATTGAAAACATAACAGTATAAATGTGCTAATTGATGATCCTAATATATATATATATATATATATATATTCCCTTTTCACCCATAAGTAATATAAAATTTTGCCATGTGCGACAAACTTAAGCAGCACCGCAATAGAAAAACATCTAACGTACCTTGGCCGGCCCAACCAAACAAACCATCGGCTCTTTTGACTCTTGGATTAGAAAAAACATCTGATTAAAGTACTCCAATAAAAAAACTTTGAGCAATATATATTATTACCATATAGATTCCAAGTTTCTCCTCACTGTCACAGAAAGATGTCTAACAAAACTACCACTGCAACTGCTGCTGAGCAGCCATATGAGGTTGATGAATGCCTAGGAGTCCTTCGCGTGTACAGCGATGGATCAATCTGGCGTTCTTCCGAACCTGCCATCAAAGTTCCTGCCCAAGATGACAGTTCTGTTGTGTGGAAAGATGCTCTCTTTGATCCCACTCATGATCTTCACCTCCGGCTCTACAAGCCTGCTTCCCCCTCTTCAACCAAGCTCCCAGTCTTCTACTTCTTCCATGGTGGAGGTTTTTGCATTGGCTCCCGTACTTGGCCTAACGATCAAAACTGCTGCTTCAAGCTCGCCTTGGACCTTCAAGCGGTAATCATTTCGCCTGATTATCGCCTGGCTCCAGAGAACCGGCTCCCGGTTGCCATTGAGGATGGTTACATGGCCGTGAAATGGCTGCAAGCTCAAGCCGTGTCTGAAGAGACGGATACCTGGTTGACTGATGTTGCTGATTTCAGCAAGGTGTTCATTTCTGGTGACTCAGCTGGAGGAAACATTGCTCATAATTTGGCAGTTCGGTTAGGAGCTGGTTCCCCAGAGCTGGCTCCGGTTCTTGTCAAGGGTTATGTCTTTTTCGCACCCTTTTTTGGTGGGACAGTTTTGAGTAAATCAGAGGTTGAGGGGCCAAAAGAGGCATTCCTGAATTGGGAGCTCATGGACAGGTTTGTACAACATTTTTCACCTACCCTTTTAATTCTCGATTGCTATTTGGTTTCTTGAGAAGTGGCTTTTTTATTTAATGGTACTAGGCTTTGGAGACTATCCATTCCCGTAGGAGATACAACCGATCATCCACTGGTGAACCCATTTGGACCAGAGAGCCGAAATCTTGAACCATTGGATCTTGATCCAATCCTGGTAGTGATGGGTGGTAGTGATCTGCTCAAAGATCGAGTCAAGGACTATGCAGAAAGACTCAAAAATTGGGGAAAAGATATCCAGTATGTTGAATTTGAAGAACAACAGCATGGGTTCTTTTCCATGAATCCTAACTCAGAAGCATCAATTAAAATGATGCTAATCATCAAAAGTTTCGTTATTGAAAAATCTACCTAGCATGTGCTTGTCTTCTCTACTATAATAATAATAATAATAATTTTTTTTTTTTTTTTTTTTTTAATGTCTTTGAGTTGTTATTTTTCTACCAACTTGTATGAATTCTAATGATATCAATTTCCCACCCTTGTCTGCAAATAATATATTTTTTTATGGTATATTGGGATGATAGATCTATATGTCAAAGTGCAACTTGGTGAGATGACTCCTGTAATTAAGATGCGATCGTCAATGGCGGCCCAATAGCTTAAGCAAGAACGTGCAGTTCTTTGGATGTGTTGGAGCCATAAAAAACTCGAAAAGTCGTTGAAATTTTTTTGAATCTGGAGAGGGAGAGATAGAAATAATTTTAAAGTCTTTTAGATTTCGAAAATCCAAAATAAGGCTTATTTTGGATTTTAATTACAATTTAGTTTTTTTCAAAATTTATTTCATTTATTGTAAATTTAAATGAAATAAATTAATTTTAGTTAAATTTTTTTTCAAAACAAGTGTCATTTTTTTAGGTACATGTTCATAACATAGGTTATGTTTCTAAATCATCACATAACCTCGATCAAGTGTGGTCAAAATTGACAGAAAAATTAAAGATTTAATTTAATTTGACCAAAAATTCAAGATGTTTTTGGATCATTTAACCAAACTTGTCTAGAGAATAATAATTTACTCTTATCATCTAACTATGCTTGTTTTAGGTTCCTATCTACTTTGATCCAATATATAAATTCACATTGACGAGGTTCAATATCTAAATTTATGTTACTCTAGCTGTAATGAATAATTCGATAAAAAAGAGCTAAACACAAAGAGAAAAAACAATAAAAAAATAATAATAATTGAGTTTAGGTGGAAATTGGATCCGATATGACTTTTTTTTTTTTTTTTATCTATTTCTCTTTAAAGTATACTTATAAAATAATTATTGTTAATTATTTTTTAAGTATTTTAAAATTTCTCGCATAGACCAGGATACTTACGTTAGAGAGTTCGAATTTTATCTGGGCACTCAATTTACTCTCGTGTCTCTCCAATATGCTGACTGTCTTCTTAGGATTCATACTCTGCAAGAAGTGTGGAGGGAAGTGGCTCTTCCAAACACTTATGAACTTGAGTTTTGTTCTGCATGAATCACATATTTGTGGTCTGTATGACAAATCTACTGAAGGTTTTATTCTTTTTTCCAGATCCTCGTTTCTTTTTTCTTTCTTTTTTATTATATATTTTACCATATTCTGTAAATTTACTGAAGGTTCAATTCATTAATTATTTATTGCATGATGCAAGCAGGCCTTTGGGTATGAAATTTGTCTGCAGATTCTTGGAATTTTCCACCTTGAATATTCCCTTTAGGTTTGGTAGTGGCTTAATTTGACTTTTGAGAATGCATCCCAACCTTAGAAGTCTTATATTCTTGCAGAAACTAATCATCCTAGGAACATCTACCACAAGACATGGAAATTATTCTAAATGATCAGAAGATACGAACGTCCCAGTTGTAGAGTTTCTTGTCGTGTTTTTGGATTTTGTTAATCTTTCCAATTGGCATGTAATTGCTAAAATCGCAGTTCTACTTCCATTGTGACCTTGGTATTTTGCTTGCAATAGAGCATTTTTTAAACAACAAACTACCCTTTTTAGGGTAGATATTTGCAGTTCTAAATCAGAGGTCAAATGCCCTCAGCGGTTATCATTCGGTTTTTCGATTTGATTTTTTTTTTATTAACTGAATTGGCTAAAACAAAAACCAATATCGAACCGAATTGAGGTTCGGTTTTTTGGGTTAAAAACTGTATTTTTCTGTTCGGTTTTCGGTCAAAAACCTTTTTTTTTCTTTTTTCTTCTAAAAATCGAATTATTTTGCTTTTAAAAAATATCAAACTTGCATTATCAAAGATTGCATATTTCACATTTGATTTTATAAGAAAATTATGTATGATTATTATTATTTTTCTATACTAAATTTGTTTCTATTTATATTATAAACTAAATTAGTTGGGCTTCTCATTATTTTTCAATCACAATAATTGGTTTTTTTTATTAATTTTTTATATTCTTTTTTAAAATCTATTTATTTTGTGCATATTTTATTGTTGAATATATAATATGAAAAATCTAATTTTTAATTTATGTTTGTGCCAATTTTAATACAAGGAGACAATTTTTTTTCATGAGGTTTTAGGATTCACCCACACATAAATTTGTATATGTAAAAAGAATTTCTTTATCACGAGTCTTTTTTTTTATTTTTTTGTGAGTCAATATAATATAATTAATTATTTTATTATTTCAATAAATAATTAATGAAAAATATTTCTATATTAAGGAGAAAAAAATCATTAAAGCTATTGTTCTTTTAGTTAAACCCATAGGTGCCTCTTTGATTTTAAAAAAAAGAGTTTGGGTATGTGTTAAAAAATAATAATAATAATTCGGTTTTCGGTGGAAACCGAATTTGAAAAAAAAAAACCGAACCGAACTAAAATAAATTCGGTTTTTTTTTCAATTTTTTTTAAAAACGAACCGAAATTGTTAATTCGGTTCGGTTTGGTTCGATTTTTCGATTTTAACCGAATAATACTCACCCCTACCCTCGGGTACTCAACAAAGAATAGTCGAATAGGATTCTCTGGAGGCACTATGTGACAAACATAATCAGTATTGCAATAGCAAAACATCTAGGCGTCGTTTAGTTATAAATAATGAAAGGTTCGGAATGAGAATGCGGGAATTGAAATAAAAATTAACGAATCGAAATGACATTTGTATTCTCATACTGTGTTTGAAATACTAATGAGAAATCGGAATATAATTTAAATTTTTTAATATCTGATTTTTTTATACAAATAAAAATAATGATTAAAAAAATAATTTTATCAAAATATAATAGTTGTAAAAATAATAAAGGTGATGGTAGTGGTGGTGGTGGTGATGATGATGGTGGTAGTAGTGGTGGTAATGGTTATAGTGGTGGTGATGATAGTTGCGGTTGTGGTGGTGGTGTTAATGGCGTTTGTAATGGTGATAAAAATAGTTAATAAACAATAAATAAATAAAATATATTATTATTTTGAAGAAAAAAATTTCATTCCCATTCCTTATCCTTATTCCCACATTTTATTTGAGAATGAAGTTGTATGTAAATTTTCATTCTCGTTCTCATTTCATTTCTTCTAACCAAACAACTACAATAGATGAATAAAACTTTCATTTTCATTTTCATCACTCTATTTCTAATTATGAAACAGTATTACCGTATAAAGACAAAGCAACAGGCCATAAGCTCTTTTGACTCTTGCCCTGCTGTTGGTCAATCTTTCAATGACCCCTCTCGTACTTTTAATCTACATTTCTTCCAAGTTTTTCCTCACTGTTACAGAAAGATGTCTAACAAAACTACCACTGCCACTGCTGCTGAGCAACCGTATGAGGTTGACGAATGCCTGGGAGTCCTTCGCGTGTACAGCGATGGTTCAATCTGGCGGTCTTCTGAACCTAACATCAAAGTTCCTGTGCATGATGATAGTTCTGTTGTGTGGAAAGATGCTCTCTTTGATTCCACGCATGATCTTCACCTCCGACTCCCTGCTTCCCCCTCTTCAACCAAGCTCCCAGTCTTCTACTACTTCCATGGTGGCGGCTTTTGCATTGGCTTCCGTGCTTGGCCCAGCAGTCAAAACTACTGCATCAAGCTTGCCTTGGACCTTCAAGCTGTGATCATTTCACCTGACCATCGCCTAGCTCCAGAGAACCAGCTTCCAGCTGTCATTGATGATGGTTACATGGCCGTGAAATGGCTCCAAGCTCTAGCCGTGTCTGAAGAGCCGGATACCTGGTTGACTGCTGTTGCTGATTTCAGCAAGGTGTTCATTTCCGATTACTCAGCTGGTGGGAACATTGCTCATAATTTGGCAGTTCGGTTAGGAGCTGGCTCACCAGAGTTGGCTTCGATTCTTGTCAAGGGTTATGTTCTTTTGGTACCCTTTTTTGGTGGGACAACGAAGACTAAATCAGAGGCTGAGGATCTAAAAGAATCACTCCTGAATTGGGAGCTCATTGACAGGTTTGCACAAGATTTTTTTATTAAGCAGTAACTTTCAATTCTTGCTTGCTTACTATTTGGTTTCTTGAAAAGTTACTTACAGAATGATACTACAAATTACGAATTTTTTTATCACAAAAAATACGAATAGGAGACAAATAATTATAAAATTTCATAAAAAATTATATCGCTATCATTAATTCTTATTCCTGATTCGTGTTTAGTGATATGAATCATTACTGGTTATGTTTTTTTTTTTAATCTAATTGTGGCCAGGTTTTGGAGATTATCTATTCCCGTAGGAAATACAACTGATCATCCACTGGTGAACCCATTTGGGGCACAGAGCCAAAGTCTTGAACCATTGGATTTTGATCCAATTCTAGTAGCAATGGGAGGTAGTGATTTAGTTAAAGATCGAGCAAACGACTATGCAAAGAGACTTCAAAATTCGGGGAAAGAGATCCATTATGCTGAATTTGAAGGATGGCAACATTGGTTCTTTACCATTGACCCTAACTCAAAACCAGCAACTAAATTGATGCAAATTATCAAAAGTTTCATTATTGAAAAATCCAGCTAATATGTGTATGACATCTCTAGCATAGTAAATCTATTTTTCTTTTTCTTTTTAATGTGTTTGGGTTGTTAATTTTGGTTCTACCAATTTGTAGAAGCTCTAATGATGTCAATTTCCCACTCTTTGATGCAAATAATTATTTTTTCTTTTTCCTTCCTTGTATGCTATCTAATTTTTGATAAATTTGGCAACTCCATAGAAGATTTGATTTAAAACTATCCCTTAAAAATTGTCTGTTCTGGTACGAAACTGCCACTTCGAAAGTTTCCAATATGCACCAAGGGATGTACCAGAAGATATTGAAGCAATTAGCCATGGTGTCATTGGATCCCTCATGAGGATATCAAGTTGTGTAAAGAGCATTTAGAAGGCACCAATGGTCGCTTTCCTATACTTGTGAAGAGAAACCAAGTTGCATGGCAATTTATTAAGATTGCATCTATGCTCACATACCTTCTTGAAAGGCTTGAGAAGAATATACTAAGCTTAGTAACTAAGGCAGGTTCCTAGCTTCTTCCCCTCCTGGTTTCTTTTTATTACCAGGTTGTCTAATATAAAGAACATGGATTCGTGGTTGAATTCTTATTTAGACAGACTAAAAGGTGGTTTTGTTTGCAAGAGCTACTTCCTACTCTACTACTTTGAACTTGACACATCTTGGCCAGGTCTACAGGAAGGCAAGTTCTGCAGCAGTCATCTTTTAGAGGCCATCTTTGAAGATCATTTACATCGAGCCTCCCTACAATGGAAATGATGGGAGTCAGAATTAGTTATTTAATTATTTTAGTGAATTAGTGAAATACTCAATTGTTTAAAAGCATTAATTGAAAATTATATCCTAAAACATTTGTAGGTTAAAAATCAAATCACTAATTATATCTGCAAAATTAAATCACGATGAAATGCTAATTATTTATGAGGTTCTAATTAAGTTAGGAAGAATACAAACCCTCATACAAAAGTTTCATAGCAAGAAACTATCTCTATGATTGGAAACAAAGCAAAACATCATCATGGCATTTGCATATAAAACCAAAATTTCGAGTTCATTAATAGAGGAGGACATTTAAGAGTTGTCTGGATGAAATTTGAGCCATGTTAAATTAGATATTCAACAAGGGTGTATAAGCAAATAACTTGAACATGTTCCATACTTCAGGAAAGAAAATGGTGCACCTGCCATATTTCAGGAGCAATCTTTGAATGCAATTATTTACTTTAAGCCTCCCTGAAATGCAAATAATGGTAGTCATAATTTGCTAATTAGATAATGAAGATGAAAGTGAGCAGATGATGATTTTCCTATCAACAACTCTAAAGGTTGAGAGAGACGAAACGAAGTCATCGCCGTCTTCGTTTACGTTAAAAACCTACTTGTAGGCACGATGGGGACGAGTTGCCTTTTAAAAGAGCTATCATTTTTCTCGTTGCGGTTAGGGTACCTAGCCGATTAAATTATAAATTAATCACTCTAGTTTTTTAAAACTAAATAAATAGTCCCTCTATTTTTTAAATCAATTAATTAGTCCTTTTATTTTTTAAACTAATTAATTAGTCCTTCTATTTTTAAAAAATCTATTTGCAAATTAATCTTTTTTGTTCTTTTTGTTTTTTTTTTTAAAGAAATAAGTAAAAAACATGGAAAGATAGATGAGAATTTTTTTTTTTGGATCAAACTAATACTAAATTAAACATGATCATTTTTTAAAAGACTAATTCATTAATTTTTGAAATAAAGAAATTATTTAATTCATTTTGAAAAACTAAAAAAACTAATTTATAATTTATCTTACCCTAGTATGATTTGATTTTTTATCATTCCATGTTCTTTTTAACTTTTTTTGTTCTTTTTTCCTTCAAAGATTTACAATTGATATACAAATGGAAAACATTGCAAACTTTGTTGTCATTTACAATAGAATGATGAATCCTTACATAATTTTAATTGCCAAATGAAGAGATCAATCAAGTTAAGTGAGAAGATGGGCATCATCATTTTGGACGGACTAAAAAGTTCTTTTTTGTTTGCAAGAGCTACTTCCTACGCAGTTTTGAACTCAACATATATTCACTATAGTTTATAGGAAAGAAATGGTGCATCCGTCTTATTTTAGGAGCAATCTTTGAATGCGGTTATTTACTTTAAGCCTTCCTAAAATGCAAATAATGGTATTCTGTTAAGAAGAGAAATTTGGGGAAGAAATGCATTACTTTTACATAATATGTACGGTGTTACTTTACGAAGAGATAGAGTTGCCCTTTTATACTAGTGAGCATAGTGAGCTACATTGAGTTATAGTCCTCTACAATGAGCTCTATATACAACTCGTAACTTAAGTGAACCTATATACACTAGACATTTCTAAATACTCCCCATCAAGTTAGGGGTTTATACAAATCATAAACAACAAAGCTGGACAAGAGGTAATGATGAAGCTTGTTGCCTAAAGCTTTGGTAAAAATGTCCGCATACTGCTCTTCTCATCGAATAAAGACAGTAGTAAGAAACCCAAATTGAACCTTGTCTCTAACCAAATGACAATCAATGTCAATGTGTTTGGTTCTCTCATGAAATATTGGGTTTGAGGCAATATGAAAAGCTATTTTGTTGTCATAATGCATAATGGCGGGAGATAAAGATGTGGTCCGCAATTCATCTAAAATTCCAACCAATCAAATCAATTCATAAGTGGTCGAAGCCATAGCCCCGTATTCGACCTTTCGCTGAAGATCGAGATACCGTGTTACGCTTATTAGTCTTCCAAGAGATAAGAGAACTACCAAGAAAGATACAAAAGCTAATTAAGGATCTTCAGACATGGGATAAGAAGCCTAGTCTAAATCATAGTATAGGCGAAGTCGAAGATCATTTGAAGAAGATAATAAAATTCCAAGTCCCGAACTGCTTTTGAGATATTATAACACTCGAAGAGCGGAATTCATGTGAAAAACTTTTGGTTTATGCATAAATTGACTAAGGAGTTGCACAACATAGCAAATATCGGGACGTGTCATAATGAGATAAATTAGTCTTCCCTCTAATCTTTAATACTCGGTGGAGTCCGTCAAGAGAAAATCGAAGTCATGAATCGAAAGTGTTTCATCAAACTAAAACGAAGTCGGTTTTACAATATGTTCAATAGGCATCTCAATAGGTTTGGAAGCAAGTAAACCGACGATCATGTAGCAATTTCATGGTGTATTTTCTTTGACTAAAACATATTCCATGATTGGATTGTGCAACTTCTATACCCATGAAGTATTTCAAATCACCCAAATCCTTAATATAAAAGGTGTCATGTAAGAAAGCTTTTAATTGTTGTATGCCAACCTCGTTATTTCCTATGATGAGTATATCATCAACATAGACTAACAAAATAATAATTTTGCTATGTGTGACTTTGGTAAATATGGAATAATCATGCTTCGATTGAAAGAAACTTGCCGAATCATTTTCTCGATAAACTTAGAGTTTTATTGCCTAGAAGCCTATTTAAGACCATAAAATGACTTAAGCAACTTGCACACTAAACCCTCTCTAGGCATGTTAAGACCAAAAGGTAAATGCATATAAACCTCTTCATGTAAATCTCCTTACAAAAAAGAATTAGTAACATCCATTTAATAAAGGGACCAATTGCAGTGTAGTAGCCAAAGCAATGACAATTTTGACGAGTGACCATTTTCATAACTAGAGAAAAAGTCTCACTATAATCCACCCTTTCGGTTGAGTATATCCTTTGGTCATTAATCTTGCCTTATATCTATCCACACTATCATCAAAATTATATTTCACCTTATAAACTCATTTACGACCAATAGATTTCTTCCCGAGTGGTAAAGGAACTAATTTTCATGTGTGGTTCAATACAAGAGCTTGGAGTTCCTTAGCCATAACATCTATCCACTTAGGATTCCTAATGGCTTTAGAATAAGAAGTAGGTTCTCTATAAGAGGAAATAGAAGCTAGAAAGGCTTAATGATATAAGAAAAAAGAAGCAAATGAAATGTAATCGATTATAGGATAGTGGATAGTGGAAGTGAGGTGAGTAAGATGAGTAATTGTGAGACCAAATAGGTATTTTAGATATTCGGTGGACCTACGAATAGGAATAAGACCGGATATTGCAGGAGAAAGAGAAGAAAGAGAGGACTAATCCGAAACGAGGAGAAGGTAAAATTGATGACTCTTGAGAAAAAACAACAAAATATGCAGAAGAAAGATTAAGGTAAGATGAAGTATCATCATTATAAACCCATTGAGAAACGAGTAGGGTGTGAAAGGTATAAAGTAGGAAAAGAAGGTGTGTTAATTGAAACATAAATAGAATGAAAAGAAAATAATGTTTCTTGAAAAGAGACATCTCTAGACATAAGAACATGTTGAGTATGTAAATTCATGACTTTGTAACCCTTTTGTGAGTAAAGATAGCCCAAAAAAAAGATAAGGTTGAGATCTATAAGCAAATTTATCAAGAATAGGTAATACTTTGGTATAACAAAGACAATTAAACACTTTAAGATGATTAAAGGCGAGAAGATTTATGAAATACTATGTCATATAGAGTTTGCCCTTTAAGTAGACAAGTAGGTGTTCTATTTATGAGATATGAGAAAACTAACACACGGTCTTCCCAAAATCTAATTGGAATATTAGATTGAAACATAAGAGCTCTAAAAATATTTAGAATATGTCTATATTTTCGTTCCATAACAATATTTTGTTGATGTGTGTAGGGGATAATGGTTTCATGAAGAATACCTTTAAAAGAAAGGAATTCTTGACAAGCGAGTTTAAAGAAACTCTAAACCCCTATCTATCCTAATTCGTTTGATGTTACAAGGGAATTATGGTGAAACAAGAACATAAAAATACTGCAGTAGTTGAAGTGCTCGAGATTTGGTTTTCATAAGAAAAGTACAAGTCCTTCTAGAGAAATCATCAACAATAGAAAGAAAGTATTTCTCTTGATTATAGGTGGAATGTTTGTAAGGTCCCTATATGTCAACATGAAGAAGATCAAAAGGAGAATGAGTAAGCGATGTACTCGTGAGGGAAAAGATTTCGTGTTTGTTTGGGAAGAGGACATATCTCACAAAATAATTTAGAATTATGGGATGACATAGAAATGCACGGAATTAATTTGAGTCTAGCAAATGATATGTGTCCAAATCGTTTATGCTAAAGGTTTACATCTCCTAATAGAGTATTAATAGAAGCTTTATTACAAAAAAAAAAAAAAACATGAAACTTAGGAGAATTTTCCGATGAAACATTATTAACAATAGTAAAATTATGAATACAAGATAAAAGAGGTTTGTGGATATCAAATGAAGATGGCAAGACATGATAAAGACCATCTTTAACTTTACCAATCCTTTTTATCCGCCGATCTTGAAGTCCCGAAACAAACGAAGGATGGTTAAAAAAAGGCAAAATAAGAGTTGTCAATGGTGAATTTGGTGATTGACAATAGATTGAACTTGAACTCGGGTAAGTACAACACGTTCTTAAAGGTTATTGATGGAAAAAAAACTAATCCTATATGAGCAATTAAAGTTCTATTACCATTAGGTAATCTAACGAGTAAAACTACATGATAAAAGCCTAGGATTATCCAAGCAATTAAAATGATCAGTCATATTGATATTAGCCCCAGTATCCATAATCTATTAATTAGGAATAGAAACTACATCAACAAGGTTATAGAAAAACTCACTAACCATGTTTGCTTGCGGTATAATTTTGTTGAGCATTCCGCTCCGAAGTTGTATCCTTCAATAACAATTCCAATATTTACCGATATTATGGTCGAGAAAATACTAGAGGTGATATTGATGTTAGCCTATCCGTAATATCAGTCGCATATACTCCCAAACTTTGATTCAAGCTTGGAACGTAATGTCCCATATAACCGAGTAGCATTGTTGGCGGTGTAATTCCTCTCGCCTATCTCCATCAAAATTAACACCTCCACCCCTTCTACCTCTGTTAGGAGAGAAAAACTTCTTAGTAGGATTTGGATATCCATGAAGTTTATAACATGAATCCTTAATATGCCCTAAAATATGACAATAGTCACGAGACAATGTCTTTGTGCCAATTGCTTCGTCATAGAATTACCTACCTTGTGATATGGTCTTAACGAGTAAAATATAACGAAAATCTCATGGTGTGGAGCAATATTTCTCCGTAATTCTTCATTGGACACCATAAAGTATGCTTGAGAATGAATGGGCATTGGACTTATTAACAAAATTTACGACCTCACGATTGAAACCGATCATCTAATCCCACTAGAAATTGCATCATCTTATGTTGTCGTGTATATTCCACAAACGGTTGAGAGACCTCACCGTGGCAAGTCTGAACAAATATAAGTTAATGTAGAAATTAGATAATCATACTGATCCTAAAAATATCTTAGCTTCGAATAGTAAATTGCTACATTGTCATAGGCTTGTACAAGTGAATTTATTACTTTATGTAAATCAAAAATCTTAGCTCCATGATGTTTATCAAAACGTTCCTTCAAATCTTTTCACACTTCTTCAACAAGTTGATAATATACCAATCCATTAAACAATTGAGTAGATACTGAATTTAAAATCTAAGCATGAACCAATGCATTACACTTCTTCTATTGTTTGTATTCGAAAAATGAACATTAGGTTTAGAGAAATTTCCGAGTGACAAACACATATTTGCTTTTAGCTTTAAGTGAAATCATCATTGCCTTACTCCATGAACTATAATCTTCTTCTCCTTTCGGAAAATATGTAATAAGAATTAGGCTCGATGTATCGAAAGAGTGAAGGTACAATGGATCATTCACATCACGTATTGTAGCAGTAGCTTTGAATGAATTGGCAGTTGGATTCTCCATGAAACAGAGGTAATTTCAAAAGAAAAATGCTAGATCTAAAAAGAAATTTATGAAGAACAAGATGAATCAAAAGCAAAATGTGATTTTGCCCGAAGAATCTAGAAGAAAAAATCAATCTCCATGACCTAGCTACGATACCATGTTAAGAAGAGAAATTTAGGGAAGAAATTTGTTACTTTTGCATAATATGTACAGGTGTTACTTTAGAAAGAGACAAGAGTCGCCCTTTTATACTAGTGAGTATAGTGAGCTACATTGAGTAATAATCCTCTACAATGAGCTCGTATACAACTCGTAACTTAAGTGAACCTATATACACTAGACATTTCTTAATATAGTCGAATTTGCTAATTTGCTAACTTCTACATATAATTATTATGATCTATAGCAACAAACTATTAATCTTTACCTTATCTCTCGCCTTTCATTTATATGAGATCCTAAAGATCCTTCGTGATTGATCTTGCCATCCGCCTTATGTTTTTTACAATTGAATTCTACTTTTGTAGATTATAATGCACAAATATAGGATCACGAATGTGGTTTTGTTGAAGTTGATTCTATCCTTTGCTCACCAACTTCTCTCGTCAAACTCCCGTTAAATATAGGTTTACTTGATAACATGATAAAAAGGGTCGAGGCCAACCAAAAAAAAAAAGAAGGACAAGAACGAAAAAGAAAGAGTGGCAACAAAGGTACGTTCTACGGTGGAATGGCATCTCTTTTGACAAAGATATTAAAAAGAAAACTAATGCAAAGATAAGAATTTGTCTTTGCATTATTAATATATGTCTTTGGCAGAAAAATAACTTATAATGTAAAAATTAATTCTAAAAAAATATTTTTAAAAAGTTGTTTTCCAAAAAATATTTTTTGACATTTGAAAATTATATAAAAAAGCTCGTTGGAATATATATATATAGACGGACAAAAACCGAAATACAAAAATAGATTGTGATTGTTACTTCAATGAGTTTTGAGAAAACTTCAACAATCATATTCACGATTTCACAATATAAGATGCATTTAGAAAAATTTAATAAATTTTTATAAATACCGACTCTAATATTTAGATTCAAAAAATAAAATGTACATTTTTAACCATCAAACCAATTTATCAAAACTATTTGAAAAAAAACAAGTCACTATTCACATTTAGAAAAAAAAATTCTAAGTAATCCTAGCATTGTTATTTTGGTAACTTAATTAAAATTTTTTGTTTTTTGAAAATTAAACTGATAATTTAGTCTAAAAAATTATTTTACAAATTATTAGTTATCGTTTGTAGATAATTATTCATTTGGTTTTAAAAGATTAATGTTGGAATAATTTGTAACTAATTATTGACTACAATTATCAATAAAATTTTACAACTTATTCAAGTTAGTCACAAATTATTGATTTAGTTGTAAATGAATAGTGTTAGAAAAATAATGTATTTGTTAATGAATTAATTAGTTTCAAGTTTTTCATGAATGATTGTAGTCTTGTAATAATTATTTTTAATCATTTAAGTATAATTTAGATGGTATTTAGGATCATGATAAAAAAAATAGAGATAAATTATTAAAATATTTATTATAAAAATAATTTTAAGGTGTAAAAATAGTTTTTAAGAATATTTAATGTATCTATAAATCGAAAAATCAAATGTTAGTAGAAATGGAGAAAATACATTTAAATAATTAATAATAATTGATAAGAAAAAAATAAAAATTAATTTAATATATTTTAAATAAAAAAGGGATAGAGAAAAAATTGTTAAAATATATCGAGAGATAAGTAAATAATACGAGAGCGAGATAGTTTGTGAGAGAATGTTTTCTGCTTTTTTTAACTCAAAAAACATTTTTGTAAAAATATTTTATTATTTTTTATTAAATACGAAATAAATATAGAAAAATAAAAAAAAAATAGGGCAAACAAACAAGTTCGAGGAACTTGTTCAAATAAACACAGCCTCGTTTTCTTTCGAAAAGAGGAGGGATGCAGCGAAAAGTTTATCAAATAGAAACAAAAAAGGAGGGACCCTCCTCCCGAGGAGGGGATTCGAAAACAGGAGGGATGCAACGAAAAGTTTATCAAATAGAAACAAAAAAGGGCGGACCTTTTTGTTTCTATTTGATAAACTCTTCGTTGCATCCCTCCTCCTTTTTGGTTTTTATTTGATAAACTTTTCGTTGCATTAGCTTTCTTTTCAATGTCTCTGTTAAGTTATATCCTTCCTATAAATGCTACTAAAAACTTGGGTGTCAGTCATATGTAAGATGGGGAACAACATGGATACTAAACAAGGAGCGCAAAGGCCATCTCTGGGAGCAACTCAAAGGAAGAATCTGGTGTGTATATATTTTTTGGTGACTTTGCATTTGTCATTCCTTCTATCGTTGTTAATTGTTTCTTAATTATATATTTTTTGTACCAAAAAAGAAAACTTATCTATGTATTTTTTAAGTGATTTTCTTATGATTTTTTTTTTTTTTTTTTTGGCAGCGCCGTTGGTTTAGCTGGGAGATAATTTTATCTGGGATGACCCTTGTGATAGAGGCCATTTCAGCCTCACTAGAACAAACCTCTCCATATAAATTGAAAGCTGCAGTATATGGGCTGATTATAGCAACCGTATCTCTTTTACTTTCCTTTGTGCATCTTGCTTTAAAGCACTATAATAAGCACAGCAAAAGTACCGTCAGCAATGAAGGTCGACATAAGCCTGGTCATCACTTGGGGTGGGGATTTGCCGACACTCTTGGCCTCATATTCTCTATGCTGACTCTAAGCTCTGCTTCCCTTCACTATTACTATCTAAGCAATGGCAAGCAACAGCCCATTCGGTTTTCAATGTTGCCTCTTGTCTTCTCTGTTTGTGTTTTCTGCTCATGTCTTTTTCCACGCCCCATTGATAGGTGTAGGTTTCATACTTTGATAGAGAATGGAGAAGACAGACTATTTGCTTGTTCGGTCTGCGGGCATTCACTACACACGTTGTGCTACTATGTCTGATTTTACCGCAGACAGATGCTGCTGTTATGTTTTATAAAGAGAAAAAAATATATATATATATATATATATATATTTTTTTTTTTCTCTTTTTCTTTGGGGATCGTTTTCTTGATGTATTGGAACAGGGTTTTGTGATTAGCACAATAGTGATATTGGAGTGGATTTGAACACAATAGTAAATCCTATGATACAAATATTTATTTTCTGCCAGCCATCCACGGAATACAAATTTCATTACTGACGGACAAGAACTACAATGCCTATATTTTCTGCTTGTCTAAGAACATATCTTCGCACACCTCATATGCTTGCAATAGAACTTCAGCAAAATAGCCAAGCAATGAAGCTGCAGGCTAAGCAATAAAACTTGGAAAACCAACTAATTTTGTACCGACTATACCTTCAAGGCCATCTTGCCCATTGCCTTTCATCCAACAAAGATAGTAAACCTCCCAGTTGTTTTGGCAGACTGGCTTCCACTCTGCTTTTGTCAGGGTACTCTGTTACGCAGATAGCTGCCTGAACCAGCATCAACCATCAGACCTTGCAAAAGGCTAGCCCTAATCATCATTCATGATGAAGTTCTCAAAGTTTCCTCCGGTGCACTCGCGGTTTCCATTAATTATAGTAAAAGTGGAGTATCCTCAATCCAATTTACAAAAAATTCAATAGATTTCATTGCAAGCCATGACATGGTAATTAACGTTGAAGTTTAATTCATACCAATGGACAGATGAATGATCTTCAATACAGTTAAGAAAAATTCAACAGAGATTTCTTTGCAAGCTATGACATCTGCAGCCGGATTACTTATGCGAGGTGCAAAAACAACTTCTCAAATGACAAAAGAGTTCTGAAACTCCAGCATCCTGTGAAAACCATTTCGAAAAATAGACACACACTTGTACTAGTACAACATGAATTCACATTACACAAATAAAACCAGTCAAACTCAACCATGCACCACTTCAGAAAAGCCACGCTCAGCAGCAAAATATTGATCCTCTTTAGCTGCCATGAACTCTCTTAAAGTGCTGAATCCTTCACAAATGACCAATCCCATAGAGTAATACCATACCGGCAAATGAACTTCAACCCATTTTCCAAATATTATTTTTCAATGAAAAAAGAAAAGAAAAGAAAAGAAAAACTCAGAAACAAATCTATCAAGCAAAGAGCAAACAAATTTACTTTCAGGAGCTGGAAAATATATTGAACAGAATAGTTATGTATGCTATCTCCATATGCATACAGCAAGGCAAATGGGATTCTGCAAATAGTAACTTAAAAAAACCCACTTCCATCATTTCATGATTCGTTTCAGAAAATCCATGAAACAAAAGACGATAATCAGTACAACAAAGCAGAAAAAGCATGTAATAACAAAAGCATAGCCTCCCCGTAATTTCTCATGTTGTATATTTGGTCTTTGATGTCAGGCCACATTATAAACGCAAGCAACGCATACCCAATAATTACAATCAGATTCAGAATAAGTGGACGGCCGTTCTCCTCCTTCTTCGTCTTAGTAGCCACAACTCAAGAGGTTGTAGCTGCTGCTGGAAATTGGAATCAGAGACTGTAAAGAAAAGGAGGAATTAGCAGAAGTAGAGTGTTTGACCTATATCAGTTTGAGAGTGTGAAACTGACATAATCATGTTCTATAGCCTCCTGCGTCGCGAATCTCGCGTTGCAGCATTATGCGGCAGAAGATCTAGTACTGATTTGGGGGTTTTTGTGATTTAGATGAAAGGGTTGTGAAGGTAGAGTTTTGGTTCTTTATTTTATTATTTGAGCCTTTTTCCTTTCTAATATCGACATTAAAGTCCTTTAAGGGTTCATATTTTTCGATTTCATCCTACAATAGAGACAATCTCATTTTGTACGAGCGACATATGTTGTATAAATAGAATCAATCTTATGTCTATTTTATTTATAAAAGAAGATAAATGTTTGTATGGCCTCAGAGCAAAAATCCATTGAAAAGCTTTTAAAAAATAAAAGTAAATAGATCCATTTATCATTATATAATATTTTGAATCTTTCATAAATTTATAAATTTTCAATTGCATCTCGTATATTTTTAAAATTTGAATCAGTTAAAATTTTCTAACTATGGACAATTTTTTGCTCAAAATGCCCTTTATTAAAATGAAAAAAAAATTAAAATCACATGACTTGCATGTTTTATTTTTGAAGTCTTTAGAATTTTTTGTTTAACATTTCAATTAGGTACATTTCGATTAAAAAAATTATAACTGAAAAAACTGATCGAATGATATATTAAACAATTTAAATTTTTTTAGAAATAGATAAGATGCAATTGAAAATCTAGAAATAAATAGGAGATTTGATATATCATATAAGAACATATTAATGTATTTAATTAAAAATATATATATATAAAGATTCTATACTTTACAATCTTTTATAAGTTTTTCCTTCTCTCATCCAAGTGTTATAGTCTAGGTGTTTGCGCATTTGCCTAGTAACATTAATTAACAAAAAACACAAAAGCAAAATGAGTTTTTACAATTTATGACACTATTCGGATACTCACGTATTATTATTTTTATTATTATTCATGATATTGCTATAATTTTGAAGATATTTTGAGGCATTTGATATGCAACTTTTGTACTTTTAGAAATATTTAACTTTGATCATAATTTTTTCACATATTTTTTTTCAATTACGAGTTTCATCGATAGGTCACTTATTCACTTTAACAACTCAAAATTAATCAATTTATTTAATATTTTATGTTTAAACAACTTGACTATTAGAAGATAGGTCATTTATTCACTTTAACAACTTGATAAGTGAAAAATAAATTGTCTAACAATTTAATCAGTAGAAAGTAATTCATTTGATAACGTGCTATTCAAATATTTTTTAAGGTGAATTTTCCTCTCAAGATCATAAATGCTGAAAAAAAAAAAAAAACACAAAGACAATACAAGCTTATTTAAAAGAATTTTGAAATCTCAAAGTATTGTAATTTTATAACAACCTAACTAGTAAATGATATGTCATCTAATAACTTGATAAGCAATAAATTATCTACCTAACAACTTGATCAGTAAATATATTGGAGACAAATTTTCTATTTAAAATAATAAATACAGAAATATGAGGAAAGAAAAGAAAAATAAAAGTAATATAAATTTATTTATAAAAATCTCGAAATCTCAAAAGTGCTATAATTTTACGGCAAAATATATGTTTGTAATATACACCAAACATATTTTATCCCATCTAATATTGTATCTACGTATAAATACAGAATTAAGCATCCTAATGCGGTAACTAATAGTTATAGATCACAATCATTAAATTTACTTTCCAGTAATTCACTTAAAACTAAAATACCGACACTAATCTTGAAGGACAGCTGGCTCCACGGTTCGAAATCTTTTCAAACCCTCAAAACTCAAAACGGTCTAAAAAAATTCATATTTTAACACCTCCTAACCGTACATTTAAAACTCTCTCTACCGTCCGATCATTCGCTAAATTCGCACATTTTCCCTCAAAAACTCAATTTTCAAAGAAAAAGAAAACACTCTCTTCTCTGTCGTTGTTTTCTTTCTCGCTCTCTCCAGATTTTCTCACTTCCCAAACACTCTCTCTTATCCCCAAATTCTTGCCCTAGATTTCCCAATCGACTTCAAAGCTCTAAAAGCTTCACTAAACTAGCTTAATTTCCTTGACGAACATTAAAATCCCTTTCTTATCAAATACGGTGAGCGCGGTTAAGAGCTGATTCGGGGTTACATGACCGGTCTGTCTCGAATCCTTGCCGTTTACACCAGATCTTCTGAAATCTGTCTCTCGAGATCACCACCTTGCTTCCACGCAATCTGTGGTTGCCATGTCAGCAGTCCGGAGAATTAGCGACTGGGATGAGTAGGACCACGGTGGCGCTAAGGGATCAGTGATGTCTGTGCCGCCGCATTCACAGAGCTTTGAGTTCTCTGAGGATCCTTCGTTCTGGAAGGACCATAGCGTGCAGATTTGTTTTAGGTTGTGATTTCCGTCCTTGGATTGTAAAACCCTATGATTTAGTCCAAAATATCATATTTTGAGCTAGGGACAGAAGTAGGATCCCATGTTTGTTTGTGGGGGGAAGGGGGGCGGTTTGATTAGTTTTGAAATGCACAAACTATAATTTTTAATAATTTTCAAAGGTTATCGTTCAAAATATTTGCCTACGATTTACAATTGCTACTTACAAGATATCTTCAAATCCATTCGAACATAAAGAGTTAAAGAACTAGGCATTGGTTGATTATTCATGGTTTGTTATTCTGTATGCATTGATTCTCGTCAAATTTTTGTTGTTTTTGCAATACATGTTTCTCACAAAATGTCACATGTTAAATCAAATTTTAGCTATTTTAGTAAAGACTGGTTGTTTAAAAATATTAATTGAAACCGTGTCTTAACATATTAGTAGGGGTTAATCGATGTTATAATAATTAAATAAATTACTATTTATATTTACAAAATTTGATAAAAATTGAGTTTGGATAAAAATTGAGTTATAGTTTTATTAGAACAACGTGATTGTTAAATTAAATAAATTTGAAATTTTTATTGGATTAAAATCAACCAACTAAACCATCTGTTGAGGTCAACTCTCTCTCTTTTTTATGGTTTTGCATATTTATTTTAAAATATTTAAAACAAAAGATGAGAATATGTATAAATGAGTATTTATCAACACTCTTATTTAGATCTAAGTCCTTTTTTCATAAAATTGAATTCAAGGTCAAAATTGATCCTAATAAATCCACTACCAAACTTTAGTAAATTGGATTGAGTGGTATACCAAAATATTTATGTTTAAAATAAAAGATTAATTGAATTTAAAAGATAGTGGAACTAAGAATTTTTTTCTTAAAAAAAAAAGTAATATAAATGGAAAATTCATAGAGATTCAAAGGAAAAGTGATTAAGAGTGTCAAAAGAAAACTTTTTAATCTAGCATTAATCTTTGCTTTTCCCTAACCCTTTTTAAATAATATGAAATTAACAAATCAAAATAGAAATAATGCATTTTCAATTAAGGAAAAAAATCCTACATCATATCAAGATACTCTCAATCAATAACATACATGATACATGCATAAAAAGAAAAAACCTGAAATTATAAAGAAAAATAACATGTTAGCGGTGAAAAATAAAAGATATAAGAAGGGAAAGAAAATTGCAATTACCTATGGTAATGAAGACGAGAATAAAGCAGATATCAATTCTCTATCAACTATTCTTGATTTCTTTGAGTGATACGCATAATAATTACCTTTGTATTCTCATAAAAATACTAAAAAAACTCAATAATTATCAAAAGAAGGAAAAATTATGTGTTTTATTATTTAAAAAATGGTATCAATGTATCAATTTATAAGCACTTCTATACAAAAATAGGGTTTTTTCACCTCTTTTAGATATCTCACCAACTCTCTTATTCAGGTTAAGTTTTCGTTGTTTTTGTGACATTCACTTCTCCTAAAATATAATATGTTAATTTGAATGATGTTAGTAAGTTAATTAAAAACTTATTTGAAAATATAATTGAAAACTGTGTTTTAGGATATTGACATATTAAAGCAATTGTGTATTGAGTCATTGTTTACTTTTATAAAGTTAAATTACAAATACTATGCTAATCACTTGTTATCTTCAAATAACCAAAGGTTATAAATCTTATTAACTGATTTTCATCATAAAGCTATTAATTTATGTAATTTTTATTTTTATTTTTGGCATAAATGACAAAAAAAAAAAAAAGACTAAAGGATGAACTAAATCTTAAAAAAAAAAAAATAAAGTTCAAAAATATCAAAATATAAATAAAAAGTTCAGAAATGGAGAGGTAAAATAATAAATTGATAAAGAAAATGCTAATGTTTGATTCAGCAGATGACGTGTCGTGTGGTGAGTTGGAGGACAACGCACTAGTCTGCCCCATCTATGCTCTAAATTTAACAAAATCCAATTAAACGAAAGTTGAAATCTTTCATCTAATTCTATTGTGTTTGAAATACGAGCATATATGTTTAGCTTTTGTAGCTATTGTAGCACTACACTGTGTTACAAGATTAATTATACTATGTTGGGTTTAAACTAAAATCATCTAGTTGTTTTTTTTTTTAAAAAAAAAAGAGATTCGAACTTAAGATCTTTTAGAGAAATGAAAAGTAAAAGTATTAATTTCAGATGAGTTATATTGTTTGATCATCATTGTTGTGCCTTTTAAATTTAAATTATTATTAAATATGTAACTTAAATTTAAGATTTTTTTAAAATAAATTATTTAAAAACATGTATCTTTTATCGATATTTTTTTTAATAGTATAAATGAAAAAAATGGTAGCAAGGATTAAAACATTAGGTTTTTGAATGTAAACAAAAATATTATATAATTTAATAAATAATTTTGTTGGTACACCAATTTTTTCAAATAATATATGTTAAAAAAAAATAAAGTATGGCATTAGTTTTTTCCTAGGTAATTATATAGTTTAATTGAGATTCATTTATTTACTATTAATACTTTTATTATTAAGAATTTTCTAATATTATTTTGTCATTTAAATTTAAATGAAATCAGCATTCCATCGAAAAAACATAATTTTCCATTTTTTTAAAAAAATTACAAATTTAACACTGAAAGGTATCCTAATTGTATCTCAAATATCTTTTTGTACCTTCAACAAATCCAAAATTGAATCAATTTTTATATCGTTTTCTTATATATATATATATATATATATATATACCCATTAGGTCATATATGTGGTCTTTGTGATGAAATATTGTATCAAAATGGTTCTGATTTTTATTCTCAGCGTGCTCTATGGAACCCCATAACCAACAACTTGAAACCTCTACCTCCGATGACAACTACGCCCGATCTTCCATCCATCGAAGATTTATGGTTCTGGATTACATCCTGTTACAAAAGATTATAAGGTGATTCTTATCAGAATTGATGGATGGAATATCAAGTATCCTTCACCCCGTGCTTATGTGCTCATTAAGGATGATTCTCGAAGATATTGGGGAGATTTGGAACTAGATTATTGTCTAAGTAATTCTAAATGTTACACATATATTAATGGAGTTTATCACTGGTGGGGATCATACGTACATGATGAAAATTATAAAGTTATTCTTTCCTTTAACGTGGCTTTTGATATGTTTTAAGAGTTACGAGTAGAACTAGATCATGTCAAGCAGGCTTGTGAGAGACTTTCGTTATACCGTCACTCCATTGCTATCTCATTTACTCTTCATAAGATGAACAAGTTTCTTAATATATGGACATCGAATGAAAATGAGGGATGTTGGACCAAAAACCTCATCGTCTGACCTCTTTTAGGAATCAAAACTCCAATTACACATTGAAAGAATAGTAACCATCTTTTTGGAAGCTGACAGATGAACTGATCTTATTTGACCTTAATTGGTACGCAGGAAAGGAAAGAGCTTGCATTCGCGAAATATCCTCCATGCCAAGGAATTTTCGTCTACAAGGAGAGCCTAGCTTGTTTAACTCCTCTGTTCAAGAAGAAAAAAGGGTGTTTGCAATATGAAGAAACTGAGGGGCCGTTTCGTATCATTTTTTTGTTTTTTAAAAAATTGAAAATTTGTTGAGTTGGCTAGTTTTTTTTTTTTTAAAAAAAAAGATGCACGTAGTTTTAATTGGATATTTGAGTTATTAGGACTTCATCCCAAATGATTCAACTCTAATTTCAGCTTTGGCCCTAACCTGAGCAACCCAAACTTGGTTTAGTCCTGACAATCGGACCTTTTGGATCAATCTCGACTCAAACATGAGTTCTCTCATAATCCAAATTTTGAGTTATATTTTATTTTTATTTAATTATTTAGTTTAATAAAAAAAATTATTTTTTTATTACTAAAATTTAATTAAAAAAAATCAAAACAAAAGAAAATAGAATAAAAAAAACACAGAAAATTGGATGGATAGATCTAATAAGAGCATAATTGAATTAAATCATTTATAGCACCAAGTAATGTAATAATTAAAGTGGTAATGAAGTATGATACCAAACTTATCTGAATAAATTGAAGATACCCTAATGGGCTCCCCTGGGGTAAATATGTTATATATCAGGTGCATACCAATATTTCCCTGCCTAACAATATGAGCTTTCCCGTATGATCCGCCTTGTTTAATACCTATAGCTCAGTTCAGCTACATAGAGATAATCTATACCTAACATATTTGGTAAGTCCTATAACCTATAGGGAGATACAGAAGAGGTGTACTTATTACCATATAATTCAGTATATGATAATATCAACTTATCAGACATTAATTTGGCAATATAGGAGGATTACTCCTATGTTTGACTAAACTATGCATTATAATGGAGTCAATTTTTTAGAGATATACCGGATAATGGGTCAATTAGGTTATTTTACCTATTTAATATCCCCCTGATACTATAGAGAAGAAAATGTTTCAATATATTAAATATTGGGAGTGGACAGTACCAATTTCTTCAGGCCTTGTTTACGCTAGCAGATAAATACGAGCTGGGATATCATGGTAATAGTATTCTCTAAGGCGTTGGATAGTGGCCTTTATATGTTGTATTCTCACCTAATTTTGGCCAAGGAGGAATCGATATCTATAAAATAGTTCCCCCGTACTCTCGAATAGATGATTATAAGGACTTTCCTTAGTTAGGATGAAAGGGGTGACACAATAAAGAGTCCCTTAGACTTTTTCCAGGTTTCTCAACCAGTCTCTCCTCTATTTATATATTAGGGTAGTACTATAAAAGAATATAATCGATGTAGCACCACTCTTATAGGTATATTGAACAACAAGGACTTTGGCTATGGTTTTTATATGGTTGACTCGAATAATACCTAAATATACCCCGAATAAATGATAGTATCATTTTCTAACTAGGGTATTAACTAGGGTAACTGACTTTTTTGTATTTTAATTGAGTGGGGCATATTGTTACCATATTAATCTTGGTGCTGGACAAAGGTACTTTGTTAGTAAGGTACTATCACCCCAATAAATGATGAAAATAATTATTGCCTTTTCCAAATAGCATATTAGTGCTAAAATATAATTTAATCCCCGAATATTCTCTAGGGGTGAATTCTGAGGTACTAGGAACATAACTGCATTAAATCAAGTCTGAATTGGAAGCTAATAGGGACATGATTGCATTAAATCAAGTCATAAATTGCATAACAGGGACTTTTCTTTGCATATCATTGTCAAGCTATTAATGTATCTTTAAAGGATCAGCGGACCCTTCCTATAAATGTCTTCTGGCAGACCACGAAGGAAACAACAACTGGTATTACCATTCTCAAACCCTAGGAAAAAAAAAAAAAAAGCATCACTTTGCCCACTAAATACTATGCTGTCAGTCACATGTAACATGAGGAACAACATGGATATATACTAAAAAAGTAGCGCAAAGTCCCTCTCTGGTATGTATATATTTTTTGGTGACTTTGCATTTGTCATTCCTTCTATCGTTGTTAATTGTTTCTTAACTATATATTTTTTTGTACCAAAAAAGAAAACTCATCTACGTATTTTTTAAGTGATTTTCTTATGATATATATATATATATATATATATATATATATATATATATATATATATATATATATATAGCGCCGTTGTTTTGGTGGGGAGATAGTTTACTGTGCGAATTTGATTCGCATCGCAGAGTATGCTTTTGCAAAAGTTCCACAAATGTAGGTGCGAGTGCGAGAGACTTTTTGTCTTTTAGATGCACTTTCTACAATGTACATGCAAGTGCGAAAGACTTTTTGTCTTGTAGATGCACTTTCTACAAATGTACATGCGAGTGCGAGAGACTTTTTGTCTTGTAGATGCGAGTGCGAAAGACTTTTTGTCATTCGCATCAACACCAAATTCGCACAGTAAACTAATGTAAATTTCAATGTCTTCGTCAAGCTATTAATGTCTGCGGAGGATACATCTTTAAAGGTCAGATGATCCTTCCTATAAATGTCTACTGGCAGACCACGAAGGAAAAACCAACTGGTATTACCATTTTCAAACGCTGAGGACCAAAAAAAAAAAAAAAAAAGAGAGAGAGCATCATTTTGCCTACTAAAAACTGTACTGTCAGTCACCACAAGTAAGATGAGGAACAACATGGATACTAAACAAGTAGCGGAAAGTCCCTCTCTGGTGTGTATATATTTTTTGGTGACTTTGCATTTGTCATTCCTTCTATCGTTGTTAATTGTTTCTTAATTACAGATTTTTTGTACCAAAAAAGAAAACTTATCTACGTATTTTTGGAGTGATTTTCTTATGATATATATGTATATATGTATTTTTTTGGCAGCGCCGTTGTTTTTGCTGGGAGATAATTTTATCTGGTATGACCCTTGTGATGGAGGCCATTTCAGCCTCACTAGAGCAAACCTCTCCATATAAATTGAAAGCTGCAGTATATGGGCTGATTATAGCAACCATATCTCTTGTACTTTCCTTTGTACATCTTGCTTTAAAGCACTATAATAAGCACAGCAAAAGTACCGTCAGCAATCAAGGTCGACATAAGCCTGGTCATCACCTGGGGTGGGGATTTGCTGACACTCTTGGCCTCATATTCTCTATGCTGACTCTAAGCTCTGCTTCCTTTCACTATTACTATCTACGCAATGGCAAGCAACAGCCCATTCGGTTTTCAATGTTGCCTCTTGTCTTCTCTGTTTGTGTTTTCTGGTCTTGTCTTTCTTCACGCCCCACTGATAGGTGTAGGTTTCATCCTCTGATGGAGCATGGAGAAGACAGACTATTTGCTTGTTCGGTCTGCGGGCATTCGCTACACACGTTGTGCTACTATGTCTAATTTTACACGGACAGACTATGTACAATTTTTTTTCTCTTTTCTTTTTTCTTATTTTTGGATCGTTTTCTTGATGTATTGGAACCTAGGGATGTTACCACTCCACAAATAATAACAGCACTCTCCTTAGCCAGCAAATGAACTTCAACCCATTTTCCAAATATTATTTTTCAATGAAAAACAAAAGAAAAGAAAAACTCAGAAAGAAATCCATGAAGCAAAGAGCAAGCAAATTTTACTTGGAGGTGCTGGAAAATATATCGACCAGAATAATTACAGATGCTATACCCATATGTAGACAGCAAGGCAAAGGGGATTCTGCAAATAGTAACTAAAAAAACACACTTCCATCATTTCATGATTCGTTTCAGAAAATCGATAAAACAAAAGAGGATAATCAGTACGTACAACAAAGCAGAAAAAGCATGTAATAACAAAAGCATAGCCTTCGAACCCATAATTTCTCATGTTGTATATTTGGCCTTTGATGTCAGGCCACATTATAAATGCAAGTAACGCATACCCAATAATTACAATCAGATTCAGAATAAGTGGACGGCCGTTCTCCTCCTTCTCCGTCTTAGTAGCCATAACTCAAGAGGTTGTAGCTTTTGCTGGAAATTGGAATCAGAGACTGTAAAAAAAAAAAAAAAGAATTAGCAGAAGAAGAGTATTTGACCTGTATCAGTTAGAGAGTGAGAAACTGACATAATCATATTCTATAGCCTCCTGCGTCGCGAATCTCGTGCCGTAGCAATTTGCGGCAGAAGATCCAGTTCAGAACTGATTTGGGGATTTTTGTGATTTGGATGGAAGGGGTTGGGGAGGTAGAGTTTTGGTTCATTATTTTATTATTTGAGTCTTCTTTCTTTCTAATATCGACATTAAAGTCCTTTAAGATTTTATATTTTTCGATTTCATCTTACAGGAGAGGCAATCTCATCATCTTGTACGAACGACATATATTGTACGAACATAATCAATCTTATATCAATTTTGTTTATAAAGGAAGATAAATGTTTGTATGGCCTCATAACAAAAATCCATTGAAAAGCTTTTAAAAAATTAAGATTAAATAGATTCATTTATCATACATTTATAGGTTTTTATTTGTATCTCATTTATTTTTCAAATTTTTAAGATATTTAGAGACATTTGATATGTAATTTTTATGCTTTTAAAAATATTATATTTTGATCCTTAATTTTTTCGCATATTTTGATTTTGATTCTAAATTTCATCTATGCTGTAGTTTAATTCTTAAATGTAGAGAGTAGAGAGAAATAAATGAAGACAAAAGAGGAGGGAGAGGCATATCCAAGCCCCATTCTAGCCAACAAATGGCTAGTGCAGGCTTCTCTTGATTTTCTTTTTCAATGATTATTTTTATTATTGAATATTTTTTTGCAAAATTTTAGGAAAAGATTGATAATTATATATTTTTTTAACAACCTGACAACAATATATGTGTGTGTTAAATTATACTATTATTATTTAAAAATTATTACTTCAATTTGTCATTTGGTATGAAAATTCTCATTCAATTAATTTAAAATTATATGTACTAATAATTTTAATTTTTTAATATATGAATTTTGAAATAAATTTTAAAACATGATTTAAAAAATAGATTTTATATAATTTATATGATTGATTTTTAGAGTTTGTAAACTATAGTAGCATGATACATGTGTCTAAAATACACTATTTTAAATAATTTTTTAGGTTTTTTAGAAAAAAATTAAAAAAATTAATTAATAATTAAAAGTTAAATGCGGATTAAAAAAAAAACAAAGAAAGAAACTTTAACAGCTCTGCTTGAGAGTTCTGTGCACATGGACTGGCCAGGAGAGAGAAATAGACGAAGACAAAAAGAGGAGAAAGAGGCTTGAGGAAAAGGAAACTTATGGTGATGTGGTAAATTAAATCTAACTAACAATTTTTTATTATTTAAATAATAAAAAGACAGTGAAGTTATGTCACTCTACGATATCAAACGCTGCACCCTGATAATTTCTCCATGCACAGCTGGGCTCACTGGCTGCCCATTTGCATACCTACTTCATTACGGGCTTCAAAGTTCAAACCCAACTATCATTATCCAAGAATGCACTATTTATCGGCTGTGTCGAGCTATTACTTCTTTCTACAGACGGATACAGGCCCATATTATTCAAAGTTCCCGCAGGACGGGCTTTGGTTTACAGTATTTCTTTGATGGGCTCCTTCGAATGTTACTGACGTTCAGACAGTCCTAAAATTTGAAACGATTACTCAAACTCTTCTGTGGTAAGACTCAAGAGTTCAACATTGATCATTTAATCAATTTCTCAAGGTTTTCAACTTCAGTTTTGTGTTTTACATTTTTTTATGTTGAATGTTGTATGGTCATATGACAGGAAAAAAAAAAAAGTTCGATAGATGATGGTTCAAAAATCTGGTTTTTAAACGTGTTAGTAAATATTCAAACTATTATGAAAATAATATTTCAGCTAGAAAAGTCCATGCTTGACTGGGAGGTTAGAAGAAAAGGAACCTTCTCTCGTACCATATCGACATTATTGCTTTTTTATAACAAAAAAAGTTCGATGCTGGTTTTTTTTTTGTTTTTTTCAGCGACTTTTCTTTTATTATTGAATATTTTTTGAAAAATTTATGAAAGATTGATGATTATATATATATTTTTTCGATTCAAAAAGAATATTACTGTTTTAATTTTTTTATTATTTGAGTCCTTTTCTTTTTAATATCTACATTAAAATCCTTTGAGATTTTGTTTTTTTGATTTCATTTTACAAAAGATGCAATCTCATCTTGCACCAACGAGTGACAAATTCAGTTCCGATCGAGCATCCTACTACTTTCCATGCAGCCACAAATTTATTTTCGTTTGACTGCATATTCAGGAAGAGCATCCATCCTATTGCTTTATCTGTTTTTTGTTGCCTTGTCAACTCTTTTCCATCGAAGATGCCATGTACAAGTTTCGTCAAATTAATTTAATTAAACCAAATAATTTTTTCAACCAAGAGAAAAATTATTTTTTATTGATGCATAAACTAGTGTGATAATTAATATTTTTTATCATGGAATAAAAAATAAAAAAAATCTACTAAAACGAGATCTGGTAGGCCTACTATCCAAATTAAAGGCAATGTATTTATTAACCTCCAAACTTGACTCATTCATTTCTTTTTGGAACTTTCGAGCATTTCAACAAATCAAAGAAGGTTTGTTCTAAGGAAGGAACCAAGAAAAAATGCAGCTTAGTTGCATAGTAAGTCGAAGTCACAGAAGGTTTTCGTAGTCATGAATATTTATTTGACATTAAATACCAAACCAAACTAAAGCTGCCATGTACATCCGAAGCTACCATCTGATAGTAAGTTGAAGTTACCCGGCAAAAACAGAGTTAGCTTCTAAAGTACATGCGAAAGTTTATGTTCCCAAAGTATATTCCGAATCTATTGACCAATTAAACAGTCCCGAGCCAGGGGCCATCCATTGCTGCAAAACTAGTAGTTTACAAGGAACGGCACAGGCATGAAAGTTTCTTGCCATTGATTATATATCTGAAGCTGCTACATACACCACAGAGCATGTACTGAATTGACAAGCCAAACTAAAGCAGCTAGCCATGCCGAAACTGACCCCTGAACTCCCATCCGAAATCATTTCAGATATTCTCTCAAGGCTTCCTGTCAAGTGTCTGGTTCGTTTCAAGTGTGTATCCAAGACATGGCGTTCTCTAATCTCCCATCCTGAATTTGCCAAAATGCACCTCAAACGTACCAAGGAGGACAACAATGTTAACCACCACAAAATCTTTCTCTCCACTAATCCTTTCCCATGCATCTTCGACCCTGAAGAATATTGTGATGGTGATTGCAATCTCTTAACAACCCAGCTCCACTTTCCTATCGCGCATCCGGAATATAATTATATCTTTATCTTGGGATCTTGTAATGGCCTGGTGTGTGGACTTTTTGAGTCTGATCCGCTAATCCATATATGGAATCCATCTACTAGAGAGTCTAAGGAAGTGGCCTTGCCGAATTATTTGGATGCTTGTGAGTGCTTTTATGGATTTGGTTATGATTCTCAGCTTGATGACTACAAAATAATAGTAGGTTCCATGTGTACTTCCCCCAACCGTCATGGCTCTAAGATTGAAACAAAAGTAGAGGTATTTACCTTAAAAAGCAACAGCTGGAGAACGGTTCAAGACCTTTGTTTTAGTGTTCTCTTGGGGGGTCCGGGCGCTTTAGCAAATGGGGTTTTGCATTGGCTAGTCACACAGGACAGTGGTCGTCCCACTGCGATGGTTTCATTTGATTTGGTAGAGGAGAAATTCCAAGAGATGGTGCCACTTCGAGGCCTAACTGGTGATGCCATTTACTGGCACTACGAATTGGGAGTTTTAGGAGAATGGCTTTGTCTGTATTCTGATTATGGTCTAAGCAGTGACTGTGAGGCATGGATAATGAAGGAATATAGCAGCGAGGCTTCTTGGACTAGTTTCTTGAGGTTCAAGGGTGAATCAAATCCGGGAGGTAAGTATTGGGTTCGACTATTATGGGTGACAAAGAATGGTAATATTTTTTTCAATTTAGATGGAAGGGCATTGGTGTTTTATAACCCAAAAGAAGAAACATCAAGAGAAATCAGCATTGATCACCATGAAGCGGATTGGTTTGAAACGACTGTATACATTGGAAGTCTTATTTCGCCGTATATGAATGACGGGTTCAATGGGCGGAAAATTTGTTATTAAGAGAGAACAAGAAGAAAAGAAGCTGCTGAGACTTATTTTGTTTCCTTTTTTTCTTCTTTTTGGTTTCTAGGATCCATTTGTAAGTTGAATTTTCTTGTTGTTCTTACTCTGTTTCTAGATTGTAAGCATGTGCAATGCTCATGTATTCTTGATGATCGTAATTTTGGATAAATAAATCCTGGATATTTCACTCAGTTTACGAGCACAGTCAGATCAGCTGGTTTGGAGATTTTCATCCAGTGGCTTGTTTACTACAGAAAGTGCAAATCTTCTATCTGTCTCCATGAAATTTAACTAGTCTTTCAGCGTGGATTGTTGGTGGAATAAAAGCTGGAAGGTTACGGTCCCATGTAAGGTCACTAATTTCGTATGCTATCACAAGAAAAAGTAATTTAGATTCAACCTGTGAAAATTGTGGAGCTGTTCCAGAATCAACAATGCATCTTCCAGTTGGATGGCATGGTCTTCAACAGTTTGGGAGTTATGTTGATGACTTCAAAGCATGGTTGCAAGCTAACATGGTTACACTGAAATACTGATGTGGTTTGCTTTGATAATAAAGGACTGGGAGCAGCATCTAACTGATGTGATCCTTGGGGAATCTATAGCAGCTTGCTATGGTTTGACTCTGGCCATACATATGGGACACACAAATGTCGTTCTCCTCTTTCTTCGTCTTAGTAGCCATAACTCAAGAGGTTGTAGCTGTTGCTGGAAATTGGAATCAGAGACTGTTAAAAAGAGAGAGAGAGAGAGAGAGAGAGAGAGATGAAGAAGGAATTAGCAGAAGAAGAGTATTTAACCTGTATCAGTTTGAGAGTGAGAAACTGACATAATCATACTCTATAGCCTCCTGCGTCGCGAATCTCGTGCTGTAGCGATTTGCGGCAGAAGATCTAGTTCAGAACTGATTTGGGGATTTTTGTGATTTGGATGGAAGGGCTGGGAAGGTAGAGTTTTGGTTCTTTATTTTATTATTTGAGTCTTCTTTCTTTCTAATACCGACATTAAAGTCCTTTAAGAGTTTTTAATTTTCGATTTCATCCTACAAGAGAGGCAATCTCATCTTTTGACAGCGACATATGTTGTATCTATTTTATTTATAAAAGAAGATACATTTTTGTATGTGTGGCCTCACAGCAAAAATCCATTGAAAAGCTTTTAAAAACATAAGAGTAAATAGATCCATTTATCGTATGTTTATAGGTTTTCAATTGTATCTCATTTATTTTTAAAATTTTTTGAATTCGTCTAAATTTTTGAACTATGGACATTTTTTTTTAATGAAAATGTCCTTTATTAAAATGTAAAAAAAAAAAAAAAAAAATTTTAAAATCACATGACTTGCATGTTCTATTTTTGAAGTCTTTAGAATTTATTTTATTTTTAAAAAATTTCAATCAAGAACATTTTGAATAAAAAAATTATGACTGAAAAATTGATCGAATAACATATTAAACAATTTAAATATTTTTAGAAATATATAAGATGCTATTGAAAATTTAGAAACGAGTAGGAGACTTGGTATATATATTATAAGAACATATTAATGTATTTAGTCAAAAAGAAAAATAAAATACAATCTATACAAAGAAAAAAAATACATTCTATACTTTACAGTCTTTTGTAAGCTTTTCCATCTCTCATCCATGTGTTACAATCTAGGTGTTTGTGCATTTGTCTATTAACATTAATTAACAAAAAACCACTAAAGCAAAATAGGTTTTTATAATTTATGGCGCTATTGAGACACTCACAAATTATTATTATTATTTTTTATTATTCATGACATTGTTGTAATTTTAAAAATATTTTGAGGTATTTGATATGCAATTTTCATTTTGTAATTTGACGAATGGAACATTCACTGTTTCATTCAAGAATTGGTTGTAAATAAAAAACCAGAAATGGTTTTCGATTCAGCTTGTTTTCAAACCGTTTTTTATTCCTTGCCAGCATCGGATCCCCTATGGATTGAACCATAATCCACACTGTATTAATTGAAGAAATTTTGTTAGAATTTGTAATGAAAAGGAGAGAGAAACAGTGAGAAGAAAATTCAAAAATCCTAAAAGGAACTTAGTTAGTTTTAGGCCATAAATAGAATGTTTGAAAATCTAGAAAGTGAGGGGGGGGGGGGGGACTTGCTTGGATTCTAGGTTGGAGAGAGTGAAAATCAAGAAAGAAGGAAGAAAATTTGAAGGATTTTAGATTTTCTAGTTCCTGTTGTTTTTGGGTTTTTCTAGGCAGGGGTTTAATGTTCTTCATTTTCTGGGAAAGTGTTCTTCACCTTTGGGGCATTTCAATTCGATTTTCTTTTTTTTTTTTTAGTTTCATTTTGAATTTCATGGGTTTTTCAATTCGATTTTCACACTTCCTGGGTTTAATTTGAAGTTTCTGGTTTTTGTTCAAATTTTCTGGGCATTTGTTCCTTTGTTCTTCAATTTTTTTGGGCCACATTATAAATGCAAGCAACGCATCCAATATGGCGTATCTCAAGCCGCTTTGGAGTATCTCATGCTACCTTTCACATTTTTGTCCATAACACTCTTCAAATAGCCTTTGACCATGGCATTACCACGCATCCAATATGCCAAGTCTATTCATCGCTGGAATCGAAATGATACTATCAACAAATCCAATTTTATTTTTGGCGAATAAGGCATTGCACATTTCATTCACGTATTCTCCATAATTTTCATCATGAAGAAGTTCATTGAAATAGATTTGCCCTAGATTATCCGAACCACGTGTGTAACACAGAGCATTACATCCATACTATTTAAGTGGTGTAGATGAAGTGGTAGGTAGGCTATTTGTGTACCAGGTTTAGCTCTGATACCATGAAATATTTTTTGCACACTCTCATTACTGTTAAGCATTAGTTGATACTTCTAGTTTAGGAAAAATATATCAAACATGGAAGGTCAACTATGTAAGTTATAGTAGTAGCTATACATGGCTAATTAGCTACAAAAGTTAATTTATAATCTTGACTTAATCAACAACTAGAATTGTGGAACAATCTTTAATAATCTTTAACCATTCCATCATCGGGTAGATGTTAGGGTTTGTAAAGTTTGTGATTATTTGAAGAATTCTTCTTCTGTTGTTTCATTGATATCTCGCTAAGTTGAAGAGGAAGATTCGATCAATTAGAGTAACTACTATGATGACTATGTGATTTTTTGAATCAAGAGTCTGAATTCATCAAAATCACAATAGAAGTTAAAGTCTTATGGAATTGCAAAAGAAAAAGCATTGAGGTTTGAAATTGAAATGGATGACTAGGTAGCTATTAGGGTTTGCAAGGTTAGAGATTTTTTAGGAACAACAAAGACAAGGAAGGGCTGAGGCCAACAAAAGGGAGAAAAAAATAGAGACAAGAACGTAAATGAAAGAGTGGCATAAATCAAATTACAAAGACAAAGGTACATTCTATCGTGGAATGCCATTTCTTTTGACAAAGAAATTAAAAAGAAAACTAATGCAAAGACAAGAATTTGTCTTTACATTAGGCTTCTGTTTGTTTAGTGAAAAAGAACTTCTAATGAAAAAATCAAAATCTAGAGAATCTATTTTTAAGAAGCTGTTTTTTTTAAAAATATTTTCTAATTGTTGATAATTACATGAAAAAGCTATTGAAAAACATATTTCAAGCATTTATTTGATACGAGAAAATTGAAATACAAAAATAGATTGTGATTGTTATTTCAACGAGTTTTGAAGAAACTTCAACAAGGTATATTCACAATTTCACAATATAAGATGCATTTAGAAAAATTTATTAATTTTTTTTAAATACCGACTCTAAGATTTAAATTTAAAAAATCAAAAAATAAAATATACATTTTTAACCATCAAACTAATTTATCAAAACTATTTAGGACAAAATCAAATCAATATTCAAATTTATTATAAAAAATTTCTAAGTAATCTTAGCATTGTTATTTTGGTAACTTGATTAAGAATTTTTTTAAAAAAGAAATTGAACGAGATAATTTAGTCTAACAAATAGTTGTACAAATTATTAGTTATCATTTGTAGATAATTATTCACTTGGTTTCAAAAGATTAATGTCGGAATAATTTGTAACTAATTATTAACTACAATTACCAACAAAATTTTACAACTCGATTAAAATTAGCCATAAATTATTGATGTAATTAAAAATGAATAGTGTTAGAAAAATGATGTATTTATTAATGAATTAATTAGTTTTAATTTTTTCACAAATAACCGCAATCTTGTAGTAATCATTTTCAATCATTTAAGTATAATTTAGATAGTGTTTGGGATAATGGTAAAAAAAAATAGAGATAAATTATTGAAATATTTATTATAAAAATAATTTTAAGGTGTAAAAATGATTTTTAAGAATATTTAATGTATTTATAAATCAAAAATCAAATGTTAGTAGAAATAGAGAAAAAATAATTGAATAATTAATAATAATCTATAAAAATAATTAAAAATTAAGTTGATATATTTTAAATAAAAAAGAGATTGAGAAAAAATTATTAAAATATATCAAGAAAGAAATGAGTAATGCGAGAGCGAAACAACTCAAGAGAGAAAGAATATATATATATATATAATTCAAAAAATACTTTATTAATAATATTCTATCATTTTTTATTTATTAAAAATTATTTTCTATTGTCTTTTTTTTTCTGAATACGAAACAAACATTGAAAAATGAGAGAAAATAAAAAAATAAGTTTCATAAACTTGTTTCTCCCTTTATAAACACAGTATTTTGAAAAAAAAGATAATGCAAAGAAAAGTCTTGGGTTTTTTAGTTTGGACCATTCAGACGAAGGATATAGCTTGACGAAGACATGGAAAAGAAATCATTGCAAAGAGAAAGATGTTCTTACTTTCATGTAATGGAAAATGTCCATTAGATGAAAGTAAATGATTAACATTTCATTTCATGAAAGTAAGAACATCTTTCTCGTAATGGACAATGTCCATTACATGAAAGTATCCATTACGAGAAAGATGTTCTTACTTTCATGAAATGAAATGTTAATCATTTACTTTCATGTAATGGACAATGTCATGACATTGTCCATTACATGAAAGTAAATGATTAACATTTCATTTCATGAAAGTAATAACATCTTTCTCTTTGCAATGATTTCTTTTCAATGTCTTTGTCAAGCTATATCCTTCCTATAAATGTCTACTGGCAGACCACGAGGGAAACACCAACTGGTATTACAAACCCCAGGGAAAAAAACAAACAAAAAGCATCACTTTGCCTATTAAAAACTATGCTGTCGCAAAGGCCCACTCTGGGAGCAACTCAAAGGAAGAGTCTGGTGTGTATATATTTTTTGGTGACTTTGCATTTGTCATTCCTTCTATCGTTGTTAATTGTTTCTTGATTATCTATTTTTGTTGTACCAGAAAAGAAAACTTATCTATATATTTTTGAAGTGATTTTCTTATGATTTTTTTTTTCAGCAGCGCCATTGGTTTAGCTGGGAGATAATTTTATCTGGGATAACCCTTGTGATGGAGGCCATTTCAGCCTCACTTGAACAAACCTCTCCATATAAATTGAAAGCTGCAGTATATGGGCTGATTATAGCGGCCATATCTCTTTTACTTTCCTTCGTACATCTTGCTTTAAAGGACTATAATAAGCACAGCAAAAGTACCGTCAGCAATGGAGGTCGACATAAGCCTGGTCATCACTTGGGGTGGGGATTTGCTGACACTCTTGGCCTCATATTCTCTATGCTGACTCTAAGCTCTGCTTCCCTTCACTATTACTATCTAAGCAATGGCAAGCAACAGCCCATTCGGTTTTCAATGTTGCCTCTTGTCTTCTCTGTTTGTGTTTTCTGCTCATGTCTTTTTCCACGCCCCATTGATAGGTGCAGGTTTCATCTTTCGATAGAGCATGGAGAAGACAGACCATTTGCTTGTTCGGTCTGCAGGCATTCACTACACCCGTTGTGCTACTATGTCTAATTTCACACGGACAGATGCTACTGTCATGTTTTTTTTTTTTTTGGGGGGGGGGGGGGGGGGGTGGGAGAGTGTGTGGTGGTGGTGTCTGGGGGATCGTTTTCTTGATGTATTGGAACCGGGTTTTGTGATTAGCACAATAGTGATATTGGAGTGGATTTGAATACAATAGTAAATCATCCTCTGATACAAATATTTCTTTTCTGCCAGCCATCCACGGAATACAAATTTCATTCCTGACGGATAAGAACCACAATGCCTATATTTTCTGCTCGT
The DNA here is from genome assembly GCA_963924115.1 of Dovyalis caffra. Taxonomy (NCBI): domain Eukaryota; kingdom Viridiplantae; phylum Streptophyta; class Magnoliopsida; order Malpighiales; family Salicaceae; genus Dovyalis; species Dovyalis caffra. The sequence continues at coordinate 1,390,915 of CAWUPB010000913.1, read as the reverse complement.
CTTAGAACATATCTTCACACACCTCATATGCTTGCAATAGAACTTCAGCAAAATAGCCAAGCAATAAAACTTGGAAAACCAACTAATTTTGTACCGACTATACCTTCAAGGCCATCTTGCCCATTGCCTTTCATCCAACAAAGATAGTAAACCCCCCAGTTGTTTTGGCAGACTGGCTTCCACTCTGCTTTTGTCAGGGTACTCTGTTACGCAAATAGCTGCCTGCACCAGCATCAACCATCAGACCTTGCAAAAGGCTAGCCCCAATCATCATTCATGATGAAGTTCTCAAAGTTTCCTCCTGTGCACTCGCGGTTTCCATTAATTATAGTAAAAGTGGAGTATCCTCAATCCAATTTACAAAAAATTCAATAGATTTCATTGCAAGCCATGACATGGTAATTAACGTTGAAGTTCAATTCATACCAATGGACAGATGAATGATCTTCAATACAGTTAAGAAAAATTCAACAGAGATTTCTTTTCAAGCCATGACATCTGCAGCTGGATTACTTATGCGAGGTGCAAAAACAACTTCTCAAATGACATCTGCATCCAGTAAAAACCATTTCGAAAAATAGGGATACACTTGTACTAGTACAACAGGAATTCACATTACACGAATAAAACCACTCAAACTCCACCATGCACCACTTCAGAAAAGTCATGCTCAGCAGCAAAATATTGATCCTCTTTAGCTGCCATGAGTTCTCCATCTGCATACTGCAAATAGTCATCATTTCATGATTCGTTTCAGAAAATCGATGAAACAAAAGAGGATAATCAGTACAACAAAGCAGAAAAAGCATGTAATAACAAAAGTATAGCCTTCGACCCCATAATTTCTCATGTTGCATATTTGGCCTTTGATGTCAGGCCACATTATAAATGCAAGCAACGCATACCCAATAATTACAATCAGATTCAGAATAAGTGGACGGTCGTTCTCCTCTTTCTTCGTCTTAGTAGCCATAACTCAAGAGGTTGTAGCTGTTGCTAGAAATTGGAATCAGAGACTGTAAAAAAAAAAAAAAAAACAGAGAGAGAGCGAGAGAGAGATGAAGAAGGAATTAGCAGAAGAAAAGTATTTAACCTGTATCAGTTTGAGAGTGAGAAACTGACATAATCATACTCTATAGCCTCCTGCGTCGCGAATCTCATGCTGTAGCATTTTGCGGCAGAAGATCTAGTTCAGAACTGATTTGGCGATTTTTGTGATTTGGATGGAAGGGTTGGGAAGGTAGAGTTTCGGTTCTTTATTTTATTATTTGAGTCTTCTTTCTTTCTAATACCAACATTAAAGTCCTTTAAGATTTTTTAATTTTTGATTTCATCCTTCAAGAGAGGCAATCTCATCATCTTGTACGAACGACACATGATGTATGAATAGAATCAATCTGATATCTGTTTTATTTATAAATAAAACAAGATATATATTTGTATGACCGCACAGTAAAAATCCATCTAAAAGCTTTTAAAAAATAAGATTTGAGAGATACATTTATCCTTATATAATATTTTGAATCTTCCATATATTTTTAAAATTTTTTTATTTGGTTCAAATTTTCGAACTATGGATAATTTTTTAACCAAAATATCCTTTATTGAAATACAAAAAAAAGGATATGACTTGTTTTTTAAGTCTTTAGATTTTTTATTGTATTTTTATATTTTATTCAGGAATATTTGGATTAAAAAAAATTATGATCTAAAAAATTGATTAGAATGACATATTAAACAATTTAAATGTTTTTAGAAATAGATAAAATGTAATTGAAAATTTAAAAACAAGTAAAAAACTTGATATATTATATAAAACCATATTAATGTATTTAGTAAAAAAAAAAAATTACAATCTATACTCTACAGTTTTTTTATAAGTTTTTTCCATCTCTTATCCATGTGTTACAATCTAGATGCTTGTGCATTTGCCTATTAATATTAATTAACAAAATACACTAAAACAAAATGAGTTTTTGCACTCATTAATTATTATTTTTACTATTCATAATATTGCTTTAATTTTTAAGATATTTTGTAACATTTGATATGTAATTTTTATGTTTTTAGAAATATTATACTCTGATTCTTATTTTTTATATATATTTTTTTTTCGATTTTGAATTTCATCTTCATTACAATTTGATTTTTAGATGTAAAAAGGAAAGAGAAATAGACGAAAACAAAGGAGGAGAGAGAAGCAGAACCAGACCCCATTCTATAGAGAAAACACGAACACTGTAACTTATTTAAGCATCGTTTTTCTTCGTAGACTAATTTGATCGTTTGGAGGTGGAAAGTCCATTGGGATGATCAAAATTAAAAAGGACCAAAATTGGTAAATTGTCAGCAATAATTCTAATCCAATATCCAAATTTGGCAAGTTAATCTCCACTCTCCCCCGACCATTTTCTTTCCTCAGTCATTGGTAAGTGCACAACACTTGCTTCCAAAAGCAAGTGAAAAGCCCACCAAACAAATAAATGAAGCACCTTAGCATGGGAGTTGCTTTCCTTTTCTTTCATTAAACAAACAAATGAAGCACCTTAGCATGTGAAATTAATGCTGATTACAAACAAAGGTTTGACTATCTTACTATCTCTTTCCTAAGGTCTTACGTTTCCATTTCATATCAAGTGCTCCAGTTACACGCATCTCAAACACTTGGATGGAAAATGTTGAAAGGTTGCTTTCTCCAACAGACTACATCTCTGGCATTCTGCACATCATTGATAGAACAGTTACCTTAAAGGATACTGGCCATTTTGGGAGCTACCTTCAGAAACGAAAATGCTCATTTTGGCAACACAAACTTCAATAGAAAACCACATCACTGTATGGAATCCATCTACTAGAGACTCCAAGGAATTTCCCGCGCCTAATTCTTTGCCTAACGGTAAGTTCTTTCCTGGATTTGGTTATGATCACCACCTTGATGTTTACAAAATGGTAAGAGGTTCCATCTTTACTTCTACTAACAATGGTTCTAATAATCAAGCAGAAGTAGAGGCCTTGACCTTGAAAATTAATATGTGGGAATTAATTCAGGACCTGGAATATAGTGTTGTCTTTAAGGTCCAGTAACTTGTGCGAATAAGACTGCATTGGCTAGCTGAAAGGGAAGCTGTTCCAAATAATATACTAATTAGCATGTGAAAAAAGGCTTGGTCTACTATATGTTACAGAGGATTAGAATCTCTGGTTGAATATAATTTAGATGGATTAGAGCTAAGCCCTTTAAAACCCAAGAGAAGATAGATATAAAAGATTCACAATTGTACATTAATGGGACTGGTTTATAACAACTACGTACACAGAAGTTCTTGGGAAACTAAGGAATGAGTTAAAAACAAGATGAAACAATAAAATGAAATAGCTGAGACAGATTAATCTGTTCTTTTCCTTTTCATCCTCGCCTTCTCCCCTTCGCTGTTCTTATTTTTGTGTTTATGGCATTCAAATGATGATTATGTTCAAACTTCAAGATCAACTTCAGGTATATTTTGCATTTCCTGGTGCCTCTACTTCAACCAGCTAAAATGTGACAGTAGTTCTGGATAATTTCTTCTTTTTTTTAAAAAAAATTCAAGGTTCGTTCAACTGCGCAAACAACCAGTAGTCAATCCAATCATCACATCACATCCCAGGGCCATGGCTGTGCAAGGTCAAGTCTTTTGGTACAAGCTAGTTAGATACTGCTTGAATACATATTAAATATCCATTCTACAAAAATTTAGAAATAAGAGAAAGAGACTTAAAATTTAAAGTATACAAAGTGGTTGCTTGTTCCTAACAAATATTTGACCAGGTAGTTTTTTGTCCAAGCCTAGTTAGTAGTGACCAATTAACAACACAGTTACTAGTCGCCCATTTCTAGAAAAGCAGCAGAACAAGTCATGGCGGCTTACAAGGAACGCCAGAGGCATGAAAGTTTCTTGCCATTGATTATTTATATTTAGCTACTACATACACCACAGAGCAAACCAAACTGAATCAGCCATGCCGAGACGAATCCCTCAACTCCCATCAGAAATCAGTTCAGATATTCTCTCAAGGCTGCCTGTCAAGTGTCTGGTTCGTTTCAAGTGCGTATCCAAGGCATGGCGTTCTCTAATCTCCCATCCTGAATTTGCCAAAATGCACCTCAAGCGTACCAAGGAAGACACCAATGGTAACCACTACAAAATCTTCCTCTCCACCCATCCTCACCTATCCGTCGATCCTGAAGCCTATTGTGATCCTGATGGTAATCTTTTAACAACCGCCCTCAACCTTCCTGTCAGCTATCCTGCATATTCTTGGATTGAAATCCTGGGATCTTGTAATGGCTTGGTGTGTGGACTTTTGCACGATAATCCGCTGATCTATATATGGAATCCATCCACTAAAGAGTCCAGGGAATTGGCCATGCCGGATTATTCGGAAGATGGCTTTTATGGATTTGGTTATGATTTCAAGCTTGAGGATTACAAAATTTTAAGTGGTTCCATCTCTAGTTCCACCAATAGTACTGATGGTTCTATGATTGAAACTAAGGTTGAGGTATTTACCTTAAAAAGCAATATGTGGAGAACAGTCAAAGACCTTTGTTGTAGTGTTGTCTTGTGGGGTCCGGGTAGATTAGCAAATGGGGTTTTGCATTGGCTAGTCAGCCAGGAAAATGGTGGAAGTAAAAAGTGTAAAATGGTTTCATTTGATTTGATAAAGGAGAAATTCCTAGAGATGGTGCCGCTTCGAGGTCTAACTGATGATGAAAATAACGGGGACTTGGAATTAGAGGTTTTAGGAGACTGGCTTTGTCTATATTCTCACTATGGCCATTCGAGCTGCGAGGCATGGATAATGAAGGAATATAGCAGCGAGGCTTCTTGGACCAGATTTTTGAGGTTCAAAGGCGAACCAATTCCAGGAGGTTTGTATAGTTTTCGACTATTATGGGTGAAAAAGAATGGTAACATTGTTTTTTATTTAGATGGAAGGGAATTAGTCTTTTACAACCCAGACGAAGACACAGCAAGACCATTCATCATTTACCATGACATGGATTTGTTTGACTCGACTGTATATATTGAAGGTCTTGTTTCCCCTAATAATCTTAATGATCATGGCCTCCTACACGATATTTGAAGCAGCTGACACTGATTTTCTTTCCTTTTTCGTTTCTACTTTCTAGTATCAATCTGTAATTTTTATTTTTTTTAAATCTGTGAGCTTGTGAGTTGTGATTGTCCATCCTCTTCCTGTGCATCTCGTTTCTTAGTTTGTAGGATGCTTATTATGAGCACATGCAGCTGGCGTGATATTGCGCTAAGCAAATTCAAACTTAGATGTGCCTTCTTGAAGCTGCTACATTGTGGATTAAGGATCTATTTTATATCTAAATACTTCAAACTCTTTATTTTTAAGAGATGGATGATCATCCGTTCACATATAAAACTCAGCATTAAAAGTAATATAGCTTCTAAGTATTGTTAATTAATGTTCAAATTGGTAGATATATTATTCATGTAATGACTATATGTTTTAATCTCCAGATTTGACTAGCTTATTTTTAACCCAATTCCAATCAATCACCAGGACTCATCAGTTTTTGGAAGGAATCTCCAGCCATAAAAATTGCAACGTACATGGTGAGTTGAAGAGAAAAAAGTTCTTGCTAATGGTTATTTTTTTGAAGTTGCAACTTTTACGGTAAGCTAAAGAGATTTCTTTGTCATGGTTATTTATTTGAAGTTGCATCCATTGTAGAACACAGACTGAAACAGCAAATTACAAAACTGAAGTAACCATGCGTAGACTGCCTAAACTTCCATTCGAAATCATGTCTAATATTCCCTTCAGGCTGCCTGTCAAATCTCTGGAACGATTTAAATGCGTATCCAAGACATGGAGCTCTCTAATCTCAAAATCTTACTCTCTATTAGTCCTTTCCAATCCTTCGACCCTGAAGTCTGTTGTCATGGTGAGGAGAATCTGATAACGACCAAGCTCAGCATTCCTGATAAGTACCTTGATGAATCTGAATTCGAAGTCATAGGATCCTGTAACGGCTTGGTGTGTGCTGCTTTTGACTCTGATGAAGTGATCAATTTATGGAATCCACATACTAGAGAGTCCAGGGAATTGTCCGTGCCGAATTCATTGCCTGATGATGGTAAGTTTTTTTTTCTGGATTTGGTTACGATTTCCAGCTTGATAACTACAAGATAATAAGAGGTTACATTTCTAATTCTACTAACAGTAATGGTTCTTATGAAGCTAAAGTAGAAGACCTCCATTTTAGTGTTCTCTTAGAGGAGAAATTCCTAGAGATAGTACCACCGCCAGATGTAAATGACCACATTAGCGTGAGAACAGACTTGAAAGTAGTAGGAGACTGCCTGTGTGTATATAAAGATACTGATTGTGGACCTCTCTTAGAGGCATGGATTGTGAAGGAATATGGAAACAAAGCTCCTTGGACTAGACTGCTCAGGTTCAGCAGTGACCCATTACCTGGAGCTGAGTATTGGCTTCAACAACTATGGGTTATAGAGAATGGTGACGTTCTATGCAATTTAGATGGATGGTAGATAGTCCTTTATATATTCCTTTGTAAGATTTTATTAAAAAATCATATTATTTCTCACAACTTCAACTTCAACTTCAATTCACACACTTTTTGCAGTCATTCCTTATTGAGCGCATTCAAAGGCTACAAGCTATTTTTCTTCTTTTGAGAACTCACCTGCTCCTGGATTCTTGTCATGTCTTTTTTTTTTTTTTTTTTTTTGTGACAAATGTTTCTCGTAAAATACCATATGTTAACTCAAATTTAATCTATTTAGTAAGTTAGCTAAAGACTGAGTTGTTTAAAAGTATTAATTGAAATTGCATGGTAGAATATTAGTAGATTATATCAATGCAATAATAATTGAATAAATCATTATTTATATTTACAAAATTAACTCACAAAGCAATGCAAATTATGTTTGAAGGAATATAAATCGACATACAAAAATTTGATAGTAAGTAACTATGTAGATGATTTGAAACATAGCAAAACAAAAGAGAAAACATTAGCATGGCACTTTCATACAAAACAAAATTTTCGAGTTGTTAATTATCAAGGGCATCTAAAAATTTTTTGGATAAAAATTGGACCATAATTAAATTATAAATTCAATACGAGTGTAACAATAAATGATTTTGACATGCTCCATTTGTCACATAACGGAGACAATTGTCTTTTAAAGGTCTTCACTTTTTCACGTCATAGCCTTATTTGATTTGAACTTTTATTGGGTTAGAATCAACTAATTAGACCATTTGTTTAGGTCAACTCTCATCGTCTAATGTTGTCAAATATTCTTTCTATTCTATGTTATGGTTTCTATAGATTTTTCAATTATAAAAGTTTCAAAATCAAAATATTAACTTATTTATCTAAAAATATTTAAAATAAAGGATGAGAATATGTATAAACGAACATTTATAAGTCCTTTTGTTGAATTAGATTGAGTTATTAGATCACCTACTTTCTAATTCTGGTTAGATCTTCATTGTTTTCATAACACGCATTTTCCTTAAAATTTCACATCTTAATTCAAATCTAAACGATTTTAGCAAATTATTTTAAAAAACATAATTGTTTGAAAATATTAATTAAAAACCTTATTTTAGGATATTGACATTAACGGTGTATAGAGTCATCATGTAGTTTTATAAAGTTAAATCACAAATATAATGCTAATTACTTGTTATCTACAAATATCGGATAGAAAAAGTTCATAATAGTGAGAAATTATCTCAAGGATCTGAACCAAATAAAAAATTGCAAAACAGTAGCATGACATTTGCATACAAATCAAACTTTTGAGTTCTTAGTCGAGGGCATTTAAAAGTTGGGCCTTGGTTAAGTTGGAAATTTAAAAATGGTGTAAGATTTATGGAGCTTAAATTTTAAATTTTGGATGCTTGGTGGGGCCAAATTGCCTTATAAGGCCAGGCACTCTATTCTCATTTCATGATAGCCCAACTTGATTCTAACTTTTATTGGGCCATTATCGAGCTGGGCTCTCATTGTCAAATGTTTTCAATATTCGTCTTTTATTAAATGGGCTTTAATAGATTATAAAGATAGAAACTAAATGAGCGCCATCCTTTGCTTTACCTTATTCTTCTAATAGCATAAATTTAACCAATCAATATAGAACCGATGCAAATCTCAGTAAAAAGGAAAAAAATCTAATCTCTGATAGTGTTTTCGATTAATAACATACATGCATTGAAACCAAAAGGGTTTAAATAATTATTAAAAAAACTAAAATATTCTTATGAAAATATAGACATAAAAAAAAAAAAAGAGAAAATTATGATTAAGTAAGATAATGTATATAAAAAAATCACATGATGATTTTTCTATCAGCAATTCTAATGAGATTAAGAGAGACAAAATGAAGTATTGTTGTGTTCGTTTTCTACTAATATCCACTGAAAAACCAAATATGATATTATTAAGAAAAAACGGATACACATCTTCTCTTTAATGAATATATCGATGTGAATTATATAAGTTTATAAGTAGTTTCATGTACAAATTGATTTTTTTTCCTTTTGAGACATCACCTATTTTTTTATTCTCGTCGAGTTTTTACTGTTTTTGTGACATAAGTATCTCATAAAATACTACGTGTTAACTCAAATCTAAACTATTTTTGTGAATTAGTGAAAAACTCAATTGTTTAAAAGTATTAATTGAAATGTTATCATAAAACATTTGTAGGTTAAAAATCAATATTGTAATAAATCACTAATTATATCTACAAAATTAAATCACAATGAAATGCTAATTATTTATGAGTTTCTAATTATGTTAGGAGAAATACAAACCCTCGTACAAAAGTTTCATAGCAAGAAACTATCTCAGTGATTCGAAACAAAGCAAAACATCATCATGGCATTTGCATACAAAACCAAAATTTTGAGTTCATTAATAGGGGAGGACATTTAATAGTTGTTTGGATGAAATTTGGGCCATGGTTAAATTAGATATTCAAAGAGGGTTTATAAGCAAATAACTTGAACATGTTCCATATTTCTATTTATACGCATGGTGGGGACAGTTGCCTTATAAAAGGGTAATCGTTTTTCCCGACCGTTGCAGTTGGGATACCTAGCCAAGTAAATTATAAATTAGTCACTCTAGTTTTTCAAAAATACTAAATAGTCCCTCTATTGTTTGAAAATAATTAATTAGTCCTTCTATTTTTAAAAAAATTTATTTGTAACTTAATCCTCTTTTATTCTTTTTTTTTTTTTTTTAAGAAATAATTAAATAATATAGAAAGACAGATGAGAAAATAAAATATTTTTGGTAACAACTAATACTAAATTAAACATGATCATTATTTTTTAAAAGACCAATTAATAAATTTTTGAAATAAAGAAACTATTTAATTCATTTTGCAAAACTAGAAAGGCTAATTTATAGTTTATCGTACACCAGCATATGGCTTGAATCCTTGTACAATTTTACTTGCCAAATGAAGCGAGCAATCAAGTTAAGTGAGAAGATGGGCATCATCGTTTTGGACAGACTAAAAAGCGCTTTTGTTTGCAAGAGCAACTTCCTACTCAACTTTGAACTCAACACAGATTCGCTGTAGTCTACAGGAAAGAAAATGGTGCCCTTTCTTATTTCAGGAGCAATCTTTGAATGCAATTATTTACTTTAAGCCTACCTGAAATGAAATTAATGGTAGTCAGAATTTGCTAATTTGCTAACTTCTATAGAACAATTATGATTAATAGCAACAAACTATTGATCTTTACCTTATCTCTGCCTTTTATTTGTATGAGATCCTCCATGATCAATCTCGCCATCCGCCTTACGTTTTTTACGATTGAATTCTGCTAGTTGCAGATTGTAATGCACAAACATAAGATCACGAAAGTAGTCATGTTGAAGTTGATTCTGTCCTTTGTTCACCAACTTCTCTGCCAAACTCCTGTTTATTTTGTATCTGATAGCACCATCACAAGTCTGACTCAGGATACGAATCGCCATCCTCTGTAGTTCAGGACAGTGATCTCCAAATGCTGACCACCACAGAGCTGTAATTGATATCACAGAGAATACAAGTTAAATGTAGATTTACTTGATAACATGATAAAGCAAACACGGAATGCTAAAAACAATTTTCTAAGGATCTTGTAAGAAGTTTCTTTACCTGGATCCACATTCTTTATTATATCAGCAGCACAGCCTTCTTGGAAATAACCGTCAGCTCGGCAGAACTGGTTTACTTGACCATTAATGAGGAATTGAATTTGTTGATCGTTTACCCCACGAATAATGGAGCATTGAAGTCCATTCGAGACTTCAGTGTCCAAAAAGAAATTTGTAGTATAGAAAAAGCTTGGATTGAGGTGATATGCTGCAGCATGGAGAGGACTATGAAGAAGATCATCCCAGATTTCATCAATCAAAGTCCATAGTGGCATGTATCTGGACTTATTCTTTCCAAACTCATTTTTTATTGTCTCCTTTATCTGATCCATAGTATCATATATGATACCAATCGAATGCTTATCCTCGATGATGAATTTATCAACAACGCGGATAAGTGCGGTTGTTGCCTTTAATGCTAGCTTTGCACGCTTCCAAAAAGAAGACTTTTTCACCAAACCAGCTGCTTTCTTGCCTTCTGCTTTCTTTGACCAAAAACAAGATTTCCACAACAATGAAGTGAACATTTCTTTCAATTCATCTTTATAGGAAAGGATGCTCTCTAGGATAAAAAATGGTATTGCAGACCTCATATTTGAAGGCCTGAAAAGGTTCTCTCTTTCAGAGCCTGTAAAGTCTCTAAACATCTTTCGCACTGTTGTATTGTTGTGAACAAATCTGACAAGGCTTTTTGCCTCATCTAACACACTTCGAATATCATTTATAGCTGCTATCTTCTCCAGTATGAGACCGATGCAATCTGATGCACTCACGGCCCAAAAAATATGCATATGACTCCTCCTAATCTTCTTCACCACCGGAAACATCCAGCTTGTCGTGGAACAAGTCATGACCTGAACAACATTTTGTTGCCCAACCTCTTCAATAACACCATCTAATAAGTTCTGCAGGGCAGCATTATCTCTAGCGATATCTGTAATATCAGCTGATCGCAGATAAACAACACCAACTGGGCAATCTACTAGAAAATTGATCAGGCATCGATCATTTCCATCTACCCATTCATCCACCAAAATGGTACAGCCAGTACTAGTCCATGTTTCTCTAATTGTTTTTACCTTTTCCTGTACATCTTTAAGTTGCTCTTGTAGCACCCCACTATCTGGTTCATCAAAAGTGGTTGTCGACTCGGCAAACTTAATCTTAATCCCCATTTCAAGGAAGTACTCAGCAACTTCCTTCGAAACTAGTGCTTCTGAGTCGCCAGCATCTCTTCTTGTCTGCACATGGCCTCCTATGCATGCGTTAATAGTAGCTGCACTTTCATTACTAGGATGGTCTAACTCTTGAGCAAGACTTTTGCCTTTCGCTTCAAGAATTTTAATTCTGAAGTGTTCCCTCATATTTAGGGGAGCTGAATCACAAGGAGCAACGTCCTCCCTGACACCTCCGATGTGGAACTTTAGTCGATAAAATCCACTCACCACCTTGTTGCAATACATGCACTGCACTTTCCGATTCCGATCATCCAAAGCCACACCACACATTTGTATCCTCACTGCGGTCATATCATTGCTGGATCCTGCCATTTTCTTCCTAGAGATAAAGGAAATAGTCAATATATATATAAAAGAATAGCTAGAAATATAAAAGCACTTTCTATCAAGATAGAATAATAAAATCACTAGGACTATTTTAATTTGCATTTACTTATATCAAAATTATAATTGAATACATTCGTTATGCATGATTTTCTATCATATTTAAATTACAATGTTATATCTTTTTCTATAAAAAAAAAAGTTGTCCATATAGTTTTTCTTGAAGTTTTACTCCTTTTTTTTATATAGGTTATTTTGAAAATTTATTTTCTATTGAATAAATTATAAGATTTTGTTTCTTAAAAAAATGTTAACATGCATGAGAAAGGCATCCAACTCAGACCAATGTTTCTAGAGATAGCTGTATCCAACATAAAAATCCCATGGATCTTTAAAATATTAAAAAAATGCAAAATTTGAGTATAACTAAACTCTGAAATGAAATTAATTAAGCTATAAAAGAACTTTAATTAAAAAAGAAAAGAAAAGAGATTTTGGTACATTATAAATTTATAATATACAATCTGGTTAATTTATTTTTTAAAAAACTCATATAAATACTTGTTTTCTATTAAAAAAAAAATGCTTCTTCTATTATAAAACCTATGTATGTAGGTATATAAGAACTAGGAAAATCATTAATTAAATCAAAAAAAATTCCAAGAAAAAGGAATTAAATTTATGGACAAAAAACTCTTTTATCAATCACCATTCTTTGCTTTTCCTTTCTCTTCTAATAGCACTGAATTTAACAATTCAATTAAAAAAAAGGGAAGAAAAATCTAATCTTTTCCTGTCGCTTTCAACTAGCATACATGCATAGAAACCAAAAGATTGATTATAATGAAAACTAAAATATTCTTGGTAAAAGCATAAACATGAAAAAGGAAAGAAAATTAGGATCACCTTAGATAATGAAGATGAAGGTGAGATGATGATTTTTCTATCAACAACTCTAATAAGATTGAGAGAGACGAAACGAAGTACTCGTAATCTTCGTTTCGCTAAGACCTATTGAAAAACAGGATATTTGATTATCAAAAAATAAAAAAAAGGATGCGAGTGTTGTTCTCTAATGAATCTATTGGTGTAGATTCTATAAATTTATAAGCAATTTCATGTAAAACTGATTGTTTGTCTTCTTTTGAGATCTTACCTACTCTTTGATTCTTATCGGATCTTCGTTGTTTTTGTGATATATATTTCTCATAAAATGCTATATAGTGACTTATATATGAGCTATTTCAATAAGTTGATTAAAGACTCAATTGTTTAAAACTCTTCTATCAATCACCATTCTTTGCTTTTCCTTTCTCTTCTAATAGCCTAAATTTAACAAATCAATATAGAGCTAAATCGAATCTCAAAAAAAGGGAAAGAAAAATCTAATCTTTTCCTGTCGCTTTCAACTAGCATACATGCATAAAAACCAAAAGATCGATCATAAAGAAAACTAAAATATTCTTGGTAAAAGCATAAACATGAAAAAGGAAAGAAAATTAGGATCACCTTAGATAATGAAGATGAAGGTGAGCGGACGATGATTTTTCTATCAACAACTCTAATAAGATTGAGAGAGACGAAACAAAGTATCGCAATCTTCGTTTACGCTAAAACCTATTGAAAAACAAAATATTTGATTATCAAAAAATAAAAAAAAGGATGCGAGTGTTGCTCTCTAATGAATCTATTGGTGTAGATTCTATAAATTTATAAGCAATTTCATGTAAAAATAATTGTTTGTCTTCTTTTGAGATCTTACCTACTCTTTGATTCGCATCGGATCTTCGTTGTTTTTGTGATATATATTTCTCATAAAATGCTATATATTGACTTATATATGAGCTATTTCAATAAGTTGATTAAAGACTCAATTGTTTAAAAGTTTTAATTGAAACCGTGTTATAAGATGCTAGTAGGTTAAATCAATGTTATTATAGTTGAATAAATCACTATTTATATTTATAAAATTAACTCATAATACAATGCTAATTATATTTGAAGGAATATGAATCCACATACAAAAAATTGATGGTAAGTAACTATCTAGATGATTTGAAACAAAGCAAAACAAAAGGCAAAATATTAGCATGGCGTTTGAACACAAAACTAAAATTTCAAGTCTTTAATTTCAAGAGCATCTAAAAGTTGTTTGGATAAAAATTGAGTTATAGTTTTATTAGAAATTCAACATGAGTGTTAAAGTAAATAAATTTGAAATATTCCATTTGTCACATAGCAGGGACAATTGCCTTTTAAAGGTCTTTACTTTTTCACGTGCTAGCCTTGTTTGATTTAAATTTTTATTGGATTAGAATCAACTAACTAGGCCATTTGTTGAGGTCAATTCTCATTGTCCGATGTTGTCAAATATTCCCCTTATTTTTATGGCTTTTACAGATTTTTTTTTATCAAAGTTTTAAAATAAAATTTTTTTTGCATATTTATTTAAAAATAGTTAAAATAAAATATGAGAATATGTATAAATGAGCATTTATCACTCATCTTATTTAGATCTAAGAGTCCATTTTTCATAAAATTGAATTCAAGGTCAAAATTGATCCTAATAAATCCACTACTCGAACTTTATTAAATTTGACTGAGTAATATTTCGAACTATTTATCTTTAAAATAAAAGATTAATTGAACTTAAAAGATAGGTTAACTAAGAACTTAATAATAATAATAATAATAATAAGTGTAATATAAACGAAAAATTCATAGAGATTCAAAGAAAAAGCCATTAGAAAACTTTTTAATCTAGCATTAATCTTTGCTTTTCCCTAACCCCTTTTAATTAAAATGAATTCAACAAATCAACATAGAAATAATGCAATTTCAATAAAGGAAAAAATCTAACATCATATAAATATACTTTCAATCAATAACATACACACATAAAAAGTAAAAAACTAAAATCATAAAGAAAAATAACGTGTTAGTGGTGAAAAAGAAAGGATATAAGAAAAGAAAGAGAATTACGATTACCTATGATATCGAAGATGAAAAAAAATACATTTTGATTCTCTCGTCAACTACCCTAAATTTTGTCGAGTGATATCTATAATAAGTACTCTCGTGTTCTCACAAAAATACTACGGAACTCAATAATTATCAAAAGAAGAAAAAAAATTATAGTTTTTATTATTTCAAAAACAATATCAATGTATCAATTTATAAGCAATTCTATACAAAAATAAGGTTTTTTTTTTCTTTTTCCTTTTTTAGATATCTCACCTACTCTTCAATTCCGGTAAGGTCTTCGTCGTTTTCACGACACGTGTTTTTCCTAAATTATCATTTGTTAATTCAAATCTAAACTATTTTAGCAAGTTAATTAAAATTTAGTTGTTTGAAAATATTAATTGAAAATTGTGTTTTAGGATATTGACATATTAAAGCAATTGTATATTGAGTCATCGTTTACTTTTATAAAATTAAATCATAAATGCTATGCTAATTACTTGGTGCCTATCGATAACCAAAAATTATAAATCTCACTCGAATGATTTTTATCATAAAGCTATTTGTATAATTTTTATTTTTATCATAAAGCTATTTTTTAGATATCTCACTTACTCTTCAATTTCGGTAAGGTCTTCCCTCTTTTCATGACACGTGTTTTTCCTAAATTATCATTTGTTTATTCAAATCTAAACGATTTTAGCAAGTTGATTAAATTTTAGTTGTTTGAAAATATTAATTGAAAATCATGTTTTAGGATATTGACGATTAAAACAATTGTGTATTGAGTCATCGTTTAATTTTATGAAGAAAAATAATAAATGCTATGCTAATTACTTGTGTTGCCTACGGATAACCAAAGATTATAAATCTCATTGAATGATTTTTATCATGAAACTATTCGTATAATTTTTATTTTATTGGGATAAAGTACAAAAAAAAAACTAAATGACGAACTAAGTCTAAAAAAAAAAAAAAATTCAAGAAGGTCAAAATAGAAATTAAAAATTTAAAAATTTATTTTCAAATAGACTAAAGTTGTTTGCCCCTTAAATAATGTTGAGAAACTATCTCAATGATTTGAACCAAAACAAAAAAACAAAATGCAAAACATTAGCATGACATTTGCATGCAAATCAAACTTTTGAGTTCTTATTTATTTGTCATTTGTCAAGGGCATTTAAAAGTTGTTTAGATAAAAAAATTTGGGCCTTGGTTAAATTAGAAAATCAGAAAAGATGTAAGATTTATATAGCTTAAAATTTAAAATTTGTACGCTTGTTGGGGGACTGATTGCCTCGTAAGGCTGCCCAGCTTGATTCTAATTTTTATTAGGCCATGTATTGAGCGGGCTTTCACTATTCGAATGTTGTAAAATATTTCTCTTTTATTTAATGGGCTTCAATAAATTAGAATGGATGGGAACGCTTGTGGTCAACAAATCCATTGAGAAACCCAAAGCAATGAGCCTTAAACTCCTGCACCTCGTATAAGAAAAATAAATAATAAATGATAATAAAAACATATTTGAAATTGAAATTAATTTATTTCTTTAATATTTTATGTTTAAACAACTTGACTATCAGAAGAAATATACTGTTTAGCAACTTCATCAACAAAAAGTAATTCACTTAATAACATGATTATCAAATATTTTTTTTAGATGAATTTTCCTCTCAAGATAATAAAAGCTGAAAAAAAAAAGAAGACAATGCAAGCATTTTAAAAGAATTTCGAAATCTCGAAGTATTATAATTTTATAACAACTTAACTAATAAATGATATGCCATCTAATAACTTGATAAGCAAAAAATCACTTATCTAACAACTTGATCGATAAATATGCTTGGAGACGAATTTTCCATTCAAGATAATAAATACTGAAATAAGAGAAAAGAAAAGAAAAGAAAAATAAAGATAATATAAACTTATTTATAAAAATCTCAAAAAATTTTACTTTATTGCAAAATATATGTTCGTAATGTATACTAAACATATTTTATCCCATATAATATTGTATCTACGTATAAATACAAAATTAAACATCCTATATACCATTTGATACGAAGAGTTAGAAAATAATATAAATCCTAATGCTGTAATTAATAGTTACAAATCACATTCATTAAATTTACCGTTAGAGCGGGGACTTTCCAGTAATTTCACTTAAAACTAAAATACCAACACTAATCTTGAAGGAAAGCTGGCTCCACAGTTCGAAATCTTTTCAAACCCTCAAAACTCTAAACGGTCTAATAAAATTCAAATTCAACCCTTCCTAACCGTACATCTAAAGCTTTCTCCACTGTCCGATCATTCGCTAAATTCGCACATTTTCCCTCAAAAACTCAATTTTCAAAAAAAAAGGAAAACACTCTCTCTCCTCTTTCTTCTCGCTCTCTCCAGATTTTCTCACCTCCCAAACACCTTCTCTTATCTCCAATTTCTTGCCATAGATTTTCCAATCGACTTCAAAGCTCTAAAGATTTCACTACAGTAACTCAATTTCCTTGACGAACATTAAAATGCCTTTCTTATCAGATACGGCGAGCGCGATTAAGAGCCGGTTCGGGTTCCATGATCGGTCTGTCTCGGAATCCGTGCCGTTTACACCAGATCTTCTAAAATCTGTCTCTCGAGATCACCACCTTGCTTCCACACAATCTGTGGGTGCCATGTCAGCAGTCCGGAGAATTAGTGACTGGGATGAGGAGGACCATGGTGGCGCTACGGGATCAGTGATGTCTGTGCCGCGGCATGCTCAGAGCTTTGAGTTCTCTGAGGATCCTTCGTTCTGGAAGGACCATAACGTGCAGGTTTGTTTTGCTTGTTATTTCCGTCCTTGGATTGCAAAACCTTATGATTTAGTCCAAAATGTCATATTTTCAGCCAGGGGCGAATCTATATGATTTGGTTAGTCATGAAATACATAAAACAATATTTTTAATAAATTTCAAAAGATCAATGAGCAAAATATCTTTCTATGATTTACAATTGCTACTGACAAGATATCTTCAAATCCTTTTGAACATAGGTAAAGAACTAGGCATTGGTTGCTTACTGGTAGAACTTTTTAATATATGATTTTTCTAAACTTGTTGTCTACCTTTAGGCAAAATGATTAGATTTAAGCTAGCTCGTTTGCAAAACAGCTATTCAAGCTGTTTTATTATTATTATTATTATTATTATTATTGTTTTGGATAAATTAGCAGTCAACGTTCCTCCTTTTCCTGTTGCTTGTGAAACTTTTCATTTAATATTATGACTACAGTCTAGGGATGATGGGTGGAAGGAAAAACAGAATAAACAAAAGAGAGTACAAGGTCCATTATTAAACAAAACAAAGTCCAAACCAATTTAAGATAAAATCAAGAGTAATCTGTACCATTAACCTAAAAGGATAAAATGAATAGATAGCAGCGTTTATAATTCAGGTTCACCAATTATTTTGCTTGTTTAGAACCTTTGGTTAGATTTTTAAGACAAACTTCACTGGACTAATTCTTTTATGCAAGTCAAAGGAAACATGAACAAACCAGTTTTGGTTATATTGAAAAGAAACTCAAAGTGAAGGAGCTCAATTTGGAATTTCAAAAAGAAGAGGAGGGGAAACTGCATATTTATATTTTTTGCTGAGGGCAATGCCACTAATCATCTATCTTCTAATGGGAATATTTTTTGGCAGTGTGGGCAAATGCTCACAGTGCCCACATTTTCAATCCCCCCATGTTTTGAGCCTAGTTAAGTTATGCATAACCTTTTTTTTGTAATCTGTTCAGGTTATAATAAGATTAAGACCGTTAAGTAATTCAGAAATCTCTGTACAAGGACAAAGTAAGTGCGTTAGGCAAGAAAGTTGTCAGACAATTACTTGGACCGGGCATCCAGAATCGCGGTTTACTTTTGATATTGTTGCGGATGAAACTGTTAGCCAGGTAGCACTTTTTTTTCCCTAAAAAAAAATAAAATAAAATTGGCGTGTAAGAGTCTCAGTTGGGATGATTTATGTGATTAATTCGTGTAACAGGAAAAATTGTTCAAAGTGGCTGGATTGCCAATGGTGGACAATTGTATGGGAGGCTACAACAGTTGCATGTTTGCCTATGGCCAAGTGAGATTTTGCTTAGGTTTTTAATTTTAATGTGATAATCTAGTTTTTTAGTTTTTAAGAAAGATTGATGAAAAGGAAAATGTTGTGAAGGGCTGAAACATTTTATTTACTGGATAATTATGTGCAGACTGGAAGCGGAAAGACTCATACAATGCTTGGAGACATCGAGGGAGGGACTCGAAGACATAGTGTTAATTGTGGAATGACCCCTCGAGTATTTGAGTATTTGTTCTCAAGGATCCAGAAGGTTTGTGATTTTCCTCTTGGACGTCAAGTTAAACGTTGAACTATGAATGTATTTTTTTTAGCTTTTAGTGTGAGGCTGTGTTTAGGACTATTTTTTTGGATATTTGTGAGCTATTCCTAAAGCATTAATTTTCATGCTAGTGCTATTTAGCGAAGCCAGAAAAGTAGCATAATTATGATAGAAAGATATGTGCTCTCTCCTTGCTTTGGTCTTTATCACGAATTGCATTTAACTGATTCTAGGATTTTAGAGTTCTGTTTAATGTATGCGTATCATGTATCTTTTTATCTGCAAAGGAGCAGAGGTTAGCTGCATGCGTTGTTTTCCTTCTACACTCACAGAACTAATATTCAAACTGATGGCCAAAGGCTGAAATAGAGCTTAGCTTTCTAGTTTTAGGGGCTGCTGATATACATCAGTATATTTATTACATTTGATGGTTTCTGTGACAAGAATCTAAATGTGGTTTTTAATTGTTCATTTGTGTCAGGAAAAAGAGGCTCGTAAAGAGGAAAAGATAAAATTTACCTGTAAATGTTCTTTCTTGGAAATATACAATGAACAGATTCTTGATCTCCTGGATCCATCATCATCTACCAACTTACAGGTATAGGTTACTTATTGAAGTCTGTATCTCTTCTATTTATATGTTTTTTTCCTTGACTGCAATAATAAAAACTAATTTGCAATGTGGAAAAGAATTCTGCAATGAAAGAGCTCTAAAACTCTCAAATTCCTCCTTTATACGTTTATACTGTAAACAACTCTGTCTTCATTTAATTTATTTTGAACAGTATTAAACCATGTGTGTGCATTTGAAGTTGTACTCCTTTTACTTTTCTTTAATTGAGCTGTTTGGTGAAATTAAGAATATTTGGTGGACCTTATTATTGCAGATAAGAGAAGATGTGAAGAAAGGGGTTTATGTGGAGAATCTTAAGGAGATTGAAGTCGCAAGTGCTCGAGATGTGCTCCAGCAACTTATTCAGGTTTAAAAAATTGCCTTTACACATTGTGCTCTTTGGAGCAAACTTACTATGAGAAATGAGGTTTTAATTAGTATTCTCTTTCAAAATCTCCAGTTGTTTCTGATGATTAGAAAAAGCACAAAGCTTCCATATTTTGTGTGATATGAAGCAAGAGCTAAAGTTATACAAGTATGAAATTATTGTTGGGAAGATTGGGAAAAGGCACAAATAGAAAAAGTTTAACTTAGAAGAAAAATTATTTTTTTTAGAATAAATTACTCTTTAGAACTTATACATTTACATGGATGATTCTTCCTTTTATTTCCTCAAAATTGTACTTAACCAACAATCATATTCTGGTTTTCAGGGCGCAGCAAATAGAAAAGTAGCAGCCACTAATATGAATCGTGCAAGTAGTCGTTCTCATAGTGTATTTACATGCATCATTGAAAGTAAGGTTAGTTGATTTTTCTCGCATCTTTTAATTGAAAAAAATTAGGCAAGAGTTCAACAGAGTACTCTCCTGAATTTCTTCTAGACAAGTAACATATTCTGAATGCCTTCCGCATCTCATTGCTGAAAGATATTTGGTTTTACATATTAAAAAAATCGTGATTCTGAACTTTTATTTGGGCTGGTTTGAGATGACAATTCTAATTGGTGGTTTGTCATTAGTGGGAATCCCAAGGCGTAACTCACCATCGCTTTGCTAGGCTTAATCTTGTTGATTTAGCAGGATCTGAGAGGTACTACGATGTGGAATAAGAAAATTGATTTTATCAAAGAAGGTAGTTAGTAAAACTCTCAACCCAGTCTGATATCTATGTGTTTATCATTTCAGGCAGAAGAGCTCTGGGGCTGAAGGTGAACGTCTCAAGGAAGCTACCAATATTAACAAGTCACTTTCAA
This sequence comes from Dovyalis caffra, assembly GCA_963924115.1. Lineage (NCBI taxonomy): Eukaryota > Viridiplantae > Streptophyta > Magnoliopsida > Malpighiales > Salicaceae > Dovyalis > Dovyalis caffra. The sequence continues at coordinate 1,369,942 of CAWUPB010000913.1, read as the reverse complement.
CATTGGGGTGCGGTGTCCCACTTATTCTCAACTTCGTTTAGTCAAATAATATTTTAAGACTTTTCTTATTTGTGGACTCAAATTATCAATTCATTGTCAACCATTAATTTCATTTAGTTGGTTTTGATGTTTGCAGACTTGTTATTATGAACCTCGTAAGTATATCAAATGGCAAGTCTCTCCATGTTCCTTACCGGGATTCAAAGCTCACATTTTTGCTTCAGGTACACTTTTCCAGTTTGATACTGTTTATTGTATATGCTTTGGTAAAATATAACACTATAATTTTTGAATTTGATTATCACAAGTATACACTACCAATCTTATACGTGGGCAAAATGTCTGTATCATATTTGTCATGCATTGGCAAAATCTTGATCATGGCCAAGGGTTAATTGGATGCATCCTGTGGTTAGCCAACTAAATTGAGTTTAGGAAGTATGGTTTCCTTGAATTATTATAAGATTCTTGTGTTGACAATGGAAGTTTTTGAAAGTAGCAGAAGCATTGAATGTCAAGATTGAATTTGTAGAATCTCTCTGCTGTGGACCACACAAGAAGGTGGTGTAGTTGAAGATTTATAATATGTAGTTTTTTTTTAGGACATGCAAGTTCTAGCATTTTGTAATATTATTTTGTGTCAAATGTCTTGATTGTTTTAGAATTTCTAACTTCCGTTATCATGATATGACTTGCTAACATATGCACTTGATCTAATCAAATTTTTTAATCTTTTCTTTTCAGGATTCTCTAGGAGGAAATTCAAAAACTATCATAATTGCTAATATAAGTCCATCTCTTTGGTTAGTTGCTGTCATAATTTTCATAATTGTTTCTTTTACGTTCTTGCTTGGCTATCCATGCAAACTTAAAAATAAATTTTGACAAGCATGACATATATACGCAGATAATCACATTTCAGTATAACAACCTTTTCAATTCCTTGCAGTTGTTCTTTGGAGACGTTAAGCACATTGAAGTTTGCACAACGTGCAAAATTCATCAGAAACAATGTATGTGATCTATATCTTCTGTTGGTTCCTTTACCGTAGTAAAAAAAGTTCCAATTGATGGTGTTTGATGGGGCTTTGCACAACATTATTGTTACACGTACTTCTAGTTCTAACTGTCAGCCATTGCTCTGCTCACTTAAAGTCACTGCTTTTATTTTCCTCCAGGCAATTATTAATGAAGATGCATCAGGAGATGTTATTGCGATGCGAATGCAAATTCAACAACTTAAGGTAATGTAAACTCACTGTTATCTATTCATCGTAGTCTGTTATTAGCTTCGTTTTTAATTTTGTAACGTCGTTACATCACTGTTACCTAAAAAAAGCTCACCATTGTTCTAAGGAAAGCACAAGCATAGGTTTTTTTACCTTGATTGCTTATACTTATATTTGTGTTCATATATCCTTTCAGAAAGAAGTGTCCCAACTTCGTAGTTTAGTGAATGGGGGGACTGAAAATCTAGATAATGACACTTCATCCTTAAGCTTTCTCGGATCTCCTGGATTTTTTAAATGGGAAGGACTTCATGGATCATCTAGTCTGCTTATGTCTGAAAAAAAGACTCAGGTACCCATCCCTTGTTCTTAACCTTGACTATTTGACTCAGAATTGTTGATTGACTCTCAGCTAAAGTTTTTCTTTTGCTGTACTTTGTTAGAAGAAAGATTATGAAGTTGCCCTTGTTGGGGCCTTCAGGAGAGAAAAAGATAAGGAGATAGCGTTGAAGGCATTGACAGCTGAAAATCAGGCAGCTATGCAACTGGTATGTGAGAAACAAATTGCTTGGATTTAATTAATAATTTGAAATTTTCTATTAAAGTTAATTTTAGTTTTTGCAATGGACTAGGCCAAACAAAGAGAGGATGAGATAAAAAGTTTAAAAATGATTCTACGATTCCGAGAAGCTGGAGTAAAGAGGCTAGAGGCAGTTGCTGCAGGAAAGATTTCAGCTGAAACACACTTGTTGAAAGAAAAGGAGGAACATCTCAAGGAAATTGAAGTTTTGCGAACCCAGGTTGATCGCAACCAAGAAGTCATGAGATTTGCCACAGAAAATTTGCGTCTGAAGGAAGAAATTAGAAGGCATGTCTTTTTCAGCCTTTGTCATTCTTTCTATTCTCAGTAAAGTGGCAAAAGCAATTATATGGTGTCAATTAGCATACATTGTTTGTCCATGCTAAGAAATTCAACATGAAACAACTACATGAGATTAATGTAGTGATCATGAAGTATCTTTCTAATCCAAAAAAGAAAAAAAAATTACTGCTGGATGTAAATTTATATAAAAATTAGGCTGAAAAAAGTTCATCATATTAGCACCTAAAACTGAGCTCAAGCTTCTTTGCTAGCAATAAACAGTAAATTCCAACAAACTGAACTGGGAGAAATGGGAATGTACCAAAGAAAGTTTGGAATAAAAATTTGGGGAAGTACATTTTATACCAGAGCAGAAAATATATGCGAGATATAGGAATCAAGTGGTTTTTGTTGTTTTTATTGCTTTTCTTTTGCAAAGAACAGATTTTAATTAATGTTTTTGTGGCCAAGAAAAAAAATTTTCTGAAACTATTTGCTGTTAATTGGCCACTTATTTTGGTTCTACACAGATTAAAGCCATTTTGCGAGGAAGGCGAAAGGGAGATGATGAATGAACAAATCATCGTCTTACAGAATAAGGTAGAGAAAGCAATGTCTAAAATGTTTTAAGCTGTGTTTGTAGTCAAATTATCCTGTTTCTAAAACATCTTGTTATTGTATATGCAGTTACTAGAAGCACTAGATTGGAAACTTATGAATGAATCAGATTCCTTGACAGTTCAGGTTCTTCACAAGCTTTGCTGTGATCTTTGAAAATGCATGGTTATATTTAGATTTTTTCCTCATTACTGTGAGTTGTTTGATTTCTTTCTACGACAGAAAACAAGCTCAGACATGGAGGCAGAACTTCAGGATGATCTACCAGTTTCGAGTCAGGTACCATTCAAGCTGATGTATCTTCCAATGCATTTTTCTCAATGCTGTAACTACTTATGCATATATATTTAACTCTTAACAAAATCAGTTTTGATTACATTCATTGAGATGGGATGTGAAATAAGCTAATGGTTCGTACTCATTCATGAAAGTCTGGTGATGATGTTGCTAGTTTCTTCTTCATTGTTGCAAGAGTTCTTTGTTTGGTTTTCACCCAAGAACTTTTTAAAACAGTATGATGCCAGTAGTTGCTTTTTTTTTTTTTTTTTTTTAATTCCATGCAGCAGTAATCATATTTCAAGCTTCAAAATCACGTTAAGCATAATTAACAGTTTGACTGCTTGATAATTGAATTTGATTTCACAAAAAGAGGTATGTGCCCGGGTTGTGGATGTTATAGACAATGGGGAAGTTCCTAGATTGTATTCCACCCTGCAACCATCCTGTAGCACAAAGTGAGTGACATTGTAATAGGATATTTGGAGAATATTATATTCACCATTCTAGACTTCAGAATCTCATTGCATTAGTCATCCATCCTCATATATTAGTATGATTTTTCGGTTGAGCAAAAGGCAGGCATTCTTAATCAACCAATATAATTAAAAAAAAGCAGCAATTCTGCCTAATTGAATGTTTGAGGTTGGAGTTATATTTTTTTTTCCCTAGATAATCATGCTAAATTGTTAAGTGCTTGGTATATGTTTTGAATTATCTTACGAACTGTGCTATGTATACTTTTGTGTTTCAATTACTCATGCATTGTTTAGCCCCAAGACACTGGATATAAATAACACTCTTGTTAACACAGGAACAACCAAGATCACCTAGTCAATCATGCTAAATTGTTAAGTGCTTGGTATATGTTTTGAATTATCTTACGAACTGTGCTATGTATACTTTTGTGTTTCAATTACTCATGCATTGTTTAGCCCCAAGACACTGGATATAAATAACACTCTTGTTAACACAGGAACAACCAAGATCACCTAGTCAATCTTCAATTAATGAGGAGAACGAATTCCTCCGCATACAGGTTTGCCACTCTGCTTCCTTGTTCACAAATTTTTTTTGTGGCTTTCATTTGATAAAAGGGACATAAAACACAATTTACTTTATTTTAGGTTATTCAAAACCAGGCTGAAATTGACTCGCTCCATAAGCAGTTAGAGTCCTGTTTTGAAGAGAAGGAAAGACTAGAAAGGTAATTCTTTCACTAATCAAAATGTTAGAAGTTTCATTTGATTTAATTTTCTTCAAGTAAAATTTGGTTACTTTTACCACTAAGTTGATACACAGCTGATGGGGTGAATGTATGTTTATGTAGACTCAAATACCTAATAAGTGTGTGTATGCATGTATGTACTGTACAATCTCAAAATGCTGTCTGCCTTACCAGATTATTTTGTAGGCATGTCAATGATCTCATGATGAAACTTGAAGAAGAGAGATCTTTTAGAGCCACAGAGGAGAGAACAAAGCAACTTGAGCTTCCTTTATCGACTGATGCATCAGCTATCAATGATCAAATGGAGCTTAAAACAATGGTTGATGCCATTGCCGCAGCAAGTCAACGAGAAGCTGAAGCTCATGAAAAAGCTTTTAGATTGTATACGGAGAATAATGAGCTGCAGTTGAAGCTTGAAACATTTATTGAGGCAAATGAAGAGCTACAGTCAAAACTTAAAGCATTGATTGAGGAAAAAAATAGTCTCATTGAAATGTATGAACGAGCAGCTTCAAAAAGTAACTACAACAATGTTATTGATGCTGAGAGTGAACAAAGGGGCATGGAGGTTGATGATGATAATAGTGCTGAGAGGGGACAAAATGGCGTGGATGTTCATGATAATGATAGTCCTGAACTTGCCAATGTAAGTGATATAGAGATGAAAACAGTTGAGAACCTTGAGCAGCTGCATATGGAATTGCATGAAGACAAGGAACTTGCCAATGTAAGAAATATAGAGACGACAACAGTTGAGAACCTAGAGCAGCAGCATATGGAATTGCGTGAAGAAAATGAAAAGCTGATGGGTTTGTATGAGATAGCTATGCGTGAGAGGGATGAAATGAGAAGAAGGCTTTCTTCTTATGAACAGAACAGACTTGAATCTATAGGAGAACTTCATTGCCCAGAAAAACTCGTGGAAGCTGGAGAGAAATGTCTTCAGTCTCGTGCATCTCCTATTTACCTTGGTGCAAAAGTTTCAATGGAGGAAAGCTCTGTCCCTCCATTGAATGTGGAGCAAGCGTTCACTGAGTTTGATGAAGTTCTGAGCGAAATTAAAGCAACAGAAGAAGGACTTCAGCTAAAGCAGGAAGAGTTTAGATCCCTTGAACTACTTTCTGTTGAAATGCAAGAAAAAAGAGCTGTTGCAGATAAGAAGTTATTGGCACTGAGATATTTGGTATCGAATTTTTCTTCATCAATTGCTTACTTTGAACAGCGAGAAGCTAGAGCAAAGGCAAGGGTAGATACTTCTACATCTTATCTAAGGCAAAAGAAAGAGGAGTTGGCTCGCCTTCAAGTTTGCAAAGAAGAAGCTGAGACTACCCTGGGAAAGATTCGACAGTCTGAAATTGAATTGAAAAACAACCTGGCAGTTTTGAAATCCAAACTCGAGGAGGAGAATCAGAGACAGGAGAGTGAGAAGGTTCTGTTTGCCATAGATAACATTGAGAAAGTAGATACCTCACAGAGAAATTGGCAATTCGGTGGTAAAGCTACTGAGTTACTGAAGTCCGAGGAAGAGAAAACCAAGTTACAAAATGAGATACAATTGTCCCGAGAAAAGCTTGGTTTTATAAAAAGAGAATCTGAGGATTTGCGTAAAAGATTGGGCAAGATAGAGAGTGAAATACAAGTTGTTGAAATGGATATACAAAAAGGATCAAAATCTGAGGAGGAAATAAAACTTGCACTTGAGGCTGTTATCCACGAGATGGAAACTCTCTTGGAAATCAAAGAGAACGGAATGTCTGAAATTCAGAGCATGATTCTTGAATATCAGCAACGTGTCTTTGATGCTGATCTGAAGAGAGCAGAGGTGAAGACACTGGAAGAAGAATTACAGTTGGAGTTCAGAAGAATTGAAGAGCTAAGAAAAACGCAGGCAGCAACTTCTGAGAAGATGACCAAGCTGTTGAAAAACGCAAGCAGCCATTCTTGCTTTGCTGAAAAGATGGAAGAAAAGCTGCAATGTGTAAGTTAAGAAAAGGCAAAAGCCATTTGCACAGTTTGGTATTTCGAAGAAAATGTGCAATATGTAAGTTAATAACATTTGCACAGGAGCACATCGTGTGGTCTGATTCATCTTTATATAGCTAACAGTTACTTCTCAAGAGATCCTTCTTTTGAGTCTGCTGCTGTTCGGGTTCTTGCTCTTCTGTGATGTAAAGTAATCACATAGATTTGTGGGTAAATAGCTCAATCTAAAAGTCCGATTCTCCAATTTGTATCTTTATTTTCAAGGGTGTTGCTAAATTTATTATATATTTTTATTATTTTCACCAAAAATTTTGTTGTAAATTACCAATACGTTATCATCACTTTCAAGTTAGTGACCGGATAATATCCAGATGTAAGCGATTTTTAGTAATTTATAACAAAAAATTGGTGAGAATAATAAAATATATGGTAGAATTAATAATATTTTATTTTTAATTATATCTATTATATCTTTAAATAATGTTTAATCTTTATTATGTCATTTCCTTCAATTTTTTGATAATGAATAATTTTTTTTTAATGAAAATACCCTTGATTGAAATAATAATACTAATAAAAAATCTATAAACTTTAAAAATAAATATGTAGGTTATTTCACTTTAAGTGTTTTTCTTTGTTTTTTCACATCAATTTATTGATTGAAATAATAATACTAATAAAAAATCTATAAACTTTAAAAATAAATATGTAGGTTATTTCACTTTAAGTGTTTTTCTTTGTTTTTTCACATCAATTTATTGATTGAAATAATAATACTAATAAAAAATCTATAAACTTTAAAAATAAATATGTAAGTTATTTCACTTTAAGTGTTTTTCTTTGTTTTTGCACATCAATTTAGTTAAATAATTTGTTTATTATTGAAAAAATTGATCGCAATAATAGATTAGAGATTCAAATATTATTCAGATATATAATTCAATCAATTAAAAAATTAGGGATGGATTGAAAACTTATGCTATTATAAAAGGATAAATTAAGCTATCTATCCTTGATTTGTATAAGTTGATTTTTTACACTAAAGGTTAGTTTGTCGTTTTTTTGGTTTCTCTCATTGTGAGGATATTTAAAGCCATTTAATCCCAATTTGCTTGGTAAATTTTGTTGAATAGTTTATCGACATGGTTTATGGTTATTATTATCCATATTGTTATTTTGATATTCAGAAAAAAAAAATTGAAACACTAAAAAGTTTTATTTTTGTTCTGCTGGATTATTTGTAAACAAGAGAGGCTATTTCATTCCTTTTACAAATCTAAATTGACTAATTTATAATTTACTCCAAAAAAAGAGCCACAAAAATGAAAAAGGAGACGATAAAAGGCCCTTCTCTATTTTAATTTCTTGAGAAAGGCTTTGACTGTGGGCCTTGTTTTGCATATTCTTGCACTTATACAAAGGCCTTACGGGGCCGAAAGTGTTGGGCCCCGATAATGGACCGAGTGAAATAAGACAACTTAAACGGGAGTCAGGCCCATTTCTCATTCGATGGATTCAGAATATGTTTTTATTTTTTTATTTTTGGTAGTTTTTATATGCTTTACTTCAAGATAAGCAATTGAAAACCCCCAAATTTTTATTTAAAAGTGCATATCTGTATATTAATTTAATTATATAATATTTCCATTTATTTTTAAAAACTATATGTAATATATTAATTCTTGTTTCTTTTTTGTTTACTCATCTTATTCGGAAAATTTCATATATCAATTAAGGATTCATTAAACGATAAAATAACCTATTTAATTTTTTAAAAAAACTTATGTAATGTATTAATTTTTATTTATTTATATTAGGTACAAATTAAGTTTTATCGATGAAAAAAAATTCATGTTTTGAATGATAATTTTAATGCAAAATTGATCTTAGTTCCGACTATATGTGTATAATGTTTTATAACCAATCTGTTTGTCATTGCTAAATATTGAAAAAAATTAGTAGAAATCCCATGAAATTAATTTTAATTTTATTTATTTATTCCCCTAAGGACAAAACCAAGGTTGCATAATATTATATTATATTATAATAATTTGATATTTGCAAATGGTAAGGTATTTTTAGTCCAATTTTTGCATGGACTCAAAGTCAATCCCTCTTTGAGTTAAATCAATGTCGAATCATGTCTGCTTTTTTATTTGTCTCGATTACTTTCATTTGTTTATGGTTTCCGTTTATGATTCTTAATAATGCAGGATATGCTCACAAAATCATATTTCATGTGGTTTCTGCATTACGACGAACCTTTGGCTGTTTTTCCTTCTGTAATTCGAGTTAATTTGTGTTTGTTATCTGTTCTCGTGGTCTTTCTCTTATATTGAAAGTCGTGAATTCTATATTTGTAGGTCTTTCTCTCTTAAGCTTCTGGATATGCAGCAGTGGAGATGCGGGCATGGGAGCAAACCTACTGGGCTAAACAGTAAACGAGATCAAGCCTATGGCACGCACTGTTTCCAAATTCAATCCATCCTCACTTGCTCATTGATGAAGCCTACAATCGCTAGTTTACTGGTATAACTGCTTAAAAATGCTCAAATGTTGCTTTCAAGTACCTTCTAAAGCGCTTTAACACGTTTCTTGGAGTTGATTTTTCTGTAGCCGTTCTGTTTTCGATGCTTAATTTTATACTGTTTTATTTTTTTTCACTTAATCTAAATCATTAAATTCAAAACTTAATTTTATACTATTTTAATGAAGTCAATTTGATTTCCTCACCTATCTATAAATTTTCTTTTTTTTTTTATCTAGTATTAATTCATATTCTCTGAATTTTAAAATTTGCCTTTTTTGTTAGGCTAATTAGTTATAAATTATCCTGAATTTTTTATTAATGAAAAAAATTTAATCTTATTTTATTCTGATTTGGATCCCGATTTTTTTAAGTCTGTATTTAAATATTTTCACCCCGTTGAGTAATTTAATACCAAAGTAAGTTGTATTCTTTCATAGATATTTCTCACTATAAACAAAAAATATGTATCAATATAATTACTACATTTTTTTAAAGAAATTTTGTTATTGTAACTCATTTGGTTACTATAAAGGCAACTGTTCAGAAATCTATCTTGTCGAAACCGCAACTATATATATACATGGATTAAAAAAAATAATAATTACCATAAAGAAAATTTATTTAGAGTTTCACTAATTAGATACCCGCGTTACGTTGCGGTCAAACAAGCTGTTATATATATAGCATTAACGATTTGCATAGTGTAGTGTGAGCAGAAGTTTTATTTTTGGCCATTAATGTAAATCGAATCTATATATTGAACAAAATTATTTGATCTATATATATTTATTAAAAAAATATTTAATAATATTAGCATAAAAATTTATATTTGAATAATTTAGAATTTCTTTCAAAACATTATCTAACTTGTTTTATTTTAAAATAATTGATATTATGTGTGCGCACGTGCGCGCACACACACATATATATATCATACTTAACAAATTCGGAGTATATAAAATAAATAAAAATATATAAAAAAAAACACCTAAATTGTATGAAATATATTGAAGTCAATAGATTAAAATAAAAACAACAACAAAATTAGTTTTGATAAATTATAAAGAAATATATATATATATATATATATATATATATATAAGCAAATAAAACTTATGAATTCTTTTAATTGATTATTAATTTTTTTTAAAAAAAATTGAGTCAAAATATCTAAAACATACTTTTAGGCCTCTCTCTCTATATCTCAAAATTTATAAATTATAATAATATTTTTTTTTAAAAAAAAACACTCATTTAAAAAGAAAAAGAAGAATTTTGTATAAATTATAATAATATATTTTTTAAAAATAAAACACTAATGTTCTAAATTTTTATTCCAAAATTCATACATTAAAAAAACTAAATTTATTAACAAATAAAATTATAAAAAAATTAATTTGATGAGAATTTTAATAAGTAACAAATAATTAAAGAAATAAATTTTCAACAATAAAAATAATATAATTAGATAAATATGTTGAAAATAAAATCTAAAAAAATAACATATATATTTTATTCTTTTCAAATTGTACGTGCGTGTGCAAACACACACATCTCTTTTTTTAATTTTTATATATATATTCTCTTTATATAAAGAAAAAAAAATTCCATCTTAGTTCCGATTTCACCTCCCCTCCACGGCAAATATATATCATTAGATTTGGATTTAATAATTTTTTTTTTAATGTAAAATCGTTGGTCTAAGTACCATCGAAGTTTTAAATCTCTCCTGCATCAAACTGAGGCAGATTTGTCTCTTCTTATCGATGGATCAATGCAAACAGTGTAAATGTGCCCTTATAGGATAATATTGACCTTACAGATCTATTCATCTTTTGCTAGATTTCTCGAAAATCTAGAAGAATTTTTTGACAGTTCAGTATTTTTATCAACCACATACTCGTTTGGTAATTAAAATGGTAGCATCATACTTTTCTCTCACGAAATTAATGCTTCAAAAAGGCACGACTGGTTGACGAAAAGTCAATATTCCACAGTTGTCCATAGCAGAGCGAGGTAGACGTGTTATGTACTGGATCAATGCATCGTTCGCTAGCATGAGTACCATCATTGAACCCAAAATTATATATAAAGGAGAGAGAAAAAAAAAAAAAAGCCTGTGAGCCAGGCTTGGGCTGCTGCTCAACCTCCAGAAAAAAAAAAAAAACCCTGTAACTTTCAAAGAACTCAAGGTTATTAAAATCATCATAAAAAAATTAAAGATCAAATTTTAGAGCTCTAAAAATTAAATTTTAACATTATTTTTTTCTAAACATCTCTAAATGATTAGAATAAAGCTAATAAACATATTTAATATCTTAAAAATCATTTTAATATATACCAAAACAAAGAAAAATACACTATAGAAATACTCATCTTCCAAAAATTAAAAAAGTCTAGTGGATTTTTGTCTATAAAAATTGCCTAAATAAGCTCGATCGGCGATCTATCTCTCTCTCGTCTCTCTCTTCCTTTTTCCCTTCTCTTTACGCCCAAGGATTAAAATATATGAACAAATAAAAATGTAGGAGCCAAAGTGTAAAAAGTGACATAACTTTCACCCACCAAAATTCAAAATATCACGAAAAAACAGTCTACGATGCCACTAAATCTAGCACTAAGTAAGTAAACAGTGAAATATTCCCTTCCTTCAGTGTTATAGAATTTGTACGTGGCCAATTTTTCTATAAACGCAACTAAGGAGCAGTAAATATGATTGTTCATTGACTTCTTTGTTTTTTTTTTTTTTTTTTTTTTTTTTGAGATCACTAAACAAATTAGATAATTCTTAAATAAATTATAAATTAATCCTTCTCATTTTGAGAAACAAATTAATTAATCTATCTTCTTTTAAAAACTAATTATTTAGTTTTTATATTTTTAAATCTACTTATAACTTAGTCTTTTTTTGTTTTTTTTAAATTTATTTTAATTTTTTTTGTTTTAAGAAATAGAAAAAAGAAAAAGAATGTAGAAAAATATTGAAAGATTGATGAGGAAAGAAAAAATTTTATAAAATAAAAATAATATTAATTTAAGTATGATCAATTCTGGTTCAAGAACTAAATAATAATTTTTAAAAACAAGAAGAATTACTTAAATTCATTTCTTGAAACTATAGGGACTAATTTATAATTTGGTCGGTAATTCTTTATGCGTATTCCTTGAAGAATTTACCGTACAAGCAACAAGACGTTTGTCCCCATCGAGTTTGTGTTTGATTGGTTTTGCTTTTGAATTAAAAGAAAAGAAAGGTATTTCTCTTTGAACCAAATTAAAGCACCTTTTCTTGTTTCTCTTAGCAACAGAGGCTTGATCTGAGTGGGAGACTTGTGGCCGCATATGCTTGCTCTTACACCTCCTTAGATAAGTCCTATTCCTGTTAGTGTTAAAGGTTACAATTATCACTTTGTTAGCGTAGAAATTCTGATCATTATCCATGTAATTTTGTATTCGTATCTTTGTATTAGTTAGTTGTATCCAGCTATAACTATAAAAATCCTGTAAACCATTCATATCGGATATACAGAAAAACTTTCACAATCTTTTAACTTTCCCACGGTATCAGAGCCGTAATAGTATTTTTTCTTTGAAGCTTATCGTCAAGTATTGCCTCTCAAATCACCCTAGCTGCATCACCGAATCTAAACAGTACTCAAACTGTAACAGTTAGGATATCTTAATTTTCCTAATAGTATTCGGATTCACTTATCCTTGTTTTATCTGGCTTTGATGCGTATAAATATACATCCTCTTTACGAATTGCAGTTTCATTCTTAAAACTTATCGATCAAGTAAAATTTTCAGAGAGTTGGTTCTGTTCCTCGACATGGGGGATGAAACAGGAGGGGCATCTTTACCATCAACAGGAAGCGATGCTAAAAAACGCAGGGTAACCTACTTCTATGAACCCACAATTGGTAATTACTACTATGGCCTAAACCACCCAATGAAACCCCACAGAATCCGCATGGCTCACAACTTGATAACCAGCTATGGTCTTCTCCGTTATATGGAAATCACTCGTCCATTCCCAGCCGCTCCTGAAGACATAGGAAAGTTTCATTCGGATGAGTACGTGGAGTTCTTGTCTTCAGTGTCTCCAGAATCACTGGCTAATCCAGAACATGGCACGCGGTCAGAGAGATTTAATGTTTGTGAAGATTGTCCAGTTTTTGATGGGTTGTTCGAGTTCTGTCAAGCTTCTGCGGGTGGCTCAATTGGTGCTGCTGCTAAACTTAATAGAGGTGATGCTGATATTGCTTTGAATTGGGCTGGTGGATTGCATCATGCTAAGAAGGATGGGGCTTCTGGGTTTTGTTATGTTAATGATATTGTTCTCGGCATTCTTGAGTTACTCAAAGTTCACAGGCGTGTGCTCTATGTCGACATTGATGTTCACCATGGAGATGGTGTTGAGGAGGCTTTCTACTCTACTGATAGGGTCATGACTGTGTCTTTCCATAAATATGGAGATTTCTTTCCTGGCACAGGGCACATTGAGGACATTGGGGTTGGCCAAGGGAAGAACTATGCCCTGAATGTTCCATTAAATGATGGAATGGACGACGAAAACTTCCATGGTCTTTTTCGGCCGATCATCCAAAAAGTCATGGAGGTTTATCAGCCTGAAGCAGTTGTTCTCCAAAGCGGAGCAGACTCATTATCTGGTGATAGGTTGGGCTGTTTCAACTTGTCCATTAAGGGCCATTCGGACTGCCTTCGTTTTCTAAGATCTTTCAACGTTCCTTTGATGGTCTTGGGTGGGGGTGGGTATACTCTCAAGAACGTTGCTTCTTGCTGGTGCTATGAGACAGCAGTTGCAGTTGGGATGGAACCTGATAATAGATTGCCTTACCATGAGTACTATGAGTACTTTGGCCCTGATTACACACTTCATGTTGATCCATCCAACATGAAGAACCTAAACTCACCCAAATATATGGAGACAATAAGGAATACACTGCTAGAGCAAGTTTCTAGACTAATTCATGCTCCCAGTGTACCTTTTCAGACAACGCCATCAACAACTGAAGTTCCAGAAGAGGCTGAAGAAGACATGGATCAGAGACCAAAGCATCCCATATGCAATGGTGAGGATTATGATGAAGATGAGATGGCTGGACCTAGAATTTTGAACATTGATGCGCAACCAATCACTGAGATGAGGGATGCTGTGACCGATGCAATGGAAGAAGACTAGAAAGAATAGAATATATCCAGGATTGTTATTGTTTCAAGGCCAAAGATTTACCACTGGCTAGGAATCATATACATGTATACTTCTGACGTATTGATTCCTTAATGACAAATTGTTGTAACAGCATCCACTTCAATTTATAATATGATTTGGCTTCAGTGTAAGTATTAAAAAACCTAAAAGATTAGTCAAATAATTTGTATTTTTAGTCACTTTATAAAGGGTCAGAATCTTTTAAAAATTTTGTTTCTCTTAAGCTCAAAATCTTGCAAGTCTACTTATTTGTTATCTGAACAGATCTATTGACAAAAGGTAGTAGTTCTTTGATTGCATACCAAAATGCTAGCCAACGTATCCTCAATCTGCTTCAACAATTTCCTCCGGTTCTTCTAACCAGCTTCATCAGCTGCATGCTTGCAGCCATATACTTTCCCTCTCTTCTACAGAAACTTCCTAGGAGACTAATGTATACTTCGTTACTACGTTCGTTCTTCCACAGATTTAAGTGTTTGCATAAGAGATGGACATGTTTATAGTGAACCCTGCAAAATCAACTGAATTAGGCATAGAGCTTCATGGATGTAAAGCATACAACCTAGGAATTACTTTAAGAAGTGAAAAAATACACATGCACGCACGGAAAGCTTTCCTTCGATCAGTACTCATAGTAAAGAGAAGACACAGGATGTGTTTACACAAAGACGAACAACAGCAAAAAATACATAAGCCCACGATATGCCAGTTGTAAATATACACCACTTAAAAGTTCCACTAGTAAGTGGTCAAATGGATTTCCTTTTTTAAACAGATAAATTCCAAAGAGTAGCCTCCTATAAATGGAAGTGCAAGTTCTCCAGAATCAAAACAAGAAATGAAAGTAATTTAGTCAATGACAATGAGCTCCAAATTCAGGAAAGCTTCTCTTAGTTCCTGAGCCTCTGATCAGGTCCTTTCACTGTTGACTAACCCACCAAAAAACAGTGCCAAAATGGGTGAACCAATTCTGAAGTCTGAACTGAACCAGCAAATTAAACACAGTGACAAAATCGGCGGTATTGTGGGCAACCAGCTAACAGAGCTAGAGTTCTGTCACACAATCAGGTATACGTTAAATGGAAGGGATGCACACACTTGCCTTTGAATAGCAAAGATCAACAAGTTGTCTCTACAGGCTAAAAGATCAATTTCATGGTAGAATGTAGATAGTGGTGTGTGCTGACAATACAAACAGTTGTGACACATTTATCGTAACTCCTGTTTGCATTTGTTATTGGAAAAAATTGAAATAAGAAAAATTCGAATTTCACATGCAAGGTAATTTGGCATTTACATCTACAAGCGAAAACGTTATTAACAAATAAAAATTAGGTCGTTAATCAAGTACCAAACTACACCAACTTCATGTCAAACAAATGGTAGAAAGCGAGGAAAACACGCACCAACTACAAACCATTCAAAAGATAAAAAAAGAATATTCTCAAGACTGATTTTCTTTCCATTTTTTGAAAACCTTGCCAAAAACACAGTGAAAACACAGTGAGCAAAGTTAACCTGTGGACTGGCAGGAATGGCCAGGACAAATATGCATCAGTTAACAGCAGCAACAGAACAGCACAGTAGGATTGGCAGCATTACACCTCAAACAAGAACTGAACTTATCTGTAACAGCAGATCCAAATACATGCAAACAGCAGGTTGCAGAAACAGTGGAGCAACACTGAGGACCATTTTCGACCGAGTCGATGAGCAGCAAAATTCTTTTGCAGAGAAGTGCTGGGTAACTTGGTACACACGGGTATATAATCTAGCCCTGAAATTGTTGATATATAAAAAACAACACATGAAATCACATAAATAAAAAGCAACAGCCAAATAAACAAAATTCCTCAGGCCACCACATCCATATCGCCAGACCAACCAGCATTCTTTACTGCAGCAGAAGCAGAACTAGGTTTAAATTCATGCTACAGTTACATAGTAAAGTGGCTATGAAAGAGAAAGGAAAAGATCTACAGAACTCACATAAAAAGTAGGAAACGAAGATAAGAAAAAATAATTAAACCTTCATTAAATTTGAATTACAGATCGAAAGAGCAGAAAATGAGCTTATATTTCTGACAGAGAATGGACACGTTTTCAACAGGGTAAGAAAAGTTAACAGCTGTTCATAAAAAACGAAGTGCATTCTCTGATTAAGATGAATGCGGCTTCATGGCCCTATCACGCAAAAAAATAATTACTAATTATCTCCCTAAAAACATCAGCCGATTCAATTACAAGCGCTACTCACTAGAACATAGACAAGAAACCATCACCACCAAGTTGACTAATCGATCAGAAAATATGCCAATTCCAGGGTGACATACAGCCAATTATTTAGAAAAGATGCCCATTCAAAGGTCAACTACTTAGATAATAAAACATGAAAAGGTGCTACTATGGTGGCAAAATCATGAATTAATCACCATTTATAAGCAAAATCATACTGTGAAACAAATCTGAAACAATCATGAATTGGTAATATTAACTTTTAAAACAGGATGGACTACAGAAAAAACCCATAAGGGTTGTATCTCTATAAAAATTTTCAGCGCAATTACTTATCAGCCTAAAAAATACAACGTAAAAATGCCTTGAAAATCGGAATAATTTTCAGTGGCACTCGGCAAATATTTTCCCTCAAATGAGCTGCTCTATGACGGGGCTAGCGGCTTCCATACATGATTGGTTCCCATATGAGCTAGGGTTGGAGGAAATATATCAGCC
Organism: Dovyalis caffra; assembly: GCA_963924115.1. Lineage (NCBI taxonomy): Eukaryota > Viridiplantae > Streptophyta > Magnoliopsida > Malpighiales > Salicaceae > Dovyalis > Dovyalis caffra. Next base: position 1,353,247 of record CAWUPB010000913.1, on the reverse strand, counting down.
AGCGTATGTCCATAATCAAGCCATCCAACCTCCTCGTCAGGTATGCTCCAGAACTCTTCAAGTGAACCTATTTCAACCTCTTCTATCTCGTGCATCAAATTTGACAAAACCTCACCAACCACACTCTGTGATTGTTTTTCTCCTACAAGTTTGTTAACCCCATGCTGCTCCTTACAACCAGAGTTAGCCCAATCAGATTCTGAAACCCCAAATTCAGGGGCATAATCAGAAGAAGGCTGTCTTGGCTTCTTTGATCTTGGATTTTTTCCACTAGTTGTTGCTTCTGATTTCCTCTTTATTGTTCTGTTTTGGGAGACCTCCACTAGCTGTTGCTTCTGATTTCCTCTTCTTATTGTATGTTTTGGAAGATCAGATGCAGGCTCAGATTCTGACAATTTCTTATCCTTGTCCTTCACTTTTAATTGACACAACACATAATCTGTTGAATGTCCAACAAGACTGAACTCAAACATTATCCACTTTTGACTGTGAGGGGATTTCGGGTTCTTATAGGTAAACCTTTTCTTCAAACCAGTAGACAGTTCTGTATCAGCGGTTTTAATCAGAGTAGCAGCATCCTCTCCATGCCAAGTTCCACCACCAAAAGACCTAGAAAATCTTGAATCCTTACCACTCCTCTTCCTCGGTTGCGTAAAGAAAAACAGCCCCCGATCCTTATCCAACTCAGAAACCAAATGGTTTCCACCAAAGATGTCCCAGATCTCCCAGGGATGCTTACTATAAAGATCAAAATCATTGACAGCAAAAGTACAAGAGACAGGCTCATTCTTGACTTTCTTGTCGAGATAATGAATGATCAGCTCTTGATCAGAGGGGCAAAACCTGTAACCTGGTAGAAGATCTGGACGCATTTTCTTAGATTTCCTTGTTTTATCGCTACTTATAACTACAGAGAAACGGAGATTTTGGGAGGGGGGAAAAAAAAAAAAAAAAACAGGTAGAAAAGTGAGTGAATTAATGACTTGGGAAACAAGAAAGTGAGAATTTGGGGTGGGATGAGTGTTAATTTATAAGATTAAGCTACCAATTAAAGGGTAACAGCACTCGGTCGGTTGAATTTCTGGAAACAAATTGGAAGTCTTATCTGTTTCCTTACCCTATTTTATGACCGTTGCAAATATATTTGGGCCAATAAACAAACAGTTGGTGAGCAAACATCCCAAGACCCATAGAAATCCATTCAGACAAAACAATCATACTCATTCACGATTATACAACGTAGTATCTCATATATTATAAAGTAAATTAAAGCAAATAATATTCAAATATTCATAATAATTAACATCAAATGGAATTATTATCGAAAGAATCATAACTTGATTTAGAAGTCTCTTCTTCTTGAAGTACAGTGTAATTGTAATTCTCCTACATCTTTTCCTTCTCATTATTCTTAAGAAAAAATGTTGGCCAATTGAGTGCTGTGCCTTGAATGATTGAACAAGATACCAACTTTTTTGGCTCATTTAAGAAAGAGTACTGTGTTGCTCTTCTTGCTTTGCTTCCAACTGAGCCCTCCTTACCATTTTCTCAAATTTTGGATTTTGTTGGAGAAAAATGAAGAGGGAAGCAAGTTTTATTTCTTAAGAGAAGTACTTACAAAAAGGCGGGAAACATTGTTTTTCGTTTTGTCGAAAGATGAAAGATCTAATCACTCTGGGCCACAGCCCAAAATAGTTGAACATAACTTAAAAACTACAAGGCCAATTATCTGAAGCCCAACCCAAAAAAATGAGATAAACCCATCCAAACATCTAATTCAGTACTAGGGGTTATTATGAGTAAACTATAAATTAGTCCCTTTAGTTTTGAGAAACGAATTAATTAGTCTTTTATGTTTCAAAAAATAATTATTTAGTTTTTCTTTATCAATTTTATGCTCCTTTTTTATTGTGTTATTTTTTTTAATGAAAAATAAATAAATATTATGAAAATATTGATAAGAAAACAAAACATTTTTTAAAATAAAATAATATTAAATTAAGCATAGTTGACTTTGATCAAATAACTAAATAAAAAGTTTTTTAAAACTAGAAAAACTAAATTTATTTTTCAAGACTAGAGAGAATAATTTATAATTTACTAAATAATTAACCATTCCTTTTATGATTTATGACAAACAAGGTTATATTATATTTAGTTATATTTAAATCATACTTTTCCGCAAGCACTGCCTCCTAGTTACGTGTCCGTTGATGAAAGTAGCAAGAACCCCAAAAAGGCAGGATCAAGCATCCATAAGGTCACCACGGCTGCTACCATAGATGGATGTTTACAGTAGATTTCTAATTGTCATACAATATTTAAAAGGAAATGGTGAAATTGGGTTCCATTTTGTTTGGATCTTTTAGGGAAAAAACAAAAGAAAAAGGTAGTTAATTAACCATTTCTTGTTCTTCAAAACAAGTTACATTATATGGGGCAACATTTAAGAACCCTAAGAAGACAAGATGAGGTAACTGTGCCTGCCATGGATGGATATATAGAGCAGATTTCTAATTTTCTACAAAGGAGTTGAAGGAAAAAATGATCAAGTACTACAGTTGAGACAACAAAAGTCAATAATCACAGCAAACCCACCAATAAAGGGTAAAAGCCTCAAGTTTTCTCCTCAATTGCGGTACAGGCACAAAAAAAGCTGAAGGAACTAGTAAAAGTCGAATTAAAAGGGCAAAAAAAAAAAAAAAGTAACAGGGGATTGGTTGGCATACAAACAGTTAGCATCATTCATCAACGGATTCAGAGTCCCAGAACTATCCTTGGACCATAAACAACAATGATTTCCCCATATTCCTGAATTAATCACGCCGAGTTCTGGGGTTTGGTTACACAAGAATATCTCCCCATATGAAATAAGCATTCAAGAGAACACACAAAACCCTAGCCATTTTCATTCTTTTTGGTTAACTAAGATGCATGTGACTCATTGCCATAAAACACCGGGGAAGGAAGGAAGAAATTAATTAATATACACAACCCCTATCCTCAAAAACATGTTCTTCCTACAACTCAATGCTGAAAATTCTAAACGAAACTGATCATAGAACTAAGCTTTGGACTAACCCTAAAACAGACAAATGATTACAATAATGTGTACATACTGAAATATCCAATGCACCATAAAAACTAAGAAAAAGGAGAAGGGATTTAAGTTTTCCCCAGTACCAGAAACTATAACATTGTTATGATACAAAGTTCCGTTTCAAGCAAAGTTCTACCCAGCATCCAAATGTTCTTGACAGGTGAATTCACCATTCTCACATTTGCAGTCAATTCAAAACCTAATCTGCATAAAAACAACAACGAAACATAAGAAATGTCTCAACAACATTAGTGAAAAATAACAAAAGCAATGATCATTTCTAAAAGACATAGTAATACTCCAGGAGGTAAAAGACTATGCACAGTTTTGAGGGTCGGAGACTATTTTGTTTGGGTACCTCACACTAAATCAGTCAGTCAGCAGTGATTATTATTTCTCCATATACATCTTTAGATAATGCCTTAGGAGAACTTGCTCTTCTCTTTTAACAAATAATAAAACTTTAACAAGTAAAACAATAGTGAAAAAAATAGAGAAATTACACAAAAACCTTGGTCGTTAGACCAAACATTGGGTGGATTTCAGCAAGATACTACTAGCATCTTTGGGATTGAATTTTCAAAAACAATAGCAATGAAATGGCAAGCAACACTCAAGATCTTCTTTTCCTCCAGGCCTACCTATAGCCACCTCTACCACAACCTTCATCTCCTTGAACTTAGCTCCATTTCCCATTAAAGGTAGTAAACTTCTCCAAAAAAAAGAAAAAAAAAAGGATTGAAATCTAGTAGATAAATAAATAAAAACTTCTACTCCTTGAACTTAGCTCCATTTTCCATTAACGAAAGGGTGATGCCTTTTTATTTTTATTTTTTCCCTGCATGTTTCTTAATCATAGGATGTCTAGAAGATAATGGATCACATATAAAACAGCTTGACTAATGTAGTGCACAAGACAAAACCAGGATCGAAGTCTTTAAGAGCCTTAAAAAAGGGGGCTAAATTTTTTTTCTCCAGGGGAGAAGTTCAGTCAAACATGTTTATAGAAACCATTTTCGGTAGCCAAGAGGTGATTGCTTTTATATAACCAAAATTTACCAATTATTTATTTATTTTGGAGGGGGAATATCTGGTAGGTACACAATCACAAAATTAGTTTTCACACATCAAATCAAAAGCAGCATAGAGATTGTATTCTGGTGAAGGTACTTACCTCAAAAAAATGGACAACATTAAGTCAAAACCCCTTCCAAACTGTCAACAACAACCACTTCAAACAAAAATGAACTATACCATGCAACTGCTTCAGCCTGCTACCTTTATCACACCAATTTCATCAATCTTTGAGCTCTTATGCTGCAAGAGAACAAATTATACAACAGAGGACTTGTTTAAGGAGAACAGAGAGCTAAGGAATGAAAAGCAATCAAGAAATTCGCAACAAATTGAGAGAGATGAGACTGAACATACTGCAAAATTACCATAACTTCAAGCAAATATTTATTACCTTACTTTTTTTGTGCTTATGCACATCATTAAGATCTTCATCTCCATCATGCTTCCTTTTCTGAAATCATACAACAAAGTCCATATTGGCAATGCCATTGAGCATTCAACAAAATTTAGAAAAGAAGCAGCATCCATAATACATGCAGGTCAAAACGATCAAATAATAGCAGTTCATACCTACAGAAAAATTACTTGTTTTCAATTGCAAATGTTGAATATGTCATTTATTTGCATAGTGATATGTCTTATTGTGCAAATAAGGAGTTGACTTGCTTACTATCAATGTCAAACACTGTGCAGGAGTAACTAAGCCCAGAAATTTCACAGCACCAATTTTATCAGTCACAACATGTTCAAGCAGTAGCTGCCTGCAAGCGAGTAATGAGTTCTAACCTTTTCATGGTGCTTTTTGGAGTGATCAGCACCAGAATCATGATGCCCACTCCTATCCTTCTTCTTCTCCTTGTCTTTGTCTTTACTTCGATCTTTATCTTTATGACGGTGTTTATGTTTCTTATGCTCTTTATCCTTCTCCTTATCTCTATCTTTGTGTTTTTTATGCTTCCTATCCTTGTCCTTGGACTCACCTTTTGATTTCCCAGCGATGGTAGGAGTCCCCTTCTCTGCCTAAAAAAGATTAAAAAAAAATAACTAAATAAAAATTCATTGGGATGCCAAACAAGAGCCGATGCCAATTTGACCCAGTGTGCAAGATTAAACTAAAGCAACGGATAAACCCACAAAATCCAAGGCAAGATAGATTTCTTACAGAAGGCAAATCTATGGGAGTAGTTTCCTTCAGTTGGAAGGCCTCTCTAAGTACATCCAGGTCAAAGGGCTGTATGCGTGCATTACTATCTCTCGAGGTATTCTGGATAAGCTGATCCAATTGCATCCCTTCTCCTTTCCTAATTTCTGTGTCTCCCACCACATTGTGAAGATAATGTGTGTCTGCAATTGACAAAGGAAGTGACCGCTTGCAGAAAAATTCGTGGTGGGGCAACAACTTGTAGTGGCTTATAAGATCAACAGCACCAGTCAGCTCTCTTGGTCCTGAAGTTTCAAAAGGGCACCATCTCATCAGCGTAAGCAGCAAAATATACGGCAAAAACTCGATTTTTTTTCTCCAAGGTTCACTATACATCATTTCAGATTCTGAGTTTCCTCTTCATTTAAACCTTTTTCGTTTCCCTTTTTCAAATGAATGAAGAAAGTTTAGAGTATCTAAATGATATAAAACAACATTAAAAAGCTAAAATAACATTGCTTTGGATAAATAAAGACCATCTGGTTGAGAAACGATGAATAGAGCAGGTAACTGAATCCACAAGGATTATAGAGGGTAAAATGAGGTTATTTTCTTGATTCACAAAAACAAGGGGGCAGGAATAAAGCCCAGTTGCATATGCAAGCTAATCCCATCACATGAATAAATGCATACAAAGACGATTAAGTGACAAGGCTTTAACAAGTCAGTGATAAAAAAGATATATTGCTCAATCAGCAACTAGCTTTTTCATCCCTCCTAAAGAATTTCAACTGCATTGAAAGATGATTTATATTTGATCTTTCTGAATAGAGAATTTTAGAAAAGCCCATGAATTGTTAACTAATCATTCTCCACTTTTGAGCCAAATATACTTTAATAAAGTTATAGACCTAATAATCAATTCTACCTAAACTCTTTTAGATCAATATTTGTTTCTATAATATGCTCTCGGATAAAATTTACAGCAATTTTCATACCACTGTAGGTGAGTTTTCATCTGAACCCCCCACCTTCTTCTCTGCACTTCTTACAGTTACAGTAAAGGACGTGTTGGCCTTAATTTTCCTTTGGACCATATGGCAAATGAGAGAATTGGAGATATCATTTCAGCTTTGGTATAAGTAACATATTGACTTGGTTTGGGAGTAGGGCAACAAGAATTATTCTTGGCGTCAAAAAACTATGTAAATTTTGTTGCATCGGAGTGATTTGACATGGGTAATGATGATAACAGTAAGGACCCAAAGCCCATCAACCAAGCAAAATCAAGGAGGGGGTAGTGGTAAAGGGACAACAAGCCAAAAATATTCTAAGAACTGATTCTTACCTCTTCCAAAATTCTTGCTTTCCGGATCCATGGGTCAATGTTTCATGAGAAGGTGAACCACCAACTGCAGCATATAAACAAAGAATGCATAAAGCAGCTACCTGTCAAGTTATACTGCAATCCAAGCATATAAAGAACAAGAAATTTGAATAACAATACTGCTATGAAATTGGGCTACAGGGAATATCACACTAACACAGCTACCTGTCAAGTTATACTGCAATCCAAGCATATAAAGAAAAAGAAATTTGAATAACAATACTGCTATGAAAATGGACTATGGGGAATATCACACTACGTGTAGCATGCTTACATACAAAATTCATGAGATAGGCAACAACTGAACAAACATGTTGGTTCAATAATTTGATATAGTCACTACATTTTGGGGGGGACAATGGATATTCTGTTGTCATTTGAGACTGAAAGATGCAACAAGAAGGACACCTGACAGCTTGAGATCATACATGATTCACAGGATAAGAATCAATAAACATCCATGTAAATTAGTGGATCCATCCAACTTTTGATATTTATTGTTGTACTGCTCATGTTCATGTATAGCATAAATAAACTTGCCTGCTAAACTGGGCTAGAAAACTGTCCGTAGACATCACTCAACAGACACAAATAAAAAAAAAATCAGCTGAGAAGCAATGTAAGGTGATGTTTTCACGCGATTTAAACAAGAAACACAATCATAATCCTAGCATATTACACCAGATCATATTCGGCTGCACAACCCTACAGCTAATCGTTGTCCCTTTTGTTTTCAAACATGATAACTGCACGACCACTCATAAGCTCAACGACTAGTACGCGGCAAGCACACATAAATAAACATTTCATCAATCAATGCACGCACCTAAAAGGTCAAACCTTTGACAATCACTGACACTAGTTACTCTATAAGCTGTCTTACGACAACCAATCATTCCCAAAACTCGATTTTAACCCAGTAAAATCTCGCTCCCGCTTTCACACTAAGTCCACGAATTCTCTAAATTCACTAACCTGATTGCATTATCGCGAGCAGGCATGCCATATACTTGTAATTTCCAAAAAAACAATCATCAAACCCTAATTTTAGCAAGCTAAGAATCAAAAGCTTAAAACTTTTGCTCAAACAAACCTTTGACATGGATCCAGAATTCGCGTATATCTTCACTCTGCAAGATCACGAGGAAAAAACCGTAAATTTGTTATATCCCTTCTTCTTCTTCTCCACAACTCCTCCTTTTCAGTTCGGTAATAAGCAGCTCCAAAAATCGAAACTTCTTTTTGGCTTTGAATTGGGAATTGAAAATTGGAAGCAGCGAATTGCGGGAATTGGGGAGAGAGGAGAGAAGGAGAGTGAATTTGATGGATCAGAGAAGATTCGAGAAGAAAGAGAGAGAGTGAGACAGTATATTTATATCAGACGAAATTGGATACTTTTTTAGGGTTTGTTTTGAAAGGGGAAGGGGGATTTATTCCCGAAATGGGAGTCTTAAAAGAGTCCGGTAAGCTCATGTTAGTTCCCAATTAATACTCTCTTATCCACTTAGATCCATATTTTATATATTTTTCAATTATATCCCTAATAGATCCAATCATTCTCAATTGAAAGATGAATTCTTTCCTCAAATAATGTGATTAAGTATATAATTGGCATTTTTTTTATATTGATATAAGGATCAAATTGAGATATTTTTGGATATTTGGAAATAAAAAAGTATAGATTTGGGACTTAATTATGAAAAAGGTTGTGGTTTGAGGATTAATTTGAAATAATCCCAAAAGGTTTCAGCCTTGAGTGGTCCTTTCTCCTGTCGCTTTTTAACTTATTTTGGTTATTTCGATCCATCAATTTTTTCCTCATTTTGCACAAAAGTCACTTTAGTTACACTTTAAGGTTGTGCTTGGTATCATGTGAAAAATTAAAAGTGAAGAACTTAGGGAGTAAGATTTGGAGTATACTACTTATTGAGAGCCTAAGATGCGTTAAAGAATAAAGTGTTAGTGGTAATTGATGGAAGTTGATCCAATTTCTTAAAATTGTATTTAGAAGTATTAAGATAATCATTTAATTTTTTGATCAATTCTAGAAATACAATTGATTATAAAGTTGTTATTAATTCCGTTCTTCATCGATTTGATCCTCAATTGTTGCTAATGTTTTCGATTTATATCGAGAAATTCTGATTTTTAAATTCACAAACAATTAATTTTTAATCCACAATAAGTTTAGATTTTTTTAGATCTAATCTTATAATTAATCTTTTACCTTTTATTATGATCAGAATTACATAATATTATAACTAATTATATATAATAGTTTTAGAATATCTCACTATCATTATTTTATTATTGTAATAAGTCATAATTTACGACAACAGTCATAATTGTTTTTTCAATTGTATATAATTTAAAATTATGATGAAGATTATTCTTTAGAAATTCATCATGAAAAATATTATGACTATCCTTTGGAAGTTCATCATTAAAACCCATCCCGACATGTACAAACATGAAAAGGAAAGGACGTAAGACAACTATATATCATTGGCATTTCATTCCGCGTATCTAAGAAATCTGGACCAATCCATCACTTGCTTGCATCAATTTCCTAAGATTTACAAATAGTCTAACCCTAGAACATCCTTAATTGCTGCAAAAACATTTTTAGAACCTCGTAGATTTCATGATCCCCGTTTCTGTCTGTATATGGTTTGGTCTAGGACGTCTATATATGTAATAATTTCTCGACAAAATTAGAGGGCAGAGAACAATCAACCTCGTAAATGTTAAAAATGCGAAAATTGCAAAAGATAAAAAATAGATAGCTGGTCAAATAACATCATGATATTTGCAAATCTATCCTTACAAAGTAAACCGAAGTTAAGGAATTCCCGTGAGTAAATATAATGTTTTGGAGCCACCTAAATAATCTCTCTCTTACTCATGAGTACAGATAAAAATTTTATAATATTTAAGATATAATTAGTATAAATTACTTTTTAAAAAAAACACAAACAAGATAGAGAAAGTTAAAAAAGAACTTTGAATAAATATGAAAATCTTTTTATCACTTTTTACGAGTTCGAATGTGATTATCTTTTTTTATGTGTCTATCTCTCTTCTAAAAAATAAATTTATGAAATAATTATCGTATATATCTACTAATTACTCTTTAAGGTGCTATTTGGTAATCAATAATGAAGCACTAGAAATGAGAATTCATACTTCATTCCTTGATCATTCCTTGATGATGAGGTGTTTGGTGATCGGGAACGAGAATAAAAACGAGAAAATGAGAATAAACTTTTTCTGCAATTTCATTACTTTTTGAGATGTAGGTTTAAGTGGGAATGACAACGTGATAATGAAAAAAAAAAACACTATTTTTTTTTGTCTTAAAAATATCTTTAGCTTTTAATCAATATTACATTTATACTATTATAAATAATCCTCTAACAATACCTAATTAGCCACTAAACTTAAAATATCCTTAGCTTTTAATCAATTTTATATTTATACCACTATAAATACTTCTCTAACAATACCCAATTAGCCACCAAACTTACAAATTTATCTCTCTCGTAGGTAGTGCTTTCTCCCTTTGTCTCTCTAGTTTTTTTTTTTTTTTCTAGCTTGAAACAAATCTAAATTGAAATCGTTTCTTAATCCCTTTAATCATAATTAAGTAGCCACCAAAATTGCAACATCATCTCTTTCGCTTAACAAGTAATCTTTCTCTGTCTCTTTTTTTCTTGCTCAACGACTAATCTTTCTCTTCTTTTGATCTTATTTTGTCTTCTTTGTTGATAATTTCATATTTTTTATTGACGTTAGATAAATAGGCAAGTGATATTTAGGATTTATGGTTGAGATAATTGATGTATGAAGGAAAGTATGATGAGAGAACATAGTAGTAAGAGGAATCGAGTGATAAAGGAAAGTCCGAAGGGAAGGCATACCCCTTAAGTCTCACATATCCTTTTTGAACAACACTTAGGTATGAGGTTATCTTTTTAATTGGGGATGATTGAACAGTTCACGGTTGCCTTAAGTATTATCAAATTTCTCAATACGGACACAATAAACGAGCAAATGAGCATAGTAAATGAAACTGGAATGCAAATCAATCAATATTGGGGATGCTCGCTCATTCACGGAGAGCGACAAAAAAATAGTTTAATTTAGTCTCATTTGCGGATCAAAAGTATAGAAATGTGCATTGATTTCCTCATAAAATATTTATCCCGCATGCTAAATCGTTTACATTTAGTGAATAAAGTTTTAAATACCGGAATAACAACTGTTATTTAATGGAATCGGTCAAGACTATTATTGTTTTTTGTCTAAACACAATACAACAATATAGATAAACTCACAACTCGCACTAACCTGTCAATTTGAAATCCAATTTAGGATTTTTCTTAAGAGTTGTGTGGAAGGAATTAGAAAACCTTTCACAAAATGTTCACTACAAAAAAACAAAAGCTATCGATTTCACTTTTTTTTTAAAAAAAAAAAACAGAAAGTATATCAATCTATATGAAATAATGTATAAGAGACGCAGAGCCTTCTGGATATTGTAATCAGCTCAGGTACGGCCACCTTCAAATTGCTTTCCCGCAAAAATCAAACTCTATCGATCCTGTGGAATTCCTATTCAACAGATTACAATATTAATTAATTTAGATAATTTTCACAGTTTTATGTTAATAAAGAGAGAGAGAGAGAGAGAGAGAATGAAAAAGGAAGAACGCAAAAAAATGTTTACTTTCATCGTCTTGGATTTTGGCCTTGCCATTGTCAATGGCGTCACTACTCTCAACCTCCAGATTAATGGTCTTTCCAGTTAGGGTTTTCACAAATATCTGCCTTTTGTTTTGTTCTCTCTCCTTGGCTTTTTTCTCTTAACTTTTTACTACTATATATAGTCTTAGTAATTTTCCAATTGCTTGCGAATCAAGTTAGGGTTTTTTTTTTTTACGATTCATGAGAAATTAGGTAATTAATTACTCCTATACTGAGTTGGCACTTCGACTAATTAAACAAATAAACAAGACAGATTCAAACGAGAAAATCAAACAAGGAGACAGAGAACAGACAGATTGAGCAGGTAAATAGATGAAGTCGACAACAACTTGGATGTTCTCGATACAAAATTCGAACTCTATAAGAAGCTGACCAGTAGTAAACATAAATTACATGTTTTCTCCTCGCCTATATACTTAATGGGAACAAGAACAACTGGGCTCTATGGCGTTGCCGGAGGCCAGCTTATGGCTGCGTTCCCATGTGTCTACAGGTTCTGCTTGTGCATGAGGAATGTGACGAGGATGTTTCTCTCTCTTGTCTCCCTTTATCTGCTTTAATGCATGCTTAAGGGCAGGCAACAAAGCCTCCACACATTCCGCAACGGCATTAGGATTCCCAGGCATATTGATGATCTGAAAATATGGTTAAAGAGAAGGCATGGCTTAAGGAAAGTCAAATGACTCATTGGCATCAAGTCCAAGAAAAACAAACGTGTACTGGCATGATATATGTTATCGATTCCGGACCACATCCGGTCACCAATTTGGCAAATGCAACTCAAGAGATGGGTATCAACAGTAATTTATAACGTCAATGCTGAAAATTAAGTTTTGTTCTCAACAATTGGACCATTATGTCAAAACAATTTCGACCATTATTTTTTCCAGACCGTCCAACTTTTTCAGATGACTTCAGTGCTGATTTGTAATTGTAACTATGAACTTAGAATTTCTTTCCCTGCTGCATTTTATTAATGGAAGTTCTTATGGTAATCCAAGATCAGTTAAAAATATTTTCAATTTGCCTACCGATATGCAAGTGTGACACGTCCATGCCAAGATATTCATATGCTTCTATGTGAAACCGTATATAAATGAACAACGAAATTAAATCCCCCATGCTGGTTGGAAGCATGTAGCCGAGAAGAAATAAAGAATGCACAGAACATTGAGATGCTTCCCTCCCCCTACTGTCTAGATGATTAACAATTCAAAAATGATTGGGACCTTACCAATGTTGAGCCTCTTATTCCTGCTGCAGATCGTGATAACATAGCAAAAGGTGTCACCTGTATCAGAAGAGAAAGGAAAGTGAAAAATTGTTTGAGCAGAAAGTCCTCTGCAGCAGTCAGATAACAGCCAATTTCCCCAACATCAGTGCTGTTAAAGATTCATAAATGGCCAATTCTCATTGCACTTGTAGCATCTCATTGCAAACACAAAAACTCCTAAAAATTGCAGTGTGAGAATTGGATTCACACACGGATTGAGCATGATTTTATTTTTTGGCCCTTAACATCAACTCTCACTTGGCTACATCTCCAAACACATGAAAGTTTTATCATTGAAGCAAAATTAAGTGCAACAAAAGAAAGAAACAGAGAGAAGCATGCAAAAATGCACTGATTTGAGTTTCCAACTTACCACCGCCATTTTCAGAGTAGATGAATAGCATATTCCATGGATTTAAACACTAGTAATATAAATTATTGTTTCTTACAACTCCCATTAATTATCACAAAATACTTGTACTCTGGTAATATAAAAGAGGAACATTTCACTAGAACAGAGACAGGAAGAAATAATGAAAAGTTATTCTTGGTAACGAAAGAAAAATACAAAATCATATTGACACAATGAGGACAAGAAACTGGACAAATTTTACAGTACTTATGCATCATGAAATATAGAGCAGAAGGCAGGTGTTTTGGCACCTTTAAACTCTCTTGCATCATGACATATAGAAGGCCCGGTGTTTCCTTCTCAATCAACTCCTTGGTTGCTTCGGGAGTCACATCTCGTGGAGTAAAGCCAGTGCCTCCTTCATTAAGTAAAACAGCATTAGAAAGGGAGAAAAGGCTTAAGAGAACAACAAAAAGGGGCAAAAAAAAAAAGTACTGCAATTCATTCAACTTAAGAATTTGGCAAGGAAAAGGAAAAATCAAGAACCTCACCCAAGGTAAGGATGAGATCCATTCTATCAATATCACTCCATTTCTGCACAACTGCCTTGATTTTGCTCACATCATCTGGGACAACAGCTGTTGAAACAACTCGTGCTCCTCCTAATTTTTCTGATGAGGAACTTACGACTGACACTGCGCGAGGGCCACTGCAAATTTCCAAACATTTTTGAGATTGTTTAACTTTCAGAGATCAGATACAAACAAGAACACAGAAATAGAATCCATCCAAATTATTGGTAATAATAAACTGAATCAATATAAATAAAGCTATTTAGCCAAATAAGAAGACGACAAAAGGTCTAAGTTCTCTTGAGTGGCAAAATTTGGATTCGTAACAATACGCACTTCAATCTTTTTGACATGACACTATAGACAACCAAGTCAAAACCTAAAATTCACATCAAGGATAAAGTATTACATGCCTTGTGGAAGATAAGACTTATGCTACTCAGTTCAGTAACAGATGCACATTTGAAGAGGAAGAAGGTTTGAGTAAACATTTCAACATAAAAAGAGCCAAGGATAGGGTGAAATCTTAGTCATTGAGAATTATTTGGGAAAGAACAGGGACACATAATAAGTTGAAATGTAATATGCAAGTAGGAGGGGGCAAAACATGCAAAAGATAATTTTAAGAGACGACTAAGATTTCAGGGCACTGTTTTTCACCAACAGAGAGAAACAAACCCAAGTTCCTACAGGGCTCAATGGCTTGAAATACATAGAATAGACTCTTTGGGTTTTGTGGTTAGAAATGGATGGCTCTGAGCCGGTGGAAGATTTCTTATTCATTTAGTAGGAAGGAGCACAATAACCTACCAAGATGTCTTGTGCTCATTATCATTAGGAGCATCAGGACAGAAAAAACTTATTTGAAAAAAAAAAAAAACAGAAATAACTCCTTCCCCAAGCAGTATGGGGTAGAATATGCTTGTGGCTTCGTCGTGGTCTTCTACTCCAAGGAAATTTTTGCAAGGGTATTTAGCATATGTTAAGGAATAGAACATCTTTCACTTTTTATTATAATCTCTCTTCTTGATTTGTAGATACCTTATCCTCCTCATTGTAGGTTGTAACTAGAGTCATCAGAACAAATTAGTGAGACAAGATATTCAATCAAAATGCTTTGCTGGCCTAGCTATTATTTAAATACTGTTGCAAAGTACCCAGTGCTTTCCATGTTTAACTCTGACATGGAGCAATATCGACTTCGCTCTTTTGTTTTAGCATCAATTAAGTGACCCTTCTGAAAAAATGATTCAAAAGGGTGTATCTAGATGCATTAATAGGTACAATTTGAAGCCAAAGAAGGTAATTGTGCAATTACATGGAGACAAGACAAAATATCATGAAGTTTGTATCTAGATGCTTTCTATCACCTTAATATATTGATAAATATTGGATTGTAAATCAAGTAATGAAACAATCACAAGCACCTTCAATAGTGGTCCACTCACAAAAATTCATGAGGTAGGTGGTTACATATTCAAAAGAAGCAAATCATCATAGTTTGATAATATGTTTTGCAATGGCAAGGAAACTGACGAAAGTACTTAGCCTGTCAAGTAAAAAGCTTCAGCATGGTTGATGCTAAAATGTAGGAAAAGGCAACATGTGATACCATACCTTCGATCAGGCCCAGCCCCTGATGCAACAGTGTCACTCACTGTTAGAACAGCTACTCTGAACTCACCATTCAACGCCTCACCTGCAAGTGTTTCTCTATATGTATTTCCCTGTCCGGAGGATGCTGAGTCTGGTGATAAGCCACTCTCACTACTAGAAGTACTGCTTAAATCAGAAATTATGACGGCTGAGACAGAAGATCCAGCAGGAATTACAGTGCCAGTTGCTGGCAACTCCAATAAAGCATTAGCTGATTTCATACTTAAAAGCCGACTGCTCATTTGATGACCAGTGCTCTCAGCAACAAATCTGATATCCACAACAATGGGACACATTTTAATACAATTGAGTCTTTCTTAAACTGGGCAAACCAAATAACCCAGAGGAAATCAGGTACGAGTTGGATCCAGCTGAATCTCAACCCTCCAGGGCCCCAAACCCAAAGGCAATATCTCTAAGCAACATACCCTGGATTGCCCGATCCAGCATTAACCTTCCATCTAATAATTGCACGATGGAATTCCGGACGCACTGGATCTGCCTTTATGGGCTGGTGAAGGCAAGCCTGCACTCTGAATAGAGGATGGTAAAATTAGATAGAATCTACTAGTCAAATCTATAACCCTAATTTTCGGCTCAACAATGAAATAAATTGCTAATGGGAGCAAGTATGAGAAAAGAAAACAATGTTATAGAAGTCTCATAAACCTCAAGAGATGAGGATTTGCCCATCCAGCAAGAAGGCGGATAGCAGGGACTACGAAGAGATGAAAACAAACTAGGCAGCTCACTGGGTTTCCAGGCAATCCAAAGGCAAGAATTTTTCTTGATGCAATATTGTCAGTTGGTTTTGAACTGATTTCCGCAAATGTCAAAGGTTTCCCTGGCTTCATGCAAACCTGGAAGCAATCAACACCAGATCATCATGATGTAAAATTGATCACTGAAGCTTAACATTTATTTCTTATAAATGGACCTCATAACATAAAAATCATATTTATAAAACAGAATAAAAGAAAAATAAATAAATAAAACATACAAATGAACATTAATTTACCTTGTTAAAATGTACAGTCCCTCTGCTTTCAAGCAGTGGTTTAACAAAATCCTTGTCTCCCATGGAAATACCTCCAGAAGTTAGAAGAATATGAATCCCAGCAGAAAAGGCTGTATCCAGGATCCTCTCAAGTTCTTCCTTGTCATCTCGAGCAATTCCAAGGTCAAGAACCTTGCATTGTTGCTGTATTGCAGCTGCCAGTAACATAGCACGGTTGGAGTCCCTAATCTGCATAGAGCTGAACGGGATAAATTTTTGAACTTAGGAAATGCAAACCACATGGAAAATATTGTGCAACATTGATGGAAAACAAAGGGAACTGTCCATGAATTGGAATACAAGATGGTCTTATTCATGCTAACTAGCGATCCTGCGACAAATTCTGATGCATCCAATATGGTAGTTTTCTAGAGAAAAATCAATGTTAAGATGTGACAACTGCTCTCTGCAAAGTGCCTAAATATTTATGTTGCTAGGAAAAATAATAGCAGCCAGCTCAAAAAAAAAAAATCTCAAATCCATCAACCAATTATAAATTTATTTACAATAAAAAACATATTCAATCTATGAAGTCAATTCTTTGAGTGGAATAACATCTGAATCCACATGTTCCCGTGTTTAAATTTATTGCCATGGATCTATTATAAAGTTAACAAAGAGAATAAGAGATTTCACACTCTAAAAAATTTCACTGTACTTAATTTCAGTGAGTAATGTACTCAAATTTTACATGATTTCAGTACAGCTTCGTTATCCTATTGCCTGATCATTATCCTATTGCCTGATAGTTATGGGCCTCCATTTTTCCCTCGTTGAATTGAATTATCTTAGGCATTGCCGCACTTAGCTTGAACCACCTAGTTGAAGTTTTCAGAGAAATATAATACCTGGCCACGACTTAGACCACCAGTTGTTGGCTCCACAAGTTCGTCTCCAGTAGAGAGAACCGCAATTGTAGGCATAGGATACACCTAAAAGACAGCGCAATCTCTCATATCCTTGACAAACATATTAATCAGTCATAAATATAAGAACCAAAATAGTACCTTCACCATCATTACACCAACAGTAGCAAGCAACCCAATTTCCGAAGCAACTAATCTTTCTCCACATTTTAAAACAACAGCTTCTTTCTCAATATCACATCCCTGCCAAGAAACACTGCAATAAGTACAGAAACATACATCTCTATATGGATTTACGACCACAACGAAGCCATATTACTAATCTTAAATATCATAATCAACATCAATAACAATTTACAGCCAATTTCATTCCCGATAATGTTCATACGTATAAAACTCTAGTAACAAACAATTCAAAGAAAAATTCAGAAGCATACCACTGGACGAATATCAACGCCCTTGCGAGTCTGTACCAATATTTTCACTCGCTTAGCCGAAGGATCTTCGACTTTTTCGGTATCCTCAACCTGAACAACTGCGTCCGCTCCATCAGGTATTGGTCCTGAAAAAAAAATAACAAAAAAAAATATATAAAAAAGTAAATATAAAAATAAAATTACTACCGGATTCTGTTATCATAAATTTACCTCCGGTTGTAACATAAGCAACGGTGCCGGGAGTTACGGTAACACCAAGTCCGTCATTTCCAGCTCTCGATTCTGTTATAACCGGATATTCACCTGGTCCGTCTGATGCTATCACTGCATATCCATCCTTTAAAGGAAAAAATTATAGCAATAAAAGAAAACTTAATTGTTTTGGAACTTCTAATTAAATAATAAAAACCTTGACTGAGGCAGGATAAGGTGGAAGAGGATCGGGAGCGCGAATATCTACGGCCAGAACTTTGCCGAGAGCGTCGTGAAGTGGAACGGTGACAGGTGGCAGACGGTAAGCAACTTTGAGAACTGTTCGGAGAGCTTCCTCTGCTGATATCATCGTCGGATTGGTTACTCTGCGGCGGAAACACTACGGTCAAAATGTTTGAGAAGATAGAGAGGCGAGTGAAAAAGAGAGAAAATGGTGTTTTTAGACGGGGCTGTTTGGACACAAGTGCAAACTGGAAATTCTGCCGCGGGGGGGGGGGGGGGGGGCGGGCGGGGGCGCCGATGACAGGGACGATTCTGGGAAAATTGCAAATTGATTCCTATATTGTGGGTTAATTATCAATGGAGTATAAACACGTGTTTATATTCTATCTGTTCTTAAAGCCCACTATAGTCATTTCCACCACCCCCAATGATCCCCTGAACTAGATTCTGGACCCTCCTCCCATCCAGTAAAATCCCCAATTTCTTCTCTGCAATCATTAAAAAAGAAAGAAAAAACCCTAATTTCCATGAGTTACAATCTCTCAAGATGACCGAAGCGAACCCACTGGTCTCGCCCACAGCCTCCCAGTCCGTGACTGAAACGGTGAACGGGTCACACAAGTTCGAAATCCAAGGCTATTCATTGGCGAAAGGAATGGGAGTTGGAAAACACATCGCGAGCGATAATTTTACAGTGGGAGGGTATCAATGGGCGATATATTTTTATCCAGATGGGAAAAATCCGGAGGATAATTCGGTTTATGTGTCCGTTTTTATCGCATTGGCTAGCGAAGGGGCGAATGTTAGGGCTTTGTTTGAATTGACGCTTGTTGATCAGAGTGGGAAAGAGAAACATAAAGTTCATAGTCATTTTGATCGGTCGCTCGAGAGTGGGCCTTATGCGTTAAAATATCGGGGCAGCATGTGGTAATAAATTTTGATTGTTGAGTTTAATTTTGGTGTTTTATGGTTTTTTTTCCCTTCTTGTTTTTGTTTTTGAATGTGGTTGTTTGGTGTTTTGTGTGTTTAGAGCTGTAATTGGGTTATGTGAGAAGAAAGTTAGTTGATTTTTACAGTTGTGTGTGGTAATTTTGATTTTATTTTGTATTTTTGTTTTTGTTTTCGTTTGTTTCATTGATTTTCGACAGTGGTAGCTCTTGATATGTTGAGTAGGATTGGTTTTCTTAGATGGGTTTTTTATGTGATTAGCTTATGTGTGATAACGAGTAAGAAGAATACAAGTTGTTCTTGATGTTAAAAATTCGTTGTTGGTTGATTGTGTTCTTTGGTTAAAATAGTGAAATTTTTTTGTTATGTATTTGATCTATTGATTTTAGGGGAAGCCTGATGGAAAAGTTCTGTATAGAAATGCTCAAGTGATAGATTAGGTGTTGCTGAATGGTTTGGTGAGAGAGCATATAGATATTGCTCAGATGTCTTTAGCTTGTATTTTTTCTGTAAATGCGTCTGGAAATTCTGAAGCATTTTTGCGGTGATATTATGGGGCATGTATCGAATGCCTGTTGATCTAACTGGTGTTCGTATTAATTATTCATGGTTAAATATGTGCTAGTGGTTAATCGGACATCATGTGATGGTTACAAGTTATTTTTCTCTGGAGTGGATTTTTGTCCTATAGTATGAGCTAAAGGGCTGATTCCTATAGGTTTTCTGTTTTATGCTAGAGCTTGATGATATTCTTTGAATTTGAATAAACTTAACTGTAGTGAGACCTTTAGTCAGTGTAGCTCAGATTCTATTGTGCCTTTCGAAGGAACCAATCTTAAGTACAGTACACACCAGATAATGTAGAATGTTAAAAGCTGCTTCTGAAATTCTGGGGAAATTTTAGTGTGGTATAAATTCTCTCTCTTTACATTTTATTAAAGCTTAAAAGGGTTAGTTTATCAACGTTAATATTTACTGCGGCAAAGATTTTGAACTTGTACAATTGAAAATGTAAAGCAGTTCTTTAACTGTTGGAGGTTGGGCAATGATGATTTGGGGAAGAAAAGCACTTTGAACTTGGGATGTTATTCCACTATGTAATGTGGAATTTATGGTTGAGCATCTTACTTTTGAGTTTGTTTCACAATTCCAGTGCTCCTCTTATATGTTTTACTCCCAAACTTTTTTGAAGTTTTTGATGTGCTCGATCTTGGGATCTATTTTCTTGCATCCTGCTTTTCCTCCCTTTTCCTCTCTTGTTTTCTTTCTCTTTAATGGTTTCTGTTCCTTTGATAGATATTTCTCTTCAGAGTGTTCCACTTTCTGTGAACAGGCGTTGAAGTTTAATTACCTGTCAGGAACAGAATGAAAACACTGAGTGTGCAGCTTTACGAACAGAATGAAAACACTTTCTAGTATGATTTTGCATATCTTTAGCTGTAGTCATGGCTAGTCTTTTATTTTGTTTCTTCTGCATTTCTATCATCTTCCTGCTTGCATTAACTCAAGGGCTATGAGTAAATTTTTTATTCATTTTATTTAACTGGCCCCTTATTTTGATCCTTTTCTCCTGCTTTGTCTCTATTATTTTCATTGTATGTTTGCCTCCTGGTTGGTGTAGATGCGTAAAGGGTTAGATATATTTGAATTTCAAGCTGCCAATTTTCCTGACTTTTGAGATATATATTTGAGTTGGACTAAGTCCTTTTGAAACATTTCGATGGTAACTTTTGGACTTAGATGTTAATCTGTCCTGTTTTCTTTAATATAGGGGTTACAAGCGATTTTTCAGACGAGCAACACTTGAAACATCGGATTACCTTAGGGATGATTGCTTGAAATTCAATTGTACTGTTGGAGTAGTAGTTTCTGCAACGGATTGTTCCCGGTTGAACTCAATTCAGGTTCCAGTGTCTGATATAGGAGCTCATTTTGGCATGCTGCTTGATAACATGGAAGGTTCAGATGTTGTTTTTAATGTGGCAGGGGAAAAATTTCATGCTCATAAGTTGGTGTTGTCTGCCCGGTCTCCTTTTTTTCGATCTAAATTTTTTGATGACGTAGAGGAAGATGAACAAGAGATTGTCATTTCTGATCTAGAACCTAAAGTTTTCAAGGTGATATTTTGTTTTACTAAGATTGTGCCTTTTGAAGGCATATTGGATCAGGATTTGTGTTCTTGTTGGTTTTCTGTGTTTCTTTATCTGTTTCCTTATGTGATTCGCTACAGGCTATGCTGCACTTTATATACAGAGATACTCTCACTGAAGATGTGGACATGGCGACGCCCAGCTTCTCCCCCGTCTCCTCTGTGTCTGAAACATTAACAACAAAGCTGTTAGCTGCGGCAGACAGGTATGGTTTGGACAGACTCAGACTGATGTGTGAGTCTCATCTCTGCAAGGATATATCTGTGGTCTCTGTCGCCAGCATCCTTGCCTCTGCCGACTCTCATCGGGCAACAGAGTTAAAAGCTGTTTGTCTAAAATTCACTGCTGAAAACCTTGCAGGTAAATATCAGTTTCCCCTTTGTAATTTTCCTTACCGTCATTATTTAGAGAATTGCATGACTTTTAAAGTAAACAAAGCTGTCAATTGAGGGGATAGGCTAAGCGCCTTGGCTGAAATCCATCTGCAAAGAACAGTGAAGAAATAAATCATTTCCATCAATTTGTTGCTAAATTATCACTTGGCGGTGGTAGGAAAAGGGCCTCATGTCAGCCTTGTTTAGATGTAGGTTTGGAATGCATAAATTTATCTGCTTGGCAAATTATCTTTCACTCCATCCGTCTGTGTAGTAAGGAAAATGTGTTTTAATTTCATGCATCTAAAAATGTAGCTCTTCATAGCTTGTTCAACTCGCATGGAAAAATAATGAGGAATGAGAACGGAAGGCATTTAATACAATTCCACAATTACCATTAATTAATTGGTGTGGTATTTATGAGGGAAGTAAACGTTGCCACTGGAGACCTTGATTGAGGCAGGATAAGGTGGGCGAGGATCGGGAGCGCGAATATCTACGGCGAGGACTTTGCCGAGAGGATCGTGAAGCGGAACGGTGACAGGTGGCAGACGGTAAGCGACTTTGAGAACCGTTTGGAGAGCTTGCTCTGCTGATATCATCATCGGATTGGTGAGTCTGCGGCGGAGACCGTACGGTCAAAATGGTGGAGAGATGCAGAGACGAACGAAAGAAGTAGAAAAGACAAAACAGAGTGTTTTTGAAGTGTTTTCAGAGGTGGCATTTTTTTAGATGGGGCTGTTCAGACACAAGTGGACATTGGAAATTGTGTGGGGCCAGGTGACAGGGATGATGTTCTGGGAAAATTGCAAATTGATCCCTATATTGTGTGTTAATAATCAATGGAGTCTAAAAAAGTAATTATGTTCTTGTTATTCTTTTGAATTGAGTGGTAGTGCAATCCTATTAGGTAACACCAAACAATAAGCATAAACGTCTTTTACATTCACAGACATTTAGAGGAATAATGCATTTTGTAAATGGTGCTAAAAATTAATTACGAGACTTGAACTCGAGAATTCGTGATAAATGAGTTTTTTTCTTGCTTATAATCCAAGATTGTGAAAATATACGTAGTCCAATTTTATAAATAGAATCATGTGATTATTTAAGGACAAATTAAGTTGGTCCTGTTTACCACTAAAGAGTTGTTTAATTGTGGTTTACCAGAATAAAAAAATCATAACCCATAAGCCTCTAAGATCGTTTATATGGGAAATTGATTCAACTTCTGATCAAAAAGATATATCTTGATTATATTGTTAATTTCATTTGATGACTAAACCGATCGAGAATAACTCTGTATCCATTAATATTTAAATCATATTCTTGGCAAGTCTAAGAAAACTCCCAACGCCAAACATTTTGTAAGACCGTCAATAACCTCTTTTACAAATCCCACATCCTTACGACATCTCTGACCTTACCAACATGAATAATGCAACCGTTATAAGCATAAACAAAAAAACACCACCAACATCCAAACTTCTCTACCCATCCAATAAAGCACCACCACGTCGCCAAAATCCATTTCCTTGAAGCCCACTATAGTCATTTCCACTACCCCAATTATCCCCCGAACTAGAGTCTACACTCTCCTTCCACCCTGTAAAAATTCTCCATTTTCTTTTCTGCAATCATTAAAAGGAAAGGGAAAAACAAAACTAACCCTAATTTCTTCGAGATACAATCTCTCAAGATGACGGAACCGAACCCACTGGTCTCCCCCACAGCCTCCCGGTCCGTGACCGAAACGGTGAACGGCTCGCACAAGTTCGAAATCCAAGGCTATTCGCTGGCGAAAGGAATGGGAGTAGGAAAACACATCGCGAGCGATAATTTTACAGTGGGAGGGTATCAATGGGCGATTTATTTTTATCCAGATGGGAAAAATCCGGAGGACAATTCGGCTTATGTGTCGGTTTTTATCGCGTTGGCTAGCGAAGGGACGGATGTTAGGGCTTTGTTTGAATTGACGCTTGTTGATCAGAGTGGGAAAGGGAAACATAAAGTTCATAGTCATTTTGATCGGTCGCTAGAGAGTGGGCCTTATACGTTGAAGTATCGTGGTAGCATGTGGTAATAAATTTGATTTTTGAGTTTAAATTTGTTGTTTTTTGGGTTTTTTTCTTTTCTTTTTTTTTTTTTTTTTTAGTGTGGGTGTTTGGTGTTTTGATTGGTTTTGAGCAGTAATTGGATTGTGTGCGAAGAAAGTTAGTTGATTTTTACGGTTGTATGTGGTAATTTTGATTTTGTTTTGAAAAGGGTTGTTTTTTTTTTTTTTTTGGGATGTTTCATTGGTTTTCGACAGTGGTAGCTAGTGATATGTTGAGTAGGATTGGTTTTTTAGATGGGGTTTTGTTTTTCATGTGATTAGTTTAGGTGTGATAATGAGTAAGAAGAATTGTGGCGTACAAGTTATTCTTGATGTTAAATATCCATTCTTGGTTGGATTGTGTTATTTGGTTAAAATAGTGTATTGTTTTGTTATGTATTTGATCTATTGATTTTAGGGGAAGTTTGATGGAAAAGTTCTGTATAGAAATGCTCAAGTGATAGATTAGGTGTTGTTGATGTTGTTGAATAGAATGGTCTGTGGTTAGGTGGTTTAATTAGGAAGAGAAGAGTAATAAGATTGTGAGAGAGCATATAGATATTGCTCAATGTCTTTAGCTTGTATTTTTCTGTAAATGTGTCTGGAAATTCTGAAGCATTTTTGCGGCGATATTATGGGGCATGTATCAAATGCCTTTTGGCCTAACTGATGTTCGTTTAATTATTCATGGTTAAAATATGTGCTAGTGGTTAATTGGACTTCATGTGATGTGTACAAGTTCTTTTTCTGTGGAGTGGATTTTTGTCCCATGGTATTGAGCTAAAGGGCTGATTCATATAGGTTTGCTGTTTATGCTAGAGCTTGATGGTGTTCTTTGAATTGAATAAACTTAACTGTACTGAGATCTTTAGTCAGTGTAGTTCAGATTCTATTGAATTGGAAGGGATATTGTTATGGACCCATTTTAAGTTGTAAATGACCTCCTTTACTGCTGTAACAACAGTGTGATTAGCTTGAATCTCCAAAAAAAAAAAACAAAAAGTGTGATTAGCTTGCCTTTTGTAGAAACCACTCTTAAGTATAGTACACACAACAGATACTGTAGAATGTTGAAAGCTGCTCAACTCTTCCGAAATTTTAGGGAAATTTTAGGGTGGTATAGATTCTCTCTCTTTACATTTTATTATAGCTTAAAAAGGGTTAGGTTTATCAATGGTAATATTTACTGCAGAAAAGAATTTGAGAACTTGTACAATTGAAAATGTTAAGCAGTTCTTTAGTTGTTGGAGGTTGGACAATGATAATTTGGTGAAGAAGACACCTTGAACTTGGGATGTTATTCCACTATGTGATGTGGAATTTATGGCTGAGCATCTTAAAGTTTGACTTTGTCCCACAATTCCGGTGCTTCTATTATATGTTTTACTCTTTAACTTTTTTGAAGTCTTTGGATCTGCTCAATCTTAGGATCTAGTTTCTTGCATCCTGCTTTTCCTCCCTTTTACTTTCTTGTTTTCTTTCTCTTTAATGGTTTCCATTCCTTTGATAGATCTTTCTCTTCAGAGCATTCCACTTTCTGTGAACAGGCATTGAAGTTTAATTACCTGTCAGGAACGGAGTGAAAGCACTGGTTGTGCAGCTTTATGGTCTAGGGTTCTACCCCAGCTTTCTATTATTATTTTGCATATCGTTAGCTGTAGTCATGGCTAATCTTTTATTTTTGTTTCTTCTGCATTTCTGTCTTCTTCCTGCTTGCATTAACTCAAGGGCTAAGAGTAAATTTTTTATTCATTTTATTAACTTGCCCGTTATTTTGATCCTTTTCTCCTGCTTTGTCTCTATTATTTTCATTGTATGTTTGCCTCCTCCTGCTTGGTGTAGATAAGTAAAGGGTTAGATATGCTTGAATTTCAACCTCCCAGTTTTCCTGACTTTTGAGATATATATTTGAGTCGGACTAGGTCCATATTGAAATGTTTCAATGGTAACTTTTGGACTTAGATGTTAATACTGTCCTGTTTTCTTTAATATAGGGGTTACAAGCGATTTTTCAGACGAGTGATGCTTGAAACATCGGATTACCTTAAGGATGATTGCTTGAAAATCAATTGTACTGTTGGAGTAGTAGTTTCTGCAACGGATTGTTCCCGGTTAAACTCAATTCAGGTTCCAGAGTCTGATATAGGAGCTCATTTTGGCATGCTGCTCGATAACATGGAAGGTTCAGATGTTATTTTTAATGTGGCAGGGGAAAAATTTCATGCTCATAAGTTGGTGCTGTCTGCCCGATCTCCTTTTTTCGATCTAAATTTTTTGATAACGTAGAGGAAGATGAACAAGAGATTGTCATTTCTGATTTAGAACCTAAAGTTTTCAAGGTGATATTTTGTTTTACTAAGATTGTGCCTTCTAAAGGCATGTTGGATCAGGATTTGTGTTCTTGTTGGTTTTCTGTGTTTCTTTATCTGTTTCCTTATGTGATTCCCTACAGGCTATGCTGCACTTTATATACCGAGATACTCTCACTGAAGATGTGGACATGGCGACACCCAGCTCCTCCCCTGTCTCTTCACCTGTCTCCTCTGTACCTGAAACATTAACAACAAAGCTGTTAGCTGCAGCAGACAGGTATGGTCTGGACAGACTCAGACTGATGTGTGAGTCTCATCTCTGCAAGGATATATCTGTCGATTCTGTTGCCAGTATCCTTGCCTTGGCCGACTCTCATCACGCAATAGAGTTGAAAGCTGTTTGCCTAAAATTCGCTGCTGAAAACCTTGCAGGTAAAGATCAGTTTCCCCTTCGTAATTTCCCTTACCTGTCATTATTTAGAGAATTGTATGATTGTCAAAATAAACACAGCTGTCAATTGAGGGGATAGGCTAAGGGCCTTGGTGAAATCCAGCCGTAAAGAACAGTGAAGAAATAAATCATATGTGTAAATTTGTTGCTGAATTATCACTTATTTGTCGTAGGAGAAGGGCCACATGTCAATGTTGTTTAGATGTAGCTTTGGAGTGCATAAATTTAATTGCTTGGCAATTATGTTTCTCTTCATCCGTCTGTGTGGTCAGGCAAATGTGTGTTAAATTCATGCATCTAAAAATTTATCTCTTCATAGCTTGCCCAAATTGTATGGGAAAATAACGAGGAATGAGGACAGAAGACCTTTAAAACAATTCCACAATTACCATTAACTCTCCCATGTTGTTAAATTGATGTGGTATTTATGAGGGAAGTAAACCTTCCCACCGGAGAAATGTGTTTTAAGGTTTTTAAGACATGAAATATATTTCTAAATCACTTGAAATGTGTCAAGGCATTACATCATGTAAATGCTATTGACAATTAGTGTGTGTCATATTTCTGCATCTCTTTTTATTCATGTGCAATCTGCACCGTTGGAAATTTGATATTTAGAGATATGCTCAATGTTCAATAGATAATGAATTGTTGGTGCTTGATATGGCTTTCTCGTTCTTCTTTGGCATCATTACTGCAGCTGTAATGCGGACAGATGGCTTCACCTACCTCAAGGAGAACTGCCCGTTGCTGCAATCTGAGTTACTCAAGACAGTGGCAGGTTGTGAGGAGGATTGTAGCAGTGGTGGTGGAAAGTCACGGAGTGTATGGGCCCAACTTTCAGATGGTGGCGACACCAATGGCCGAAGGGTGAGACAAAGATCCTAGTAACTGACCATCCAGCTGAAGTTATGTAAATGAGGGTGATGACAAAAAAGATGCAGGATAGAAAACGAAAGCATTTGTGTAACATAGTAGGAAGGCCTGCCATGTTTTTCTGTTTGAACCGGTGTTAGATTTTTGGGTTTGTATTGTAAACTGTCTTGTTGATAACCATGAGCTGTGTTGTTTACTCATGTTCTGAGTAGGTATAGAACATGGCTTTTGAAATTTTTTCCTTTTCAGTCGTAACATGCTGACAAACTCTACTCCTCTCAAATAGAGAGAAATAGCCTTCTGGTTACGTGTAAACCCTTTCCTTTATGCTCTCTTTACTTCTATTTTCCATGTTTTGCATCTCGATTAGCAACGCAAAGTGGATTGTATGTACCTGTTGAATAGAATTATTTTTATTTATTGTTTTTATTTTAATTATTAGCAACCCAAATAGTTTTTCCCGATGCTAACAGTATGCCGAATTTATTTCGAATTTATTGATTGCAATCACTGTTTTTGGTGACATCAAGCATATCATCTAGATGAGAATGAATCTAAGCAGCCAAAGCAAATGGCACTTATCAAGTAATCATTCCTTTTTTATTTTCTTTCTTATCCATTAAATCATCATTGCTTTTCATAGAAACTGGTGGATTACTGGAGTAATTGTGTCGGTTTCGTCCCAAGAATTAACATAACTTTTCACATAAAGAAACTATATATTTGATATATCAAATTTGATATGTGTATATAGCTAACTTTAAGCAGATATATGTGGATAAATTATTAGACGGACTAATCAATCATCGAAAATTATAAACTAAACTAATAGAACTGTTACATGTCATTAGTTTTTTTGCGTCATTTTGTGATTAATGCATTATCAATTATGAATGTATTATTAAACATAAAAAATTTAAATGTGATTTAGTAAACAAATTAGTTGGTTTTTTGCACTAACCTATAGGTCAAACTAAATATATTTATTACAATTTGATGACATGTATTATATTGTCGATTGACTAAATATATTAAATTAAAAACAAAAGATAAAATTTCATCTAATTTTATAACTTTTAATCAAAATTTTATATCGATTTTTGTAATAAATTTTGTAGTTAAAAAAATGATTTTTTTTCTTTCTTATACATTTATTCTTAAATAAAAAACCCATGATAATTTAAATTTAAAATTTAAAAAAATTCTTAATATTTTTTTATAACATTAAATCGAAGAAATAAAGTAACAATTAATGTAAACACTTGCACAAAAATTAACAAAAGAATTTTTATTTTTATTCTTGTTTAATATTGATGAGAAGACTATTTTTTAAAAAAATATGTACATTTGATTTATACTTATTTATTTATTTAAAAAATAATGAATAATATTAGTTTGAGAAATTTTTTTTTGAATTATTAGACGAGTCTTTTAAAATATTATTTCAATTATTTTATTTGGAAGAAATTAATTTTAAAATATTAAAAAAAATAAAAAATAATTGGTGTTATATATGTAAATTTATAGTTAATTTCTAGTAAAATCAATGACTCTAATATTTTTTTATACATCATGACAAGTCTTCACTAGGTCGAGTGTGGAACATAAATAGAAAAATATTTTTAAAAAATTTATTGAAGTTAATAGAGTGCAATAAAAAAAACTACAAATTTAATTTTGATAAAATTTGATTATATAAAGAATAAGTAAATAAAACATATGAATTCTATTTTTCAAATTTAATTATGTAAAGAATAAGTAGATAAGAACAACTAAAAAAATTATTCAAAAATCTAAAACAAATAAATCATATTTATTAACAAATAAAATTACATAAAAAAGAAGAATAAAAAAATTAATTTTACGATAATTTTTATAAGAAACGACAAATTGAAGATATCAATTTTAAACATTCGTAGTAATAATTCAATAAATATGTTCATTCTAAGATCTAAAAATATATCGTATATATTTCATAATCATCAGCTTGCGTGAATAAAAAATAACGATTGGTTTTTCAAAATTTTCACACCCAATTCAATAATAATAATAATAATAAACTAGTAGAAAAAAGCAAAGGAAAAAAAATGAAGAAGAAGCAGGCCTATGTGTCTGGTTTCTCTAGGCCCAATGCAAGTTATGTGTTTGAGCGTGCAACAGTTTAAAGACCAAAAATTTCATTTTAAAATTTCAAGAATCAAAATAAAACATGATGTAAAATTTGAAAATGAATATCCTAAATAGCTTAAAAATAAGAAAAATATCATCTTTTTTTATAATGCATTCACAATAACATGCAAGGGGGTGAACATTAAAAATCATTTTCTCCACCTCTTTTAGTTGTTTTAGTTAATTTCCTTCATAACAAGGACAACTTTCTTGTTGCTTTCCTTTGAATACATAGATGGAAATCGTTGATGTGCCTGATGTTCTCGCAGCCTCGACCCCGCGTTCTTAGCCTCCTGTTGAAAGGAATCTGGCCGAATCAAAAGATAAAACAGAAGTTGTGATTACAAGGATACTAGGAATCAAAAATAACAAAAGGAACTTATTCTATAGCAGAGAAATAGGAACTAACTTAAATAAAAATAGGACCGTTGCTCCTTAAATAGGAGTCCCTTTATTACTGCCTTTAGACCAAGTCATGGCAGTTACCCGTTAGTAATCTAACTGTAACAAAATCATGTCTCAAGTGTCATCTTGAAAGCCCTTCCATCTAATACTTATATTCTTTTTTCTTAAAAGGTTTTGAATACCTTCCTTTTAACACTTCAAAATTTCTTAAGAATTAAATAGAAACAAAAAGTTGGTCAAAGCATCAAATAGGATTATACATTTTATTTTGAAGAAGATAAATAAACTAGCATTACTGTTTAAGTTAGAATTTTTTGACAAAAGTTAGAAAGTTTGAGAAATAATGGTGTGATTGTTTGTGTAATTTGGCTCAACTTGCGCTGCCTTTTTTCTTGAGAAATTTTATAATACATCGACAGAACTCAGTGACATGTATAGTAGTTACTCCATGAGTCTACTTTGAGGAGAGAGATAGACACATAAAAAAGATGGAAATTACATCTATAGCTATCAAAAGTGATAAGAAGATTTCCACGTCCGCTCAAATTTTTTTTATTTTCTCTCTCCTGTTTCTCTCTCTCTTTTTTGTATGTTTATCTCTCTTCTCAAAGTGGGTCCGTTGAGTAACTAATGTATATGCAACTAGTTAGTCCTAAATTATAAAATTTCTCTTTTTTACTTGTTTCTTAAGCTTATTTCTTAAGCTTAATAACTCTTCTGCTTCATAGAACTGTAACTCAAATTATAATTTATAAGAAGCAAGGTTCAAAAAAATATATATTGTGAGTATCATTTTCCAATAAACCAAGATTAGAGTCTCAGTGTTACAATTTTCTTCGGTTATGATGTAATAGAGGAAGGTTAATCTCATTATATAGCTCAAGACCCGTTAAGTCATGCAATATAGTGGAAAATTTTTTTTCTAACATATGTCCAGTAGCATTACAATTTTTCAATTTCCTTAAAAACAAATTTCTCAAATAGAAAATTTAAATTTCGTGTTTGTTGTTTGATAAAAAAGAAAAGAAAAACTAACGAATTTTCTGTCAATATAGAAAGTGCAAATCTTGAATCTTGAAATAGTATTTACCGAGAAAGATCGAATTTTATCACTCCCCATCGGAAGAGAATTTGTTTTATCTCCAACTTGTACACTGAGCAAATAAAAACTTTGAAAACATTGTCGTAATAATTGGTCCTGCATGTCGTTTAAGAGCCTTAGTCCATAAAGCCCAATAAATAAATAAGAGCCTAGCCCATGGTATAAAAAGTACCTCCTCGAAGCTCCACTAAGCTTCCCGGCTCAATCCAAAGAACTCGGATCCATGGCCCATATCTAATGTCTCAAACAAATCCATAATTAATCAATTTCATGTTATTCTAACAATAAATAAATAAAATGAGTAAATCATAAATTATTCCCTATGATTTAGAGAAATAAATTAATTATTACTATTTTTAAATTAATTCCTTGATCAGTGTTGATAATGCATAATTTAATATTACTTTATATCTAAAAATGTCATCTTATCTCCTTGATTTTTCATATTTTTCACTTATTTATTTTCTTTCTCTGTTTCTAGGAAAAAAAAATAAAAGAGAATGAAAATAACTAGGTTACAAGAAAATTTAAAAATATAAAGATTAAACTATTAGTTTTAAAAAAAAAATTAATTCAAGTTTTGAAAAGTCAAATTTATAAGTTACTAAAAAAAAAAAAGGTCGGTGACTACAATCCTTCCTCCCCAAGGAATTAAGACGCCAACATATATATAAATCAATATCATTATTCCCCAAGAAATCACATCGTCTTGAGTTAGACTGAGCTTTCTATAATTTTTTCCCCTCTAAAGCCCACATAAAAAATTACTTTTTATATATACATCAAATTAATTTATATCCATGGCCACGATGCTTTGGTGCTCTCACTGCACCAGATATTGCCAAACTTTATGCCAAGATGATTTCATGTAAGTATAATTTCATGCATGGGTTCTCATAATTATTAATTGCTATATATTATTAACCTTATTAATTATACATAAGTGATTTTAATTAATGGACTGCAGGTCATGTTCTGGGTGTGGTAAGGTTCTTAGCATGTTGAATTGGCAGAGAAGATTCAAGACAAGAAATTCAAGATTTAAAAGAACCAAAAGAAGAAGAAAGAACATAAAAGTAACTGATGATGAATCATGTGTTACTGGAGAATCCTCTGTAAATATTGATGATGGTTTCTCAGATACCGCTGAAAAGCCCAAGTGAATGGTGATAGTGGGCCGGGAAGATTAAAGGTGGTGCCTTATCCTGTTTTTTTTTTTTTTTTTTTTTTTTTTTTTTTAAATTTCACCAATTAATTAATTCGTGGATTATCATTAACAGTTTTTTTTTTAAAAAAGGATAAGCAATATCTTTGTTATTAGTTTTAATTTTAACACAATTAACTCAAAAATATTGGTTACTCAGAGATTAGCTTCAATGGCTGGGTATTATATATATATATATATATATATGATGCAATAATATATTTTGCATTAATAACAGAATATTGAGAATTGAATATAAAATATATTTTTTCAATACTCAATACTCTGTTTTGTAAACATTGTATATAAATATATATGATAATTTTTCAAGTTTCAATCTTATCATCTGGTAGTATTTTTACACAATTGACGTGAGCTTGAAAAATACAGTCAACCAGAATACAACATTCTTGTATACTGGAACGTGCATTGACCTTAATTTAAGATTAGGTGATATTTTCCATTTGATTTCCTAAAAAGTCATGACATCTAGAAAAGGTTCTCAACTAAATTAAGCTAATCATTAATTTTTTTCTTCTTACTGAATGGTCTGTTAGGTCTATAATTATGCAAGAAACTTTATGTTGCTAAAAATTTAGAAAATTTATGTTCCTCCAACTAAATACCAAAATTAAAAAAAAAAAAAAAAAGTAAAATAAGACTTTCTTTATCCAAAAAAAAACAAAAACTGTCTTTTATTTATTTATTTATGTTTGTCTCAAAACCATTGTCTAGTCAAAATATTTAAGTTATATATTTTATTACAATATCCCTAATTAAAACGCATTCCTAAAGAACCTACAATTAAAAAGGAAATATTTTCGAAAAATATAAATAAAAAAATAATGATATCGAATATTAATTAATGGCATTCTATTAGTCAAAGTCAAACATGATAATATTTGTTTAAACAAAGAAGTTGAGATATTAATTAATAACATCATTTAGTCAAAGTCAACATGACAATTTTTTTTAACCAAAGAAGTCTTAAGCTTTGAAAATTGCGTTGGTTCAGTTGAGGAAGTCTGACGGTTGAATTTTCACCTTTTCTCCCACCTTCGTTGAAAGTTCACAAATCCCCTTCTTCAAAACCCAAAGACCCCAACGCCAAAACACCACAAAGATCCAATCTTTTGCCTAAACGATGGAGAATTCAACCCAAGATTCCCTCCTAAGATTAGAAAACACCGTAACCTATGAATCTCCATACCCTCTCTATGCCATGGCAATCTCTTCAACCCCATCTCGCACAAACCAATACCACCAACGCATTGCCTTGGGCAGCTTCATTGAAGACTACAACAACCGTATAGACATTTTGTCTTTTGACCCAGAAACCCTCTCTATCAAAACCCACCAAAATCTTTCTCTTGAGCACCCTTACCCACCCACAAAGCTCATGTTTAGCCCTTCCTCTGTTAAAAAGTCCAATGACCTTTTAGCCTCTTCTGGTGACTATCTTTGCTTATGGGAAGTTAGAGACTCTGCTTCTGTTAAGCCAGTTTCAGTGCTTAACAATAGCAAGACAAGTGAGTTTTGTGCTCCTTTAACTTCTTTTGATTGGAATGATATTGAACCTAAGAGAATTGTCACTTGTAGTATCGATACAACTTGTGCTGTCTGGGATATTGAAAAGGGTGCTGTTGAAACTCAACTTATAGCTCATGATAACGAAGTTTATGATATTGCTTGGGGTGAAGCAAGGGTTTTTGCTTCAGTTTCTGCTGATGGGTCAGTTAGGAGGTTTGATTTAAGGGATAAGGAACATTCTACTATTATTTATGAGAGTCCGAGACCTGATACACCCTTGTTGAGATTGGCTTGGAACAAGCAGGATTTGAGGTATATGGCTACCATATTGATGGATAGTAATAAAGTTGTCATCTTGGATATTAGGTATCCAACAATACCTGTTGCGGCGTTGGAGAGGCATCGCTCGAGTGTGAATGCTATTGCTTGGGCTCCTCAGAGTTGCAGGCATATTTGTTCTGCTGGTGATGATTCACAGGCACTTATTTGGGAGTTGCCTACTTTGGCTGGGCCAAATGGGATTGATCCAATTTCCATGTTCTCTGCTGCTTCTGAAATTAACCAGCTTCAGTGGTCTGCAGCGCTGCCTGATTGGATTGCTATCGCATTTTCAAATAAAATGCAGCTTTTAAAAGTTTGAGTTGAATCGATATTTGTTTTTTCTTTTTTGGATCCTACAAGATATCTTAACCTAAAAAGCTAGACTAATTGCTCGTTGTTCTGTCAAACACATACAACAAAATAGCTACTTAGAGAAATTATTAGAAATTGAGACCACTTATTTAAACTATTAGAACGTTTTTAACTTAAGCCAATCCTCTTGGATTGTGTACTACCTTTGATGCTAATTGTTTAGTATCATCTTTAATGTCAAATTATAATGTTATGGAAACTTGAGTGTGTTTCTAGTTCCCAATGAAATTTCTCCTTGCAGAAGTATGATGTTCTCCCTCTTTTATGCCTGTCTAGCATTTTAGTTCCTGTATGCTGTTTCGTGGTTTGACAGAATTGTAGCCTACCCTGTGCAATATAATTACTGCAATCCATGCTGTTCAAAGTTGGAGGTGCAAAACAAATTTTGGAGGAAAAAAATTTTTCATACTTTCTTAAAATATCTTTTTTTTATTAAAATTATTAGTTATCAATTTTAATCCTCCATTACATGAAATTAATATTAATTTAAAGGGAAAATCTATTCATAATTAAGGTGGTATGTCAAAGGAAAAATCATTAATTTAATTACGTCAAATTTAAAATAATTATAGAAAAATAACATACTAGTAGAAATGTTTTACTCCAAAAAAATTAGACATTACCTTATGTTTAATTATTTAATTTTAATTAGAAGAGAAAAGGAGAGTAATGAGATTCGAACTTGAGTTCGATTAATCATTAAAATTCTGATTTATTTCAATCTAAAAGTTTAATCTATTAAATAAAGTTTTAAAAATAGACTTCTTCTTCTTCTTCTTCTCTTTTTTTTTTTTTTTTTTTTGGTGTAAAAGGTGGAGGGTAACAGAGACAAGAGAGTCATGGTCCCTGCAAAGATTTCAAAATTTCCTAAAAAACTTAAATCCATGTACAAGTTTTTTTTTTTCCTAAATAAGACAGGGAACGATATTTTAGAGGAAAATCAAATGTGATGTTAGCCTTTAAATTTTCCTACTTTTGGATCAGCGAAGAATTTAGCATTTATATATTTTGTAACCATTCCATATTTTGGCTAAATAAAACTAAGAATGGCTTCTCTTTTGTTTTCAATATTTCAATTTCCTTAAAAAAAATTCTCAAATAGAAAATTTCTTTTTTGTTGTTTGATTAAAAGAAAAAGGAAAGAAAAGAAAGAAAAATCCTTTAAAATCAGAGTCATTGGTCCAGCTTATTTTATTAGAGCCTTAGTTCCATAAAGCCCAATGAACGAAAATCAGCCTAGCCCATGATATAAAATGTACCTCCTCGAAGCTCTACTGCGCTTCCTGGCCCAATCCGAAGAACTCTTTATTAAGTCCATTGTATTACAGTGATCATGATAATTCCTTGATGCACAATATTAAATAAATTGATCTAATATGTAATAATATGTTAAATAACCTCTATATTAAAAAAAAATATGTGAATGGCACGAGAAAATTAATAAATGATATAAATTCCATTAATTATAATTTAAATGATTTTTAATTAGTCTTGTCATTATTTATTTAATTAGTCTCCATGGCCATGTCTAATGTCTCAAACAAATCCATAATTAATCAATTCATATTATTCTAGAAAAAACTAGTAAATTATAAATTAGTCCAGAAAAAAATTAATTAGTCTCTCTCTTTTTTAAACTAATTATTTAGTTCCTCGACCATTGTTAATATTACTTTATTTTTTTTAAAAAGTCATCTTTTCTTGTTATTTTTTATATTTTAAATTTTTTATTTTTAAACAAAAAAAAAATCCAAATAAATTGAAAAAGAATAAAAGGGGTTACATTACAATAAAATTTAAAAATATAAAAGCTAATTAATTCCCTTTTTAAAAGTAGAGGGACTAATTTATAGTTTAATTAATCACAACAAAATTCAAGGTCGGTGACTACAATCCTTTGTGTGTGTGTGTGTATATATATAGCATTATTCCCCAAGAAATTACATCGTCTTGAGTTAGGCTGAGCTTTCTGTAATTTTTCTCCTCTAAAGACCCTTTTTTTTTTTTGTTTTTGATACATCAAATTTATAGGCATGGCCACGATGCTTTGGTGCTCTCACTGCACCAGATATTGCCAAACTTTATGCCAAGATGATTTCTTGTAAGTATAATTTCATGCACGGGTTCTCACAATTATTAATTGCTATATATTATTAACCTTATCAATTATATATAAATTATTTTAATTAATGGACTGCAGGTCATGTTCTGGGTGTGGTAAGGTTATTAGCATGTTGAGCTGGCAGAGAAAATTCAAGACAAGAAACTCAAGATTAAAAAGAACCAAAAGAAAAAGAAAGTCCATACAAGAAACTGATGACGAATCATGTGTTACTGGAGAATCCTCTGGAAATATTGATGATGGTTTCTTGGGTACTGCTGAAAAGCCAAAGTGAATATTAATGATAGTGGGAAAGATCAAAGACCTCAAGGAAGGAGGAAAAAAGAGAGGATATTATGAGGGAAATATTTGGTGCCTTTTTTCTTTAAGATATTCTTGATTGTTTACATGTTTTTAGAAGAAATTTAATTTGTTTAAAGACAGTTTGACCTATTAATCCGTGGATTGTCATTAATAAGATTTTCTTTAAGGATAACAAATATCATTTTTATTAGTTTTAATTTTAACCAAATTAACTTAAAAATATTGGTTACTCAGATATTAGCTACTATGTCATATATTATGCAATAATAAAATAATATATTTTGATTCAAAATAGAATATTGAGTTTTGAATACAAAATTTATTGAATATGTAATAATATATTTTGTATTAAAAAAAGAATAATGAAAATTGAATATAAAATATAGTTTTTCAATACTCACTATTTTGTTTTTAATACAAAGATTGTATAAAATTATGTCAAATATATAATACAAATACACATTATAATTCTTTGAGTTCAAATCTCATCATTTTCATTTTTTTCTAATTAAAATTAAATAAAAAAAATAAAATAGTAGCAATTTCGCTTGAGTAATTAAGTGAGAAAATAATATAAATTATATTTTAAGACTTTACTCTTTTGAATTTTATTCTATATGAATAATCCATCAATCTTTAAATCACATTATGTTCTTGAGTGGATTTTAACCTTTAACTACTTCTAACACCTACAGATAACATGAATCACCTTTTTGCTTTTCAGCCATCTGAACTGTGCAAAAATTAGAGCTTCTACTTCCCTTTGACCCCTTATCGTCCTTAATTTAAGAATAATTTTGTGGAAGAACAAGAAAAAGAAAAGAGAAACTAAGAAAAACTGGTGGAATAATTTTGTGGTGAACTTGTAAATACAGTCAACTAAGACAGAACATTCCTTTATACTGGCGCTTGCATTGACTGTAATTTGCAATAACAAATAAAAAGATTTTTCGTTGTTACTCCAACTAGATACCAAAATATTTATAAAAAAAATCACTAAAATAAGACTTCATTTATCCAAAAAGGTTGTCTTTCTTTTTATTTCTGTTTGTCTCCAAATGATTAATGTTGAAAAAGGGAGGAAAATAAACCTAATAAGGAATCACAAAAACAATGTTGAAAAGGATTCCTTCCTAGCAAGGAAAATGTTGTAAACAAATATATATACGTGTGTGTGTTAAAAATTCCTTTTTTTATTCATTAATTTAATTACATCAAATTTAAAATAATTATGAAAAAATAACATACTAATAAAAATATTTTACTCTTAAAATTTAGCCAAGCGTAAAATCCTTACAAGGATGAATATCTTTTTTGTAACAAAAGATCTTCCTTTAAAAATTTTATTTTAAAGGTATTTGTATAGGTAGGGTAAAATATAAAATATTGTTTTTTTTTTTTTAGTAAAGAATAGGAAATGAAAGAAAGAATTTATTTTATTTATTAATTAGGAGTATTTTTAAAAAGTGTGTTATTCAAAATTTTGACGAAATAAATATTTTGGAATAAATATAAATACAAAAGAAAACAATATCGCTTAGGACAAATGTAAATACAAAAGGAAACAATAAATATCTCTTAGAACAAACTAGATTTTTTATCCGTGTTATGTCGGGGGTAGGATAAAATATATCAAATCATTTAGAAAAATCATTTTAATTTTATAGTCTATTTCATGGTGTGAATGTATCAAAATATATGAAACCAAAGACAAAAGAAATATTTTAAATTTTTTAATGTAATTTGAAATTAAATGGATGAGAATTTTTTTAAAATGATAAATTAAATTAGTAAATTTTAAATAATAAAAATACTCAATAAAAAGATACTAAAACAAAATGGGATCAAACTACAATACAATTAAAATTTGAAATTAAAAAAAAATATATTGTATAAAAAATTGAGGACTATATAATTTTAAATTAATTGGATGAGAAAAGAATGAGTAATATTAAAATAAATAAAAACTATCATTAAATTTAATTTTAAATTAATTAGTTGAGAATTTGAAAAAAAATGACAAATTAAAGTTATAGATTTTAAATAATAATAAAAAATTAAAAAATTAAAAGAAATGGGCTAAATCACAATACAATTAAGGTTTCAAATTTAAAAAAAAAATTGTATAGAAAATTTGAGGACCATATAATTTTAAAGTAATTGGATGGGAATTTAAAAGGAAAATGACAAATTAAAGTAGCAAGTTTGAAATAATAAAAATAATTATGAAAAAATACTAAAATAACATGTGACCAAATCACAATACAATTAAAATTTAAGATTAAAAAAAAAATAAGATACTCGCTCTATGGTGCGATAAAACAAGCTGTTGCATACGTAAAATTAACTATTCGTATGATGTAGCGTGAGCAAAAGTTTTATTTCCGGTGATTGATGTAAATGAAATCTATATATTAAACGAAATCGTTTGATTTATATATATTTATTAACAAAATATTTAATAATATTAACACAAAAATTTATATTTAAATAATTAATCGGCTCTTTCAAAATATTATCTAACTTATTTTATTAAAAAATAAATAAAAAATAACTAGCATTATATGTATAGATATTGAGTTAATTTCTAACAAAATTAATGATACACACACACTCGGATATATAT
Source organism: Dovyalis caffra (assembly GCA_963924115.1). NCBI lineage: Eukaryota > Viridiplantae > Streptophyta > Magnoliopsida > Malpighiales > Salicaceae > Dovyalis > Dovyalis caffra. Next base: position 1,313,767 of record CAWUPB010000913.1, on the reverse strand, counting down.
ATAAGCAAATAAAACTCGTGAATTTTTTTAAGCTGATCATTAATTTTTTTAAAAAAATGAGTCAAACTATCTAAAACATACTTTTAGCTCTCTCTCTCTCGAATTTATAAATTATAACAATATTTAAAAAAAAATCAATAAAAAAGCAAAAGAAGAATTTATTATATAAATTATAATAATATATTTTTTAAAAATAAAAGATTGGTTTTATAAATTTTTATTCCAAAATTCGTATATTAAAAAACTAAATTTATTAACAAATAAAATCATAGAAAAAATAAACATGATGAGAATTTTAATAAGAAATAAATAATTTTTAAAATAATTTTTAAACATTAAAAATAATTTAATCAGATATAAATCTTCAAACCAAAATCTAAAAAAACAATATCATATATATTCTATCATTTAAAAATTATAACAATTTATTTTTTATGTTTTTCATACCTAATTCCATATATATATATATATATACATACATACATACATACATACATACATATATATATATACATATATATATATATATATATATATATATATATATATATATATATATATATATATATATATATAGACACACACGCACGCACACACACCTAATACAAACACACAAAATTTATTGTATAGATTATAATAATATATTTTAAAAAATAAAACACTAACATTCTAAAATTTTAATTCAAAATTCATATATTAAAAAACTAAATTTATTAACAAATAAAATCATATAAAAAAATTAATTTGATGTGAATTTTAATAAGAAATAAATAATTAAAAAATAAAATTAAACAATAAAATTAATATAATTAGATATATACTCTCTCTCTCTACATATATATACATATATATTAAAAAAATTTAAAACTCATTTAAAAAGTAAAAAAATATATATATATTTAAAACTCGATTAAAAAGTAAAAAAAAAATTGCTCTCTCTCTCTCTCTCTCTCTCTCTCATATATATATATATATAATGGGAGGCGGGCAAGGTGTGGTTGGCTTGTGCGGGCGGGCTTGCGCGCCAGCCTTGTCCGTCGAAAGAAAAAAAAATCCCGCAACTTCCGACGAACGCAAGGTCGTCGAAAAATCGAAAGTCGGCTTTCGGATCTTTAGAAATTGAATTTCTGCATCACTTTTTTCCTCAAACACTTCTAAATGATCGGAATAAAGCCAATAAACACATCTAAAACCTTAAAAATCATTTTAATACACACATAAACAAAGAAATATACAAAATCAAATGAGATTTTTTTTCCTTTTTTGACTTTGACCTACCTCCTCTAATTGTTTCATAGCTTGAGACCACCATGGACAAACTCATTTCTCAAAAATAAACAAATTTAGTGGATTTTCATCGGCCGAGTGCCCTAAATGAGCTTGATCGGCGATCTCTCTCTCTCTTCCTCTCATCAATTTCTCTCCATCCGGGGACCAAAATGGATGAGCAAATGAACATGTGAATCAAAATATACGTTCAAAAATATTAAGGATCAAAGTGTAAAAAAATTCATGAATAGTGAAAGCAATAGTGAATTGTTAGAGAGTGAATAGTGAAATGTGAGTGTATGCACGAGTGTTTCAAATAGTGTAGCTACAGTAACCATTCGTTTTCTTTTAGTTTATTAGTTAATATGAATACCAAGAAAGACAATATTTTTCAAACAGAGACTGTATAACAAAAATGCAACAAAAAAATTTCTTTGACTTTTGAAATTTTTATGTTAAAGGTATTTGAATACATAAGGAAAAATCTATAAAAAAAAATATTGATTTTTTTGTTTGTAAATAACCAGAAATGGAAGAAAGAATTGATTTCTTTTATTAATTAGGAGTATTTTAAAAAAGTAAGTTATTCAAAGCTTTGATCAAACAACATTTCAGAACAAATATAAATACAAAGGAAAACAATATCTCTTAAAACAAATAAAATTTTAAATAGTGTAGCTCAAGTAACCATTCGTTTTCTTTTAGTTTATTAGTTAATATGAATACCAAGAAAGATAATATTTTTCAAATAGAGAATGTATAACAAAAAATGCAACAAAAAATTTTCTTTGACTTTTGAAATTTTTATGTTAAAGGTACTTGAACACATAAGGAAAAATATATATAAAAAAAAATATTGATTTTTTTGTTTGTAAATAACCAGAAATGGAAGAAAGAATTGATTTCTTTTATTAATTAGGAGTATTTTAAAAAAGTAAGTTATTCAAAGCTTTGATCAAACAACATTTCAGAACAAATATAAATACAAAGGAAAACAATATCTCTTAAAACAAATAAAAATACAAAGGAGACAATATTTTTCAAACAGAGAACGTATCATTTACTATTTTTTATCTGACATCCTGTCAAAATGAAAACTAAACATCGTTTTCTGCTTGTTCTTGCAGCAGCTTTTTTTGTCATATCCTGTCAACTATCAATTGCAGCCGAAGAGAAACTTCTTTGGGCTAAGTACCATATTTACATCACTAATGACTTGCCTAGAGACCTCTCAACGAAATTGATGGTTCACTGCAAGGACAAAAACAACGACCTCGGAGTCCATTATCTGTCTCAGAAAGAGGAGTTTTTCTTTAAAACAAGTATCGACCTTTTTAGAAGAAGGTTGTTTTTCTGCAACATGCAATGGAATAAAAAGCAGACTTATATTGATGCATTCAGGGCAACAAGAGACGAGAATAGATGTAGAAAGTATTGCAAGTGGTCGGTTAGGAAGGATGGATTCTATTTTAGTAATGGAACTTCCACTTGGAATAAGGAGTATCAGTGGTAGTGGAAGTTTTTCAATTGAATAATTATTGTACCACAGAATAATAAAACATTGCAATAATTTTTATTGATTGATTGTTATTTTTGTTCTGTTTTATGAGTCCCATTATTTATGTGTTTTTTTTTTCATCTTTTCTTGTAAATCTAAAGATAAATTTGTGAAATGATTATCTCAATTTAAAAGTTTATACTCTTGGATAAAGTGCCATAAATATTTTTATATTATTTTCTAAAATAAAAGTTTTTTAAACTTAAAACTTATACATAACCATTATTACTTTGTATTTAATTAATTAATTTTAATTAGAAGATAAAAAAAAAAGTGATGAGATTCAAACTCAAGATGGTGATCACCAAAGCTTTGCTACTATGTTAAAAGGCTATTTCTATCCAAACATTTTTTATTAGATAAGTTAAAAATAAATTGTTAAATGAAGTTTTAGAAACAACTTTATAATACTCTCAAGTAAAATTGATTATTATTATTTTATTATTATTATTATTTGTAAAAGGTGGAGGGCAATAACGACAAGAGGGTCATGTCCCATGCAAAGAATTCAAATTTTCCAAGAAGAAAATATATGGTACATAATTATGTTTTACATTGCTGCAAAGTCGGTTAAAAGTAAAGAATAAATGGGGGTAACTTTTAAGAAGTATCCTCAAACGACTAAAACTTAAATCTATGTACAAGCTTCTTTTTTTTTTTTTTTTTTAAGTAAGGGAAAGACTTGATATATATATATATATATATATATATATATATATATATATATATATATATATATATCAATTGGAGTACAAGCTTTTTGAAAAAAAAAAAAACTGTGGCCTATTGATCAAAAAATATATTGAATGCATAGTATATTGAGTACCATATATGATATAATAATATATTTATTTTCAAAATTGAATATAAAATATATTTTTCCAATGCTCAATATTTTGTTTTCAACATAGAGATTGTATAGATTCTGTCAAATATAGAAAATAAATACATAGTAATTCTTTGAGTTTGAATCTCATTATTTTCACTTTCTATTCTAATTAAAATTAAATAATTAAGCACATGGTAGCGGTGTTTTTACTTGAGTGATTGTGTTAAAAAATAATATAAATCATATGTTAAGATCCCGAGTTTAAATATTTAGATTGAGATTTTTTGAATGATATTTTATTCTTTGTTTGTGTATTTTTAGAATAAAAAATTCAAAACTAGTTTTGTATAAAAATAAAAATCAAAACGATATTATATTATGTTTTTCCAGTTAAAAGTTAGAGTTTGATTATTAGTCTTAAACGGTTCGACAAAAAAAAGAAGACATAATTTGCCTAAAATGTAATAATTTGAAAACAAGATAGACCAAATTGATAATGCAAGTCGTATCTTACCATAATCTCATTAGGTAATTTATGATAATTATATATGTGAATGTAATAACGAGTGTGAATTTTTTTTTATCGAAAGATCTATGGGGTTTGAGCTATACAATAAAGGACAATTTTCTTTCATTATATGACTATTAAATAAACTGAAGTCATTAAAATTCAAATCTTATTTTACTCAAGGAAACTGCCAGAAACACAACAGTTGGTTGGACTCAATCTACTTGTTCAGAATTCTTTCGTTTTGGCTGCTGTAGATGTAATTAATTACACCCTGGAACTAGTAATTGGCAAAATAAAGACAGATACATAAGTTTTAAGGAATACGTTGGCCAGTTTTGCATTAGAACAGGAATCCATTGTAGATTAGGAAAAAGAGAGGAAAACAAAACTAATAACGAATCGCAAAACCAATTTTGAAATGGATTCCTACGTAGCAAGGAAACTGTCAGATATAGATCCGCGTGCGCCCGCGCTCGAGCCCAATTCTCTTCATAGAAAACAACATTATCTCTTTCTTTCCTTATGAGCAATCCAAGAAATTCAGCAATGGCTATCCTCTCTGATCATCAAGAAGATCAGGACAGTAACAAGAACCGAGATATTCAGCAAACTACAGCCATGGAAGAAGAAGAGAAAAGGACCAAACTTGGTCCAAATAAAGGCAATGGTGTTGACATGGAGAATTATTCATGGACACAGAACCTCCAAGAGGTTAGCATACATGTCCCAGTCCCTCAAGGAGCAGGTTCAAAGCTTGTTCTCTGTGACATAAAGAAGAACTATGTGAAAGTTAGACTAAAGAGTCAGCCTCTAGTGATTGATCGGGAGCTGTTTCAGTCTGTGAAGGTTGATGATAGTTTTTGGTCTCTTGAAGATAAAACCACGATCACTCTGCCCCTGACTAAGAACAATGGAAGTGATTGGTGGAAGTCATTGTTAAAGGGAGGACCTGATATTGACACACAGAAGGCTGAACCAGAAGCAAGCAAACTGTCTGATTTGGACTCGGAAACAAGGGCTTCTGTAGAAAAGATGATGTTTGAACAAAGACAGAAACAGCTGGGACTTCCTACAAGTGAGGAGATTGAGAAACAAAAATTGTTGAAGCAATTCATGGCACAACATCCAGACACGAACTTCTCACAGGGAAAGATGTTTTAGAGGAAAATCAAATGTGATGTTAGCCTTTAAATTTCCCTACTTTTGGATTAGTGAAGAATTTAGTATTTATATATTTTGTAACCATTCCATATTTTGGCCGAATAAAACTAAGAAAGGCTTCTCCTTATTTTATATCTGATTTTAAATTTCCTTCAATATCATTAGATGACTGCTTTTTTTGCTTGTGCTTAATAATTTTGCTGCTTCATAGAACTCTAACCTGGCCTAATCATAATTTATAAAAATTAAGATTCAAAAAATAAAAATATAATGTGGATATCTTCCTCCACTAAATTAAGTTTAGAGTCTCATTATTACATGATTAATCTCATGATATAGTTCGAATCCGTTAAGTCTTTCGATAAAAATAAATAAATAAATAAATAAAAAATAAAAAATAAAAAAAAATTCTAAGTATCCACATGTCCACTAGCATTACAATTTTCCATTTACTTCAAAAAAATTCTCAAATAGAAAATTTATTTTCTGTTGTTTGATTAAAAAACAAAAAAGAAAAGAAAGAAAAACCCTGTGAAAACAGTCATAATAATTGGTCCAGCATTGAGTTTAGAGAGCCTTTGTCCACAAAGCCCAATGAACAAAACATCAGCCTAGCCCATTGTATAAAATGTACTCCTCTAAGCTTCACTAGGCTTCCTGGCTCAATCCGAAGAACTCTTTCTTGAGGATCCATGGCCCATGTCTAATGTCTCAAATAAATCCATAATTAATAAATTTCACGGTATTCTAACCACAAAAAAAAAAAAAAGAAAAAAAAAAGGAGTATTTTAAGAAAGTATGTTATTTAAAATTTTGACGAGACAAATATTTTGGAACAAATGGTGATCGGTTTTGCATTAAAGCAGGAATCCATTATAGATTAGGAAAAAGGGAGGAAAATAAACCTAATAATTGCAAAAACAATGTTGAAAAGGATTCCTTCCCGGCAAGGAAACTGTTGTAAACAATATATATATGAAAAAATTCCTTTTTTTATTCATTAATTTAATTAAATCAAATTTAAAATAATTATGAAAAAAATAACTTACTAATAAAAATATTTTGCTCTTAAAATTTAGCCATGCGTAAAATCCCTACAAGGATAAATATTTTTTTTGTAACAAAATTAAGATCTTTCTTTAAAAATTATATGTTAAAGGTATTTGTATATATAAGATAAAATATAAAAATATTGTTTTTTCTTTTTGTTAGTAAAGAATAGGAAATGAAAGAAAGAACTGATTTTATTTAGTAATTAGGAGTATTTTAAGAAACTATGTTATTCAAAATTTCGACAAAGACAAATATTTTGAAACAAATATAAATATAAAAAGAAAAAATATAAATACAAAGGAAAACAATATCTCTCAGAACAAATATAAATACAAAAGGAAACAATATTTATCTCTTAGAACAAATATGAATATAAAGAAAGACAATATTTTTCAACAGAGAACGCATAACAAAAAATGTTAACATTTTTATGTTAAAGGTATTTGTATATATAAGGAAAAATATAAAAAAATATATTGATTTTTTTGTTAGTAAATAACAAGAAATGGAAGAAAAAATTGATTTCTTTTATTTTTTATCTGACATCCTGTCAAAATGAAAACTAAACATCATTTTCTGCTTATTCTTGCAGTTGCTTTTTTTGTCATATCCTGTCAACTATCAATTGCAGCTGAAAAGAAACTTCTTTGGGCTAAGCACTATATTTACATTACTAATGACTTGCCTGGAGACCCCTGAAAGAAATTGATGGTTCACTGCAAGGACAAAAACAACGACCTCGGATTCCATTATCTGTCTCAAAAAGAGGAATTTTTCTTTAAAACAAGTATCGACTTTTTCAGAAGAAGGTTGTTTTTCTGCAACATGCAATGGAATCAAAAGCAGACTTATATTGATGCATTTAGGGCAACAAGAGACGAGAATAGATGTAGAAAGTATTGCAAGTGGTCGGTTAGGAAGGATGGATTCTATTTTAGTAATGGAACTTCCACTTGGAATAAGGAGTATCAGTGGTAGTGGAAGTTTTTCAATTGAATAATGATCGTAGCACAGAATAATAAAACATTGCAATAATTTTGATTGATTGGTTGTTATTTTTCTTTTTTTTTTTCATGAATACCCATCTTTTATGTGTGCTTTTTCATCTCATAAATCTAAAGATAAATTTGTGAAATGATTATCTCAATCTAAAAATTTATACTCTTAGATGAAGTGTTATAAATAATTTTATATTATTTTTTAATATATTTATTTAAAATAAAAAAAATTAAAATTAAAATTTGCATAGATCCACCATTATTTGTATTTAATTATTTAATTTTAATTTGAAGAGAAAAAAGAGGTGATGAAATTCAATCTCAAAGTCGTTTAATCACCAAAGCATTGATATCATGTTAAAAAATTATTTCAATCTAAAAATTTAATCTATTAGATAAATTCTTAAAAATAAAATGTTAAATAAAGTTTTAGAAACAGCTTTACATTACTCCCCCGTAAAATTGATATACATGTATTTTAAAGGTGGAGGGCAATATAGACAAGAGGGTCATGGCTCATGCAAAGATTTCAAATTTTCCTAAAAAAAATATATACTATATATAGTATGTTATACGTTGCTGCAAAGATTTCGAAGAAGACAGGAATCCATCAAAGTTGGCTGAACCAGAAGCAAGCAAACTGTCTTGCCTTTACTGATGCGGGAGCATCCACGCATCCGCCTCCAATATTTTGTATGGCACTCTTTAAGTGATCGTATTGTATTTATTTTGTTGTCTTTTTATTTATTTTGTTATCTTTTTATTTGTTTGGTTTATTGTCTTGGGCTAATTAAGTAGTCCTCGTGAGGGATTTCGAGTTTCCTAGGGACGTGGCCGCATGTTTCCTATTTAAATGGACCAAAGTCCAACAACGAAAGAGGAAAACTATCCAGAAAGCTCAATCTGGTTGGAAGGGAACGAAATCGTCAGACAAAACAGAACCGTCCAACAACGAAAGAGGAAAACTATCCAGAAAGCTCAATCTGGCTGGAAGGGAACGAAATCGTCAGACAAAACAGCTGGTGCAGACATCGAGCAACGTAGAAAAAACCAACAAAAAACGATGTCGCTGGTTGATCCAAACAGTTGCAGGAAGAAATGATGTCCTAGGGACCCAGCAACCACTGCAAAAAATAAGTACGAAGGAGAAAACAAAACAAAAGAGCTGGAGCATCATTAATTTCCTCAAAAAGAAACCAATTCCAGCCGCAAGCCAACCGAACTCACAACTGGAACCGCAAGCAAACTGTCTGATTTGGATTCGGAAACAAGGGCTGCTGTAGAAAAGATGATGTTTGATCAAAGACAGAAAGAGCTGGGACTTCCTTCAAGTGAGGAGATTCAGAAACAAAACTTGCTGAAGCAATTCATGAAAGAAATTTATTTTTCTGTTGTTTAATTAAAAAAAGAAAAGGAAGAAAAACCCTGTGAAAACAGTCATAATAATTGGTCCAGCATTTAGTTTAGAGAGCCTCAGTCCATAAAGCCCAATGAACAAAAATCAGCCTAGCCCATGGTATAAAATGAACCCCCCTCTAATCTCCACTAGGCTTCCTGGCTCAATCCAATGAACTCTTTCTCGAGGATCCACGGCCCATGTCTAATGTCTCAAATGCATAATTAATCAATTTCATGGTATTCTAACTACCCAAAAAAAAAAAAAAAAAGAGTAAATTATAAATTAATCCCTTTATTTTCGAGAAATAAATCAATGAGTCTCGTTTTTAAAAAAACTAATAATTTATTTTTCTGAGCAGCATTGATCACACATAATTTAATCTTATTTTATTTAAAAATATCATCTTTTCTTCTTGATCTTTTTATATTTGTCACTTTTTTTTCTATTTTTTACAATAAAAATTCTTAATAAATTAAAAAACAAAAAATATTAAGCCACGAGAAAATTTAAAAATATAAAGATTAAAAAATTAATTTTTAAAATAAAAGAAACTAATCAATTCGTTTTTTAAACTAGAAGGATTAATATATACTCAAAAAAATTCAAGGTCGGCGACTGCAATCCTTCCTCCCCAAGGAATTAAGACTCCTACATATACCAATATCATCAGTCCCCAAGAAATCACATCAAGACTGAGCTTTCTACGATTTTTCTCCTCTAAAGACCCAAATAATTCTTTTATTTATTTATTTATTTATCAAATTTATAGCCATTGCCACAATGCTTTGGTGCTCTCACTGCACCGGATATGGCCAACCTTTATGCCAAGATGATTTCTTGTAAGTATAATTTCATGGGTTCTCTTAATTAATTATTGCTATCTATTATCAACCTTAATTATATATTAATGATTTTATTTAATAAACTGTAGGTCATGTTCTGGGTGTGGTAAGGTTCTTAGCATGTTGAATTGGCAGAGAAGATTCAAGACAAGAAATTCAAGAATTAAAAGAACCAAAAGAAGAAGAAGGACCATACAAGAAACTGATGACGAATCATGCGTAACTGGAGAATCATCTGGAAATATCGATGATGGTTTGTCGGATAAAGCTGAAATGCCAAAGTGAATAATAATAGTGGGGAAGATCGAAGATGGGAAGGAAGGAGGAAAAAAGGATGTTATGAGCAAAATTTGGTGCCTTGCTCTGTTTTTTTCTTCAAGATATTCTTGAGTCGTTTACACGTTTGTAGAAGAAATTTAATTTGTTTAAAGAATACAGTTTGACTAATTAATTCGGTTTTTTTTTTTTTAAGATAAGAAATTTCATTGTTATTAGTTTTAATTTTAACCAAATTAACTTAAAAATATTGGTTACTCAGAGATTAGCTTCGGTGACCGGGCCTTCTTGTTGAAACGTTTTTTGTTTATCTCGTGGGAGGTCTAATGAACTTGCATATATTATGCAATAATACATTTTGTATTTAAAGTAGAATGTTGAGTATTGAATATAAAATATATTGAATGCGTACTATTACATATGACGTAATAATATATTTTGTATTCAATATTCTGCTTTTCAATACAAAAATTGTATTGATTCTGTAAAATATTAAATATAAATAATAAATATTTCTATTTTTTAATTAAAATGAAAAAATTACGCATAAGATTATCTTAAGATGTTGTATTGAAATAATTATTTGATACTTCGTGTCATATAAGAAATAGTGGAGAATCGTTAAATTCTAATTTTTTTTTATTTTTTTATTTTCGGTGAATTTTAACTTTTAACTACTTCTAACACTTATAAATATATGAATTACTTTTTCATTTTTCCGCCCTTTAGACTGCAGAAAAATTGGATCAACGGCTTTCCTTTTACCTCTTATCGTCCTTCAAGAAGAATTTTGTGGAAAAACAAGAAAAAGAAAAGAGAAACTAAGAAAAAATATGTGGAATAATTGAATATTATTAATGTGTACTTGTAAATACAGTCAACTAGAACAGAACATCCTTGTATAGTGGCACACGAGTTGACATTAATTGGGTCATCTTTGCCATTTGTTTGCCTAAAAAGTCATGACATCTAGAAAAAGTTGTCAACTAAATTAAGCTAATCATGACAATCATCGATAACAAGCTAATCATTCATTTTTTTCTTCTTATTGAATGGTTTGTTAGGTCTAGAATTATGCAAGAAATTTAATGTTGCTAAAAAAAGTTTCTCCAAGTTTAGAAAGTTTGTAATGACAATTAACAATAATTTTCACCATTACTACAATCAAATTCCAATTTATATATATATAAAAAATCAGCAGAAAGAAAATAACTGTTCAATAAAAATATTTAAATATAAATCATATGTTTTATAAAATGCCCCCATTAAAAGTCATTTTTAAGAACCTACAATGAAAAAGGAGATATTTTCAGAAAAATGTGAATAAAAATGATGATTTTGAATATCAATTAATAACATTTTTAATATGTAAAAGGTTAAAAATACCAAACTTAAAAAAAAAAGAAAATATCAAGTTTTGAAAATCGTGTTGGAACTTGAAAAGATGTCTCGTTTTTCTCTCTCAAGAAAGGATCCACGTCTAGAATTAAGACTCAAGATTAGTAACCAGCTTATGCTACCAATCCTATCAATTGGTACAAGTGCTAAAGATTCTAGCTTTTTTTTTTGGTTCATTGAGAGATCTATAGCATGGTGAAAAATTTTTACCTTTAATTTTGATATATTTTGTTCAATTCGATCTGCATTGCACTGCAGAAATCCAGTTAGTCTAATCCATTTCTTTTCAAATTTATTTCATTGACATTCAAAAATTCCAAAATACATTAATGGTATTAAATACTATTCATCTCATTTTCAAATAAATAAATAAATAAACATTCATCTTGAGTTTTACCTGAAGAGAGAGAAAAAAAAAAAAAAAAAAAAAAAAAAGACATCATGCTTGATCAATCATCCATTGTGCATGCCTCATCTCGTTGGATCAACTGTACCTCAAAGTCTTGCCGTTGAAGTACTATGGGCCACTCTATCAAAATTTAGTGATCTGCACTATATAAAAAATATTTAAACTCATAAAAAATATCTTGGATAAAATATTTTTATCTTTATTTTATTTTTTTATTAATTTTGGAGAGAATGATGGGATATATCTTCATTTTTTTATTTTCTAAAATTTATTTATTTAAATTCAATAAAAAAATTAAGATACAAAAATAAGTAAAACAACACAATAAAATTAAATAAGTGGAGAGACTTTTGTAACCATTAACCCATAAAAAACCCTCGTCACTTGAGCTAATAAATGGGCCCTGAACCTAACACGACATGTTGGAAGAAACATGGGCCTTCAACCGAACCTTGGCCTTTTGCTTTTGCCCACTAAAGTAATTCACATGCTTTGTAACGTGACCTCTAAACTTGGATAAAATTTTATGATCTCCACCATATAAACTAAAAATGGTATAAAATTAAATGAGTATAAAATCCATCTGAGAAATCGAATCACTAGTATAATCCAAAAATGGAATAAAATTAAACGAGTCAAATCCAGTTGAGAAACCGAATCGTGGTGCATGAATTCGAAACAGAGGAAAAATATTAAGTTAATTAAATAAGTTTAAAACAATTATAAAAAAATAATATACTAATAAAAATATTTTACTCTCAAAATTTTAGGATACAGTAACAAAAGATATTCTTTAAAAATTTTTATATTAAAGGTATTTGCAAAGAATAAGTAAAAAAATATTAATTCTTTGCTAAGTAAATGAGTTAAACATTTTCTAAACTTTAACGTGTTTGAAATTGAGTCTTTGAACTTCAAATTTAGTTTTTAAGATCTCTATACTTTTAATTTTTTTAAGATTCATTCCATCATTTAGTTTTCTGTTGTTTATCCCAAAAAAAATTACAATCACATAAATAATTTCATAATGGGAATCATTCAATAAGATTTATATATGGATTTTCAAAAAAATTGAGATCATTTCAGGTTATTTTTTGTTATTTTCTATATTTTTAATATTAAAAAAGATAAACAAGTATACTTTTTTGATTTTGAAAATTCAAGATTTTTCTAAAAAATAGATTAGGTTTTTTTGAATGTATGTGCAAAACTTTAACTCAAAACACTAAGAATTAAATTATTTAGAGGGGAGTGTGATAGCTGAAAATCATTAGATAGATTAAATCTCAAAAAATTAAAATTTCAAAGATTTCAAAAACTAGATTTAAACTTCAATGACTCAATTTTAAATGAGTTAAAGTTCAAGAGAGGTTTGACCCATTTTAGCCTTTTTTGTCAGTAAATAATAAAAATGGAAAACAATTAATTTTTATCCGACAAATATTTTGGAACAAGTATAAATGAAAAGAGAAATAATATTTTTAGAACAGAAGAAGCATCATTTACTCCTTTTGCAAAATGAATACCAGACATCATTTTCTGCTTGTTCTTGCAGCAACCTTTTATCTCCTATCCTGTCAAATATCAATTGCAACTGAAGACGATTTTCTTTGGATTTGGCACCATATTTACATTACCAATGACTTGCCTGGAGACCCCTTAAAGAAATTGATGGTTCACTGCAAGGACAAAACCAAAGACCTCGGAGTTCATTATCTATCTCAGAAAGAGGTGTTTCACTTTAAAGCAAGTATCGACTTCTTCAGAAGAAGACTGTATTTCTGCAACATGCAATGGAATGGAAAGCAGACTTATATCGAGGCATTCAAGGCGAAAAGAGACGAGGATAGATGCCGAAAGCATTGCATGTGGTCGGTTAGGGAGGATGGGTTCTATTTTAGCAATGGAAATGGCAATTGGAACAAGGAGTATCAGTGGTAGGGGAAGTTTTTCAATTGAATAATTTTTCTATCAGAAAATAATAAAACATTTCAATAATTTTGATTAGTTGATTGTTAATTTTGTTTTCTTTTATTAGTACTCATTTTTTATGTGTTTTTTTCATCTCTTTTTAAATCTAGGGATAAATTTATCAAAAGACCATTTCAATCTAAAAGTTTAAAGAAGTCTCATAAATAATTTATATTACTCTCTAACACATTTCCAAATAAAAACTTTTCGAGTTTGAAACTTATACGGACCCATCAATGCTTTATGACTGATTATTTAATTTTAATTAGAAAAGAAAATAAAGGTAATGAGATTTGAATTTATGATCTTCTAGTCATCAAAACTCTAATATCATGTCAAAAGATTATTTTAATTGAAAAATTTAATCTATTAAGTGAGATCCCAAAAATGGATTGTTAGATGAGATCTTGTAAACAAATTTGTATTCGAAAAGAAAACAGAGACGGTGAGATTCGAATTTATGATTGTTTGATTATTAAGATTATGATACCATCTCAAAATACTAATTTAAACCAAAAATTTAATCAATTAAATGAGTTCTAAAAAAGGCTGTTATATGAGATTTTAGAAATGATTTTATATTGTTAGTTAATAAAACTGATTTTTTTTTTTTTTTTGGAGGTAACAGAGACAAGAGTGGTTATGTCACCAACAAAGATTTCAAAAATTCCTTTAAAAAAAAAAAACTATATAATTATGTTATACAGTGCAGCAAAGATTAGCTAAGAGTAAAAAATAAATGGGGCAACTTTTAAGAAATATCCCCAAAGAATCAAAACTTAAATCCATGTACAGGCTTTTTTCTTGATTTATTTCTATAAGCGATAGACTTGAATTATATATAAAGTAAATGAGGGTGAAGTACTTGCATATCATAAGACAATTGGCAGCATCTCAATAATTTATTTATAATTTGTCCATACCATATGTTTGGGACCGATAGCCTTTGAAGATTTGAAGGGTCAACTAAAGTAATTCATTCAAGTTGCCTGGCTAATGGAGGAAATTAAAGTCTTCACTTATGACGCCACCTCTTGGAGGGGTATAGTTGAATATGAAGGAATATGTTCCATCATGGGCATCAAAATAATGTCATGTTTTGTTGCCAAAAAATAGCTCTGAAATAAAAGAAATCTTCAAGAATAATCAAGATCAAAATCTAAAGCGATTTTCTATTCTTTCAAGGGCTATAAATAAAGAGTTGAAGAGATAGAATAGGCATTGCATTCGTAGAATATGACGAATTGAGAGAGAAGAGAGGTCTAACATGAGGATCAGAGTCTTGTGTGGAAGCCAAGGATGACTTGCCTGCTTATCTCAGGAAAGTTTCTATGGTGAACTTAAATCTGTAGATGCTTTTTTGTGATTTTGTAGGGAGTCAACCTTGGATTTCCTATAGTCTCTTCTTTCTCATGCTATGCTTCTCTCTTCTTCCCCCACAAGAGCAAAAAATATATAAAGAGTATGTATTTAGACATTTACTTGTTGCTTGATGGTGTTTAACATAACATTTTGCACATTTGAATATGATTTTTACGTATATTCTTTGATGCAATGACATTTTCTATATTCGTAATGACATAATAGAATCATATTTGAAGATTTAATATGATCGACGTAAGTCGATTTACTCTTTACATTATTATCAAATCATAAAAAAATACATAAGGAAATAATTTCTTTTAAATATATCAATGCACATGCGAATGAGTTGTTTAATTTTTGACTTCAGAATTTAATTAGCATCGATGTATTAAAATTGTCATTAAATGCTTTTACAATTGAAAATTTTTCATGAATTCGAGACTTTTTAAAAGAAAGTAGAACACTAATATTAATTGAGTTACAACGGGTCGATTATATTTTTTGAATTTATTAAACCAACTAAATAAAAACCATATTAAGAAATCATATCTAAGTATATAAATAAAAACCATATTATAAAGAGTAAATTATAAATCAGTCCCTCTAGTTTCAATAACTAATTAATTAGTTCCTATATTTTTGAATCTATTTGTAATTTAAATAGTTTTTATTTTTTTAATAAATAAAAAAGGAAAAATTATGAAAAAAAATGATAAGAAGATAACATATTTTTAGAACAAATAATATTACATTAACAATGTGGTCAACACCAGTCAATAGCCTTATTAATTAATTTTTGAAATAATAGGGACTATATAATTCATTTTTCAAAACTAGAAAGACTAATTTATAATTTACAGCTATTATAAAAAGCTAACATGCCAATGTTATGTAGAAGTGTACTAGATATTCATGTATAACCTAATAGAGCTTTCTTCACCTTCAATTCTAATGGAGTACCACTGGAAGTTTTAGAGACTTGCCTGTGACTATTGCCTTGTTTAAGTGCAACGAGCCTTTAGCCTTAACTCCTTTACTCTTGGCTTATGCCAATCACAACATATACCAAGTTATTTCTTATTCTTTTCCTCAGAATTCTTCTAGTCTTTTGTGGTTAGTCACACTTTGGGCCACTTCTTATTTTCCTAAAATTATTTCTAAATCATTTTATTTTGATGCCAGCATAGAGGAGTCCTGTTCAATCATCTGGAAATATAGCAAATGTATGGACCTCGAAAGAGTTTGGCGCTATTGAAGAGGAAAGAGACATTTTAGTGCATGACGATATGATTTAGATTTTATTCCCTCTCCAATTCTCCCTCTATTATCCCAAATCAACAAATTAATAAATTCTATTAGATTTTAGAATCATCTGATTTGATACAATCAATAAAAACACATATCTTTCTTCTTCTTTACATCCTTTGTTTTTGTTTTTTAAACTCCTCAATCTCTCGTTTTCTCTCTAAAATCTAAAAAAATATAGAGTAAAATATAAATTAGTCTCAATTGTTTTGAGAGATGAATGAATGAATTAATTAATTCTTCCGTTTAAAAAACTAATCATTTAGTCTTCATGTTTTTAAATCTATTTGTGACTTATTTTTTTTTCAATTTATTTTAATTTTTTGTTTTTTTTTTAAAATATAAAATATAAAAAATATGGAAAGATTGATGAGAAAAAAGAAATTTTGTAGAATAAAAATAATATTAAATTAAATAAATAAGTAATTTTTCCAACCTTCCAGTTTTGGGTTTTTACTATCCGAATAAATAATTTGAAGAATTAAACTCTAGGTTAAATTCAACTTCAAAACCAAAATAAACTTAGAAAATAATTTAATAAATAATGATTTATGAAAAATAAATTGAGATTAGAAACAAATAAGTAATTTTTTTCAGAAAATAATCTTTTTGGACAATTATTATTTTTTATTAAATATAATCAACTCATTATTCATTTCTCAAAACCCAGTTTATTTTTTATTATTTTTAGTTTATTTAAAATATTAGGTGCGGATTTCTTATTTTTAAAAGTTTTTTTAATCTGAAAATCACATATATGGATAGCAACCAATATTTTGTTTGTTGTGCACATTTTAAAAAACTATAAATGCTTGGAAAATGTACAATTCCATATATTTTAGATTTGACTAGTAATATTTATCAAAAAATAGTAATAAAAAAATTGACTTGTAATAAATCAAATTGTTGAAGATAATATTGGAAAATCCGTTCTTTTGGACACGTGGTTTTATATACAAGTAAAATCAATGTCAAACAAAAATTGAAAGCAGGCCTGAGGTCAACACCAATAAAGCAAATAAGGATGCCAAGTCAATGAGTACTTGTACAACTTTTAAAAAGCAATGCAAATATGTGGACTAAATTATAAATTAGTCTTTTTAGCTTCGAGAAATGAAATAATTAGTTTCGAGAAATGAAATAATTAATTTTTTTTTTTAAATTTGATTTTTTTAGTTCTTATATTTTTAAATTTTCTTATACTTTAATTTCTTTAATTTAATTTATTTCTTATTTTAAGAAAAAAAAGTAAAAAATACATAAGTATTGATGATTGGATTTCTAAATTATAAATATCTTTTAAGAAATAATTTATTTCCAAATGTATCAAATACATTTATTCAACTTGAATTTCTAAACGAATATATTCAAAACTTGGATTTTATTCTCATATATTTTGCTTCAGATTGTAAATTAATCTTATGACATCCCTCTTGATCTTAAATTCCTCTCTAGAATTTCTAAAAAGTGATAATGATTGGATTCAACTCATCACGATAGCTAGGTTGTAGTTTAATTTCCTGTGTAGCCACCAGGACCCCCATAAAAGAATTGATGTCCACGCACACGTCCTTTAATTCCAACATCCAAGGCCTTATATGCGGCAATATCTGAAAACCCTTCAACATTATCAGCAGCAGTATAGCTAGTTTCATTCGCATATGCGATTTGCCAGCAAAATGCGTCGGTTGATTCATCGCCGCTAACTTCAACGCCGGTTCGCATCGGCGCACTTGGTAGATTAGGAGGACCGTATACTTGTCCACCCCAATCAATATAGGTAGCAAAGTTGTTCAATCCAGACGTGAATATGCGATTATCCCAGAATCCAACAACAGCATTCCTGTCTCCCATATAAAGACGCCAATTTCTAAGTTTTCCATCCTACAGGTAACAGAACAAAAAGAAAAGGAATGTAAGAGAGGATTTCTATCCTTAATTAACCATCCCAGTGGCTAAAAGAAAATTGCTTACCCAATCGATTATGAATTTAATAGATACTCTAGTTCGCGGACCTTGAGTGCGAAAGACAAAGTCGAGAGGGATATCCCGAGCTACATGTACAAATCCAGGACAAAATGTATTGAAACAACGAGATGAACCAGCCTATGTAAGAGTTGATTCATTAACATGTTGTGAGTTAGTATTGTATTCCACTTATCAGAATAATAAAAAAACACAAACACATTGAGAGAAAAGCTTGCACTTACATTAGTATATATATACATTCTAGTCTTATCATCGTTGCACATAAGTGGATTCACCTGAAATAAGAAAAAACAAGAAAACAAGTGGAGTTTAACTCATTCTATCTTATACCCCAACATCTGACTTTACTACAGGCCATCACTGTGATGTAAGAAGCAGTTCTTTCTATTAAAAATAAGGTTTTATATATATATATATATATCAAGACCTCAAACAATTTAAATTTTTTTAATTGAGACTTTAATTTTTTTATCCAATTTAAGAGTTTTACTCTTATGTTATTATTGTTTCAAACTCTAATATGTCACATAAGCATACGTGACAAGCTCAAGCCAATAATAGCTTGTCACATGTCATGATGGGCTTAAATTGACGATTGAGTTGATAACATGAAAAATTATCGTTAGTTAGAAGCACATTTGTTATTGGATAGGGTCTGAACAACAACAACACAAGAGTAGATAAATTGAGCAAAAAAAAATTCAAATTGTACGAAGTCTCAATATGTGTCAAACCCATTAAAAATATACTCACTAAAATTATATATATATAATGGCAACACAATATTTTAATAACATAATTCCCATAGACTTGAAAAAAAAAAAGACTTTTCTATTATCTATTTGAGATTAGCCAAATAAAAAAAAACTAGAATAGTGATCTCTCACGAACACAAGAGAAAACGTGTACCATGAAGCCACATTCAAGTTCACTTACCATCCACCCAACTTCTATATAGTCTGCATTGTTTTTCACTTTCATGCGAGAATAACTTGATTGAGGGTGTTGTACTTGAACCTTGTGTGTGGTAGTAAACATTCCAGCTCCATAGTATTTCTTGCTTGGGTCAACTTTAGTGCGTAATATAGCAGACTGTAACATATAAATAATTATGAATAACATTAATTGTATCACACAAATAAATTTTAAGAGATCAAAAGCCACATTAATTGTATCATATAAATCATTTATACGGTAATCAAATATTGATGATACTGCTAATTAAGTAGATGGTTTCATCCCAAAATTCCAATTGTTGTGCTTAGGCAAAAGCTAAGATCAAGTCTTGTTAGATGATGAGTTCATCATTTTCATTATTGAAAATGGTACTCGTTTCTATTTTTAGAATATCAGCATGACTGTTTGGATATATATATATATATATATATATAAAGGCAACAACTTACATGAAGACCAGGAGTTTCCACAGATTGAGGCTCGAATTTGGAAGAATGCATCTGTGATGCCAACTTAGCTCTGGAAAAATCTTTTTTACTACTTTTTTTATGGGAACCGTACCGACTGGACATCCCTGGCCATTAAGCCATATTTTACTTGGATCAAAGATAGTAGAGCCGTCATCAAATTCATCGCTCTTCTTCTTGGGATAAGAAGAAGGTGATATCTGCTCGCAATAGAGCAAAATTTTAAAGCAATTGTGTTGAAATAAGGACATAATTGAAAATAAAGTAAGAAAAAGCTGGAAAGCATACCTTAAAATTAAATGTATGATTCTTCAATAATGGATGGTCAAAAGCAGGTTGTTGGTAGAAATCAACACACCTGTATAAATCTCCATGTATTGTCTTTTGAGGGAAAAAAAGGATTCAAAGGTTCACATCAATATTAGTATTGTGCTAAATAATGGAAATCTCCTTTTTATTTCCAAGTAATTAATAAATAAATTTTGAAAAAAAAATAAAAGATTTAGCTAGCTCTGACCTTAATAGTTTTGACAGCTGGCTTATTCATAAGCTTAAATTCATGTTTCTCCAATTCCAAATCTTCTTCTCTAGATAGCTTCCTACCATCCATTCCATTATAGCTAAATACACACCATATGAACAAAATTGTTTGGATACTGCTCCTTAAATTCATGGCTCTCACCTAAGAAAATACTTAATTTGTAGCACAAATAAACCTCGTCACGAATTCTATATAGAAGACCACAACAAACAATTGACCAAAAACTTTAGTAAAATCACAAATCCCATTTGTGTGTTTGTTTGTGATTGTTTCCATGCTATCCCATCGATGGAATTGCAATAATAACCATTAAATCAGACTTATCAAATCATAGAGACAGTTATGACAGAGCAAGTAATAGTTCATCAAGGACCATGAGAATAAAGATTTGAGTTTGAATCGTAACATCCTTAATTCCTACCTCTTTTGATATAGTTTATTTGCAAGTTAGTTATATGTGTTTGCTATACTTCTTTTCTCAAAGCATTATTCATAATAAACATTTAATAAATATAAAAATATGATGTCCGAAACAACCTCACTAACCTTTCGTATTGAAGAGGACAACCTCGGAACTCTAAACCTTGCTTTGCATGCATGAATATAGTAGGTAGGATGTGATTATATATGCATATATAGATGCATAGGTAGATGTAAAATCAATGCCGATTTTGAGAATAAAAATCAATGCCAATTAAAAGCAATCCCGACGTCAACGGAAAATAGGCTCATATGGATATCACTATAATTTTTCAAAGGGAAAGCAAATTATTCTGGAAAAATACGTTTAATTAATCAACTAAAATATATAAAGGAATTTGGCTATACATGTTTTTTTTTTTTTTTTTTTTATGATTTAATTTGTCAATAAGAAAATGAGGATATTGATTACTACTCCTTCTGCCCAAATAGATTGTCTCATTAATTTGACTTTTTACATAATTTAAGAAAGTTATTAATTATAATATCATATTAAAAAAAATTTATACTTTCCTAAAATACATTTTTTTAAATTAAAATTGTTAGTTATCAAATTTAATCATATATTATATGGAAACAATATCAATTAAGGAGAAAATCTATCTAATATTAAAGTAGTAAAACAAAAGAAAAATCATTACCTTAATTAATTTAAACAGTTATGAAAAAATATCATACTAATTAATGGAAAATTTTCCTCTCAAAATTTTGGCATATAAGAATAAATATTTTTCATCTAAGAAAAAATTTCTTTGAAATTTTTATGTTAAAGCTATTTGTTTGTATAAGAAAATAACATAAAGATTATTGATTTTTTGTTAGTGAAGAACAAAGAATAGAAGGAAGAATTATAAAATTCTAAATACCAATCAAAAGTTTAAAATTTTAAATAAAACCCCCTCCTCTTATTAAAAAAATATAATAAATATTTTATTAACTCAAAATTTTCTTACTGTGATAACAATAAATTTAAGCTTATAAAAAAAATTTTAGATAAAAAAAATTATCTTTATCTTTTTTTTAAAAAAAAAGTTTAGAGAGAATGATCGGATATATCTTTATTTTTTTATTTTCTAAAATTTATTTATTCAAATTCAACAAAAAAAAATTAAGAAAAAAAAAGTACAACAACACAATAAAATAAAACAAAATAAGTATAGAGACTTTTGTAACCATTAACCCATGAAAAAACCCTTGTCACTCGAGCTAATAAATGGGCCCTGGACCTAACAAGACATGTTGGAAGAAATATGGGCCTTCAACCGAACCTTGGCCTTTTGCTTTTGCCCACTAAAGTAATTCATGTGCTTCGTAATATGGCCTCTAAACTTGGATTTTAGCCTATTGAAAAAACGAAACAGATCAAAAGGCTTACTTACCCTACCAATAATAATAATAATAAAAATATATATCATATTAATTGCTCATTAAAAAATTATCATATAAATTTTTATCCAACCCACATTAATTTATATGTCCATTTAATACCTAATTAATAGATACTAAAAGTAGTTCATGAAAATATTCATTTTAGTCTTTATAATTTTCAAGAAAAGCTTTTGTCCTTTTTTTTTTTTTTTTTTGCATTTTGGCCATTTTTTATAAGTATTTTGGTCCTCAAAATTTTTTTAAAAAATATTTTAGTTCTTAATTTTAAAATTTTATGCAATTAATCAAGTATGTTTAAAAAATCAAAATGAAATAGTAGATATTAATAGGATAAAGAATGGTATCCATATCCCGAAACTATATCGGTAAGTATGTATTTTTTTTTAAAAAAAAGATAATAATCCAGTCTATCTTTATGTAAAAAAGTCAATATTTAATTTTTTTATATATTTTAAAATGAATAAGTTATATCCTAATATTTTAAACAAACTTTTAATCTATCAGTTTGATAATTTTTTTGGTCAAACCACTAAAAAAAATTACGTGACTCACAAATGATTAATTTTTTATTTTGAAAATGCCCCTCAATTGAACGTGTACAAGTCACATGACTTTTTTTCTTAGGAACTTATAATGTAGTTGTACAATTTTTTGAGTACTAATGAAGTCACCTCTTTCAAATGAAAGAAGGTGGAATAATGGGTGGAGATGGATGAAGGCAGAGAACCAAAGAGAGACTGCAAGAAACAGAGGGCTGAAAGGAAAGAGAATAGAGCGCCACACTCACACTCCACAGAGGATGAACATGAACAAAACAGTGAAGCCATCACTGTTTTAATTTCTTTTGTAATGAAAGCTAAAATAGTTTTCTAGCATCTAATGTTATGTTTGACCTCTTTGAACTTAATTTTTTTTTAAAAGATTTATTTCATATTTTCATTTTATGTCATTTATGCTAAAAAACAATAATTAAATAAATGGTTTCACGATAGAAATTATTCAGTAAAATTTATTTATAGCTTTCCAAAAATTTAAAAACATTTTGAGTTATTTTTTATTTTTTATATTTTTAATAATAAAAGAATAAAAAATATATTTTTTGATCTTGAAAAATTTTCGAATTTTTCAAGTAGGTTTTGTAGAAGTGTACAACCTGATGGAGCTTTCTTCACCTTCAATTCTAAAAGAACATGATTGTACATCGCTATTGCAAATTCATGGAATATCCATGGATGCATAAAATAGTATGATTTTATTATGCAATCCAAGGGCTTGCATGAATCTGGAGATGTGATTGCCTAATTTTGTTGAAGGATCGGAGAGAAGGGAGCTCCATAATATCTTCAACCTTTTTTTTCCTTCATGTTAATTTGATGTCATCTTAGTAGAGTTAAAATTGAAACTTTAAAAATATTTTTTCTACAAGACTAGGATTTTCTTTATAAAGAGATGTTTGATCAGTTATTTTCCTAAAAACGTATTGTTCATACAATTTTTTTTTAATGATTTTGTTAATCAATTATTAATGACTAAAAATGGATAGTTGTTGGCCTAGTGATATACGAGCCGATCTTTAGACGAATTGAATCTATTTATTGAAAAAAATTAAATTTTATTGTTTTAACTATGAAGATTATTAGTTTTATTTATAATATGAGCCAGATGGGGGTAAATTTAGAATTATAAATAGAAAAAGTTTAACGTTTCGTCTCATAAATTAATTTGCAAGGATGGATTGAGCTAATTGAGCTATTTATTTGTTATTTGTTGAAAGTTTTGGACAAGTCAGGATCTGAACTGAAAAAGTTAAGGTCAAAATCATCCCAGGTCTAAACAGATTGAATAAATTTTTCTACGTAGAATTTGTAAAAGAGAAGTAAAAAGATGCAAAATCCAAAGGAAATCAAGATTTGGTTATCCATATCTCTGTCTTGGCATTAAATGGTTGCCACATACTTCCACTACACTGTAGCCAAAAACCTCGTTATCCACACCAACATTAAAATCAATAGCTAATTTATATAGCGTCCCAGAGTCAGCAAAAACGTTTTGCACAAAATGGACTCAACTACACAGTCTCTTTCCCAAGCCAAGCTTCCAGGCTGCTCAACTTCTCTAGCACCATCCATCTTTCATTCAAAAGCCTCACTCTTTGCTCATAATTCAATCACATTTCAGTCCCCTAAGAGCTTCTTCAGACAGCTACAAGGGGTTAGATTCAGAGCAAAGAAGCAGAGGATTCTTGGCGTTGTACATGCTTCTGGGGCTGAAGGAACATTGACTGATGTTCAAGAAAGATGGCTTCTTGTTCCTGTTGGTTAGTGAGTTCTGTTTTTCTTATAAGAATCAATGATTGATCACAATTCCTGTCCAAAACATAAATCAATCTAAGGAGAAATTCTTGATCATGCTTTCCAATGTTTGGTCGAGACCCAATTTACAGCTTAATCTGAATCAAACTTGATGTTTCTTCAGAATTGGAGAATGTGGGCTATGAAGTTTTGTCATGTTCTATGCTTTTTTTTTTTTTTTTTAAAGAAGAAGAATCTGAAAATGGTAAAAAGTGAAGTAATTATACAAGCCAATTTCTGCATTTCTTCGGTTTTTGCTCCAGGAACTGTAGGATTACAACATTTTCTCGATGCTGTTGCTATAAAGATTCATAGTAAAATTCATTTTGATTCTAAATTAATGATGCCCACTTGCTATATATGCTATTAATGTTATTATTTTCTTGCATTGAAGCAATACCATTTGTTGTGGCTAATGTAAATGATAGGTGATGGGGATTCAAGGCACATAGGTTTCCAGGTCAAGATGCCAGATGCTTTTGAAATTGCTTCTGTGAGTATTTCTATTATCTGTTCATGAGAATTCAATTTTACTCAAATATGCACCAATTAACAAGACCTTTTTTCTGGCATCGTTCTAGAGTGAGGTTACTGTTGGCCGCCTTCCTGACAAGGCAGACATGGTGATTCCAGTTGCAACAGGTTTTGGTTCAAACTGTCTGTCAGTTCAATCAATTTTAGACTTCCCTTGTTACTGTGTGCTGTGGCTAATGTCATGCTGATTTGGACAGTGTCTGCTCTACATGCCCGAATTCAGAAGAAGGGAGGAAATCTTGTGGTCACAGATTTGGATAGTACTAATGGAACATTCATTGATGAGAAACGGCTGCAACCTGGAGTTGCTGTCAGTTTATCGCCCGGAAGTCGAATCACATTCGGTACGAACTCAATCTAGATATATCATTTTCTCCCTTTTTCTGCATAATTATTGTACTGGTCTTTATATCCGAATCAAAGTCGATTGCGTTCAGATTCTTAAATATTTCTTGCATGCAGCATCATCTTTATTAGGATTTCAATAAGAATTTCATTGAGATTTAGACTAGCAATTGAAAGAGCACTTCAGAAAGCTAGCTGTTGAACTTATGAACTTGCATAGGATATCATGTGCTACCAACAACCCAAAAAGATTTTTTCCATGAATCTAATTTGCTAAAGAAGTTGACCTTCTTAGGGGCAACATCCATGCATTTCCAGCAGTTAGGCATTCAAAGGGATACTGATGTTTGTTAGAGTAGAAAAGACCAAGTCCATATGCTAGATTGCTACAATTTCCTTTTTTGGAGCTTGATGATGCATCACAGGCAATCCTAGCATGCTTGATGTAAAGTTTTAGAGAAATGATTCGAAGTTATATTTTGAATACTCTTTTCGTAGGTGCAATGGTTCAGTGTCTGAATTTCTGAAGTTCCACTTTCATTTGCTTGCGTCTTTGATCTTTTGTTGCAGGGGATACTCATCTAGCAATGTTTCTTGTCTCCAAGCTTGCCAATGTGGAAGAGCCAAGCAAACCAGAAGAGTCTCAAGACAAAGTCGAGACTGATAGCCCAACGGAGAGAAATGAAACCACAAGTTAAAAAGCATAGTTATTAGTTATATATTTGTAAAAGAAATATAGTTTGTGGATGAGCTAGAGAAGTTTCAATGCTATAAATTGAGCTTCTTTCCATATTTGTTTCCTCCAAATTTTGTTTAAGAAATCAAATTTATGATGCAATTATAAATTATTACCTCTAGTTTTGAGAAGCGAAATAAATAATCACCCTTGTTTTAAAAATTAATTATTTAATCTTTATATTTTTATATTTTCTCAGGACTTAATTCTTTTCGTTTCTTTTCAATTTAATTTGATTTTTTATTTTAATAGATACCAAAAAAATGTTAAAAGTATGGAAGGATTAATAATAAAAAAACACATTTTTTGAAATAAAATAATATTAAATTAAGCTTGGTTAACATTAATTAAGAAACTAAATGATAAGTTTTTAAAACAAGGACTAATTAATTTATTTATCAAAACTAGAGGGACTAGTTCATAATTTACTCTAAAATTTATCCCACTTTACTTTTCTCATTCTAAAATTCATACAATGCTAAATTATCTCTTAGTCCACGGCTTTTCAATTTGATTACAACATAAAATATAGACCCTTGACTCTTGTTGACAATTGTTTTATTAAAACATAGATTGGTTTTTTCTTAATAAAAAAAAAAAAACGATTTGACATTTAAATTATTGGAAAAAAAAGCCAACATAATGAGAGGGTTTAGAGAAAACTCAATAAATGCTTTAAAAGTCAAGGGACTAACTTAGAGGTTTTTAAGCACAAGGACTAATTTACAAATAAATTCAAAACCAGGGATTAAATAATAATTCACTGTCTCAGTTTTCAAGAGTACATTATACATTAGTCCTTTCTGTTTTGAAAAATAAACTAATTAGTCTTTTTCATTTAAAATTAATTATTTAATTTTTAATTCTCCCAATGGCTCCCATGCTGAAGCACATTAAGATAACCAAAGTTGTTATATAATCTAACTTCGAACCCCACCCCACATCCCCCCACCCCTTCAACAACCCCCCACCCCCCCTCAAAAAAAAAAAAAAAAACAAAAGAAAATTTTCTAACGTCCCACGTTCCCCAGCTTGTCATCATATTCACAAGACTACCTTTTAGATTTTTTTTTTATTATTCAATAAGAAATTTTTTAAGAGTAAATTATTGATTACTTTTTTAGTTTTCAAAAATGAATTAATTATTTTTATTTTAAAAGCTTTAAATTATTTATTTTTATTCTGATAAATAAATTAATTAGTTTTTTAAAAAAAAACATATAGTTTATCACGCTTCATTTAATATTATTTTATTCTAAAAAATATTTATTATTTTATTCTAAAAAACTATTTTTTCTCTCATGAATTTTTCTTTAATATCTATTTATCTTTTATTATTTTTAGAGGGAGAAAAAAAAAAGAAGATGAAAAAAAGGTCCATTTTCCATGAGAAACTTCTTAGAAACGGCCAGGGACTAATTGAAAATTCAAAATACAAGAATGAAAGTAGGGTATTTGTTAATATTTAGGAATGAAAGTGTACTTTACACAACCATATCAAAAATTCAAGATCTGTTATCACCTGCAGCAAGGACTTTCTAAAATTTCACATGCACCCCTATAAATTACCAAACGCAGCCTACATGAGTAAGTCCTGATTCCTCAATCCACCAGACAGCCAAAGTTTTACGAGAGGGAAAGAGAAAGGCAGAAGCTGAAGCAAAAACCCTCTCTCTTTTCTCTCTGTTGGATCCAAAATGGAAATTTTACAGTCTCATAGAGTGGAAATGATAAGCATAGCTGTGGCTCTTGTTGCCATTGGTGCTGGCACTGCTTTTTATTTCTACATCACCAAGAAGCCTAAGGGTATTCTTTTTTTGTATTCTGGTATCTGGGTTGTTGTTATTTTTGCATTTTATTTGTAAAGTTCGAAGCTTTTTGTTTTTTTTTCCTTTGATGGTTTGATTATTATTTGTTTATAATGCCCAAGATTTCAAATTTATTGGCTATTTGATTAATTTTCATTCAAAATGAGGGGAATTCATTTGTTAGGATTGGAGATTATTTAGACTTATTTGCAAACTTAGCTCCTTACGATTGGTAAATGCGGAATTGGTTATTCTGGTTATGGAGTCAAAGCTTAAACCTTTGTGGGTGTAAATCAGGATTCGTGCAAATTGATTAATGTCTTGGCATGTCTTGATAGGTTGCTTGGACCCTGAAAATTTCAAGGAATATAAACTTGTTAAGAGAACCGAACTCAGTCATAATGTGGCTAAGTTTAAATTTGCACTTCCCACGCCGGATTCAGTTTTGGGACTGCCAATTGGACAACATATGAGTTGCAGGTTTGGTTTGTGGTTTGCATTTTTTGATTGGCGAAGTCCATTTTTGTTGCTTTATACGAGTTGATTCCATGAATAACTTAATTGAACCTTTTTATTAACAGAGGAAAGGATAGTGTTGGTGAAGAAGTCGCCAAGCCATATACTCCAACAACTTTGGATTCTGATCTTGGATACTTTGAACTGGTTATAAAGGTTGATTGATTCTAGACTGTATTGTTTGTGCATTTCATTATGTTATAAGACAGTTCTATTTTGGTTTGCCATCCTGATTTCATTTTCATGTAATAGATGTATCCACAAGGTAGGATGTCCCACCACTTTCGTGAAATGCGTGAAGGTGATTACTTGGCTGTGAAGGGGCCTAAGGTAAAACAATTCCCTCTCCTCAGTAGCATTTTTTTTGGCCTTAGGATTTTTCACTATTCCCAGTTGGTTTATCAAAATCAATTCGGTATTTGTTAAGCGAGTTTGGGTTTATCTACCGTAGAAAAATTGATTTTCTGCTTTTGAGCAACATTTTGTGCCATAAATACACAGTTTCTGCCATTGCTTTGCTTAAATGGTTGGGTTTCTTCTCAACAGTTAACTTTTTAAACCTTGTCAGTTAGCACAACTTGCATCACATTGTAGTTGCTCGTCAGAAACTTTATCACAAAGATTGGTCATTGATGTATCTATACGATTTTTCTAGGGGCGTTTCAAGTATCAACCTAACCAAGTCAGAGCTTTTGGAATGATTGCGGGAGGCACTGGAATTACTCCCATGTTCCAAGTATATATTTTAAAAACAATCTCTTATTTTGCAGCTGGATAAAATTATTAGTTTCATTTATTGACTACTTATCTTTCTTCTTTTGGTTTCTTAGGTAACTAGAGCCATATTAGAAAACCCAAATGACAAAACAAACATTCATCTTATTTATGCCAATGTCACATATGAGGACATTCTTTTGAAGGTAACTCTCTCTCTCTCTCTCTCTCTCTCTCTCTCTCTCTCTCTCATTTCTTTGGCGGATGTATTAACCAAGCATAACTCCATTCTGT
Source organism: Dovyalis caffra (assembly GCA_963924115.1). Taxonomy (NCBI): domain Eukaryota; kingdom Viridiplantae; phylum Streptophyta; class Magnoliopsida; order Malpighiales; family Salicaceae; genus Dovyalis; species Dovyalis caffra. Next base: position 1,284,302 of record CAWUPB010000913.1, on the reverse strand, counting down.
TTGCTTGTTTGCAGGAAGAGATCGATAATCTTGCAGCCATTTTTCCTAACCGATTTAACGTCTACTATGTTCTGAATCAGGTATTAGTTATTTCTATTTCTTTCCAACTCTTAACTTTTTCTTTCGCAATCGCTCTCTCTCTTACTTTATATCTTTTAAGTTGCATCACTTCTTAGATTCCAAGTTATTTATTGAAATGCTTGCTTTTCTGTTTTCTGAAGTGAGTTGAAGAGCAAACTTGTTTTCCATACCATGTAGAAAGATGCATATCTTAATAAGACTGCTAATAAAACAAAACTAGTAACTGCAAATCGCATTGAGCTGCTAGATGGTTTTTATGTGGCCATTAAAAGGAAAACCAGATTACTCTTGCAGTTTTCTAGATGCTCCATAAATAGTAGATGCATTCATTTTCAATGTAAGAGTTTCTAAATCTCATCAAAATGCATGATTTGTTGGTTTCATGAAGCTATCTTCTAATTGTTGTGTATATATTAATGTCAAAACTTCATGTTCAGCCACCAGAAGGATGGGAGGGTGGCATCGGGTTCGTATCCAAGGAAATGATTCAATCCCACTGCCCTCCACCAGCAACTGATGTTCAAGTAAATTTCTAAACATGCCATCTCCCTCTGTCCCTCCCTCCTCCCCTCCCTAAAGTTGACAACCAATAACCTTCCTTGTGCAGATTTTGAGGTGTGGGCCTCCACCAATGAACAAGGCCATGGCAGCTCACCTAAATGAACTTGGATACACTGCTCAAATGCAGTTTCAGTTTTGAGCCTTTGATGATGCTTCTTTCACTTTTCCCCATTGTCTTATCGATCTCTAAGAAGAGTATCTACATTAATTAATTCCAGCTCTGATGGGTTTCATGCGAGACTGGTTAGTTAAAATTCTTCACATAGGTTGAAGAGGAGGTCTATATGGATCACTCTCTGCTAAAAATTCCATCTGAATCCCGCATTGATATTCAAAACAAACATACTTTAGCTTTACGAAAATTCTTTTTTACGAATGAAATGGCTCCCTAGAGATCATGAACTGTTGGATTTGTGATCTCAGCAGAAAAGATTTTGGGGTTTGAAGATATGCCAAGGCCTATTATACATGCTGTTTAATTGCATCTTTGGTCATGCCATGAAGTTCATGGATTTCATGGTCTGTCCATACCTCCACGAATGAGGCTAATTGAATGTAGATATGCTACTTCTTCAAGAAAGTCAGGTTGAATGCTTCTTGTCCTTATCATCTGCACTAAATTTTCAGGGGCTTAACAGTCCGGATTTGAAAACTAAATTTTAAACGTTGATATGATATTTGATTGTTCAAATATGGATTTCATGATCTGTTCGTATCTCTATGAGTGAGGCTAATTTAACGTAGATATGCCACTTCTTCGAGAAGTCAGGTTGAAAGGGTCTTTTCCTTATCATTTGAAACAACTTCTTAAGGGCTTAACGATCCGGGGTTGAAAAATTTGATGGTGATTTGATATTTGATTGTTGAATCATGGAATTTCAAGTTGGAGGTTGAGCCTCTGATGATTGCTACTAGCGGATGAGGGGTCGTTAGTTATTGATTTTTTAAGTTGTTTGAATTGGGCCTGGTACAGCTAAGGGTAGGCTTACACACAGGAATGAGTTAGTGTCCAATGGGCGGCCCACTTCAGGCCGGGCTTGCTTTCAGTTTTACAAAAGTTAATTAATTTTCTATTGGAACCAAAATAATAATAATAATAATAATTTTCCATTTTTGTTTTTGTTTTATATAATTTCTCCAAAAATTTTGAGGTTTTATGGAAAATTCTTGAATTCAATTATTCATTCCCTCTCTTTCTTTTTCATCACAATATATATATATATATATATATATATATATATATATATATATATATATATATATATATATATATATATATAGACACGCGCTATCTTTTCTTGCATTTATAAAAGATGTGTAATCATTATAAAAAATAAACAGTATTAATAAATTTATTTTAAAAAATAAATTAAAAGAAAATTTATGTTCGTTCCCCACGCCATCAGAAACAACCTAAGCGGGCGTCTAAACTTTTTTTCCTTGTTCTATATCTTTTGGAGTAAATTAGAAATTAGTCCTTCTATTTTTAAAAAATAACTTGATTAGTCTTTTTTATTTACAAAACTAATTATTTAACTATTTAACTACGGCTCAATGCGCTTTATGCAATATTATTTTATTTAATAAAACGCCATTTTTTCTAGTCAATCTTTTTTTTTATTATTTCATAAAATTAAATTAAATTAAAAAAGAGCAAAAAAAATTAAGTTACTAGAAGATTTAAAACATACAGATTAATTAATTAGTTTTTAAAATAAAAAGACTAATTAATTATTTTTCAAAACTAGAAGGACTAATTCATAATTTACTCTCTCATTTTGCTTTAATTAACAAGCATATGTATCAAACTACAAAGAATAAACAATTCAAACTTTGTTGCTGCTGGCATTTCTCACTTCGGTACAAATAGTTATATCAAACTACAAAGAATATACCAATGTTTGCGACAGTGACAGTCTGTCATTAATGAAACATTTTGTGGGTAAATTATAAATTAGTCTCTTTACTTTTCTTTTCTTTTCTTTTTTTTTAAAAAAGATCAACTAGTTCTTTTTGTTTTAAAAATTATTATTTAGTTATTTGACCAATATTGACGATGCTTAATTTATAATTTTTATTTCACAAAATGTCTTTTTTTCTTATCAATTTTTTTTTTCACATTTTTTTGTTTCTTAAAAAAAATCAAAATAAATAAAAAAGGAGGAAAAAAACTAAGTTACAAAAAGGAGGAAAAAAACTAAGTTACAAATAAATTTAAAACCATGAGAATTAAATGATTAGTTTTATAAACGAAAGATACTAATTAATTCATTTCCAGAAACAAGAGGGACTAATTTACTATGCATTTGACGAAATCAAACTATTGACAAGAACATTGTAATGTTCATCCATTGTTATTGTCTAAGTGCCTGCTGCCCATGCATGCTTGCCTTTCTGTTACTTTCTCCTCTATATAAATCCTTCAAAACCAAGCTCATCAACACAAATACCACACTAGACTCTACTGGCTCTCTACCCTCTTCACATCAAGTTCTTTACCATGGCCTCAGCTTCTTCCACCTTCAAGTTCCTGTCACTGCTAGTAGCCTTATTTGCCGTTGTCGAAACCACAATGGGTGGAGACCCGGATATTGTTTCTGATTTTCTAGTCCCTCTAAATGTAACCAAAGTTGATGGAGCATTCTTCACATTCACTGGCATGCGTGCCCTTGTTGGTGGACCAGAACCTGCAGATTTTAAGGTCTTGAAAGCAAGTGCAGCTGAATTCCCTGCTCTTATCGGCCAAAGTGTTTCTTATGCAACCCTTCAATTCCCGGCCGGCACAACCAATCCACCTCACACTCATCCTCGCTCAGCTGAGCTCCTTTTCCTTGTTGATGGTTCTCTTCAAGTAGGATTCGTTGACACTACCAACAAGCTCTTCACCCAGACTCTACAGCCTGGTGACATGTTCATATTCCCTAAGGGGCTTGTCCACTTCCAATACAATGCTGATACTCAAAATTCAGCTTTGGCGATATCTGCTTTCGGAAGTGCTAGTGCAGGAACTGTGTCACTTCCTACCACCCTTTTCGCCACCGGCATAGACGATAACATCTTGGCTAAGGCCTTCAAGACTGATGTTGCCACCATTCAAGCTCTCAAGGCTGGTCTTGCACCTAAGCCTTAGCTTGAGGATTGGCTTCATTACCATTCTCTCCTTGTTATTCCTCCTGTCTTTTACTTTCATTTTTTTTTTCAATCTTTTGATGATTTGTATTGAATAATCGCCCCGATAGCCTACGAGGCTGGAGCACATTTTTGGTTTGTTCTTTGCTCAATTCATTGTTAACGTCTCCATTTCTTGTTTCATAGCAATAATTCCCATAATCCCTGTTCTGAATCTTCACTGGAAATGTGTTGTTCCTATCTTGTGTTTTGTTAAATTTTCCCTGCGAACAGTGAAGGATATATTACTGCAAGCTTTAGCTGAGAACCAACCAAACTGAGTTCTCAAAAGAGCAGTCTTTCACACTTTGCTTTCTGTTGGGTTATCTCATATAAGTTACCAAAAGGGCTAGGTGCCGGTGCCACAAGGCCCACACCAGTTGATGAATCAGCACATAATTGTAAGTGTTTTCGGCTTTGAGAAGGCCAATAGCACCCAACACTTTACTTCATATATATATTTGGATGGAATCTGTGAAAATCTGATAAATTAAATCCATGTTCCTTGCTCTGTACATTTTTGCCAACTTTCATTCTTTAGCCCTCCCTGCCATATAAGAAGCAGTCTGCAATCCTGTTACTTCCCATGCCATGCATCCTCTCACTCTCTTTTCTCAAAGATAAATCACTGCTCTCTCTCTCCATGTCAAACCTGAGACTTCACAAGAAAACCACCCTGCAAAATACCTACTTTCTTTCTTTTTCCAAAACAAGTTAACCTTCCTCATTATCAAGAAAAGCTCCCTAAAACTCCTTGCCCAATTCAAGAAACCAAAAAAATTTATATCTCAAATTAAACCCATTCAAGATCAAGATCAAACCAATTTCAGCTCCATCCATGGCTGATGAACTAGATCAAGAATCCAGAAAGGTTCAACTTCAATACCCAATGGAGCCAGCTGAATACATAATCTTGGATGAGATTGGTGGTGGTTGTGGTGCCACAGTTCACAAAGCAATTTGTGTCCACTATGACGCTAGGCAAGCAAGTTTGATTGCAATCAAACGCATTGATTTTGAACAATATTCTCCAGCCGATTTTGATAGTCTCAGACGTGAAACCATGACCATGTCACTGCACTCACGCCCTAAAGTTCTTGCACCCCATTGTTCTTTCGTTGATGGTCACTTTTCTTTGGGTGATTATGCCTTACATGGCTGCTGGTTCTCTCCGATCCATAGTCTCTTCTTGTTTCCCTGATGGCCTACTAGAGCCATGCATTGCTATAGTTCTCAAAGAAACCCTAAAGGGATTGCGTTATCTTCATGATCAAGGCCATTTACACACAGACATCAAGGAAGGCAACATTCTTTTATATCACACAGATAATGGCAGCATAAAACTTGAAGATTCTGGCATGCCGGTCTCGATTTACGACTCAAGTAGCATTGTGAAATCATCTTCATTGTCTTCCGCATCAAGAATGAGGTTAACTGATGTTGCAGGGACCCCATATTGGATGGCATCAGAGGTTATACAAGACTTAGCTACAGGTTATAGTTTCAAGTCTGATATATGTTCTTTTGGTATTACTGCATTGGAATTAGCCCATGGTGGGCCTCCTTTCTCTCACCTGATTCCTTCTTCAAAGTCTTTGATCATTAAGATAAAGCAGAGGTTTGGGTTCTCTGATTATGATCATGATGAGAAGCACAAGAAAGATTTCAAGAACAAGAAGTTTTCTAAAGAATTCAAAGATATGGTTGCTTCTTGTCTTGATCCATACCCTTCAAGGAGACCTTCTGCTGATCAGGTGTTGCCTAACGTTGTTCAACGAGATTTTCCATGGGTTGCCTAACGTTGAAAAAAGATTCCAAGAAGCCAAGGCTTTACATTACGGGACATCAAGCCAGATGACTGCTGGTACTGATATTGTATCAGTGGGTCCAAGTGTGAAGACTAGAAGGATCAGTGGCTGGAAATTCAATGATGGTGAATTCCCGCTTGACCCAGAATTCTGTACCGAGTCAGAAGACGATGCAGTTGTGAAAATATTTTGTTTTGGAGGTGAATCCATTATCAATCCAGGTAGCACATTGGGTTCAGCAAGTCGTCAAGAGGGTCTGGAGACTTGAAGGGTTTAGTTGGAGATCAAGATCATACTGGTACAAACAGGAGTGGAACAGCAGGAATTGTTGGGGGCTTTAATCAAAAGACAGAACTGTTAGAGAATCTAGTGGCAAGAGAGAGGAGATTGGATGAGCAGAGAAGGCAAGTAGTAAATATGATGGTTCAGTTTGGAGGAGAGGCTGATAGAGAGGAACAAATGGTGCAAAGGATTGAAAGTCTGATGGAGGAGTTACACTTTGAGAAGGAAAAGAACTTGAAGTTGAAGATGAAATTGGAAAGTATCAACACTGATTTCTGGTCCCTTTAATGCCTGCTTCTGCTGCTTCATGCACTGATTGTGTAGTGGATGAACATTTTGGTTTGCTAAGCTTCTGGTTTGTTGTGCATATAATTTGCAGTAACGATGATAGGAAGAACAAATTGGTCTTGGGACTTTGATCTGTTTTTCAAATTTGTCTTCAGGCACAGCATGATTCTTCCGTAGGTTTCTAATAAGCGATGATGAGATGCGACCCTCTTCTGTCAAACTCTCATACAATTTGTTTTTTTTTTTTTCCTCAAGTTGGATGCAATTTGAGTTCGGTAGTTGTGAAACAAATAAAAAGGAGAGCCAAAAAATGGTGTAAAATAAAAAATAAAAAATCACAGCCAAAATTATAAAGCTCCACCATGCAACAAAGAGCGAGTTCTATTGCCTCTTACCATTTCCTCTGCAAGCAAGGAAACTTAAATTACAAAATATCTCCTACAGACAAATCTAGTATCACCCAATGTCGTAGAACGCGGCGAAAATAAGCTGCAGCCAGAATCCAGAAAGAAGCTACCATCAGTGAACTGATCAACTTTCAAATAGCAAAGCAACTCGGAATCAAAATTCCAAACATTTTCAGATTGAGCAGTTCAGTTCTATTGATACTACAACTTGAAACCCCATCACAAACTGAAGCCAAGAAAACAAAAATTGGACTCAATTCCCCACCAACAATCCCAACAAATTGAAATCCAGTGAGCTCATCGTCTTCGCATCCCACGTCCACGGCCACGGAAACCACCTCCTCCACGTCCACGGCCCATAGCACCTGCAGCTGCTTCTCCTTGTGCGCTTTCAGACTGCAACATCAAACATGATGGAAACAGTCAGGGTTTCATGCCATTTGACACTAATTAACTTGGCACAAGCTCTTTCATATAAGTGGACTTCAGTCCAAATTACAATCTGATAAAAAAATGAACTTGCTTGCAAACATTTAAAACACTTTTTTCCTAGTACTGGGCGACAAAGGTACCTTTATATGTGTTACATTATAGCATATTTCACTTGTACAACACATAAACTAGCAGCATTAACTTTACCTTGGGGTTCTTTACTGTCTCATCCACGCTTAAAATAAGACAAGAAGCCTCAGTAGCAGCATTTATAGCATTAATCTGGGTCAAGGATTTCAATAACACAGGGGTCAACAGGCAGTAATGAGAAAAAGAAACAAAATAATTTATCCATAATCAGTATTCTTAATCAACTAATTGAAGATGGCACACACCTTCACAACTGCCGGCTCCCAAACAAAGTTCGCAAATGAATCTGCAATTCCAACAGTGTTGATATCCACTCCATAAGGTGCACCCTCACCTGATAAAAAAGTTCAGAAGTTTTAAAAGACAAATTGTAAGTGAAAAAAAAACATAAGATTTGCTAAACAAAGCCATTGACATAAGCCAGTTTATCAACAGTAAGAACTATTAAAAGCATTCAAGCAAGGCCATACAAAGCATATTTCAAAAGGCAATTCCAACATGTGAAAAGGAAGACCTACCAGATGAAAGTGCATGTTTCTGTCTTAATTTGTTCAGCACATCAGTTGCATCAAACCCGGCGTTATCACATAGCTGTCGCGGGATAACCTGCAAGATAAGTGCAGAATACCTTGTTAAGTTTGTAATCTACGCCCATACTTTAATCTAAAATGTTTTGCGGTACATCACCACTGAATAAACAGCTCCCAGATCTCATTTTGTTAACCAGGGAGAGCGAGAGACTATGTAACTCTTGCAAAGTTCTACTTTTAAGTGGGGCTTAGTGGGAAATACAGTTACATGGAATGCTCGACATTGGAAGTTGGACTCATCTGCTACACATCTTGAGTTGATTTACAACTGAGCACAAAATCACCAGGAAGAATGACCTCATTGGACAGGGACTAAAAAACAGGTATGATTAACAATATGGGAAAAACATTGTGATGTGGATTTTCACCCATATGACATAGCAGGTAAAATTTACAATAGCATAATCTTCAAAAGATTTAATAACCTATGACAAGCTCAAAATTAATTACCTAGTTAAGCAAGATTATTAAGATCACAATATCGGTGGTCATTTTCACAAATTTTAAACCATATGCATGAAGGTAGTCCATGTCACAATTAAAAATACTACACTACTAGCGAATTACCTCCAGGGCTTTTGCATAAGAGTTGATAAACAGTTGAGACTTCCCAGCTATAGTGCGAGCATGCTGCCTCAAGTACCGACTTATTTCCATCTGCCATGCAAATCACTAATTTAGTCACTACAGCCAAAATGTCTTCAGATATATATAATCATGATGCATCACACATAATAGAATCCATACATCTATAGCACCACCACCAGCAACTACAGTTGAGTTCTTCATAGCTCTTCTAACTATCATGATCGCATCGTGTAGACTCCGTTCAGCCTCCTCAATGAACTGATAATGATAGATAGAGAAAACCCAAGTCAGAATAAAGCCAATGCACAACAGTTGCCCGCAATTTCAACAGTGACCTACCTGATCAGCTCCACCACGAAGAACAATCGTAGCTGTCTTTCCAGAAGGGCATCCATTGAAAATATTAAACCTCTCGTTTCCAACTTGCTTTTCCTCAAAAACCTCACAAGTCCCAAGAACCTTTCGGCCAAACAACAGACAAGAATGAAAATTGAGAATTAAGGAAGAAAAGGAATGTTAACAAGCATATAATGTACTAACAACCAAAACTTTGAACATATTTTTTCAAATCAATTTAGCGTTAAACCTCATCAATTATATTGTTGACAGTTGTTTGCACAGTTCCACCAGTTGCAGCAGCAACTCTTTGCAGATCTTCTTCACTTACACGGCCAGCACAGAAAATATCTCGATCGGCAAAATACTGTTACAACAGAGTATCTATTTAATATACCACTATTGATCCAAAAGAAATAGAAAAAATAAAAGATTCCAGGACACTTTTATGAGAGGAAAGACAAAAAAATCGAGTACACAAAACTAACACATAAACAATTAACCAAAAACTCCCAATGTGGATATACATGTCATCCATTTTCAGAATAGAACCAAAGCTCAGAACCTCAGAAATAAATCAAAGCATTTAGGAAACAAAAGGGCACCCACCTGTGTTGCCAGATCACCGATTGCAAGGCGTGAAAGAACAACTTTTGCCCCACTCTGTGCACATTTATCCAACTTGTCATAAATGATATTCCATTCTGCATCAACAATGGACTGGTATTGAGATGGATCTGACAACCTGTAGCATGTGAAAAGTAGCAGCATGAATTCCAGTCATCAGCTCTTAAAAGATTTGTCAACAACAACAACTATGCCTTGATCCCGAAATAGTAGGGGAGTTATTAAAGGAATGTACGTTTTAAAAAAAGAATCCTACCTTATCTCCGCGTTTTCTTTCTCAGATTTCAGCTCCAATTCAATATTGAGTAATAGTATCTTGGGATTTAAAAACTTCTTTGGCTGCTGTTCAAACCCCGCATAAGAAAACGTCTTTTTAAAGGCAACCCCATTCACCAGAAATGAATCACGCATATTACCGCCTGGGACCTGTGAAGCAAACACAGATGCACTCAAGGAAATCAAGACTTTTTAAAATATGCTAATGTCAGAAAATTATCTTGAACCAACATCAGACTTCTATCCAAAAGAATAAAAGAAAAGGCTGATATGTGAAAAAATAAGTGAGGAGGGGATGGGAGATCAATGGCACAGGACTGCCTTATAACAAAAAGGCTCAACTTGAGAGAATGTCCCAACCTTTAAAAGTGGAGTAAATAAATGACCAAACTTCATGGAAATAACTCAGAACAATTTTACTCAATAACAAGTAACAAAAGAGGTGCATCAATTCTGAAGTATCACATGCAAGCTTACGCACACTATAGTACGAAACTCTGTGAGGGAATAGAATTCAGAATCACTCATTTGAAAGGAGAGTGAGAGAGACAGAGACACAGTTCCACATATCCATATAATAACTGGTTGGCAGAGTATTCCAAAAAGCTGACTAATGGAGGATTAACCTACATCGCAGAACTCGACCAAGATCTAGAGCTTCTCATAACTAAGAATAGCCATCTAGCCATCTCTACAAGTAAAATAAACAAAAGAACTACTGCTGAAGTGTGACAATTGCATAAAATCAGCCAGATTCCAATCAGAGAGGTGGGGCAGGCAACTAGTAACTTCATTCAACAGTAGATTAGCTTTGAGCTCTGGTGGCCTCCAGGTGATAAGAGATTGCCAAACTGACAACCTAAATTCATTTCATCATATGGAGCCACCAGCTCAGCATAACACCACAATCTGAGTGAACCTTTGAGATGATGAGCAAATACTTTCAAATAAAAAATACAAGGATAATTCAATATGCAAGTTCAGAATCTCATGTTGCTGCCTTGACAATTTCTAACCCAAATGACTATCAATGCCACAAATTGCTCTCGTTATAAAATGTGCTCAACAACATTTCAAAATTAAACCCACATGATTTCCTAAATTCTATGTTTTTTAAGCTATTTAAAGAACTACCAATTATCACATAACAACTTGAAGAATAAGAGAATAAAAAATAGGAACAAAAGCATATGCATTTACCTTCTTTATTCCAATCATATTTAGCCTATCATCATACCCAATCGCAATCACAGCATCCACAACCATTGATGCAAAGAACTCCTTCTCACCACCAATAAGTTTTGATGATAGTGTTGTAGCAGCACATTTAGCCAATAAGCTTTTCTTCTCTTCTAGACTTTTTCCTTCTATGCTAACAGCTAGTTCTTTGACCTTCTCAATTGCCTATAACATCATTTTCAATATTTAAGATGGCAGAAAACAAGTCCCAATACATCAACCACAACTAAAACAATCCCATACCAAATTGCATGCAGTTCTATAACTCCGAATTAAATTTTGTGGGTGGACTCCATCCTCTACAAAAGGTTTAGCCTCTTTCAAAAACTCCCCAGCAAGTAGAACAACAGTAGTAGTTCCATCGCCAACCTGTAGCACAACAAAAGAAATGGTTAAACTTTAATCACCAGCAATAAACAGCCCATATATTCTTTCAGACAATGCTCTTGGAGTTTCAAAAAGTAAGCATCTAACAAATAGTAAAAAAAATGTCAGAAAAATCTTATTCCCATTAGCAAATACAATAAATTTCCAAAACAACCTCCTCTAGCCCATCCAAAAACTTCTCAATTTTTCTGACCGATAGCATTTACAAGTAATTAATTCTTAACAAAACAGTTCTGCCACTATAATTCTCCAAGTAAATACTCTTCACTAGCCAAAAAAGCGAGTCACCACCTCCCAGCTTACATTCCAGTATCACATTCGCTTGAAAATTCACATTAATAGTAAATTCAAACGACATAAAAAATAAATTACCACACTTTCAACCACAAAAAAAGGTTTCACATCTTGATTATTTAAAAAGATCAATAAGAACAAAAAAAATTTTAAAAAGCAACAAAAATTTAAAATATATATTAATTAATTACCTCAGAGTCCTGAGACTTGGCGATATCAACGAGGATCTTCGCGGCGGGATGAACAATATCAAGCAATTTCATAATAGTAGCGCCGTCATTAGAAATGGTGACACTTCCTTTATCGTCATGGATAAGTTTATCCATCCCGCGCGGTCCTAGCGTCGTCCTCACCACATCCGCCACCGCCGTGCACGCGTTTATGTTGCTTACTAGCTGCGCTCTGCCCTGCGACGTGTCGGTTCCTTCTTTCAGTAGTATGATCTGCGGTTGCTGCTCTCATTTCATCACACAAACACTCAGTTAGTCAGTTACTGAGTTAGTTAGTTAGTTAGTTACAGATTGGATGCGAAACTAGGAGAGTAGATTGCTTACCATCATGGCTGCCATTGTTGCAGATTTAGAGGGAGAGGGAGAGGGAGAGGTAGAGGTATAGGTCGAGGTCGAGGGAGGGAACTAGGGTTTTGTTTTTTGCTCTGTGTTTTTTGAGTGAGTTTTTTCGCTTTTCTCGTTCTTTCTGGGTTTTCTGGAGTATATTAAAAATTAGTCCTTCTCACTTCGAGAAACAAATTAAGTACTCCCTCACTTTTCAATAAATAATCCCTTAGTACTTATATTTTTAAATCTATTTATAACTTAATTATTATTTTTTTCAATTATTTTGATTTTTCTGATAAATAAGAAAAAGGAGAAAGGAAAAACAGAGAAAAAACATAAAAATGTCGATGATAAAATAAGAAATTTTGTAAAAATTACTAATGTTAAATTAAATATGATCAATACTAATTTAAATGATTAAATAAAAAAAATTAAATGATAATAATTTATTTATTCATTTCTTAAAACTAGGGAAAATAATTTATATTTTACTCAATTTTTCAGTAGATCCGTCCATCAGTCGTTCAATTTTTTTTTTTTTTGAAATGGTTTTGGAGGAACTTTATTTTTATATCCCTAATGTATTATCCAATTCTCAATCTCATCCAAAACAATTAATTTATCAATTTTATCTCAGCTAGTGTATAATCTGATTCTCAGTCTCGTCCAAAAAAATTAATTCATCAATTTCATCTTAGATATTTCTCGATTGATTTTTTCTAAAATTATTACTTTTTTGTAATCGCTCAGGACATGTATCATATGTAAAATCTAGTGTTATTACATGTGTTAAAATCTAATATGATTAGCAGCTCCATGTGATTTGTATCTTGGGAAATCCATTTAATGTAAATTCTATTAAAATGTTGTCTATTTTTTTCTTTAAAATGATGAAAAATGTTAGCGGTGGACTTGATAGAAGAATTGTGGATCCTTTAGGGACCTAATCAAGAATTGATGGATAGATTGAAATCTAATTGAGAAATATTTTTTTTATTTTTAATTGGATAAAGAAAAAAAGTATACAACATTTTCAAATTTTATAAGAGTCTTTTGTAAGGTATTTATTTGTATTAATACAAAGTACAAACCTACTTAATGCATGGATTCTACTTCATTAAATAATCTGGTATGGCCATTTTCGAATTTGATGACGAGTAAATTATAAATTAGTCCAATTAGTTTTGAAAAATAAATTGATTATTTTTTTAATTTAAAAAATTAATTATTTAATTTTTTTCTTATATATAAATATTCTTTTTTAAAAAAATGTGTAAAAAAATAATTATTATATATCATGAAAAGATTGTGAGGAAAAAGATATTTTTTGAAATAAAGTAATATTAATTAAATTAGTTTTTGAAGAAGGGAAACTAATTATTTTGTTTCTTGAAACCAGAGGGAGTAATTTATAATTTAGTCATTTAATGAAGAATATTTGTTTTGAGACTTTAGGTAAGAGAAAATATATTTTGAGTATATTATTTTATTAATTTTCTTAACTTAAGTATTCCAAAATCCATTTTTATTAATTAAGTATTTAAACTATTGATATATTTTCAATAATAAATAGGCAAGTTGAGATGGGCAAGCTTATTAACCCAAACTATCTTCACTGTAAGGCCCTTTCTTTATATCTTGTTTTCTCTTGTGGGCTGACCAAGCCCATCTGGTAACCAACTTCATGAACTAGAGTGGGCCAAGATTCCCTTATGTAAGAAACATTTCACCCCTTTATTTTGTTAATGAGACTAACTTGGTCCAAACCTTTTGTATTACCAAGCCGAAATTTATCGGACATATAATTTATAAGAATACATGACAAAAGTGAGGATAGAAATTGGACGGAAATCCAGTCATTAATCCAATCACTTATCTTACCCGTTGAGAAAATACTCCATCTATATCCAATAAAAAATTACCTACTAAATTCATATTGCTTGATTAATACATTCCATTTAGCCATTCTAATTTTTTTTAAAAAAAATTATTTTAGTGTTTACAATCAATATGCTTTTTATCCTCAAATTTTTCATAAAATATATTTTGATTTTTAATTTATAAATTTTGTACAATTAGATTCTTACATATTAATTTCATTTAAAAAAAATCGTAAGCAATAAATACAATATAAAATGAATATATATATATATATATATATATATATATATATATATATATATATATATATATATCCACTTTAATGGTCATTAAATATTTTTAACATGTATTTATTAGATCGAATAAAATAAGTACTCTTGCTTGACTATTGATGGACAAAGTGTAACTTATGAACCCACCGACTAATGGTTGAAATTGAAATATCAACTAGGTTTGAAGCTCTAGTTCTGAAATATTGACTAAAAGTTCAAAGCAATATACAATTTATGAAAGATCAATCTTTCTATAAGAGAGAAAATTAAAAGAAAAAAGTTCCACGACCATGACATTTCATTATACATGGGCACGGTCATGACTCCAATTTGCTCCATAACTGGATTATATAAGGATGTTCCTTGGCCTTTTCACTGCATACGAGTCAGAAACAGATTATTGTATTTTGAAATAGAAGCAAATGAGATTGGATGCAGTGTTGAATTTATTTGAATAAAACACAAAGATAATCTTATGACAAATTAAACAGAAAATTTGAATCGGATATTGTTACATCCAGTCCAATGCAAAGTCATCGTCTTGGGTTTTTATACGATAGAGTGACTTTTTAATATGTTTTTATATTCTTAATTCAATCAATTTAGATAAAATAATTAATCGATTTTTCAATATATCGTTTTATTATTTTTTTCTATCCAAAATAATATAATCAATCATACACTTGACAAAATATTACATCCAAAAAGACAACTTTGAAGAAGGAGGAGGGGGTCACTAAAGAGAGAGGAGAGGGGAGGAGATAGGGTAGAAAGGCCTAGTCCCATTTGAATTTTTTATTTTATTTTATTTTATTTTATTTTGTCATGTGTTATGTAACTAACATTTTCAATGTAATATTAAGCCGTGGATGACTAATTAATTTTGTTAATTTGAATGGAAAAAAAAATAACATACAAATAGATTGAAAATTCAATTATTTTATAAGAATTAAAAAAAAAAAAAACTTACTCGATTATATAAGGATAGACCGAATCATTTTCCAAAGAATTTACTAAGAGATAGAACGTAGCATTTACATAAAAAAAACTCTCTCTCTTTTTTTTTTGCAAAATTAAATCTTATTTCCAAATAATTTTAAAGAAATATCTACCATACGGAAGATGCATTGGTATTGCTACGAACCTATAAAAAGTAAGATAATATTTATAAATAAAACTAACCTCAAGACAGGAAAAAGAAGTTTAAACACCAGGATAAGAAGTAGAGGCAACAATGCACCGGCCTGCATCAAACAAATTCAATCACTATGAGTTGATTATAGTATTTAGCGTTGGAATAATATTATTCAATTATAAACATTTATAAAATTCTAGTTAAAAAAATTAAATATGTAAAAAAAATTAAAATTAATAAAAGCAAAAAAAATTACATACCAAAAACCAGATCATCTCCATAGCTGTGAGAGATTGTTTCACTAGCTCATTGATTTCAATAATCTGTTTCTAATCAATAGAAAAAAAAAAAAAGGAAATTAAAAATTGTTGAAAATTACTTGAGATCTAGCTAATTAATTATACCAGATACTAAATTTTAATACAGGATGAAAATATATAAAATCAAGAAAATTTGGTTCGTTTCTTAATGTTTTTAAGAAAATGGATCAACATATTCTTATATAATAGAAATATTCTTCAATAAATTCGTAATAAGAAAAATCAAACCAAAGGAACAATGAGTTTTACTAAAATCTCCAATTAGTACTTCCATGGTAGTAATATTCATTAAATCCAATATATCTATTAATATAATGTTCAAAAGGCCCTTGAATCACTTTAATTAGCGACAAAAACCTAAAATTAGATTATTTTTTTTTTTTTTAACAAAGTCTATGATTAATTACTAAAAAAAAAAATGTTAAAGACAAATAAAAGGAAAAATCGATCATACAAAAATTAATCCTACGTGCATGATTCAAGAACCAACCAAAACTGATCTAGTTTAGTTCTTTTTTAATCGTTTTCTTTTTCTTTTTTCTTTTTTATTTTCTGTGATATTTTTATCACATTTCTAGATTTTTTTAATTTTTGATATTAAATTTAGGGTTTTTTTTTTAAAAAAAAAACTGTCAATTTCTTTTGGATATTTCCTTAAAACAACCGTTAAATTTTAAAAAAAATTAAGAAAAACAAAGGGTTCTGTTGCTTTGATTTTTCTTTTTTAAGATATATTGGAGACTGCCCTCATCATATAAGGATATGTTGATAAAAATTTTCCAATTTTCATGACTTCATGAATTCGAATATCTAAGCTAGCTATAAATTTATTCAATTATCCGAATGCATAAAATCTATCTAATAGATGCATTCTTCAAATTACTTGAGAATCAAATAGAAGATATTTTTTTTACCGCTAACCAAAAATAAAGTATGATTTGTTACACAACTTACTTGAAAATAACTCAAACGAGCTGCAGGCCAATGTGGAAGCCACGTTCCATAAGCCTGATTATAGAAAATTAATGTAATAAATTAATGAAATAAACCAGAGATTACCATATATATATATATATATATTCCAAACCCTAGAGCGAAGAAAAGGAGGAAAAAGTTGTAATACCTGAGTCAATTTGTTTGAAAAAAGATCTGCTTCCAACGCCAAGCTTCTCATTTCTTCCTGCAAACATCAGCACGAATAAACTAATCATCAACAACTAAATTAAAGATTAATTATCAACAGCTAATCACAAACTTTCTTTATATATATATATATATCACAAACTTCAATTTTTAATCAAGAATAAGGTTTTTTTTTATATATATATATAAATATATTTTATAAATAGTGAGGAATCCTCGGATTAGTTTTTGCATTAACCGAGATAAGTCCACTATTTTGTAAGTTAAACTGATGCAAGAACACATAATTTTGATCAATTGCTGTATTGCTTTTCATTACTTTCTAAGCTAACCTAGTGCAAGAACAAACATAATTTAGATAGACTGTTGTATTACTTTTTACTTTAAATCATACAACCGGTCTCTGATCCGATCATTGTCAAATTTAATACAACTAAAGAATAATTGTGTATGTTTAATGATGGATAATGAAAATTAAAATTTTGCTCTTGATCAAATAAAACCAACCTTCTTTACTACAAGCGGATATTGTTTGATGGTTAATTTGACATAGGTTAGCAGACTAAACAATTAGGTTCATATATGCTCACCCTTATGAGATCGTAAGTCACTCTCTAATTATTTGGTGAGTATGGATTTCTCTAATAGCAAACATAAATAGGCATAAAACATGTTAAAAACAAGTTTATATATATATATATAAAAGATTTCAATTATATGACAAATTGTCTTAAGTATCCTGGTCAAGCATGCAGCCGTTATGAAATTAATTTTTTAATTTTTTTTGAATTTATGTTGCGTATTTGGAATTTGTATTTCTATGTTAATTATTCTACAACAGTAATCTTCATCTACGCTAAAAAAAAAAATGAAAAAAAAAGAGGGATGCCTTGCTGTTCATGCCATATTTTTGGACATGGTAACTGCAGTCACCGTTGACGCTAGCTCTCTCATACACATAAATTTCAAGAAATGATTTGATGGAATCCAGAAAGATACAGCAGAATTTACATATCATTCTTGCATGAACAAGAACATGGGGTGAAGGACAAAACTATCTGGGCACAGGGGTGACTATATAACGGCCCTTTTCAAGGTCATATATTGTTTTTAACTGTGGTTTTCGTAATTTCAATACAAAAAATGCAGCGAGCAAAGCTATTAATAGAATAGCAAATAACGAGAAATACGTCACTGACTGATTTCCAACAATCTCATCAGGGTTATTGATTTCCGATTCAAGAGGCTGCAGCATTGATTGAAAGATGAAAGCACCAAGAGTCCAGTCAAAAGGAACACTGCCAGTGTGATTTGCGAATCCAATTCTGCAAAGAAAGAATAACAAGGTTGATATTTCGATCTCCTGTTTGATTAAGAAAAATTCGTCCATGCAAATAATTTGTTAGTGACGCCGAAAATTTTGTCCACCTAGCTGCTGGATATCAAGGAGAACTTACTGAAGAAAAGCTGTTATCTCTAAGGCGATGAGAACTCAGAAACATCTATGCCGTCGACACAGAAACATGCATGCACAAACAAGTTGGACCGCACGTTCACAGTTTCACACACACTAAAATACCATTTACTAATTCAAACCACAACACTTCATTTGCAACTCAAAAGAAAAGTTTGGCTATATCAATAGTCATAAATGACCTAGTCTCTCCAAGATTGCCAGGTTTTGACCTAAAACTTCTACCACATCTAACTTATTCCTCATTTCAACATATTATGGCTTTTCCACATGTTAGAAAAAGGTTGCTAGATGAACGAAGGGTGCAAACTTCCCCAACCAACAACTGAGGCCAGGATGAACTACATGCAAGTTTTGGGAAAGAATACAAGGAGAGGATTGACATATACATTAGGTGCAAGGAAAGCAATATTACCTTTTATCATTCATTGATATTCCGAGGCCATCATGCAGCAGCGCTACTGTGTAGGCAGAAGAGAAACAATATCTCAACAGATCCAAATCATCAATGCTACGATGCTGATCTCTCAGTTCATCCCATTCATCTTCACAGTAGTGTTTCCCAGCTGCCTCTAATTCAAACAAAGAAACCCTAGGAACCAGGCCGAAAAACTGTACAAGGTTTAGTGCTTGCAGGCAAGGAAGGTAACGATCAGAGCAACTAAAAGGAGAAAAAAGTGTAGGACATCCAAAATGTATTAAGTATGGCATTACTATGATAAAGAAGGTCAAAATATTTACAATATGTTCACTCTCCTACCATTTTTGTACGTGAAAAAAAAAAAAAAAAAGCAGAGAAAACTCAAACATGGATACAAGCACAGGATATAGGTACATTTTTTGTACATAAAAAAAGGGATGTACACATATGACATGCATTTCAAATTATGTAAAAAGTTGCCCTTAGTTTCAAGTCATGTCATTATTCACAAACCTCGGAAGCATAGAATAAGTTGTCTTGAGAAACAGGCTTGCCTTGTAGCTCCATGAAAAAAGGGGAGACGATGTTGCAAGGTGGACGCAAGCATTTCTCTGCATAAGGGAACAAAATTAAAAAAAATTAATACCAAGGGTTTTTTTTTTCTCTTTTAAATTCAAGAATAGATAGGCTTTTCAACACATCAACAGTTTATGCAAGGAAAAGGTCAGCTGACAATAAATAACTCTATTAGATAATAATTGTGTTACAGCAATGACAAAGCCGCATGATTGTGAGAGAGAATGCAGAGAACAGAGAGGAGATAAACTACGACGAATACTATCCATGTGTACTTGCATGCACTTTTATACCCAATATTTTGATACCAGATAACAAGAGCATTGCTTAGAACCTCAATACTTCTAGCATTTAGAAATCTTTTGTTTATTAGAATAAAAATAGAAGTTGCAGTTTTCTTGGTAGCCAGGGGATTAAGTTGAAAGTTTAGAATAGTTAATCCAGTTAGCACTTAGAACAATGTAATGGGATATTGAGGAGTTCAATTTTGAAGCATACTTTGACTACCAAGTAAACTCGGCCAGAAAGTTTTGCTTGGTCTATTAGTCTAAAAGTCCATTCAACAACAACAGAAAATATTGTCATCTTTAGTATCCTATATTTGCAATAATACTAACATGAGCTGCACACAAGTTTATATTTCTCTCCTATAAATTCCATATCCAAAACGGTCAAGTAATTGAAAGACTTTCTGTTTAAGAGTTGTTATAAAGCACAGGTCAAATAGTGTTAAAAAAAAAAAAAAAAAAAAAAAAAAAAAAAAAACATGATCAGATCATACAAACAGCACAAAAACCCATCAAGATGAAAGGGCAGAAGATACCTTGTTTCCTCTTCAACAATCCCAAAACTTCAAGTCGGCATGCGGTAAAATTTCCAGCTCCATGAGACATCAGAAGTTTTGGGTCACTTATATTGGATGGCAGCTCATATCCTTTTGGAATGCAAGGATTACCAACAAATCCCTCCCTATAAATTGATGCTGCACAATAGATATAATGGTACTTGCTATGATTGGTGATTCAAGGGCATTTTTCAAATCTGAAATTAGAACATCAATCATGCATGCAATCAATGTTTGTCATAAGAATGAGGACTCGTACATGCAATATAATACCAAAAAGAGTAAAATATGCAATATAAGGAGACATGATTTACAGTAAAGTCTTTCCTCTTCAATGTTAATCAGAAAATGTAGTGCTCACACCCATAAAATCAGCAACCACAGTTTTCTTTGAACATAGTTACTGCTTAGAAAATCTTTCCACAATCACAATTGATCAAGTCAAAGACAACAGCTGGGCCCAATTTTTGCTTAGACAACAAATGGAATCAATAGTTAGAGGCGTAGCTAAAGCAACTATGACAAAATATGGTATGAGCAGCAATGCTCTTTGACTTAGAAGCCTGCAGAACTCAAACTTCATCTAGCAGTATTCTGAAAGAAAAGTTCAGCACGAAGACTTACATGAACTCATATCTCTAGAGCTGCGTTGCTCATGCAATGATTCCCATGCTGCATCCTGCACAAAAACAATGGTCTTCCCTAGTTAGGCGCCTTCTACAACCTTACTCCTTTTGAAACACCATAAAGCAACGCCAATTTGTTGCAGAATGCAGATAACAAAATAGCAGCAAATGCACACGGACCATACGATGGCATTCCATCTTAAGATGATAAACCTATCCCCTTCGGTTTCCTTTTTATGGAGAAAAAACTCCCAAGCAAGAATTCCTTCCCTTCCAATTGAAACCCTCTATCCCAAACATAGTCTTAAAATTTATAATGGAAAATCTCAAGTTCCCTCGCATATGGAAGAAGATGTTCTATTTCAATCTTGCAAGAGCAGAAGTGCAAGAAATTTTGTTAACGGTTGTTTCTAGCAGAAATTTCAAATTGATATTTTATAGCATACATCAATCAGAGAGGTGATTGGAAACTAAAAGAGATGAAATTTGAAATTTTGATCAATAGCAAAGTAATACATATGGGAAATACCTGGCCAAATTTTGGTAAGCTTTGTGCCTGAAGGTTGTAAGTAACTCCAGCCAGTTTGATCCTTCGTGAAGATTGCACTTTTTCTGCTTCTCTTGAGGCAAATGTAATCTGCACAAATTAGTTACATTGTTCAAATTCCAATTGAGAATAACATATATCCAAACAAAGTCCTAGCAAAAATATTTGGGTATAATGTTATGATTCCTCTATATTTATAAAAGAATTACACAGCAGATCATATAAATAAAGGCGCTGTAGTATCATGTATTACCAGCCACCTAAAACCCATAATCTACTTGTATGAAACATGATCTCATTTTTTGACTGCTTTTTGTTTGAGTACTTACGCAAACCAATCTTCCTGCGAACATAACATGGAGTGGTGGCAGAAAGGTGATTTCATTTCTTCTGTTTTACTCATTTCTTCATTTGATCTCACTCTACTAATTTTAAACCACGTGTTACCCATTGTAAACCATATACTATTCCTACAATTAATTAATGCACTAAAATGCCAATATTATGCCAATCACCAAATAATGCATTTATGCTATCTCTACACTTCATTTACCCTGTAGACAGCAATTACAAGCATAGAATAGAGGCAAGAAAAGAACCTGCAAAGAATTGCCACCAAGTTCAACGATCCCAGTGGTTTTGTGAGGTTCACTTCCCATAGTTCCATGAACATAGTTCACAGCAACCCAAGAATAAACACCCCTTTCTTGTTCTGCATTCAAGACCACATCAACATGTCATTCAAATCAGTATTACTCATTAAACTTTCATAAGAAAACCATTAAAACTGAAGACCACTTAACCTTCTCACTACATCAAAATCTATCATCAGCCTACACTAAACACATCAATACATAGCAAGATCAGACAGCCTTTTAGCTCATTAGTATTTCATTTACTATCTAACACAATTAACTTGTAATGCCAGATATCAACATATCTAACTTAAACACCCCTCATTGTCGAAACCCAGATCAAATTACATTCCTAATACCACAAACAATCAAAACAAAGCTAAGCACATCATCATCACAAACCTTCAATAACGTGTGCCCATTCGTCCTTAAATGCGAACCCTGACACTCTCAAAACCTTTCTACACACCTCCAAAATTCTCTCTTTCACCTTCCCTTCCAAACCCAGCATTTCCTCACCCCCAACCATCAATTGCACCCAAGCATTCCCCCACTCCCTCCTCGGAACCCGCATTTTTGCAAACTCAACCAAACCCTCAATCAACCCACCCACATTATCAGGATCCTCCACAAACCCACCCAATCCAGGCCTCACCTTCATTGACCCAGTAACCAATGGCAACTGCCCATTACTAAACCCCACATTCCCCTCCCCTAACAACTGAAAAACCCGGACTCTACACCCCGCCCGACTCGAATCAATAACAACACTAAACAAGCGGGTATTCGGGTTGGCAAACTTGGAGGAATGGTGGATCTTTTGGGCTGTAGAAAAAAGGTAAAACAGGAAAGGTATGGTGAAAAGGGTGGCTAAAACAATCAAAATTTTGTGGGTTTTTTGGGATTTGGTGCTTTGCTGTTGTGGTGGGTAGGGTGAAGCGAAAGAATGCATGCGTGGGTGTAATTGGGTTCGGTGGAGTGGGAAGTAGGCTGCTGTGGAAGGTCTGGACTGAAGGGCTGAGAAATCCATTGTTTTTGTGTTTTGGGGCTTGGAAAGCAGAGAAAAAAGGAGGCAGATTTTTTTGGTTACATTTGTTGGTGAGATTTTTGGGAGAAAGTGAGGATCCAGGTAAGAAGGTAATTGTTGGATTTCTCGCAGATTCAAATTTTGATGATCTGAGTTGACTAGGAAAAGTAATTTTTCTGTTCGTTTGTTTGTTTTCAACAACGTTGTCAATTAACAATGGCTATGATTTTTAGATCAAGTAAAAGAACTATGACCTTTCAATATCTGTAAATTTTTGGATCAGACCATTTGACAAAAATAAAAAAACATCGTCAATTAAGAATGGCTATGATTGATTTTTTATCGTTTGATCCAAAAACTTACGAGCATCAAAGGATCATCTTTCTTAGATAGTTGTAAAGGATAACTAGATACATGCCTGCTTGAATGCCACATAAACTATTTAAAGGAAAATTTTGATGGAGATTATGTACTTGATTAGATGATTTTAAGAACTTGAGGCATTAAAGTGAAAAAAGATAAATTTGATACACTTGATTGATACAATCCTAAAAATACAGACACTAACTTTTATTACTTTTATTATTATGATAAATAATTTGGCATGCTCATGAGTTGGGCCTCTAACACATTTTTTTATTGGATCGGAAAGTCAGACTCCGCTCTAGTATTTGGGCTGGCTTAAGGGTTTCGAGCTTCTAGCCTTTTAAAGGTGTTTTTAAAAATAAGTGAATATACTCCTCCTCTTCTTGTATGATGCTTAAAATCTTTCTAATGATCTTTAATAATAATAAAATTCTAAAAACTTCAAAATTGAAAAAAGTAAATCACGTAACTTTAAGTATTTTTGCTTTTCATTTTCATGTTTTTATAATTTAATAAAGAATATTTTAATTAAAAAAATTATAGTCTGAAAATTTGAATGAAATGATAGATTGAACATTGTAAAAATTTTTAAGAACATATATAAAATGCAAATTTAAAGATAAATAAAAAATTTTGAGTACTGTATAAAGACAAATAGATATATTTATCTTATAAAAATTGAAAACATAATCACTTTTTTTTTCATAAAAAATCATAATTTCGTTTCTACTTTTCAGAGGATTGTAATACAATTAAGAAATCTTTTGTTATTTACAATTACAATTCAACTAATTATCAAGTATTTTAAAAATATTATGGACGTGTATAATGATTTACAGCAACACACAAAAACATTTGATTTAATGAAATTACACTTTAAAAAAAAAACTCGTAAAAAAGAACAAAATCTTCAAAGGATTTTTTTAATGTAATTTTAAAATTTCCACGTGCTATTTGTTTTTTTTGCCCCCTTATCGCAATAATTTGCCTCTAGGCAAGCAGAGAACTTGAAGCTACTCATAAATACAACAGAAGAAGTCGACACTGCTGATAATCTAGCATCTTATAGTTGTACAGCAAAAAAAATTTTAAATATGAACAGCTATTGCTCCGTCTAGCCAAGAAAGGAAGCCAGTTCTTTTTCAAGCAAAATATACAGGGATTTTTCCAATTGATTTTCCTATCAAAACCAATTGACAGCTTTTAACTTGATCGGGCTGAAGCTCGGGTGATCCTTCTACCAGAACCAGATTGGGAATTTTGGGAGGAACCACATCCAAAAGTTTCTGCAGCCATATTTTTGTTGGCTTTCATCTTCTTCCTTTTGGATCCTGTACGTGGTCGGCTCTGAGAAGGCTCATTTAGGTCCTCCCCTTCTTCTATGACTTCGGTTTTGGCTACTCCATGATGCCACTGAATGCCACAGCTTGGACAGACTATTTCACCCTGCAAAATCTTTATATTAGTGACTTCACGAAGTGGAAGTGAAAGTGACAATCTGCTGATTGTTGGTATGAGACAATGGATTCATAAAGTATATACCCTGCTTTGAGATATTTTCTTCTCCAGGCAGTAATGATGAATTCGAGCTGTACATCCTTCATTTTGACACACTTTTCCCTGTCAAAAAGAATTAGAATAAAACAATGAATTTAATACGAGCAATAAACAATGTTCCAACAGCTAAGCCCTATATATATATATATATATATAGTTAATGCAACTGTTAGTAAGTTGTTTAGTTCATAGGACTAGTTTTTTAAGACTAAAATTTCATAGCATTATTGCAACAATCTGGGGATAATTAGCCAGTGTTGAAATGATGCACATGATCCTGTATTTTCTATTTTCAATCTATACATATGTTCAAGTAGTTTATCCTCCAATCAAGAAGGTCATCTAACAGTTATAAGAAGCAATGCAGAAAAATGTTCCAACTTATAGCTAATTCACATCAGCCAATTAAGTTGAATTTTCGTTGAGAATAACAGCTGAAAAGAATTCAAGATTCAATTCATAATGTAAAAGCAGATTAGATAGCATGACATGCACAGGAGTGGCAAAGAAACAAAACCTTTACTCCAGCTTCATTGCACACTTCACATGAAGGAATACCAGAACTATGGAACCAACTTCGCAAATCAAGGTAGGATCTGGCACCAAGCCCAATGGTACCCTCTGGTGTGTGGCAAAGCCAGTTGTCTCGAACAAGTTCATCAAGAGTTTTTTCCTTTTGGGACATTGAGAAATTCCTTAAAGCAGGCGGCATCTGAGATGGACCTTCCTGTGATTCTGACTCTGTCACAGTCTGGACCTGGAAAGAGACCACAGGATTGCCAAGTACTTAGCATGCAAGCATAAAACGAAACACACATATCTGAGCAAATGAAAATGGGACGAAGTTCTTCACTGTTCCTGATATCACGTTAATGATTAAAAAGAAGGCAGATATCTTACACCATATTAGTTTTGTACAATTAGCAAGAGACTTGTCTGCCTATAACAAGATATATTAATGGCAATCTGACCTTCGAGCAAATAACACTGTTCACCATACTAATTTGTACGATAAGACAGTTCATCCGGTGTGATTTGGCTAAGCATTGCAAAAAAAAAAAAAAAAAAGGCCTATGAAACAGGAATATTTCAGGAATGCCAAAGAAATGTCTAGGTAGAGACCATAAAGGAGACAATGGTCATTTTTGTTGCTCAGGAATATTGGCTTGGCCATCATTTTCAAATATAATGACCAGCTGCAATTCCAAATGACCACGAAATACATTTTTTAAACTCAAAAAAAAAAAAAAAAAAAAAAAAAAAAAAAAAAACAAATTGATGAAATCATAGATAGGAAGAGCAATTTCACTTTTTCCAAACAGAGCTTCCCCTTTCGATAAACAGATAAAAGCTTCCAAACAAACTTCAATGAGAATTTGATTGGCTTTAAAACCATCATACAATAATGCTACACTAGCAGAGCATTAGTATGCATCAAACCATCTACTAAGGAAATTTTATTGGCTTTAAACGACAAACTACTGCTGCAGCTAGCAATGCCAGGATGGATATAACAATTTAGAGAAGAATGCAGACTGATCCAGAAAATGTGCTCCAAACTCCAGAATCATACCAGAAGTTCATTGTAATAGCAGAATAAATTTCAAGAGCAGAATTCTACTGATTATAGTTTCAAAATATTCATGCTAGGGTCTAATAACTGTCTGAGTGTCGAAGTTAGAGACCCCAATGAAAGCCTACTCATATCCTCAGGTATAATACGATGTATGTCTAACAGAACTTTACACTAGCTTGAAAATCCCGAGCAATTGAAATTTGCTATTCTTTTCATTACTCCAAAGAATATTCCATAATGCTTTGACATAAAATGACCGATCAATGACAGATGAAAGATGAATGACATCATCTCAGAGAAGAAGCTTCCTGTTCCTAATTACAAAATAACTCAGAAAAGTTTTATTCCTGGTTGGTAAAAAAATACAAGACCAGTTGGGACTGAAAAAATGTACTCATAACATCATTTTATTTATGATCAACTTCATTGATTAGCCTAAAAATGCTTGCAGGGAAAAAATTTTACACCTGATTCTCCAATCTTATATTGAGAGCATCAATGTTGGATATGCTTCCTTGGGCGGTGACATCCTGCACTATCGCTTCTATCTGACAGATGACAACAAACAAACAAACAAACAGACAATAAATAAATAACATGAACTCCAAGAATCTTAATCCCATTAAATTGAAATCAGAACATCAATGTGCACAGATGATAAACTCATAACAGACGACCATGAAAAGAGAGCTGTATGTAATGATCAGAAATGAAGGGGAAAAAAAAAAAGAAATACAAACCAGCTACTCATGCTCAAGAAATCGAAAAAGAGATAAATGCTGAAATTTACTCATTTGCAGTCTGGCAAAACTAATAGCGGACCTGCATGGCTCATTTTCAAATTGCAAGTACAGTTGGCTTTTGAAAAGCAAACAAGCATCATAGAATGAAGGGGCTTAAATGTGTGATTACATTTTTATTTGCAGCACACTATGGAATACAGAATCCACAGTATGGGTTTCTTTTTCCGCTTCCATACACATGCCTTTACGGCTAAAAGGGAAAGTTGAGCTGCCAAGCGGTGACTCTAAACATCAGGCTTAAATAAGTGGCTAGATGAGGTGTATCTGAGGGAATTAAAATCTCATTAAAGCTCCAAATTACCTACTTATTAGTTATCGCTCGATACACTCAAAGAAAGTAATATTTCCAATTTCATTTTTTTTTTCAAAACTCGCAACTAAGTAAATGCAACCCATTTCTTAAGAAAGCCTGTTTATACACAAACAGGCACATGCACCCTTCGTTCCCATGTTTGCACACAAACTACAAGTCCGTCACAAAGAATTCCCAACAAAAACATCTTCCAAAACACATATTTCTCAGGCATCAGTAAAATCATAACAAGGATCATCATTTCAAGTCAGCCAAGTCATCCCATACAAAAGGAAACAAGCAATGAAAATCATAAAGCTTTCAATTATCATAACAACAAATGTCTCCCAAAATAATCAAAGTTCACAAGCGAGACTTACCACGCCTTTAAATAAAGCAATCTGCGGGACAGAGTACTTAGTTCCGAGCTTCGATTGGTCATCAGGAACAGTATTGACAAGTCCATAACAAACTCCACCATCATTTTGGTTTCTACAACACCTCATCTCCATTTGAACATACGACAATTCCTTGTTTATCTTCAGTAAGTAATCATTGAATTCTCTCTTATTACCTTCTGCAAAAAAAAAAAAAAATGAAAATGAAAATTCAATGAATTAATTCTCTGAATAATTAATCTAAAAAAATAACTTCTAATTTCTTTCAGTTATTTTCACTAGAAAAAAGAGATTAATTTTGACTTAAAAATCACGGAAAGAACGATAATCTGTAAAGGAAATTAAGAAGAGAAAATGAAGTATTTACGCGGGTATTTGCCAGTGACGTCGGCAAAGATCTTGAATAATTCTTCTTCCTTGAGTGGGCCGCGGGACATTAGAGCTTGAATGAGAGTGTGGTGCTTCCAATTGAGCACTGTCATTTCGGCAATTTTGAAACCCTACAGATTTTGATGTTTGGGTTTCCGGGAAAATTTGGATATTTTTCTAGGGAAAATGGGTTTTAGGTTTTTTCCTTTTGTTGAGAGGGCGGGAAATATTGGCTTAATATATACTGGCCTTACGGACACGTAGCATTAATATCTGGGCTAACACAAAGAAAGCCCAAAGGTCTTATCAGCTTAAAATCTCAGCCCATGTTCATACATAGCCCAAAATAATAACCATTATCTACATATTGATAGTTTTAATATTTTATTTAATTAACTTTTGAGTCTTGACAATGCGATTGTATTTAATTTGGAATTAAAAAAAAAGATACTAATATATATTTATTAATAATGATGATGATGGTATTGTATAATGGTGTGACCAAGGATATAAGTAAAAAAAAAAAAGGGAGAGAGAAAATGAATATTGAATTTGACTGACAAAAAAATATTACGCAAACTTCAAATCTTTTTATCTTATTGGGAGTCAAGTGTTAACCCCTATAATTACTCCCTTTTTTACTAAAAAAAAATTACCAAATAAAGTTAATTTAAACCCCACTCACGAGTAACACAATCTAAGAGTAATTTTGAGTTAACTTTTTATTTAGATCCATGTTAAAAATATTCTCAGATCAAATATGCGTCAATATAAGAATATTTTAAAATTAGTTTTTGCATATTGTGCATCGAGACCAAAGCCCTTCTTATAGTTAACATTCCTAGAATCATAGTATTATTCATTTGATTGTGGTGGCATTTCAATAAAAGAAAACTACTGCTGTTTTATTATATTTAACTCTTCAAAAAAAAAAAAAACTAATCTTTTCATATAGAAAAATTTATTCTCGTATAATAAAGTAATTCTTTAATTTTTCTTTACATACTTAATTAAATCAATTTTACTCGTATATATATGTTAAGTTCTTAATTCATTCTTTTAGTAAGATTTCAAGTCAAATCCTCAGAATTAATCACATGATTTATATATGATAAATTTTTATTTTTAAAATATCATTGCAAGTCGAACAAACAGAAGACTTTCATGTAAAATTTGCATATCTAATTTTATTAATTTAACCTGAAAAATCTTATTAGAAGGATATATTGAAGACTTAACGTAAAATCAAGAATAAAATTAACTTATGTAAAGATATAAATACAAATTAAATAATTACTCTATTATATATATATAAATATTAGCAAAACACACTATATCAATGCTGTTTACTAGATCAAGGACTCCCACACTACACACTACTTTTCTAGCGCTTGGACAAAAGTGACACGTTGCAATTGCTGTTCTTCTTCTTGCTTGATTTCTTCTTCTTTCATCGTATAATGAAGAAGAAGAAATCCAACAAGAAGAAGAACAACAATTGGAAGATGTAACTTTTGTACAAGAGAAAAGTAGAGTTGTAAGGAATTAATTAATAATGGATCAAGGAAATTTTTGGAAGTGAGCACAGAGCAATTGCTGTGAAGGTTCCTCTATGCATCCATGTAGCTATCAATCTTTATGCTGGAAAGGCAAATATACAAATTGATGCTTGAAACTTACTCCAGGCTCTAAAAAGGTATTTTAGTCATTTAAGCTTAGAAAGAGTAAATTAGAAACTAACCCGGCCCTTTAGAATTAATCAGTCTTTTTGTTTTAAAAATTAATTATTTAATCCTTTTGTTCATTTTTTATTTTTTAATTTGGTTTTTTATAAAAAAAAATAGATAGTATGGAAAGATTGATAAGGAATAAAAATGAAATTAAATTAAATTAAATATGATCAATACTAAATATGAAATTAAATAATTAGTTTTTGAAATAAAAAAGATAAGTTAATTCATTTTTTGAAATTAGGAAGACTAATTTATAATTTACTCACTTAGAAATTGGAGGTTCAAATACTGCTGGAAAATTAATTTGTGAGGCTTATTTTGAAAGTGTACTGAAGAATAAAATAGGGAAAAAGAAGATTACAAGCTTGTCCTCTTGAAGAAAAGAAAACTATCTATATATTCTGATATTTGTATGTCAAGGCAGATCATAACATGATCAGCCAATGGACCATTTGGCTCTCTCTTCTCTTTCTGTCTCGCGCTTTTTTCAACTTTTATCAACTGTGTTAACCTGATAAGTTGCCTTTGCACATGTAATTCCTTTGCTGATCTGATGTTCTCTGAAAAATATTCAGGGATCATCTAGCCAATCTCTGCAGTATTTTGAAAATTTCTTGTAGACTTCAGTCATTCTTAGGCAGAATTACACCTTTCATTTTCTCTCCATACCATTTCTTTAGCCGTCGAATCCTTTCTTGCAACTTGTTGCACTAATCGTACTGTTGTATTTCATCCTGTGAAAACTGTTAAATTTTGAGGCAGTTTTCTTGACTGCTCGAAAGATTCTGTCTCTGTAACCTTCTTCTGTCTTTTATACCAAGCACCTGAAGAAAAATTATTGTCCGGAGGAAGTAACATTTCATCATTTCCCTTCTCGTCATCTGATTCAAGGGAAAAATTTCTGCTCTAGGGTTCTTGCCTTTTTCCTTCACAGATCACAAGACGGAGAACCCTAAAAAAAGGCATTCATCTTGCAACATCAACTGTCTCCATACCTGGTTTTAGTACTTAGAACTTCATTTATATGAATGGAGTTAGCAACCCCATCAACAAAACCTAAATATTCGAGCCCCATAATGATGAACCCTACCCCCAACAGTACTACTCCCACCACAATGGGAGTCCCGCCTTCTACTCCTAGTCGCTATGAGAACCAAAAGCGTCGAGATTGGAACACTTTTTGTCAGTACCTTAGAAACCACAAGCCTCCCCTCTCACTTTCCACCTGTAATGGTGCCCATGTCCTTGACTTCCTTTGCTACCTTGACCAATTTGGCAAGACCAAAGTGCACAATCAAACTTGTCGATTCTTTGGCAACCCCAAGCCACCAGCACTGTGCCCTTGCCCACTGCGGCAAGCCTGGGGAAGTCTTGATGCACTCATTGGACGGCTTAGAGCAGCCTACGAGGCGCATGGAGGGAAGCCTGAAGGGAATCCTTTTGGTGCAAGAGCAGTGAGGATTTACTTGAGGGAGGTCAGGGATTTTCAGGCTAAAGCAAGAGGAGTTAGCTATACAAAGAAGCGCAAAAGGACTAAGCTGAAGGGAACACCACCACCACAACCACCACAAGCATCATCTGAGAATAAATACTGAACAACTGAACATCGAGAAGCCTGTGGATTTATCTAAGTGACAGCAGACTACAATAAAGAAATTAGTTTTTAGTCATATTTTATGATGATTTTAATTAGCAACATTTTTCATGAAATGCTATGATAAATCTGTTAACGTTAAAGCTTTTTTAGTGGCATCTAATATTTGGTCCACCGATAATGATATCGTGTCTATCGTCAATTGAACAAGTACAGTTCAAGTTTGTAATATATTTCAATGAAAAACAGATGGCGGTCATATAATTTTCCATGCAATTATTATTATGGATTAAAAATGACTTATATAATAAGATACTTTTCTAATTTATATCTCCAATTGAGTTAATTTTATCTTTGAATATATGTTAAGTTTTCAATCTATACTTTTATTAAGAATTTCATGTCGAATCACTAGAATTATTCATGTAATTTACATATGAATATTTTTTTATTTCTAAAATGTCATTATAACTTAGTCATATAGAAAATTTTCATATACAAATTGTATGATTAATTTCGATAGTTTAGTTTGAGTATTTTATCAGAATGATAAGTTAAACATTTAATATATATTCAAAGATAAAATTGATTTAATTATATCTATTATCTTATTATATAAAAATATTTTGAGCTATTAACTCCATTATTATTCTTCAACTTAAAAAAAAAAAAAATTTGTCTCCCACTTTTTAAAATAGGTATATATGGGAAAGACAATTTACACGTTAATTTCCACAAATTAGTTTTTTTTTTAAATAAATTTCTCATGGTTTTCTCGAATTAATAAAAAATCAGGATTATCACTCTAAATTTTAAAACATGCATCATGGCGGTTTGAATCCTATGATATACAATATATCACAATACAAGTGTTGATAGATGATATTATAGAACATATCAGAATAATGTGATTGGTTAAAATTTCTAATATGCATTTTCATGATATATGTAATTCAGAAGATCCTCGGTATTGATCATTTTTAAATGAAACCATCCACTACTTTCTCTATTTTTCAAATAGGAAGGTTTTCCATTAATATTATAAATGAATGCAATTTTCAATTTTTTATCATGCAAAAGAAAAATAAAAATGAAAAATTGAGTAGTCACAAAATTTCCTTTATTTATATCTTTCCTCTCAATTAGTTCGAGCACAAATTAAAGATAGACAAGAAGTTTTGGGTTTTGTGGGACGTTGGAGCTTGACTTTGGCCTGCGAACTTATTGTCGATGACAACGACAAATCAACTTTCTAAATAAGCTTTTTTGTAGAAAATAGAACCAATGTGTGGAAATTTGACATTGTTCGATAAATTTATTACTGTTTCTACAAGATTTTTCGAGTAATATTCCTCAAAAGACGGATGGAGATTTAGAGATTAGAAGAAAGTTAGCAGCCTAATTGGGTAATCCAAAACTTGTCGACCTCATAATCAACCAAAAATTAGAATTTCTTGGTCAAGAAAGTGTTGATGATTTACTTTTATAAAAAAAAATCCTAATTAACTATTTGAGCCTTTCACCTTAAAAAAGATTTAATTTTCATCAATTTTCCTTTCCCCCTGCCGATTCCAAGCGAAATATGGGCAAGCTCATGTCCAAGTTTTGGCTTTGGGCCAAGGCCTCTAGCCTCTTTAAATTTATCTTTCCGCAAGCTGAGTAAATTATAAATTAGTACCTTTGATTTCGAGAAATTAATTAAGTAATCTTTTTGTTTCAAAAATTAATTATTTAGTTTATATATTTTTAAATATAATTATAACTTATTTTTTTCTCTTTTTCAATATATGTTTGTTTCTTATATATATATATATATATATTGTTAAGAAAAAATTTATAAAATAAAAATAATATTAAATTAAACATGATTAGCATTGCTCAAAGAATCAAATAATAATTTTTGAAACAAATAAGACTAATTAATTTATTCTTAAAACTAGGTATACTAATTTATAATTTACTCTTACGTACGTGAATAGCATAAATTTGTTTTTTTTTCTTTTTGTCTTTTTCACACTTTTTTGAGATATCCATCGATCTTGAACTGTGCAATATTAAAAAAAAAAATGAATTATATATACAACACAGAAAATCTTCCCCTCTTTTCATTCCTCACTTCTAGTGTAAGCTAGATTTAAATTTACGTTATCTGACCGGGCAACTTATCAATCATCATTGGCCTGCAGCATCCATGCACTTGTATTACAAGGGTAGACACTAGCCGTCCAATTGTCTTCAAGTTGGAAGGTTGGAGGAAATTACATGTAGAAAGTACAATATTTACTGGTTACTTCAAATTTCCAAAACAAGATGTTGAAATAGGCTTGCTACATCCACTCCCCGTTCCTCCTGACCTTAAAAAAAAAAAAAAAAAAAAAAAAAAAAAAAAAAACATGGCTTGCATGAAGACAACAATGATCAAGGACATCTTTGCTTGACAAAGCTTTGTACACATCCCAAAGGGTTATTACACAACAAACTACTTGTCCCAAAAGTGTTAAAAAAGGTTAGAACAAAACTCTTAAGCCTACAACTTCAAAGCCTCCATCTCCCTTCCTACAATCTTACACCTCATGAAACTCCCAAGAGTATTCAAAGCCAATTTCACATCATCCCATCGTTCTCCACTAGCTAACTTCTTGTACAAGTAACTATCAAATGTCATCCTTTGCACATACTCATCCCCACATAACTCCACCAATGCCTCTCTACCCACATTACTCCCATAAAACACTCTCTGCAACAAATCCAAAAACCTGAAAGTATTCATATACTTCCTATCCCATTCTCTCAAATACTCCCTCTTCAAATCTTCCTCGCCGACCATCTTCTTCCCTCCTTCCGAAGCCTTCACGATAGCCTCCCCGCACATTCTCCCCGACTTTGCCGCAAAATATATTCCTTCTCCCGAGCACTTGGTCACATACCCCGCCGCATCCCCGACGAGCGCGGCGCGTCCACGCACGCGCCTCGGACGCGGGTGCTCAGGGATTGGGTGAGCCTCCACTTTAATCACTTTCCCACCTTTAATCTTCTCCCTAACCCTCTCCCTGATCCCTCTTTGATACACCTTAATATCCTGCCTTGCACAGACGGTGCCAGTCCCCACCGCCACGTGGTCACATTTTGGAAACACCCACGCGTAAAAGTCAGGTGACACGTCATTCCCAACGTACATTTCCGCGAGATCATGATAGTACTCCATTTTGTCGTCCGGCAATTTGATTCTCTCTTGAAAAGCAATGGCACAACTGTAATTCCCAGCATCAATAATCTTAGCCACCCTGCTGTTAGCCCCATCAGCTCCAACAATCAGATCAACGGCTAAAGAATGTTTACGATTATTAATCGTGTGGTGGATGATATAAGGTTTTGAAGAAGAAAAATCAGGAACCTCAATATCTGTGACGAGGCCGGAGATAAAATGAGCACCGTTGGATTGAGCACGAGACCGGAGAAAAGAATCCAGTACTTCGCGACGCAACATGGGGATAAACTCATGGGACTTTAAAGTCTTGGATCCGAAATCAACGGTCAGATTCGAAGGAGATATGATCTTCATGCGAGTGACATGTCGGTCGATGAGGTGGAGAGGGATAGAAAACTCGTCGATCATACAAAGAGGGATAGCTCCACCACATGGCTTAGCAGTAGAAGGGCTGCGTTCGAAGAGGAAAGTTTCAACTCCACCGGCGGCTAAGGCTTCTGCGGCAGAGGAACCTGCTGGGCCACCACCGATCACGGCGGCTGCGAGTTTGCGGCCAGAGAGGGAGGTGGCGGTGATTGTTATAGTTTTGGGTTTTGATTGTTGGTGTTGTTTTAGGGTTTTGAGAGGTGGGGTTGGAGGGAAATGAAGGCTGCGGGTTAGTGTTAATGCGGCCATGGTGTTGGGTTTTTCAGGGTATATTGATGGGTGTGAAGAGAGAGCTAAAAAGAGTGAGGATTGCAGTGTGGAAGGTAATAAAGTTGGGTTTAGTGGGAGAGAATCATTTCGATTATTTTAATGTTTTGTTTGATTCTTTTTTAATGTCACTGTTTTTTGAGGTTTTTTATTGATTTTGAACAGAGGATGTTCATTATTAACAAAGTGGGGTTTCTTGTTTGGATTTTCATCATCAACCTCAAGTCCAAGCCACTTTTTCCACTGGGGACTGTCTCTGTTTCTTCCACTTGGTTTTCTAAAAACTTGAGCTTTTTGAGAAAAGGAACGAGATTTGAGGTTTATAAAGGCTTCTGTTGAGGTTCCCTTTCCATGTTTTTCTGATGATTGGATAACTAGATTTAATAACAAATGTTGCCATCTTTTGCAACTTCCGTTGTAGTCTAGTTGGTTAGGATACTCGGCTCTCACCCGAGAGACCCGGGTTCAAGTCCCGGCAACGGAATGATTTTTTTTGTAGTTTTGGGAACTTTGATTCTATTTTTCTTTTGCTTTATTCATTGTCTTTGAAAGTACTTTTGAAAATATATTTGTAAAAAAACATAAATTTAATTTTTTTTTCAATCTAAATATATTTTTTATAACTAAACACACACTTAAATTATCTTTTTGTTTTAATTTGACAAGATTTTAATTGTTTTTTTAAATAAAACTAACATTTGATGGGTTGAAAGTCCAATCAATGATTCAAACTTTTGATGACAACATCAATCCATAATAAATCTGATTGTTACTCAAGAAAGTAAATTTGTTTTCAAGTTCACATATGAGTTACCACGATAATTGAGAAATCAAAGTTGGCCATGGTGGAAAAACAAAAGCATGTATTTGGAAAAAAAAAACTAATATTTTAGAAAGAATAAGATCAACTTTTGTATTTGAAAATTGTAAGAAACTAAGCAATCTTCATAATTCATATAAACTACTTCGAGGTCAAACGGATGCATTTCTTACGATAGTGAATAATTTAAGTCCTCATCAAATAAAATATTGTCCGATCACATGATATCACCATACTTACTCATGTGCTTCAATGACCATTCTTCTCGTTTCATTATTGGTAAGTATCCAAAATCTAAAACTAGAAGAAGAGATAATGAAAATCCTAAAAAAGTGAATTCATGGTGCTTATAAACACCATCACAATGACCTCCTCCATTTATTTCATCCAACTTATGAATTAGGAGTAATCAAACATTAGAAGGGGCCATGGTTTGGATGAAGATAGTATTGTTACATAGTTTTAGGTTCCAATCTTACTTCGATACGGGTGATCCATTCATTGAGGCTAACAAAAATTCAAGGAAGCTTAATAGGAGAACGAACTCATAGCCGAAAAGGGAACAAACTTGTGATCGATTTACGTAAAAGAAAAAGTAGTTCTTGAAATCGGAATTCTTTTTCAAAGTAAGCTCGGAAAATAAAGCAAATTTCTCTACTTGTCTTGATTTCCAAAGAATCACCATGGAGCAAGAAGTTCATTCGGCTTTGGCGGCAGAAGAAGGATCTCTACTACCATCGGGACAACCATGTAGGACTATGAACAAGGAAGAAAAGTTCTTGTTACTACCAACCATACATGATCTTAAATGAGAAAAAGCTCCTACAAATAGGATTCACTCGATCCTTTATTACTACGTGTATCCGGACCCCGAATGCCATAAAAGAGGATTGATGGGACAAGCACTAAATAAAAAACATCGATTCATGTACAAATGACATAACTTGCTTCAAAAGAGAACATTTCCCTAAAAGGATCACGACATATGTCGAAGTTATGAGAGCATGGGTGGCACCAAACCATTCTTACGAGTAGGAAAGATATGCCTCTTATCTCAATACAAACCATATCTAATAACGACTATAAAAGAAAGACCTCATACACAACAAATAAGGTTAGAGGGTGGAAACTTAGGTAAAGATACATCAATTATATCAAAAGGGCAAAAAGAACACAACTCACAAGATAGCTAAGCCAAGAGACCATAAAAATGACTTAATCACTGTGCATTTCTTTATCTTATATAGAAAATACACTCTTCATAAACCTACTAAGACATCATATACCATTTAAATAAGTCTATTAAAGTTATATTTATCTCTCTCTCCGTATGCTAAATTAGCCATTCGAGGGTCCTCCTAATCCAAGAAGAAATTTTGTTTTGTAGCTATTGTCATCAAGATCACAATTACAAGACTCTCCATCACCACACGATCACCCAAGAAAAAAAACTCATCCATTCATCCATTCATATACCGAGGATCTATAACATCATCAGACATAACACGTGATTTTTTTGAGCATCTAGAGATAGGGAGTTCTAGCCATTAGGACACTTGATCATAAAAGGAGAAGAAAGAAGAAAAGAAGAAGCAAATGACAACATCACAGGATGCCAGAGGAGTTCTTAGAACCATAGTGCCTTTTCATACTATGCCAGGGAAATTTGGCAAATTTCTCTACTTGGTATAATTTTACTATTTTACCACAAGAACTCGACCGGCTAGGATTCAAACCCAGAAAATAAAGGTCCCCAAGATGCCAGAACTTCAATCTTTTATAGCTATCCACCAATCACATTCCTGGAATTACAAATTGATACACCCCTGGCCCAACCAGAGGAAATCAAGAGAAAAATTAAAAAAAAATGATTGAAGGGCGTGTAGCAGTCTTTATATGGTAGAAATCAAACAAGAAATTACATGATATATAAAAGCCACGCAAGGAGCATATTCATAGCAATTCAAGCATTATAAGATGCGATTATTACATGAGAAAGTAAAGCAGTACATATGCACATACGACATGAATTTTCAGAAACAGGCTGTTTCCGCCTTTTGTGTCTAAAAATTGTCAGAAATTGCAACACCACCATTGCATCTGAATTGAATGGGTGTATTGCTAACGGTGTTGGTAATGTAAGCATTGAAGTTCCCAATAAGGACTGCTTCCTCAGCGAAGCATAGGCTGATCTCCGGACTTCACGATATCGAATCTCCTGCTTCAAATGCCATTCTCCTGTTTCATAATTGGTATGTACCTGCAGTTGAAACTTTCACTTTCAGATCTCTCTAAGCAACATAGATTGCCACCACAAACTTCAAGGCTTCTCGATACAAAAGAAACTCCTGTCGCTCGGCAACGGTAGGATTTCGTGGTTACTCTTGTAAGGATCATATGCAGCTAAAAAAAATCAATCCAGTGCAGAATACCATTGAATGCAACAGGGCTGCACTCGATATAATGTCTTAACGAATTCTACTCTGTCCACTTACCAGTTTCAGAAGTGAAAATATCCAATTTCTACGGTCGATTTTTTTGCTGTTTCATTCTCACTACCTTATAATTACCATCGTCCTAGCTAATCAAGCCCGCTTTCCAGAGGCATAAACCACAGCTAGGTGGCTTTGGGAGAGTGACATATTTTTTGGTCAGTGGATTGCATATCAGAAAGGAATTATCTTCCCCGCCTCGAAACTCCTGAAAACATGACAACAAACCATTATGCATGCCAGGATTACTATGGGGTAACCTTCTGGTTCGATCAGAAGAAAGGAAAGTGAAAATCCTGCGGAAATAAATTTAGGGTATTCGTTAACAGCAATAACGTCAGCTATGCTCTCAGGTTTATGATCCTGAGATGGATCATAATCCATCATAAGGACCCATGGTTTGGAGGGAAATAGTAATAAATCATTGTTGATTCGGCTAACATAAGAATCGGCAAAGAAAGGATCAGAAATCAAAGAAAACAAATGTTTGCAGACAGTTTTGAACTTGAAGATTGGTTTCAAAGGAAGCCTTAGCAAGATTTCTATCAAAAGGGAATCTCGTAAATAATTATGATCTTGAAAACCGACTTGTTCTCCTTTTGTTTGAGACATGGATCTTTGCTCTTGAATTCAATGCTCAAGACAAACACAATATATAGCTAAGGTAGTTTAACTCTTTTCCCTATTTGTTTGTCCAATTTAGGGAGAAAAAAAAATCAGATATATCCAAGTAGGAAAAGGTAAACTAATGATTAATGAGTAAATTATAAATTAGTCTCTCTCACTTTGAGAAATGAATTAATTAGTCTTCTTGATTTCAAAAACTAATAATTTAATCCTTTTTACTAATTTTTCAATTTATTTTGATTTAAGAAATAAAAAATAATTCAAAATATGAAAAATTAGCGAGAAAAAAACATATTCTATAAATTAAAAAAAAAGTGAAACTAGTCGTGGTAAAAAATGGTTAAAAGGATTAAATAATTAGTGTTAAAAACTAAAAGGACTAATTTGTTTATTTCTAAAAAAGGGAGGGACTAATTTATAATTTACTCAATGATTAATTAACCCATTATTAAATGTTGTGTGGGTGGTCAATAATTAGTGTTATCCTTAGATACAAAAAATCCTGCTTTGCTTTGATTAATACATTATATATGCTAGGAGAATATGCTCTCTTTTTTTCCTTTTTGTTAACAAGATCTTGTGGACCTTGAGTTACACAATAAAGATAGTTCTTTTTTATTACATGATAATCAAATAAATTAGAGTCCTTAGAACTAGAACATGCTAAAGAGGCCCTCGGCTATGCTTGCTGGTATTTTCAGGAATATGCGTGATTTCTAAGCATATTTTCTATTCATATTATAGCGAAAAATGCATGGTACACATAAAATCTAAGCAAAAAATTCATAGTTTCTTTTATCATTCCTGAACAGTACAACACAGTTTTCATTAACTGTTACTATACTAGTTATGTGTATACAGTACGACTGGGCTGTAAGAAACAATTTCTGAAAAGTAACTGGAGATATCATCAGAATCTTTTACAAAACTGGTATCCTTAAACAAAAGGTTATGTTCAATCTGCAGAGCTCAACATGAGCAAAATGCCAAATACTACTAAAGCAGTTGGTTTGATCAATCATGTATCACCTGCATGGCACTCAGGTCAGATGTGAACCTGAAGGGTAAACCAAATCCTGGACTGTGATAGGACGGCAAATGCCGGGCAAGGGATAGCCAGACCAGGCTGAATCAGCAAGTAAGGAGTTCAATGCTTGTGTAGGATTGTAAAGATCCCACCAGACATGAGCTGAAGATTGGTCGCAGGTCATCTCTGCAGAAACACAGCCAATCTCTGCACCATGAAGACCGAGCCCACAGCACGCATTCTTGGTATCACTAAATCCTGTATTAGGGCAGAGGAGCATCTAGTTCAATAATCTGATGCTAATCTTGTATTCTGTTCACAATGTAAAAATCTTTTATACTCGTAAATATTACATAAAACACTCCAGAGGTTATTTTCTCGAGCTACTTCACCTTCGGAGCAATAATATCATACTAGGTTACATATAATCATGAGTTTGCTTCAAGAACTCAGTAAAATGGTGCAGGAAATAACAAAAGGAGTCGATGGCTGAGACAAATTTTCAATGCAAATTTTCAAAGCTAGCTAAACCTTGTTAAAACTTGCAATTGGTATGCTTCTTGCAGCACAATATGCAGAAATCAATCTGCCATATTCAAGTTAATTATATAGCTGAAAGAATGGAAGTGAACTAATTTCTTAAAATCATAGAATTTCAGAGCATGGAATGATTTTCGGCTTTGAGGATGATTAGGCATAAATCCACACCAAGTGGCAAACTTATAGCTAGAATTCCTACAGAACAGGAACGATGTAAAAGGGTTCATACCGGAGACTGTTGGGTTGGTTATGACCTCCATCATTCCCTGGTATACGTCACAGAAAATTATCTGCGCATCTGGCAACTCCACATTAAGCTCCACAATGCGCTCATTTAGCATGGTATTGTATTGCAAAACCAACTCATTGATCTCTTCCACACAACCCTTTTCGTCACGAATAGCAGTTGAATTATACCACTCCCATACCACACGTGGCGTGCATCCCAACGGCAATACTCCCGTGCTTATGATCTTCCTCACATTTGCATCATAAAGGATCCTTATAGCATTAACCATCTGGTTGACCAGAATGTGAGCAAATTCTTGGCCACTGTACTTGAGCATTAAGCCTGAAGCATTCCTCAGGAAGAGGTCAACATAGTCATCTTTTCCAAAGGAAAGATAGAATATGGAGGATTTGATAAAATCCTGGGCTCTGTCTTCTCTATACTGAAGCAGCAACAACTGGAAGGTCTCATATACTTGGCGTAGCTGTTGATTAAAAGACTGGTGACTGTGGCTCCTGGGGCTTATGATTGTTGCATGTGCAGAACCATAGTTCACTCCTTTTCTTAGCCCTTCAATCGATCCATTCTGACGGTAGAATGGTGGGGAATTTGGCAAGCCCATCTTCTGAGCTGCAGTACCATAAAACGGACAAACATTACTAAAATTGCAGCTCCATTTTGACTCTAAAAAAACAGTTGGCTGCACGGATCCAGCCATCAATACACCAAGTGCTTTTGTATCAAAGACTTGTATGGTCTAGAAATAGGACCAGAAAAGGACCCGAAAATCACAAGATATATATGGTCTAGAAATTGATCCCAGAAAATCATATAATCTATCCATTGCAAACAAGATCCTTCCTAATAACCAAGAATTCAACTGTGTTTTTCATCATTCTTGAAAAGCTATAGAGAAGATTGAAACCAAAATGAATTCTTCCTCTCTTTCTTTCTTTCAGGACGAGTTTAAACAACAAATATCAATTAATTATGAGCCACCAATTCAAGGCAAGCTTTCAACAAGAACAAATTAAGAACACTCAGTTTCACATGTCGTCCCCATAAAAAGAATCAAGAAAAGCACATGCGTTTACAGTTACTTTCAAGAAAGAGAAAGGAAGTACCTAGAAGATGAGGAAGAAGAGTCGAGTCTGATCCATTACAAGGAAGCAAAGAAAGATTTCTGTGAAGAAAAGGGTAGAAGAGACTGTTCTTCCCACAATCGACAGAAGAATCACCCATTATGTACAATGCAGATACATGTGAACCATTTTCCACTACAGACGGTGTCTTTGGCAAGAATTGCCCATGCACTAGACCTCCCAAGCTCATCAAGATAGCAAGAAGAAGATACAGAAAAGCCATTGCTGCTCTTCTTGATGTTGCTGTTCTGATCTCCAGCCTTTTGGCAATGAAACTCTGGTTTCCTTTGGTTTCTTCTTTGTTTCTTACTGCTGTTTTGGGTTCGTTTCTTGTATGGAATTGTGTTTCTTTTGTTGATAACGCGGGAAGTGTTGGATCCTTTAAAGGGTTGTCCTAGAAATATGGTTTAGGAAGACTTTTGTGCTGCTCTGCATTAGGTAGAAAGGTCGTAGATTTAAAGCAAGGCAAATTTAGGCCCCCCACATCACCGTGTATGCCTGTGACAGATTCGATGTTTATTACCCTTTTGGTATTTCGTTTTGAGTGCTTTTTGATGCGGTTGGAAATTTTCTTGCTTTAAGTTTTCTTTTTTTTCCTCCAATAATGAGACTATAGAAAAACCCTAACATGCACATAATTGGCACAAAGATAAGGACGATAGGATTCTTGTATATTGTAAAAAGTGAGGTTTGAAACATGATTTCACAAGTTCTCTGTCTCATCCCTCAGCCAATGAAGCAATTTTTTCTACTTGGATATGATTTTTGTTTTTTTCTTTAGCTGAAGAAATCTTCTTGTTAGCGTACAAGCCCAGAAAACAATTTCCTCCCAGGCGCCAAAACCTCATAGCTATACCTACGTTTATAAATTGTTGAAAAAAGGCCTTTAAAACCTTTCGAAGCATACCAAAGAGCTTTTAGCCCAGTAACAATGATCTCTTCCAACAAAAGATCACGAGTTCAAATACTAACAAAATAACCTTAGATGTGTGAGTTAAAAAAAAAAAAAAAAACGAGTTAGCCACATAAATAATTAAATTGCAGAAGGGATCTCATACAGCACTTCCGCAAACAAAAATCAGCATCTGGAGGGGGAAAGAATACCTTTCACCCTTCAGGAGTGAAAAAAGTTGAAAAGAACGACGGAAAAGGGTCATTATTTCCCCCTATTCTGACAACAGTTGTTGGAATAACCTACAGTGAAAATTTGAGCACTAATATCAACTAACCCAATTCTTCCTCCCATAACCCTATAAATCAAAAGTGAGTCACAAGATCAAACTCAATAGGACAAAAAGCAAGTGCCTCATCAGCCATCATGCATACATATAATTCAACTCACCAAAATTCTAGGATGACATGCGGAAACAAGAAAATGATCA
The DNA here is from genome assembly GCA_963924115.1 of Dovyalis caffra. Taxonomy (NCBI): domain Eukaryota; kingdom Viridiplantae; phylum Streptophyta; class Magnoliopsida; order Malpighiales; family Salicaceae; genus Dovyalis; species Dovyalis caffra. Next base: position 1,240,482 of record CAWUPB010000913.1, on the reverse strand, counting down.
GTGTGCAAATACCTGTTGACAAACATTTATTTCTACATTAAATCGTCTATGTTCAGGCTTAAGCATAACCTCACAGGTATCAAGAGATGCTTGAGAAAGCCATTGGGGAGAAGAGTAACAAACACAAACACAACAAGAGATTAAAATTGGCACAAGGTGACACATGAAAACTACTGTAAAATGAAGTTGCTTTTAAAATGGAAGTACCATAGCCAATGCAAGTCTAACTACATTCAGTAGAAATATAGTCAAATCATAATTGTGTAATTCTGTTCGTAATTGCCCAGAGAGCAATCAGGTCATGCTTCCATGACTGGAAGAACACAGTAATTATTTGTAGCTATGCTTTCAGCTTGCCACTCATCCCGCGTTTATGGTGCCAGACACCACTCCTGTCTACATGCATTGGGTTCTTCTTGGCTGCAACAGAACATTGATCAGTCCGACCACCCTTGCTGCTCATCTCTATTTGAAGTTTGCGCCGCCTCATCCTGTTCTCCAACCGTATTCCTCTCATGGCACGAGCCGATCGCTCCCTTTCCAGAGCCTCTGAGAAGTTCCAGATCCTAACAACACCTTCCTCTCCTCCACATACAATACGGTCAGCACCAACATCCACTGAAAATAAATTGGGCCCAAACCCATGTAACATCCTCTGAGGTGGTTCCACGTTGATACGGTCCATATTGGCAACCCTTGAAAAGTTCTTTCGTAAAGAGCGTCGGTTGGTCCTTAGTAGTTTTCTCACATTTACCAGTGACAGCTTCCCATCACTAGAAGCTGAAACAAGCCATGGAAACTCAAATGCAAGGGAATTAACAGGCCCTGAGTGAGGAATCCAAGTTGCAACCTTAAAAACATTAGCCTCAGCTGTAGGACTAGTGATCTCAAACATGTGCATAGCCCCATCTTCTCCTCCAGTAAAAATGAAATCCCCTGTATGGCTTCGAGCCAAAGAATAAGTGTTACCGACATGAGCACTATGAATGAAAGTTAGCAGAGTCCCATTATTAGTGTCCCAAACATACACATCTGAACCTGATGTGCTAGCAACTGTAGTATCATGCGGAACAACGCTCCACACCCAGTCACCATGCCTCAAGACTTTTAAGCATTTAAGTGAACAACGATCCCATATACGAACAGTCATGTCCCAAGACCCACTATAAATCCTTGAGAGGTCCAAGGCAAGAGATGTTATAGGTCCCTCGTGCTCCCAGATTCTAAATTCAGTGTTTGGCACCTCAGAACCTTTAAGGTCAAACAAGTGCTTGAGACCCTCAACCACCCTCCAGCCTTGAATAAAACCATCAGTACCACCAGCAACCAAGAGCTTTGTATCCGCTGCAACTGCTCGAATAGTGCACCCAAGAGGCCGCGATGATGCAATGTATAACCCGTCTTCCATGTCCCACATTCGCACAACCGTATCATAACCAGAGGTAAAAATGAGCTTGGCAGAAGCCAGTAGAGAAACTGTTCGAACTGCTTCAGTATGCCCATGCAAAGTATCAATGCTGTAACGACACAAGAAAATCTTACTACTATACTCCCTCTCCACAAACAGTTCCTTCCATGACTTCTCATCTGAAACCCCTGCACCCAACGGTGCAGGAACTATAGGAAGTCCCCATCTCTCACAATATACTTCCTTCCAAACACTATTCTCAGTCGCAAGCCTATTAAGAACTGTCGATGCACATGAAACTATACCAAGATCTTTAGGATCAAGGCAACTAAGAATCTCAGAAATCAGTGCCGGAGGAAGGTCAGTAATTGACCGGTGACAATGGAGCAAAACATCATTACAAGACAGCTGCTTTGAACTCAAACTACTTAAAATCCCCTTCTTAGAGTAGCAGTCTATATGAGACTCGGAAATTTCAGAACTTTCAGTATTGGAATTGCTTTTTTCAACACAATTGGCAAGATTTTTCAACACCTCTGTGCTCTTTTGGCATTCAAATGCCATAAAATGAATAGCTAATCTAATAAAAAAAAAATAAAGAGAGCTAATTACCTAAAGCCCTTAATTCCACAACCTAAAATAACCAAACCCCAGACGCAATTTCAACCCAAAATTCAACTTTGACAAGAATTCAAGGATAACCCAACCAAAACTTGAAACCAAACCCTAAAAGTCAAAACCCAAATTCAGTAACAAATAAACGAACTTAAAGCAAAACAATGACCACCCAAATTTCGAAATGATCGGAATTTGATGAATGTAAAGTAAAATAATCAAAGGAAGTCGAATTATATGATCCTCAGAGAATTAAAAATCTAAAAGTTAATAAATCAAGATGGAGTTTTTAATGGTACCTGTTAAAGAAGAGATTAAAGAGAAGATCTTCGAAGCAGAAACTATAAACAGTTTTATTGGGTTAGAGAATTTCTTGTCAAATATGATCAGATCAAAATCTACGAGAGGAGGAAAAACGAGCTGTTTTGAGGTATTTCCATGGTGAGATGGGAGGAATATTTTTTTATTTTATTTTATTTTTATCATCGTTCAGTGGCTAAGGATTTTCACGATGGAGATTGAAGGTTATGTGTCATAGGATTGTAAGAACCGCCCGATGTTAATTACTGTCGGCAAAGTCTTTTTTTTTTAGTTCGTTTGAGTTGTCAATGAGCCCAATACTCCCATGCCAGTTTTGGGCCAAGTTTGTCCATTTTGTTTTATCAATAAGTTAGATATTAATCACTTCATTTATGGATCACCACATTCGTGGTCCGGGTCCCATGGCAGTTTTGATTAGTTGAGTCTCACATTAATTTGGGTCTAGCGAAAGGTAATGAGGCTAGTATCAAATGAGTATTATTCTATTGACCAAATAAATATCAATGTAAAATGTTTAATAAATATTGAGAAGGATAAAGATAAAAAAATATATATCTATTTTATCTAATATTTTTTCTTGAAAAGAATTTAATATATAAAAACCTGATTGCTCTAATTTTATAAAATAAGGACTAAAATATTGTTATGAAAACTTTGATGATTAAAAATTAACTAAATAAACTAAAACAAAACGTTAGTTTACTATTCCAAATACTTGTTCATACACTAATATTTCACTATTTACTGGTTTTTTATACTTTGATCCTAAATATTTACTAATGAATATTTTGATCCACATTTTTATCTGTTTATCCATTTTGGTCTCTGGATGAGAAAGAAGGGAGAGGGAAAGAGAGAGATTCTTGGTCAAGCTTATTTAGGCTATTTTGGGCGGTGAAAATCCACTAGATTTTTTTTTATCTTTGAGAGATGAGTTTGTCCATGGTTATTTTAAGCCATTAAACAATTAGAAGAGGTAGATCGGAGCCGGAAAAGGAAACAATGTTCCGATTTGATTATGTGATTTTTTTTATTTTTATATGTATTAAAATAATTTTTAAGGTTTTAGATATGTTTATTGGCTTTATTCCGGTTATTTAGAAGTGTTTGAGGAAAAAATGCCAAAATTTAATTTATAGGGGTTTGAAACTTGATCTTCGATTTTTTGACAAAGATTCCGACGACCTCGATTCATCAAAAGTTACAGACTGGTTTTTTTTTTTTATCTTGAGCAGCAGCCCAAGCCTGACGTGCAGGCCCGAGCTACTCAGCTAGGCCTGAAACGCAGGCTTGACCAGGCCCTAGCTAGCAGGCCTCGCGCATGGCTTCTTTTTTTTTTTTACTTCTCCCATTTCGGCTTAGGAAATTGCTTTTTATTTTGGTCCCTTCTTTCTATTTTTTTTATTTTGGTTATTAAACTTTTTTTATCTTTGATTTTTATTCCTGTCAAAATTATTAAAATTTTATTATACGTGATTTTTATCCTTATCATAAAATATTTTTTTTAACTTTTAGTAAAAAATTATGTTCCTTTTTTGTTTATATTTTTTAATATGTTTTTATTTTAGTCATTAAATTTTTATAATATTTGATTTTTATCCTTATTATACTGAAACTAAATAAAGTTTATTATCCTAATGTTGTTTTTTTTTCTTTTACTGAAATTTTCTTTCTATTCTAATGTATGTTTTGTGATTTTTTCTTTTTTTTCATCATTGAATTTAGTAGAATTTTTTTTTATTCTTTGTTTTGTAATTTTTTTTTATTTTGATCATTAAATTTTTTCCATACAAGGAACTATTTTTTACTTTTAGTAAAAAAAATTTTTATATTTTGATTTTTTTTTATGATTTTTCATTTATTTTGATCATTAAAATTTTATTATATTTAATTATTATTCATTCTATATTAAAATTAAATACATTTTAACTATGCTAAGTTTTTTTTTTGCTTTAGTGAAAAAATTTTCTGTTTTGATTCTTATTTTATTACTTTTTTTTATTTTGGTCATTAAAATTCTATAATATTTACTTTTGTTCCTGCCTTATGCATGATGAAATTTTTTTAGTCTTATTGTTTATAAGTATTTTTTTTATGCTTTTAGTGAAATTTTATTTATTTATTTTTATCTTTTTCATGATCTTTACTTTGTTTTAATCATTTAATTTTTATCGTGTGTAATTTTATCTATATTTTCTTTGTCAAATTCTCGATTTGACAAAGCTTTTTTGTCTTTTTGTTTTAAGTAGTCTCTCTGTCTCATTAACAAATTATAGATATATGGTAAAAATTAATCATAAGAAATTCAAAAAAACTATCACATTATTATTTTAATTATCGAGTTATTAATAAAATATATGTTTATATCAAACAATATCTAATTATCAACATTATATTACTCAAGTTTGCAAACTTTTCATTTAGCTAACTCTGCAACAAATTATGAAATACATGTGTTCGAGTGTTTTGTTTTTTAATTATTTTTGCATGATATTGTTAAATAATGATTTGTAAATGTTAAATTTTATATAAATGGATGCATAAGGATGTTATATAACTCATCCCGCGGTAATGCGCAAGAAACATGTTAGTAAAAACTAAAGTAAATGGATCGATTACTATTTATTAAATTATTTGAAACACTCTTCACCCATACTCATGCGTACTATTTACCAAGACTCGAAACACTACTTTTTTCACTATGCAATGACATTTTTATAGTTTTCAAATATTTTAAAGACGTTCATTATGAAAGTTTTTGTGACAATATATTTTAATATGTAAATATTTTTTTGTTTCATTTTGGTTCCTCTTTTTTGCTATATTTTGGTCACTTTCGTACATAAATATTTTCTCGTTTCATTTTAAATTCATTTTCAAGACATTTACTATAAAAGTTTTCATGACAATACACTTTAATCTCTTTTTTTAAAAAAATATTTTTTTTATACGCAAATATTTTTTTTGTTTCATTTCGATCCTTTTTCTTGTTTCATTTTGGTCTCTTTGGTCTTTTTTTTCTTCTTATTTTTTTACATAAAATTTTAATTTAGAAAAAAAATTTACAAAATAAGGTTTTAGCTAAGAATCCATTGATTTTGACATTTTTTATAATATTATAAATTTTTAGTTGTGGATAAAAATAAATAAATATGTTTTTTAATAAAAAAAATTATGAAAAATATAAAGAATAATTAGTCAAATATAAAATTTTGATTAAAAAAATTATAAAATTGAATGAATTTTTATTCAATTTTGATTTGCTATATTTTGATATATACATAATATAACACAAAAGATCATATTAAAATAATTTTTTAAAAATAATTTTATGTGTTTTGTCTAATCCACACTATAGCACAGACAAAAAAACTAATTGAAAACTAAAATGAAATGTTTTGACAAAATAAGAATACAAAATAGGAATTAAAAAGACATATAACTTGATATGGATCGAACATGAGATTAAATGGTAACTTTTTAATGGATATAATCAAAGTATTTTTTTAATAAATATGGTAAAAAAAACTGAATTAATTAATCAAATATATGAGTTATCATCATCTCTAATTAATTTCTTTCATTATACATTATGTTCACGATCATAATTCTTTATCTATATGGTCGTTAGCAACGATTTAATTAAATTCTTTAATATGAGTGTGGATTCATGACTACGTGACATATCAATAAATCTACAGAAACAAGTTAACAATTTTTTTCGTGCTAACCCTCTTGAAATTTGAACATAAAGTTTTTTAATGAAAATCTTATGTGTTTAACTGTATTAGGATTTCGGTGGAAAGAGAATCTTATTACAAATTGTATATGGCATTTGCTTGAGTGTATTATAATTACATCACAGAGTTATATGTTATCTAACATGCTTATTGATCATATATATATAATTACTAATAATTGAAATCATTTGTAACTCAATTATTAGTAATTAAGAGATGTTGTCTAATGATAAAAATATTGTTTTAACTAAAATCAAGATTCAATTCTCATTGTTCATGAACAATTAATTGTAATTATTCTTTAATAGTACTAAATTTGGGATGATTCAACCTAAAAAACGAGTCATTAATCAATCAAAATTTAGGCATTTTCCGATATTGATCTAGTTCAAATAATGATAATTTACATGTAGTGATTTAAAAAATCTCACAGGCTAGGTATGTTCCCTTAGTAGTACTAGACTTAGTTGATTTGGCTTAAAGGGCAATCTAATGATCGATTAAAGGCTATTCATGTTCTCTTAGTAGTACAAGACTTGAGTTGATTTAGGTTAAAAGACTAACTTAGTAATCAACTAAAAGTTAGATGTATTTTGATATCAATCTAGTTCGAATAGTTATAGATTAGATATGGCGGGATAGTGGTAAATTAGATGTAGCAAACAAAAAATCTTATAGGCTAGGTGTGTTTTAACGTTCATCTAACCCATGACATCGATGGATTAGATGTAGTATGACACTCGGTGGATTAAATATAGTGGTTTGAAACTAGGCATGTTCGATATTGATCTAATCCAAACAATAATGGATTAGATGTAGTAGGACATAGATGGATTAAATATAGTGATCCAAAAAATCCCACGGATGCTCCATTTCGTGTCCCCATCAAATGGGGAAAAAAATTCAACTAATTACCATGTAGTGGTGCTAGTTATCTTGTCATTTTTTTTTTTTAGTACTAAGGATGTACTCGGATCAGCTTTCATGCACCTCAAGATTAATTCTTTCGCGACGTGGCTAAAAGGTACTCTCAATACATGGTTTCGGATATTCTAAAAATAAATTCTTAAAAGTATTGGTCAAAATGATCAAACCTTAAACCCGGCCTACAAGTCAATGCTTGCTTAACGATTAGTTACCATCTTGTGATTAGTTATCTTGTCATTTTATAATTAACTAGTTACATTACTTTTTTGTTATATATATATACAAGGGAAAAAAGATCTCTAAGCATTAGGATGAGAGCTACAAAGTACTGGAGGATGCTACACCATGGATATTCTCCAAGATGAGGCTAATACACCCCAATGAGGCAAGGTCAAATTACAAAATTCCTCTCGCAATAGAGTAAGCATGTGAAGTAAGCCAATCTGCTAAATGGTTAAATTCTCGATAGGTGTGATCAATACGAACACGTCAAGGCCTCTAAATGATGCTATAGATGGAGGAGACTAGATGTCCGTAGTTTTCTCAATGACCAACTGGATCTCGAATTAATTGTATTGCTACCGGGAAGTCGGATTCCAACAAAATCCGTCGAAAGCTCGAATTCTATACCATTTCCAAACCAATCAGTATGCCCCTTAAAAATTACATTACGTTTTTAGAAAGAAATAAAAAACCTCGTTAGCTCATACAAAAGAAGTGCTATTTATTTTGTAAAAATTCATTTTTAAATGAATAAATTAATGGATATCTATTTTTATGCATCTTAAATCTTATTTTTGTTATTATTTTCTAAATTTAAAGACACTATAATTATAAGCCTTCAAACGTTTTGAGGATTAATTGGTTAGATCCTATTTTTCCTCCTTAATTTTCTCCTCATCTTTTTTCTCAACATTTTTTTCATCTGTATTTGCATATTCTTTCTTCCTCTTAATCACCTCTCTCTCACATGTTCTTGATCTTCTTCTTCCTGAAAATTAACAAGTCTAATTAAAACAATGTCAGAAGATAGCTCCTCCTCTGAAGAAACCAACACCCCTACCACCTCCATATCACAAGACACCTTCGTGACAGAAACCACCACCACCTCAGCCTTCAATATCCCCCCTGAAGCACCACCATCAAGCTCCTCCTCCAACGTCCATTTAGCTATTCAATCCCTTTCTTCCATTGTAACCACAGTTTCTCCCTCTCTTCTCTCTCAAGATCAAGACCCTGCTTTCTTCCTCCTTCACAACCCTGATATCTCCTCTCAAGTCTCATCCCTCCTCCATCTCCCCGACTCCGGTGCCGGAGACAACAACCTTTGTCGTTGGTTCTACGACACATTCCAATCCTCAGAACCCAACCTCCAGCTTGTAGTCTTACGTTTCCTTCCCATTATTGCTGGCCTTTATCTCTCTCGTATTGTCCTAAAAAAACCCTTGGCAGGTTTTGAGGCAATTTTGTTAGCCCTTTATGCACACGAAACTACCTCACGTGCAGGCCAAGCTATAACTGTCAGCGTGCCTGATTTATCATACCCAAGTATATATCATGAATCAAAAGAGCCTCCAAAGGACATTAATTCTGCAGAGTTAAACCTAGCTGTGATATCTCCGAGTTTGGAGCCTCATGGGACAGTGAGATCAACAAGAAGGGCAAGAATTGTTGGAGTTGCATTGGAGTTATATTATAGTAAGATTTATCTTATGCCTGTTGGGTCTAAGATTGATTTTTGTAAGTTTTGTAAGGTTTGGTCTGGTCAAGATGGCGATATATGTCAGGATGGTGAGTTTGAAGATGATCAAGAAAATCTTGAGTTACAAGATGATCAAGAAAACCTTGAGTTTCAAGATGATCAAGAAAATGTTGGCAAGGAAAGTGTCCATATGGAAGGGAGGATTGGTTTGCCATGGGAACTTCTACAGCCTGTTTTGAGGATATTAGGGCATTGCCTCTTAGGTCCTAACAAGGATAAAAAATTGATTGCTGCAGCTTCTGCAGCATGTAGAAGTTTGTATTCAAGGTCTTTGCATGACATCAATCCTCAGGCAATTTTAGCTACTAGGAGTCTTCTTAGGCTTAGTAAGATGGCCTTGGATCCAAATAATAATGTTGATCATACTGAGATACCAGTGTCTAATGTTATCTCCCTCTAAGATTGAGTAATTAATCTCTTTTAACTTGCTTTTGTTTCTAGTCTTCAATTTGTATGGATTATGCCTCTGCCTTTTATGCCGAATTTCGTCGATTAAGTCAGCATTAAAATCTAAGCTAATCTAATCATAATCATATGAAGAAGTAGCAGACTAATTCTGCATTGTATAGGAAGGCAGTTGGCTCTCCATCTCTATTATCCTAACTTTCAATTATGATCCTCTTTATAGTGCATTCTTGATTGTTGTTCTTTCTTAGTCCGATAATACAGTGGCCACAAGGAATACCTCAATGTTCGGAATAGACTGACTTACAGCTCTAAAAATCATTCCAATGTATTTGTACTGAAGTTTTCGTAGATTGGTTTCAGAACTTCGAATTACACTTTTTTACCACTGTTGGAAGGGTAAGAAGCCGATGAAAAAAAGGATCACGCGTCATTTATTACCAAGACTTAGACGTCTACGAGTGTTATCCTTGTCTTGCTATTCCAGTGTAGTTGAGTTATCTCAGATTCAATGGGAAAGTTAAAGCATTTGCAATATCTAAATCTTCCAACAACATCGATAAAACAGCTTCCTGAAGCTGGGAGTACTGCATGCAATTTGCAAACAATAATACTGGAAGATTGTAGAAATGTTGTTGAGTTGCCAACTGGTATGGGAAGGCTAACCAACTTGGAGATGCCATCAAAGATGGGTAACTTGACAATTTCTTTGTTGGAAAACAGAGTGGTTCAAGCATTAAAGACTTCAACATCTACAGGGAAGACTACGCATTTGGAATCTTCTAAATGTTGGGAAAGCTTCAACATCCACAGGGAAGACTACGCATTTGGAATCTTCAAGATGCTGCAGAAGCGAAGTTGAAGATTAAGAAGGGTCATCTGGGGTTGGAGTTGAGAAGGGATGATGGTACTAATCACGACTCAATATGGAAGAAACATACTCGAGAAATTAGAGCCTAATACAAATTTGAAAGAACTCCAGTTCATGCCAAAAGAGAGACTCTCCTTCTCCCTTCTGCTTTAGAACGTGGATACAGAAGGCCTATCCATTAAAAAAAAAATGGCATGTTCTCTCGAAAGAAAAACAAAAAAAGAAAGAAAGGGAAAAATGCTCTAATTTTTTTTTAATAATAAATTCAATAAATTACACACTTTATTTTGCTACTAAACATACAAGATCTCATGGTTACAACAATATTTAATAAATGATGGGACTGAAATAAACTGTTACACCTGAGAAGAAAACTGAAATTCAAACTCAGAACAATGTTAGAAGATATGAAAACGCGAAGACACCAAAGATTGCATAAGTTGATCCTGCAGTGCTTGAAGCAGCAGCACCCTTGTCTTTTCCAGTTGATGGACTTGCAGCCAATCCTTCTGGTGACCCAGCAACTGAAAATTTTTCAATTTCATTTCAGATATTATTAGACTAATATTCAGCCAATTTAAAACAAAATTAATGTTCCTTTAAAAAAAAAAAAAAAAACCTTAAGCTAGAGAAAATGCATGTTAGAGCTAAATAAAAGTGAGAATATTTATCCTCATTTTTCATCATACAAGCTTGTAATTTAGCTAAGAAAATCATACAGATTCACAGAGCAGGAAAAAAAGAAAAAGAAGAAGAAGAAGCAGGTACCTGGCGTTGTTGAGCCTGATGGACCACTCGCTGGTGCTCCTACTGGGTATCCCACAGCTGAAAAACAGAGCCCAATGGAAAAAATAAATAAATAATCTCAATCTAGAATTGCAAATTTAAGTGCTAAAAGCTTAAAAACTTGCATAATTAGGCACCTCACAATTATTAGCAGCTCATAGTGTACTTAGGCATTTAGAATCATTGAGCTTGAATACAATAGTAAATTTGAGTAAATTACAAATTAGTTTAATTTAACAATAAATTAGTTTCTTTATTTTCAAAGAACGAATTAATTTTTTTTCAGAAACTAATTTTTAAGTTTTTTTTTTTACTAGTATTGGCTCTATTTAATTTAATATTATTTTATTTTTAAAAATATCATATTTTATCATCAATTATTTCATTTTTTTTAAAAAAAGATTAAGTTACAAATTAAAAATATAATTAATCTTTGAAAGAAAAAGAACTAATCAATTCATTTCTTAAAACTAGAAGGACTAATTTATAATTTACTCTAGCAAATCTAATGGCACCAACATTATTGCCAATGTCCTAAATATAGACTTTTAAACTCACTGTAATTTTTTTTTAAATAATAATTACAAAAATCAAAACATGTACATTTATTTATTATTCTCTCAGTTTTGGTCATTCATTAATTGTAGGAAACAATGACGGGATTCACAACGATAACCTACAGGCACGTGATGTACGAGTAAACGATTAATAAATAAAAAAACAACAACAGATCTAACACGTGATTAGGTGAGAGGTAACCAAGAATCTTAAATGCCGGTCATAAATGCTAGAAACCGGCAGCTCGCTTACCCGTGCACTACGCCGCTTGAATTTAACGCAACATGCATTTTACAGAAAATCATAACCGAATGTTTATTTTGTTTGGACCGAAACTCGTTTTTTTTTTTCTGAAAAAACATAAATCTTCATGATTTTATTTCTGACTCAAAACCAATATTTAATAAAATCTCCGAATTCCCATGATATAAGAATGAACGCATTTACACTAAGGACATTTAAAAAAAAATCCAGTATCTAAAGAGCAAACAATTTTCTTTTTTCTTTTTTCAAAAACACATGAATTTGATAAATAAAGTTGGGTTTTTTTAGTTTATTTCACCAAATATGTAAATAATAATAATAAATTATAGCCCTCTCGTTTTTGGTCATTCATTAATTGTAGGAAACAATGACGGGATTCACAATTATAACCTACAGGCACGTGATGGACGAGTAAAAGATTAATAAATAAAAAAACAACAACAGATCCAGCACGTGATTAGGTGAGAGGTAACCAAGAATCTTAAATGCCGGTCATAAATGCTAGAAACCGGCAGCTCGCTTACCCGTGCACTACGCCGCTTGAATTTAACGCAACATGCATTTTACAGAAAATCATAACCGAATGTTTATTTTGTTTGGACCGAAACTCGTTTTTTTTTTTCTGAAAAAACATAAATCTTCATGATTTTATTTCTGACTCAAAACCAATATTTAATAAAATCTCCGAATTCCCATGATATAAGAATGAACGCATTTACACTAAGGACATTTAAAAAAAAATCCAGTATCTAAAGAGCAAACAATTTTTTTTTCTTTTTTCAAAAACACATGAATTTGATAAATAAAGTTGGGTTTTTTTTAGTTTATTTCACCAAATATGTAAAATAAAATAAAAATTATAGCCCTCTCGTTTTTGGTCATTCATTAATTGTAGGAAACAATGACGGGATTCACAATTATAACCTACAGGCACGTGATGGACGAGGAAAATAACAGATCTAGCACGTGATAGCATTAAAGAATCAAACCAGCATTTAAATTCAAGGTATAGTTCTTCAATTTTATAAATTTTCAGTAAATAAACAAGAAGAAATTGATAGGATGTTAGTATAGTTCATACACAATTTTAAAAAGAAAAAAGGCATGTCATTCTGTAAGGAAAAGTGAAAAGAAATGGGTTTTACTTACCACTAATGCTCAAAGATATTATTTAAATTAGTAACTAACATTTAATATACAATTTGAATTTTTAATTTCAATAATTATTTGAGCCTTGAAAATATTGCTTTTTGAAAAATTTCAAGGCATTGCATTTATGACCAAATAATATGCTAGGACCAACACTTGGCCTCACTTGACCTATAATGACTAGCTAATGACGAATTATTCCCACAAGTGTAATTAGTAAATAATTTTATGGAAAATTCTAGTGTAATTTTGTAAAATTAAGTAAAAAAAAAAATACATTCTTGTGTTTATTAGTCTTGGCTAATGGCTTTTTTGTTGTTAATTTCTTTTTTTGCTAAGAAAAACTCAATTTTTTTTTTTGTATGGGTGTAAAATTTTTATGTTTGGACATCGATACAATGTTCATATAAACCATTAGATTTGCTATTATATTCAAATCGAACGGTTTACTGATGTTCAAAACATAGACATTAGAGTAATTTTTTTTCCTTTTTATATGAGAAATTGATCCTTTTTCCATTAATCTTGGTAAAAAAAAAAAAAAAGTTCTGATAAATTAAGCTAGATAAATAATTTAATTACCTGAGCACAAGGAGACTGAAGGAGTATCAATCTTGCAAATTGCAGGAAGCTTGAGGGCTCTACCAAAGTCAAGAGAGATCCCATATTGCTTAGAAATATTACCACCAAGCAACTGACACAAACATACGACGTTGCTATCTATCAACCCAGCAAGCTCAGGGCAGCAATTCTTGTCAGGAACGGTCAAGTTACTTCCTTGTGTTACATACCCCAAGCAATCAGTCATGTTAAGCAATGGAGTTGTACAATCATTTCCTGCTGTTGGCCCAGAGGCTGCCGGAGCAAGATCCCCTGAAACAGGTGCTGCTGCTGGTGCTGCCACCGGAGCCGAGGGTTGTGATTTCTTTGCTGACACTGTTGAAAGGATGGTCAGGGTGAGAAGTACGGTGGTGATCATCACTAGTTTAGACATTTTTCTTCCCTTTTTTTTTTTTTTTTCCTTACGCAAACACAAGCAAGTTTACTGTGTTTTCGTCTTGTGGGGTGTTGTTAATTTTGTGAAGGAAAGTTGGGTGTAGAAGTTATATATGGAGATAGCAACACTTGCCAGCCGAAATCAATAAATGCACAACTACCACCAAGGTTCTAACAATTGTTTTGTCTATGGATGCCTTCCATTTCCCACCGTCTTTGGTGTGAAAGTTGAAGCGTTTAGACTTCTTGGGAGCCCTCGAAAGATTCAAACACAAGATTAATAGAGTTCGATATCTCAGTTTTGAGTTTGGTTAGGGACCCTTTTTATCGAGGTATTATGTCTTATCTAATTAGTCACGTCCAGAAAAGCATGTTAATTTTTAGCTTCAGATATATGGCCAAAATACAATCTGTAATGTTTGTAAACGTAAAAGACGTAATGGATATGTGATCAGACTATCTGTGTAATTATAGTAATATATACACCCATTTTTTACCAAAAAGAAAAGGAAAAGATGTTTTTTGCTCATTTTTTTTATTAAGAATTTTTGTTCTTTATTTTATATTATTTGAGAATTTTCTTTATAATGTTGTTATTTATAAGATGAAGCGATATTGAAAAAAATAGACATGGATATTGAGATTTCACATATCACATATGTGACATATTCAAAAATAAACATACCATATATTAAGAATAAAAACTCTCAACCAGTAAAAAAAAGTCAAAACAATTTGAAAAGTAAATAGTTTAGATACGAGTAAAACCAAAAAACAAAATCTCTCCTCTCGCTTTTACTTTTTGTATTTTTGTATTTTTATTTTTGGATGAGTATAGAAGAGGGAAACAGTGAAAGCAACAGTAAATTGACAACCGAGGCTAAGCTGTCCATACTTTCAGCATGATAAATGGTGGGGAAAAAAATCAAAAGAATAAAGGGAAACAGCAACCGACTGATTGGTTTCGTGATTCTGTGATTTATCTTATATGAAATTATTGAGGGTGTTCTTAGGACTCATTAGGCAACTGGTTGGTAGATTAGTGAAGATGCAGGGAGCTAGTATTATAATTTTCTAAAAGCAACAATCAACTAATTAAGTAAAAAAAATATAAATAGTGAGAGATTTCAAAATACAACAAAAATAAAATCAGATGAAAGTCCAAACATATGAAGTTTTGAGTGCTGTTGCATCTATGAATGTGAGAGTTTTGAGATGAAATAACTAGTGTAAGTTACTCTATAAAGAGAGAAATTGACACAGATAGGAGAGAAAATTAAAAAAAAAAATTGAACCAATATGAAAATCTTCTTATTACCTTTGATGGTTCGTATGAGATTTTTTTTTTTTTTAATATGCCTATCTCTCTCTTGAAAAGTGAACTCATTGAATAACTACTCGTTTATATCCACTACTTACTCATTGAGTATTATAATTGTTTTTTGAATTCAAGTGTTTCTTATGTTAAAAAATAAAAGTTTTGAAGTCAAAAGTTCTATGATGTAAAAATTCTGATCTCCTTATAATGATATGAGATTCATATTTATAATGAAAAAAGATGATATTTGATCGCTAAAATTATGTTACGTTATCTAAGTTTGGATAGTCAAATTTGGCTTGAAAGATTTAGGTTTTTTGGACTTAGTTGCTTCAACTTACTAATAAATACTAAATGAAATAACAATTAGGTCTTCCATTAACATATATCGCTTTGAGCCCACCAAACCAATTTCCTTAATACATTCTAATAACAAGGCATAAACACCGATCCCGCCGAACACTTATGTCTATCTTTGTGACCTAAAACCTCATGTTGAGTTAGGTCTATTATTAATTCAATCAATTAGTCGTGTAATTTAAACTTATGTCAAAATCAAATAAAAATAATATAGATTAATACAGAACAAAAAGTAGGTAAATTAATTAATTAAAATATCCCGCATGTATAAAAATCTACAAATCGAGTGACAAGTGAACTTCATATCACTCAATGATTTAAAGCAATGAATTCCTAATATTTAGAATTATTAAGAGAAAAATAAAAATATTCTCCTCTCATTTTTCTTCAATTTTGGTCATCAAGAAAAGTGGTGATCCACCCTTTCTTTGCTAATTTAAGAAGATATGTATCATGTAATCCGACCTGGTATTTTTTGAATGTAAATTATAATAACTCATAACTTATTATGTAATTATAGTGACCACTCAAAAGTTTAAAAATATTATGGAACTAGTTTTTTTTTTTTTTTTTCATTCAAAATGTCATTAACGGTGTACAAAACAAAAGGGAATTTTTGTAATATTCACTAAAATTGGAAGGGGTTTTTTTTGTAATATCTTCAAATATTTAGATGGTTACTGTAATTTAATAGTATCTCAAGGAGGTATTTGTAATTTATTCTAACTTGTATTAATCTAATCAAAACTAGATTGCTCTTATAAAATCCTATCAATTAATCAAGTCTTAATTTATAAATATTTTCTAATTTCGTCCATTCAACATTATTGGCATTGTACGTGTTGAAAACATATATATATATATATATTAAACTTCTTACCACTAAATTAAGTATCACTTCCAAATCACATAATTTTTGTGAAACTTTACTTTGACAAAATTTAGATTTCTTAAGTATCCGAAAATAACCAATGACTAAATCAGTTTTTAACAAAAGAGGGAAAATTAGTTGTAATGCGACTAATCAAATATTATATATATTATATTATATTTGACTAAGGTTTATCCTTTTTATTTTTTCTAGCGTAAATAATCAATGTAGTAGTTTTCTTTTTTGATTTATCGCAAGACTCGTGAGTTTGGAAATATATAATAATAAAAAAAATTCTTATAATAATCAATTAATTTAGAATTATTAAAATGCAAACCTATTTTACTCAATAAAATCTATAGAATAAACAACCATTAGAATGTATTCTATATATATCATATATCAATGTGGCAGTTAGTGGTCAGCAAAAGTAGCTGAGCCCTGATTGTTGGACTATTTCCTACGTGGTACAGCAAGCAGTCTAAAAGGACAACAGAGAATCAAGGCCTTGGAGCATAATGATAGAAGCAAAAAGGCGTAAAGCACAAATCTTGATGGAACATGATGTTCGTCCCACATGGGCTACCAAAAGCAAATTATATATATGTTTATAATTTACATCAAATTAGACGTATTTTAGTAATTGGATATTCGATCATTTCTTCTAATAAAATAGGTACCAATTTTAATTATTTTATTTTATTTAGTTATTATATAAATGCAAAAAATTTATCCTCTCTTTCGTTTGTATAGTTTAAGACCGGACAATACTTTCAATAAAAAAAATAAAAAAAAATCAAGATTGGATATATATATATCTACACGTAAAGATTGGATAGAAGAGAAGTGTAAAAACTTTATTAGGAAAGAAAGATTAAATACCTTTTTCTTAACATATGATCAAAGAATGGGAAAACACTTTTTTCAATCAATACAACAACTAGTTAGGTATACCGCAAACCATGCCAATTGTTAAATTACTCGTTTAGGTCACAAATGAATTCTGAAGTCACAAGAAAAATCAAAGCCTTTCTAAATTGCACATGATCAGAACAGCTTGTTCATCACATACTTAATTACTTTCACTTTCCTTTTCTTTTCCTTTCTTTCTGGATAAACAGCTGTTAACAAGAGAGAAAAGGGTCAATGCTTTAAAAAAATATGTTAAGATACATGCTTGAGAATGTTGCCATAGGGCTTTTTGGATAAAAAATATGTCTGTCAATATATATATATATATATTTTTCGGATACTTTTTAATGATTTTAATATTTTCATATAAAATTATTTTAAAATCTCAAGAAAAAGCATCAATTAAATATAAAATAATCTAAATACACTTTCAAATAGTATTTAATTGTACCAAACCTTTTTCTATTCTTCTAATTTTTTTTTAATGTAGCTCTTATGTTATTTTTCTTATATTGATATTAAAAAATTTTAAAAAACAGTCAGAACAATCATATCAAGAAAAATTAAAAAAATATAAAAAGAGATTGAATAAAAAAAATACAAGAACTATATTAAGAGAATTAAAAAAAAAATTAGAGGGAACCCTTTCAAATACAATTAATACTCGTTAAAGAACCAAATTTTGGATTGGTTAAAAGAGATAATAAGAAGCAAGCAATAATAATATTATGATGCTGACGATGACGATGACAATTAATCCAACTAGAAGGGGGCCCACAAGATTTTGAAAAGAATGGTGGTGGTGGTGGCGGTGCAAATGTGTTTCTCTAGTTGGAAGTTGATAGATAGCCTTGAAGAACGAAGCAAGGCATTTATGTCAAGGTTACGAAAATTACAACACACTAAATTTGTGTAGAAACACCCATCACATGTTCACATGTTGATGTGCCATTCTACGGTCTCTCTTCTACGCTGGCAGCAAACTGTATTGATATAGCTGGCAATTAATGGCATGCAATTTCTTGGTATGGTGGGTTTTGGGGTTTTCTTGGTCAAACATTTGGGCAACTTAAACCTTGCTCAACGTAAATGTTTGTTTACACGGTTTTATGCAAAGCTTCTGTTTGCTAAAATGTTTGGTAACGAGATATTCTCGTTTTATATTAGTTGAAATTAAATTTATTATTTTTTAAATTAGATTAATAGTATCTCATATTTAGTTTTTAATTAATTTTAAAAATCAGATTTTTTTTTAAAAAAAATTTACTAACAATCCATGTCTAGTGCTATATGAAAAAAAAAAATATTTTTTTTCAAGGGTAAAACACAAAACTCTTGATCTGGTGAATAAAAAATATTTTCTCTACCACTCCTTCTGCAACATAAGGTAGAATATAAATTTTATTATATTTAATAATGTAATTATAAAATGTATTAA
Source organism: Dovyalis caffra (assembly GCA_963924115.1). Lineage (NCBI taxonomy): Eukaryota > Viridiplantae > Streptophyta > Magnoliopsida > Malpighiales > Salicaceae > Dovyalis > Dovyalis caffra. The sequence goes on along the minus strand of CAWUPB010000913.1, from coordinate 1,221,781 downwards.
CTAATAAATCACCAATCATGTAACATGGTTTAATAAAACAATCTTAATAAAAATAATTAAATATCTCTAGCATTATACGTGTTTCTGTTTATAGGTTAATTAATTAGAAAGATTAAGGAGGGGAGAGCTATTCTAATTATTTAACCTATAAACAGAAGCACGCACTCTAATCACTTAGCCCACCACATTACTATATACATAATAAAGAGTAAAGGAAAGAAAATCGTATTTTATCATATAGTAATTCTCAGTTCCAAAAATTCGTGTCAAAACCTTCTCCACGACCGTAAGATTTCAATCTATTTCTATGTCCGCTTCATTCCTTCCAATGTGAAAGTGAACAGACATAAGAATTATTGAGAAAGTTCGTAGGTGATGTGTAAGGAAAATGTATCAAGACAAAAGAGTAAATAAAGAACCCTTTTAACTAAAGCTTTGAGTTGAAGCTGGTTGACGGCAACCAAAAAATCACTGCCTTAAGCCGAAGCAAACCCGCAATCAGTAAAACTTCTTGGGGTTATTTTTGAGTTCCTTATAGAACACTTGACAGGATCCCGGAAGATCACACCATTAGCTAAGCACTTGCTGGCTCTAGCAAACTAGAATAAAATGATACAAGATGCAGAACGCAGACTAAAGAATTACTTATGAAATTAGAAGTTTCGAGAACATCAAGCCTCCTTCAAGGTCCATGTTCCTGGAAAGCACACCAACCGAAGCTTAACCTAAACAATCCATCTTAATGCACTACAATAAAAAATTCCAAGCATTGCAAGAAGAATGAATCAAGAAAAAGAGTAAAGAAAACATTAAAACAATTAAAAAGAAGACATGATCTGTCACACTTAGTCCACATAGTTTATAAAGACAACCTATAAAAACATTAAAAAGAAGACATGTCGACTTCAAAAAAAAAAAAAGAATTTAAGTACGACAACGAAAGTACAAGGGGAAAGCAATAGATAAAGATCAATGCTCCCTGATTAATCTTCACCATACGTTCCTCAAAAGAGCTAAGTGTCCTGAAGAATACCCACAAACAAAACCATAGAATTTAGTAACGAACTTATGAATTGTTCATTGCAATGCAAGAACAAAATTAACAAACACTTGATTCAATGTTGAAAGCATCATCATACTCTGGACAGTAGAGTTTCTCACACAACCAGCCCCACAAAACGCCATCATAAACAAGCAGACATTTCTTTATATGGTCAACCACTTCCATCCATTAGTTCCTCTTTTGTCCCTATTTTCTTGAATTATCTCCTCGATTAAACTCATGGCATTAATCCTTTTTTAGCCCATGTTTTCTTCAAACGATCAATTAAAACCCTAATACCAGTGATACAAAGCAGAATTAGGAGTTATGAATTACAAATTGATGCAAGCATCTGGTCCATCATGATTTAAACGAAAGAATGAAGGAGGACCTCGGCTAAGGTCACACGTAGAAGACCATCGATGTTCAAATCTATGCTCTTGTAAGTGTAAAAAAAAAAAAAAAAAAACTGAAACTTAGACTAAGCAACTGGATTCAATGAAGCAATAAACTAATGATTTAAACGAAAGAATGAAGAAGGAACTCGGTTAAGTCACACGTAGAAGACCATCAGACTCTGGTTATCTGAAATATAACTAGAAAAAAATTGTCGATCCAATGAAAAAACGAACATTAAAAGCTGTTGAAAACATCATGATGTAAGTAACAAAAATACGACTTCTTTAGGACAAAGCAATCTGCAGAGAGTAAGTGCTGATTATCAAACACTTGATGGGATCCTGGAAGATCACACAATCAACTCAGGCTCTAGCTCTCTCTATCAAACTAGTATAAATTATAAAAGAGAGAAAAACAGAATTGAAGAGTAACTTGTAGCATTGGAAGTTCCAAAAACCATGATCATGTGCATAGCTCTCTGCTTCAAAGTCCATGTTCCCTGAAAAAATACACCAAACTGAACCTTAAACTAAAAACTCAATTTTTTTACACGATACGCATTAAAAAAAAAAAAGGAAAAAAAAAGAGAGTTTCATCCTTGCTGTGTCAGTACAGGATCTAAATTGGTGAAAGGTCATCAATGCTGCCAGCTTATAGCATCTCTCCGAGGCCACCCTCAATGCTTACACAAGTGCGTGTGCCAAAATGCACCATAGTATGCTGATTAACTGCGTTCATCCTGGCTGTGTCAGCACAGGACCTAAATTGGCATACACGACAGTGAAGAGGGAGCCAGAGGCTGTACAGGTTGCTTTTGATGCAATATTTTTCTGCATGTAACAAGCCTAAGAAATAAGGGCATGAGGCCTGTTGACACGCTGACAATCTCAGAAATTGCAGAGCAACCCGTCGGATATGATCAGAGACATTGTACATAATCCAAGCTTCAGTAGTGCTTACCACCAATAAACAATTCCGTAGTTATCCTTTTGCTCCAAATTCAGGCATACCTTGCAATTAACTTAAAAATTAATGAAATGAAGACCAAGAATAGTCTATTTCTTTACCTGACATACATGCCAGATTAAATATTTCTTCACAAAAACTTCTCAGCAGGCAGGTACAAGTCTGTTTCAACTATCAACAGAGTAGACGCCTGAAAATAAAATTCAATTGAAGGGAGTTCTGAACTCAGGAACTGTGCGCCCATAATGAAACACCCAAAGCGTCAGAGTTTGGTCCATTTAACTTCATGAAATTTCTGACTGAATTTGAAATGCTAGCTGGCATTGCTTGGATTCACAAAAGAAACATGAAATTTCCTGGAAGGTTACGATTCTTTAATTTTTATTTTATTTTATAGGGTTGAGGTTATCAAATTCAGTTGAGATCAATCATATGGACAAGTAACCAACCTTCTTCAAATCCTTTCCTTAGGTCAAATACTAACGAGAGAGCTTAACACCTTCCACCATCCATAAATTCATTCAGCCAGCCTTTGAAACTGTTTGTAATTGGATCATAAGTTTAAGTAGAACAACAAAATTATAAATAGAAATTTCAGGTAAGAACTGTAACATGAAAGACATCTCAAAGAGAGGGAAAGAAAAAAGGCCCCTCTAGGCAGCTTAAATTTGAAGCAGACAGAAGCAATAACAGAAACCACTTCCTTAAGCCGTAGCAAACACCGGGATTTAATTCCTTTACTTGTTAAGCCCTTTTGCTCAAATGTCAGCTCGATGGGATCCAAAAGAACACACGATCAAAAACAAAATTGAAACACTTATTGTTGTCGAAAACATCATTGTCTTGAGGACATATTGAACAAATTTGAGAGAAACATAAATCAGGAGAACATATATGGATGAAATGAGATTTCAGCAACTACAAGTTACGTCCTTAACCCCAAAGCATCATTTTTTTTTTTTTTTTTTTGTAGGTGAGTTTATTACCATGAAGAAACAAAGTCTCAGCTTATCACATCACTTCACAGCACCCCAAGCTTAGCTGATTTAAGAATATGAAGATTGACTATTGAAATGTCAAATATCCGGAGTCCTGGTTACCCTGATCACAGATGTATAAAACAAAAAAGGTTACAAAAACACATCACATCACCCTCGCTGAAGTTTTAAAAAAGGGGAAGAATGTATTAACAAAGCAAAAGGAAGATCAGCTGCTAGACATTGCATCATGAGCAAATATTTCAATCATCATACATTATATTTTGACTGCACCTCTCCTCCTTGGCCCGGGCTTGAGACCAGCTGTGAGCTGCATGTTATGCAACACAGGCGGAGTTACATGCATACAACCACACAAAGTACAATCACACACAGAGGCATGCAGAAGCAAATTACGGGAGACTGTGACAGGCCCAAGCACATCATAAAAGCAAGCAATAAAAACTATCCCAGTAAGATGACAGAATCGAGCATTCAAAAAATCCTTGCAACATGCCCTTAAATCATATTTCGCTGCATAGTTTTCAAAATTCTAGCTCCACTAAGAACAACACTTGATGAATTTGGTGAAGTTTTTAAGCCAGTAAGTTGACAGAATCAAGCATTCAAAAAATCCTTGCAACATGCCCTTAAATCATATTTCGCTGCATAGTTTTCAAAATTCTAGCTCCCCTAAGAACAACACTTGACGAATTACTGGTGAAACTAACACAATCTGAAACCAGAACACAAAGCACCAGCGACAAACAATGCACAATTTCAAACATAACAACTTCATTTGTGACATGTATGCAAGTCACTGTCAGTAGATGGCCAACACTTCCTAAAGAGCAAATAACCATCAGAAGGCTAGAGGTGCAAGAGAACACCATAATTACTTGACCAACTAGCTGATTTGATTCCATATAACCAACAGCAATCTTAACCATGACCATGAAACCAGAAATCAATCAGTTACAGAAACCAGGCTACCAGAGACAATAGCAACAAACTTGGAACATATAATCAGCCACTTCTCATAGCAGAAGTTCCACCAGAAAATGAAGAACCACAGACCAAAGTGAAGCACTCCAAGTCAAAAGAAATTTCCAGAGCTTAACCATCAATGACTCATGAGATTCACCGCATAATAACTGGGAGGCAAAATAACCATCAATCAATAACTCCAACAGCCAAGTAAACGCCACCGTTAAATAAGCATCAACTACCCCATAAAAAACCATGAGCAAACACAACAAAGATTGTGATCGATAGATTTCATGAAGAACTGGAGGCTTTCACATGCATCAAAATCTTTAGCCAGCTAGAATCTGCACACTACCATTAATCAGCAAGACAAAGAGGCAAACGCAACCACTTGAAAAAGCCATACAAACCTTCAAAAGAAGGTTCTCATTAAGAATATTCAAGATCACTGAAGCAAAAGTCCAAAAATCCACCCTTCTCATTCCAATTCTAGTTTCAGGATGTTAGAACAAGAAAACAAACTTAAACCAGCATGAAAATAAACCTTGTTACCCTGATTATTGAGGGATCAAAAAGATGCCCTCGGGAAAGAACAGAAATCAAGAATTGCCTCGCTAATATTTGCTTGACTTGGATCCCAACTACAAAACAGGTGGTCAAACGCTTTTAGAAGAAAACCTAAAAAAATAGCAACTTTAAGAACAAATATGCGCGTAACCAGAAGTTATATGAAGCAAAAACTTGGAAGCAGCCACAAGCCCAAGTGCGTCATAAGAGCTAGCAACAAAAACCAAACCAATGCCTGTAAGATCACAGAATTCGTGCAAGATGCTCTTTAATCTTAATTTGCTACATAATTCTGAAGATCTAGCTACCTCCACCAAGAGCAACAGTTATCGAATTACCAGCGACAATACCAAAACAACAATCTGATACGAGAACACAAAGAACATACGGATAAAGCACCAGTGATGGACATGTACACAAGTCAGAAGATAGCCAACACTTCCTAATGAGCAAACAATCATCCAATGGATAGAGATGCTTGACCAAATGGCTGATTTGATTCCATATAACCAAAAGCAATCCTAACCAGACCACGGTACCAGAAATCAATCAGTGATGTACTTGAACCATATATTCAACGCCTTCTAATAGCAGAAGTTCAGCCGAAAAGCAAACAACCCATAAACCAAAGTGAAAAACATGCGGTCAATAAAAAAGTCCAAGACTCAATTATCACCAATCCATGAAAAGCACAGAATAGAGCTTCACCACATAATAGCTGAGGGGGAAAATAGCCATCCGTCAATAACTCCCTACAGTCAAGTAAGCCCCATCTTCTGAAAAATCCTGAGCAAACACATCAAATATGGTGTTTGGTATCTTTAGTCTGGCAGTATTCGAATACCACCATTACTTAACAAGACAAATAGATAAAAAGAAGCCACTAGTAAAAGCATACAAACCCACAAAGAAGGCTTAGAGAATCCTTGGTTTAAGCACACTTGCTTTAATCCAAGTCCCCACACATTCCTTTTGAAGAAGGCAAGGAAAAAGCAGCCGCCAATTATGCCTTTGAAGAATAATATCAGATTGTGGATAAAACAGGAAAAAAAAAAAGAGAGTAAAGTTACAACTTACGAGACACTTGCTGCATTATTTTCCAAAACATCTGCAAAAGATCAATAGAAGAGAAGACGAACTGTAACAAGAAAGAGATAAAAAAGAAAGGGGAAAAAAATAGACCCTGACGGTGAGTACAAATTTGAAGCCGGAAAAGTAACCGTAAAAACCATTAGAGCCTCAGTAAAGACACTCACAAACTAGCCCTTGATTATAATCCAACCATTAGTTCCTTGCTCCATGCTTTCATGAACCAACTCCTGGAATAATATCATGGCATTAATTCTTTTCTTAGTCCACGTTTTATACAAGAATTTAATCCAACTGTATGCCCAACGATAGAAAACAGAATTAGAAGCAAAGTAACAGAAATTAACAAACACTATGACGAACAAATAAAATTATTCAACATCATGAAACAAAAATAAATCAAATAATCAAGAAGGTAATCAGTTAAATCATGCATAGAAGAAGACTCCTGCAGTTCAACTATATGCTCCTGAAAGAAATACTGCAGCTGAAACTTAGACAAAACAATTGCATCTACTGCAACAGCAATCAATGTAAGCAGGTTAAGAGGGAGTAAGTCATGCATGTAACACTCCTGGTTTGATCCTAGACCCCACCATCGCCTTCTTTTCTGAAAAATAAAAAATAACCCTCAAATTCCATGTTCCTAGAAAACACCAACTGAAAAAAAAAAAACCCTCATCTAAACAAAACACAACACAACAAAAAATAACTCTCAAAGTCCATTGAAAGAAGAATGCACACACACACACACACACACACACACACACACACACACACACACACACACATATATATAAAGAGATAAAACAGAGGCACTCCCCCATGCAAGTTGTGTTAGCTTCCATTTCTGAATCATGCCAGTCCAAATACTCCTTATGACATCCTGGAAAAACCATATGCATATATCTAGCTCAGACCATCACTTTTATTTAAAAAAAAAAAAGTGTCCAAAATGCAAAACAAAACAAAATAACACTTACAACACAGAAAGTTGTTGAAAAAGTCAGGTAATCAACTAATCTAAGTCCATGTAATTTACAATCACAGACTAAACACACATATAAAAATAGGATCTGTAGACCCAAGAACTTCAATTAAAGAGGGGGAAAAGAAGAAAAGAATAAAGTGTTATAACCAAAGAAAGAAGACAAAAAAATAGATAAAGATTAACACTCGTTGATTAATCTTTCATCTTAAGTTCCACAAAACAGCTAAATGTGTCTGGGAAAAAAAAACCTAAAATAAGTGATGATATTATAAATAGCTAATTGCAATGCAAAACAAACTTAAAAAACACCTGATTCAATATTGAAAGCATCGTCATGATCAAGACATGGATCAGAGCACCACGGTTGTTTCCTAACACATCAACCCCAATCTCCACCATAAGTTAAAATAAAAAATTTTGTAAAAACAGTCCTATAAAGATCATATCCCAGCACTAAAAGTCATAAATGGATAAGACAAATAGATAGTGAAGAATTTAAACAACCAGACAGTAAATTTTTCACATAACAAGCCCACAAGACATCGTCACAAGTTAGTACAGCCTTTGATTGGTTGATTATAATCCTACCATTAGTTAGTACAGCCTTTGATTGGTTGATTATAATCCTACCATTAGTTCCTTGTGCCAATTTTTCTTCAATTATCTCCTGGACAAACCTCATGGCATTAATTATTTGGTTAGTCCACATTTTCTTCAAACGTTTACAGAAACTATAAGCCCAGTGATAGAAAATAGATAGTAAAGAATTTAAACAACCAGCCAGTAAGTTTTTCACAAAACAAGCCCACAAGACCTCGTCACAAATTAGTACAGCCCTTGATTGGTTGATCAGAATCCTACCAATAGTTCCTTGTGCCAATTTTTCTTCAATTATCTCCTGGAAAAACCTCATGGCATTAATTATTTGGTTAGTGCACATTTTCTTCAAACGTTTACAGAAACTATAAGCCCAGTGATAGAAAACAGAATTAGAAGGAATGCATCAGAAATTAACAAATCACGGCGAAGAACAAATAAAATTATCGAACACCATGTGAGGAAAGAAATCAAAGAATCAAGAAGATACTCCATTAACTCATGCAAAGAAGAAGACCCTCACAGTTCAAGTATATTCTTCTGAAAGAAATACAGCAACTGAAAGTCAGACAAAATTATTGTATCTAATGCAAGCACAAACAATGTAAGCAGGAAAAGAGGTAGAAAGTAATGAATTCAGCATTCCTGGTTTGATCCTAGACCCCACCATTGCTTCCTTTACTGAAAAATAAAAAATAACTCTCTCAAAATCCATGTTTCGGGAAAACACACACCAACTGAAACTTAAACTAAACATTCATCTAAACACAATCCAATAAGAAATAACAAGCATTGAAGGGTGAAAGGATTAAAAATGTACTCAGTTAACCTCATGCAAAGAAGATTTCTCGTAGTTCAAACATATGCTCCTGAAGAAATACAACAATTGAAACTCAAACAAAGCAATTGTATCTAGTGCAATGACAATCAATGTAAGCAGGAAAAGAGAGAGTAAGTAATGCATCTAACACTCCTCGTTTGATCCTAGTCCCCACACATTGCTTTCTTTTCTGAAAAATAAATCTCTGAAAGTCCATGCTCCTGGAAAACATACACCAACTGAAGCTTAAACTAAACACTCATCAAAACACATTACAATAAGAAATAACAAGCATTGAAAGAACAATGAATGGTGAAAAGAGAGAAAAAAACCGGAGGTACTTCCCCATGCAAGTCGTGTCAACTTTCATCCTGAATTATGCTAAGTCCAAATATTCCTTAGCACATCTGGAAAAGGAATATGCGCACATTGAGCTCAAACCCCACATTTCTATTACCCCAAAAAAAAAAAAAAAGAAGTACAAAATGCAAAAACAACACTTAGAATACAGCAAGAGATCGAAAACATCATGTACTCCCTCGTCACTCTTAGTCCATACCGTTTATAATCGGAACCTAAAAACACAAAATAGGACTTGTAGACTCAAAACTTCAATTTAAGGGAAAAAAAGACATGTGTTATGCAACTAAAGAAGACAGGAAAACAATAGATAAAGATTAACACTCCCTGATATATCTTCACCATATGTTCCTCAAAAGAGTTAAATGGACCCTGGAAACAAAACTTAAATATGCAGTGCAATAATAAAGTGTTTGTTGCAATGCAAAACATATTTAAAAAGCACTTGATTTGATGTTCAAGGCATCATCATGATAAAGACATGGATAAAAGCACCATTGGGGTTAATTCTCTTGTTAGTCCATGTTTTCTACAAACAATCAATGAATTTGTAAGCCCAATTATACAAAACAGAACCAGTAGGAAAGCATCAGAAATAATCAAATCACAATGAAGAAAAAATAAATTTATCCAACACTGTGAGATGAAAGAAATATAAGCAATATTTAAGAAGTTACTCAGTTAATCCATGCAGAGGAGAAGGCTTGTAGTTCAAACATATGCTCCTGGAAAAAATATGGCAACCAAAACTAAGACAAAATCATTGTATCTAATGCAAAGAAAAATAATGTAAGCAGTAAAAGAGGGAGTAAGCAATGCATTTAACACTCCGGGTTTAATCCAAGTCCCCACACATCACTTTCTTTTCTGAAAATATAAAACAAAAAATGATTCTCTCATATCCATGTTCAGAAAACACAAACTAACAGAAACTTAAACTAAACACAATTAAAAATTAAAAAGCATCATGGAAAGGACAGAAAAAAACAGAGGGACTCCCTCTAGCAAGTTGTGTCAACTTCATTCCTGAATTATGCTGAGTCCAAATATTCCATAGAACATCCTGGAAAAGGCACATTAACACATTGAGCTCAGACCATATGCTTCTATTACAAAAATAAAAGCGTACAGGATACAAAAACAAAACTAAAATAGCACTTAGAACACAGCAAAGTGTCGAAGACGCATTGTACTCCCTTGTCGCTCTTAGTCCAAGTCATTTATAATCCCAACCTAAAAACACATAAAATAGGATTTGTAGACTCAAGACTTCAGTATAAGGGAAAAAAGGATAAAGTGTGATAACCAAAGAAGAAAGGGGAAAAACAATTAATAAAGATTAAAACTCCCTGCAAAATCTTCACCGCATGTTCCTCGAAAGACCAAAATGCATCCTGGAAAGAAAACCTAAAAAGTGATGGTACTGTAATCCATTGATTGCAATGCTAAACAAATCTAACGGAAACTAGATTCAATGTTGAAAAAAAACAGAGGGACTCCCTCCAGCAAGTTGTGTCAACTTCATTCCTGAATTATTCATTCTGGGTCCAAATATTCCATAGAACATCCTGGAAAAGGCATATTAACACATTGGGCTAAGACCATATGCTTCTATTACAAAAATAAAAGCGTACAGGATACAAAAACAAAACTAAAATAGCACTTAGAACACAGCAAAGTGTCGAATACATATTGTACTCCATTGTCGCTCTTAGTCCAAGTCATTTATAATCCCAACCTAAAAACACATAAAATAGGATTTGTAGACACAAGACTTCAGTATAAGGGAAAAAAGGATAAAGTGTGATAACCAAAGAAGAAAGGGGAAAAACAATCAATAAAGATTAAAACTCCCTGAGAAATCTTCACCATATGTTCCTCAAAAGATCAAAATGCATCCTGGAAAGAAAACCTAAGAAGTGATGGTACTATAATCCTTTGATTGCAATGCTAAACCTAACGGACACTAGATTCAATGTTGAAAGCATCATCTTGATCAAGACATGGATCGGAGCACCACTGTTGTTTCCTAACACAGCAACCCCTTTCTCCACCATAAATTAAAATTAAAAATGCTGTAAGAAGAATCCTACAAAGATCATGTACCAGTTACAATTAAGTCAGGAATGCATCAGAAATTAACAAATCACAGCAAAGAACAAATAAAATTATCGAACACCATTTGAGGAAAGAAATCAAAGAATCAAGAAGATACTCCGTTAACTCATGCAAAGAAGAAGACCCTCGTAGTTCGAGTATATTCTTCTGAAAGAATACAGCAACTGAAAGTCGAACAGAACAACTGTATCTAATGCAACCACAAACGATGTAAGCAGGAAAAGGTGTAAGTAATGAACTCAACATTCCTGGTTTGATCCTAGACCCCACCATCGCTTCCTTTACTGAAATAAAAAATAACTCTCTCAAAGCCCATGTTTCAGGAAAACACACACCAACTGAAGCTTAAACTAAACATTCATCTAAGCACAATCCAATAAGAAATAACAAGCATTAAAGGGTGAAAGAATTAAAAATGTAATCAGTTAACCTCATGCAAAGAAAAGTGTCGCAGTTCAAACATATGCTCCTGAAGAAATACAACAATTAAAACTCAAACAAAGCAATTGTATCTAGTGCAATTACAATCAATGTAAGCAGGAAAAGAGAGAGTAAGTAATGCATCTAACACTCCTCGTTCGATCCTAGTCCCCACACATTGCTTTCTTTTCTGAAAAATAAATCTCTGAAAGTCCATGCTCCTGGAAAACACACACCAACTGAAGCTTAAACTAAACACTCATCAAAACACATTGCAATAAGAAATAACAAGCATTGGAAGAACAATGAATTGAGAAAAGAGAGAAAAAAACCAGAGGTACTTCCCCATGCAAATCACAACTTTCATCCTGAATTATGCTAAGTCCAAATATTCCTTAGCACATCCTGGAAAAGGAATATGCGCACATTGAGCTCAAACCCCACACTTCTATTACCCCCCCCAAAAAAAAAAAAAACGTACAAAATGCAAAAACAACACTAAAATAACACTTAGAACACAGCAAGGGATCGAAAACATCATGCACTCCCTCGTCGCTCTTAGTCCATGCCGTTTATAATCGGAACCTAAAAACACAAAATAGGACTTCTAGACTCAAAACTTCAATTTAAGGGGAAGAAAAGACAGGTGTTATGAAACTAAAGAAGACAGGAAAACAATAGATAAAGATTAACACTCCCTGATATATCTTCACCATATGTTCCTCGAAAGAGTTAAATGGACCCTGGAAACAAAACTTAAAATATGCAGTGCAATAATAAATTGTTTGTTGCAATCCAAAACATATTTAGAAAACACTTGATTCGATGGTGAAGGCATCATCATGATAAAGACATGGATAAAAGCACCATTGGCGTTAATTCTCTTGTTAGTCCATGTTTTATACAAACATTCAATGAATTTGTAAGCCCAATTATACAAAACAGAACTAGAAGGAAAGCATCAGAAATAATCAAATCACAATGAAGAAAAAATAAATTTATCCAACACTATGAGATGAAAGAAATATAAGCAATATTTAAGAAGTTACTCAGTTAACCCATGCGGAGGAGAAGGCTCGTAGTTCAAACATATGCTCCTGGAAAAAATATGTCAACCAAAACTAAGACAAAATCATTGTATCTAATGCAAAGAAAAATAATGTAAGCAGTAAAAGAGGGAGTAAGCAATGCATTTAACACTCCGGGTTTAATCCAAGTCCCCACGCATCACTTTCTTTTCTGAAAATATAAAACAAAAAATGATTCTCTCAAATCCATGTTCAGAAAACACAAACTAACAGAAACTTAAACTAAACACAATTAAAAATTAAAAAGCGTCATGGAAAGGACAGAAAAAAACAGAGGGACTCCCTCTAGCAAGTTGTGTCAACTTCATTCCTGAATTATGCTGAGTCCAAATATTCCATAGAACATCCTGGAAAAGGCACATTAACACATTGAGCTCAGACCATATGCTTCTATTACAAAAATAAAAGCGTACAGGATACAAAAACAAAACTAAAATAGCACTTAGAACACAGCAAAGTGTCGAAGATACATTGTACTCCCTTGTCGCTCTTAGTCCAAGTCATTTATAATCCCAACCTGAAAACACATAAAATAGGATTTGTAGACTCAAGACTTCAGTATAAGGGAAAAAAGGATAAAGTGTGATAACCAAAGAAGAAAGGGGAAAAACAATCAATAAAGATTAAAACTCCCTGCGAAATCTTCACTGCATGTTCCTCGAAAGACCAAAATGCATCCTGGAAAGAAAACCTAAGAAGTGATGGTACTATAATCCGTTGATTGCAATGCTAAAAAAATCTAACGGAAACTAGATTCAATGTTGAAAAAAAAACAGAGGGACTCCCTCCAGCAAGTTGTGTCAACTTCATTCCTGAATTATTCTGAGTCCAAATATTCCATAGAACATCCTGGAAAAGGCATATTAACACATTGGGCTCAGACCATATGCTTCTATTACAAAAATAATCGCATACAGGATACAAAACAAAACTAAAATAGCACTTAGAACACAGCAAAGTGTCGAATACATATTGTACTCCCTTGTCGCTCTTAGTCCAAGTCATTTATAATCCCAACCTAAAAACACATAAAACAGGATTTGTAGACACAAGACTTCAGTATAAGGGAAAAAAGGATAAAGTGTGATAACCAAAGAAGAAAGGGAAAAATATAATCATTTGATTGCAATGCTAAACCTAACGGACAGTAGATTCAATGTTGAAAGCATCATCTTGATCAAGACATGGATCAGAGCACCATTGCTGTTTCCTGACACAGCAACCCCTTTCTCCACCATAAATTAAAATTAAAAATGCTGTAAGAAGAATCCTACAAAGATCATATACCAGTTACAATTAAGTCAGGAATGCATAAATGAAATAGAGTGACAAAGTTAAATAACCAGACAATTAAGTTTCTCACATAAAAAGCCCCCCAAGACACCATCACAAATTAGGAAAGCACTTGACTGGCTATTCTAATCCTACCATCAGTTCCACGTTGCAACTTTTCCTTGAATTATCTTCAGGATTAATCTCATGGCATTAATTCCTTTGTTAGTCTGGGTTTTCTTCAAACATTTAGTGGAACTGTAAACCCAACAACACAACATAATTAGAAGGAATGCACCCAATGAAGAAAACTGTCGTGGTTCAAATATATGCTCTTGGGAGAAATACAGCAACTGAAACTTAGACAAAGCAATTATATCTAGTGCAATGACAATCGATGTAAACAGGAAAAGGAGTAAGTAATGCATCTAACGCTTCAGGTTTGATCCCAGTCCACACACATTGCTTTCTTTTCTGAAAATAAATAACTCTCCCAAAGTCCATGCTCCTGGAAAACACACACCAACAGAGTTTAAACTAAACTAAACACTCGCGTAAACACATCACAATAAGAAATAGCAAGCATTGAAAGAAGAACAACTCGAGGAAAAAACTAGAGGAAACCCCATGCAAGTCATGCCAACTTCCATCCAAATTATGCTGATTCCAAACTTTCCTTAGAACATCCTGAAAAAGACATATACACACATTGAGCTCAGAATCCACGCACCTATTACCCAAAAGAATTGTACAAGATGCAAAAAACAAAACTAAAATAACACTTAGAGCACAGCAAGGTGTCGAATACATATTGTACTCCCTCGTCACTCTAGTCCATGCTGTTTATAATCACAACCTAAAAACACACAAAACAGGATTTGTAGACTCAAAACTTCAATTTAAAGGGAAAAAAAGACAAAAGCGTTATCTAACAAAAGAAGAAAGGAAAAACAATAGGTAAAGATTAGCACTTCCTGATATATCTTCACCATATGTTCCTCGAAAGAGCTAAATGTATCCTCAAAAAACAAAACTTAAGATATGCAGTGCAATAATAAATTGTTTGTTGCAATGCCAAACATATTTAACAACTACTCGATTCAATGTTGAAGGTCATGATTAAGACATGGATAAGAGCACCACTGGCATTAATTCTCCTGTTGGTCCACGTTTTCTACAAAGATTTAATGAATCTATAAGCCTAATTATACAAAAAAGAACTAGAAGGAAAGTAGACTCAAAACTTCAATTTAAAGGGAAAAAAGACAAAAGCGTTATCTAACCAAAGAAGAAAGGATAAACAATAGATAATGATTAGCACTCCGTGATATATCTTCACCATATGTTTCTCGAAAGAGCTAAATGTATCCTGAAAACAAAACTTAAGATATGCAGTCCAATAAAAAATTGTTCGTTGCAATGCAAAACATATTTTAACAAATACATGATTCAATGTTGAAGTCATCATCATGATTAATACATGGATAAGAGCACCATTAGCATTAATTCTCTCTCTTTAGTCCACGTTTTCTAGAAACATTTAATGAATATATAAGCCTAATCATGCAAAGCAGAACTAGAAGGAAAGCATCAGAAATAATCAAATCAAAATTAAGAAAAAATAAATTTATCCAACACACTATGAGACGAAAGAAATAAAAGCAATATTTAAGAAGGTACTCAAAAAGACTCGTAATTCAAAGATATGCTCCTGGAAGAAATACAGCAACCGAAACTTAGACTAAACCATTGTATCTAATGCAAAGACACCGTCACAAATGAGTAGAGCCCTTGACTGGTTATTATAGTCTTACCATCAGTTCCTTGTTCCATGTTTTTCTTGAATTATCTCCTGGATTAACCTATTCCTTTGTTAGTCCGCATTTTCTTCAAACATTTGGTGAAACAATATGAAACCCAATGACACAAAACAGATTTAGAAGGAATGCAACAGAAATTATCAAATCACAATAAAGAACATACCAACACAACGAGATAAAAGAAGTGAGTGAAAGAATTTAAAAAGTACTCAGTTAATCTCATTCAAAGAAGAAGTCTCGTAGTTCAAACATATGCTCCTGAAGAAATACAATAATTAAAACTTAAACAAAGCAAATGTATCTAGTGCAGGAAAAGAGAGAGTAAGTAATGCATCTAACACTCCTCGTTTGATCTTAGTCCTCACATATTGCTCTCTTTGCTGAAAACTAAAGCTCTGAAAGTCCATGCTCCTGGAAAACATACACCAACTAAACACTCATCTAAACACATTGCAATAAGAAATAACAAGCATTGAAAGAAAAATGAATCGAGAAAAGAGGAAAAAAACCAGAGGTAGCTCCCCATGCAAATCCTGTCAACTTTCATCCAGAATTATGCTAAATCCAAATATCCCTTAGCACATCCTGGAAAAGGAATATGCGCACATTGAGCTCAGACCCCACACTTTTATTTACCCCCCCCCCCCAAACAAAAAAAAAGTACAAAATGCAAAAACCAACACTAAAATAACACTTAGAACACAGCAAGGGATCGAAAACATCATGTACTCCCTCGTCACTCTTAGCCCATGTCGTTTATAATCGGAACCTAAAAACACAAAATAGGACTTTTAGAATCAAAACTTCAATTTAAGGGAAAAAAAGACAAGTGTTACCCAACTAAAGAAGACGAGAAAACAATAGAGAGAGATTAACACTCCCTGATATCTCTTCACTATATGTTCCTCGAAAGAGGTAAATGGATCCTGGAAACAAAACTTAAGATATGCAATGCAATAATAAATCATTTGTTGCAATGCAAAACATATTTAGAACACACCTGATTCGATGTGGAAGGCATCATCATGATAAAGACATGGATAAAAGCACCATTGGCATTAATTGTCTTGTTAGTCCACGTTTTCTACAAACACTTAATGAATCTGCAAGCCCAATTATACAAACCAGAAATAGAAGGAAAGGATTACTCACCATGAGTTCTTTGAAAGACCAAAATGGGTCCTGGAAAGAAAGGTGGTGATACTATAATCTGTTGATTGCAATGCAAAACAAACTTGACAGATACCAGACACAATGTCGAAAGCATCATCATGATCAAGACATGGATCCGAGCACCGTTGTTGTTTCCAAACACCACAACCCCGTTAGAATTATAAATTATAAATGCTGTAATAATAATCCTAGAAAGATCATATACCAGCACTATTAAGTCATGCATGCATAAATCAAATAGATAGTGAAGGAATTAAACAACCAGACAGTTAAGTTTCTCACATAACAAGCCTCGCAAGATACTATCACAAATTAGTAGAGCCATTGATTGGTTGATTATAATCCTACCATTAGTTCCTTGTTCTATGCTTTCTTGAATTATCTCCTAGATTAACCTCGTGGCTTTAACTCTTTTGTTGGTCAGCATTTTATACAAATATTTCATGTATACTGTAAGCCAAATTATACAAAACAGAGTTGTAAGGAATGCATCAGAAATTATAAAATCACAATGAAGAACAAATAAAAATTATCCAACACCATGACACCAAAGAAATGAAACACAGAATTAAGAAGGTACTTTAATTCATGAACAGAAGAAGACTCGTAGTCCAAACATATGGCCCTGGAAAAAATAAAACAACTGAAACTTAGACAAAACAATTGTATCTACTGCAATGACAAACAATGCACGCAGAAAAGGAGGGAAGAAATAATGCGTTTTACACTCCTTGTTTGATCCTCATCCCCAATTATAGCATTCTTTCTGAAAAATAAAAAATAACTCTCTCACAGTCCATATTGCAGGAAAACACATGCCGACTGAAGCTGAAACCAAACATTCATTTTAACACCATACAAAAACAAAATTAAAAAATAAAATAAAAAAAATAACAAGCATCAAGGATAGCAGATAACAAAACAGAGGTACTCCCCCATGCAAGTTATGTCAACTTCATTCCTGAATTACGCCAAGTCCAAAAATTCTTTAGAACATCCTGGAAAAGGCACACGCATACATTGAGCTCAGATACTACATTTCTATTACAAAAAAAAGTTTTCCCAAGTTACAAAAACAACACTTGAAACACAGAAAAGTGTCAAAAACATAATGTACTTCCTTGTCACTCTCAGTCCATGTTGTTTATAATCACAACCTCAAAACATAAAATAGGATTTGTAAACTCAAAACATCAATTTAAGGGAAAAAAGAATAGTGTTTATAACCAAAGATGAGGAAAACAATAGATAAAGATTAACACTCCCTCATTAATATTCACCATATGTCCCTCGAAATAGCTAAACGTGTCCTGGAAACAAAACCTAAGTTAAGTGGTGATATTATAAATTGTTGATTGCCATGCAAAACAAACTTAACAGGCACCTGAGTCAATGTAGAAAGCATCATCAAGATCAAGACATGGATCAGAGCACCACTGTTGTCTCCTATCCTAGCACAGCAACCCCATTCTCCACCGTAAGTTAAAATTACAAAAGCTGTAAAAACAATCCTACAAAGAACATCCTACAAAGAACATATCCCAGTCCTATAGTAGTGAATGCAAAAAAATAAATAGTGAAAAAAAATTAAACAACCAAACAGTTAAGCTTCTCACATAACAAGCCCCACAAGACGCCTTCACAAATTAGCAAAGCCTTTGCTTGGTTGATTATAATCCTACCATTAGTTCCCTGTTCCATGATTTCTTGAATTATCTCCTTGATTAACCTCATGGCTTTAATTCTTTTGTTAGTCGACGTTATCTTCGAACATTTAATGAAATTGTAAGCCCAATGATACATAACAGAATTAGAAACAATACATTAGAAATTATCAAATTATTATGAAGAACAAATAAAATTATCCAACAGCGTGAGATGAAAGAAATGAAACAAAGAATTAAGAAAGAACTCAGGTAACTAAACGTAGAACACTCAATAGTTTAAATACATCCTCCTGGAAGAAATACAACAACTGAAACTTGGACAAAACGATTGTATCTAATGCAGTGACAAACAATGTAAACAGGAAAAGAGGTAGTACATAATGCATTTAACACTCCTGGTTTGATTCTCCTCCCCACACGTTACTTTCTATTCCAAAAAATAAAAAATAAAAAATACCTCTTAAGTCCATGTTCCGGGAAAACACACCAATTGAAGCTTAAACTAACCACTCATCTTAACACAATACAATAAAAATAACAAGCGTCAAGGAAAGAAGAGGAAAACACAAAGCTACTTCCCCATGTCTCAACAACATTCCTGAATTATGACAAGTCCAAATATTCTTCAGAACATCCTGGAAAAGGCATATGCACATACGAAGCTCAGATCCTACTCTTCTATTAAGAAAAAAAAGTGCACAAAGTACAATAGCAAAACTAAAGTAACACTTAGACCACAGCAAGGTGTCGGAAACATAATGTACTTCCCTGTCACTCTTACTCCCTGTCGTTTATAAATCATAACCTAAAAACATATAAAATGGGATTTGCAGGCTCAAAACTTCAATTTAAGGGAAAAAAGAATAAAATGTTAACAACCCAACGAAAGAAGGGGAAAACAATAGATAAAGATGAGCCACTCCCTGATTAATCTTCACCATATGTTCCTCCAAAGAGCTAAAAGCGTCCTGGAAATAAAATCTAAGATGAGTGGTGATATTATAAATTGTTGACAGCAATGCGAAACAAACCAGCATCCCTAACTTCTCATAAATCTGCAGATCCCTTTTAGATCCATACCATTAGCTCCTTGTTAACCATATTTTCTTGAATTATCTCGGTACCATTAATTCCATGTTAGTCCACGTTTTCTTGAATCCCTGAGAACCCAATTATCCAAAGCAGAATTATCAATTTCATTATGCAAAGCAGAACCAGGAGGAAGACATCAGAAATTCTTGAAACATCATGCTCAGAATCATAAGGAAGAGCTAAGGAAAGAAAACCGTATTTTGTAATTTATTCCATGTTAGTCCACGTTTTCTTGAAATCCTAAAACCCAATTATTCGAAGCAGAATTATCTATTCAATTGTGCAAAGCAGAAATAGGCGGAACACATCAGAAATTCTTGAAACCATATTCAGAATAATAAGAGCTAAGGAAAGAAAACCATATTTTGTCTCATAGTAAATCCCAATTCCCAAAATTCATGTCAACATCTTCTCCACAACGACAAGATCTCAACCAATTCTTATGTCCGCTTCATTCCTTCCAATTCTGAAACCAAAGAATTAATCATGCTCCAACAATCTGCAGCAGAACCCTAGCTTTGTGTCAAAAAGCTATATTCGTAAATCGAGAGCAAAAACTATCTTCGATGATCGAAGAACGAATTGAAACCAAAAAATTAGTCATACTGCAATCAATCTGCCCCAGAAACCTAACTTCGGGTCAAAAACCTAGATTCATAGATCGAGAAACAACACTCTAAATTCAAATATCGTAGAACGAAATAAAACCCTAACTTAGATCGCAGAAAGAGGAGAGAGGAAATCGTTACCAAAAATAAAGAAAAAGCGAGACCCGGCGAACCTTCTAGCTTGATGAAAAAGTGAGCCTGAGAGGCTGAATTTATAGCTGATAGAGTCGGTCAGATGACCCAACGCGGCTTTACGCGGTCCCGCTTTACGCGCTTTGTTAGCTTGATTTAAACGCTTTACCCTTATCTTTACGCGCTCTAAATTAACGTGATTAAGACGCGCTCAGCGTCTAACGAAATAAAACGCCCATGTTTAAGTTCTCACAAAAGCCCAAATCTTCTTACAAGCCCGCCTCGGCCAGGAAGCAAGACCATTTACCAGATTAGCTGGACAAATTTACCGGCCACTTGTCCTTCTCAGCCTAGTTTGCCCACAGTCACAGGTGATGCGGCATCTTGGCATCATTCCCAGGATCTTTGAGGTTATCGGCATTTCCGAGGATGGCCAGATCACTTGTGTCCAAAATTTCCCCACTTTTTCCTTGCATTTCCTAGGGCTCAAAACTGGCATATTCAGTTAGTGAAGGCGTGGCTAGTGTGTAGAGTACAACCTCTTTTTTTTTTTTCTTTTTTTTACATTACTTTACGAATAGGATAAAATATATAAAATAGTTTTAAAAAATTATTTTAATTTTATAGTTTGTTTGATAATATGAATCTATAAAAAATATATAAAATTAAAAATAAAAAAATATTTATAATTTTTTAATAAAAAATTTTGTATTTAACTATTTATTATTTGTGTTTTTCATAATTTTTCGTTTAAAAAAATGATTTATCCTTGTTAATCTATGGATTATTAACAAAACAGAAAATTAAATAATTTTTTTAAGATTATTAACAAAACAGAAAATTAAATAATTTTTTTAAAAAAAATTAGTATTTCATAAGATTGTGTTGAACAACATAAATAACAATTATTAAAAGCTTATATAGAATTGAACAAATAATTTTTTTATTTAATGTTGATGAAAATATCGGTTTTTGAAAAAATATAAATTTAATTTTTATATATTTATTTAAAAAATAATGAATAATATTAAAATAAAAAATCATATTAATTTGACTTTCAACTATTAATTAGTTAATTTGAGTTTTTTCTATAAAAAAAAAAAACCAAGAAACAATTATTTGACACACATTTTTAATCTAAAAATGTATTTTAGACAAATTATATATATTAATCATGTCACTATAATTTAAAAGCTTTCTATACATATAGAAAAATAATCATGTTCTAAAAAATAATCATGCAATAAAAATTCATTTCGAAATCCATACATATAGAAAAATAAATTATCGGTAAATTTAATTTTAAATTAATTGGATAAGAATTTAAAAAAAAACAAATTAAAGTAGTACATTTTAAATAATAAAAATAATTAACAAAAAACATTAAAACAAAATAGGACCAAATCACAATATAATCAAAGTTTGAAATTGAAAAAGAAAAGAGAGAGAATTTCAAAAAGACAAATTAATGTAGTAAATTTTAAATAACATAAAAAAAAACAGAGAAAAGTTATTTGAAAAACATTTTTAACCTAAAAATTTATTTCAAACAAATTATATATATTAATCATGTTATTATAATTTAAACATTATCTAAAACTATTTTTCAAAAAAAAAAAATCATGTTCTAAAATTTATTTCAAAATCCATACATATAGAAAAATAAATCAAAACTATCACTAAATATAATTTTAAATTAATTAGATGAAATTTTTTAAAAAAAATTACAAATTAAAGCAGTAAATTTTAAATAATAAAAATAATTAACAAAAAACACTAAAAAAAATGAGACCAAATCACAATATAATCAAAGTTTGAAATTGAAAAAAAAGAATTTAAAAAAAAATAACAAATTAATATAGTAAGTTTAAAATAATATAAAAAATTGAGAAAAAATTATTTGAAATACACTTTTAATCTAAAAATGTATTTCAAAAAAATTGTATATATTAATCATGCTACTATAATTTAAAAATTATCTAAATCTATTTTTCAAAAGAAAAAATAATCATGTTCTAAAAATTTATTTCAAAATCCATACGTATAGAAAAATAAATCAAAACTCTCAATAAATATAATTTTAAATTAATTGGATAAGAATTTAAAAAAATGACAAATTAAAGTAGTAAATTTTAAATAATAAAAATAATTAACAAAAAAACACTAAAACAAAATGGGACCGAATCACAATATAATTAAAATTTGAAATTAAAAAAAAGAAAGAGATTTTTTTTTTAAAAAAAAAGACAAATTAAAGTAGTAAATTAAATAATAAAAATAATTAACAAAAAACACTAAAACAAAATAGGACCAAATCACAATATAATTAAAGTTTAAAATTAAAAAAAAAAGCATAAAAAAATTGGGGACTAAATTGTTACTTTATTTTATTGATAATATTAAGAATTATGGTTGATTTTTTAAAAATTTAGAAACAAAATGTTTAGGACTAAATTTTAACGACTCTCATTCTCCACTGCAATCTACTCTATTTTCATGCTTCACTTCTCCTCATCTGCTTTGTTTGGATTCAATACCATTTCTTACCCCCAATGATCAACTATTTGCAGTAGAAATTCTTTCCTTTTTAAAAGTGATAGGATCCTTGTTCATATCGCACCCTTCAAGATTCCATTCATCTTTCCCTTTAGAAAAAAAGTTTATTCTAAGGTGAGTATTTTTAAATTTGTTTATATTTTAATAAAAAGAGTTTAGTATCACTATTATTATTGGAGTGGGTCAATTTTCAGCGATGAAAAATTAAAATTCAGTGACTTTCTAGTAAAATATATTGATTGTGTTCATGGTAAGACAAAAAAAAGTTTTTATAATAATGTATATTGATTGTGTTCATAACAAGATAAAAAATGAGATATCTTTTGGCTAATAATGAAATAATTTCTTTTTTTGTTTTTGGCTTATCTAAACATTAAGCAATATATTGAATTTTAAATCATCTATAAAGATGTTGAAAAAATTTTGTTATATAATTTGCTTTTTAAAAAGTATAGTATCTTGTTTTTAAAATTTATAGAACATTTAATCTTCGTACTCTAAGCTGATATAAGATATTAATATCATCACAATTCCTTAATCGAGAAGCACATAGTCCATGTTTTCATGGACAACACTTGTTATGATATTATTCTACGTTCAAACACGTGATGTTATAATGATTTTTGTTATAAAAAAAAACACCTGGAATAGAGAGATGGTATAAAATGCTTATAAACTATTTATATTTTCATTTTTTTTAACGGATGTGGAATATTGATATTATAGACTTGAATATAAGCAAGTTTAACATGTAACTCACAAGTATTTTGTTTTGCTAACATCAATAAAACGACCAAAAAAGGTTTTTTTTTTTAAGCTGAATAATCAATAAAATATCTTTTGGAGCAAAGATGGTTGATGATATGTACTAAAAACTCTAACTTTCTAAGTAACAATCCAAGACAATACCGCTCAACAATGGAATATAACCACCTAGATTCTATTTTTATCTTATATTTTATTCTAACAAAATGATAAAAAATTGACAATAAGTTTCTACTTACTTTTTATATTTATAAAACTTAATGTATTTTTAGTGTACAATGAAAAATACTTTATGTAATCAAATATATATGTACCAACTCTATTGGAATCGGTTGCATAGGTCGATTTAAATTAGAGTTTATCCCACATATGGTTCTTGTACGGTTTGATTTTTTTTATTAAGATTCTCTATAATTTTTCAATTTGATTAAAATCTTCTACTCTAAAAAATTTATTTATTCAAACCTTTTGTTATAACTTCATCAACTGTTCATCCGACATTGCATATTACAATTAACAATCGCTAATCACCAATCGACACGTGACATATGGGTCTCAAATAACAATTTTGCCATCCATAATTTAAAAAAATCTTTTTAATAATAAATTAATATTTAGAATTAAGAAAATAAAACATAAAGACAAATTTACCTTCATCTCATTATTCCAAAATCCATCGTTGTCTCATCACTATCTCTTTCTACACGGAGATCAATTTTGTTGCATTCCCTAAACTTCTTCTTCTTTTTCTTCTTATCCTAAAACTTCTAGTCTTTTACTTCGCTTTTTCTTCTTCGATTAAAACCTTAACCTTCCTCGCTACTACTTCTTCTTCTTCGATTGAAATCTCAAGCTTCCTAAATTTTTCAATCCCTCGCTTCAATTCTTTTTCATCTATGATTGAAACCCTAAGCTTCCTCACTTCTTTTTCTTCGTAATTATTCTTTTGCATTCTCAAACTTACTCTCTCTCTCTCTCTCTCTAAATAAACTCCTAATGCCCTAAATCCTTTAAATCCCAATTAGAAATTAAGGATCTTAACATGATCTATCCATGGGAACCGGACCCAAACCCAATTTAAAATTTTGATGAGTGGATCAAAGAAAAAACTTGATTTTATTTTAACGGACTTATTAAATTAATCCGGTTATATTTTCTTGTATTAAAGATCCAAAAAGAAAGTCAAACCAATATTATAACTAATGACTAAAGGGAGGACACTACTTTTGAGTTCATAAGAGTCTACGAAGCTTATAAAACTATATGATCTTGAAAAATGGATGGATTAAAATACCCCCTTTATAGATGAGGAAGACAAATGAGCTTTTCATTTTCAATATATGATGCTATTTCAATAACAATGGCAGCAAGTTATGTTGGTGCTAGATTTTCTAGGTATACAAGGCAAAAACGAAAAAGCTGATTAGTGTTGGTACGAGGAAAAAAGGCTGTAAAATTATAGATCCCGATCAATTTTAGTCTCTTAGATGGTTAGATGCAATAGTAAAATGTATTTTTAAATCTTTGCATTGAGGATCATTTGTCTGCGGTAAATAATTAAGATCGAACCTCGATCCATTGTTTCATATCCTAAGATGGCATTTTTTCATCTTGAAATTATTAATTCTAATTTATGTTAATGTTATGATTTTCATACTTCGGATCTTCTATTTTGACATTATAATAGTATCGGCTTTTCATGGTAAGGGATGTATATTTCAAATAAATTGAATTTTATTTATATTGAATGCTTCATTTATGAGAGGAATGAAACTTGAATTCTTATCCTTAATGGTTTAAGAAGGATATGAAATGATAGATAAGTCTTAAATTTGAGTAGTTGGTTCAATAAGGATCTAAAATGATAGATAAGTTTGAAATTTGAGTAGTTCATTTAAGAAGGATCCGAAATGATAGATAAGTTTGAAATAGATTCAAATTTCAAACTTATTTGTGGATAATTGAAGAAGTGTCCTAAGAAAAAACTTGATTTTATAGGTTTATGGATAATTGATAGAGTGCCCAAAGAAGAAACTTGATTTTGTAAAGAAAGAGAGGGAGAATTGGTCTTGACATTATCGAAAAGAATGAGTTAGGCAATTATAATGAGAGTGGAGGTAGTCTCATAAATTTTTTTTTATTTCTATATACTAATAGATAGCTTAATAACAAAAATCTTATAAATTTTAGGGTTTTTTTTTGACAAAATATCGTAATACTTGAGACCCACTAAGTCCTGTGTCTAATCGTGATTGGTTACCGTTAATTTTAGCACGTTAGATAAACGAGTTAACGAGAGGATTTGAATCATCGGATTTCTAAGAATAAATTTTTTTAATTAAGTTGAAAAATTATAAATGATCTCTTTTAAAAGAATCAAATTATACGAGAGATCAAATGTAAGATAAACTTGTTTGCATTGCTTGCTAACCAAGAAGCTAAAACTTGGCCTTGTTGTCTCTCTAAAGACTTTATACTTGTAGAATGATTACCTTGCAAAGATATTGATGTTTATATGTTTTGCATAAATAGTGTGTATTCGATTAACGGTCATCCACATTGAGTGTAATTTCGTCACTTACTTCTTAACCCAAAGTGGTGAAAAAAACCATTTTCCGCACTTCATATAAAAATATGTAAGGATACTTTTTAGAGAATACAGAATTTGAAAAACCATTTCTGCCTGTTCACGGAAAATAGAATTTGTACAACATAAACAATTTGCTTAACGTTTCACTGCAAATTATGTGAACCTCCCTTGAAGATGGCATTGGTTTTGCAGAGAATTCGAGGAGACAATCTAAGCAATGAGCTTGGACATTTGGAGACACTGAATGAAGACAAACTGGATTCAATTTTGAAGAGATTCTTGAAAGATTTGAAAGAGAATAAATTGGCATACCAATTTCCTAGCACCAATATAGAACAATCAGAGATTCTTGTTGGTGCTGCCATTCAAATAACAGAAGCTTAAAAGCTCCATTTTGTTATTAAACTAGAACAGAGCATTAAGCTAATAGATGACATTACACTCACACTTCTAACTTGGCATTCTTTAATTTCTATGAGCTCACATGTCCAAACTCCGAAATGACAGGATATGTACTTAAAGGAATTGCAAAACCTTGAAAGAGGCAAGAGGGTATTTTCAAAGCTTCAGGCATTGGACATATGGCTTTCAAAATTAAATCACTTCAACCGTAAATATTTCTCTATTAGCTCTAAAAATTGAATGCTAAAGCATTCGATACTGTTGATGACCACTCTATACGGCCAAAAACATTGAAAAAAACAACTTGAACCAAAAACAAAATCTGAATATCAAATTCCAATTCAGCTTGTTTCTATTTTTGAGTTCAGTGGTTCGATTATCTGGAAAAAAAAAAAAAAAATCCTCACCCATTGGACCAAAAGCATCAATGCTTGACAGTTGACTCTACATGGTTGGAGTTTCGAGGTTTTTTTTTTTTTTAAATACTTACTATCTCGAAAAAAGAGAATTCGCTTGAAGTTGGCAAAAGGTCATTAACGCTGCCGGCTGCTTATAGCATCTCTCCAAGGTCGCCGTCAATGCTTACACAAGTGTGCCAAAATGCACCATTGTATGCTGATAAACTGCCCTCAAAAAAAAAAAAAAAAAACTTCGAGTTTTGCATGTGGTAACAATTAATACGAATTGACAATACTAAAGTATCTCCCACAAAAAAAAAAATAAAAAAATAAAAAAATTAAGAAAGCTGCACACGAGGGTCTCCATCTTCCTCCTGTTGCTTGTGTAAATAAATGCCGACCAAGAACAAACAGAGAAAAACTGCGAGTTCAGTTCTGGCAATAATTGTCTCTAAAAATTTCTTCCATATGACAATGAACATTTGAAAGGTTGTGCCCGATTCAAACAAGTCACATGCAAGGATTCTTCATCTACAAAAACTCTAGCATTAGCATGATGAATACAATGATGCACACAAGATCAAGGTGTAAGAAAATTGGTTTCTTTTTCTTTCTTAACCTTACTACTTAACACTCAATCATCACTTCACGAAATGTCATCCTAGCTATGTGAATACAAGATCTAAATTGACATACACAATGAAGAGGGATACAGAGGTCGTACAGGTTGCTTTCTTCATCTTTCTCTCTCTTATTCTCAACCAAGCTGTTCTAGCATTCCCGTTTGTTCTTCTTCTTTTTTTTTTTTTCCTTGTTTTAGCGTACAGGTTGCTTTCTTCATCTTTCTCTCTCTCTCTGATTCTCGACCAAGCTGTTCTACTATTCCCGTTTGTTCTTTTTTTTTCTTCTTGTTTTATTTTTCCATTTTTTACAATTGTGATTGATTAATGCAAAATTTTGAATTTCTCAATATATAACATCATTATATAAAAACAAATAACAACGTTATATAACAATAATGTTATTTGCTATATAACGAAGTTAGATTACCTATAACACTGAATAACAATAACAAAGTGCTCTGTCACTGTTACGTAATAGCCTTTATTCAAAATTACGATAGTGCTTACCACCAAGCAACAATTCTGTAGTTCTTCTGCTCCAAATTCAGGCATACGTTGCAATTAAAAAGTAATGAAAAATGAACACCAAAAATAGTCTATTTCTTTACCTGACATACATCAGATTAAATATTTATCTACAACAAATTTCTCAGCGGCGCAGATACAAGTCTGTTTCAACTATCAACAGAATAGATACCTGAAAATAACTAACAACAGAGCAGATACCTGAAAAGAAAACTGCATTTAAGGCAATTCTAAACTCAGGAACGGTGCCCCGCTATTTAAACATCAAAAGCATCGGAGTTTCGTTCATTTAACTTCATTCCAATTCCTGACTGAATCTGAAATGCAAGCTGGCATTGCTTGGATTCACACAAGAGACAGAATTTCCTGTAAGGTTACGATTATTATTATTATTATTATTATTACAGGGTTGACGTTATCAAATTGAGTTGAGACCAATCATATGGACACGTAACCAACCTTTTTCAAATCCTTTCCTTTGGTCAATACTCGAGAGAACATAACACCTTCCACCATCCATAAATTCATTCAGCCACCCTTTGAAATTGTTTGTAATTTGATATCATAACTTTTAAGTAGAACAACAAAATTATAAAGAGAAATTTCAGGTATGAAGTAATTTTAATCTGTTATCTTTTTGGAGAAAAAATCAAGATTTAGATGAAAACATTTACTTACGCCAACCATCTTAAGTCTTCTCCATCTTTCAACAAGTATGCAATCTTAATTAAGTAATTAATTAATTTTTTTTTTAATGGAGGAGGAGGAGAAGAATCGATGGAAGTCTTGGTTCTTTGCAAGTTGCGGAAATCATCAGCAGCATTAAATACTCACTCATACATCAAAGAAGATTCATTGTTTAAATCCATGATCCTGGAAGAAATAAACAACAAACTGAAACTGAGACTAAGCAGTTGAATTTAATGCAACAAAAGATGTGACATCTTGGTTTAATCCTAATCCATAATCTCTTTAAAATAGACTATATATATATATATATATATATATATATATAGATATAGATATATATCACTAGTTCTGTTTTTGTAGAATAATAGCAGACAGTGGATTAAAATGTAGAAAAAAAAACAATTAATTATTGCATTATTTATGGAAACATCTGCAAATTGTCAATAGAAGTTAAACACAATAATTGTAACATGAAAGACATCCGAAAGAACAGGAAATTTGAAGCAGACAGAAACAACAACAGAAACCACTTCCTTGAGCCATAGCAAACACCGAGATTTAATTCCTCTACTTGTTAAACCCCTTCTTCACAAATGCTAGCTCGATGAGAACCAAAAGAACACAATCACAAAACAAAATTAAAACACTCTTACTGTTGTCGAAAACATCGTCTTAAGGAAATATTGAACAAATTTGAGAGAGAAACATAAATCGAGGGAAAATATATAGAAGAAATGAGATTTCCGCAACTACAAGTTAAGGAAATATTGACCAAATTTGAGAGAGAAACATAAATCGAGGGAAAATATATAGAAGAAATGAGATTTCCGCAACTACAAGTTACGTCCTTAACTCCAAAGCATCATTTTTTATTTTTTATTTCTGTAGGCCAGTTTAGTACCATGAAGAAACAAAGTCTCAGCTTATTAAATCACTTCATAGCACCCCTACCTTAGCTGATTTAAGAATATGAGCATTGACTATTGAAATGATAAACAACAAAGGTTACAAAAACACCTCAAATCACCCTAGCTAAGTCAAAAAAAAGGGAAAGAACGTATTAACAAAGCAAAAGGAAGAACAGCTGCTAGAAATTGCAGCATGAGCAAATATTTCAATCATCATACAATATATTTTGACTGCACCTCTCCTCTTTGCCCCGGGCTTGAGACCGGCTGTGAGCTGCATGTTATGCAACACAGGTGGATTTACATGCATACAACCACAACCACACACACACACACACACACACACACAGAGGCATACAGAAGCAAATTGCAGGAAACAGCGACAGGCCCAAGCACATCATAAAAGCTAGCAATAAACCTACCCCAGTAAGATGACAGAATCGAGCTTTCGAAGAATCCTAGCAACATACCCTTAAATCATATTTTCCAGCATAGTTTTCAAAATTCAAGCTCCACTAAGAACACTTGACGAATTAGTGGTGAAACTACCACAATCTGAAACCAGAACACAAAGCAACAGCCATGGGCAAGGCACATTTTCAACCATAACAACTTCGTTTGTGACATGTATGCAAGTAAGTAGATGGCCAACACTTCCAAAAGAAGGAATAACCATCAGAAGGCTAGAGATGCAAGTGAACACCATATTTAGTTAACCATGACCATGAAACCAGAAATCAATCAGTTATCAGAAACCAGACTACCAGAGACAATAGCAACAAACTTGGAACATATAATCAACCACTTCTCATAGCAGATCCACTAGAAAACAAGGAACCCAAAGACTGAAGTGAAGCACACCAAGTCAATAGAAATTTCCAGAACTTAACTATCAACTCCTCGCATAATAACTGAGAGGCAAAATAGCCATCAATCAATAACGCCAACAGCCAAGTAAACACCGCCGTTAACTGCTGCCACTGTTAAATAAGCATCGACTACCCCTAAAAAAGCCAGTGATGGACAATGCATAATTTCTACCATAATAACATAGTTTTTGACATGTACACAAGCCAGAAGATAGCCAACACTTCCTAATGAGCAAACAATCATCCAATGGATAGAGATGCTTGACCAAATGGCTGACTTGATTCCATATAACCAAAAGTAATCTTAACCTAGACCACGGTACCAGAAATCAAATCAGTATCCAAAACCAGACTACCAGAGACAAAGCAACAGACTTGAACCATATAATCAACACTTCCAGTAGCAGAAGTTCAGCCAAAAAGCAAAGAACCCTCGAACCAAAGTAAAAAACACAGTCAATATAAACATCCAAGACTTGATCATCACCAATCCATGAAAAGCACAGAATAGAGCTTCACCACATAATAACTGAGAGGGAAAATAGCCATACATCAATAACTCCCGCCACCAAGTAAACACCACTATTACTTAGGAAGACAAACAGATAAAAAGCAGCGAACTGTAAAAGCATACAAACCCACAAAGAAGGCTTAGAGAATCCTTGGTTTAAACACACTTGCTTTAATCCAAGTCCACTAACTAAAAAAAAAAGGCGAGGAAAAAGCAGCCACCGATTATGTCTTTGAAGAACAGTAGCAGATTGTGGATTAAAAAAAAAAAAAAAGGTTACAACTTATGAGACACTTGCTGTATTATTTTCCAAAACATCCGCAAAAGATCAATAGAAGAGAAGATGAGAATTGTAACAAGAAAAGAGATGTAAAAGCAAGGGAAAGAAAATAGAACCTGCCCATGAGCACAGATTTGAACTGGAAGAGTAATAATATAAACCATTAGTCTCACATAAGACACTGTCGCAAACTAGCCCTTGATTGGCTGATCATAATCCTACCATTAGTTCCTTTCTCCATGTTTTCATGGATCTCCTGGAATACTCTCATGGCATTTAATTCTTTTCTTAGTCCACGTTTTTCTACAAACATTTAATGCAACTGTATGCCCAAAGATAGAAAAAACAGAATTAGAAGCAATGCATCAGAAATTAACAAACACTATGAAGAACAAATTAGTAGAGCGCTTGACAGGTTATTATAATCCTACCATCAGTTCCATGTTCCCTTTTTTCTTGAATTATCTCCAGGATTAACCTCATGGCAATAATTCTTTTGCTAGTCTGTGTTTTCTTCAAACATTTAGTGAAACTGTAAGCCCAATGGCACAACAGATTTAGAAGGAATGCAGCAGAAATTATCAAATCACAATGAAGAAAATATAAAATTATCCAACACCATGAGACGAAAGAAATGACCGAAAGAATTAAAAATGCACTCAGTTGAATCATGCAAAGAAGAACTCTCGTAGTTCAAACATATGTTCTTCAAAGAAATACAGCAACTGAAACTTAGACAAATCAATTGTATTTAATGCAACGACAATCAACGTAAGCAGGAAAAGAGGGAATGAGTAAATGCATCTATCACTCCTGGTTTGATCCTTGTCCCCACACATTGCTTTCTTCTCTGAAAAATAAATCTCCCCCAAAGTCCATGCTCCAGGAAAAAACACACCAACAGGATCTTAAAATAAGCACTCATCTAAACAAATTACAAGAAGAAATAACAAGCATTGAAAGAAGAATTAATCAAGAAAAGAGAACAAAACCACAGATGCTCCCCCATGCAAGTTGTGTCAACTTCCATCTCGAATTATGCTAGGTCCAAATTTTCCTAAGAACATCCTGGAAAAGCCATACGCACATTGAGCTCAAACCCCACACATCTATCACCCAAAAAAAAAATAAATAAATAAAGTGCACAAGACAAAAAAAAAAAAAAAAAAAAAAGAGAGAGAGAACTAAAACAACACTTGGAACACGGCAAGGTGTCGAAAACGTCATGTACTCCCTCGTCACTCTTAGTCCATGCTGTTTATAATCACAACCTAAAAACACATAAAATAAGATTTGTAGACTCAAAATTTCAAATTAAGGGAAAAAAAGACAGAAAGGCTATCTAACGAAAGAAGAAGGGGAAAACAATAGATAAACACTCCCTGATATATCTTCAACATATGTTCCATGAAAGAGATAGATATATCCTAGAACCAAAACCTACGATATGCAGTGCAATAATAAATTGTAGTTCGATGATATGCTCCTGGAAGAAATCCAGCAATCAAAACTTAGACTAAACAATCATATCTAGTGCAAAACACTGTCACAGATTAGTAGAGTCCTTGAGTGGTTATTATAATCCTACCATCAGTTCCTTGCTACACGTTTTTCTTCAATTATCTCCAGGTTTAATCTCATGGCATTAATTCTTTTATTAGTCCACATTTTCTTCAAACATTTAGTGAAACTGGAAGCCCAATGACACAAGAGAATTAGAAGGAATGCAGCCGAAATCATCAAATCACAATGAACAAATAAAATTATCCAACACCATGAGACAAAAGAAATGAGCAAAAGAATTAAGAATGTATTCAATTAACTCATGCTAAGAAGACTCGCGTAGTTCAAATATATGCTCCTGAAGAAATACAGCAACTGAAACTTAGACAAAGCAATCGTATCTAGTGCAACGACAATCGATGTAAGCAGGAAAAGAGGGAGTAAGTAATGCATCTAACACTCCTGGTTTGATCCTAGGCCCCAAGCATTGCTTTCTTCTCTGAAAAGTAAATCTCTCAAAGTCCATGCTCCTAGAAAACACACGCCAACTGAACCTTAAACTAAACACTCATCTAAACAGATTACAACGAGAAACAACAAGCATTGAAAGGAGAATGAATCAAGGAAAAAAAAAAAAAAAAAGAGGTAATCCCACATGCAAGTTGTGTCAACTTTCATCCTAAATTGTATGTTAAATCCAAATATTCCTCAGAAAATCCTGAAAAAGGAATATGCACACATTAAAGCATACAAGATGCAGAAACCAAAACTAAAATAACACTTAGAACACAGCAAGGGAAAACATCATTTACTCTTTTGTTTCTCTTAGTCCATGTCGTTTATAATCACAACCTAAAATCACATAAAATAGGATTTGTAGACTCAAAACTTCAATTTAAGGGAAAAAAGACTCGAGCGTTATGCAACTAAAGAAGACAGGAAAACAGTAGATAAAGATTAATGCTACCTGATTTATCTTCAACATATGTTCCCCAAAAGATCTAAATGTGTCCTGGAAACAAAACCTAAGATATGCAATGCAATTATAAATTGTTCATTGTAATGCAAAACATATTTAAGAAACATTTGATTCAATGTTGAACACCATTGGCATTAATTCTCTTGTTAGGCCACGTTTTCTACAAACATTAAATGAAACTGTAAGCCCAATTATACAAAACAGAACTAGAAGGCAAGGATCAGAAATAATCAATTCACAATGAACAACAAATAAATTTATCAAACATTATAAGACAACAGAAATAAAAAGAATATTTAAGAAGGTACTCAGTTCAGCATAGAGAAAAACACTCGTAGTAGTTCAAAGATATGCTCCTGGGAGAAGTACAGCAACCAAAAACAAAACCATTGTACCTAATGCATAGACAAATAATGTAAGCTGCATTTAACACTGCTGGTTTGATCCTAGTCCCCACACATCACTTTCTTTTCTGAAAATATATATATAAAAAATGATTCAAAGTCCATGTTCGGAAAACACAAACTGAAACTTCAACTAAACACTCATTAACACAATAAAATATAAAATAAAAAGCATCAAGAAAAGGATAGAAAAAAACAGAGGGACTCCCACAAGTTGTGTCAACTTCATTCCTGAATTATGCCAAGTCCAAATATTCCTTGGAACATCCTGGAAAAGGAACATGCACACATTGGGCTCAGACCCTACAGTTCTATTACAAAAATAAACATGTACAAGATACAAAAATAAAACTAAAATAACACTTTAGAACACAGAAAGTTGTCAAAACCATATGGTACTCCCCTCATCGCTCTTAGTCCAAGCGGTTTATAATCATAACCTAGAAACATACAAAATAAGATTTGTAGAACCAAAACTTTTAATTTAAGGGAAAAAAGGATTATCATAACCAAAGAAGAAAGGGGAAAAACAACCGATAAAGATCAAAACTTCCTGAGTAATCTTCGCCATATGTTATTCGAAAGACCAAAATGTGTCCTGGAAGGAAAACCTAATAAGTGGTTATATTATAATCAATTGATTGCAACGCAAAACAAACTTCACAGACACTAGATACAATGCCGACAGCATCATCATGATCAAGACATGGATCAGAGCACCATCGTTGTTTCCTAACACCGTAAGACCGTTCTCCAACATAAGTTAAAATTATAAATGCTATAAAAACAATCCTACAAAGATCATATACCAGTACTATTAAGTCATGAATGCATAAATCAAATAGATAGTGAAGAAATTAAACAACCAGACAGTTAAGTTACATAAAAAGCCCCGCAAGGTACCATCACAATTAATAGAGCGCTTGATTGGTTGATAGTAGAGCCCTTGATTGGTTGATCGTACTCCTACCATTAGTTCCTTGTTTGTTTTCTTGAATTATCTCCTACATTAACCTCGTAGCTTTAATTCTTCTGTTATTCTGCATTTTATACAAATATCCAGATTATACAAAACAGAGTTGGAAGGAATGCTTCAGAAATTATCAAATCACAAAGAACAACAAATAAAATTATCCAACACCATGACACGAAAGAAATGAAACAAAGAACTAAGAAGGTACTCTGTAACTCATGCACAGAAGAAGACTTGTAGTTCAAATATATGGTCCTCGAAGAAATGAAGCAACTGAAACTTAGACAACAATTATATCTACTGCAACTACAAACAATGCAAGCAAAAAAGGAGAGAGGAAGTAATGCATTTCACACTCCTGGTTTAATCGTTTCTGAAAAATAAAAAATAACTCTCTCACTGTCCATATTCCAGGAAAACACAAGCCAACTGAAGCTCAAACTAAACACCCGTTATAAAACAATACAAAAAAAAAAAAAAAATTAACGAGCATCAACCATAGCAGAGAACAAAACAGAGGTAATCCTGTCCACTTCATTCCTAAAATATGCCAAGTCTAAATATTATTTGGAACATCCTGGAAAAGGCACTTGCACACATTGACATCAGATCCTACTCTTCTTTTACAGGGAAAAAAAAAGTACACGTGTTACAAAAACAACACTTGAAACACAGCAAGGTGTTGAAAACATAATGTACTTCCTTGTCACTTGTAGTCCATGTTTATAATCAATCACAACCTAAAAACAAAAAAAATGGATTTTTAAACTCAAAACTTCAATTTAAGGAAAAAAAGAAGAATGTTATAACCAAATAAGGGAAAAACAATTTATGAAAGATTAACACTCCCTCATTAATCTTCACCATATGTTCCTCGAAATAGCTAAAAGTGTCCTCGAAACAAAACCTAAGATAAGTCGTGACATTATAAATTGTTGATTGGCATGCAAAACAAACTTAACAGACACTTGAGTCAATGTAGAAAGCATCATCAGGATCAAGACATGGATTGGAGCACCATTGTTGTTTCCTATCCTACCACAGCAACCCCATTCTCAACCACATGTTAAAATTAAAAATACTATATAAGCAATACTACAAATATCATATCCCAGTCCTGTAAATCATGAATGCAAAAAAATAGATGGTGAAAAAATTAAACAACCAGACAGTTAAGCCTCTCACATGACAAGCCCTGCAAGACACTGTCACAAATTAGTAGAGCCTTTGCTTGGTCGATTATAATCCTACCATTAGTTCCTTGTTCCATGATTTCTTGAATTATCTACTTGATTAACCTCATGGCTTTAATTCTTTTGTTAGTCAACGTTTTCTTTAAAAATTTAATGAAACTGTAAGCCCAATGGCACAACAGAGTTAGAAGGAATACATCAGAAACGATCAAATCATAATGAAGAACAAAGAAAATTATCCAACAACATGAGATGAAAGAAATGTAACAGAGAATTAAGAATGAACTAAGTAAACTAACACATACTAGAAGACTCATAGTTTGATTCTCGTCCCCACAAGTTGCTTTCTTTTCTGAAAAATAATAAATAAAAAATAACTCCCAATCCATGTTCCTGGAAAAGGCACATGAACATGAAGCTCAGACCCTACACTTCGATTAAAAATAAATAAAGTGTACAAGATACAAAAGCAAAACTAAAGTAACACTTAGACCACAGCAACGTGTAGAAAACATAATGTACTCCCTTGTCACTCTTATTCCCTGCTGTTTATAATCACAACCTAAAAAGACATTAAATAGGATTTGTAGGCTCAAAACTTCAATTTAAGGGAAAAAAAGAATAAAGTGTTAACTAGCCAAAGAAGAAGGGGAAAACAATAGATAAAATGAACACCCCCTGGTTAATCTTCACCATATGTTCCTCGAAAGAGCTAAAAGTATCCTGGAAATAAAATCTAAGATGAGTGGTGATAGCTAAATTGTTGATTGCACTGCAAAACAAACCAGTATCCCTAACTTCTCATAAATCGGCAGATCCCTTTTAGGCCCATACCATTAGCTTCTTGTTAACCATATTTTCTGGAATTATCTCGGTAGTATTAATTCCATGTTAGTCCACGTTTTCTTGAATCCCTGAACCCAATTATCCAAAGCAGAATTATCAATTTAATTATGCAAAGAAGAATTAGAAGGAACACATCAGAAATTCTTGAAAAATCAAGTTCAGAATTATAAGGAAGAGCAAAGGAAAGATAACCATATTTTGTAATTTCTTCCATGTTAGTCCACGTTTTCTTGAACCCTAAAACCCAATTATTCGAAGCAGAATTATCAATTCAATTGTGCAAAGCAGAAATAGGTGGAACACATCAGAAATTCTTGAAACCATCAAGTTCAGAATAATAAGAGCTAAGGAAGGAAAACCATAGTTTGTCTCATAGTAAATCTCAATTCCAAAATTCATATCGACGTCTTCTCCACAACAACATGATCTCAGCCAATTCTTATGTCCGCTTCATTACTTCTGATTCTGAAACCAAAGAATCAATCAATAAAAATCAAACCAATGATGGTAAGATCAAAGAATTCGTGCAAGATGCCCTTTAATCTTAATTTGCTATATAATTTTGAAGATCTAGCTACCTCCACCAAGAACAACAGTTATCGAATTACCAGCGACAATACCACAACAACAATCTGATACGAGAACACAAAGAACATACGGATAAAGCACCAGTGATGGACATGTGCACAAGTCAGAAGATAGCCAACACTTCCTGATGAGCAGACAATCATCCAATGGATAGAGATGCTTAACCAAATGGCTGATTTGATTCCATATAACCAAAAGCAATCTTAACCAGACCACGGTACCAGAAATCAATCAGTGATGGACTTGAACCATATAATCAACCCCTGCTAATAGTAGAAGTTCAGCCAAAAAGCAAAGAACCCATAGACCAAAGTGAAAAACACACAGTCAATAAAAACATCCAAGACTTAATCATCACCAATCCATGAAAAGCACAGAATAGAGCTTCACCACATAATGACTGAGAGAGAAAATAGCCATCCGTCAATAACTCCCTACAGTCAAGCCCCATCTTCCAAAAATCCTGAGCAAACACATCCAATACAGTGTTTGGTATCTTTAGCCTGGCAGTATTCGAACACCACCATTACTTAGCCAGACAAATAGATAAAAAGCAGCCACATGTAAAAGCATACAAACCCACGAAGTATGATTAGAGAATCCTTGGTTTAAGCACACTTGCTTTAATCCAAGTTCCCACACATTCCTTTTGAAAAAGGCAAGGAAAAAGCAGCCACCGATTATGCCTTAGAAGAATAATAGCAGATTGTGGATAAAACGCAAAAAAAAAAAGAAAAAAAAGAAAAAAAGAGAGTAAAGTTACAACTTATGAGACACTTGCTGCTGCATTATTTTCCAAAACATCTGCAAAAGATCAATAGAAGAGAAGACGAACTGTAACAAGAAATAAAAAAGAAAGGGGAAAAAAATTGACCCTGATGGTGAGTACAAATTTGAAGCCAGAAGAGAAACCGTAAAAACCATTATAACCTCATAAAAGACACTCTCACAAGCTAGCCCTTGATTGGCTGATTATAATCCAACCATTAGTTCCTTGCTCCAAGTTTTCATGAACCAACTCCCGGAATAATATCATGGCATTAATTCTTTTCTCAGTCCAGGTTTTCTACAAAAATTTAATGCAACTGTATGCCCAACGATAGAAAACAGAATTAGAAGCAAAGTAACAGAAATTAAAAAACAAATTATTCAACATCATGAAACAAAAAAAAAATCAGAATCAAGAAGGTACTCAGTTAAATCATGCATAGAAGAAGGCTCCTGCAGTTCAACTATATGCTACTGGAAGAACTATGGCAACCAAAACTTAGACAAAACCATTGTATCTAATGCAAAGAAAAATAATGTAAACAGTAAAAGAGAGAGTAAGCAATGCATTTAACACTCTGGGTTTAATCCAAGTCCCCACAAATCGCTTTCTTTTCTGAAAATATAAAACAAAAAATGATTCTCTCAAAGTCCATGTTCAGAAAGCACAAACTAACGGAAGGTAAACTAAACACAATTAAAAATTGAAAAGTGTCAAGGGAAGGACAGAAAGAACCAGAGGGACCCCCTCTAGCAAGTTGCGTGAGCTTCATTCCTGAATTATGCAGAGTCCAAATATTGCATAGAACATCCTGGAAAAGGCACATTAACACACTGGGCTCAGACCATACGTGTCTATTACAAAAATAAAAGCGTACAGGATACAAAAACAAAACTAAAATAGCACTTAGAACACAGCAAAGTGTCGAATACAAAATGTACTCCCTCGTTGCTCTTATTCCAAGTCATTTATAATCCCAACCTAAAAACACATAAAATAGGATATGTAGACCCAAGACTTTAGCATAAGGGAAAAAAGGATAAAGTGTGATAACCAAAGATGAAAGGGGAAAAAAAATCGATAAAAGATTAAAACCCCTTGAGTAATCTTCATCATCCTGGAAAGAAAACCTAAGTGATGATATTATAATCTGTTGAAAATGCCGAAACAAGCTTGACAGATACTAGACACAATGTCGAAAGCATCATCATGATCAAGACATGCATCGGAGCACCATTGTTGTTTCCAAACACCACAACCCGTTAGAATTATAAACTATAAATGCTGTAATAACGATCCTAGAAAGACCATATCCCAGTACTATAAGTAGTGAATGCAAAAAAATAGAGAGTGAAGAAATTAAACAACCAGACATTTAAGCTTCTCACATAACTAGCCCCACGAGACACCGTCACAAATTAGTAGAGCCTTCACTAGGTTGATTATAATCCTACCATTAGTTACTTGTTCCAAGATTTCTTGAATTATCTCCTTGATTAACCTCATGGCTTTAATTCTTTTGTTAGTCGGCGTTTTCTTGAACATTTAATGAAACTGTAAGCCCAATGATACATAACAGAATTAGAAAGAATACATCAGAAATTATCAAATCATGATGAAGAACAAATAAAATTATTCAACACCATGAGATGAAAGAAATGAAACGAAGAATTAAGAAAGAACACAGTTAACTAACTCTAGAAGACTCATAGTTTAAATATATTCTCCTGGAAGAAATACAACAACTGAAACTTGGACAAAACAATTGTATCTAATGCAGTGACAAACAATTTAAGCAGGAGAAGAGGTAGTACATAATGCATTTAACACTCCTGGTTTGATTCTACTCCCCACTCTTTAATTTCTATTCTGAAAAATAAAAAATAACTCTCAAGTCCATGTTCCTGGAAAACACAACAATTGAAGCTTAAACTAACCACTCATCTTAACACAATACAATAAAAAATAACAAGCGTCAAGGAAAGCAGAGGGAAAAAACAAAGCTACTTCCCCATGTCTTAACAACATTCCTGAATTGTCCCAAGTCCAAATATTCTTCAGAACATCCTGGGCATATGCACATACAAAGCTCAGATCCTACACTTCTATTTACCAAAAAAAAAAAAAAAAAGGCGTACAAGTTGCAACAGCAAAACTAAAGTAACACTTAGACCACAGCAAGGTGTCGAAAACATAATGTACTCCCTTGTTACTTTTATTTCCGTCTTTTATAAAAGCTACTTCCTCATGTCTCAACAACATTAAGTCCAAATATTCTTCAGAACATCCTGCGCATATGCACATACGAAGCTCAGATCCTAAACTTCTATTACCAAAAAAAATAAAAAAAGGTGTAGAAGTTACAACAGCAAACTAAAGTAACACTTAGACCACAGCCAAGTGTCGAAAACATAATGTACTCCCTTGTCACTTTTATTTCCCTGTCGTTTATAAAAGCTACTTCCCCATGTCTCAACAACATTCCTGAATTATGCCAAGTTCAAATATTCTTCAGAACATCCTGGGCATATGCACATACGAAGCTCAGATCCTACACTTCAATTACCAAAAAAAAAAAAAAGTGTCAAATATACAACAGCAAAACTAAAGTAACACTTAGACCACAGCAAGGTGTCGAAAACATAATGTACTCCCTTGTCACTTTTATTTCCCTGTCGTTTATAAAAGCTACTTCCCCATGTCTCAACAACATTCCTGAATTATGCCAAGTCCAAATATTCTTCAGAACATCCTGTGCAATAAAAACATAATGTACTCCCTTGTCACTTTTATTTCCCTGTCGTTTATAAATCATAACCTAAAAACATATAAAATAGGATTTGTAGGCTCAAAACTTCAATTTTAGGGAAAAAAGAATAAAATGTTCACTAGCCAAAGAAAGAAGGGGAACACAACAGATAAAGATGAGCACTCCATGATTAATATTCACCATATGTTCCTCAAAAGAGCTGAAAGTGTCCTGGAAATAAAATCTAAGATAAGTGGTGATATTCTAAATTGTTGATAACAATGCAAAACAAACCAGCATCCCTAACTTCTCATAAATCAGCAGATCCCTTTTAGACCCGTACCATTACCTCCTTGTTAACCGTATTTTCTTGAATTATATCGGTAGCATTAATTCCATGTTAGTCCACGTTTTCTTGAATCCCTGAACCCAATTATCCAAAGCAGAAATATCAATTTAATTATGCAAAGCAGAACCAGGAGGAAGACATCGGAAATTCTTGGAACATCAAGTTCAGAATTATAAGGAAGAGCCAAGGAAAGAAAATCGTATTTTGTAATTTATTCCACGTTAGTCCACGTTTTCTTGAAACCCTAAAACCCAATTATTCGAAGCAGAATTATCAATTCAATTGTGCAAAGCAGAGATGGACGGAACACATCAGAAATTCTTGAAACCATCAAGTTCAGAATAATAAGAGCTAAGGAAAGAAAACCATATTTTGTCTCATGGTAAATCTCAATTCCCAAAATTCATGTCAACATCTTCTCCACGACAACAAGATCTCAACCAATTCTTATGTCCGCTGCATTCCTTCCGATTCTGAAACTAAAGAATTAATCAAGCTCCAACAATCTGCAGCAGAACCCTAGCCTTGTGTCAAAAAGCTATATTCGTAGATCGAGAACAAAACCCTATCTTAAAAGATCGAAGAACGAATTGAAACCAAAAAATTAATCATACAGAAATCAATCTGCCCCATAACCCTTAGCTTCGGGTCGAAAACCTAGATCCATAGATCGAGAAACAAAACTCTAAATTCAAATATCGAAGAACGAAATAGAACCCCACCTTAGATCGCAGAAAAAGAAGGAAGTCGTTACCAAAATAAAGAAAGAGCGAAACCCGGCGAACCTACTAGCTTGATGTATAAGTGAGCTTAAGAGGCTATATTTATAGCTGATAGAGTCGGTCAGATAACCCAACGAGGCTTTACGCGGTCCCACTTTACGCGCTTTGTTAGCTTGATTTAAACGCTTTACCCTTATCCCTACGCGCTCTAAATTAACGTGATAAGACGCGCTCAGTCTCTAACGA
Organism: Dovyalis caffra; assembly: GCA_963924115.1. Taxonomy (NCBI): domain Eukaryota; kingdom Viridiplantae; phylum Streptophyta; class Magnoliopsida; order Malpighiales; family Salicaceae; genus Dovyalis; species Dovyalis caffra. The sequence goes on along the minus strand of CAWUPB010000913.1, from coordinate 1,179,158 downwards.
AATAAAAAGCCCATGTTTAAGTTCTCACAGAAGCCCAAATCTTCTTACAAGACTGCCTCAGACAGGGAGCACGCCCATTTACCAGCTTACCTGTGCAAATTTACCTGCCACTTGTCCTTTCTAGCCTAGTTTGCCCGGGAGCAGGCCCATTTGACTGCTTAGCTATACAAATTAACCGGCAACTTGTCCTTTTTAGGCTAGTTTACCCACGGATGTGATGCGGCATCTTGGCATCATTCCCAGGATCTTTGAGGTTATCGGCATTTCCAAGGGTGGCCAGATCACTTGCGTCCAAAATTTCGCTACTTTTTCCTTGCATATCCTATGGGTCAAAACTTGGGCATATTCAGTCAGTGAAGCCGTGGCTAGTGTGTCGAGTACAATATTAAGAATTGTGGTCGATTTAAAAAGAAAATGTTTAGGACTAAATTTTAACGACTCTCATTCTCCACTGCAATCTGCTCTATTTTCATGCTTCACTTCTCCTCATCTGCTTTGTTTGGATACAATACCATTTCTTACCCCAATAATCGGCTATATGTAGTAGAAATTCTTTCTTTTTTAAAAGTGATGGAATCCTTGTTCATATCGCACCTTTCAAGATTCCGTTCGTCTTTCCCTCTAGAAAAAAAGTTTGTTTTAAGGTGAGTATTTTTAAATTTGTATATATTTTAATAAAAAGATTTTAGTATCACAGTTATTATTGGAATGGTTCAATTTTTAGTGATGCAAAATTAAAATTCAATGAATTTCTAGTAAAATATATTGATTGTGTTCACAGTAAGATAAAAAAAGTTTTTATAATAATGTATATTGATTGTGTTCACAACAAGATAAAAAATGAGATATCTTTTAGCTACTAATGAAATATATATATATTTGGTTTATCTAAACATTAAGAGATATATTGAATTTCAAATCATTTGTGAAGATGTTGAAAAAAATTTGTTATATAATTTGCTTTTTGAAAAATATTGTATTTTGTTTTTAGAATTTATAAAATATTTAATCTTCCTACTCTTAATCGATATGAGATATTCATTTCATCACAATTTTCTACTCGAGAAGCACATAGTCCATGTTCTCATGGACGACACTTGTTGCGATATTATTCTATGTTCAAACACATGATGTTATAATGATTTTTGTTATAAAAAAGACACCTTAAAGAGAGAAATGGTATAAAATGCTTATAAACTATTTATATTTTCTTGTTTTTTTTAACGGATGTGGAATATTAATACTATATATTTGAATATAAGCAAGTTTAACATATAACTCACAAGTATTTTCATTTTTTTTAACGGATGTGGAGTAAAGATGGTTGATGATGTGTACTCACAACTCTCACATTCCATGTAACAATCCAAGGCAATACATCCCAACAATAGAATATAACCACCTAGATTTTATTTTTATATGATATTTTATTCTAACAAAATGATACAAAATTGACAATAAATTTCTACTTACTTTTTATATTTATAAAACTTAATGTATTTTTATTGTACAATGGAAAATACTTTATGTAATCAAATATATATGTACCAACTCTATTGGAACGGATTGCATAAGTCGGTTTAAATTAGGGTTTATCTCACATGTGGTTCTTGTACAATTTGATTTTTTCTTAAGATTCTCTATAATTTTTCAATTTGATTGAAATCTTATACTATAAAAAATTTGTTCATTCAAACCTTTTGTTATAATTTCATCAATTGTTCATCCGATATTGCATATTACAATTAATAGCTATTAATCACTAATTGACACATGGCATTGTGGGTCTCAAATAACAATTTTGTCATCCAAAATTAAAAAAAAAATCTTTTTAATAATAAATTAATATTTAGAATTAAGACAATAAATCATAAAGACAAATTTGTCTTCATCTCGGTATTTCAAAATCCATCGCTCTCTCCTCACTATCTCTTTCTACGTAGAGACCAAATTTATTGCATTCCCTAAGCTTCTTCTTCTTCTTCTTATCCTAAAACTTCTAGTCTTTTACTTCGCTTTTTCTTCTTGTTCTTCTTTGATTGAAACCCCAAGCTTCCTTGCTAGCACTTCTTCTTCGATTGAAATCCCAAGCTTCCTAAATTTTTCAATCCCTCGCTTCATGTCTTCTTCATCTATGATTGAAACCCTAAGCTTCTCCTCTTCTTCCTTTTCATATTTATTCTTTTGCATTCTCAAACTCTCTCTCCCTCTCTCTCTAAATAAACTATAAATGCCCTAAATCCTTTAAATCTCAATTGGAAATTAAGGATCTTAGCATGATCTATCCATGGAAACCAAACCCAAGCCCAATTTAAAATTTTGATGAGTGGATCGAAGAAAAAACTTGATTTTTTTTAATAAACTTATTGAATTAATCTGGTTATTTTTCTTGCATTAAAGATCCAAAAAGAAAGTTAAACGATGTTACAACTAATGACCAAAGGGAGGACATTGTTTTTGAATTCATAAGAGTCCGCGAAGCTTATAAAACTATCCGATCTTAAAAAATGGATAGATTACAATACCTTTTTTTACGAGTGAGGAAGACAAATGAGCTTTTCATTTTCAATATCCGATGCTATTGCAATAACGATGACAACAAGTTATGCTGTCTGCTAGATTTTCTAGGTATACAAGGCAAAAATGGAAAACTCGATTAGTGCTTGGTACTAGAAAAAAGGTCGTAAAATTATAGATCCTAATCAATTTTAGTCTCTTGGATGGTTAGATGCAATAGCAAAATGTAGTCTTGAATCCTCACATTGTGGATCATTTCGTTGCGGTAAATAATTCGGATCGAACATCCTAAGATGGCATTTTTTCATTCTTAAATTATTAGTTCTAACTTATGTTAATGTTCGATTTCGATACTTCAAATCTTTTATTTTTGACATTATAATACTCCCGGCTTTTCATGGTAAGAGATGTATATTTCAAAAAAATTGAATTTTATTTATATAGAATGCTTCATTTATGAGAGGAATGAAACTTGAATTCTTATCCTTAATGGTTTAAGAAGGATCCGATAGATAAGTCCGAAATTTGAGTAATTCGTTTAAAAAGGATCTAAAATGATATATAAGTATGAAATTTGAGTAGTTGGCTCAATAAGGATTCAAAATGATAGATAAGTCCGAAACAAATTCAAATTTCAAACTTATTTGTGGATAATAGATGAAGTGTCCCAAGAAAAAAACTTGATTTTGTAGGTTTATGGATAATTGATAGAGTGCCCAAAAAAGAAACATGATTTTGTAAAGAAATGGAGGAAGAATTGGTCTTGACATTATGAAAAAGAATGAGTTAGGCAATTATAATAAGAGGGGGTAGTCTCGTATTTTTTTAGTTATTTTTAAGTACTAATAAATAGGTTAATAATAAAAAACTTATAAATATTCTATTTTTGATATTATAATACTAATGGCTTTTCATAATAAGAGATGTATATTTCAAAGAAATTGAATTTTATTTATGTAGAATGCTTCATTTACGAGCGGAATGAAACTTAAATTCTTATCCTTGATGGTTTAAAAAGGATCCGAAGTGATAGATAAGTCCGAAATTTAAGTAGTTTGTTCAAAAAGGATCTAAAATGATAGATAAGTCGAAATTAGACTCAAATTTCCAACTTATTTATGGATAATTGATGGATTGTCCCAAGAAAAAACTTGATTTTACGGGTTTATAGATAACCGATAAAATGCCCTAAGAAGAAACTTGATTTTGTAAAAAGGATTGGTTTTGACATTACGGAATAGAATGAGTTAGACAATTATAATGAGATTTGAGATAGTCCTATGTTTTTTCATTTGTTTTTATATACTAATAAATATTTTAATGGTAAAAATCTTTTAAATTTTATGTTTTTTTTTTGGGTCAAATCATGGTAATACTTGAGACCCACTAGGTCACGCGTCCATTTGTGATTGGTTACCGTTAATTTTAACGTACCATATTGGATAAACGAGTTAACGGAGAATCGAATCAATAATTTTTTAAGAATACAAAGTTTCGATCAAGCTGAAAAATTATAAATGATCTCATTTAAAAAGTTCAAATCGTTCGGAGATCAAATGTAAAATAAACCCATTTGAATTGCACCTAAACGAGAAGCTAAAACTTGGCCTTGTTGCCTCTCTAAAGACCTCGTACTAGTAGAATGGTTACCTTGCAAAGATATTGATGTTTATATGTTTTACATTAATAGTGTGTATATTCCGAGTTACAGACTATCCTCACCGAGTGTAATTTTGGTCACTTACTTTTGAACCCAAATTGATGAAATAAACTATTTTCTACACTTCGGAGATAAAAATATGTAAATGAACTCTTCAGGGAATACAGAATTTGAAGAGAAACCAATTTTGCCTCTTTAGGGAAAATAGAACAACATCAACAATTTACTTAATGTTTCATCGCAAAGTATATCAACTCGTCTTGAAGAAGGCATTGTTATCCGTAGAGAATTCGAGGAGACAATCTAAGAATAAGCTTGGAGATTTAGAGACATTGAATGAAGACAAACTAGATTCAATATTGAAGAGATTAAGTTGGTGGATGGTCATCGATGTCGCCAACTTATAGCATCCCTAAGGCCATCCGTTCTTGCCAAAAGGCATCCTAACATACCGATCAATTGCGTTCATGCTCGTCAAAGAGGGAGTTCAAGGTTCCGTCAAGCGTGTTGCTATTTTGATCAAACCGAAGTCGCTAGCTTTTAACCCAGACACTTTCTACTCGGACTCTTGGATTTTGTTCATAGTAACATGGACGCTACGAAAAGAACAAGTTTGTTTTTCCTTTTTTCCTCTCTCTTTTTGTTCATAGTAACATGGATGCTACGAAAAGACCACCAAGTTAATAATCCTTCATGATTGTGTGTTTTGGTTTATTCATTTCATAATATGCTTAAAAATTACAATATCATCATACGGATAAGATGTTATAAATTTTAGGACATATTGTTTATAAATTTTAAGACATATATTGTTACTCGATATAAAGAAAATGCCTATATAAAATTTAGTAGGTAAAAAGTAAAACGATTTTTTTTCCTCACAAAATTGAAAATCTAGGAAGAAAAACCTCAGATGGTCACAAGTAAAACATAAGCCATAAATCACTTACCAATTTCCCAACACCAATATAAAACAATCAGAGATTCTTGTTGGTGTTACCATTCAAATAACAGAAGCTTAAAGACTCCCTTTTGTTATTAAACTAGAACAGAGCATTAAGCTAATAGATGACATTACACTCACACTTCTAACTTGGCATTTAATTTCTATGAGCTCACATGTCCAAACTCCGAAATGACAATCATAGCCTAATAGGATATATACCATAAGGAATTGTAAAACCTTGAAAGAGGCAGTAGGGTATTTTCAAGGCTCAGGCATTGGACATATGGCTTTCAAAATTAAATCACTCAACTGTAAATATTTCTTTATTAACTCTAAAAATTGAATGCTAAAACATTCGACTCTCGATGACCACACTGTACGGCCAAAAACATTGAAAAAAACAACTTGAACCAAAAACAAAATCTGAATATCAAATTCCAATTCAGTTTGTTTCTATTTTTGAGTTCAGTGGTTCGATTATCTAAAAAAAAAAAAAAAATCCTCACCCATTGGACTAAAAGCATCAATGCTTGATAATTGACTCTACATGGTTGGAGTTTCGAATTTTTTTTTTTTTTAAAAAATATTTACTATCTCAAAAAAAGAGAATTCACTTGAAGTTGGCAAAAGGTCATTAACTCTGCCAGCTGCTTATAGAATCTCTCCAAGGTCGTCGTCAATGCTTACACAAATGTGTGCCAACATGCACCATTGTATGCTGATAAGCTGCCCTCATCCTAGCTGTGTGAATACAAGATCTAAATTATGTACCACAAGGAATTGCAAAACTCTGAAAGAGGCAGGATGGTATTTACTAGGCTCAGCCACTGGACGATGGCTTTCAAAATTAAATCACTTGAACCGCAAATACCTCTCTATTAACTCTAAAAATTGAATGGTAAAGCATTCGATACTCTCGATGACCACAATACGCAGCCAAAAACATTTAAAAAAAAAAACCAGCTTGAACCGAAAATAGAATCTGAAAAATCGAATTTCAATTCAGTTTGGTTTCTATTTTTGAGTTCAATGGTTCGATTAACCAAAAACAAAAAAACAAATCCTCACCCATTGGACTGAAAGCATCAACGCTTGACAGTTGCCATACATGGTTGGAGTTTTTGGGTTTTTTTTTTAAATTTATTTCCTAACATACAAATTTCCACCAATCAAAATTCCGTAGTTCTCCTTTTGCTCCAAATTCAGGCATACCTTACAATAACTTAAAAATTAATGAAATGAAGACCAAGAATATTCTATTTCTTAACCCAACATATACCAGATCAAATATTTCTCTACAACAAACTTCTCAACAGTGCAGTACAAGTCTGTTTCAACTATCAACAGATACTTGAAAATAACTAATAACTATCAAAAGAGTAGATACCTGAAAATAAAATTCTAAGCACAAAAACTGTGTACCCATAACAAAACATTGAAAGCGCCAGAGTTTGGTCCATTTTAACTTCATGAAATTTCTGACTCAATTTTAAATGCAAGCTGGCATCGCTTGGGTTCACACAAGAGGAAGAAAATTTCCTTCTAAGCTTACTGTTCATTTTTGAGGTTATCAAATGCAGTTGAGATCAATCATATGTAACCAACCTTTTTCAAATCCTTTCCTTAGGTCAAATACTCGAGAGAGCATAACACCTTCCAACATCTATAAATTCATTCAGCCAGCCTTTGAAACTGTTTGTAATTTGATCATAACTTTAAGTAGAACAAAATTATGAATAGAAATTTCAGGTACGAAATAATTTTAATCTGTTAGCCGTTTAGCAGAAAAAGATCAAGATCAAGATGAAAACATTTACTTGCTCCAACCATCTTAACCATCTTTCAACAAATATGCAATCTTCTTTAAAAAAAGATAAGAAAAGAAAAAACACTTTCCTTTTTGCTAAAGAATCAATGGAAGTCTTGGTGCCTTGCTAGCTGTGGAAATCATCAGCATTTATTTCACTTGCCATCACCCACTCACTCATGCATCAAAGAAGACTGATTGTTCAAATCTATGATCCTGGAAATACACAAACTGAAACCGAGACTAGGCAGTTGAATTTAATGCAACAAAAGATGTAACAAGATGCAACACAGGCAGAGTTACATGCATACAACCACACAAAATATCAGCTGCTAGACATTGAATCATGAGCAAATATTTCAATCATCACACAATAGATTTTGACTGCACCTCTCCTCCTTGCCCCGGGCTTGAGACCGGCTGTGAGCTGCATGTTATGCAACACAGGCGGAGTTACATGCATACAACCACACAAAATACAAGATCACACAGAGACAGGGATGCAGAAGCAAATTACGGGAAACAGTGACAGGCCCAAGCACATCATAAAAACTAGCAATAAAACAACCCCAGTAAGATGACAGAAACGAGCATTCAAAAAATCCTTGCAACATGCCCTTAGATCATATTTTGCTGCATAGTCTTCAAAATTCTAGCTCCACTAAGAACGACACTTGACGAATTATTGGTGAAACTACCACAATCTGAAACCAGAACACAGAGGCACAAATTCAACCATAACAACTTCCTTTGTGACATGTATGCAAGTCAGTAAATGGCTAACACTTCCTAAATAGCTAATAACCATCAGAAGGCTAGAGATGCAAATCAACACCATGTTTACTTGAGCAACTAGCTGTTTTAATTCCATATAACCAAAAGCCATTAACCATGACCATGAAACCAGAAATCAATCAGTATCAGAAACCACTACCGGAGAATAGAAACAAACTTGGAACATATAATCAACCATTTCTCGTAGCAGAAGTTCCACCAGAAAACGAAGAACCCACAGACGGAAGGGAAAGCACACCAAGTCAATAGAAATTTCCAGAACTTAACTATCATTGAGATTCACCACATCATAACTAGGAGGCAAAATAGCCATCAATCAATAACCCCAACAGCCAAGTAAACACCATCGTATGGACAATGCACAATTTCAACCATAATAACTTAGTTTTTGACATGTACACAAGTCAGAAGATAGTCAACACTTCCTAATGAGCAAACAATCATCCGATGGATAGAGATGCTTTACCAAATGGCTGATTCAATTCCATATAACCAAAAGAAATCTTAACCCAGACCATGGTACCTGAAATCAATGAGTATCCAAAACCAGACTGCCAGAGACAAAGCTACAGACTTGAACCATATAATCAACCACTTCTAGTAACAGAAGTTCAGCCAAAAAGCAAGGAACCCACAAACCGAAGGGAAAAAAACAGTCAATAAAAACATCCAGGACTTAATCATCACCAATCCATGAAAAGCACAGAATAGAGCTTCACCGCATAATAACTGGGATGGAAAATAGTCATCTGTCAATAACTCCCAACAGCCAAGCAATCCCCATCTTTAAATAAGCATTGACTGACCCAAAAATATCTTTAGCCAGCCAGTATTCGAACACCACCATTGCTTGGCAAGACAAACAGATAAAAAGCAGCCACCTGCACAAGCATACAAACCCACAAAGAAGGCTTAGCGAATCCTTGGTTTAAACACGCTTGCTTTAATCCCAATCCACACACATTTCTTTGAAAAAAGGCAAGGACAAAGCAGCCACTGATTATGTCTTCGAAGAATAATAGCAGATTGTGGATAAGATTGGAAAAAAATAATAAAAAAAGAGCTACGAATTACGAGATGCTGCATTATTTTCCAAAACATCTGCAAGAGATCAATAGAAGAGAAGACAAGAACTCTAGCGAGAAGGAAATATAGAAGAGAAAATATAACCTGCTTGGGAGCGCAGATTTGAAGCTGGACAAGTAATAATTTAAACCATTTGAGCCTCATAAGACACTGTCACAAACTAGCCCTTGATTTGGCTGATTATAATCCTACCATTAGTTCATTGCTCCATGTTTCATGAACTATCTCCTGGAATAATCGCATGGCATTAAATCTTTTCTTAGTCCACGTTTTCTACAAACATTTAATGCAACTGTATGCCCAATGATAGAAAACAGAATTAGAAGCCATCTATCAGAAATTAACAAACACTATGAAGAACAAATAAAGTTATTCAACATCATGAGGCAAAAGAAATGAAAGAATCAAGAAGGTACTCAGTTAACTCATGCATGGAAGAAGACTCCTGCAACTATATGCTCCTGAAAGAAATGCAGCAACTGAAACTTAGACAAAACAATTGTATCTAGTGCAACAATAATCAATGTACTCAGGAAAAGAGGGAGTAAGTCGTGCATTTAACACTCCTGGTTTGATCCTAGACCCCTCCATTGCTTTCTTTTCCGAAAAATTAGCAAAAACTCTCAAAGTCCATGTTCCTGGAAAACACACCAACTGAAGCTTAAACAAAACATGCATCTAATCTAAACACGATATAGCAAAAAATAACTATCTCAAAGTCCATTGAAAGAAGAATGCGTAAAAAAAAAAAAGGAGAAAGAAAAAAAAAACAGAGGTACTCCCCAATGCAAGTTTGTTAACATCCGTTTCCGAATTATGCCAGTCCCAATATTCCATAGGACATCCTGGAAAAGGCATATGCACATACTGAGCTCAGACCCTACACTTCTATTAAAAAAAAGTGTCCAAAATGGAAAAACAAAACAAAATAACACTTATAACAGAGAAAGGAGTTGAAAAAGTCATGTACTCCCAACTCAATCTAAGTCCATGTCATTTATAATCACAGCCTAAACGCAAAATAAAATAGGATTTGTGGTCTTGAAAACTTCATTCCTTTGTGGAAGTTATAACCAAAGAAGGACAAAACAATAGATTAACACTCCTTGATTAATCCTTTCACCATAACTTCCACAAAGGTGCTAAATGTATCCTTGATATTATAAATTATTAATTGCAATGCAAAACAAATTTAAAAAACAACTCAATAAATGTTGAAAGCATCATCATGAACAAGACATGGATCAGAGCACCACTGTTGTTTCCTAACAGCGCAACCCCCATCTCCACCATAAGTTAAAATAAAAAATGTTGTAAAAACAATCCTACAAAGATCACATCCCAGTACTAAAAGTCATAAATGCATAACACAAATAGATAGTGAAGAAATTAAACAACCAGACAGTGAAGTTTCTCACATAACAAGCCCCCCAAAACACCATCACAAATTCATATAGCCCTTGATTGGTTGATTTTAATCCAACCATTAGCTCCTTGTTTCATTTTTTCTTCAATTATCTCCCGGACTAACCTCCTCGTAGCATTAATTATTTGGTTAGTCCACATTTTCTTCAGACATTTACAGAAACTGTATTCCCAAGGATACAAAACAGAATTAAAACGAATGCATCACAAATTAACAAATCACAGTGAAGAACAAATAAAATTATCGAACACAAGTGAAGAAAGATCACAGAATCAAGAAGGTATTAACTCATGCATGGAAGAAGACCCTCGTAGTTTGAGCATATGCTTCTGGAAGAACTATAGCAACTGAAGCTTAGACAAAACAACTGAATCTAATCCAACCAAAAACATTGGAAGCAGGAAAAGAGGGAGAAAGTAATGGAATTTAACATTCCTGGTTTAATCCTAGACCCCACCATTGCTTCCATCTCTGAAAAATAAGAAAAAACTCTCTCAAAGTCCATGTTCCAGGAAAACACACGCCAACTGAAGCTTAAACTAAACATTCATCAAAAAAATAAGAAAAAACTCTCTCAAAGTCCATGTTCAAGGAAAACAGACACCAACTGAAGCTTAAACTAAACATTCATCTAAACACAATACAATAAGAAATACAAGCATTAAAAGAAGAATGCATCAAGAAATGAGAGAAAACCAGAGGTACTCCCCATGCACGTTGTGTCAACTTCCATTCCTAAATAATTCTAGAAGTCTAACTGTTCCTTAGAACATCCTAGAAAAGGCACATGCACACAATTGATCTCAGACCTGACACTTCTAATACACGAAGAAAGTGTTCAAGATGTGAGATAAAAGCATCCAAGATGTAAGATAAAACACAAGGAAGACTTAGAACACAGCAAGGTGTCAGAAAAAACCATGTACTCCCCTGTCATTCTTAGTCCACGTCGTTTATAATCACAACCTACAAACACATAAAATAGGATTTGCAGACTCAAAACTTCAATGTAAGGGAGAAAAGGAACAAAAGAAGAATGCAGAAAGACCAAAATGTGTCCTGGAAACAAAACCTAAGATCAGTGGTGACTTAATAAATTGTTAATTGCAATGCAAAACAAACTTAACAGAAACTTGATTCAACATTGAAAGCATCATCATGATCAAGACATGGTTAGGAGCACCATTGTTGTTTCCAAACTCGGCAAACCCATTCTCCACCATAAGTTACAATTAAAAATGCTGTAAAAACAATCCTACAAAGATCATAATCCCAGTACTGCATGTCATGAAAGCATAAACCAAACAGATAGTGAAAAAATTAAACAAATAGAACAGTCACAAATTATTAGGGCCCTTGATTGGTTGATTAAAATCCTACAATTAGTTTCTTGTTCTATGTTTTATTGAATTAATTCCTGGATTAACATCATGGCATTACTTCTTTTGTGAGTCCACATTGTCTTCAATCATTTAGTGGAACTGTAAGCCCAATGATACAGAACAGAATTAGAAGCAAAGCATCAGAAATAATCAAATCACAATGAAGAACAAATAAATTTATCCAACACTACGAGACAAAAGAAATAAAAACATTATTTAAGAAGGTAATCAGTTAACTCTGGCAAAGAAGCCGAAGACTCTCTCATAGTTCAAAGACATGCTCCAGGAAGAAAAACAGCAACCGAAACTTTGACAAATCCATCATATCTAAAGCATAGACACCATCATAAATTAGTAGAGCCATTGACTGATTATCATAATCCTACCATCAATTTCTAGTTCCATATTTTTCTTGTATTATCTCCTCAAACTCACAGCATTAATTCTTTTGTTAGTCCGCAATTTCTTATAACATTTAGTGAAACTGTAAGTCCAATGACACAACAGAATTAGAAGGAATGCAGCAGAAATTATCAAATCACAATGAAGAACAAATAAAATTATCCAACACCATGAGACGAACAACATAAAAAATGAAAAGCGTCAAGGAAAGAAAAACAGAGGGACTCCCCCAATCAAGTTGTGTCAACTTCATTGAATTATGCCGATTCCAAATATTCCTTAGAACATCCTGTAGAAGGCACATACACATATGGGGCTCAGAAACTACACTTCTAGTACAACAATACAGTTGTAAAAAATGCAAACACAAAACTAAAATAACACTTAGAAGACAGAAAGGTGCCGAAAACATATCGTGCTCCCTTGTCGCTCTTAGTCCAAGTCGTTTATAATCGCAACCTAGAAACACATAAAATAGGATTTGGACACTCAAGACTTCAATGTGAGGGAAAAAAGGATAAAAGTGTTATAACCAAAGAACAAAGGGGAAAAACAATCAATAAAGATTAAAATTCCCTGAGTAATCTTCACCATATGTTCCTCGAAAGACCAAAATGTGTCCTGTAAATGAAATCTAGGAAGTGGTGATACTATACACTGCTGATTGCAATGTTTAACGAACTTAAGGAACACTAGATTCAAAGTTGAAAGCATCATCATGATCAAGACATGCATCAGACCACCATTGTTGTTTCCTAACACAGCAACCCCATTCTCCACCATAAGTTAAAATTAAAAATGGTGTGAAAAGAATCCTACAAAGATCATACACCACTACAATTAGGTCAGGAATGCATAAATCAAATATATAGTGACAAAGTTAAACAACCAGACAGTTAAGTTTCTCTCATGGCATTAATTCTTTTGTTAGTCCGCAATTTCTTCAAACATTTAGTGACACTGTAAGCCCAATGACACAAAACAGATTCAGAAGGAATGCAGCAGAAATTATCAAATCACAATAAAGAAAAAATAAAATTATAAAACACCATGAGATGAAAAAATGAGATAAAGAATTAAAAATGTACTCAGTTAACTAATGCAAAGAAGAAGACTCGTAGTAGTCCAACTATATGCCCCTGGAAGAAATACAACAACCAGAACTTAGACAAAACCATTGTATTAGTGCAAAGACAAACAATGTAAGCAGTAAAAGAGGGAGTAAGCAATGCTTTTTAACACTCTTGGTATGATCCTTCTCCCCACACATCACTTTCTTTTCTGAAAAAATAAAACAAAACAAATGATTCTCTCGAAGTCCCAAGTTCAGAAAACACAAACCAGCTGAAGCTTAAACTAAATAGTCATTAACACAACAACATCAAAAATTAAATGCGTCAAGGAAAGGAAAGAAAAACAGAGGGACTCCCCCAATCAAATTGTGTGGACTTCATTCCTGAATTATGCCGATTCCAAATATTCCTTAGAACATCCTGTAGAAGGCACGTGCACACATTGGCCGCAGAACCTACACTTATATTACAACAATAGAGTTGTACAAAATGCAAACACAAAACTAAAATAACACTTAGAAGACAGCAAGGTGCCGAAAACATGTTGTACTCCCTTGTCGCTCTTAGTCCAAGTCGTTTATAATCCCAACCTAGAAACACATAAAATAGGATTTGGACACTCAAGACTTCAGTGTAGGGAAAAAGGGATAAAAGTGTTATAAACAAAGAACAAAGGGGAAAAACAATCAATAAAGATTAAAACTCCCTGAGTAATCTTCACCATATGCTCCTCGAAAGACCAAAATGTGTCCTGTAAAGGAAATCTAGGAAGCGGTGATACTATAATCTGCTGATTGCAATGCTAAAAGAACATAAGGAACACTAGATTCAAAGTTGAAAGCATCGTCATGATCAAGACATGGATCAGACCACCACTGTTGTTACCTAACACAGCAACCCCATTCTCCACTATAAGCTAAAATTAAAAATGGTGTGAAAAGAATCCTACAAAGATCATATACCACCACAATTAAGTCAGGAATGCATAAATCAAATAGATAGTGACAAAGTTAAACAACCAGAAAGTTAAGTTTCTCTCACGGCATTAATTCTTTTGTTAGCCCGCAATTTCTTCAAACATTTAGTGAAACTGCAAGCCCAATGACACAAAACAGATTCAGAAAGAATGCAGGCAGAAATTATCAAATCACAATGAAGAATAAATAAAATTATACAACACCATGAGACGAAAACATGAGACAAAGAATTAAAAATGTACTCAGTTAACTAATGAAAAGAAGAATACTCTCGTAGTCCAACTATATGACCCTGGAAGAAATACAACCAAAACTTAGACAAAACCATTGTATTAGAGCAAAGACAAACAATGTACGCAGGAAAAGAGGGAGTAAACAATGCTTTTAACACTCCTGGTTTGATCCTTCTCCCCACACATCACTTTCTTTTCTGAAAAAATAAAACAAAAAAAAATGATTCTCTCGAAGTCCCAAGTTCAGAAAACACAAACCAACTGAAGCTTAAACTAAATAGTCATTAACACAACAACATAAACAATTAAATGCGTCAAGGAAAGGAAAGAAAAACAGAGGGACTCCCCCAATCAAGTTGTGTCAACTTCATTCCTGAATTATGCAGATTCCAAATATTCCTTGGAACATCCTGGAGAAGGCACATGCACATATTGGCCTCAGAAACTACACTTCTATTACGACAATAAAGTTGTAAAAAATGCAAACACAAAACTAAAATAACACTTGGAAGACAGCGAGGTGTCCAAAACATGTGTACTCCCTTGTCGCTCTTAGTCCAAGTAGTTTATAATCCCAACCTAGAAACACATAAAATAGGATTTGGACACTCAAGACTTCAATGTAAGGGAAAAAGGGATAAAAGTGTTATAACCAAAGAACAAAGGGGAAAAACAATCAATAAAGATTAAAACTCCCTGAGTAATCTTAACCATATGTTCCTCGAAAGACCAAAATGTGCCCTGTAAATGAAATCTAGGAAGTGGTGATACTATAATCTGCTGATTGCAATGCTAAACGAACTTAAGGAACACTAGATTCAAAGTTGAAAGCATCATCATGATCAAGACATGCATTGGACCACCATTGTTGTTTCCTAACACAGCAACCTCATTCTCCACCATAAGTTAAAATTAAAAATGGTGTGAAAAGAATCCTACAAAGATCATACACCACTACAATTAAGTCAGGAATGCATAAATCAAATATATAGTGACAAAGTTAAACAACCAGACAGTTAAGTTTCTCTCATGGCATTAATTCTTTTGTTAGTCCGCAATTTCTTCAAACATAAATGTACTCAGTTAACTAATGCAAAAAAGAAGACTTGTAGTAGTCCAACTATATGCCCCTGGAAGAAATACAACAACCAGAACTTAGACAAAACCATTGTATTAGTGCAAAGACAAACGATGTAAGCAGTAAAAGCGGGAGTAAGCAATGCTTCTAACACTCCTGGTTTGATCCTTCTCCCCACACATCACTTTCTTTTCTGAAAAAATAAAACATAAAAAGTGATTCTCTCGAAGTCCCAAGTTCGGAAAACACAAACCAGCTGAAGCTTAAACTAAATAGTCATTAACACAACAACATCAAAAATTAAATGCGTCAAGGAAAGGAAAGAACAAGAGGGACTCCCCCAATCAAATTGTGTGAACTTCATTCCTGAATTATGCCGATTCCAAATATTCCTTAGAACATCCTGGAGAACACACGTGCACACATTGGCCTCAGAACCTACACTTCTATTACAACAATAGATTTGTACAAAATGCAAACACAAAACTAAAATAACACTTAGAAGACAGCGAGGTGTCGAAAACATGTTGTGCTTCCTTGTCGGTCTTCGTCCAAGTCGTTTATAATCCCAACCTAGAAACACATAAAATAGGATTTGGACACTGACTTCAATGTGAGGGAAAAAGGGATAAAAGTGTTATAACCAAAGAACAAAGGGGAAAAACAATCAATAAAGATTAAAACTCCCTGAGTAATCTTCACCATATGTTCCTCGAAAGACCAAAATGTGTCCTGTAGATGAAATCTAGGAAGTGGTGATACTATAATCTGGTGATTGCAATGCTAAACGAACTTAAGGAACACTAGATTCAAAGTTGAAAGCATCATCATGATCAAGACATGGATCGGACCACCATAGTTGTTTCCTAACACAGCAACCCCATTCTCCACCATAAGTTAAAATTAAAAATGGTGTGAAAAGAATCCTACAAAGATCATATACCACTACAATTAAGTCAGGAATGCATAAATCAAATAGACAGTGACAGTTAAACAACCAGACAGTTAAGTTTCTCTCACGGCATTAATTCTTTTGTTAGTCCACCAATTTCTTCAAACATTTAGTGAAACTGTAAGCCGAATGACACAAAACAGATTCAGAAGGAATGCAGCAGAAATTATCAAATCACAATGAAGAGCAAATAAAATTATACAACACCATGAGACAAAAAAATGAGATAAAGAATGAAAAATGTACTCAGTTAACTAATGCAAAGAAGAAGACTCTCGTAGTCCAACTACATGGCCCTGGAAGAAATACAACAACCAAAAGTTAGACAAAACCATTGTATTAGTGCAAAAACAAACGATGTAAGCAGGAAAAGAGGGAGTAAGCAATGCGTCTAACACTCCTGGTTTGATCCTTCTCCCCACACATCACTTTCTTTTCTGAAAAATTAAAACATAAAAAGTGATTCTCTCGAAGTCCCAAGTTCGGAAAACAGAAACCAACTGAAGCTTAAAATAATTAGTCATTAACACAACAACATAAAAAATGAAAAGCGTCAAGGAAAGGAAAGAAAAACAGAGGGACTCCCCCAAGCAAATTGTGTCAACTTCATTCCTGAAATATGCCGATTCCAAATATCCCTTAGAACATCCTGGAAAAGGCACGTCGACACATTGAGCTCAGATCCTACACTTCTATAACAAAAAAAGCGTACAAGTTACAAAAACAAAACAAAGTGTGTACAAGTTACAAAAACAAAACCAAAACAACACTCGAAACACGGCAAAGTGTCAAAAACATAATGCACTTCCTTGTCACTCCTAGTCCATGTTGTTTGTAGTCAGAACCTAAAAACACATAAAATAGGATTTGTAAACTCAAAACTTCAATTTAAGGGAAAAAGCAATAAGGTGTTATAACCAAAGAAGGGAAGTAACACTCCCTCATTAATCTTCATCATATGTTCCTTGAAATAGCTAAACGTGTCCTGGAAATAAAACCTAAGATAAGTGGTGACGTTATAAATTGTTGATTGGCATGCAAAACAAACTTAAAAGACGCTTGAGTCAATGTAGAAAGCATCATCAGGATCAAGACGTGGATCAGAACACCATGTTGTTTCCTATCCTAACACAGCAACACCATTCTCCACCATAAGTTAAAATTAAAAAAGCTGTATAAACAATCCTACAAAAATCGTATCCTATGCTGTAAGTCATGAATGCAAAAAAAAAAAAAAATGGATGGTGAAAAAATTAAACAACCAGACAGTTAAGCTTCTCACATAACCAGCCCCACAAGACACCATCATGCAGAGCCTTTGCTTGGTTGATTATAATCCTAGTTCCTTGTTCCATGATTTCTTGAATTATCTCCTTGATTAACCTCAAGACTTTAATTCGTTTGACTATACATCACAAATCATAACAAAGAACAAATAAAATTATCCAACACCATGAGATAAAAGAAATGAAACAAAGAATTAAGAAGGAACTCAGTTAACTAACGCATACTAAAAGACTCTCATAGTTCAAATATTTTATATTGAAAAAAAAAAAAATTGGAAGTGTACAAGATGCAAAAGCAAAACTAAAGTAACCCTTAGACCGCAGCTAGGTATCGAAACATAATGTACTCCCTTGTCACTCTTATTCAACAGATCCCTTTTAGACCCATACCATTAGCTCCGTGTTGACCATATTTGCTTGAATTATCTCTATGGCATTAATTCCATGTCGGTCCACGTGTTCTTGAATCCCCTAACCCAATTATCCAAAGCATAATTATCAATTCATTATGCAAAGAAGAGCCAGGATGAAGACATCAGAAATTCTTGAATAATCAAGTTCAGAATAATAAAGACGAGCTAAGGAAAGAAAACCGTATTTTGTAATTTATTCCATGTTAGTCCACGGTTTCTTGAAACCCTAAACCCGATTATTCGAAGCAGAAATAGGCGGAACACATCAGAAATTCTTCAAACCATCAAGTTCAGAATAATAAGAGCTAGGGAAAAAAACCGTATTTAGTCTCATAGTAATTCTCAGTTCCAAAAATCATGTCAAAATCTCCTCCACGACGACAAGATCTCAACCAATTCTATGTCCGCTTCATTCTTCCTTCCGATTCTGAAACCAAAGAATTAATCAAGCTCCAACAATCTGCAGCAGAACCCTAGCTTTTTGTGTCAAAAACCCAGATTCGTAGATCTAGAACAAAACCCTAAATTCAAAGATCGAGGAAAGAATGGAAACCAAAAAATCAATCATACTGCAATCAATCTAACCCAGAACCCCAGCTTTGAGTCAAAAAGATAAATTTATAGATTGAGAAACTAAACTCGAAATTCAAATATCGAAAAACGAAATAAAACCCTAACTTAAATCGCAGAAAAAGGAGAGAGGATATCGTTACCAAAACAAACAGAGAGAGAAAGCCCTCGAGCCTTGTAGCCTAATGAAAAAGCGAGCCTAAGAGGCTGTATTTATAGCTGACAGAGTCGGTCAAATGACCCAAGGTTGCTTTACGCGGCCCCACTCACTAGCTTTACGCGCTTTGTTAGTTGGCTTGATGCAAACGCTTTACCCTTACCCGTACGCGCTCAGTCTCTAACGAAATAAAAAGCCCATGTTTAAGTTCTCACAGAAGCCCAAATCTTCTTACAACCAATCTAACCCAGGGAGCAGGCCCATTTGACCTGCTTAGCTATACAAATTAACCGACAACTTGTCCTTTTTAGGCTAGTTTGCCCACGGATGTGATGAGGCATCTTGGTATCTTTCCCTGGATCTTTGAGGCTGTCGGCATTTCCAAGGGCGGCCCAATCACTTTTGTCCAAAATCTCCCCACTTTTTCCTTGCATACTCAGTCAGTGAAGGTGTGGTTAGGGTTTGGGGTATCATATTGAGAATTGTGGTTGATTTTTGTAATTTAAAAAGAAAATGTTTAGGACAATTTTTTTCCTCGTAAATAGTGTTATTTGGAGTAACTAAAATTTAACGACTCTCATTCTCCACTTCCATCTGCTCTATTTTCATGCTTCATTTTTCCTCGTTTGCTTAGAGAGGATTCAATACCATTCCTTTGCTCAATAATCAATAATTTGTAGCAGATTTTCTATCTTTTTAAAATAATAGAATCTTTGTTCGGATTGCACCCATCAAGATTGAATTCATCTTTCACTGGAGAAAAAAAGTTTGCTGGAAGGTAAGCATTTTTAAATTTGTTTGCATTGTAATAAACCTTTTTTTAGTTTCTCAATTATTGTTCGAATGGGTCAAATTCCATTCAAACAAAATTAAAATTAGGTGACTTTATTGTTTTACAGTGAAGCATATTGATTATGCTTACAGCAAGATATAAAAATTGAATACATTTTAGCTATAAAGTCTTAAATGATTTTTTTCTTTAGATTTACATAACTATTAAGAGATATATTGAATTTTAAATCACTTATGAAAAAAGTAGAAAAATTCCATTATACAATTAATGTTTTAAGAAATGTTGTCTGGAGTTTATAATTTATTTAATATTTTTACTCTTAATATTATTATAATCCCCTAATCTATTTCCCCATAAATGACACATATTATAATATTATTTCATGTTTAAATATTTGACATATTATTTTTATTTTAAATAGATACTTCCCAAAGAGAGAGATGGTATTTAAAATTTATATTTGAATTTTCGATTTCTAATCAATGCTTGAATATAAGTAATCTTGAAAAGTAACTTACAAGTATTTTGTTAAATAACATTAAATAAAAAATTCATGAAAGCTTCTTTTTTCTTTTTTTCTTTTTCTCTAAAACCGAATAACAATAAAATACCTCGCGGAGGAAAAAAAAAAAGAAAGAAGGTTGATGATGTATACTCAAAACTCTCACTTTCCACGTAACAATCCAAGGCCAAACAGTGTAATATGACAACATAGATTCTATTTTTGCCTCATATTTTATTCTAACAAAACGATGTAAAGCTGACCGATGGATTTCTTTTAATGGATTGGATCCAAGTCTCGATCAAACCGGGCTTAATTACTGTCCCCAAAAGTCTTTAGGCAACTGACAGACTAGGATATGCAATCTTTTGTACAGTACTTGACTGGACTAAATGACCTGTGATGGCTAATTTAAGGATTCTGTTTCCTGGTAGCTACTGCTTTAATTTAACTTGCTTACATCAACAGGTTCATCTGATTCGAAAAAACCAAATCATCGCAAGAAATCATCCTAAGATTACAGCCATGGCAACCAATGGCAACCATTCAACAGTGGAGAAGTAAAACATCTTCTTCTTTTTCTTTTTTTGGTCAATCAGGTCTTGGCCAAGAATTTGTTTCATTGTTTAATGATTGGGGTGTTTTTGGCTTTCGTCGTAGGTATGCAGTGGTGACAGGAGCGAACAAGGGCATTGGTCTTGAGACAGTGAGGCAGCTTGCTTCTAAAGAAGTTACAGTGGTGCTGACAGCTAGAGATGAGAAGCGAGGGATGGATGCCACTTCTATGCTACACAAAATGGGTTTGACAAATGTTGTTTTTCATCAACTTGATGTCTTGGACCCAGTTAGTATCGAGTCCTTGGCCAAGTTTATCAAGGATGAATTTGGAAGGCTTGACATCTTGGTAAGGGTTCATTTTCAAGTACAATTAAGTCTATTGATCTGCCAAGGAATCTTCTTGCTTTACAGTTTAGTTACTGTAGTTAGGATTCTTGATGACCACGAAGATGCAAATCTTTAGCTGTCTTTAAGTTGTCTGCGCTGATGGTACTGACTATTGGGAAGCCTAGTTGGTAAAGTATAAGCTTAATTTATTTGAAAAATAAATTAAGATGATTTGTCCTTATTGACTTGAAAGGACCCTTCAAATAGGGTTTAGCTAAATGTTAGAGTGATTTGGGACAAAAAGAAAATGTAAGTTACTTATGGATGGCGAGTGTGGTTTCATGGGTTTGGAGTGCATGTAGGCTTTTTCCTTCTTGTTTTCCCTCATTTTGTGATGCATTTATTTTGGGCAGGTTAACAATGCTGGAGCTTCTGGAGTTGTAGTTGACGAAGAACGCCTCAAGGCCTTGGATATAGATCCTGAAACTTGGGTGAGTGAGCATCATTCTAAATCATGAATGCTTGTCAGTTAATTTCAACCAGAAAACACATCCTTATTACAACGGCTTCTTCGTGCAGCTTTCAGGAAAAGCAGCCAACATGGTTCAACAAGCCATTAAAACAACTTACGAGAAAGGAGTAGAATGCTTAAACACTAATTTTTACGGCGTCCAAAGAGTAACAGAAGCTCTCCTACCACTTCTACAGCTTTCCCCTTCAGGGGCCAGGGTAGTTAATGTCTCATCTCTCCGGGCTGAGCTATGGGTAAGTGCAGCACACAGTCATCATCTTTTCTTCTTTTCTTTGATGGACAATCAACTCCCAGCATCATACTTTTGCATATCGTTATCATTTTTGAAATGTTCTTTGTGTACTCATGTACCAACTCTATTGGAACTGGCTGCATGAGCCTGTTTGAATTGCTGCTAACCAAGAAGCTAAAACTTGGCCTTGTTGTCTCTCTAAAGACGCTGTACTTGTAGAATGGTTACCTTGCAAAGATATTGATGTTTATATGCTTCGCATTAGTAGTATGAATATTCTGAGGATAACGGGCATCCACACTGAGTCTAATTCCTGTCACTTACTTCGAAACCCAAAGTGGTGAAAGAAACCACTTTCTGCACTTCAGGGATAAAAATTATGTAAAGAAACTCTTCAGGGAATACAGAATGAAGAGAAACCACTTCTGCCTCTTCAGGGAATATAGAATTTGAACAACATCAACCGTTTGCTTAATGTTTCACTGCAATGAAATCATTATGTCAACCTTTCTTGATGAAGGCATTGTTATTTGCAGAGAATTCGAGGAGACGATCTTAGAAATGAGCTTGGGGATTTGGAGACACTGAATGAAGAGAAACTGGATTCAATATTGAAGAGATTCTTGAAAGATTTGAAAGAGAATACACTTGAAGCTGGTGGATGGTCATTGATGCTGCCAGCTTATAGCATCTCCAAGGCCACCCTTAATGCCTACACTAGAGTCCTGGCCAAAAATAATCCTAACATGCTGATCAACTGTGTTCATCCTGGCTATGTCAATACAGATATAAACTGGCATACAGGACCCATGCCCGTCGAAGAAGGAGCTCAAGGTCCTGTCAAGTGTGCCCTTTTGCCTGATGGAGGTCCTACAGGATGCTATTTTTATCAAACTGAAATCGCCAGCTTTTGACCCAGCACTTTCTACTCAGACTCTGTTTGATATTGTTCATCGTAACATGGATGCTATGAAAAAGAACACTTTCAAGTTTTTTTCCTTCCCTTTTTGATGCATTAAAAGACCACCAACTTAATAATTCTTAATGATGTGCGTTTTGATTTATTCATTTCATAATTTTCTTAAAAATTACAATATAATCATACAGATAAGATGTGGTAAATTTTAGGGGATATATTTGTTACCTTGTATAAAGAAAATGCCTATGCAAAATATGGTGAGTAAAAAGTAAAACCCTATTTTTTTCCTCGTAAAATAGAACTTAAAGATTTAAGAAGAAAAAACGCCAAATAGTCACAAGTAAAAAATGGGCCATGACCAAAGAAATCACTTACCAATTTTCCAGCACCAATTTATAACAATCAGTCTTTTGGTATTACCATTCAAATGACAGAGGCTCAAAGGCCTCCTTTCGTTATTAAACTAGAACAGTGCATTAGGCTAATACATGACATCACACTCAAAAGACTACAAACTTGGTATTCTTTAATTTCTGTGAGCTCACATATCCAAACTCCAAAATGACAATCATAGCCCAATATGATTAGCATCCTGACACGATAAGCATGCCTCACATATACAGAATTTTATTTTTAACTCTTACTTTTTCATGGACACATCAACATCTCAAAAACTTTGAGCCACCTGCATCAGTAGCTCCCATGTGAAACCGACAAATTTTGAGCCAAATGAAACAGTAGCCGCTACATGAAATTCTCCACTCAATGTTTTTTCCAGAACTGGCATCTCTGTTTGACACGACAATCACCAGGTAACTTCAACTCTTTAATCTTCCACATGAATTATGCACTATCTACTCTTCTGAAGGAAATAAATCCTGAATATCCAGGATATCAGCAAGTACACCAGCTGCTGTGGTATCATTGCCTGCTCCAGCACCTTGAATAACCAAAGGTTGTTTGTTGTAACATCGGCTGTATATCTCCAGCTGCAATTGCATCAGATGAAGCATGATCAAGCTTTGCACATGATTTGCATAGCACAGGTGACCATCACATTCTAAGGAAAATCACAAGTATCCTACACAATGCATGATCAATATATCTTCCCATGTTTCCTAAGTCCTTAAAATACACGGAGGAAGACATTCAACCAGTGGTTTACGCCTTTCAGTCATTAGATCCTCTCCAACTCTCTGTGTGAGTAATTACACTATCCCAGTTCTCAGAACTTAGAAGTACTACCAAAGACAATGGTTCAGTGGGTCTGCATTAGAAAATTTGGCTTGGATGGACCATAAAGGAGGAGATCTATTGCAACATGTTTGACTATTCTGCTATTTATCAACTTGTTTTTTTTTTTCTTTTTTGAAGATGGATACAAAATTGTGAAGGAGTCACTTAAAATGTGATTTTGCAAAGAGACTATCAATTGCAATCACAATAGAATCTTGATATTCCATCACCAGAAACCATTAGTACTCAGTTCAATTATATACGACAGGGAAGGGATCAAACAAAAAAAGCGGGGATGAAAATCAGGAGAAATTAGGGCTTACCACATTGTCACTGCCTCTCAATCTACCCAAAGGAGAATCCTTAGGGAGCTCTTGAATGCCAACTTCACACCTGCCAAGTAACATAGGTACCATGTCAAGGAACTCAGTAAACTACTTACACAAGCTACATTTGATAGTTTAGACGAAACTTAGCTACAGCATAGATTTAATATTTCAGACATCATTACAGATTGTCTCATTGGGTCCCCCAAATACTTGTGCAAGAGCACGTGCACTCTCACACCCAGACACGTTTATGCAGACAAATACATCCCTTAAGATTACATACATTAAAAAGATTGGAAAAAATACCTTGAGCCTTCAATTACGCAAACATAACGAAGCACATTGCCATTTAACGAAGCCTTTTTAACTCTTTCTTGGACATCATTGTCAAGCGATACAACACCACTACCCAAAAATTCCTCAACAGACATCTTGTCAGGTCCCATTTCATCAGGGTACAAGCTCTCAATCTACAAAGCAGAAGAAATAGTGATTCAAGAATCTGCTAGCTCATCAATGGTTTGGGTTTGAAACAATCATTCCTATTGGTATATTATAACTTTGATCAAATAGAAGACACAAAAGAATGACTTGGAACTGACTTTAATGGTATCCAAGTTAATTCTTCTCCCAAGAAGTCGCGCAAGAATTAAACCCTGTTAAGAATCCAAGAACAATAAGGTAAAGTTATGAGAACACAACATGAAGATTTTCATATATATATAACAGAAGAACCCTTCAACGGGTGGAAAGAAGTGAAAACAAGGAGGATAAATCATCCCTCAAACAGAAAAGCAGATAAAATACAAGCATGACCTTCGAGCAATTTCTTCTATATTCTCATCAGCAAAAGACCTATTATTGTTGACTTTCAAGACTATTGTATAACCATCTCACTTTGAATGTGTTATTGTTGAAGAATTACACAATCAACATCCAAAGTTGTTAGGAGCATAAACAAGTTTAAGATCAAGGATATCATCATGGATAATTGCAACTATTTAACATGTAATTTTTGTGAATTAAAAAGATCATTTTTAAGCAACATAATGGTATAGCTGAAAGAAGTTAAAATTTAGAACCTGAATAGTTGAGCAATGAAATTATTTCAACTAATGGAAGAATATTCTTGGAAAGAATAAATGTACAGAAATAACTTGAAGAATATCATATTCTTGACAAAGAAAATGAAAAATAATAGGACTCAAGAAACAACAGAATGTGTGTATGCAATAACATGCTATATTAGTTCTTTAAGGTCTATTTAAATTTGCATGCTTCACAACTAGAAACCAGGAAACTTAATAGTGTACAGATGATCAAATTCCAATGTCAAGCAGATCAGTGTATGAATGCAAACCTTCCTTGCAACATCCATCCCGCTGAGGTCATCACGTGGATCTGCAGCAAACACGCTAAGTTAAAAAACCATATTGACAGAAAGTCAAAATTCCTAAATGTCTTTGCTAGATGAAATGTCAAACTATACGTGTCTAGTGACCAAAGGTGGAGTTAAAAGGTCAAATAAAACAAAAAATGATCATCCTTTTCGGCAACAAGCAAACCCTTAGCTATGTTTTCTTTTTAATGTTTAGGCAGGTGGGAAGTTATAGGTGTATCTTTTAGTCACCAAGACAAGTACATTCATAATTAAAGACCTGTAATGTAAGAAAGTAGAAATGTAGAATAATCAAAAGTACAATCAGCAAAATTGTTTTAAGAAATAACTGAATTAAAATTAGATTTTCATGGATAGCTTTCAAGTACGTAATATAACTTGAATCCACTTTTTTTTCTCAACCAGAACTAGTCAACAATCTCTTTAGTCATATTCTAAACAACAGTTGCACCAACAAAAGAGATAGCTGTAAACAACTAATCAACAATAAGCTGGCCCCAATAGTCACCTGTCAAGATCCGATGAAATTGAAGCATATACAAGTCTTTTGGGTCAAACACCAATTGCAGCTCAAATTAGAATTTCATGAACATTATTTTAAACTTATTACCAACTTCAATGCGTTTATCTATGCAGGCATGCATACTTTAAATTCACCAATTTCACTTGCCAAGAATGGGATTCAAATGCAACTGAAAAAATTATATAGAAACCTGGTTCAGTGAATCCAAGATTTTTAGCAGCTTTCACAACATCACTCAATGGCTTTCCATCCTCAACCTCACTCATTACATATCCCAATGTACCTGTTATAAAAGTCCACATGAAGCACATAAAAGAATCAACAAGCAGGTGCAAACACACTCATATTGAAATGCACAATTCAAAAGATGCATAATCTAAGAGTTTAAACATTGAATCAAAGCCTTGCGAAAATAGGTACCACTCAAACTCCCAATTATGCGATGGACAGGGTCCCCTGATGAAAGTATTCGATTTAAGGATGCCATAACAGGAAGGCCAGCACCAACCTATCAAGAACAACTTCAAGTCAGTAGAAATCTTGCATGCAGGTTTTCCTTACGCTAAGACAGATCATAGCATCAAATAATTATTATTGCATTAAACATGAAAAGAAAACCAAACAAATCTTATTTATATCAGCTAGGAGATGGTAATCAAGCATGAGTGCAGTGACAGAAACAGATTTAAAGACTCTAAAACAACGTTTTGCTATTCTTTACATTACAAAAGAAAATTTTAGATTTACATATATTCCCCAACTACCAAACAAAAGACTGAATTTATTTCAAAAGGCTCAAATTTGATATTTGTTGATACAAATCTGAAATCTGATACAAGACAGCCACAAGTCTAACATGGCAGATGATGCACAACCATCAAACTTCAGCCCCAGGCAAGAACACCACCAAACAAAAAGTAACATTTTGCAACAATTTATCATTGACTAACAGCAAATTGCAATAACAATTACACGAATACAATTTTCAGTTTCAAATCCTGCACTCTTTGTATTCCAAAGAAAATTTAAGGAAATAGATTGTGCTAGCTACATTGACAAACAAATACACTTACAGTTGACTCATGCCGGAGACGACGCGGATAAGAGACCAATTTGTCATAATCTTCCTGCAAGACATTACAAAAGCTCTCAGTAATAATTCTCAGGCTCAGCTGAAATAAAAACCTACAGTGATTGGAAGCTTGAATCCATCTTCTGGAATAGGAATGAAAATGAAATTGCAGACACAGTTTTAAAAACAAAGGACAGAAGAAAAGTATGAATTTGTACTGAGAGAAGCAGAGAAAAAAGAATGTAGGAGCACCGAATCTTAATGTAAATCATCATTCATCATAAAACCTAGAAGAAAGAAAATGAATTTTCATCTTGCTTCAGTTCTTTCTTGTCATCATAGTAAGGGTGTCACTGTGTTTTCAGAATGGACCCATTCAAGTTGATTGATTTACTAGTGTTGTACCGCATGAAACAAAATGGCACAATTATGGATCTAACATCTAAAGCCCCTTATCCCATAACACTTTTCTTGTCACAGACTATTAAGGATGGCTACTAAAAAGTATATTACCATTGTAGAAGTAAGAGGCTTCTTATTTGCCAGGACAATGCAGCATCCCATATCAACAACTTGATTTAGCACTCCAATGGTCTCAGAACTAGCAGAACAATCTACCAAGGCCAAACCTATCACATAATAAAATCAAAATAAGCTCGTGATGGAAATTTTAGCATTTCAAAGCCCGAATGCTTGCCCCACTTCAAGCTTCAGTTCAAACCATGAAACAATCAAATTCCATAATAAATAATAAGAATTTAAATTTTTTCTTTAAAAAAAAATGCAAGCAACTGCTTATGCACCGATAAGGAAAATTCTAAACCTTTGATGACTTTAGCTGACAAAACCATAAGATCAAAATTAAAACTCGTAAACAGCACCAACCTGTTTCTTTCCCGAGAAGAGCTGAAATGTCCATAACTTTTCTCTTCAATTCCGAACTCCCATATACTTGACATTCACCTTCATTAGGAGAGAAACATAAATTAAATCCATCCTGGCCATCATCAAACCAAAGATACATTTATCAGTGGCACTCACCCAAATCGCCTAGTGCTGAAAGAGATGAACCATTCGACTTGACCCGGCAAACTTCGGATAAAGTTTGATCATTTAACTCTCTTGTAATCACATCAGGTGCAACAACTAACGATTTACTGTCACAAACTCCAACTACTCTCAAATGGACTCCCTACCAATGCCACCCCAAAAGACCAAAACACAGAGGTTTTCAACTTTCACACATGAAAATGTTCAAAGTCGATTTTGAATGCACATTTCTATTGTCTTACGGAAACCAATTTTAAGAGAAAATGTATTGAACTTCAAGAGAATGATTAGAAAGAAAAAGGAACCTGTTGGGCATGAAGGGATCGGCAGGAGACAATGTGTTGGAGAAGTTGGCGACCAACCCCTCCACATCCCATCAAAAGCAGAGGTATATTCTTCATTCTATCTGTCTGTCTGTCTGGTCTTCTTTGCTTCTTTTCTCTGCGAATTTTGAGTTGTTCAGAGTCTGAGTCAGTCTCTGATTCCCGATCTCTCTGGCGGGGTTTTGGGTTTTTCTGAGCTGCATAAACAACAGAGAGATGGGTTTGATCTGGTGATGTTTACTAGCCTATTAGGCCCTCAACTTCTAAAAGAGGTTTGATCGCATCCCTAGACTTAATAAAAAGTTGATTAAGTCCTTGTACTTTAGCTTTTTCCAATTATATTTTTTAACTCTTATGAGACATATTTCTGTCGTTGACCTAAAAAAAAAAAACCTTAGAATCTAGAATTTTAGCTTTTATTGTTTTTTTTATTTTTGCATTTGAAAAAAATGTAAAATAAATGCTATTAAACAAAGATTATAAGCAAGTAAATTTATCTAAGATAGTCTCCTTTTAATTTTTAATAAAATAAATGTAGGGTAAAAATATAAAAATATTGCATGTTTTTAACAAAAACAATAAAATAAAATGTAAGTATTTAAACAATCAATAATAACAATTTTTAAAAACTAAAACTAAAATATGTGACATATTTTGTTAAGTTAACAACAAATTAAGATAAAATGCTACTTACTCATTCTTTAATACAAAACCTCACATTTTGCCTTTGATATGTTTTTAGTATATCTTTTATTACTTCAATCCTACTCTTTTGCAAATTTAAATAAAAAACAAAAAAAAAATGTTTTCAAATTTAAATAAAGAAACAAGAAAATAAAACAATTATTATTTTTTTATTCATGATTTCAACAACGATTAAAAGAACCGAGTGATCTTTAAATATATATCAATTACAAAAAACCAATAACTATAAAATGTCAAGTGAATTTTACTACCAAATCAGATAATGACAAAATAAAGAAAATATTTTTCATAATTTTTATATGGTTTCAACAATAGTCGAAAAAATCAAACGATTTTAAATCAATATCAATTACAAAATACCAATAATTATAAAATTTCATGTGGATTTTAGCACATAACCTTGCCTCCATCCTCATCAATCAAAAACTTTCTCAAAACCTATTTTTAATGTGTTATCACATGAAATTTTTTTTATCAAATTGAATATTTTTTCCTTTTGTATGTAAAGGTAAAGCGATTAGCACTATTGAGTTGATAAAAAAAAATAAGAACATTAAATTGCAAATGACTTTTCGTATAAAAAATTAAAAGATTATGTATCATATAAGGTTTTATGTCTAATTTATCATCATTTTATTATATAATATGTATTGTCATTCATTATTAGGGAAGCATTAAATAAACAATTGTATAAAAGTTTTAAATCCAATAACTTTTTTGACAATAAATTAAATTTTGAAGGATCACTTTTGATTATCTCCTACCCAGTTACCAGCCAGATCACATAACGGACCACCCACAGTCCCACACCAGCGCACGAGGGTTTCATTGCGTAATGAACTAAATTTTACGGGCTTCTTTAGCAAATTTCAAAAAAAAGTTTTAGGGTTTTCCACTTCTTAATTTCACTCTCTTTTCCACTCTCCTCCTCCAATTCAAAAATAAAAAATAAAACATCAGAACTTTGATCAATCCCTAATTACAAATTCTCTCTCCCTGTCTCAATTCACTCAGTTTCAATCACCAGGTGCTCTCTCTTTCTCCCTCTGCTGTTATTAGTTAAACTTGATTCCTCTATTTCTAGGGTTTTAGTTTTTTCAGTTCGTTGAATTGAATTGAGTTGACTTGAATTGAATTCTGTTGTCGTTTTTGGTGTGCTTTTGTGTCGTTTGATTTTGGGGTTTGTTTGTATCAGCTGGTTAACCATGAAAGTTGCAGTCGTTTTTATTTTTGAAAGTTTTCGTTAATAACTATGCTGTTTTTGGTTTATATAAATAAAAACTTAACGTTACTTTCTTTGTTAATTTGTTCTAGTTTTCCTTTTCCTTTTCCTTTTAAATTTGTGTCTCAGAGATCATTTTTTTGAGTTTTCTAGGCCAAATTTTGTGCAGATTATGTGTGCACCTTTTGCTTCAATAGAGAATTGAAATGCAAGTGGAGTTACGGAGTGTTTGCTAGGGCTTAGCTTTGGAAACGGAAGATTTTTGGTATGGAGGTTCATGTGATTGACAATGAAGAGGGGATGAGTCATCGTGGGGTGGCCTATGATGGAGATGCGGAACCAAATGACAGTGGAGAAGCGAATAATGGGGAGCATGATGAGGATGGGGTTGCTGAGCTGCATGAGCCTTGTGTCAGCATGGAATTTGATTCGGAGAATGCTGCCAAGACTTTCTACGATGAGTATGCTAGACGTCTAGGTTTTACCACCAAAGTTGCTCACTTTACCCGCCCTAAAACTGATGGGGCGATAGCTGCTAGGGAGTTTTTATGTGGCAGGGAGGGTTTGAAGAGGAGGTCCGCTGATAGTTGTCATGCAATGCTTAGAATAGAATTAAAGAGTCAAGGCAAATGGGTTGTGACACACTTTGTAAAGGAGCATAACCATTCAACTGTTAATCCCAGTAAAGTGCACTACCTTCGGCCCCGCAGGCATTTTGCTGGTGCTGCAAAGAGTGTTGCCGAAACTGGGCAAGGAGTGGGAGTGGCTCCAAGTGGTGTTGGCCAAGCAGCAGCAGTTGTTACTAGTGGTGTTGGCCAAGGAGTGGGAGTTGTTCCAAGTGTTGTAAGCCAAGTAGGGAGAGTTGTTCCAAGTGGTGTAATGTATCTTTCCATGGATGGAAACCGAACGCCTGTAGCAGAGACAAATCATGGAGTTAGGAACCCTCCTGCCGAACCAAATCGTGTCGTTAAGTCTCCTACAGCAGTGAATTATATTGTTAGGTCCAATAACCAAAAGAGAACGCTAGGAAGGGATGCTCAGAATCTGCTGGAGTATTTCAAGAAAATGCAGGCTGAGAATCCTGGTTTCTTTTATGCAATACAACTCGATGATGAAAATCGCATGGCTAATGTTTTTTGGGCTGATGCAAGGTCAAGAACAGCTTACACTCATTTCGGTGATGCAGTTACGTTTGACACGAATTCTCGAGTGAATCAATATAGGGTGCCATTTGCCCCATTTACAGGTTTGAACCATCACGGCCAAACAATTTTATTTGGCTGTGCAATACTTCTTGATGATTCTGAAGCTTCTTTTGTTTGGTTGTTCAAGACATTTCTGACAGCAATGTATGATCAACAACCTGCTTCCATAATCACCAACCAAGACAAGGCCATACAGACAGCAGTTTCTCAGGTGTTTCCTGATTCCCGACACTGTATTAGTAAATGGCATGTTTTAAGAGAAGGACAGGAAAAATTGGCTCATGTATGTAATGCACATCCCAATTTTCAGTTGGAACTTTACAATTGTATCAACTTGACTGAAACTATCGAGGAGTTTGAAACCTCATGGAGTGATATTCTTGATAAATATGATTTGAGAGGACATGACTGGCTTCAATCATTGTATGATGCTCGTGCTCAATGGGTCCCAGCGTACTTCCGGGATTCCTTTTTTGCTGTAATGTCCCCAAATCAAGGATTTGATGGTTCTTTTTTGATGGTTATGTGAACCAACAGACCACGTTACCAATGTTCTTTAGACAGTATGAAAGAGCATTAGATAATTGGTTCGAAAGGGAGTTAGAAGCAGATTTTGATACAATTTGCACATCACCAGTTTTGAGGACACCATCTCCGATGGAGAAACAGGCAGCAAATCTTTATACAAGGAAAATATTTGCCAAATTTCAAGAAGAGTTAGTTGAAACTTTTGTATATACTGCTAATAGGATCGAGGGTGATGCCGCTATCAGCACATTCAGGGTTGCAAAATTTGAGGATGACCAAAGGGCCTATATTGTTACCTTAAACTTTCCGGAAATGAGAGCAAACTGCAGCTGCCAAATGTTTGAGTATTCAGGCATTCTTTGTAGACATGTTTTGACAGTTTTCACTGTGACAAATGTTCTTACATTGCCACCTCATTACATCTTAAAACGATGGACGAGAAATGCCAAAACTGGTGCTGGAACGGATGACCGTGGTGGTGATTTGCCTGGCCAAGAGTCTCTTACTTTGCGGTATAACAATCTATGTCGAGAAGCCATAAAATATGCAGAGGAAGGGGCAATAGCTGCAGAGACTTATAATGTTGCAATGGGTGCTCTTAGAGAAGGTGGGAAGAAGGTTGCTGTTGTGAAGAAAAATGTTGCCAAAGTTTCACCTCCTGGCTCACAGGGTAGTGGGACTGGTAACGATGATAGGAAGACCTCAACTTCAGCATCTGATACAACCCCATTGTTATGGCCACCGCAAGATGAAGTTACACGGCGTTTTAATCTGAATGATACTGGCACTCCTGTTCAATCTGTTGCTGATTTGAATCTTCCCCGCATGGCCCCTGTGTCCCTTCATCGTGATGACGGACCTCCTGGTAACATGGTACTTAAAGGAAACTTTGCATTAAGTGTTAATTTTTATGCCCTTTGGAGTTCAAATTACAGCATAACCCACTGACTTGGCAATTTATACCTCTTGCATAGGCAGCTCTTCCTTGTCTCAAATCAATGACTTGGGTGATGGAGAACAAGAGTTCAACACCAGGGAATAGAGTTGCTGTCATCAACCTGAAGGTATGCATGTAATGGACCAAAACCTCTAATAGGCTGGAAATTGCCATCTAGCCACTAAAGTTGGGAAGAGGTTTTTTGACAGTTGCCAGCCCTGCACTGTAAATACATGAAACCTTTTCAAGTATTTAAAACTTTTTCCGTTTTGTAGATTCAACTGTTTCTGGTGCTTGTGATTTAAATTTTAACATACTGTGGATAATACTTGTGTTACTCTAGCTGTGTATTTAAAAATTGATCTGGGGCCTCACATATAGTTTCTGTGGAACTTCTGCAGTTGCAAGATTATGGCAAGACTCCATCAACAGAATTGGAGGTTAAGTTTCAACTCTCAAGAGTTACATTGGAGCCGATGTTGAGGTCTATGGCATATATCAGTGAACAGCTCTCAACACCAGCTAACAGAGTTGCTGTCATCAATCTGAAGGTATGCCATTCAAAACTACCTGTGTATGAGAAAAATAAATCCGATACTAGGTCCTGCCACTATGAATAGAGAAAATAGTGTGTTTTATGCTTTCACTTTCATTAGAAAAATAAACAAAAGAAAAGAAAACAAGCTACTGGTTCAGGATGTAGTTTTGTAGATTGGTTAGCATATATGTCATGTCATGTATCTTGCCTATATGGTTTATTTATGGCTTTATATTAAATTTGAGTTAAGTGTGGACAGGTCTCAGGACCTCAAGTCAACCCAAATCAAGGGGATAGTTTGAACTTGGAATTGGATGTATTTCCTCCTCTTGCTTCGTATTCTTATCGAAGTTTTAAGCAACTAGTAATGAAGGACAATTGTTTTTGCTGCAGAATACATGTTATCTCCTCTTTTTCAGAACATGTGAAATGACGAAGTGCTATTTTTTTATGTATGCTTAATAAAATTGCCAATGGCAACATGTTTATATTCTTGGCCTTAGCCATTCAAAGCTCCTACTGCCATGGCAATTAGTATTATTTTTTGTGCATTTCCTTGAATTTTTTTGTCTCTAACCTTCTTAATTGAAAATTCAGTCTGCTTCTTGATTTGTTTTCTCCTGTTTTATGGTTTAGAGATACTAATCCTGGCAGTAAAAGTGGTTATTATGTTTAGGCATTAATGAAATAAAAAAATTGTAGAATTGTAACATATGCAAATGAATCAGCATTTGTTGTTTGAGGTTTGTTTTATGCATGTTGTGTGCCCGCATGTGATGAGTGTGTGCCTGTGCTTTCTACCTCTCCCTCACAATCTTTGTTTTCCCAATTTCTTTTGACATTGGGTATTACTTTTTTAACTTTTTACGCGTCTATCAATGCACTTATTTCTCTAAGCTTCCTGTCCAGATTCTATCTTGTGAATTTGAAATGTTGGCGTTTCAGGATATCATAAAACGAGAGGACCAAGTTCTAGAAATTTAATTATTAGTCATCATGTTGTTAATATCATTATTAGATAGAAAAAACAAAGTGAATACAAAATGGAATCAGGAATTCTCCACGAAAGCGCAAAAATATTATTCAAGACAATAGCCTTCTCCTATCCTGTTGAATATCCGTTGAGGAAACTCTTCTAAAGCTGCTGAAGAATTATGGTATATAGATATCCTAATGGATTCAGAAAAAATTTATAATTTCTTACAAGATTTGCCTTGCCAGAAAATTATTGTGAGAGATCTTAGAAGTTGACCTTATCCAAATGTTTGAAGCAATTATAAAACACTGCTCTCCTTGTCAAACAGCAAAATCTTGCAGCCCTTTCTCCCCCTTGAAACCCAAAAATTCCTCCGCGAGTAGGACTATCGAAGACTTATTGCATTTAGCAAATAGCCTGTAAACACATCCAAAGTTGTGACTAAGGTGGGACACAGCATGAACATTAGGTAATGGACTCTGGTTTGATCTCTTAATATGGAACAAGTCATCAATATTCATGCTATTGGGAGAATTGGTGTCCGAAAAGGTTGAGAAGAAAAGTTTTGCTAGGCACTAGAACCCTCTAAAGCCCAGATTCTGTTATTTCGCCACAAATAAATAGATATTTAAGTTATGAAAGGGGGTCCTATGTTTCACTGTCATTTATATTTTGAAAGAAGTGAAATTCCAGTTAATTGTACCTCCCTTCCAGGGAATTAAAACTTGAAATAGTGACATTATGCTAACTGGATAAACATCCAGCGAGGGAACTAGGGATATCCCATGACTCCAGGCCCTTTCATAAATGATGGAACAACCATTACTGGTTTTATATTTCAAAAGATGAACAAATGGGAAGAAAACTAGTGAGATGAATTTTCAAATGCTCATTTGAACACTTAACCTGCTGCAAATGACCTTATGGAATATATAGAACCCATTCCTAGAGGAAGTGCCCTATTCATTCATCAACTAGGGTGACATTCTTATGGACCAAATAAGTCTATTAAGCAATGCACAAGTCTTTTTTATTTTTTTTTTAATAACGGAGAACCCGTCCAGACTTCAACCACCTTTGGTGGGCACGCCCTAACCCTAAACCTCAGGGTGTATGCTGAACCTCTCTTGAGCATCAGGCTCAGAAGTCACAACAAATCTCCAATTGACCTAGTGATTTTTACTCTCTATATCTGCCTCTGACCATAAAAATCCTAAATCATGTCTTCTTTGCATTAGAGGTTTCCATTACTTGGGAAGTACTTTCTAATTCAAATATTATAATCATGTTTATTCTTTTCTCTCGTTTTTCAAACCAAACGACAGCAGCTAGCTATGAGTAGCTGTGATGTAGGATAGATTTGGTGAAATTTGTCCTTGTGTTTTTGGTGCACTAGGATTTATTGAATCCTATCAGAAGAGAACCAGATGAGACAGGATCTAGGGCTAGTTAAAGAACCCAAACCTAAAAAGAAAAGAGAAACGTGATTTTTCAGCCCTGCTTCTGTTCTACCCACTTTAGAGTATTAGCACTTTTAATGTTTAATAATCACAGCAGTTATTTCATTCTTACAGATGGCTTTTTGGTCTCATAGAGGTCTATGTTGATCTTTTTTATTTGTTGTAGTTTAATATTCATTTGGAAAATTTATTCTTTTTTCCCCCTCTGGTTCAGCTTCAAGACACTGAAACTACTACAGGAGAGTCAGAGGTTAAATTTCAGGTATCCAGAGATACATTAGGTGCCATGCTGAGATCGATGGCCTACATTCGCGAGCAGCTTTCAAATTCTGTAAGTACTCTCTTCTTACTTCGATTTTTTTTCACTTTTGGTACGTGAGCTCCCAAAGCTCTCTTCTTCTGATACTGTTGACATTGCCTGTTCCATTTTCTGGAGCCTGTATTTATTTCTAGGCCCAAAAGGATTACAAAGTATGTTAATTTGATAATACCTTCCCGATGTATCATTTGCAATAACTGCTACCTTTGTGCACCTGTAGTAAAATTGATTACTTGCATTTTATCAGAAAGGAAATGCTTGCACTAAACAGGGTCTATGATTATTGTCCCTGTAAACGTTGCTGTGAGCTTTGACTGTGCATCAATGCCTTTCCATTTGTTACAAAGTTTTAGACCTAAGAGGCATATAATCTCCAAACTATACATTGTAGAAAGAAGATTGAGAGATAATGCCATTAGATCGGTGTTTAGCATTGGGAACCAGCTGGCACTTTTTTCTTACATGTGGATTTCTCCATTTTCATCCTGGATGACATCGTAATTCGTACTAGCATAATTATGCAAACTATTAAAGAAATATGGTAACAATCTCTAATTATTTGTTCAAGGAAAGCTTATATAGATACATATTTTCCAGTCTAAAATACTTACCACTTTTGAAAATTCACAAATAATTCATATCCAATTTAGTGTTCGAATTCAAGAAATGGTGCATAACAAAAAGAAAAATTCCTTTTTTATTGGCCAATGAGAACAAGAGAATTGAAACAATAAAGTTTACTTATTAAATATAGCCACTACCAAACACAGATTAGGCTATCTTTCTCTCTCTTTGTTTTTATTTAATTTTTTTTTCTTCTTTTGTTAACCACATATCAAAGATTAGATTCTGACTTGTTACCAAACATTCAGTGTCCATCAAACAAATCTAAATCTGTAAAATAGGAAAAATACCCCCGGATTCAAATTTTTTTTGATATCCTCTAGTGAACAAGGAGATAACCAAATCAATCCATCCATATTTTGCCAAAATGAGCTTTGGAGGATGAAGAATCAAGGCAGAACCTTTAGTGGAGTCTAGTCCTAAGGATCTGCCAAGTTGCAACAAGAAAACTGATGCTGTCAGCCCCAATCTGTTGAGCAGCACTAGGGCTCTCTAAACCTAACGTAACTTTTTGACTTTTAAATTGACACCAACAATTGTATTGAACTATAGTTCGAAAAAGACACAATTGCATGAAACCAGTTTGGGAAGGAAAGTGTATGCCCAAGATTGAAAGTTCTTACCTGATTCAATGAAACCAGTTTGGGAGGGAAAGTATATGCCCAAGATTGAAAGTTCTTACCTGATTCAAATGAAATTTGTAAGATTGAGAATATGCTAACCTGTGCCAATCATCTGATCATCAGAGGAGATCTATCAAGTGACGAGGAGCTCCTTGTTCCCTCAGTTAAAGTCTGTGATGTAAACTCTTCTAGTCCCAGATCTGTCAGAGAAGCTGGGAGTCCAGAATCAAATTCACAGCTCATCATCTATTTTCTTTTCTTCTCTTCTGATCTGTTTTTGTTCTCTCTGTCTGTCTAATGTTGTTGCTTGATTTCCTTGTTTCTCGAAACGTAACGTTTATAAGCAATTGAAATTTCTACAAGTTCTCCCCACCCATCGAAAATGGACAAATTTGTTAGATACCTTTTATAACACAGCATAATAATGGTACTGACAGGTTTGCATTTATCCAATATAGAGCATCGTTATTATCGCTACTTTTTAAGAAACTTTAAATGGTAAAACTTTATATGGTAAGGAGCCATGACTTGATTGCACCAAGTGCTTATATTGAATATCTAACAGGAATCATTTTAAACATGTTATCAATAGGTTGAGAACAGCTTGAGAACCAATAGGTTTGGAGGTAAAGTAAATTCTTTGGGATTCCATCTAAATGCAGGTCATTTATATGAACATTTTGCCTGCGCAAATTCAACTTTTTACAGTATGAGAACTTAGGTGATCCAATAAAGAAAAACCCGTCCTACCTTTTTTGAAAGAAAAGTATTGTAGACAAATTTGTCTGCATCATATGTTATCTTGCCAGTACCTTGTACCATCCTCTCTGTGAGTCTGTGTTTGCACAAGTTGAAAGGTTTAGCATGGTCTAGGCTTTAGCTTGTTCAACGCTTAAATTGGCAGATTAACTAGTTGGTTGTCCATGGTTTTGTTGATCCTGACAATTGTTCATCTGCATATAATCTGAGTATGGGTACTGCTAAAGTTTTCCTATGACCAGTATGATATGTATGTCAAGCATCTTGCACTTCTTTTTCCCTTTTTTTTTTTTCAACTACTTTTGAGTTGGAATATTGCAGTCAAACAATCTCAGATATAAACATGATTTTATAAAGCAATGCTCCGGATTTCAAAGTTTCATTCTACTTACAAGAAGTTTTTATGTTGAGCAGGCTGAGCCCCAAGCAGAGCCTCCGTCCAAGAAGCATCGGAAGTGAAAGCTTATATTTGTTGTCAACTAAATCCCTGGTAGCCAAACTGTTTTGGAGGACAGAGGAGGGGTGTTCATCAAATTGTCTATCGTTGCTCCCTTTGAATTGGGCATGTTCTTCGACCTTTATTTTCCTTCCCCTCTTCCCAACGCCCTTGTATGTAACATATTTGTACATTTAGTGTGTCAAATTGTAAAAACCGAGGCATCAAAGAGTTGCATTTTAGGGTTTTTATTTGATCCAGGCGCCTCATTTGTTCTATATTCTTCACAAGTTTTGTTAGAATTGATCAAAGATAGTTTATGTTATGCTAGTTCAAATCCGTGTTGCTCTGCATCTTCATACATTCTTTGGGAAATCGAGATCGAGGCAAGACTGGTATGAACTCTGCACCAGTTCATTAGCATTTAAGATGGATGCTTTTTCGCTTCCCATGCTAAATAAGCATTGCGTGTAGGATCTTTTTCCAAATTTGTTAGGTAAGTTCTCAAAGTTGATTTATTTTTCTCCGTGCCTCCGGATTGGAGCAGCACTGAATTGTATTCAATGCTGCAGTTGTGCATGGCTTTGGATTGGATTTCAATATGGCATCCTTGGATTGTTTCAGCTGTTCGCATCTGAAAGTAGACTGATATCTTTGAAAATGATTTTTGCTAACGCTAATCAATGGTGTTCTATGTGATTAGTTGTGCGGTACAACAAAACTGCTCCAGGTTGAAATTAGGATTCTTCTGCTAAAAATTGAACGAACAAGAAATTGGCATATCCTTGGTTATTCAATAATTTTTAGGTTTTTTTGTTTTTTTTGTTTTTATTTTTGGCAACAACTAAACAGTTGCGCTACATCAATGATACTATCAAATGGATTTAAACCGATCGGTTTATGTTAATTGACATCCCTCTAGTACGTTCCAGTTTTGTGGAGCTTTACATCTCCCTTCCATTCTAGCTCTGCATATGCTTACAAAATTGGACTAACGCTTCCGCTCCATGATCAAATGCCCGAGTTAAATGTTCATTGACGATGCAGGCCATTTTCATCTAGGGCAAAGTCTGATTTTGATTTCTTTCATACTAGACGCTTGGGCTTAATCCAACCTACCAGACAGACATGCTTGTCAGGTCAACGACGATCACCATTTCCAGAGACAGCGAGCACGTAAAATTCAGGCCTGCTACCGTCATTAGCAAGCCTTGGTTCAATCAACTCGGACAGACAAAACACAGCCCCCTTTTCTCGTTATATTTTCCATAAAAGGTGGATCAATTCTGTTCTGCCTAAATTCAGTGGAATCAATACCAGTTCATCAGTGTGATCCTCAAGAACGTGGAGGAGAAACTAACAATCAACAAAATAACTTCACACCAAGTACTCAACATGGAGAAGCCAATGTCCTAAATTCTTAATGAAACAAAAGATTCCAAGCCCTATCTAGGATCGTCTACAACAAAGTTTCAAGTTTATAACACACTACTCAGTTGATAAATATACTCAACCATTCATCTGGTTAGTTATCATCAGACATCCACAAAGGTTCCAACTTCGTTTTATTAACAAAAAAATACTCAGGCTACTGAAAACTAAGAAATTGAAAACAAATCGACAGCTATCTGAAATCTGCTTTGCACAGTCCATTCTACGGATACAATTTTGTCAAATATTGTATATGCCCATGCCTAAATACACAACGCCATCTTCTCAAGACAATAAAGTGGGCAGGAATGGAAAAAAAATATCAGAACCACTTTTCATCAATGACCCAATCTGAATTCATATCATAGTGTGCAGCTTTACCATTAACGCAGAGAAGAGCTGCCCTTAATTGCTTTAAGCACAAGGCGATGATTCTACTGTCGGATTGCCCCAAATAAAAGTAGTCGACCAAGCACATAAAAATTACCTTCGCTCAAGAAAAAGAATCCATATCTGAAAAGTCTTCCCGTGAACCCCACCAGTGACACCTACAAACTCCTGTAATCTATAACAGTGACTTCATCCTCAGGTGCATCTAGGTCTTGATAACTGCAAAAATTTTGAAGTTTAGAGGAGTCACATCATGATTGAGAAAGAGATATTAAACCGAAAAAAAAAAATCTTACTAAATTGTCTCTATCAAAGAACCATCTCAACCTAAAAGCTATTAGGTGAGGCCACATGAATTGTTTTATATCAAATTTGCTCAATGTCTTCAATCATAAGATGTTTTTAAACGATAACATCCCAATGTCAGCAGGTTTAAATTGTAGAATGAAATGCAGCTGTGCAAAACTCTCTCCATAAAAGTTGGGGGATTAAAAAAAAAAAAAAAGCAGATCTCTATAATTCTTCTTTATGCTTCATAATCAAGATTGAACCCAACAGCCTAGGACTGATGTTCAAAACAATACACAGTATACGTCATAGCATAGGACTTATTTGTAACGAAATTCATGGCAAGTGTCGCATCATTTTTATTGGCATGGATCTCAATCTAGCTTATGCTAAGTGAAACCCATTCCAAACATGTTTAATTGATCGAAATTTTCACTGAGAAATGACATGTATTCAGGTTGATTTGCACAAAAAAACAGCATGGAAAGCTTACACGTACACAAGTACAGATACAAACTTGGTAGGAAAAGGTTGCAACAAAAGTTACCTGCGTATACGTCGAGGATCCTGTCGGAAGGCTGGTGATAGAAGAATAGGGGCTGGCCCACCTAACTGGGGCCCAGGCCTTGCATTTCTGCCACCACCTTCAAATGGAGGGGGACCACCCTGATCTCTAAACATGCGCATCGCAACTTCAGGTGGGGCAGGAACAAAAGGCCCCAGTGGACTGCAAGTATAACCCAGTGCAATCAGAACAAACTCTTAAGTAAAAAACAACACAAGTACAGAAATATCTCCACTAAAACAACCGCAAAATCGTTGTTCAAACTCTCAACCTACCCAGCTCCAGGAACAGGCATCAAAACTGGTGGAGGAGCTATATCTGAGGGGAAAGGAGGAGGTACACGGATGCCTTGTCCTCCGAAAGAATCAAACATTGCTTCATCGCGATTTCCTCCATCAGGACCATCATTAGATTGGAAGTCGCCTGACTGTGGATTTTCAGATCTATCAAATCTTTCGTTGCCATTTGCTCTATTGTCACGTTCTCTACGGTTTCCGCGTTCATCCTTCAACCGATTGTCCGGACCAAGCTTGCGCCTTTGTGGCTTATCCTTCTGCAGTGAAAACATGTGGCTATTTAAAAAAACAAATAACGTGGAGAATTCATGATCATTATTGTGAAAAACAGAGGAACAAGTGTTGAAAAAAAAAACAGAGACTGCAGATA
The DNA here is from genome assembly GCA_963924115.1 of Dovyalis caffra. NCBI lineage: Eukaryota > Viridiplantae > Streptophyta > Magnoliopsida > Malpighiales > Salicaceae > Dovyalis > Dovyalis caffra. Next base: position 1,136,931 of record CAWUPB010000913.1, on the reverse strand, counting down.
GAGGGAACATATATCTATGATAACTGAGGGGCTACCATGCATCATTACCAACTCGTGTAGAAGTGGGGAGAGACACATATCAAACCGTTAAAACTTTGAACTAGATATAAAGGCAAATAGAATAAGCTAAGATCCGGTTAGCTCATACTCAGAGGTAGCTGGAAGGTAAAAAAATGAAGGTTTAATGTGTGCAGTGAACAGTTATTTCACACACAGAAGTGCCACTATTATTTGCCATTATAAACCTGGACTTTATGTAAGAAACCCATATAGACAATATAAACAAGCATGTGGATCACTGACAACTATTGATTTGATGAATCATACCGGTATGGACTGCTGCATAACAGGTGTGCCACCAGGTGCATCTGGATCACTGCAAATGAGAATAAGGTACTTGTCACGTTATAAATGACATCAAGAGCAGAAAATTATGTTGAAAGACGTTGCTTACTTCATATAGTTCTGATAATACAGCTCTTCCCGCACTTTGGCGGTCAGCTCCATCACAAGCTCTGGGTGTTTCAGCTTGAGATGCTTGTGCACAAACTCAGCAGCATGGAAGAGCTTTGTGCAACCCTTGGCTCCACAACCATACTTCCAACCGTACTTCTCATCTCTAATTTTCCGGACATATGGATCCAAACCTTCAACTGCAGTAGCATCTATCTTCTCCTTAGCAGTCATTTTTTCTAGAGGATCTTGACCCCTCAATCTCTCTTGCCAGCGCAGGTCAAGTTTCTTTTCCCACTCAGTTCCGTTGCTTGTATCAGAACTCTTTCCCTCGGCTCTCACATGCCTAAGACCCTTAGCTTCATTTGTTTCAATCATTCCATAGTAATCCAAACCATGGACCCGCCAAAGATATGTTATAAGTGTATCCAGTAGTTCCACACCTTCAAGGCCCTTGACTGAGGTTAAGCCTCGTATGATGATAACAGGGCCAGTGGCATGGGATTTCTCTCTACTCATTTTTTCATTATCAGATCCACTTAAAATATTTTCTTCGATGCCTTTTTCAGAGTCAAGTTTCCGTAAAAGGGCCTGTGCTTGTTCAACATCAACTTGGATTCTCTTGGGTTCTGAACTTACTGGATGAGCCTTTGGAGCAGCTGAAAGAAGATCAGAGTCATTAGCAGGTGGCCGACCATGCCTTCTTCTTTTGCCACCAGTCTCTGCCTCGTCATCAGAATTTGGATCACTTGCCTGTCCTGATTTATTTGGTGATAGTGCATTGACACCAGGACCTCTGCATTATCAATGAAAAAATTTAAGTTCGACAATGTAAAAGTAAAGGAATGTGTAAATGTAAGTACAAAAACGCCAATCTTACAAGTCTAATGTTCCACTCTGCAAATCAAGCAAAAAATCTTTTGCAACCTTCCGTGCAAGTTCATTCCTCCTACAAAGCATTTTCAAACAACAATCAATCAAACAAACAAAAAAAAGTCGTAGTGTGGCTGACATTGAACACCAAAATTCAAACCAAATATTAACTGAAAAATTGCTCAGGCTAAATACATATCATGACTAGATTTTCTCCTAGAATGCGTAGGTAGAACACACCTTTCAATGACGGCAACCAAATTGGTCGGATGATACTTGTCTTTCAACCTACATATAGACAACTAACATCAGAACATTGAAGCCAACAGAAGGGCAGATATTAACTAAGGGAAGAGAAGTACCATTCCTCATCTTTATGAGCCTCAAAGAAAACCCGTTTCTGAGTTGAAATATACTCTGACTTATATTCTTGATATCTGCACAATCAAAGGTCAAGATAACTTCCACATTTTTCGGGAACATAATTTTGACTCATTATTCAACTATACAGAGGCCAAAAATAAACCCACACTGCACCTGCGCTCAGCTTCAGATGGCAGTATGTCATCTTCAAGCTCCTGCATGAATTGCTTGTATGACATCAAGCCTTCTCTGAAAAAAAACGTGTAGTGACCATGTGAGAACGACAAGCATAATGAAGTCTCCACTCAACTTCAGTAAAATTCCTTATCTATATGATTGTAAAAATAAGAGAGAGAGAACGTTAAAATATTATGTCTAACCGACTCAATCACATATCAAAAGTGCTACTAGGATATTTCCGTCTTACAGAAAACATTCATATAAGTTCTATACCAATTAGTTTTTGTCCTGTACCAATAACGTTCCCATTCAAATTTCGAACAATACTACCTAGGAAACCTGTTGCTCGACTAAGCAAATACAAACCCATGAATGTACTAATTAAACCAGACTGCATTTAATTTACACAAACCGCAGGTATTGAAATTCTCTCAAACTCGGAAAATAAATTTAATCTATTGCAGAGCCACCTATAGGAAGAGGCACTGGAGTTGAGTGAAATTTACCCATGAGAATTCACTCCAATAAATCTGCTAATGATAAAGCAAATAAAAATTATTTTTCTATATAAGTCTAAAACCGGGATGAGCAAAAATATTAAGAGCAATGCAAACAATCACATTTTAATAATGAAGGATAAATCCAACTCCGACCAGAGCAAGAGTCTGTAACACGACAAAATACTAACCTTTGAGCAGGCACTGTGTTGGAAGCATCGCCATAACCACCACGTCCCGATTCCCAATCTGCAGCAATAATAGAAGAAATGAGCTCCACTTGAACAAATAGCACAGGCATAAAACATGGTCGATTTCCTTATAGTTGCCATATTATTAGAAGAAAAAGTAAAGGCAATCACTTCATATATGTGCCTCTACCCTTTTTTCTATGGTTGGATTTTCTTAAGCGAAAAAAACAATCCTCAGTAAGCTTCCTAAGGGATCCAGTTTGATAATTGGTTTTCAGTTGGAAACACCTTTGAACAAAACCAAAGTTACTAAAATGCAACAAATACAGATAAAAATATGGATGCAGAAAGCTCAAATCAAGTCAAATCTTTAACTTAGGCCGCTAACTATTGGCAAAGTGACTTGCAAATAATTGCCAATATCTTCCATCATACCCAGCATAAAAATTATGTAAAGCACATGAAATCACATTTGAAGTTTTAAAACAAAGCCATCAGAAGCAGATGAGCGAGTACCTGGAGGACCACCTTGATATCCACCTCCACGACCCATGTATCGGCCATGAGGCCTTTCTTCACCATAACCTGGCCTACCTCCCATCTCACGGTCATATCCACCACCATAATCATATCCAAACCTACATCAAACATCATGTTTCCAATTTGTTGAGCAAATATTGCATAAAGGAACTTGCTAAGCCCAAAATTAAGAATCATAAGCAAATATTGCAAACATCTCGTATCACTCTATAAGGCACGGTCTTGATTAACCACAAGCATAAAGAACACAAACAAAAAGTCAAAGCTATAGCAAACACATGAAGGAATAGTGTGTTTATGAACTGCAACAATAAGCAAAACAGTAAAAAAAAAAAAAGAGAGAGAGAGAGAGAGAGCGAGAAAGCAAATTCAACCATCCAGATAAAACTTCAAGATTCACCCTGGCCACAGTATGAAGTCTAATACTCTAATAACAGTCAATTTATCACTAACAATTTAAAAGATATAAATTTCAATTCTAATCATGCCCACCCGAACCTAAATCAGAAAATTATTGCATGATAAAATACACTGCCTTCAAAGTCCATAGACAACAATATTAACCAAACAACTACCAAAATTTTCTATTCCATTATATTTCTTCTCTTCTCTTTTGATTTCCTTTTAGCTGACAAATATAAACATCCTCAATTAACTAAATAACTAACAAATTCTCTACACGATTCTCTAACTTCCTCAACAAAACCTAACAAACCTGAAGGACGGCACAAGTAAATCTCTATAAGAAGAGGCCAATCAAAATAAATCAATAAAACCCTAAGTCTCTCACCTTCGATCACCACCTCCAAATCCACCTCTAGGACTTCCTCTCCTAGCATCATACCCACCATCCTCCCTCCTGGACCGTTTATACGGAGGCGACCTCCTCGGCGGCGGCGAATGTCTCCTATCTCTATACGGCAACGGAGGTGGAGGACTCATACTATTCCTCCTCTTATACTCTCTCTCCCTCTCTCGTTGCGGAGGTGGCGGGGACCGATTCCTATCATAATAATCGCCTCCACGTCGATTCGGTGGTCTATCGAAGTCTTCACGTCTCTCTCTCGAGTCTCTCTCACGGCGTCGTTGAGGAGGAGGAGGAGGTGGTGGAGGAGAAGATTGTGATTGTGGATCATCGGTGGGTGGTTTATCCTTCCTGTCGCGTCCTCCTCCTCCTCCGCCTCCCCCGCCGCGACGGTCGAGGGAATCGACCGGCATGTTAATCACTTCAGCCATCGGGGTTTGGTTTTTGGATTTTCTTTTTTTAGGTAGCGAAAACCCTAGATGAAATTTTGGGGCTTAAAAATTGGGAAAAAGAAAAGGAGAGTGAGAGATGAGAAAGTGCGAGCGTGCCTGCGTGCGTGAGGACTGGGTTTCTCTCTATCTAGAGATGCGAAGGGTGTGAAAAGGAAAAACAGACAATAGCAGGGTCAAATGTCAAGATAATAAAGTTTTTTTAACAAATAAAAAATCATATACCGGAACCCCGGTACGGCCGAGATATCTTTCTTCGATTCAGAAAATATAACAAGCAATGCAAATTCTATTTCGTTGTTAATCTTGGGCCGTTTCGGAAAATACCGGCCTAAATGCCTCGTCCATCTCGGGTGTGTTTCGGCCAAAATGAGAAAAAAAATGAAGGTTGACTTGTCATTCATAAATCATTTCCCTTCACTTGGTGTCTTTTTTTTTTTTTTAATTATTGCTAAAGGAGAAAATTGCTTGTTTGGTTACCCATTTTTTATTTTTTTATTCAAATGCCTAACTTTAATTTTATTTATTTTTGTTATATTTGAATTTTTGTATTTAATTTAGCATGTCAAGTCTTAAAGTATCTGTTGTCTCTTCATATGTTAAAAAAAAAAAAAAAAAGCGCGTCCATGATAAAATTGTGAAAGAGAAAATTGCATGTTTTGTATTTTTTTTTTTTATCTTTTGAATGCTTGATTTTTATTCAATTTGTTAGGTACTGACATGTTTGTTAAACGTGAATTTGATCATGGTGTAGAATCGAGATATTGAATTTCACGTGTAAATCAAATAAAATTAGTGTGATCTTAAATTGAATAAAATAAGTTGCTGTTTTTTATTTTATTTTTTTTTGTTAATTTGGAATTCTAGCAGTGTAGATGGTTTATAATACTATTAAGTGTTTCAAACACATGATCTAACACCAATGTCCTTGAATAAGATTTTCATAACACCCGTCTCTATTAATTTTTATTTATGCATCGTACATGCCACCAAGGAATTTTTTAGATGAAAATTTATAATCTCAATACGAAAACTATCGTATTAAAAATAATCGAGTATTGAACTACAATTTTATTCGTAGGACTAAATAAATATTAATATTATTTAATACAAAATAAAAATTGTATTAAAAAAAACTAATTATATCTCATACGTTAAAACAAAACAAAAAGTAATTCTCTTTCAAGATTGATTATAAAAATTATTTTTCTTACTAGCAAACCATAGAATAAAACAAAAACATCTATTGTCAACTTTGTTTTCAAGACATGTAAGATGGGGTTAGGAGTATTCCAAGCTATTGCCTATGTATATAATACTTTCCTAGTTACAAGATCTGTTTCGCAAAACTCTTTAACATTTATTTTATGTAAATGTGTCATATTAAATCCAGCATAAGTTTTTTTAGTCCCGGTAGAACACACGTTTCTCTAGTGTATTTTTTGTTCTCTTGATCCGTTTATACATCGTCTCAAAATAAAAACTATCGGTATATTAACAATTTAATTTGCTCCAATATCTTATTGAACAAATTTAAATTTCAACATTGAATGATTTTTTGTTGACTGTAAATAAAATATATAAATGGCATAACTTTGGTACTTTCATGCCTTTATTTAAAACAAAGCAACGTAATGATTTTATGATAAAAATCATACAAATAATACCAAGAGGCATTTCCTCAACGAAAATTATCATCTATGAATTGCTCACCCATATTGAATGTAATTTTCGTAAATAGATTTGATGACACTAGAGGTTTGATTTTTTTAAGAAGGGCACGGTTGAAAAATTGTTAAACATACAAAGGTATATTTATGATTTTTTATTTTTTTATTTTTGGCTATCACAACAATTACGAATAAACACTTTGTATGATACGAAAAATTGTCGATAGGCATTTTCTCTCGTAGAAAAACATAAAATCTCAAGGACCGACGGAACCAATCCACAAAAATCCTAGTCTCCTCTTTATATAAATACATATGTTATCCTATCTAGGTTTTCGGTAAGCCCTCGTATTTTATATTATAAACTATCTAAGATCATAACCATGGTGGCTGCCAAGAAAACGATAAATCTCTTTTCCCATTTTATTTCTTTTAAATAATTAAATCTTTTGGTTTTTATGTTTTTTGATCAGTTTTTATAGTTTTTGATAATTGCATAAATCGATAGCAAACCAACTCGATGGTGCGGAAACTCAATATATATATATATATGTACACTTAATTTTATTTTATTTTTTGTATTTCGATTGTTCTTGAAAAAAAAGTTATTTTCTTTTTATGTTCTTACATTATTTTTTAAAAAATTGTTTTCTTTTTATGTTCTTACATCGAACGAATTTAAATTTTAATATTTAATGATTGCATATTTGATTGTAAATAAAATATATAAGTAGCATAACTTTCCTGCCCATACTTAGATTAAAGCGACAGAATGATATTACAATCGAAATAATACGGATAACTAATTTTGACTTTTAAATGGAGGAAGGGCGGGTGTCAAATTTATATTGATTCCAATTATATATATGTGTGTGTATGCATTAAAATTTTGAAAAAAAAATAAAGCAAAAACAATCAAAATTCTCTTGATATTTTTTGTTTATTTATTTATTGTTCGCAATTTTTTTAGTTTTTATTCGAACTTGAAAATTCTTTTATTTTATTTCGAGAAGTCAACAAAAAAATTAATTGATTTTTGTTTTAAGGCTAAAAAGATCAAACAATTCCCGAACTTCATTCTATTTAAACATCACTCTTGAACTTTTAATTTATATATGTTTTGACTCGCTTCTATGAACTTTTTTTATAGATTTATTCTATTTTTATTTTTTTATTTCAAAAAAATAATAATTACGTAACTAGTCCTCCAATGGAAATCATCTAGCGAAATTTATCTAAAACTTGTTAAAAAAAAAATTGAGATCATTTTGGGTTATTTTCTATTTTTCTTAAATTTTTTTAATGTTCAAACCTTGAAAAAATCTAGATTTTTTCGTAAAAAATGGTTGGATTTTTCTCAACTTGTATGCAAAACATCAAATCAAAATATCAAAGGATTGATTAAATATTAAAACATAAATAAATAATCCAAGAGGTCAAAAAACAAATTAAAAGTTTAAAAATTGATTTTCAAATGAACTAAAATTCATAAAAAGTTTGACCATTTCAACTTTCTTTTAATTTTTTATTTGTTGGAATCATCTAATTTACATACTCCACATTTTCTCAATCATGCTTAACGCCCCTCTTCATACAAAAAAAAAAAAAAAAAAAAGGAACACAAGTAATTGTATTCAAATAGCAACGTTGTTCATCACAACACCAAATTCCTAACATAAACAAATAGAAAAAGAATTCCTATTGCTTTCCCATAATTTTCAGCCAACACCGTTAGCAACACTTTAAAATTTAATTTCTACCCAAAAATCACAACATAACCATTCATAGACCTTGAAATCCATTTTGAGTGTCAAGATTTGGTTTCGCATCAAAAATTAAAATTTAAAAACACAAAATCCAAAGTTAAAAAAAAAGTTATCGTCGATAGATGTTAAATTTAATTTCACTCGAGTATAGATTAAAATTTGTAAAAAAAAAAATTAAACCAAACACACATAAAAATTAAGAGTAGAAAATAAATCAATCACAATAGTATAACTATAAAATACTAGAATTACATGAAAAATCTTCTTTATCGTTGATAGAAAAACTACGGGACCAACTTTAAAATAATCCACTTTGATTGAGAAAGCAATGCAATCACTTAGGTTTCTCTATGAACTTGAAAAATGAAAATATTAGCAAGTAATATAAGTTATTTCTTTAGTTAAATTTGTCTCGGTATGAAATTTTAAAATTTATACTTCCTTGTTTTTTCTTATAAAATTCTTCAAAATAATCAAAAAAAAAAAACTTTTATTTCTTAATTTTATCTCCAATTCGCTCTCTTTTGGCAATCGCATACCAATTAAATACCAACTTCATTGTATATATGCGTGTTAGAAAAACCCAACATAAGAGAAAAATAAAATTTTCCCTTTTTTTCATGTGACACATGCACAAACACACACTTTGGTCTTTTCTTTTTATTTCATTTACAATTATAATACTTTTCCTATTTAATAATTTAAAAAAATTGTTTATTTAATGGATTATGTCAAGATCACTCATGCGTTTGATTTGTAGCAAATACCATTAATGATTTGATAAGTCGTCATTAAAAACACTATAGCGAGACATATGAGAGATAAGGAGTGAGAATAACAATCGCTTTTAATGATTTTATCTTTTATTTTTTTGATTAAAAAAAAAAACAAAACATGTTTTTAAACAAAATCATGGTGACTTTGTGCAAAAATATCAAATCTTATAAACAACACACGTTAACTTTTTTCAATAGAGGTTTGATGTAACACTTCGGACTTAAGACTTAAAGTAAGTTGAGAACGCTACTAGCAATGCCTCGAGTTCGAAGAATAATGAATGTAAGACACTAAGCTTCGTGTCCTCTACTTCTAATATACAATACAATAACATACACAACAAAAAATTCTTTAAATTAAATTTTAGGTCCATCATTAACATAAAAATAGACATCGTACTTTAAAAAATAACTTATTTAATAGAAATAGCAATTAGAACTAAAAATTCATTTCATGTTACGAAATCAATTCGCGTAATAGAAATTTTTTCATGTAAAACATCTAAATATCTTTATAAAATATTCATCAATTAAATCAAAACATACTCAAACACTCTAAAATATATTTCAGTTAAACATATTTAAATATCTTTAAGTGATTTAGTTAAAACATATTAAATGACTAAATCACTTTTCAAGAAAAAACACTTATAAAAATTCAGATATTTATACTAATAAACCAAATCCTTTTAATATAATTATAATTTATTCTTCATTAAGTAGTCAAACAAATTTAAACAAAAACACCATTAAATAATTAATGTTGTCATTACGTTATAAATTCCTCAAAATACTAAAATTATATTATAAACTTTCAATTTAATAGAAAATATGTAGGGTTAAAATTCATTTGACTACCTTGAGTAAAATCTCAATTTAAGCTCATTGGAAGCTAATTATCGTGTTAAGCTCCTTGAAAGCTAATTTAAGTTTAGAAATTACAAAATCATTTAATTATTCGATACTAATTGAAACTAACTCATTTCCATGATTAAAACCATTTAATTAAATATTTATATGAATTAAAACATTTTAATAACTTAAACCATGAAATTGAATTTACTACTAACAAACACACACATTTATTTATTTATCAAAGTCTGTTCTACAAGTACCACAATTTTACAAACTAGCATATTTAAACCTAATGAACATATCAAAGTCCATAAAAATGCAAAACAAGTAAAGTCTTGATCTTCAACCTCAAACCTACTTTTCATGTACACCTTTTGGCAAATTGGACTTTTCACAACAACAAATTTAACCTCAAAACATGCCATCGTTTATCAACTCTGCTCACCTACATCACAAGATAAAATGATAAACCATGCTCGGTGAGCGTAAGTCCTCGCATGTAATGTAGCTGAAAACCATTCCTTTCGTGCTTTGAAATTTAATTTTTTCTTCGAGTGCATCCAGCCAAATGTTTATTAATCGACCATCTTTTTAAAACTTTTCCTTTATGAAAACATCATAAAAGCTTTAGACTCGTTCCATTGTTTTTTTTTCTCATAAGAGGGTGATCATTATCCTTGTTTAACCTTTTAAACGTGTCTAGCCATCAATCTTGGAATACATGTCATTCCTTTTTCTTTTCTTAAGAACATGATAAAAACCATTTCTTTCATGACATTTACATGTGTGCAATCAAATACATTTCCTCACATGTTAAGATTAATATACTAAGCATTAATATGTATGTATCTAACAATTATATGCACATAATGAATAATTACACAAACTCAATCAAACAATATAGAATATAGGACTTGGTCGAAGCATGTTTCATGCATTCAATCAAATAATCCTAATTCTTTACCCGGACCAAAACTTACTAAGAACTAATAGGTATCCCTATTAATCAATCAACACTTACTAAATAACTTCAATTCATCATGTAATCTAACATTATTACTTAAAACATCGAGAATTCAATTAATCACTAACCATTAGAAAACGTATTCAATTGACAACAACAATTCCAAGCAAAACCAAATTTCCTCGCTTGGCATGCCAATTTTTTCAATAAATTAATTCACACGTATCCAAGATCAAATCACTCAATAATCACGTGATTTAATGTCGATACAACCTCGAAAACATTAGATCCTCACAATTACATGAAACTAAATCAATTAACCTTAAGTTTGTTATTGGCGGAATAATATGAATCAAAACTACCAACATTTAATCTCAATTAAACCTTAATTAGGCAACTAAACATAATAATTCCTCAATTTAAGATTAAGATCACATCAACTAAACCATTATTTAAACACGAACATCAATAATCCAATTTTATCAAATCAATTGGACATTAAACCTAACAATCCTAAAACACTAATCATCAATCATCAAACAACACAAACATTAAATTCTTATGGTGTAAGTTAGGACTACACTTACCTTGGATTACGCTAGCCTTAATTCTACTTTGAAAATCCTTCATTTTTTTTTCCCATGAAACTTTCGACAAAACACAAAAAATTCCCTCTCTCTTTTTTAGCTAATTTTTCCTCTCTAACTCATGGCCACTCTTAGTTTTTAGGTGAGTTCTTGTTTTTCCTTTGTCAATTCTTAAGTTTGTGTAAGGCTAATTGTATTTAGTTTGGTATTGGTTCCTTCCTTCCATCTTCTCTTTCTTAGTCGTGTAAGGCTAATTGTATTTAGTTTGGTATTGGTTCCTTCCTTCCATCTTCTCTTTCTTAGCTAAATTATTGGAGGGAAAATTGGCTAAGCTTTTGCCATTTAATGAGACATCTGCGTGGCCATTCTTACTTACTTAGCTTGTTAAATTTTATAGAAAACTTTTGAATTTTCTTGCTAATTCTTCAAGTTGGCCAAATTATTGGCCCTCTCGTCATTTATTTTCTTTTTCTTTTTTTGTTGTAATTTCATGCAAACTCTTGTTCCGCCGAATTATTAGCACTTTTAAGTTTTCAAAAATTTTAATTTTGGTCATTATACTTTATCTCTTAATTCAACTAGGTCCTTAAGCTTTGGTTCTTAAATTTTTAATTGCTATAATTAGGTCCTTAAGGCATCAATGCCCTTATAACATCAAAAAATTTAAACTTACAAAATTAAATACTTAATCATTCAATCATAATGCATACATAAAACATGATTTCTTTGCATACATAAAAATTAATTTCACATACTTAAATAAAACATTCACACATTAAAATAAATTACATGCATATACAAATATATTTATAAGTTTTTAGGTCACGGATATTACATTTGTAAGCATTGGACTACCCAATAAGAGTGTTTTTTTTTTCAATATATTATAAAAAAAACTAAAAGATTTGGATTTTTTACTATTCATTTACTGTAGCCTTTTTTTTTTCCCTCGATAGTAGTGCACTGCGTCGGTTCTATCAACATTGTATATTTGTATTTGTTTGTTCTTCACCCAAAAAAGCAAAATATAATTATTGTTCAAAAAAATCATTCTATTGGATCGCTTATTAACTTTAACATAGCATGTTCATAATTTAAAATAATCATTAAAAATAATAGTAAGTTAAAAAAATCATTTGGCTTAGTTTTTTAAAAAATTAATAATTAATTAAAAAATTCATAGGTTTTATTTGGTTATATATATATATATAAAACTAGAATTTATCAAAACTAATTTTATAGTCTTTTTTATTTAAATCTATTCGCTTCGATATATTCCATGCTATTTAAGTAGTTTTTTTTATATATTTTTTATTTTTTTATGTACTTTGAATATGCTAAATAAATATATATATATGTGTGTGTGTGTGTGTGTGTGTAGTTTCGTTAGAAATTAATTATATTTGCGCACAATAACACCAATTATTTGTTTTTTTTTTCATGTTCTAAAATTTATATTTTTAAATAAAATAATTTAATTATTCGAATACAAATTCTTATACTAATATTATAAATTATTTTGTTAATAAATATATATAAATCAAATAAATTTGCTCAATATATAGATTTAATTTGTTAATCTTCAAAAACAAAACATCTACTTACATCACATTATTTGAGTCGTTAATCATGTGTATATAATGGTTGCTCGACCATAACATAGCACGGATGCCTAACTAGTAATAACTATACAAACTTGAATCGTTATGAGTCGAATCTACTTAAGCAAAAGAAATTATTGGATACACATTTTGCAAATACATAACAAACGCTAGTTGATGTGGGAATTTTGGCCTCCACATGCACACATATACCACATAATTAGAAAGGTGACTCGTGGTGGCAAGCAAACATTATCTTTTTTCTAATAAGGAAAGGAACACATCCCTTAACAAAATTACAAGAAATAGAGTAATTTTGAGTGTTTCAAGCATATTAATTTTCACAATTGGGTGTTTAATATTTAATTTTGCTCAAATAAGTATTTGGTTTTTATTTTTGTGCACAATAAAGTGCACGATTAGATGTTTGTTAATCAAATATTAACGTGTCTATTAAATAATAACATAGAAATTAACATTTAGGTGTCATTTGGTTACTAGGAATGAAATGTTCGAAATGTGAATGCAAGAATTGAAATAAAAATTAAAAAACCGAACGGTATTTGTATTCTCATACTCGTGTTTGAAAATACCAATGAGGAATTGAAATGCAATTCCTCCTCTTATACTCTCTCTCCCTCTCTCGTTGCGGAGGTGGCGGGGACCGATTCCTATCATAATAATCGCCTCCACGTCGATTCGGTGGTCTATCGAAGTCTTCACGTCTCTCTCTCGAGTCTCTCTCACGGCGTCGTTGAGGAGGAGGAGGAGGTGGTGGAGGAGAAGATTGTGATTGTGGATCATCGGTGGGTGGTTTATCCTTCCTGTCGCGTCCTCCTCCTCCTCCGCCTCCCCGCCGCGACGGTCGAGGGAATCGACCGGCATGTTAATCACTTCGACCATCGGGGTTTGGTTTTTGGATTTTCTTTTTTTAGGTAGTGAAAACCCTAGATTAAATTTTGGGGCTTAAAAATTGGGAAAAAGAAAAGGAGAGTGAGAGATGAGAAAGTGCGAGCGTGCTCGCGTGCGTGAGGACCGGGTTTCTCTCTATCTAGAGATGCGAAGGGTGTGAAAAGGAAAAACGAGACAATAGCGAGGGTCAAATGTCAAGATAATAAAGTTTTTTTAACAAATAAAAAATCATATACCGGAACCCCGGTACGGCCGAGATATCTTTCTTCGATTCAGAAAATATAACAAGCAATGCAAATTCTATTTCGTTGTTAATCTTGGGCCGTTTCGGAAAATACCGGCCTAAATGCCTCGTCCATCTCGGGTGTGTTTCGGCCAAAATGAGAAAAAAAATGAAGGTTGACTTGTCATTCATAAATCATTTCCCTTCACTTGGTGTCTTTTTTTTTTTTTTTAATTATTGCTAAAGGAGAAAATTGCTTGTTTGGTTACCCATTTTTTATTTTTTTATTCAAATGCCTAACTTTAATTTTATTTATTTTTGTTATATTTGAATTTTTGTATTTAATTTAGCATGTCAAGTCTTAAAGTATCTGTTGTCTCTTCATATGTTAAAAAAAAAAAAAAAAGCGCGTCCATGATAAAATTGTGAAAGAGAAAATTGCATGTTTTGTATTTTTTTTTTTATCTTTTGAATGCTTGATTTTTATTCAATTTGTTAGGTACTGACATGTTTGTTAAACGTGAATTTGATCATGGTGTAGAATCGAGATATTGAATTTCACGTGTAAATCAAATAAAATTAGTGTGATCTTAAATTGAATAAAATAAGTTGCTGTTTTTTATTTTATTTTTTTTTGTTAATTTGGAATTCTAGCAGTGTAGATGGTTTATAATACTATTAAGTGTTTCAAACACATGATCTAACACCAATGTCCTTGAATAAGATTTTCATAACACCCGTCTCTATTAATTTTTATTTATGCATCGTACATGCCACCAAGGAATTTTTTAGATGAAAATTTATAATCTCAATACGAAAACTATCGTATTAAAAATAATCGAGTATTGAACTACAATTTTATTCGTAGGACTAAATAAATATTAATATTATTTAATACAAAATAAAAATTGTATTAAAAAAAACTAATTATATCTCATACGTTAAAACAAAACAAAAAGTAATTCTCTTTCAAGATTGATTATAAAAATTATTTTTCTTACTAGCAAACCATAGAATAAAACAAAAACATCTATTGTCAACTTTGTTTTCAAGACATGTAAGATGGGGTTAGGAGTATTCCAAGCTATTGCCTATGTATATAATACTTTCCTAGTTACAAGATCTGTTTCGCAAAACTCTTTAACATTTATTTTATGTAAATGTGTCATATTAAATCCAGCATAAGTTTTTTTAGTCCCGTTAGAACACACGTTTCTCTAGTGTATTTTTTGTTCTCTTGATCCGTTTATACATCGTCTCAAAATAAAAACTATCGGTATATTAACAATTTAATTTGCTCCAATATCTTATTGAACAAATTTAAATTTCAACATTGAATGATTTTTTGTTGACTGTAGATAAAATATATAAATGGCATAACTTTGGTACTTTCATGCCTTTATTTAAAACAAAGCAACATAATGATTTTATGATAAAAATCATACAAATAATACCAAGAGGCATTTCCTCAACAAAAATTATCATCTATGAATTGCTCACCCAAATTGAATGTAATTTTCGTAAATAGATTTGATGACACTAGAGGTTTGATTTTTTTAAGAAGGGCACGGTTGAAAATTTGTTAAACATACAAAGGTATATTTATGATTTTTTATTTTTTTATTTTTGGCTATCACAACAATTACGAATAAACACTTTGTATGATACGAAAAATTGCCGATAGGCATTTTCTCTCGTAGAAAAAAATAAAATCTCAAGGACCGATGGAACCAATCCACAAAAATCCTAGTCTCCTCTTTATATAAATACATATGTTATCCTATCTAGGTTTTCGATGAGCCCTCGTATTTTATATTATAAACTATCTAAGATCATAGCCATGGTGGTCGCTAAGAAAACGATAAATCTCTTTTCCCATTTTATTTCTTTTAAATAATTAAATCTTTTGGTTTTTATGTTTTTTGATCAGTTTTTATATTTTTTGATAATTGCATAAATCGATAGCAGACCAACTCGATTATGCGAAACTCAAAAAAAAAAAAAAACATGTACACTTAATTTTATTTTATTTTTGTATTTCTATTGTTCTTGAAAAAAAAATTATTTTCTTTTTATGTTCTTACATTATTTTTTAAAAAATTGTTTTCTTTTTATGTTCTTACATCGAACGAATTTAAATTTTAATAGTTAATGATTGCATGTTTGATTGTAAATTAAACATACAAGTAGCATAACTTTCCCGCCCATACTTAGATTAAAGCGACGAGAATGATACTATGATCAAAATCATACGGATAACTAATTTTGACTTTTAAATGGAGGAAGGGCGGGTGTCGATTTATATCAATTCCAATATATATATATAGATTAAAATTTTGAAAAAAAATAATAAAGCAAAAACAATCAAAATTCTCTTGATAGTTTTTGTTTGTTTATTTATTTCCGGCAATTTTTTTAGTTTTTATTCAAACTAGAAAATTCTTTTATTTTATTTCGAGAAGTCAACAAAAAAAAATTAATCGATTTTTTTCGAAGCTAAAAAGGCCAAACATTTCCCGAACTTTATTCTATTTAAACATCACTCTTGAACTTTTTATTTATACGTGTTTTGACTCGCTTCTATGAACTTTTTTTATAGATTTATTCTATCTTTTATTTTTTTGTTCCAAAAAAATAACAATTACATAACTAGTACTCTAGTATAAATCATCTAGTAAAATTTATCTGGAGCTTCTCAAAAAAATTGAGATCATTTTGGGTTATTTTTTATTCTTTCCATTTTCTTTTAATGTTCAAACCTTGAAAAAATCTAGATTTTTTCCTAAAAAATGGTTGGATTTTTCTCAACATGTATACAAAAGTTTGGATCAAAATACCAAAAAATGATTTTTTTTTAAAGGAGAAGGATGATAGTTAAAAAAACACAGGATTGATTAAATATTAAAACTTAAATAAATAATTTAAGAGGTCAAAAAACAAACTAAAAGTTTAGAAACTGATTTTTAAATGAACTAAAATTCATAGAAGGTTTGACCATTTCAACTTTCTTTTAATTTTTTATTTGCTTGGAAACACCCAACTTATATATTCCACATTTTCTCAATCATGTTTAACAATCCTACAAAACGATGTTCATCACGACACCAAATTCCTAATATAAATAAATAGAAAAAGAATTCCTATTGCTTTCCCATAATTTTCAGCCAACACCGTTAGCAACACTTTAAAATTTAAAAATACCTAAAAAATCACAACATAACCATTCATAGAACTCGAAATCCACTCGAGTGTCAAGATTTGGTTTTGCATCAAAAATTAAAATTTAAAAACACAAAATCCCAAGTTAAAAAAAATACTTGTCGTCTATAGATATTGAATTTAATCTCATTCCGTATAAATTAAAATTTGTAAAAAAAGAATATATAATTAAAACCAAACACACATAAAAATTAAGAGTATAAAATAAATAAATCACGATAACACAACTATAAAATACTAAAATTACATGAAAGTCTTCTTTATCGCCGACCAAAAACTACGAACCAGACTTTAAAATAATCCACTATGATTGAAAAAGTAATGCAATCACTCGGGTTTATCTTTAAAATAATTCACCGTGATTAAGAAAGTAATGCAATCACCCGGGTTTCTCTATAAACTTGAGAAACGAAAATATTAGCGATAATACAAGTTAATTCTTTAGTTAATTTGTCTCATATGAAATTTTAAAATTTGTACTTTCTTTGTTTTTTCTTATAGAATTCGTCAAAGTAATAAGAAAAAAAAACTTTTACTTCTTAAGTTTATCTCCAATTGCTCTCTTTTGGCAACCGCATACCAATTAAAGACCAAGCTTCCTTGTGTATATGCGTGTTGAAAAAAGCCAACAATAGAGAAAAATATAATTTTTCCTTTTTTTTCATGTGACATATGAACAAACACACGCTTTGTTATTTTCTTTTTATTTCATTTACAATTACGAGTACTTTTTCTATTTAATACTTTTTTTTAAAAAAATTGTTTATTTCATAAATTATGTCAAGATCACTCATGGGTTTGATTTGTAGCAAATATCAATAATGATTTGATAGATTGTCATTAAAAACATCACAATGAAATAGATGAGAGATAAGGAGTGAGAATAACAATCGCTTTTAATGATTTTATTTTTTATTTTTTCGATATAAAATAAGACAAGTTTTTAAACAAAATCATGATGACTCTGTACAACAATATCAAATCTTATAAACAACACACATCAGTTTTTTTCAATAGAGGTTTGATGTAACACCTTCAACTTAAGACTTAAAGTAGGTTGAGATTGCTACCGATAATGCCCCACGTTCGAAATGTAATAAATGCAAGACACTAAGCTTCGTGTCCTCTACTTCTAATATACAATAACATATGCAATGGAAAATTCATTTAAATTAAAATTTAGGTTCGTCATTAACATAAAAATAGACATCATACTTTAAAAAATAGCTTATTTAATAGAAATAGCAATTAGAACTAAAAAATCATTTCATGTTCTAAAATCAATTCATATAATAGAAATTCTTTCATGTAAAACATCTAAATATCTTTATAAAATATTCATCAATTAAATCAAAACATACTCAAATAATCTAAAATATGTTTTGGTTAAACATGTTTAAATATCTTTAAGTAATTTTGGTTAAAACATATAAAATGACTCGAATCACTTTTCAAGCAAACACACTTATAAAAATTTGGATATTTACACTAATAAACCAAATCCTTTTAATATAATTATTATTTATTCTTTATTAAATAATTAAACAAATTTAAACAAAAACACCATTAAATAATTAACATTGTTATTAAGTTATAAATTCCTCAAAATACTAAAATTATTTTATAAACTTTCGATTTAATAGAATTATGTAGGCTTAAAATTCATTTGACTACCTTGAGTAAAACCTCAATTTAAGCTTATTGGAAGCTAATTATCGTGTTAAGCTAATTATTTTATTTTCGTTCCTTATTTTTATTCCTACGTTTTAAATGGCAATGAAGTTATGTGTATCATTCCCATTCTCACTCTTTATTCCCATTCATATTCCATTGCTTTTATCAAAACAACAACAAGATGAAAATAAAACTTTCATTCTCATCCCTACCATTTCATTTTTTATTATCAAGTAGCAGTTTAAGATAATATTTGAGATTTATTTCGTCAATGAGATGTCGTGTTAGCAAGTGATCGAAATAAATTAGCTAATAATTATTATTATTATTTAAGCAAAGAGGTTTTTTTTTTTTTTTTTTTTAATATCATTAATAACTTCAGCCTCAAATGTTATTTTAGGTACCAGGACCCATGTCATCGTTTGATGGACACATTAACATTGGACTAACATGTATCCACTTAGAGGCTTTCTATTCAAAATAAAAAGACTAGATATCTATTTAACAAAATTAAAGATTAGGCTCTTAATTGTGTATATCAAATAAATTTAGACACTTAAAATAGTTTTATTCACAAACCATAATGATTTTGTCAAGACATGGAAGCTCTTATAAATAACTCGTATATGTTATTTTATTTCTTAGTTATTGTTTTACTGTCATCAACAATTTGTTTCATTTATTTTGTTACTATCACATATTAATGATTCGTTTTAAAGTATAAATATAATATAGATGATTTAGGAAAACAGAATAGGAAGCTTGGTTGGTATTTTACTAAAAAAATTCAAAAATCACCTAAAAATAACATTCTGTTGATTTAACAAATTCTATTGATGAAGGATATGTTGATAATTGTATAAATAGTTTGATTTTTTCAGAGGGACCTGGTTGATAAATTTTGACACATACAAGGTTATATAGATGATTTTTCTTCTTCTTTTTTCGCCTTCACTTTTTTTTTCTATGCTTTCGGCCAAACACGAGTAAACTATAAATTAGTATTTTTTAATAAAATAAAATGAAATTAATTTTTTTATTTCAAAAAATAATTATTCAGTTATTTTTAATTTAATTTATTTTTTGTTTGAAAAATAAAAAAATAAATAGATACTATGAAAATATTGATGAGAATTTTTTTGAAATAAAATAATATTAAATTAAATATGATAGACATTAATCATAGAATTAAATAATTATTTTTTTATAAAATAATTAATTAGTTTTTTAAAACTAGAGGGATTAATTTATAATTTACTCAACCACACTCTGGTTTTGGTCCGTTCAAAAGCACAATAATTGCGAACAAGCATTTTATGGGATACAAAAATCAAATATCAAGGATTCAATTACTTATATTTGAACTACAAGGCTTTAGGTGAGTTAAATATTAAACTACAAAGCATATATTTACGAAACTCTTAATTATAGTATCGCAAAACCGGGATAAAGAATATCCCAATATCCCAAACCTGTATGTAAAATACCGTACACCCAAACAGATCCACTCTAGAAAACCCTAGCCTCCTCGTTATATAAATACATATATTTCTAGGGCTTGTTGCTGTGTTGAGCACCAATTTAGTTTGCCGTAGACTATCTAACAAAGAAACATGGTGGCGGCCAAGAAAACTGTAAATGCCTCCTTTTCCCATTTTCTTTGTTTGAAAAGAATTTAATCTTTTGGTTTTTGTATTTTTGATCGGTTTTTATGTTCTTTGATAATTGCAGAAAAAGACTCATGAGTCTATTAACAACAGACTGGCTCTAGTGATGAAGAGTGGAAAATACACTTTAGGGTACAAGACTGTACTTAAGTCTCTCAGAAACTCAAAGGGTAAGCATCTATTTTTTGATTTGAGTTTTTCTTTTCTGATCTGATTAATGGGGTTTGCGTTTTACTTGGTTTTCTAGAATGGGTTTTGATTGATGATTTACTTTACCTTGATCTGTGAGATGGTGAAGGTTCTTCAGTGTAGAAAGTTATGAGCTGTTGTTTTCCCATTGTCAATGTGGTGTAGTGCTGGGGTTGATTTGGGAGTGGATTGATTTTTTTGGGTTCTGTTTGCTTTAGTGTGTTGGAGATTTCTTAAATAGAGGTCTGTGTTTGTGTTTGCAGGGAAGCTTATCATCATCTCCAACAATTGTCCTCCTCTGAGAAAGTCTGAGATTGAATATTATGCTATGTTGGCGAAGGTTGGAGTTCACCACTACAACGGAAGTGAGTTTCTTAGACTTAACGCTCTAACATCTTTCGATTGTCATTCCTTGTATTTTCATGGATTTCATTTGAAGTTGTGGACTTAGCTTTAGCTTTAGAAGCTTGCCTTTTTTATCTGTCGTCAACTTGTGTCTGGAAATTTGGAACTACATTTCTTCTTTTTGTTGTATCTCTGAATATTTGGACATGACTCAATTCTTTGTTTAATTTTAGATCTTAGAATTTGTGGTTAAGTTAATGATAATAAATGATACTAAATTGCAGTGCAGCACTCTAATTGATACATGATGATGGTACTTATTTTAAGCTCATAGCTCATCAGAATATGCAATATGCAATATTTATTTGAAATATGTGGATTAATCATTAGCCTGTTGAATAATGCCATGTAGAGTAGAATAGGTTTTGCTGGTTGTTTCCCAAGTAGTGTTGTAACATCAGTTGTTCCTCTGATCCTTCTCATGAAAAAATAGTTGCTCATTCATAACACGTCTGTTGCACTTTTTCCAAATGGCAAATGGTCTCGTGAATTCAAAACAGTTATTGTGTTATCATGTTTCTTCAAGTTGTGTTATTCTTCTTTAAAATTTGCGCTCCTCTGTGGATCTTTTTTCTCATTATGTCGGTGTGTTAATATGTCATATGTCAGACAACGTCGATTTGGGCACTGCTTGTGGAAAATATTTCAGAGTATGCTGCCTCAGCATTATCGATGCAGGTAAATAGAATGGGCTTTGTTTTGATCTTTATAAGCATGGCTGTTGTTATTTCCTCTGATCGTGGCTCCATCTTGTTTTTTTTTTTTTCCAGGTGATTCCGATATCATTAAGACCGTACCTGGTGATCACTGATTCAGTTTCCAAGCAAGAGCATGTCTTCTAGTTTTGGTTCTTTCTTCTCTTTGGAATGTAGGTTTCAATTGAGAGCACTGTGATATTGTTAACAAGAACTGTTTATCTGGGACTTGTATGCTTCTTTGATAGCCATTTTCTATGTAGTGAATTCCATTGAGTACTTAATTTTTGTTCTGTGTTAATTTCTCTCTGCCTATCGTCTTCCGGAAGTACATTCGTTGTTTCTTCATGATTGAACTTTCATTTGCTGTGGTGCTCAATGCCATCTATAGCTTGCATCAAATTCAAACTGAACCCACCTCCAAGGTTATTATTAACCTATTGGTGCTTTGTGGTCATCACGTAGTTTAACTTGGTGCCATCCACGCTGTAGGGCAAACGAATCCCATTAAAGATTTGTCAGTGATCCTTGTGTGAGAGTCTGGTTGCAAGGTCTGACCTTTCTCTGGCACTAGAGGAACGACAAGTGGGAAGGCGATGAGGCAGGGTGGGGGTGGGGACTTGCTTGGGGTAATATTTTTCATACCTTTCCTACTCCAAACAGGGATCAGGACCTTTATGAGGCATTGGTGTATCGTTTAATTTTTTATTTGTCTTATCTGTTTTATTATATTATTAAATTTTAAATTATAACAGTAAAATGATAATTCATATATAAAATAAATTAAGAGATAGTAGTTACAAATTTTATATAAAGTGTAATTGTAATTTTAAGGATGAAGAGTGGCAAATGGGGTGTGAAGGGCTAATATCATTCTTGCTTCATCCTTGTTTAAAATTAATATGGAATGGAATGTGTTGTCTCGTTTTTCAGTCAATTTGAGAAATACTTGCGTTGATCGAAGCGGCGTGGGGTTTCGTCAGGGTGAGTTAAATTGCTATCCCTAACAATTTGAGAAATACTTGCGTTGATCGGGGCGGCGTG
Organism: Dovyalis caffra; assembly: GCA_963924115.1. NCBI lineage: Eukaryota > Viridiplantae > Streptophyta > Magnoliopsida > Malpighiales > Salicaceae > Dovyalis > Dovyalis caffra. The sequence goes on along the minus strand of CAWUPB010000913.1, from coordinate 1,114,333 downwards.
GAGTTAAATTGTTATCCCTAACAAGAAGGCAAGTTTGTTATGGTAATTCACAAAAAAAAAAAAAAAAAAAAAGGGGCAAACGGGAGTGAAATCGAAAGCTTTCAATCCTCGTGCGTCCCATATGTAGATGGTACTAAACTACTACAAATCAAAAGGTTGAATTGCCCATCGGAAGTGCCCATCTCCAGTTTGTGTCAAGAGAAGGGGATTCCTGTGCTGATCTCCTGGCTAATTTGGACATGTCTAATGGGTTACGGTTTAGCATCATCCTTCAACGTTTGTTATGGACTCGGTTGTAGGCTGACTTCAATGGAGTTGCCCTCCCAAAAGTCTGCACAAAGGTGCTAATTTTTTTGACTTTTTTGTCCTGGCCTTTGACCTCGTGCTCCTGTAGAGCCTCCAAAAATGGAAAAAAAGAAACTGTCGGCGATGTTACGATACAGTGCAGCTTTTTATAGGACATCAAATATTTGAGGACACGTTAATTATTATTTTTTTTTCTTTCAGAAACTTTTTTTTTTTTTTTGGACCATGAACTAAATTTTTAGTAAATAATAAATTAGTTCCTCTAGTTTTTCAAAACAAATTAAACAGTCTTTATAATTTTAAAAATTAATTAAGTAATTTATTTGTTTTTAAATCTATCTATAACTTACTTTTTTAATTATTTTTAATTTATTTTTTATTATAAAAAATAAAACAGGAAAAAATAAATAAAAAGTATGGAAAAATAGAAGAGAAAAGAATAATATTTTTTTAAGAAATAATACTAAACTAATTATGATCTTTAAAAAATAATTAAAAAAATTATTTAACACATTTTGCAAAATTAGGAAATGTAATCTATTATTTACTTATCAAATCTTGAGGTTGATCATCAAATTTTTAGAAGAAAACAAAAATCTCTTAATCTGTATAAATATATTTGATATCGGTAAAAAGCAAACATCAGAAACAGTTGTCTATTTTATTTTCCTTCCTTTTGGATCTTACGCTTCCCATATCTTCTGGTAGCACAAATTCCATTTCCATCGCTCTCCACCACGACCGTCACCGCCGCCTCTGCCGGCACCACCACCACCGCAGATCAAAACTTACCCGTAAGTAAATGTAAGATCACCGCTTTGTTTTTAGAAAAAGAACGCATTTGCCCCATTATACTAAACTAGTAAACCCATGGAGAGTTTCACCGCCGAAGATCTATCAACAATTGGAGGAATCGCCACTGTTTCTCTTCTCCATTCTTTCATTCCAACACATTGGCTTCCTTTCTCCATTGTTGGGCGTGCCCAGAAATGGACTCTCTCTAGAACTCTCCTCGTCAGTATGTCCTCTCTCCCTCTCTCTATCTTCACGTTTCCGTTCAGATCCGGCTCTTTTTCCCTATATACTTGCAGGAAAATGGAAATTGTTGGTAGGTTTTGATTTTTAAGAACATATCAAGAAAAAGATTGGGACGTTAGCAATTTGTTGTAGTATTGGATGTTTAGTGCTTGAAATGAAATTTTTTCATGCAAATGTGATGTGAATTGGCTAAGTTGATTAGCTTGATTCCTTAGTTTTTAATTTTATCTTCTGATGTGATTTCAAGGTAGATGGCTTAAAGTTTGAGTCTTAACGTCTGATGGGGTTGCCATCAAGAGTGTATTTGGTAAGCTTTTGTGAAGTGCTTAAAAGTACTGCTTTGATGCCTTTTGGGGTGCTTTGCGATGGTTTTCACATCCCTGTGTCAAAATCATTGTCAAATGCCCAGAAAATGGATGCCTTTTCGGCTGAAAATGTACTTACAAATGCATTATCAAACACGCTCTTACTCGACGGTGTTTCAAAACTTGGTACCATAGTTGGTCATGCTGATGTTTAAATATGTCAACTTCATTGGTTCTATACGCGACTCAGATTTGTATTAGAGATCTAAAAAATTCATGCTTCTTAGGCTTATGATGTATCATCTTACACTATTGTTGTTGCGATGCCTATGGTAGTTATCATTGCCTTTTTTTATTTTTTATGCAGCTGCATTTGGGGCAGTTTTGCATGTGCTATCTACTTCACTTCTTGGTATAACAGCAATCACTATGGCGAACACTATTGCTGGTGAAGAAACAGTTCACAAACTTGCTTCACTTTTGCTTATAATTCTGGGTGGCTGTTATATTATATTGTTTCTGACTGGGAAGGGTGGGCATAGCCATTCTCATAACCAGCCTATGGAGAAAATGGCTGTTGCAGGGCTCGTCCTTGTTCCTGCATTGTCTCCTTGTGCAACCACGCTTCCTGTTTTTCTTGCTGTTGGGAATTCATCCTCCATGATGGTGCTTGCCATCATCGTGCTGCTATTCAGGTATCAATGCTTCGTCCTTTTTGCATTTTGGTAGTTATTTTACCTTATTTGATTGTTTTGGAGTTTATAGTTAAGTATCATCCCATGGTTTGTAGGTAGGAACAATAATCTGATCAATGAAACTGTGTGTGCTTGCATGGTGGTTGCCAGTTCTCTTTTTCCTTTTTCTTTTTCCGAATCTCTCTCCCTTTCATGCTTTCTAATGTTATAATTGTGTCCAGAGCAATTAAAATAAATAAGCAGCAGTTCTATAGTTGCTCGTGTTTGTGTTTGTGACCTTCACTGCTATAAATGTCCAATCGTCAATTATCTGGTTCAGAGTAAGTTCTCACTTGGTTATATTTACTGCTCCTCGTATTTCTTTCATGAAGAGTCCCAAATATCAACCTAGACTATTTGAAATTACAATCAAGTGGCTTATTGAGATTGATTCATCTCTCTTCTAAAACAGATTTGAGTATTAAAGTTTTTAGTTGAGCTGGGAATTCTTTTCTTTCACTCATTAGAAGCAGGTACTTAAACTGGAGTGTTTGGGTTGATGGATTTCCTGTTCTACAAACAATCTTATTAGGGTTTCGATTTTGGTGGTTTAATGCTTTATTGCTTTGATCTTTGCTATAAATCTGTTTGAGAAAAAAATAAAAAAACCTGGAAATGAATACGAAAATTACTTCCCCTCAACTCTCTATTCGTTTAATCTGTGTGTAGAAAGACTTGTATTTGATCAATAAGAGAGCTGTATTTGGATTAACCAGTCTCTTTTGTTTGTTGAGGCTGTACTGTTATGCAATTGTCAATGCTGTGAAGCGGTTTATAATTCTTTGAACATGATCGAGATTGATTCAATCTCGGTCATTTTTCATCTTGCAGCACAATAACTGTGATGACATCTCTTGTGGCTCTATCATTCTACGGTGCCAGCCAACTCAAGTTTCACTGGGTTGAGCGATACGACAAACTTCTTGTTGGTTCAGTTCTATGTTTGGTTGGGATCTTGACCCTTATGTTTCATGATCATGATCACGAAGGACATGGAGGTTCTTCAGGGGAGCATCTGAATAGAAAACTCATTGGGCTTTGAGCGACCTTTTCCTTTTCTTTTCTTATCATGCTTTGGCTGTTATAAATCTTAAATATGCATCTTTATTACATTTTAGTTTTAGCCTTGAGGTGTCTATCATGTTACGTTTTTTGAGAGCCAATGGAACTCAAACTGTACAGTGGTGAAGTTAAAATCATAACATTTTGTCACGAAACACTTTTTTGGCGAATATCAACTCCATTTTTTGGAAACTTTCTTCACGTTTAGCATTCGAATCAACTTGGTTCTCCCAGTCCGTTATATGATACTTGCCAATGGCCTGAACCCTGAAGAACATGCTTTTAATAATATAGCCCAGATAGCTGCTTTAGAAGGATTCGAATTAGAGACCTTCTAGTTTGAGCTCCATGACCCAACATCAAGATATTTCCCAACAGGAATCCAGGACCCTCAGCTAGAGCATGGACACTTAATATTCTGGCTTTCCAGACCTTAATAAGGAAATAGCATCATTTCTTGTCCCAAAAAAGGCCCTGTCAGCTATGGCATCATTTTGCAGTGGATGTAAACTATCATTTTAAGCCCAGCATATCCTTTAGGCATGCCCTTCTAACTCGTTTTCAAGAAAGTTTGTCTACCATCTGTCTTTTACTTTTTGTGGGCACCAAGTCATAATTTTGTAGTTGCTAGTTGCTTTGCTACCTTGAGCAATGCTTCTAAATTACTCCATTTGTAAGATGGTCGGTAAATATTCTGATCAAGACATAAATTGAGTTATTAATGGCTTATCTACTAGAGTCCTCTGCTTACGCACCACAGCTCCTCTAGTATGGCTAAAGAATTGCTGGATAATGTAAACAGTAATGCAAAGTCAAAGTCATGCTTTTAACTTATTTGACAAGGAAAAATAAAACTGAATCAACCCGTGTTTTACAAAAAAACAAAAAAAAATCTGAAGGTTTAACAAGCGTGAAGAATCAACAACCGAGTAGTGAGAGAGAGAGAGATGGAAGAGGAACAGAAAGTGAAGCTATATGGGATGTGGGCTAGCACTTTTGTTAAAGAGAGTGGAAGCAGCCTTAAGAGCTAAAGGAATACCTTATGAGTATATAGAAGAAGATTCAAGCAACAAAAGCCAAGCCCTCATGCAATACAATCCAGTTCACAAGAAGGTCCCTGTACTTGTTCACAATGGAAAGCCAATAGCAGAGTCATCCATCATCTTAGAATACATTGACGAAACATGGGAACAAGCTCCTCGCCTGTTGCCGGATGATACTTATGAAAGAGCTAAAGTTCGTTTCTGGGCTAGTTTTATCCAACAACAGGTGAAAGATTTTATATTATTCTTGATTGTTTATATTACCTTCCTGTGTTTTGGTTCAAGTAATGTTAAAAAATTTGTGACTGCAGTTGTTTGAGGGCGTAAGTCAGGTCATCACAAGTGATGGAGAAACACAAGAGAAAGCCATGGGTGAGCTTCTTGAGAAGATGAACATATTTGATGAGGAAATGAAGAAACTGTTTCCCAATGGCGTTTCAGTTACTGAAGTCCAGAATTTAGGACTCCTGGACATTCTAGTGGTTGCAGCATTCAGTCCCTACAAAGCCCAAGAGGAAGTCGCTGGTGTCAAAATTTTAGACCCAGAAAAAAATTCACTGATATTTTCGTGGGTTACAGCTTTGAACCAGTTGAGTAAAGTTCAAGATTTGGTGCCTCCTCTTGATGGGATTGTAGGACCGCTTCAATTTGTTAGAAAAACCACTCTTGGATCTTCTGGTTAGCTAGGTCAATGGCTATTGTCTATGTGTCATGAGTACGTTCCTTTTTGGCTTGCTTATGTTACGTGAGAGAATAAGCTGCTCTTTGGTAACCAAGAATAAAATGATGAGAATGAGAATACATGAATTGGAATGAAAATTAAGGAATCGAAATGATATTTGTATTCTAATACTATGTTTGGAATACTAATAAGGAATCGAAATATAATTTAAATTTTTTAATATCCGATTTTGTATACAAATATAAATAATGATTAAAAAATAATTTTATTAAACTATAATAGTTATAAAAATAATAAAGGTGAAGGTAGTGATTGTGGTGGTTCTAGTGGTGGTAGTGGCGGTAATGATTGTGGTAGTGATGGTGGTTGTGATTGTGATAATGATGGTTGTGGTGATGTTAGTAGTGGTAGAGATTGTGATGATGTTAATAGTGGTAATGGTTGTGATGGTGATGGTGGTGGTGGTTGTAGTTGTGATGATGGTGATGATAAAGATAATGGTGGTGGTGGTTGTGGTTGTTGTAATGGTGGTGGCGGCAAAAGTAGTTAATAAATAATAAATAAATAAAATATATTATTATTTTGAAAAAAATTCATTCTCATTTCTTGTTTTTTATTCCTACATCTTATGTGGGAATGAAGTTGTGTGTAAATTTTCATTCCCATTCTCACTCTTCGTTCCTATTCTCACTTCATTCTTTTTAACCAAACAACTATAATGTGAAAATAAAACTTCTATTTCTATTCCCATCACTCTATTCCCGATTACCAAACAACACCTAAATAATAGTGAATTTGTAACTTGTTTTCTGCTACAGATATTATATTTGGCCCTTAACTCTCTTGAAACAAGGCTTTTGGTACTAAACTTGTCTTTTTTTTTTTTTTTTTCTTTTTTCCATCGTATCAGTGCAGGAAATTTCCCTGCTAGTAGGAAAAGTACATACCAGTTCCTGAAAATTAGATACTGAAAAAACTTAAATCAACTACCTTAAATAGATCGAAGTGAAAAAACAAAACATGATCTGATATTCTTATTTGGTCATATAATTGGAGTCTAAGATGAAAAGTCTTAGGTATATCCAGTTCTTGCTAGTTAAGATAGTCGCCGGTTTTAAGGAATCTGGTGGGAAAAGTAAGAGTGCCGGAAAGTAAAGAACACACAAGATTTTACGTGGTTCGGCTAAGCCTACATCCACAGGCGAAGAGAGGAGGAAGTTTACTATAAGTTGGAAACAGTACATTATACATATTTTGGGAGAAGCTCTCAGCCCTAATATCCCTGTACACCCCAACTCACAGAATGTCATCTAACTGCTTTGTAAGTGGAATAACTTGTCAGTGCTTTGGCAACACAATCATGCACTCAACACTGGCTTTAGATCAGTGCGCACTTCAATTTTTTTTGCCTCTCCTAAGTTTTTCCCCAGATCAACTTGCGCATATGACTTAGACAACATAAAGCCTCTTCTCTTAGCCTTTCATGATCTGACACAGGAAGCAACACTTTTACTGAGACGGAAAACAGCAAGAATTGTTCATACATGCTCGTTTTCCTTAACAAATATGTTCTAGCCGAATACTCCATGGGCATATTATGATATCTTCATGCTCATACGGAAGAGAGTTCAGACCAAGTTTCTGTTCCTTAGAAATTATTGAAACACAGTGCCTACAAACATGAAACATACAGCAGTTTCTAAAAATCAGATACTGGATTAAGCTAGTGCGAAAATTCTATGAAAAAAGAGAAAAAAAGGATGCTTAAGTTAAAACTTTAGCAAACACAACATACCTCCATGTATAAAGGTTATATCTAAGGTTGTACAATTCTGGATTCCAGCTGCAATATTGATAGTCCTCCTCCCTAACTGCAGAGAGAATTGAATCTAATCATTAGGTTATATCTATACTAGAAAACCTCAAAGGAATATTATAGAAATAAAATCAGCAGAATTTGCAGAGCATAGTTCCCTATGTATGAAAGTTCAGAATCCGTAGAGATGGTTGTTAGTTTATGCTGAGCCAGTTTCAACATTTTCTTTAAGAACAGCTTATTATAAGCAGAATACTTCTGACTTTGCCTTGGAAGGGAGTATGGAACTGAGTCAACTCTACAGAATTCCCAATTTGGCTAGGATTTGAGATTCTTAAAATCCAAGAGGACATAAGACCTGGACAACTGAATTTTCTCAGATTTGGATTTTTGCTTTTTACCAGTTAATTTGGACATTCATAATGCGAGTTCATTCGAAACTGCTTTTTCATAACAACAGCACTTGTTCGCTAAACCAATAGAACTCTCAGAGGCAAGACAGCATGACAGCATTAAAGTTCACAACAAGTTTATTAAAAGTTAAAGGTTATTATCATTCTATCTGACATTTGATATCAAATTCTTGAATCACTGCTAAGCTTTTGAGTATGCAACACAAGTCAACATACACTAAAAGGAGACTTTGTTTGAATGAGTAGTTCAAAAAAGCTTTCATGTCTTAACTGGACTTACCATTGACTTGAGATTTAAGGTTTAAAATGTTCATCTTCTCCAAGAGTCTCAAACACAGGTATGAACGTTGATGAATCATGATGCTTCAATGGCAGATGGAATTCCCCCAGGCATCATAATCCCCTGCATTTGTAAATAATAAAAACTGAAGGGGCAAAGATTGCATGCATAAGAGTGCATCAAAATTTTAGTTGAAGAAAATGCTCCAAATCAACAACAAATAAGACCTTGCAAGCGTCTAAGGAACAGAGAGGAAAAACTAACAAGAGGAATAACGTTTGATAGAAAACGTGAAGATATAACCCAGGTTTCAAGAGACAGAATTTAAGGAAACACTTCAAGTTGCAACTGCAGTTTCAAATGCATGCTATTGGTCAATTTTATCGACAAAACATCAAGGCAATACCAAAAGCACCAAATAGAAGGTGTTCTCCAAGTTTACCAAACAAAAGTTGATATCTCCAACACACAACTTACCATTTATGAAGTTCTATTTGTTTCTGTCCATAAGTCCTCGAGCTTGTAATGAATAGTGTGTCACTATAAAAGCAGTTTCAGAGGCCAAATTGCATCTAGGAAGAATCAAATGCTTTAGTGTCTCCTCCACTCACGTGTTCAAGAGGCATAAAAACTTACAGAGCAAGACTGCATCCACTAAGTGGAAAAGGATGCATCAGTACAAAAGTCAGCAAATTATGATGAATCTGAAAACAGGAAAACTGTAATGTCCATATAAAACAAAGAAGAAGAGCAAGAAAAACTTTAATCTGTAATTCTTGTATGAAATGCAACCTGCTGTCCAGTTATCAATGAAGGACTATCCTATAGGGGAATTCATGAATAAAAGAAACAAGGAAAATAAAAATCAATTGAATAGCATATTGCTTATGATCTAGCCTTAAGGTATAACTTCTACTCTTTGGGGTGAACCTGCTATCCTGATCTATGCAGAAACACCAGTCTGCAGTGTGAGTGCTTGGACTATGAGTGTATGTTGAAGCGTGCAAAACGAGAATATATATTTGATGCCATCCATTGTCAAAAGCCAGTGAGTATTTAAAATTCAATCAACAATGGTGCAACTAGAATGATGGCAAGTCTATATGTGACATGCTGAGAAGGACAGATGGGCTGAAATGCATGCAGAAAGTAACACCCACATCCACCACCGTATTGACATAAAACGCATTCAAACCAGAAATGAATAAACAGAAATCCATGCCATCTTCATTTTGGATAGAATGTATTTCCTAACGGTATCTGAAAGATCACTTTTTTTCCTTCCCTTTTAAACAATGAAGATAAATAAATCAAACACGATACCTGAGAATAGAAAAGCAAAGACTCTGTTGGTGAATGAACTTAACTGTTCCAATATGATGCGTGAGTTGCAAACAGGCCTCCGTTTTTATCAAGTGCTTGAGCTCAGGCCGTCGCAACATCTCTGACTTAAATCTGTCCTTTTTCTTCAAGTCTCATTTAGCTAGCATGCCTCCCACTTCACCATTTCAAGAGCTTTAAGCCACATCGAAATCCATCATCCCTGATATTGTTCTGTGAATAATAAAACTTATTGTCTCTAGAATGCATGAGGTTATATAAGTACTCAGAAAGGATTATAATCTGAAAGTATATTCAACTTGTAGAAACAAGGGAGTTGTTTAAATTAGTAATCCGTGAGTGAACAGAAGCTAAATAGTCAGAAAGTAAGCTTTAGTGTGCCCTCCATTTGTATTTTCATTTCAAGAGGCAGAAAAACTTACAAGCAAGACTGCATTCAATACTGGAAAGGATGCATCAGTACGAAACTCTCGGGGAATTATGCTGACATCTGAAAACAAGGAAACTTTATATGCCCATATGGAACAGGGGAGATGAGCACAGAGCAAAACTCCAAGTTGTAACATGAAAGACCAACTGTTGGCCAGTAATCAATGAAAGACTAAGACAGTAAGAAACGCTTGACAAGGGCATTTATGATTAAAAGAATTAAGGTAGATAAATCAGGTGCTGCAAGAAGTGACATAGAAATAATATAGAAATTTCTTAAAAAGGCAAAAAAAATATCACCATCCTTTCCATTGTTTCTTAGCAATGAAACTTAAGAATTCAAGCAAGATATTTTAGCATAGAAAAGCAGAGACTCTGTTGTTGGACGGACTTAACTGTTCCAATATAATAACTAAAGTGAGTTCCAAGTAGGCCTCCTCTTTAAGCAAGTGCCCAAGCTCAAGCCATCCCAAGATCTCTGGTGAAAGTCTACCCGTCCTTCGAGGCTTATTTAGCTAGCGTGCGTCCCCACTTCACAACTTTTAGAGCTTAAGCCACATCGAAATCCATCATCCTGTTATTGTTCAGTTCATCATATGGTTTTATTAAGCCACATGGAAACCCATCATCCTGTTATTGTTCAGTTCATCATATGGTTACCTAGCGGAATTAGTAAATTTATAATAAAAATTATTCTCTCCAGAATGCATGAGGCTGTACTGGTAGTCAGAAAGGATTATAAACTGAAAATATATTTCAACTTGTGCATAACCAGTTTTGGCACAAGCTAAATAGCGTTGTGAGTTTAGTTAAATCATAATCAAAGGATTAAAACGTAAGCAATTACGTAAATGAAGATAAATATGGACTAGAGGCCAGACTTAAGATTGAAAACTATGAAAGAGTTAAAAGTTTTTTTTTTAAGCTAACGGTGTTAAATCACTTTTGAAAGGTATTTTTAATTTTATAATAGCTCAAAGAGTCTATTATAATTTATTTATTTTTATTTTACAAATTTTTTAATTTAATTCAAAAGTGGAAATATGAATTTTGTTTAAGATTTTATCGAAAATATTCACTCATAAGTGGTTATAAATACCATTAAAAATTTTAAAAATTTAAATTTACCTAGAAATAATTTTGCTGTTAAAAGAGTAATTATGAATATATTTAATGAATCGGGAATTACAAAATAGTAAGTAAGAGTTTTTTTTTAATAAAATAAATGTTCTGTAGTATATGAATTTGCCTAAAAACAATTGAATATTGTAAAAAAGATGTGGCAATTAATGCAATTTTTCTTCTATTTTTATCATGGTGCAGGGAGGCAAAAACAAAGGGAAAAGATTGGAAAATGAAGTACGGTGATGCGGTCAAGAGAAGGAACGATTTTTTATGTCAAACAAACAAAGGACGAATTACCTGATTCGCTTGGCTTTGGGTTATTGGTAGACTAGAACTAGAGGGATGGATGCAATGATAGGCCAATAATCCCCTTCCTCTTTTAAGCACCTTTCTCCCAGAAGAGGACAATTAATGATGTGTAGAAGTCCAAGTGCGGCAGGGAAGCCCTCCTTTGGCAAGACATGGAGTTCAGGACAATCAGAAAACCCTAGTTTTTCAAGAGAGGTGAGGTTTTGGATGCCACTGGATATGGATTTGAGTTTCTTTTGATTATAAATATGGAGACAAGTTAGCGAAGTGGGAAGCAGTAGACCATCATCATCTGGAAAGCAATCCTCATCTGTTGTATCGGAGATTTGGAGATGTTCAAGAGATGTGAGTTTATGGAGTCTCCACTCTGATATTGGCTGTCTCAGATTCTTGCAAGCCTTCACGGTCAGTGAAGTTAGCTTAGGAGGCAAACCCGTCTCTGGAAAGGACACCAGATCGCGGCAATTGACGATCTCTAATTCTTGAAGGTTGTCCATGCGATTGGGTAGAGATCTTAATTTCTTACAACTAAATATACGTAAAGTGGTAAGATTGGGCAATTCCTGAACTGGGAAGGACTCCAACTCATCACAGCCTTCTATTATCAATTTAGTGAGATGGGAGAGGTTAAGTAGGGAAGGCAGTGATTGTATTCTTCTGCAACCGTCAAATTTAAGTGTGTTAAGAGAAGTAGGAAACTTGCCAGTTGGAAAGGATGTGATGGAGAATTCCGATACACACAAAAACTCAAGATGGGCATCACACTGCATAATTCCTCCTAGAAACCTATATTCAGACTCTAATTCTCGACATCCATTAATATTCAATTTCTTGAGCGTGGTAGGCAACTTCCCTCTAGGAAATGATTTGAGCGATTGACAGCTGTATATCACCAACTCTTCTAGAAGGCACTGCTTGCTATTGTTGGTGTTGCTACTAATCACTGCCATCAACCCATCAGGCAGCGAGTCCATAGAATCACACCATCTCATTTCAAGCCTTTTGAGAGAGGACGGCAAAATGCCTCTCTCTCCCTCCACCAATGACACAAGCTGCTTACACCAGAAGATACGCAAACTTTTAGATTAGCAAGTTTGTCTACATCAACGCCATCTTGCCACAAGTACTTCAGCTCACGGCATTCTTCAATTTTCAGATCCTCAAGAGCTACTAAGGCCTCTAAAAATGCTTCAGGTAAAACCACAAGGCCTGAAATTCCACTAATTTCCAAGTTCGTGAGGGAGGTGAAATTAGGCACCATTCTGAAAGTCACCTCGTGACCATCTTCAACTTTCAATTCGCGAAGAGATGGAAGCATTTCAGGTAAATTTGTTAATTGTGGACAACGAGAAATGTGAAGCTTTTTGAGGGATGGAAGGCACCTGGGCAATTTCCCAATTAACTTAGGACAGTTTTGCAGTGTAAGCTCAACCAGCTTAGGAAATTGTCCACCAGCTGGTTCTTCATTGAGACCATCAGACCCATACCATTGCTCCCACTCCAACATATCCCCTATGTACAGAGTCTCCAAAGATGGAAAGTTCACAACAACAATTCCTCTCAACTTATCCATCCCTTCTATGCTCAAATGATTAAGAGCAGGAAGTTTTTCAAGTGATGGCAATGATGTGCTTTTACGACAACCACTTAACTTTAGCTTCATCAATTTAGAGAAAGAGGGATCCCCAACCCAGGATGGAAATTCTGTACCACCATATGAGATAATTGAAAGCATTTCTAGACTTGTATGTGGTTCTAGTGAGCTGAGGACTTGTTTCTCATGGCTTTCATTTCGTGCATAACGGAAATTGCCACTCCATCCCAATGCTAATTCACCTAAGCCATGCCTCTCCTTTAGATTCGCCATTTTTGCATCTTGAATATCTGTAACGTTATGCAACCTTTGAATATGAAGCTGCCCTTGGAGATTTGGAAGCTTCGTCAACTCTCCTATACCAAGTCCAATGCCATCTCCGATAACAAACTTAGGCATGAAGCGGAGATTTTTCAACTTACATATCTCCAATGGCATCTTTTGCAAACAAAGTGTATCACTTATATCAAGGTACTGCAAATTGATTAGATTACCGATCCATGCTGGCAACTCCTCAAGTGCTCCACAACCACATAATATCAATGTCTGCAAGTTCAACAGTTCCCCCAATGATTCAGGTAACCTTTTAATTGAAGCGTTGTGGGACAGGTTAAGATAACGCAAATGCTTGAAGGCACCGATAGATCTTGGCAACTCTTTGAAATCATACGCAGCTAGTGATAGTGCCCTTAAGCACTTACACTTTGATACCAAGTCATCTAACACTTTATTTGATAAGCCGGAAAACATATGTGGTGAATTTGGAATTTTCAGGAATGACCGCAAACTCTCCATTTCATTGACAGCCTTAAACCTTTGTGAGGTATCCTGCAAGTGAGAAGCGAACGACAAATGGCGAACCTTTGCATATGATGTTGCTCCACTTGACTTCTTATCATCCAGACGAAAGCATATTTCTCCACTAACAGATTGAGCAAGATCACTTATGAGGTCATGCATTACATACCTGTCCCCACCCTCTTGGAAAAATGATCTTGATAGTAAATCTTTAAAATATTTGTGCCCCAAGTCTTTCCCCTGCTTCCTTTGCTCTGTTTTCTGCAGAAAGCCCTCTGCCATCCAGAGCAAAACCAACTCCTCCTCGTCGAATTCGTAGTCTTTTGGAAAAATTGCACAGTAAGCAAAGCATCTCTTCAAATGGGAAGGAAGGTGAAGATAGCTCAATCTTAGAGCTGAGAGAATGGCATTTTCTCCTTCAGATAACTTCCATATGTCACTGTTCAATATATCTTCCCAATCTTCAAGGTTTTGTTTATGGCGTAGAAGTCCTCCAAGGGTCTTTGCTGCCAGAGGCAATCCCTTACACCTTCGTACTATCTTTTGCCCTGCTTCTTTCAGATGTGGATTTGCGTCAAAATTTTCTGCATCCAGAGAATGTTGGGCAAAGAGGCATAGACATTCATCATATGGAAGTTCCTTCAACATATAAGGATCAACAGAACGTATCCTTAAAGCAACATCTTCTCCACGAGTTGTGATAATGATTTTACTTCCTGGTGCTCCTGCGGCAAAAGGAGCACAAAGTGTAGTCCAATCCTCGTAGTTATGATCCCAGACATCATCTAGAACAATGAAAAACTTTTTGCCATGCAACTTCTCCTTCAATTGCTCTTGGAGCTCATTTAAATCATGAGTTTCCCATCTTCCCCGGAGAATTGATTTCGTCAGTCTGGAAATGTCAAAATCGTCAGACACACAAACCCATGCTTTGTAGTCAAACTTCACCCTCGTATCATTGTAGACGAATTGAGCGAGAGTTGTTTTCCCAATCCCGCCCATCCCAACAATTGGAATCACAGAATACGGAGAGTTACTTGGCTCGTCTTTCATCAATAATTGAACTAAATCCTCTTTGGTGCTTTCCCTCCCATACACCTTAGGTTCCTTGACCAGTGATGTTGTCTGAGCTCTCCAGTTCGCTTTGTTGGACCTCTCTATAACATTTATGTCCAAGCCAAGATCATTTTTCTCCTTCATGATATCTTCCCATCTGGCAGCAATCTCCTGTAGCTTGGGCCCATTAGGCATACCAGCACTTGGTTGCACTGTACTTGTGCTGGCTTGAGATTCTGCACCTTTTAACTTGCTTTTCAAGGCTTCTGTTTCAAATTCGTCCAGTATGTCCTCCACGTCATAAGCCAAGTCTCTGAGCTTGTTGAGCCAGATTTTCATAGCCTGATTTGTCAGCTGCTTCTGTTCTGCATCATCAAGCATTGCGCGAACTTGCAGCAATCTTGATTGCCACTCCGAGATAAGTTTTCCAACCAGAAGCTGAAGAGCAGCCAAGGGATCAGCTTCTGCTTCTTCATCCTTTTGTGCTTGCAAAGAAGTTGAAATTGAAGTATTTGCCTCATTGATTAAGACAGGATCCTTCAGTGACAAAGATAACATCTCAGCCCAACTATTTGGTGTCGCTAAACCCAGTAGATCTGTTGTCTGCACAGCTGCTCCTCTAGTCTCATGTTCCACAACTAGAGGCCTCTCAGGAGTGATTCTCTGACTGGGCTGTGGTGTTTCTCTCGTCCTGTCTTCTATCTGAATGCCTGCTTCAACACCTGATAAATTTCTCTCTTCCGTTAGTCTCCTCTCTGCATCCTTTATTTGATTTGCATTTTCGAAGTTCTGTTCTTGTGGAGAAGTTGATGTGGCATAGCCCACCTCGTTATTGCTTGAACTGGGCATGGTCTTAAGTCTTTTGTTTGCACCATCAGTTGCTAGAAAAGCTTCTTCTTGAACATCTCTGGGCACTTGTCGGCAAACTGCAACACCACGCCCTTTAACTCCTGAAAAATGCCATTTGATCCTCGAAATCGAAGTACTTTCAGCAAATATTTTCCCACAGAAATTGCACTTCAAACGACCGTCACTCATCTCCTCAACATGACCCCGAAATTGCTGATCAGTTAGAACCATTTTTCTCTTTGTTCTTCAGTGGTCCTAAAGACGCAAACCATATTTGTTAAAATATTGAATAAAAATATGATAGTTGAAGTAATTGGAAAAATAAAAAGGCTTAATGTAAAACAAGAAGTTTGAACAACTACTACTTTTGTTTAGGGATGACAACAAAACAAACTTAAATAAGACAATGAACATGGAATTATGAGTTTAGATGTAGGATTACCTGTTTGAAACTACTGAGATATTGTTGGAACCTTAACTAGGATGGTTAGACTTGTTGAAAACTGAAAGCAAGCTGGCAAATTTAGAACAATAATTGAAAATCATTAGTTTATGGCATGAAATTTTTTTTAGTAAGTGTATATATTAAGAGCAAAAAATTGGTTGCTAGCAAACTATTCAATCATTTATAGGCACTAAAATTCATTGAAATCCAAATGAATAAAAAGACAGTGATTAAAATGTTTAGCCTGAGAAATTAAGACAATGAACTTGGAATTATTAGTTTTGTGCATTACCTCTTAATTGTTTGAATCTGCAGAGAGCTAGGAACTCTTAATTAAAGATGACCAAAGCTGGTGAAATTAACTTTGGAAATGAAAAATTCTGACTAATATCTTCAAGAAACTGGTGTAGCTGACCAAAAATGAAGACTCTAAAGAGAAGTAACAAAGAGGGATCTTATGGTTTTTCTGGTTTTTTTTTTTTTTTTTGGCTAGGCAAGGACTTTGTAGGAAGAGAAAGATCGTTCACAGATTAAGTAGTCAACTCAGACAAATATTTAGGGTTTGAAGGTGAGAAATTGCAGAGAGGAGAAAAAAGATGGAAAGTTAAAAGAAGAAAGGATGGAAGGATTAGGGAATGCAATGAGGTTGTAAAGTGGTGAAAGACAAGAAGAAAATGACAATTTCTTGATAATTATTATGTTTGTTTAAGATAAAATTAATCAGAACCATCAAGTGGTAGACAAGTTGTGAATAAAATAATTCCATCCGAAAACTAATGAATTTTCAATGAAAGAGTTCAGGCAAAGATGTAATTGGTGGGAACTTCTCTGTGAACGAGGAGGATCGATCAATAAGAAATTTAAAATTCTGTACAGAAGAACTTTAAACAATGACTTTGGAATTTGGGAGGTTTCTGTAAATAACAATAAATAAACGGATTACAAGCAAATTAAGTCAATTTATATTTTCGTCAACAAAAATATTGCAGTTCAGCAAAAAGCTCAAAAGTCTAAATTTTGACTTGGACAATCATAATTCTCCAAGCCTCTCATGATCTGACAGAAAAGGAAACAGTCTTCCTGATAGGCACAACAGCTAGCAATTCTCGAATGTTTAATTGCTGGAACAGAGTTGTGAATTCTGGACCATTGATTAGAGCAAGATTCTGTCTCTTACAGATTATAAACAAAACAGCGCCAGCAAACATGAAACATACCAAAGTTTCTACGAAACATCTTATGCTACGTCCTATTATATCCAAAAAAAAAAAAACATTTAACCTTAGAATTATATACAGAAGCCATGCAAGAAGCACAAACCATGTCAAATGATCTGATTCCTTAAAATTAGCAGATAGTGTAGAAACTCAAAATCCAAGATTAAAACACTTGTTCCATTTCATGAACCTTTTAAACTTGATTTGGTAACTGCAAGTAGAATTCTCAAGTCATAAAATACTTGATGCTTCAATGGTTCTGTGAATATATCAGCCACTTGATCTTCTTAGTTATTCTTCTCGACAATATATGCTTTTTCTTCTACATTCAGAAGTACAATGACCGTATTTATAACAACAACTTTAACACTGGATTTAGGATCCATCATACCTTGGCTTTGTATAATTTTCTCCTCCACGCCATCTTGTCTGGTAAAAATTCTCTCTTGTTTTCTCTTGCCGATATTAAATGTAGCCTCCACGACGTCGAAGGCATCATCCTCTGTCGTTTATCTCATGGACATAATTTTAATGTGAAGTTCGATTGAATATTTCAAGAGAGTGTGTTGTTGTCTAGGTACTGAGTGCTTCATAGAAATACAGCTTATGGGAATAATAAGAGCTTTTTTTTTTGTTTTTAAAGAGGGACTCAGGTAACTTTTCAACCCGACTTTTATGCAAACTGAAAAAGTTCAAAAGGAAAAGCAAATGATGAAAGGAAAATAAAAGGAAGCCCGTTAAAACAACAAAAAGGGTAAAAATGTGGACTGGAAGAAAATTGAAACCTTTTTGGACTCATTGGGCTTTATTTGAGTGAATCCATATATTATGGTTCAAGGAAAAGCTGAAAATGAAAAAGGAACAAGCCCAATTAAGCATTTGAGAGGGAACAAAAATTGAAAAAGCTTTTGTGCTGCTGGGATTTGAATTCGAGAAATTTTATAATACACTAGGAGTAATTAATGACGTATACGATAGTTACTTCCATGAGTTCACTTTGAGAAGAGAGATAGACACATAAAAAATAGTAAAATTATATCCATACCCGTCAAAAGTGATAAGAAGATTTTCACATCTCGCTCAAATTTTTTTATTTTCTCTCTCCTGTTTCTCTCTCTCATTGGGCTTTGTAACTCAGTGGCATATACATTAGTTACTCCTAGTGTATTATAAAATTAATCTTGCTTAAATTTTTTTATTTTCTCTCTTCTATTTCTTTTTTTTTTTTTTTTATGTCTATCTCTCTCTTCAAAGTGAGCCCATAGAGTAACTACTATACATGCCATTAGTTACTCCCGATATATTATAAAATTACTCCGGATTTCATGAGTAACTTGAAATGGCCAATGTGCTATAAGGGATTTATGGATTGTCGTGTTCCATATATATTATTTATAAGTTTAGCTATCCATCTAGTTAGATCAAATCTTTCAAGAGATTCCAATTGAGGATGAGAGTAGGTAACCATGGTTATGTTTTTAGGTATAATCACCATAACATAATCATGGTTGATTAGGAGGTTACATAGATGTCAATAGCATTTTGTAGAGCTAGTTTTATTTAAATTGATTTCTGTGCAAGTTGTTTTTGGTCATCCATAATTTTTCTTCGCTGACGAACTCGTTAATGCTGACTTCTGGAATTTGATTCATCCAAAAAATATGCAGTATAAATATCTTTTTATCAGGCACCTAGACCTGAAAGAGTGGTTTGACGATACTACATTAGAAAGTGAAAGAAAAAAAAGCTTAATATTTTATTTTCCACCAACAAATTTAATTTAAACTCAGGTTCTTAAACAAAAAAATAATCCTATTTTATAATACAAAGATAGATTTTCTATATATATATATATATACTACCAAAAAATATTAATATGGTATTAAAATTAATAAATTTTTTAAATTATGTAAAAAGCATATGTGAAAAAGTAAAAGGAACTGTCAATGGGAATTTTGAGGGAATCCAAAATGCACTAAAGGTGAGGTTTTTCACTGAGCCTATAACAAATAAAAGTATAACCCTGCAACACACCTTACCATGTACACGAGACGAGCCCTTGAGTTTGTAAAGCATATGTAAAAAGCACATGTGGTGGAATATACGCTTATTCAGAGGATTGCATCCAGAGTCAATCGAATGCCCAAGAGTCCTTTAACCACATATTCAAGAGAATAACTGAAGCAGCAAGAGGGATGCAGTGTGCCAAAGGATGCATAATAAATTATCTTCTAATCAGAAAACAGGAAAACTTTATATGCCTAAGCGAAACAGTGGCAAAGAACACAGCTTCAAGAAAAATGCTTCGTCGGTGAACTGCATTCCACAACGACGAAACACCGGTTAAATGTGGAAGCACTTTAAAATTCATTCAAGTATGCTTTAACCTTGTGTCTATGCTAATACATACCTGACAAGGCATAATATAAATAGGTGCCATCAAATTTCAAAACCCAAATATCAAGTAACATCAATAGGTTACCAAACACCAAGAAAAGAACTATGTTATGTGCAACAATATCAAGTTAAAAAAAAAAAAAAAAGGTTCTATAAGAAATAATATTATGAAAAGATAAGGAAAAGAATGTGAGAAGGTGAACTATAGTGGAGTAGACAAAACAACAGATTTTGGATGGAAGAGAATACCCCATTCTATTCAATCACCGTTGGTTGCCTATTCATTACATGTGTCACGTCAGATATATCTGCACAGGATGTCTCTCCATCAGATATATCTTCATCAAATATCACTTCATTGGATGTCTCTTAGTCAGATATCTCTTTACGAATCTGAACCCAAGGGATGTGTGCAACGATGGGCCAATAATCCCCTCCCTTTTTTAAGCACCTTTCTTCCAGAAGAGGACAGGAATTGATGAGTAGATGTCCAAGCGTGGCAGGGAAGCCCTCCTTTGGCAAGACATGGAGTTCAGGACAATTAGAAAACTCTAATTCTTCAAGAGAGGTGAGGTGTTGGATGCCACTGGATATGGATTTGAGTTTGTTTTCATTATAGATCGCAAGACAAGTTAAAGAAGTGGGAAACAATAGACCATCATCATCTTGAAAGTAATCCACATCTGTTGTATAAGGACTTGCGAACTCAATGCAGAGTTGTTCAAGAGACGTGAGTGTATGGAGTCTCCACTCTGATATTGGCTGTCTCAGATTCTTGCAACCCATCACGGCCAGTGACGTTAGCTTAGGAGGCAAACCCGTCTCTGGAAAGGACACCAGACCTGGGCAATTGTCGATCCATAATTCTCGAAGGCTATCCATGTGATTGGGTAGAGACCTCAGTTTCTTACAATGAAATATTGCTAAAGAGGTAAGATTGGGGAGGGGCAATTCTTGGTCTGTGAAAGACTCCAACTCATCACAGAATTGTATGCTCAATTGAGTGAGATGGAAGAGGTTAAGTAGGGAAGGCAGTGATTGTATTCTGCAATTTTCAAATGCAAGTGTTTTAAGATAGGTAGGAAACTTGCCAGTTGGAAAGGATGTGATAGAAAATTGCAGTACCGACAAATCCTCAAGATGGGAGTAGGGCATCTCCCTTGCATCACACTGCATGATTCTTTCGAGACACCAATATCCATACTCTAATTCTTTACATCCATCAATCCTCAATTCCTTGAGCGTGGCAGGCAACTTCCCCCTAGGAAATGATTTGAGTGATGGACAATCTTCTATCAACAACTCTTCTAGAAGGCACTGATTGCTATTGTTGCAATTCATCATCCCATCTGGAAGTGACTCCATAGAATAACAACTTTGAATTGTAAGACTGTTGAGAGTGTACGGAAAAATGCCTTTCTTTCCCTCCACCAATGACACAAGCAGCGTACACTGGACGATCTTCAAACACTTTAGATTAGCTAGTTTGTCTAAATCAACACCATCTTGCAATAAGTACATCAGTTCACAGCAATTTTCAATTTCCAGATCCTCAAGTGCTCCAAAGGCCTCTACAAATGCTTTCTGTAAACCGACAAGGCCTGATATTTTGTGAATTTTCAAGATCGTGAGGGAGGGGCAATTAGGCACCATTCTGAAAATCACCTCGTCACAATCTTCAACTTTCAATTCGCGAAGAAATGGAAGCATTTCAGGCAAATTTGTTAATTGTGGACAATAGGAAATTTGAAGCTTTTTGAGGGATGGAAGGAAACTGGGCAATTTCCCAATTAACATAGGACAGTTTTCCAGCGTAAGCTCAGCCAGCTTAGGAAATTTTCCTCCTGGTTCTTCATTGAGACCATTAGACGAATCCCAATGCTCCCACTCCAACAGACCCCCTAGGTACAGAGTCTCCAAAGATGGAAAATTCTCAACAGTCATTCCTCTCAACTTATTCATCCCTTGTATCCTCAAATGCTTAAGAGCAGGTAGTTTTTCAAGCGATGGCAATGATGTGCTTTTACGACAACCACTTAACGTTAGCTTCACCATTTTAGAGAAAGACGGATCCCCAACCCACAATGGAAATTCTGTACCACCATATGAGATAATTGAAAGCATTTCTAGACTTCTATGTGGCTCTAGTGAACTGAGGACTTTTTTCTCGTGGCTTTCATTTCGAGCAACATGGAAATTGTAATTCCATCTCAATGCTAATTCAGCTAAGCCATGCCTCTCCTTTAGATTCGCCATCTTTGCATCTCCAATATTTGTAACGTTATGCAACCCTTCAATATGAAGTTGCCCTTGGAGATTTGGCAGTCTCATCAACTCTCCTATCCCAAGTCCAGTGCCACCTTGAATAACAAACTTAGGCATGAAGCGGAGATTTTTCAATTTACATATCTCTAATGGAATCTTTAGCAAATAATATGTATCATTTATATCAAGGTGCTGCAAATTGATTAGATTGCCGATCCATGCTGGCAACTCCAGAAGTCTTCTGCAGCCACATAATATCAACGTCTGCAAGTTCAACATTCCATCCAATGATTCAGGTAGCCTTTCAATTGAAGTGTGCGACAAGTTAAGATAGCGCAAATGCTTCAAGGCACCAATAGATCTTGGCAACTTTCTTATAGTATAACGAGCAAGTGATAGTGCCCTTAAGCATTTTAACTTTGGTACCAAGTCATCTAACACGTTACTTGATAAGTAGTTCGGTAATCCATATGATGACCTTGGAATTGCCAGGAATGTCCGCAAACTCTCCATTTCAAAGAAGGGTTTAAACCTTTGTGAGGTGTCATATCGGTGAGAAGTGAACGACAAATGGCGAACCTTTGCATATGACGTTGCATCACTTGACTTCTTATCCTCCAAATGAAAGCATATTTCTCCACAAACAGACTGAGCGAGATCACTTATGAGGTCGTGCATTACATACCGTGATTTCCTGTTGCTACATTCTTGGAAAAGTGATCTTGATAATAAATCCTTAAAATATTTGAGGCCCAAATCTTTTCCTTGCTTCTTTTGCTCTGTTTTCTGCAGAAAACCCTCTGCCATCCAGAGCAAAACCAACTCATTTTCATCGAATTCGTAGTCTTTTGGAAAAATTGCACAATAAGCAAAACATCTCTTCAAATGGAAAGGAAGGTGAAGATAGCTCAATCTCAGAGCTGAGAGAATGACACTTTCTCCTTCAGATATCTCCCATATGTCACTGTTTAATATATCTTCCCAATCTTCAAGATTTTGTTTGTGGCGTAGAAGTCCTCCAAGGGTCTTTGCTGCCAAAGGCAATCCCTTACACCTCCGAACTATCTTTTGCCCTGCTTCCTTCAGATCCGGGTTTGCGTCAAAATTTTCTGCATCCAGAGCATGTTGGGCAAAGAGGCATAGACATTCATCATATGGAAGTTCTTTCAACATATAAGGATCAGTACAACGTATCCTTAATGCAACATCTTCTCCACGAGTTGTGATGATGATTTTACTTCCTGGTGCTCCTGCAGCGAAAGGAGCACAAAGTGTAGTCCAATCCTCGTAGTTATGTTGCCAGACATCATCTAGAACAATGAGAAACTTCTTGCCATGCAACTTCTCGATCAATTGTTCTTGAAGGAAATTTAAATCATCTGCTTCATGACATCTTCCTCGGAGTATTGATTTTGTTAGCCTGGTTGTGTCAAAATCATCAGAAACACAAACCCAAGCTTTATAGTCAAACTCAAGCCTCTTATCATTATAGACGAATTGAGCGAGAGTAGTTTTACCAATACCTCCCATGCCAACTATTGGAATCACAGAGTACCGAGAGTTGGTGGGTGCACTTTTCATTAACAACTCAACCAAATCATCCTTGGCCTTTTCCCTCCCATACACCTTAGGTTCCTTCACCAGTGATGTTGTCTGCACTCTTCGGTTTGCTTTGTTGGATCTCCCTATAACATTTATGTCCAAGCCAAGATCACTTTTCTCTTTCATGATATCTTCCCATCTGGCAGCGATCTTTTGCAGCTTAGGGCTGCTAAGCATAGCAGAACTTGGTTGCAGATCAGCAAGAAATGTTGAAGGGAGCTCTTGCACTGTACTTGTGATGGCTTGAGACTCTGCACTTTTTAACTTTCTTGTCAAGGCTTCTGTTTGATATTCGTCAAGGATGTCCTCCACGTCATAAGCCAACTCTCTGAGCTTGCTGAGCCAATATTTCATAGCCTGGTTTGTCAGTGGTTTCTGTTCTGCATCATCAAGCATTGCATTAATTAGCAACAATCTTGATTCCCACTCCGACATCAACTTTCCCAACAGTGGCTGGAGGGCATCAAAAGGATCAGCTTTTGCTACTTCATCGTTCTGTACTTGCAAAGAAGTTGAAATTGTGCCACTATTCTTCATAGACAAAGCGTGAATCGCACCCCAACTATTTTCAATCACTGGACCCACTTCATCTGCTAGCAGCTGTATTTCTGCTCCTCTAGTCTCATGTTCCACAACTGGAGGCCTCTCAGGAGTGATACAGCTTCTCTGAATGGGCTGCGATGTTTCTCTGGTCCTATTTTCTATCTGAACCCCTGCTTCGGCACTTGATAAATTTCTCTCTTCCATTAGCATCCTTTCCGCATCTCTTATAAGATTTGCAATTTCGTTGTTCTGTTCTTGTGGAGAAGTTGAGGTTGCATAGCCCACCTCATTATCGCTTGAACTGGGCATGGTCTTAAGCCTTTTATTTGCACCATCAGTTGCTAGAAAAGCTTCTTCTTGTACATCTCTGGGCACTTGTCGGCAAATTGCAACACCATGCCCTTTAACTCCTGAAAAATGCCATCTGATCCTCGAAATCGAAGTAGTTGCAGCAAATATTTGCCCACAAAACTTACACTTAAAACGACCATCACTCATCTCCTCAACATGAGCCCGAAATTGCTGATCAGTTGGAGCCATTTTTCTCCTTCTTCTTCAGTGGCCCTAAAGACAAACCAGATTTGTTAAAATATTGAATAAAAATGAATGTTGAAGGAATTAGGGAAAAGAGAGAGAGAGAGAGAGGCTAAATGTAAAACAAGAAGTTTGAACTAATTCTTTTGTTTAGAGGTTATAACAAAAGAAACTTAAATAAGAGATGGAACTATTAGCTTAGAGTTATCATTACCTGTTTGAAACTGAAGAAACTTGGTGGAACCCTAACTAAGCTGGTTAAGCTTTGTGAAACCTGAAAGCAATCTGGCAAATGCAGAGCAATAATTGAAAATATTAGTTTATGGCATGACTTTTTTTTTTTTTTTTTTAATACCGACTGATCGTATATATTAAGAGCAAAAAACTGATTACTTGCAAACTAATCAATGTTAAGCACTAACAATTCAATGAGACATCATTGAAATCCTATGATCTAAGTAGAAAATGAAAGAACAAAAAGAACGTTATTAACATGTTTAGCCTGAGAAATTAAGACAATGAAGTTGGAATTATTATTTTGTGCATCACCTCTTTAAATCTGCAAAGAGTTTGGAACTCTATTAATAATGATGGTTGATGTTGGAGAACCTGAAAGTAACCTGGCAAATGAAGAGCAATAGTTAAGAGCAGAATCCGACTAACAGTACTTTCGAAACTACGAAGTGAGCAGAAACTAATTAAAATGTTTAGGATGAGAAACTAAGAGTTCTAACATGAAAATATTTTAGTTGCGAGCTACCAATATTACCTGTTTGAATCTGAAGAGAGCTTGGTAAAGATGGTCTATGGTGCTGAAAAGTAACCGTGAAAATGATGAGATACTGATTAATATTCTACAGAAACCAATGGTATAGCAAAACGGGAGGAGGCTAGAGATTATGCTAAACAAAGACTTTGAAAAGAGAGGTCAAAGATACCAGAGTCTATACTGTGGAAAACTAAGAAAAGAGAGATGGATTTGCTTGCATGTTGATTCAAAGTAATGAAAAACAAGAAGGAAAAAGAGAAGATAAAATAAAAAAAACTTCGTAGAGAGTAGAAGAAAGCTCAGAGGATTGCAGAAAGTGAAAAAACAAGGAAAGAGATTACTGTACTGCGTAGTGATTTGACTTAGCAAGAGGATTCGTTTCGAAGACAGAGAAAAAAGAGGAAAAAAGGGAAGGAATCGGCAACTTTTACTTGCTTTCACACTTGCTTTCCAACACAGAACAGAGGAATGATGACCCACCGTCGTTAGTGGGGGGTGTACAGAACATTGATCTGAAGTGAAGTTCTTACATTTCACAATTGCTTCATAGTTCTGCACAACCACAAAGAAAGAAAGAGAGCAAATTCGTGGGAACAGCCCATGAAATCAATACTACTAAAACAGAAAAATTTCTCTTTTTTTCAGAACAAACCATGCAAGGATGATTTAAAACATTGTTAGTCTACTTGGATGGCCTTCAGGTAATAAAAATGTTAAAGATTAATAATCTGGTCATTTTATTAATTTTTTTCACTAATCCCATTTCTTTACTCTTAATTAAGGTTTTAATTTTGTCCCTCTACCTAAATTTTCTAATAACTGCATCAATTTTTTTCCACAGATGCACAACATTTTTTTTCAAAAAAAATCCCAAAAATATCTGGAAAAAAGAATAAAAATCTCAAAATGCCCTTTTTTTTTTCTCAACCTTTATGTATAAAAACAAATAAGTAATTTTATCCCGTAATCTTTTTTTTTTTTTTTTTGGCTTTCACTTAAATTCAAACCCAAAATTAATCTCAAAATGCATAGGAAGGAACATATTAAAAAAAAAAATTTATTTCAGAAATTTATTATAAAAATTTATTTCAAATCCAAACCTCTTTTTTTTTTTTTTGAAAATTTATTTCATTCCTATTAGAAAGTTAACATTTTTTTTTTTTTCGGGTTTGGATATGAAAGAAATTTTCAAAATAAATTTTTGAAATAAATAAAAAAATTTTGCTCTTGTTCCTTCTTATATATAAAAAAATTTCCTTTTTGGTTTGAATTTGAAAGAAAGTAAAAAAAAAAATTTGAGGGTTGAAAATAATTATTTATTTCTATACATAAAGGTTGAGAAAAAGAAGAGAATTTTGGAATTTTTTTATATTTTTAGATTTTTTTGAATTTTTTAAATTTTTTGATAATTTTTTTTTTTTAAAAAAAAAGCCACATATCAGCATCTTATGTATCTGTAGCCGAAAATTGATATAGTCGTCAGAAAATTTAGACAGAAGAATAAAATTAATACATAAATTAAGAATAGAGGAATATGCTTATTGAAAAAATTAATAGAAGAATTTGATTAAAATAAATAAAATAATACAAGGATATGTTGGACCTTTACCCAATAACAATAAAACTAGTTGGTTACTATGACGTAAACAAGACTTTATTATTTAGCCCAATAGACTATTGGGCTGCCGTAAACCTCAGACAATTGTGGTCTGTCTATAGTCCAACTAGCATTTTAGCTTTTGGTATCCTCTTGGATCCAGAGACCATCAACTCATCGAGCATTGAGAATTGGACATAGCATAATTTCTTGTAAAATATAAATTAGTCCCTCTATTTTTAAGAAAAAATTATTTGATTTTTTTTAAAACATTAATTATTTGGTTCATTAGCTATTGTTCACCATGTTTAATTTAATATTATTTTATTTCATAAAATTTCATTTTTCTCATCAATTCTTCAATTTTTTTCATTAAAAAAAAAATTAAAAGAACCAAAAGGATTAACAATAAATTTAAAAATATCAAAGACTAAATAATTAGTGTTTAAAAAAATGGATTAATTCATTTGTTTGATAAAAATAAAGGTATTAATTTATAATTTACTCCATAATTTCTTGTTCCAAGGAAAAAAAAGTGTATTTTAATTAAATAATTTTTCTTCAATAATATTGATTTAATGATATAATATGATGAGGTGATAGTACACAACTATGTCACATAAGACACCCATTAAGTTATGTTGTTAATTAAGGGTAAATATTGAGTAATTCAGGTGAAAAATTGTCCAATTATCAGAATTACTCCATTTGTGCCCAACGGCCAAATTTTGAGAGAGAAAAAAATAGAAACTCACTCATTGTTAGTTTTAAAAATACTTAAATAAAAAATAAAATATAGAATTTCAGCCTCGTTAGTTTTAAAAATGTATAGAAAAAAACAAAAATAAAATATATAATTCAAGCCTAAAATTTATAAGAAATTTTTCCTCAAATATATCTTTAAATTAATAATTTTTTTAAAAAAATGAATTAGAAATCTTGAACTAGATTGGAGGGATGCGCCAGGCTACTGCAGTAGTGCAACGCAAAGGCGACGTATGAGGACCCCAGCAGCAAGCTACTATGATGGGCCCTCCCCCTTAAAAAATAAATTTAATATTGGGTTGACCATTGGCCCACATATCAGATATTAAAATCAAAAGTATTTGATGTGCTATCATCTTAGCCCAATAATCATACGTTAGTAGAATCCATTGTAAAAATTATTCATAAGATCGACTCGCGTATGAGAATAAAACACTATTTTCGCCAAGTGTGTTTTGATTTTGTTTTCTGTTTTTTGTTTTTGTCTTTTTCCGTTGCAATGACATTTTCAAATTATAAAGAAAGATAACCACTATCTGATCTTTGCCAGGATTCTTTTACCGGATAACTTCAATTTTACAGGAGTTCATTTGGACATTGAATGATTAACATGGGAGATTTACTCTTTCCCTTCCTCTGCTTGTTGTTATTATTATTTGCATTAAATTCGAGTGTCTAGGCTAAGGGTAAGATTAAGTTTGATTGTGTGTTGTTTTAGGACCCCATCAAGCATTTGAGGGAATGGGTTTAAAGTAAAGGACTAGTAACTTGGGTGTTTGCTAGGGCTTAAGGTATTGGTTTTTGTTATTGCTTCTACCAGGCTCAAATCTAAGCTTACCTATAGGGGCTATTTTTTTCCCTTTTCTTTTAGATCTCATTCTTGTAACAATTCTTATGTCCAGTTTGATTGACCTTTTGCAGATGTTTTCAAAAAGGAATGCACCATGTGTCTGGTATTTTGTTTGTGTGTTTTCCACAATCCTTCTTTCTAGAGGGATGTGTGTGGACTAAGGATTAAACCATACATTACCCTTTTTTCCTGCTTGTTGCCTTGTTTGATGTTACCTTATGTTCAATTGTTTAGCCTAGGTTTCAGTTTGTGTTTTTTTTTTCTGGGACCATGGAGTTGAACAATGAGATTATTCTTCGTTGCATGAGTTGACCGAGTTCATTAATTCTTAATTCTTTCTTTCATCTCACATTGTTGGATAATTATATTGGTGCAATATAGCTATGGTCTAAGTTAATTTATATTCTCCCAGGGCCTCTTCCAACGTCCTAGGTATTACTATACGTCCTTGCACGACAGAAGTTCACTGTTCTTGACAATTATTGCTCTTCTTCAAATCCTGCTTCATATTTTATGCGCGTTTCAATTGAATGTGTCAAGAAAAGTTGTTGTTGTCTAGGAACTGAATGCTTGACAGAAACAGAGCTTATGGGAATAATAAGAGTTTTCGCCATACATGATACTCTCAAAACTTGCAGTGAACTAAGTTCCTCTTTAATTCTGTTTCTTACTGCCTTAGTTAATTTTATTTGCATTTTAATTGACATTTACAGTTTTCTCTGTTCAAAATGAATTCATGGACTCAGACTAACAAGGGTTGCCTTTGGAGTATGCATGCTATTTTACAAATTCTAATGCAGGGTGTGCTTTACTTTGGTTTGTGGGTTCTTCATTTTTTTGGCAGAACTTCTGTTATTAGAAGTGATTGATTATATGGTCTATGTTGCTATATCTCTGGCGGCCTAGTTTCTGATATTAATTGATTTCTAGTGTCATGGGTTAAGATTGCTTTTGGTTATATGGAATCAAATCGGCTAGTTGGTTAGGTAAATATGGTATTCCCTTGTATCTCTAGCCTTCTGATGGTTATTTGCTCCTTAGGAAGTGCTGGTTATCTCCTGACTTGTGTACATGTCAAAAACGAAGTTGTTATGGTTGAAATTCTCCGTCCATGGCCGGTGTTTTGTACGAATGTGCTTTGTTTTCTGGTTTCAGATTGTGGTATTTTAACCAATAATCTGCAATTGCTGTTCTTAATAGAGCTAGAGTTTTGAAAATTATGCAGCAAAATTCCATTTAAGGGCATTCATCTTCCAAGGGTTTTGTATATGCTGGATTCTGTGCTAGCTTCTATGATGTGCTTGGGCCAGTGACTGCTTCCAAGAGTTGGTTTTGGCATGCATGTTTCTCCGTGTGTGTGGTTGTATGCATGTATACACGCAGCTCACAGCCAGTCTCAAGCCGGTGCGAGGAGGACAGGTGTTTTCAAAGAATAATATAAGACGATTCAATTATTTGCTCACGGTGCACCACAACTATCAGTAGTTCTTCTTCTTTATTTCTGCTGCTTTGTTATATTCTTTCCTATGGTTTTTCTAAAACGTAGATTAGGGAGTGCGATGTGATGTGTAACCTTTGTTTCTAATCGTAGGTTTATCAGCTGGACTGGATATTGTACATTTCAGTATTCAATCTTTGTATTCTCAATTTTGCTGTCGGAACACAGCTCAAGAAGCTACTTCATAAGTGAGCCATTTCTTGATTTTCTGGCTTGCTCTATATGCTACAGGGATGCTTTCATTACATCAGTATGACTCCTACTCTGTTGGACTTGTAACTTCAAATCTATTGAACTCGTGCATTTTTTAAAAACAGAAAGATTGAAGGTCCCAGACTGCACGTTACAGGAAGAGTCTCAAAAATTTGGTTCCAAGTGAAGTGTCTTCAAAATAAATTTAAAGACTTGCATGCTTCTATGTAAAAGAGGAGAGAAATGCTGGTAAGCCAAAAACCAGCTAGTGAACAGCAACACACAAGCCAACAACAGAACTGGCCAGTATTTTGCCTCTCCTAACTCCTAAGCTTTCTTGTTCATAGAAATTTGACAACCTAAAGCTTCTTCTCTTAGCCTTTCATGATCTGAAACAGGAAGCAACACTCCTACCAAGACGCAAAACAGCAAGAATTGTTCATACGTGCTTTGCTAGCCAAATACTCCATAGAAATATTATTATAACTTCATGCTCGTATAGAAGAGAGTTCAGACCAAGCTTCTATTCCTTAGAAATTATTGAAACACAGTGCCTACGACCATGAAACACAGCAGTTTCTGAAAATCAGGTACTGGTTTAAACTAGGGCGAATATTCTATGGAAAAAAATGGATGCTTAAGTTAAAACTTTAGCGAACACAACATACCTTCGTGAGGTTATATCCATGGGTGTACGTGTCTGGATTCTGGCTAAAATATTGCTAGTCCTCCTTCCTAACTGCAGAGAGAATTGATTCTAATCATTAGGTTAGATCTATAGTGGCAAAGCTCAACAGGATATTATAGAAATAAAATCAGAATCTGCAGAGCATAGTTAATGTACGAAAGTTCAGAATCTGTAGACAAGGCTACCTGTTTGTCCGTGTGAAATTAGACATAGTAGCACTATGTTCCAGTTTCAACATTTTCTGTCAGCATAACTTAATATAAGTAGAATATATCCTTCTGACTTTGGCTTGGAATGGAGTATGGAACTGAATCAAGTCTACACAGTTCCCAATTTGGCTTGGATTTGAGATTCTTAAAATCCAAGAGGACATGAGACCTGGACAACTGACAGCATTAAAGTTCACAATAAGTTTATTACAAGTTAAGGTTATTGTCATTCTATCTGACACTTGATCTCAAATTCTTGAATCACTGCTAAGGTTTTGAGTATGTAACACAAGTAGATATACACTCAAAGGAAACTTTGTTTGAATGAAGTTTTATTTGCTCCTGTCACAAAGTCCTTAAGTTTGAAAGTCTGTAGTAGAAATGCAGTTTCAGAGGCCAATTGCAAAATGCATCCAAGAACAATCAATTGATTTAGGGTTTCGTCCATTCATATGTTCATTTCAAGAGGCAGAAAAACTTAAAGAGCAAGACTGCATTCACTACTGGAAAGGATGCATCAGCTTGAAACTCAGCAAATTATGCTTACATCTGAAAACAAGAAAACTTATATGCTCATATGGAACATGGGGAAGGAGCAGAGAGCAAAACCTCAAGTTGTACTATGAAATGCCACCTGCTGCAAGAAGTGAGAAGACACTAAGGAACACTAGACATAGGCATTCATGATTAAAAGGAACAAGGTAGATAAATGAGCTGCTGCAAGAGGTGACATAGAATTTCTCAGAAAGGCATCTGAAAGATTACAACCCTTTCAATTGTTTCTAAGCAATGAAACTTAAGGATTCAAGCGAGATATTTTAGCAAAGCAGAGACTCTGTTGGTGGAAGAACTTAACTGTTCCAATATAATAAGCGAGTTCCAAGCAGGCCTCCTCCTGAAGCAAGTGCTCAAACTCAAGCCATCAAAACATTTCTGGGGTAAGTCTATCCGTCCTTCAAGTCTTATTTAGCTAGCATGCCTCCCTAGCTTAAGCCACATCGAAGTCCATCATCCCTGTTATTGTTCAGTTGATCGGATGGTTAACTGGCAGAATTGGTCAATGAATAATAAAAGTTATTCTCTCTAGAATGCTTGAGGTAGTAGTCAGAAAGGATTATAACCTGAAAGTATATTTCAACCTGTGCATAACCAGTTTTGGCACAAGCTAAATAGAGTTGTGATTTTAGTTAAATCATAATCAAAGGAGTGAAACATAAGTAATTAAGTAAATGAAGATAAAGAGGGACTAGAGGCCAGACTAAGATTGATAACCATGAAAGAGTTGAAGTTTTTTTTTTTTTTTTTTAAGCTAACGGTGTTAAATCACTTTCGAAAGGTAATTTCAATTTTATAATATCTCAAAAGAGTCTATTATAATTTATTTATTTTTATTTTACAAATTTTTTAATTGAATTCAAAAGTGGAAATATGAATTTTGCTAAGATTTTATTGAAAATATTCACTCATAAGTGGTCAAGATAGTATAAATACCATTCAAAATTTTAAAAATTTAAATTTAGCAAGAAACAATTTTGCTGTTAAAAGATTAATTATGAATATAATTAATGAATGGGGAATTACAAAATAGTAAGTAAGAGGTTTTTTTTAAAAAAAATAAAATAAATGTTCTATAGCATATGAATTTGCCTAAAAACAATTGAATATTGTAAAAAAGATGTAGCAATTAATGCAGTTTTTTTTATATTTTTATCATTGTGCAGGGGGGCAAAAAAAGGGGAAAAGATTAGAAAATGAAGTACGGTGATGCAGTAAAGAAAAGAAACGATTTTTTATGTCAAACAAACGAAGGAAGAATTACCTTATTCGCTTTTGGCTTTTTGGGTAGACTACAACTTGACGGATGTGCGCAATGATGGGCCAATAATCCCCTTCCTCTTTTAAGCACCTTTCTCCCAGAAGAGGACAATTCAAGATTTGTAGATTTCTAAGTGTGGCAGGGAAGCCCTCCTTTGGCAAGACTTGGAGTTCAGGACAATCCCAAAACGTTAATGCTTCAAGAGAGGTGAGGTGTTGGATGCCACTGGATATGGATTTGAGTTTCTTTTGATTATGAATATGGAGAGAAGTTAGCGAAGTGGGAAGCAGTAGACCATCATCATCTGGAAAGCAATCCTCATCTGTTGT
Source organism: Dovyalis caffra (assembly GCA_963924115.1). Lineage (NCBI taxonomy): Eukaryota > Viridiplantae > Streptophyta > Magnoliopsida > Malpighiales > Salicaceae > Dovyalis > Dovyalis caffra. The sequence continues at coordinate 1,081,437 of CAWUPB010000913.1, read as the reverse complement.
ATCGGAGATTTCGAGACGTTTAAGAGATGTGAGTGTATGGAGTCTCCACTCTGATATTGGTTGTCTCAGATTCTCCACTCTCAATAAATTTAGCTTAGGAGGCAAACCCGTTTCCGGAAAGGACACCAGACCGTAGCAATTTTTGATCATTAATTGTCGAAGGCTGTCCATGTGATTGGGTAGAGATCTCAATTTCAGACAATCAAATATTTCTAAAGAGGTAAGACTGGGCAATTCCTGATCTGAGAATGACTCCAACTCATTACAGAATTCTATTTTCAATCGAGAGCGATGGGAGAGGTTATGCAGGGAAGGCAGTGATTGTATTCTTCTGCAGCGGGAAAATTCAATTGTTTTAAGAGAAGTAGGAAACTTGCCAGTTGGAAAGGATGTAATGGAGAATTTGGATACCCGCAAATACTCAAGATGGGCATCACACTGTATAATTCCTTCTAGAAACCTATACTCAGACTCTAATTCTCGACATCCATTAAAAATCAATTTCTTGAGCGTGGTAGGCAACTTCCCCGTAGGAAGTGATTTGAGAGATGGACAGTTTTCTATCACCAACTCTTCTAGAAGGCACTGATTGCTATTGTTGGTGTTGCTACTCATCACTGCCATCATCCCATGAGGCAGCGAGTCCATAGAATCACACCATCTCATTTCAAGCCTTTTGAGAGAGGACGGCAAAATGCCTCTCTCTCCCTCCACCAATGACACAAGCTGCTTACACAAGAAGATACTCAAACTTTTTAGATTAGCAAGTTTGTCGACATCAACTCCATCTTGCCACAAGTACTTCAGCTCACGGCATTCTTCAATTTTCAGATCCTCAAGAGCTACTAAGGCCTCTAAAAATGCTTCAGGTAAAACCACAAGGCCTGAAATTCCACTAATTTCCAAGGTCGTGAGGGAGGTGAAATTAGGCACCATTCTGAAAGTCACCTCGTGAAGAGATGGAAGCATTTCAGGTAAATTTGTTAATTGTGGACAACGGGAAATGTGAAGCTTTTTGAGGGATGGAAGGCACCTGGGCAATTTCCCAATTAACTTAGGACAGTTTTGCAGTGTAAGCTCAACCAGCTTAGGAAATTTTCCACCAGCTGGTTCTTCATTGAGACCATCAGACCCGTACCATTGCTCCCACTCCAACATATCCCCTATGTACAGAGTCTCCAAAGATGGAAAGTTCACAACAACAATTCCTCTCAACTTATCCATCCCTTCTATGATCAAATGATTAAGAGCAGGAAGTTTTTCAAGTGATGGCAATGATGTGCTTTTACGACAACGACTTAACTTTAGCTTCATCAATTTAGAGAAAGAGGGATCCCCAACCCAGGATGGAAATTCTGTACCACCATATGAGATAATTGAAAGCATTGCTAGACTTCTATGTGGTTCTAGTGAGCTGAGGACTTGTTTCTCATGGCTTTCATTTCGTGCATCATGGAACTTTGAACACCATCCCAATGCTAATTCACCTAAGCCATGCCTCTCCTTTAGATTCGCCATCTTTGCATCTTGAATATTTGTAACGTTATGCAAGCCCTCAATATGAAGTTGCCCTTGGAGATTTGGAAGCCTCGTCAACCCTCCTATCCCAAGTCCAATGCCATCTCCAATAACAAACTTAGGCATGAAGCAGAGATTTTTTAACTGACATATCTCTAATGACATCTTTTTCAAACAAGGTGTATCATTTATATCAAGGTGCAGCAAATTGATTAGATTGCCGATCCATGCTGGCAACTCCACAAGAAATCTACAGCCACACAATAGCAATGTCTGCAAGTTCAGCAGTTCACCCAATGATTCAGGTAACTTTTCAATTGAAGTGTAAGACAAGTTAAGACAGCGCAAATGCTTTAGGACACCAATAGATCTCGGCAACTCTTTGAAAATGTAAGAAGCTAGTGATAGTGCCCTTAAGCATTTTAACTTCGGTACCAAGTCATCAAACGCCTTATTTGATAAGCTGGACCACGCACGTGGTGAATTTGGAATTTTCAGGAATGACCGCAAACTCTCCATTTCATTGACGGCCTTAAACCTTTGTGAGGTGTCATGCCAGTGAGAAGCGAACGACAAATGGCGAACCTTTGCATATGATGTTGCTCCACTTGACTTCTTATCATCCAGACAAAAGCATATTTCTCCACTAACAGATTGAGCAAGATCACTTATGAGGTCATGCATTACATACCGTGATTTCCTGTCCCCGCCCTCTTGGAAAAATGATCTTGATAATAAATCCTTAAAATATTTGTGGCCCAAGTCTTTACCCTGCTTCCTTTGCTCTGTTTTCTGCAGAAAGCCCTCTGCCATCCAGAGCAAAACCAACGCCTCCTCGTCGAATTCGTAGTCTTTTGGAAAAATTGCACAATAAGCAAAGCATCTCTTCAGATGGGAAGGAAGGTGAAGATAGCTCAATCTTAGAGCTGAGAGAATGGCATTTTCTCCTTCAGATAACTTCCGTATGTCACTGTTCAATATATCTTCCCAATCTTCAAGGTTTTGTTTATGGCGTAGAAGTCCTCCAAGGGTCTTTGCTGCCAGAGGCAATCCCTTACACCTTCTTACTATCTTTTGCCCTGCTTCTTTCAGATGTGGATTTGCGTCAAAATTTTCTGCATCCAGAGAATGTTGGGCAAAGAGGCATAGACATTCATCATATGAAAGTTCTTTCAACATATAAGGATCAACAGAACGTATCCTTAAAGCAACATCTTCTCCACGAGTTGTGATAATGATTTTACTTCCTGGTGCTCCTGTGGCAAAAGGAGCACAAAGTGTAGTCCAATCCTCGTAGTTATGATCCCAGACATCATCTAGAACAATGAAAAACTTTTTGCCATGCAACTTCTCCTTCAATTGCTCTTGGAGCTCATTTAAATCATGAGTTTCCCATCTTCCCCGGAGAATTGATTTCGTTAGTCTGGTAATGTCAAAATCATCAGACACACAAACCCATGCTTTGTAGTCAAACTTCACCCTCGTATCATTGTAGACGAATTGAGCGAGAGTTGTTTTCCCAATCCCGCCCATCCCAACAATTGGAATCACAGAATACGGAGAGTTGCTTGGCTCGTCTTTCATCAATAATTGAACTAAATCCTCTTTGGTGCTTTCCCTCCCATACACCTTAGGTTCCTTGACCAGTGATGTTGTCTGAGCTCTCCAGTTCGCTTTGTTGGACCTCGCTAAAACATTTATGTCCAAGCCAAGATCATTTTTCTCCTTCATGATATCTTCCCATCTGGCAGCAATCTCCTGTAGCTTGGGCCCATTAGGCATACCAGCACTTGGTTGCACTGTACTTGTGCTGGCTTGAGATTCTGCACCTTTTAACTTGCTTGTCAAGGCTTCCGTTTCAAATTCGTCCAGTACGTCCTCCACGTCATAAGCCAAGTCTCTGAGCTTGTCGAGCCAGATTTTCATAGCCTGATTTGTCAGCTGCTTCTGTTCTGCATCATTGAGCATTGCGCGAACTTGCAGCAATCTTGATTGCCACTCCGAGATAAGTTTTCCAACCAGAAGCTGAAGAGCAGCCAAGGGATCAGCTTCTGCTTCTTCATCCTTTTGTGCTTGCAAAGAAGTTGAAATTGAAGTATTTGCCTCATTGATCAAGACAGGATCCTTCAGCGATAAAGCTAACACCTAAGCCCAACTATTTGGTGTTGCTAAATCCAGTAGATCTGTTGTCTGCACAGCTGCTCCTCTAGTCTCATGTTCCACAACTGGAGGCCTCTCAGGAGTGATTCTCTGACTGGGCTGCGGTGTTTCTTTGGTCCTGTTTTCTATCTGAACGCCTGCTTCAACACTTAATAAATTTCTCTCTTCCATTAGTATCCTTTCTGCATCCCTTGTCAGATTTGCATTTTCGTTGTTCTGTTCTTGTGGAGAAGTTGATGTGGCATAGCCCACCTCATTATTGCTTGAACTGGGCATGGTCTTAAGTCTTTTGTTTGCACCATCAGTCGCTAGAAAAGCTGCTTCTTGAAGATCTCTGGGGACTTGTTGGCAAATTGCAACACCACGCCCTTTAACTCCTGAAAAATGCCATTTGATCCTCGAAATCGAAGTACGTGCAGCAAATATATGCTGACAAAAATTACACTTCAAACGACCATCACTCATCTCCTCAACATGAGACCGAAATTGCTGATCAGCTAGAACCATTTTTCTTTGTTCTTCAGTGGCCCTAAAGACACAAACCAGATTTGTTAAAATATTGAATAAAAATTAAAGTTGAAATAATTGGAATAGAAAAGGCTAAATGTAAAACAAGAGGTTTGAACTGATTCTTTTGTTTAGTGATTATACTAAAAGAAACTTAAATAAGAGAGTGAACATGCATGGAATTATTAGCTTAGAGATATCATTACCTGTTTGAAACTGCAGAAACTTGGTGGAACCCTAACTAAGATGGTTAAACTTTGTGAAACCTGAAAGCAAGCTGGAAAATGCAGAGCAATAATCGAAAACATTAGTTTATGGCATTAAATTTATTTTTTTCAGTAATTGTATATACGAAGAGCAAAAATTTGATTGCTTGCAAACTATATAATCATCTTTAAGCTCTAACAGCTCAATGAATAAAAAGACACTGACTGAAATGTTTAGCCTGAGAAATTAAGACAATGAACATGGAATTTATTAGTTTGGTGCATTACCTCTTTATATCTCCAAAGAGAAGAGAGCTTGCAACTCATAATAATGGTTAGCAGAATATGAAGGGTGGAAAAGTAAGCTATTCAAGAATACTTTTCAAACCACCAGGTACATGGCTAAGAGATACAGAGCTTAAAAGAAACCTGTTTTCTATTTTTTTTTTCCCCCCTCTTTGTAACTACAGAGCTTAAAGGAACTTAAAAAGTTGCCAAATTTTTTACCAAACAAGAAAAATAATGAAGGAATCAAAGCTTAGCCTTAGCATAGCCGTAGTTTCAAGTCTGTGATCAAGAAATCATCTTAGCAGAACAACATGAAAAAAAATGAAAAGAAACTAATTAAGACAATACATATGGACTTATTAGTTTTTAGCATTACCTCTAACTGTTTGAATCTGCAGAGAGCTTGGAACCCTTAATTAAAGATGGCCAAAGCTGTTGAACTTAACTTTGAAAATGAAAATTACTGACTGATATCTTACAGAAACTGGTGTTAGCTTCCGTAGCTGACAGCACAAGAAGACTCTAGAGAGAAGTAACAACGAGGGATCCTATGGTTTTTTTTTGCTAGGCAAGGACTTTGAAGGAAGAGAAAGATCGCTCAGAGATTAAGAAGTACGGAAACAAAGAAAAGAAAATGAAAGAGGAGGAATAAAGAGAAGTCAACTCTGAGAAATATTTAGGGTTTGAAGATGAGAAATTGCAGAGAGGAGAAAGAAGAAGAGATCGAAGGAATGCTATTAGATTGTAAAGTGGTGAAAGAAGAAGAAAATAAAATTATATTAAATCAGCAGTCATTGACCCTCCTGAGTTTCAAGTGTTAATCAGAACCATCAAATGGTAGACAAGTTGTAAATAAAATTAATCAGCACCATCAAGTGGTAGACAAGTTGTAAATAAAAATAATTGTATCAGAAGTCATTAATGAATTGTCATCAACAAAAATACTGTTGAACAAAAAGCTCAAAGGTCTAAATTTCTCTGGGTTTTGCTACTTCAGATGGCTTGCACCCTTTTTGGCTTTAGACCACCGAGTCCTGAAAAGAAATTGCTGCTCTAAATCTTCACTTTAGACCCAATTTTTTCCTATGACTTTGACAACATTAAATCCTCCTAGCCTCTCATGATCTGACAGAAAACGCAAGAGTCTTCCTGATAGGGAGAACAGCTAGCAATTATCGAATGTTTAATTTCTGGAACAGAGTTTTCAATTCTGGTCCATTAGAGCAAGATTCTCTCTTGCAAATTATAAAACAAAACAGTGCATGCAAACATGGAACATACCTGAACATCATATATTAGAGAAATAAAATCAGAGAACAAGATCCACTAACGAAAAGAAACATACCAAAGTTTCTCCTGAACATCATATATTAGAGAAATAAAATCAGAGAACAAGATCCACTAACGAAAAGAAGCTCAGTGGGATTTAGAGAAATAAAATCTGCGAATCTGTAGAGCATGGTTTATTATGATAATGGTTAATGTGTGCATTGCCTCTTCATTACATGTGTCGTCATCAGATATCTCTTCATCGGATGCCTCTTCACCAGATATCTCTTCATAGGATGTCTCTTCATCAAATATCTCTTCATGGGATGTCTCTTTGTCAGATATCTCTTAATAAATCTCAACCCAAGGGATGTGTCCAATGATGGGCCAATAATGCCCTCCCTTATTTAAGCACCTTTCTTCTAGAAGAGGACAGGAATTGATGAGTAGACATCCAAGTGTGGCAGGAAAGCCCTTCTTTGGCAAGACATAGAGTTCAGGACAATTAGAAATCTCTAATTCTTCAAGAGAGGTGAGATGTTGGATGCCACTGGATATGGATTTGAGTTTCTTTTGATTAGAGAAACTAAGAGAAGCTAGCGAAGTGGGAAGCAGAACACCACCATCATCAGGAAAGCAATACACATCCGTTGTAGTAAGGACTTGTGAACCCCATTTGGAGTCGTTCAAGAGATGTGAGTCTCCACTCTGATATTGGCTGTCTCAGATTCATGCAACCCCTCATGGTCAGTGAAGTTAGCTTAAGAGGCAAACCAGTCTCCGGAAAGGACACCAGACCGCAGCAATTGCTGATCCATAATTGTTGAAGGCTGTCCATGTGATTGGGTAGAGACCTCATTTTCTTACAATGAAATGTATCTGTAGAGGTCAGATTAGGGAGGGGCAATTCCTGATCTGGGAACGACTCCAACTCATCACAACCTTGTATTATCAATTGAGTAAGATGGGAGAGGTTAAGTAGGGAAAGCAGTGATTGAATTCTTCTGCAACAGAAAAATTCAAATGTTTTTAGAGAAGTAGGAAACTTGCCAGTTGGAAGGGATGTGATAGAGAACTTCAAATACACAAACTGCATAATTCCTTCCAGAAACCAATATTCAGACTCTAATTCTTCACATCCATCAATCCTCAATTCCTTGAGCGTGGTAGGCAACTTCCCTCTAGGAAATGATTTGAGCGAAGGACAGCCTTGTATCTCCAACTGTTCTAGAACGCACTGATTCCGATGGTTTCTACTCATCACTGTCATCATCCCATCAGGCAGCGACTCCATAGAATCACACCAACTCATTTGAAGACTTTTGAGAGTGGACGGGAAAATGCCTTCTCTCCCTCCACCAATGACACAAGCTGCTCATACTGTTTTGTTCTATGTTTTACTCTAAAGGCAAAACACCTATTGGTTCTAACAGCTGATTGCAGAGTTGATCATTCGGACCTTTCAACTCATAGATATGGATCTCGGACCTATGAATGGGGATATTCCCGAACCTCACCAAGAAAAAAAAATGGAGGATTGAATCAACATATATATTAGGTATATAGTAAATCAAACATGCTCAGGCAAGACATTGCCTATGTGGGCAAGCAGCAAGGTTTGTCCAACTGTATACCAAATATGCTCCAACGTCAGAGCTCAGACCTCATATGAACAATTCAAAAATCCTTCTTTTTTTTTTTTCCTGAAAGGAAAAAATTGAAGAAAAGTAACTCAATCTTGGGCAGAAACATATGCCCCGGTTTGTGGTATTACCAGGAGGAAAATTGTGCTTCCACTTAGGATAGTTCAAAACAAATGGACTCATCAAATTCGAGTGGAAAACACAGGTTCTAAATTGTGTATTCCTGAAGGGGCTTTTAGCTGAAGTGTAAAAACTTTGGGCTTGTAGATGGACTCGACACATTAAAAGGAAACCGTTAGTTTTTGAATCTAACTCCGACCTGCCCCTTAAACAGGCCAATGCGGCACCTTGGCCACCACCTGAGAGCTGTAGTTCGGCCTTGACACTGAGCCAAGGCCACCGCTTGGCATGGGCTTGGGATACAACAGTAAGCCTAATCGTGATTAAGTAGCCAGGATCAGCCTTCTGTGTCCTCGTGCCTCGTCGACAATTGCCATAGAAAGCCGTAGAGTGTCCATTCTCTTAGTACCCTAATAGCATCAAGCCACAAACCAGAAGTTTCTTCATAAAAACAAATGCCAACGTAACTAAGTTCAAAACAGTACAGCAGATCACAAGATCTGCATTAGTAATTATGCTTAGTTGAGTTTCATTTTAGATCTAAAATTAATGCCACACTACATGCAAAGTTTTCGACTGTAATAAAAGGTTAAAAAAAGTAAAACCCCTCCTAAATTTTATTTTGAAAATTAATCTCTCAGCTTTGAATTTGTGTTTTGACCTCTCTGAATATTTTTTTAAAAAAATTAACACATCCTTGTGTTTTCTATTATTTATCTAAAAAAATAATAATTACATAAATAGTTTTATGATGAAAATTATTTAATGAGATTTATCTAGAACTCATTAAAAAATTTAGAATCATTCGAGTTTATGTCTATTTTTCTTGATTTTCTATATTTTTAATAATAAAAAAAATGTATTTTTCGATCTTGAAAATTTTTAGAAGATTTCTACAAAATGAATTTTTTTAAAAAAAATGTGATAGCTAAAAATTATAAAATGGATTAGATCTAAAAAAATAAAATTTATAGGAAGTCAAAATACAAAATCAAGTGTTAAAAATTGATTTTCAAATGAATTAAAATCCAGGTAATGTTTGATTTTTTACTCGAAATAAAATTGACACACTTTTTTCATTGGCAATTATAGTCTTCACATTTTCTTAATATAAAATCCTTCGATGGGGGCAAGAACTGCACAACATAAAGGATTTCCTGTAATTTGCAAGAAAAGCAACTCGTTAGGAATTAGGCCGGTTCCCACCCCCATCACCACCGCCAACCCACCCCAACCCCTCCTCCCCCTCCACCACCACCCCCAATTTTCCCTTTGTTTTGGACTTAGGTAGTAGGAGTCGTCTTTTAGGTTACGAATTGAGCAACTCCTACAATAAGACTCTCTCGATGATGCTTAACAACACACTTATTTCTTTCACGAAGAACGTAACCAAAAAAAAAAAAAAATCTTTCATGCCAAATTCGAACTTCCTAAGCTCTACACTTTCAAATTGGATGACATGTTTTGCTTGGGAGAGATTTTGAACATCTTTTTTTATCAGTGGTCAAATTTAACATCAAGTTCTATCAACCAAAGTTAAACATTGATTAAGGAAGATTCATAATAGAATGGGATAAAAAAAATAATACTAAACTTCATCCCCAATTTGAAAGACCCAATAATCCTTTTAAAATTACAGATTTGATCCAACATGATGTTTTTTGTGCTTCTCAAATGATGCCCTAAGCATGTAAATAGATTTAGTTTTACGATTGTGTATCTGATAATTTTTAATGAAATAAGATTTGAGTTTTAATAATTTTAAATTTATTTGATAATTGTATAATAATACAAAACTATTTTTTTTTGTGTAATCCAAAACTCATGAAGCTCTTGATAAACAAGAAAAAAACAAAATCAAATGTAGAAATTGATAAAAATTATGTATGATTCAGTATTGATATAGTTCAAAAAATGATAATTTTAATATCTATCGATCAATGTAGAAATTGATAAAAATTATCTTTTTATTTATAAATGAATAAAAGCTATGATGCCCAACTTAGCAAGTTGGTACCACTTTCTATCTTTTACGTCTTTCTCCATGTGTTTAGTCATCAACATCCCATGTGTAAACGACTCATAGATTCCTTGGCGGCGACCCAACAAGTCTAAAGCATCCTGGATAGGCCAAGACTTTCCTGGCTGGCGGATGAAGAAGTTAAGGAGGGAAAAAAAAAAAAGAAAAGAAGAAGAAGAAGAAGAAGAAGAGGGTCATTTTTTATTTTTTATTTTTTATTTTTACCTGGGTAGGGACAGTCCTCGAGACAAAACCATGGGATTTTGTCAAGTTGAAGAGGACCATTTGGAAGTTCCTCTTTTTTATCTTCTTTGTTTTATTACGACAGATCTGAACATATTCCATACTTTTAAACGAGTCCCTATCAAATTACTTTATTATAATTGCAATTACAACGTTAGAACGTACGGATGCTTCCTGTATGTCTCGTTTAATATAATTAAAATTTGGATAATAATCTCATTTTTGTTGTCCGTTATATTAAAGTATAATATTAGTACATATTAAGTTGAAGATTTATTAATTTTTTTACCTAATAACGCCTTTTCTTAAAATTGATCCAATTGGATTAATTATAAAAACCTTAATTAATTGTGTTTAATCTCTCTCAAAGAGTCTAGCAATAAAGGAGTTGATTTAGTATACTCAAAATTAAGATTTAATTCTCATTATTTATGAATAATTACTCATAATTATTTTTTATTGATATTAAATTTGGACTAATTTGATCTAAAGAATAATTTAATAATCGATAACAAAACTAAGTGTATTCTGTTGCTGAATTAGCTCGAGAAGTGGTCAGCTTAATTTTAATTAATCCTAAAATTGACAAAAACAAAAAAAAAAAAAACAAAGAAAAGAAAATATTCTAACCAGACATCATCTTGATTCTTGACTAGAAAACAAAGATTTTCCACTAAAAAAGGAACCTGATAAATAACGTGGGCTAGCTTAAATTGTATACAAAAGGGCCCAATTCTTGGATGTAGTGAAGAAGAAAAAATCAGGATATAAAAGTAGATTTAGTGAATCTATTCAAAACCTGATGATCATTACAAATCATTACAGTGATCAATTTGTGTAGGCACGATTTGATGTTAGGTTTGGTTCAGGATTTTTTTTTCCAATAATTTTCCCAGTAAAAAACTTAGCCCTGTAAGAGTTTTTTTTTCTTTAAAAAAAAAAAAACAGTTAATAGCTCCATCTACTCTATATAAAGAAATTAATTTTTTAATTTATTTTTATTTCTTTAATTAATTCAATTTTATTCTTAAATATACTTTAAATTTTCAATTTATCCTTTTTTAAAAGAATTTTATGCCAAATCAATGAAATTATTCACATAATTTATACACAATTATTTTTTATTTTTAAAACACCTTTACAAGTAGGTCAAATAGAATATTTTTATGTGCAAATTATGTGACTTATTTTAAAAGTTTAGTTCGAAAATCTTATTAGAATGATAGATTAAATACTTAATTTATATTTAAAGATAAAATTAGTTTAATTAAAAATATAAAAACTTTTAAATAATTACTCTATAACATAAGAATAGATTATTCTATTTAGGTCTTAAACAAACCACCCAACTAATTACAATCCAAAATAAGCTTCTAGAGATCCTGTAATGGAATGTTATAGTAATAATGTCCAAAGTTAGTGCTCTAGGATCTTTTGTACAACAAAACTGACAAATGTATGGCATGCATGCAAAGATGCAGAAAAGCACAAAAATGGGCAAAACGTTCTATGAAAAGAGAGACAGAAAACAAGGCTCAGGACATGGAAAGCATTTCGTTCTAAATGCAGGATTTTGTTTCTCGAAAAGTAAGATTTCATTCCAGATTTCAACCATAAATTGTAGACAGCTGTGATTTTAACCAGGCAGAACAATTGAAATTCGATCTGAAATGCCCTAGTTTTTTTTTTTTTTTTTTTTTTTTGAAAAAGTAAATTAAATATTAATTATGAAATCAAGGAGTGTAGAAAATTCCTGGGGAAAAGAAAAACACCATTGACAACCTGCGCAGCTTGCTTCAACAAAGAATTCTCATTTATCTGTCTTTGTGTTTTACCAAAAAGAAATTATTTGGTTAGATCATATACGTTAAGATGTAAAAGACTAAAAAATGTCGACGTGTATATTCTACATATACACGATGTTTTCTTTATTCGTTGAGGAAAAAAAATAAAAAAAGAAACGTTCATCTAGCTCAGTTAATATTACTATTAAATGTTAATAACAGATTAATATATATAAATAAATTTTTGATAGATAAAACTGAGAGTTTAAATTTCACTAATTACAGTTTGTAATTAATTATCTATTTACGTCTTCATGAATTTTAAAATTCGACTCCAATATAGGTATGATAAATGTTTTCTTATAAAGATTTTAAGTTTCGACTTCAATATAGATGAGGTAGAAATTTCTCAAAAACCAAATTATTTTAATTTTGATATCGACATAAATATGATAAAGTTTTTTCAGATAAAAATATGGTGTGATATGAATGCATCGTTTTTTTTTTTTTGTCAAATAATGTGAGATAGCTTGCTTATTTTTCTATTTTTTTAACAAAAAAAAATATCCATTAAATTGAATCCAAATGAATAATTATGTCGGATACTTTTATCTGATCAGATATCACGTAAAAGATTCTACATCTATAAAATATTAATGGTTTCTTAATATTAAATTGAGTAAAGAAAAGAAGAACAAAAAAGATGATAAAAAATTGAAATTAAGAGAACTTTGGATCCTAATCACATGGATGGTAATTAAATAATAAAGAGTTTGAATTATTAAACTCGTTAAAGCCATCTTTTCTGGTGCTTTTTTACTTGGCTTCGGCTTTGATGAGCTACATTCCCCTTTCCAGCTTCTTCACCTTTTCTTGCACGCTAGTTTTTTAGTCAAACTGTAATTTAAAGCTTTGGAACGTAAAAGTCAAAGGTATGTAGACAGGAACTCACTTCTTCATCTTAGTTTAGTTCGTCGTCTGTTGTAGAAAGAAACGGATCATTTTTTTAAGGATGTCTGAAAAATTAGTAAATTTCAAATTATATATAAAAAAATGACTAAAAAATGTGCAAATATAAGGCTAATTGGTTATAAATATGCTGAATTTTCAATCAACATGAAAAAAAGTTTATAATATATATATATAATTCTAAATCTTTTTTTAATTAAATTTTTTTATTTTATTGGCTAATTTCAAATTATATTGGACGCAAATAAGAGAATATATGTTATTATTTTAATGTTTCAGATGTTTTTTACATACATGTTCAGTATCGCTTGTGATCGATGATCTAGACGAAAGAATTTAATTATAAACGAAAAAAGATTCAAGATCTCGATCAAAATAAAATAAAAAATTATGAACTTTTTCTTTTATGATAAAAAATTTAGAATATTTTATTATCAATTAGTCTAAATATAAAAGCCATTGGAATGATAAATAAAATATTGACAGGAAATATCAATAGATACTTAAGTTGGCTGTTCATATGCTTATCAGAAAATTAATCTTATACGTTTCATGCCGATATTTATCTAAAAACCTACCATTCGCTCCATCTATTATATGTCAAGATCGAAACCTAAAATTCCTGTACAAATAGGATAAATTGAAAATAAAGTATTGTGTTACTACAGAACTTGATCCATAACTTAGCTGGAATCCGTGTTATAGGAATATTATAACATAGATTTTAATCAACTGTTGGGTTAATGAATGATTTGTGCAGAAGCATTGATGCTGAACCCACAAAAAGAGATGCTTTCTACGTCACACTCCTTTTGTTTTTATTTGCTTAGTCTCCACTTTGTTGTTTTTTTAACTAAAATTTGTCTAATCTCCACTTTATTGTCTTTTAACTCTATCCAATCAGTTCTGCCTTTCCTTGGACATATGTAGTTGTTTAATTTAACTTTGCCAGAACTTGTTCTAAAATTCTCTTTTTATATATATATATATATAAAAAAATTCTCAAAACTTTTTAAGATAAAAAAGAAAGTGGCGCATAAATGCTGACGTGGCATGATAATTTGTGGAAAAGTTGTGATTTGTTTTTTGAAACTCCTGGAATAGCCAAGGGAATCAATATTTTCTTTATTTATTTCTTCTTCTTTTTTTTCTTTTAGGGTAAGGGAAAACCAGGTAACTGTAATATTACAATTTTTGCCTATAAAAAATGATTTAAAAATTTCAATCTACAGTTATAAACATATATTTATATATATATATAATTACAAGTAATTGGCTCAGCCAACGCTTTGTAGCTTTTGATTAGATTTTTTTTTAGATCAACTAAACTCAAATCCGATACTATTAAGAAATAATTATATGTGAATGGTGAAAATTAAATTTTAATGTTGATTAAATTAAGACAACTTTGTTATTGTTAGAATATATCTAAATTTTTTTCGATTATTAGACTCTCTTTAAAACTAAACGAGCTAAAATCTGATACTATTAAAAAATAATTATATATAATCATATTTATATAGTGAAATTAAATTTTGATTTTTGTCAAATCAAATCAAATTAATCATCTATCGTTAGACTACATTTCTTTATGGCAGCGTAATCTTTAACTAATCATACATATTGGAGAAGTTCTTGTTAAATACATTTTTCTTATAACATTTGAGAATTATAAATTAACAACAACCTCTTAAATTAACATAAATAGATGATCAAGTAATACGATAACTTTTTCACTTTATATCAACGAATAAATCAACAAAACAATACTTATGAATTTAATTCAGCGGTTTTATATCTAATTGTTTTTTTTTAATAAGGTAAATCTCGAGTTTTTATAATTATTTTTATAATAAAGGATTATTATTTATTGTGTAGCACAAAAATTTTAAATCTTTGAACGAGGTAAAATAAAAAACAAGGTGGTTGGCTTGAGAATATTTGATTGGTAAGAATTTTAGCGTACAGAAGGAGCTGAGATTGTTTAGCTTTATGAACTTGACACGTGGACATTATTAAAATAATCTGCCTGTCCTAATCATAAAATCATAAAACTAAAACCGAAAACATCATTCAAACCCACATTAATTATTAGAATGAAAATTAACAAAAACATACTGTCACAATCTGTAAAGAAATAACTAGGCAACCGACCACCATAAAAAAAAAAACAGCAGTTGGACTAACAATTAAATCAAACTCGTCTAATAATTTCTTGCGTTATGAGAATTTATTCTCACGTTATCATCTTCAAATGATGTATATGAAGATTTAATCTCGACATGTTTTTTCTTCAATAAGTAAAAATATTTTCGAATTAGTTTATAAAATCAATTATGATTAAATTTTACCTTTTATATTATAAAAAATATATAATTTTTTCGTCAATTTGTTGAATTTTAAAATTAAATTTGGATACATATTAGATAATTGAAAATCATAAATATCGTTAAAAAAAATCAAAATGATTTCAAAAATAAATAAAATAAAGCAGTAAAACAAATTTAAAAATAGTACGGAATCAAGAGCAAAAATAAATCCATAAAAGCTTTTAATCATTCTAACGTCAAGGATCAAACTCGATAAATCTAACACTCGTTGATAACTATCGAGAGAGTATGGAGAGAGAGGGAGAGAGCGTGAAGGACACGCGTGACGGTTTCTTAATAAGGAAGAGGGGTTTGCCTAGTATGATACAGAGCTGAGTGGGTCCCAAATTACAGAGAACTACCTACGGAACTAGCAAATTATAAATCAGTCCCTATATGTTTTCAAAAGATTTTTAAATAGTCTCTTTAGGTTTTCAAAAAGAATCAAATAGTCTCTGTATTTTCAATATATAGTTAACTCATCCTTATATTTTTAAATCTATTTATAACTTAAAATTTTTAATTATTTTTCTATTTATTTTATTTTATAAATAGAAAAATAAAAATAATTAAAAAAAATTATGATCAAAAAGACATTTTTTGAAACACAATAGCATTAAACTAACTATAATCAACACTGATTAATGAACTAATTAATTAGTTATCAAACGAAGGGGACTATTTAATTCATTTTTTGAAAATATAGGGACTATTTTATAATTGAATATCTTACAGAACAAAACAGAAGAGTGTTAAAGTTATGTTTAGTTTCTCTTTCCAGATTGCGTTTCTGCATGGAACCTCCCTACCCTTTACCTTGCTTTACCTCACCTCCATCAGATTCTCTCCTTCTCTTTCTCTATCTATATCTCAAGTGTACTACTTTGTCTGTACATTTTCTCTCTCTTTCTGTCTGAAACCAAAATTCTTTATTATTTCTCTCTGTATCTGAACAATAATACTAAAAGAAGAAATGATGATTCTGTTTCTCATCTGAGTCCGTGTCTGCTCTGAATTCCATGCTTTCACTCTTTCTCTCTCTTTCCCTCTTGCAATCACACTATACACTAGTAGCTTCTTCTTCTAATTGGATCACATCAGTTCGTTTCTTTTTCTCAGGTGACCCACTAAGTAGCTTAATTTCATTGCTTTCTTATTTTGGACTTTTTTTTATTGGGTGTTTGATGGATTTCTAATTGTTTTGGCAGTCTTTTTTATTGGTTGTTTGGTGTTTTCAATTGGTTAAGATTGATGGGTTTTTTATGGTTCATGTGAATTTTGCTTTAACTAGTTTGGCATCAAAGTGTTGTGTTTTTTTTTTTTCTTTTTTCATTTCTAGCTCTGCTGAGTTCTGTTTGCCTTGAATTTGATCTCTTTCAATGCAAAATTAATTCTGTTTACTGGGTTGTCTTTCTTTTTCTGAGGTACTGGTTTCTTCTTCTCTATGCCTTCCTTGGTGGGTTTCCCTTCTCTTATTTTTTAACAATTGGTAAAGTAAGCAGAGATAGAGGTTGTAAAAAGTTGCAAAAAGCTCTTTTTTTGCTAGCAGAATTTTGTAATTTGATGTTTGTTGTTGATACAAAATAATTAGTGTTTTCTTTGCTTTGGAGCTTGCACGCATGAACATCCATAGAGATTCTCACTTTTCTTTTTGGGTTTGCTTCTTTTTAGACATAAGTTTTGGATTTAAGAGCTTTTGAGTTATTAGTTCTTTAGCTTTTTGTTTCAAATTGAAGTTAATTTTCTTTCCTCGGCTTGGTACAAGAGTCTAGATCAATGGTTTTTGATGTTAGGCATATTCTTGGATCCAAGGGTTAAAGTCGCTGTTCAAAGTCATGATTTTGATACTAGTTCAGTTCTTCTGCCCCCTCATTTTTAGGATCCTCTTGCCCTTCCAATGATTGAATTGAGTGTCTAACTGAATTCAGTATGTTTATTTGCTACCTGGGTTTGCTTTATCTCACTTCATCAGCTCCAGAATTGGAACGACCTTATGTTTCTCCTTCTTGTGGGTGGTTGTTGGGACAAATTCAAGACTCGACGTTATACAAACATCTGAAATTACTTAGATAAGGAGAAAGTTTCTGGAGAAATCTATGTGTAGTTTCCTCTCTATTCAATTGAAATCTTGAATTTGTTGAAGTTTTCTCCATTGCTAAGATTTGATTACTTGGAATGTGCTATACCTGTTATGTATAGCGTAGAGTTTGGTAGGTGAGTGCCAAATTACTGCTCTCTTTGAGGTTTCTCTGATTTTATTATTTGTAAACCATTGATTTTCAGGAAGAAGCCTATGCCGAGATAATTTAATTGTTTGGGCGTTGAAACATTTTGTTCTGGGAAATGGGGGCTGCAAGCTCTAAAACAGAAGAAGACAAAGCTTTGCAGCTTTGTCGTGAAAGAAAGAAATTTGTTAGGCAAGCACTTGATGGCAGGTGCTCACTAGCAGCTGCTCATGTTATGTATATTCACTCGCTGAGAAGTACAGGAACTGCTCTTAGGAAGTTTGTTGAAACTGAAGTTCCTATCGAATCTTCGTTGTACACGTCCACTAATGCAACGCCAGAGCCTCTTGCTCTGACTGAGAAGTCTCTTTCCCATTTCTCAGTCTCCTCTCCATCTTTATCTCACCCTGTTGATGTAGCTGAAAACATTTCTCCTTCACCATCTCCTCCCAGCTCAAGTCGGATTCAGGCACATCATATGAAATTTATGGGCTTTTCTTCTAAAAAAGTTGAAGAGAAACCTCCTGTAGTTGTTACAGGGACAGTAACCTCATCCAGTACCCCACAGAATACCACAACTCGTTCCACTGAAAAAAATGAAACATCACAGTTTGAAGATTCATCAGTCCCATCAGGGACTCCACAATGGGATTACTTCGAACTTTTTCATCCTATTGATCACCAATTTTCTTTCCAAGATGGAAGGCAAATGAACCATGGGTTGGACGGTGCTGATGATTTAATACAGCTCAGGGAAGAGGAAGGAATTCCTGAGCTGGAAGACGAAGAAGAGAAAGCTTCATTTCATGAAAGTGCAGAATCTGAGGGTTCGGAAGATGAATTTGATGATCCTCCTGCAGATACTTTGGTTCGAAGTTTTGAAAATCTTAACAGGGTACATGATCATGTAGCACCTAGTGCCTCACCAACCACGCCTTCTGCTGGGGTTGCAGCTTCAGAAACTGAGTTGTTGAATGGGGAGAAAGGCAACTCTCCTGGTTTGTCGCCATTAAGAACACCATCATCAGCAGTTACTGTTTCAGCTGACAGAAAGAACACACCGATGAAGGAAGATCAATCAGAAAATAACGTTTCTTCTAAGGACTTCTTTTCAAGCATAAAAGATATAGAATATCTCTTTATAAAAGCTTCTGAATCTGGTCAAGAAGTTCCGAGGATGCTTGAAGCAAATAAATTGCATTTCCGTCCAATAGCTCCTGGAAAAGAAAGTATGGTCACTCTTTCTCCCTCCCAATCTATTGGTTTAGGGGAATAATATTTTTCAAGTTTGTTTTTTATTCTCTTATTGTTTCTTAGCAGCTGTGATGTAATTAGAAGGCGCGAATGTTTATGAGGTCTTGAAAACCTTTTCAAACAAATTTCCTATGTCTCATCATTTAGTATTTAAAAGACAAGAGTGACTGACCAGATTGATTTGCTACGGTGGGGCTTATTGATTTATACCTGGTTTATAGCCTGCATTGTAGAAATTTAATTAGGACACTGGCTTTTTGGTTGAAGATCAAAAACTACATGTCAAATTCAATAATTTAAAGGCAATTTGAAATTACTCGATGTTCTTTTTTCAATTATGATTTATGAGTGAGTGAAGGCCCTTAACTAGTAAATTTTCTACTCTTGCAGATGGATCAGTGGCATCTACATTCTTCAAGGCCTGTTTTTCTTGCAGGGAAGACCCTAGCCAAGTGCAAGAAGGTAGCTCCCTTTAGCTTAATGCAAATTATTTTTTAACCATCCATTTGACAATGTTCTCACGTTGTGGTCATATTAATGTGGGCATTAACTTCTGGACTGTCTGTCGTGGATGCATATTGTGTAAAGTTTGGGTGATTGAGTGATTCATTTTGATTTATGTTTAAGTTCTAATTTACGGAAGCAAATTCTACTTGATGTTTCACTATGTTGCTGGAGTTTATATATATATATATATATATATATATATATAACGAAATACCAGATATAAAGATCTAATGTAATCGTTCCTGCAACATGGATTGAATTAATGAAAATTATGCCCTTAGATGAGTCATCTTCCATTTCAACATACAAAATACTAGTCTTTTCTCGTAGGAAAAGGGAAGCAAAGAAAAGAAGAAACACATCAAAGTTTATCAATAGAATATTTTTCGAGGATTGGTTTATTGTTTGTACTGTTTTATTTAGGATTGCATGGTAAGCTGTCATATAAAAATGTATGATTGTTGCTTAAAAATCTTATAGAGAACATTGTCTTAAGACAATTAAAAAAGTTCCCTTATAACTTGCTAATTCTTTCTACTGTTTATTTAGAGCCTGCCCAAAATGATGTGAAGTACTTAACTTGGCATAGGACGACATCATCACGATCATCTTCATCCCGGAATCTTCTTGGATTAAATGCCAAGGATGATTCAGAGAATCTGGCTGGTAATCTTTTTGATAATTTTTGTATGACCTCTGGCAGTCATGTTTCGACCTTAGACAGGCTATATGCTTGGGAGAGGAAACTTTATGATGAAGTCAAGGTATTGTGGTTTCTTAAAATGGTTACGCTATTGATATTACTGCTGTTTACGTGTATTGCCTGATTTTCATATGATAGTAAATGCAGTTTGCTTGTTTTGCCAACTTCGCCCGAGACCAGAAAATTGCACAAAGATCTGTTGTAAATGATCGCATGCCAGCAGTTTATCCTTCTTACTATTAGGGTTCTGTTTTTTAAGATATTATCTAACTGCGTCTCAGTCACTCACATGGTGTAGGAAATCAAAATGAATGTTTAGGTCCACGTGGTGCAGGAATCAAAAGCGAATATCCAAATAAGTAGTTTTAAAGGGAAATATGCCTTCTTTGCCTTCATTCTTGCTATGTCACCTGCTACAGAATTTGTCACTCCCTTTCCTACGGAAGGCTGCACCTTTCCTTTTACTCTGTCCCTGGATTGTCTATCCAATATTGGTTAATATAATGATTATAATTGTTGAATGGTCCTCATCCTTCAATATAAATTACTGGCCATAAAAAAATACAAAATATTGATCGACTTGATTTTTTGTTCAAATAGGATAAACTAGGAAAAGGAAAATTTTAGTGGTGATGCGTTGTGGCATTATTTGTTGTTCATAGGCCTTGTTCTCTGTCAAGCAAACACTCTTTACGGAATCTCGTTTTGTGTATGTTAGCTCAATTGTCTTTATTGATTTCAAAGTAATGAGAGAGATTAAAATCTGACATTGCAACAAAGAAAATGTAGAAAGTTCTTCACAAGTTAATATTATTTCCTCCATATTTCAGGCTAGTGAGATGGTCAGAAGGGAGTATGACATGCACTGTAGAAATTTGAGACAACTGGAATCAAGTGGAATAAGTCTCCATAATACCAAAATTGATAAAACTCGTGCTGTTGTTAAAGATCTGCACTCGAGGATCAGAGTTGCCCTTCAAAGAATCGATTCTATCTCGAAGAGGATTGAGGAATTGAGGGACAAAGAGCTCCAGCCACAACTCGAGGAATTAATTGAAGGGTATGTATTTTTCTGTTCCATTACTTAATTACCAAATGGCGAATGGAAGTTGACTGACTCTGTCAAACTGTAATTTGATTTCGGCATATTCAATATCACCTCATATTCTTCCTGTGCAACTTATGTTGTAAGAGGCTCCACATGATTACGTCTTGCTAAACTCCGTCTCATATCATGACTGCATTATAAATTAAGCATGAAATTGAAAGGTTTGCTCAATTTTAATATACCATGTAGCAGACCCATAGGGAACTTTTTACTTATGTATTGCCTTGAGTAATGTTTATTGGTAGTATATGAAACAAAAAATGAAAGGAATAGAATAGTAATGAATGGATTCTTTTTTGCAAATTCAATAAAAGGTCTGATCGAGACGCGACTTTCATACAAAAGGTCATATTCCTTTCACTGATTATGGCAGAGGACTAGTCCTTGCCATGGGACTAATTCGTGAAAAGAATTATATATTAAGCTGGTTGTCTGAGAGAGAATTATGCATATAGTTTCAGTAAATATTTTACTCTGGTTTTCACTCCCTCTGCTGATTGCAGGTTGAGTCGGATGTGGGAAGTGATGCTTGAATGCCACAAGCTTCAGTTCAACATCATTACAATAGCATTCAACAATGGTAATGCCAAATTCTCTATACAGTCTGAGTCTCATCGTCAGGTTACTGTCCATCTAGAAAAAGAACTCAGCTCCCTATCTTCAAGTTTTACAAAGTGGATTGGGTCTCAGATTTCCTACCTGGAGGCTATAAATAATTGGCTTTTTAAATGTGTCTCTCTTCCACACAAACCTGTCAAGAGAAAAAGGAGGCAAAACACCCCTTCGACGACGTTAAGACACTATGGCCCACCTGTATATGTCACCTGTGGTGTCTGGTTGGACAAGCTTAAGGAATTGCCTGCAAAGGAAGTTACAGAATCTATAAAGTTTTTAGCAGCTGAAACTTCTCGCTATTTACCACGCCAAGAGAAGAACCATGGGAAGAATGCAAACATCTCATCATGGAAGGCTGATAACGGCAGTGATTCAGCAGTTAACATGTTGAGAGATGAGGCATCGGAGGATTTTATTATAGGTTTTGAGCCTTTTCGATCAAGGTTGGAGGGATTTCTTAGTCAGTTGTACAACTTTGCTAAGGCTTCTGTCAACGTGTATGCAGAACTTGAAAAGGAAATCCAGGATGCCAAGTGTAAGTATGAAGGATTGAAATCCGAACAGCAAGTTGCTTAATTGGAAAAAAGAGCATGGTTACAGAGAAGAGGGAACAATTTTGTTGCATTGTATCACCATAACAGCAAGGAATTCTGACAGGCAAAGCATTTCGGATGGAGATCGATTGGATACCGCATTTGTAAATGAGGAAAGGAATAAAAGAGTGCTTGGTGGCTGTTAGAGGTTAAATCAAAGCTGAAAATAAAGAGGCTAATAAAAATTTATTGGCAAATTAAAGATGTTATAAAGGGGTGGTATTGTATTTCAAAAGCCGTGTAATGAAAAAATGCTATTCTTCAATGGAAGAGGATCTGTACAGTCTCTTACCTATTCCTTTTTGTTTTTCTTTAGTAATTAATTACTACAGGAACTCAGATAAAACTCTGCCCCCATTGTGTCGTGTCTGGATTCTGGATTACATGCTACATCGTGTTCAATATTGTAATCACTGTATTTATATTTTCCTGTTTCTCTATATCACTGTCTGCATGGTTTCAGTTCTAGGGTTGATCCCAATCACTAAACTGGTAGAATTATAGTTTCAAATAACTGCAGTTACTTTAAATAATATAATGTAATGATCGTTATTTAATTAATATAGACATTTTTGTTTTTGTTATACTTTATAGAGAATTCATTGGTGTTTCTTCTAAATGACAGCAATATAACGGTAATGGTTAATATTGTCGTTATTTGGTGAATGGAGCAGTTATATTTTTGTATTAAAAATAAATTTTATTTTGATTCTTTCGTATTTTGGGTTCTATCCATCTCTTTGATCCAGTAAAAACATCAATCTCACCAACACTGAAAATATCATTGATTCTGGCTCCAAAACATTTTTACTTGAATGTTTACAAAATTTTGAATTTTTCCAACTTGTGGGCTGTGCATCAGTTCAAGTGGCAGCTTGAAAACTACATTAGGGTTTAGAAAACAAATCTGTAATTCATTCGTGCCCAGAAAGAACAATAGCAAGAAAACGACTCTAGCCTAGTGGAACGGGGGCTTATCCCCTGAAGATTATTCGGGTTCGACTTTTTTCATGTATATTTATCATTTTTGTGATATCTTACATGTCCTTGGGCTTGCAGGATATTTAGTAGGCTTCGGGAATTAGTCGTAGTGCACGTAAGCTGGTCGGACATCCTGAATCAACATAAAAAAAAAAAAAAACGACTCTAGCTAGTGAAGAAAAAGAAGAAGTCAACGTAAAGAAATTAAACACGAGAACAGGTCATCGTAAGAAAAAGGAAGTAATCTTTTTTCTTCTGTTAGAAAAATAGGGGTCCCTCCAGCCTAACATTAACATAATTTCAAAACTCAACGCCAACTGGCATTGACCGGTAATTGATCACAGAAGGCTAGAAATTAAGGCATAATTTCAGGGATACATGCATTTAAAGAGTAAATTATAAATTAGTCTCTCTAATTTTGCAAAATAAATTAAATAATTCCTTTTATTTTAAAAATTAATTTATTAGTCTTTTGACTAGTGTTGACTATTGTTAATTAAATATTATTTTATTTTTTTAAAAAAATTCTCATCAGTCCTTTTATATTTTCTTCTTTTTTTTCATTTCGTAAAATAAAAAATTAAAATAAATTAAAAAGGACAAAAAGGATTAAGTTATGAATGGATTGAAAAATCTGAGGACTAATTAATTATTTTTTGAAACTAAAAGGATTATTTTATTTGTTTTGAAAAACTAGAGTGTAGCTAATTGCTCTGCATTGACACTGTTGATATTATTAATTAATTTTTTAGCCAATTCACATTTTTATGCAGAGTTTATAGATTTTTTTTTTCACAACAAATAAGCACCACGCATAGCCTTTTTAAAGATCCAAACCTTAATTAGTGGCTGGTGAGCTAGGTATTTATATCAGAAAATCAGAATTAAAATGAGAAAAATATAACCCAAAATTAATGTGACCAAAGAATTCAGGCAGACTAGGTCACTGATCTGACTTTGTCACTGTCATGCCTGTTTTCTTAATGCTTGTTTTTTGGTTAAAAAACCGTTCATGTCACTACAAGTTGAAGAACACTAGGAATTGCTTCAGAGTATATTTAATTTTTTTTCTCGACCAAATTCTGAATTAGTCCAAATTGTGGCATTCATGACATGGCTCAAATTTAGATTTATTCAACGAAGAACTTGTCCACAGTTAATACAAGTTTTTCGTATATCTTCCCAAGTTGTCCATTTGGACACTTATTTTTTCCTTAATCTCCAGCTGTTTTGGACATTTTCACAGAAGTTGTCAGATTTATTTTGTTTGAGATGTTTGACAGTCTCTCAAATCCCAAATTATTCATGATAAACAGAACATGTTTAAAAATAAAAAATAAAAAATAAAAAATATTGTTAAATGTATCTTTCTTAGTTGTCCGCTCTGAGTTCTCAAATCCCAGCTTCTTTAGAGTTCGGACAAATCCAAGTCGCTTCCTTAGAGTTTAGCTCGTATTCTAAATAAACTGGTTTTTCTTATTATCATTTAAATTTTTAATTTTAAAGAATATTATAAGAAGAAAAAATTGTGAATATATTACTGTAAGCCCAAATAACTTACTTAAAATCCCATAAAAATATACAAAAATTGATTCAAGAATGTGTTAATACCATTCTCTTTAAAGCTGGGTTTCTTTTCATCATTCTTAAATTTTGGTAGATGTGCACTAATAGAGGATAAACTGACCGACAATGGCAAAAAAAGAAGTATTTTAAAGAAAATAGAGAAATTCATTATTCATCTATTTACGATTTAAGCAAATCTTAGTAGTTGATAAAATGATCAATAACCACAAAAATAGTAATAAGAATATATTTATACTGAACAAAGAGAAAATGCAAGTATATCTGATCTTTAGAAATTTGAAGAAGGAATTATATTTAATATAATCAAATTCTATGTGATTAGAAGATCCCACAACAAAATCAGAATCTCCTAATTAATAGATTAACAACGTAGTAGAAAGGAAAAGATCATTGTAGACAACCGTTTCAGGCAACTCAATAATCCCGCTCATAGATTTGTCCAAAACAGGTTTCCCGTCTACACATATCTTTTCTACCAGAGATTAAATCGAAAAGAAAATATGAAAATTCCATCGAAAGAAGAATTAGACAAAATCATGAATTAGTAACTTAAATTTTTATGTCAAAGGAATTGAGCAATATCAGAAAAATATAGAATCCTGCCACAACATGGATTCCATTAATCCCTAACATGAATCCCGCAACTTGAATGCAAATAAAAAAAATATTTGAAAAAGACTAAAATAAAAGAATTAATTCATGATATATATTCCAAATTCTGTAACATGCATACCACTACCAAAATCCGAATCTCATCAAAAAATTAAGATTAATAAAAAAAAACACCAAATTTATTAACCATACCCTACCACAAATCCACACCATAATCACATTTTTTAGACCTAATCTTTGCAGTAGCCGTTAACTTATCCACCGTTATACCACAGTCAACTTTAACAGTGATCTTCCATGTCTTAACAGACCCAACCTTAATCTTAACCGGAGCCCTCAGAGCCAGCTTAAACGGCACCGTTCCTTTACTAACACTGTCGACTAACGCTGTACGAGCACCACTCGTTAGCTCAATAGCAGACCCCTTTAATATTGTTGCAAACACCGTCACATTGTTTTTCCCTTGGTAGAAAACCGGTAACGATCCCGTAGCCAATTTAACGCCGTCGTAGTGAACATTAACGGAACTTCCTTTTATATAATAAATCCCAATTTTATTGTTAGGGTTATTAGCTCTCACAGTGACGTTAAATTCCGGAGAGATCGGTCTTGATGACGTCAGATTGAACCCCTTAATGGAGATGTGCTCGATTGCATAATCTGGTGACTCGGGGCGGAAAACGAGGTAGAAAACAGCTGCAGCGACGCCGACAAGGAAGAGGAAGGCAGCGAGGAGTGAGAGGAGCCAGCAAAGGCAACAGCAGCAGGAGCTACGACGAACCTTGCGGCGGGAGAGACGTTCAAAGCGTTGTGCGTTTTCCGGTGGTGGGACTCGGTAGACTTGGTCTTTAGGGATTTGGATGACGTATGTTCCTGGTGGTGGTGGGACTGGTTTCTCTGATTCAGGAGCTACGGGTTTTGATGGTGACTGTGGGTAATGTGCTTGATCCGCATCTTTCTGTGGTGGTGGTGGTGAAGGTTTGAACTCAGTAGATTGTGGCGGTGAGTCGTCACGAGGATGAACTCGGTCGGCCATTGCTGTTGTTGATGACGATTGACTCGGTGAGTTGAGACTACTGCTTTGTATCTGTAAACGACAAAGAACGAAACAGGAAGTTATGTTAGAGATTTTTTTATGTTATGTTTGGCGTCTTAAATAGGTGTGTCTGTCTTAAACACGAGACCGCGTGAGAGAGATCATCTACGCGAAGGAGGGGTAAACAAGGGATTTCATATGTTAAAAGACATAAAAAGTGAGTAACGTTGATGGTTTCCTGTTAAAAGAAGTGGAAACCGTGTTCGAGATTAAGGATAGAGGCGGAATTTTGGACAAAGTTTGGATTTGGTGAAAATTAAGGAAAATTAATATATAATTTCAATCAATAACAAGCATTAATTGTCAAAAAAGAAAACACGTTGGAATCATAGGACATTTTTTTCTCCCTTTTTTGTAAATAATATCCAGGACAAAAAGCTTCACATATTCTTTTATTTTAGAAATCATGTTCAATTGATCCTTAAATACTTAATTATCTAATTTTTTTTTAGAATTAGATGTCTCCAATTTGTATTTTTGTTATAATTTCTTATATTATGTGACTGGCACATGACCCATTTTAGATTTAATATATTCAAAATACCTCTTATTAAAAAATGCTATGAAATTTTTTTCTTCTAATGACAATGATTTGTTTAATATAAATGTCTTAGTACACAAAAATTATAATTTTGTAAAACGTTCTGTAAAAAAAAATCATAGCATTTTTTTTAATATAATATAAAATCTGAACTTTAATTCTGTAGGTTTGGATGAAGATAGAGAAATTTTGAACATAATAATTTTAAAAGGATATATTTAATAAAATTAAGATATACAAATATAGATGGAATACAACTTCTAAAATATAAAAATATGTGAAGCTAGTTTTTATAATATTAATGAAAGATTTGGTGATGCTCTCAAAACTTGTATGACGAGAAAATAATTATGCAAATTGAAACAAATTGTTAACTTTTATGAGGATTTGGTAGAGAAGAAAGACAAGAAATGAATCATATTGAAGAGCATAGATTAATTAATTTAATGTTACTGTCTCATAAAAAAGAGAGTACAAAATTGATTTGATTGGACTGCTAAAAAGACAAGCCTGCTATATACATATATAATTATTTAAATATGCCGAAAAGGAAAAGGAAAAAAAAATCAATGTGCCAAAATGACAGCTAAGTCACAGTAGAGCAAAAATTATGTACTTGCTAAAAAGACAAGTCTGCTATCTGATCCTATATAAAATTTCAGATTTTAGCTATCGCCAGATATTTTTTACCAAAAAAATAATTCATAAAAAATGTTTGATTAAGAAATTAAGTAAGATTGCAAGGCACCTTCTCTAGTTTAAAAATACATGAAAATAGTTCGAACAAGTTAATAATTGATCAATGGATAATTTAAAAATACATGCTTTCTGATGATATTCTGATGATATTCTATTTTATATGTAGAAAAAAATAAATATAATGGAGTCATGGAATGCACGTTGAAGACAACATGTGTCAAATCTACATTAAAAACATGCCAATAAATATAGTTTTTGTTGTTGATAAATCGCTAAATATAGAAAAACATATGAATATTTGCGAAAATTGCTAATCAAATTAGAGAAAATTAGGTAAATTATTCAACTCAATCGATCATGATCTAAAATTAAATAAATTTCTGAAATCAGCTAATCATGATCCCAAAAAAAAAAAAAATTCCGTAGAATTTTTGGATTATTAATTTTATGATTTTTTTTTTCAGGTCGAGAAGTCTAAACAGAGAAAAAATAAAATTACAAAATGGTACTTTACCATACACAACAGAACCAAAAGACATAATCAGAGAAACATAAGTTGATCATACTATGCTACATATACCTAAAAAAATTGAGAAAAAAGAGGAGGAACCAAAAAAGTTAAAGAGAAGAAACGATAATAAAGAGAAGAAAAAAAAACTCAAAATTAAGCTAGCTTGCATGTCAAGAGATGATATTATCACCATGTACCTGAAATATTCAGATAAAGACACGATCAGACCTGTCTGATCAGTCACGAACTCTTCTGTCTTAGCTAGGCTCCTGTTTTTGTTTATGGTTTGGGTGCACGTAAGAGAGGGAAGGGTGGAGAAAGAGTCTGCTACGTACAAGAGAGAGTTTAAAGAGAGAAAGAGTGAGGAAGAGAGAGTGGATTTATATGGATATTTTGGAAATGTGTGGAAGGAGAAAAAATGGAGGACAGTTCATCGTTTGATGTCAATAAGATTGCAACACGCTTGAGAAGCCGAAAGAGTCAAGGATTAGGAAGAGAACATGCATTATCCTTCCTTCTCAGGTGCATGTAATTTCATTTAATTGTCATAAATAAATAAATAAAATCATATATATTCTTATCTCTTCCTTATTCTAATTATTTTTTGTTGTAAAATAAATTTGCTTGCTAGGCGGCAGTTGGCACACACAGTATTTGATACGCACAAGCAGTTGTGTGGGGAGGACCTAATCAGCATGGTTTTTGAGTTTTTTTTTTTTTTTTTTTTTTTAATCATGAAAATAGTTCAGCGGTTTTTTTTCAACATTTTTAAGAACATGCTTCTTATATCGATATGGTGTATTCAAAAGGATTTAGTACATTCTACTTAATGTTCTTAGCAATATTTGGATGAGTTAGGGCTATATAGATGAGAGCAATGGGTTGGGCGTTCAATTAATTACTCCCATTTTGCATGTGAGTGCAAAAGAAAACAGAGCGTGTGATGTTAGGTAAATAATAATAAAAGGAATTATTTTAACACAGAAGTCATGAAAGCACGGAAAATAAAAAGGAAAAAAATGAAAGCTCATGAAACCAATATAATTGCATTCATGTCATTGTGTTCAAACACACGTTATGATGATATCTATCATTCTCTGAAGTTGAATGACACCATCAATTACTTGATTATTGGTGATATATATATATATATATATATATATATATATATATATATATATATATATATATATATATATATATATATATATATATATATATATATGTAAGACTACGGGATAGTTTTTTTATTTTTGGGTTTTCTAAAGTATTCTCATTTCACATTATAGATAAAATTAACTCTATTTGGAGTTGAAACGACAAGATCTATTCTCTCTCAATAAATGCTACTTCAAGATTCAAGCTCTATGCATTAATAGAAAATTTATTTGAAAACCAATTTACTAATCGCTTGACCGATAACTTGTTACTTAGGAGTAAGTTTTTGAGATCTTTATTTGGCTTCTCGAATGATAAAATGGCATGATTAATTAAAGTCAAACTTGAAAGGGGCATTTTAGTTCCCTTTGTTAAAGTTACAAAATTTAGATTATTATGAGTGTCTAATAGTACCCTTTTTTAAATTATTTTGAAAAAAAAATAAGGGGGAAATATACCCACATAAAAAAAAATATCAAAAAATCATCTCAATTCAAAAGATTATGTAAAACTTTAAGAATAGTTTATATTAATTTCTAACAATTATTCTCAAGTAAATTTTTTTTGAATTTGAAATTTACGCATATCTACTATTACCTTATGCTTAATTTTTTAATTAGAAAACAAAATAAAAATGATGAGATTCAAACTCGTAATTTTTTAATCATCAAAGTTCTAATACCATAAAAACGTGAATTGATTTTCATTATATATTTATGAATATATACAAATTACATTAATTAGAATCCCTAATCATATCCATCAGGATTCCTAAGTATTGAATCAATAATTCGTATAAATACCCTCCATATATATATATATATATATATATTGTCATTAAAGAAAATATTCTAATACAATGTTTCCTCAATTAAAGATATTTTAATTGATATTTTCTAAAATAAAAGATATTCTAATCTTCTTTAGTTTTCCTTTTTCTTTATTAATTTCTTTACTTTATAAGGGAATAGAGCCGTAGATGAGATCTTAATTTTCCAAATTAAAAAACAGATACAAATGGGTATTTGTGCCATTGTAAATTAATGGTTTCGAGGGTCTAATATTGCTTAAAAAGTGGGAGAAATGCTGGCTTTAGCCAGGAAAATGCAACGGGCCAGTAAACTTGGACTGCGTTCAGAAACATACAGCTATTTGGTGATTACTGTACCCTTTCCTTGACTAATTGATACAGCCAAAAGCGCCCTTCAATCATTCTTTCCACGCCAACCAAGCCGAAAATCACTTTGAAGCATGGAAACATGAAACATGAGGAACTTGCATGGTTTATTTGTTTACTTACCTTCAAAAGTCATAATGTATAAAATTAAAATATATCATATGTATTAAGTTGCAATACGACAATCAATCTTTCTTATGCCGAAAAAAATTATAAATTAGTCTCTTTAGTTTTGAAAAATAAATTAACTAGTTTTCTTATAAAAAACTAATTATTTAATCTCTATATTTTCAAATTTTCTTATAACTTAATCATTTTTTATTTTTTATTTAAAAAAAAGAGACTAAGATAAGTATAAAAAAATAAGTAGGAATTGATAAAAATATGAGATTTTTTTAAATTAAATAATATTAAATTAAAAATAGTCAATGTTGATAAAAAAAAAACTAAATAATTAGTTTTCAAAAAGAAAAGGACTAATTTATAATTTACTCTACTTACAGCTGAGTTATATTTTAAAATAAGTTTTTACACATTAAAATAATTATATTCATTTATATGATCCGATCAAAAACAGAATATAAATTTAGAATAGAGATTTTTCTTTTACCATCTATTCTAAGGTTGTTACGAAACCAACACACCCTTTCAACCAAGCCAATAAATTAATCCAACCTACCATCTGGATGGTTATTTTTTAATGGCCATTGGTGGATAAATGGGGAGCCGGACAAAATTAAACATTACTAGTTTGAAGCAGTTGATGAATTTTGTGAGATTAGGTGTTTACTTTACTAATAATTAAATTGTTTGAATGGTTCCTGGTGATGATGAGTCCCAAACGAAAATGATGATTTTTGAGTTGTCATTAGCAATGAAACTAAAATATTCATGGTGTTTACATTAAAGATTGATTTTTCTCTCATTATAACATTTTTGGTTGTCAAACTTGGCTTCGGTATGTTCAGTTCAGTGAGAAGACTTTGTTTACAGTGATCATACACCATGAGATAATCGGAAAAAAAAATCGAGACTTCAGAATATTTTTAAAATTTTGAATTTGATTTGAATTTTTGTGTTTCTTAAGTACATTAAAATGAGTTTCAAAGTTAAAAATGAACTTTTTGAGTTTTTTTCAATGATTTTGAGATGTTTAGGACAAAAAATGACATTAAAATGAGATTTAGGAGGTCGAAAACTAGTCTTCTTATTTTCAATGACTTCCCAACGAACTTAAATTTGTTAGAAGTTGTAGGAGGACGACATGTCGTCTACAACACAAGAAGCGCATGCCTAGCTTGTTGGTTTTTTGGCTAATTTATTTTAATTTTTTTATTATTTAATTTTGTGCAAAAATTATGAAAAACTAATCCTTATATTTTGGTTTTTTTACAGAGTTTGATGAGAAAAAATATATTTATTTTTTTCAAATTTTAGTTTGAATATATATATTTTAAATTATATTATTCTTATTATTTAAATTTATTTTTTAAAAATTGTCAATTTTTTATTTAATTTAATTTAATTTTTTATTTTTATTAAATTTTATTTCTTAACAACTATGATTTTTTTTTCTGGATTTCAAAACATGATTATTATTTTTAAAATAAATTAATATAATTTATAATAAATTTTTATGTGTGTGTGTGTGTGTGATTTTACCTGCTTTTCTCAATCTGCAGTTTAGCGCATAGAATAAATTAGTACAAACTATTGCACTTGTGTTTTTTCTTCTCTGTCATTTTCTTGCTTGCATGTCAAGAGATGATATTATCACCATGTACCTGAAATATTCAGATAAAGACACGATCAGACCGGTTTGATCAGTCACGAACTCTTCTGTCTTAGCTAGGTACTGTTTTTGTTTATGGTTTGGATGTACGTAAGAGAGGGAAGGGTGGAGAAAGAGTCTGGTACGTACAAGAGAGAGTTTAAAGAGAGAAAGAGTGAGGAAGAGAGAGTTGATTTATATGGATGTTTTGGACATGTGTGGAAGGAGTAAAAATGGAGGACAGTTCACTGTTTGTTGTCAAGAAGATTGCAACACGCTTGAGGAGTCGAAAGAGTCAAGGATTAGGAAGGGAACCATGCATTATCCTTCCTTCTCAGGTGCATGTAATTTCATTTAATTGTCATAAATAAACCATATATATTCTTATCTCTTCGTTATTCTAATTATTTTTTGTTGTGAAGTAAATTTGCTTGCTAGGCGGCAGTTGGCACACACAGCATTGCGTAGGGAAAGACCAAAATCAGCATGTTTTTTGGGGGGTTTTTTCTTTCTTTTTGATCATCGAGATAGCTTGGAGGATTTTTTTTTTAAATAAGAATATTTTTAATCAATTTGATTGAAACTCACTCTCTTTTCGAATGATCTTAAAAATAGATCTTCTAAATTGGCATAGTGTATTTAAAAAAATTTAGTAATTTTTTACATCGATCTAGGTTAATTGAGATTAAATCTTTTTTCGAATGATTTTAAAAATACACTTCCTACATTATTATTGATCTAATACATTAAAAAAATTTTAATAAATTTTATTCCTCCCATTTTGCTTGCGAGTGCAAAAGATAAGAAAAATGTGTGATGTAAGTAATTAATAAGTACGAATTATTTTTTAACATAGAAGTCATGAATGCACGGAAAAAAAAATTGATAGCTCACGAAACCAATATAATTAATTGCATTCATGTCATTGTGTTTGACCACACATTATGATAATATCTACCATTCTCTAAAGTTAAATGACACCATCAATCAGTTGGTTATTTATTTATATATATAAAAAAAGACTACGGGTAAGGTTTTTTATTTTTTATTTTTTCTCGAGTATTCTCATTTCATATTAGAGATAATATTAATTGTATTTATACTTGAAATGACAAGATTTATTCCCTCCCAACAAATGCTATTTCAGAATTCAAACTTTACACATTAGTATAAAATTTATTTGAAAACCAATTTGCTTATCACTCAACTAATAACTTGTTGGTTATGAGTAAGTTTTTGAGGTCTTTATGTGATTTCTCAAATGATAAAATAGCACGATTAATTAATATAGTCAAACTTGAAGGGGGCATTTTAGTGCCCTTTGTTAAAGTTACAAAATTTAGATTATTAAGAGCGTCCAACAGTACCTTTTTCAAATTATTTTGGAAAAAAAAAAACAAGGAGGAAATATATCCACAACAAAAAAAACGTAAAAGTACATATATAAAAAAAAAAACCATCTCAATTCAAAAGATTACGTGAAGCTTTAAGGATAGTTTAT
The DNA here is from genome assembly GCA_963924115.1 of Dovyalis caffra. Lineage (NCBI taxonomy): Eukaryota > Viridiplantae > Streptophyta > Magnoliopsida > Malpighiales > Salicaceae > Dovyalis > Dovyalis caffra. The sequence goes on along the minus strand of CAWUPB010000913.1, from coordinate 1,047,702 downwards.
ATTATTTTCTAACACTTATTCTCAAATTAATGTTTTTTGAGCTTGAAACTTACATATGTCTACTTTTACCTTGTGTTTAAATTTTTTAATTAGAAAAGAAAGTAGAAGTAATGAGATTCGAATTCGTAACTATTTAATCATTAAAGTTCGATACCATGAAAATATGAATTAATTTTCATTATATATATTTATGAATATATACAAATTACATTAATTAGAATCCTTAATCATATCCATCAAGATTCCTAAGTATTGAATCAATAATTCGTATAACTGATTTACCTTCCATATATATATAGCGTCACAAAAGAAAATATTCTAAAAAATGTTTCCTAAATTAAAGATATTTTAATTGATATTTTCTAAAATAAAAGATATTCTAATCTTCTTTAGTTTTTCTTTTTCTTTATTAATTTCTTTACTTTATAAGGGAATAGAGCCATAGATGAGATCTTAATTTTCCAAATTAAAAAACAGATAGAAATGGGTATTTGTGCCATCGTAAATTAATGGTTTCGAGGGTCTAATACTGCTTAGAAAGTGGGAGAATTGCTGGCTTTAGCCAGGAAAATGCAACGGGCCAGTAAACTTGGACTGCGTTCAGAAACATACAGCTATTTGATGATTACTGTACCCTTTCCTTGACTAATTGATACAGCCAAAAGCGTCCTTCAATCATTCTTTCCACGCCAACCAAGCCGAAAATCACTTTGAGCATAGAAACATGAAACATGAGGAACTTGCATGGTTTATTTGTTTACTTACCTTCAAAAGTCATAATGTATAAAATTAAAACATATCATACGTATTAAGTTGCAATACGATAATCAATCTTTCTTATGCCGAAAAAATTATAAATTAGTCTCTTTAGTTTTGAAAAATAAATCAACTAGTTTTTTTTATAAAAAACTAATTATTTAATCTCTATATTTTCAAATTTTCTTATAACTTAATCATTTTTTATTTTAAAAAAAAGACTAAGATAAGTAAAAATAAATATGTAGGAATTGATACAAATATGAGATTTTTTTAAATTAAATAATATTAAATTAAAAATAATCAATATCGATAAAAAGAATTAAATAATTAGTTTTCGAAAAGAAAATGATTAATTAATTTGTTTTTAAAAAAATAAATGGACTAATTTATAATTTACTCTACTTACAGCTGAGTTATATGTTAAAATAAGTTTTTACACATTAAAATAATTATATTCATTTATATGATCCGATCAAAAATAGAATATATTATTCAATCTCCATTCTGAGGTTGTTACGAAACCAACACACCCTTTCAACCAAGCCAATAAATTAATCCAACCTACCATCTGGATGGTTATTTTTTAATGGCCATTAATGGATAAACGGGGAGCCGAACAAAATTAAACATTACTAGTTTGAAGCAGTTGATGAATTTTGTGAGATTAGGTGTTTACTTTGCTAATAATTAAATTGTTTGAATGGTTCGTGGTGATGGTGAATACCAAAAGAAAATGATGATTTTTGAGTTGTCATTAGCAATAAAACTAAAAAATTCATGGTGTTTACATTAAAGATTGATTTTTCTCTCACTATAACATTTTTTGTTGTCAAATATGTTCATTTTAGTGAGAAGACTTTGTTTACAGTGATCATACGCCATGAGATAATTGAAAAAAAAATCGAGAATTCATAATATTTTTAAAATTTTGAATTTGATTTGAATTTTTGTATTTCTTAAGTACATTAAAATGAGTTTCAAAGTTAAAAATGAACTTTTTGAGTTTTTTTCAATGATTTTGAGATGTTTAGGACAAAAAATGGCATTAAAATTAGATTGAGGAGGTCGAAAACTAGTCTTCTTATTTTCAATGACTTTCCAACGAACTTAAATTTGTTAGAAGTTGCAGGAGGACTACATGTCGTCTACAGCACAAGAAGCGCATGCCTAGCTTGTTGTTTTTTTGGCTAATTTATTTTAATTTTGTGCAAAAATTATGAAAAACTAATCGTTATATTTTGGTTTTTTTACAGAGTTTGATGAGAAAAATATATATATTATATGTTTTCAAATTTTAGTTTGAATATATATTTTAAATTATGTTATTCTTATTATTTAAATTTATTTCTTTAAAATTGTCAAATTTTTATTTTTATTTTTATTAAATTTTATTTGTTAAAAACTATGATTTTTTTTTATGTCTGGATTTCAAAACATGATTATTATTTTTTAAATAAATTAGTATAATTTATAATAAATTCTTATATATATATATATATATATGATTTTACCTGTTTTTCTCAATCTGCAGTTTAGCGCATAGAATAAATTAGTACAAACTATTGCACTTGTGTTTTTCCTTCTCTGTCATTTCCTTGCTTGCTTATTTTTACTTTCATCATTTCTATGTTTTCCAAAGTAAACTATGAAACTCTCTGCTTGCAACAAGCTTGATGTTTGATTAGATATCACTTGCGAAAGTAAAATTTCTGATGCCTTGCTAATTTCTGCAACTGGACAGCATATTGCCAGTTTTTTTTTTTTTTTACTAGTAAAAATGAATATCGCTCACTAAACTTTTTTTTTGTTTTACTCATATTTTGTTTTGTTGCATGTAAGGGCTTTGCTCACTTTTATATTTAATGATAATTATTTCTCGGATGGTGAAAAAAGGAAGACTAGGTCTCCAAAATGTTTCATGACAAGTTTGGTTTGAAGAAAGATCAATTGGTGACTTGGACAGAACACCCCCACTTCGTTTTGTGCAGGCTTGACTTCAATCTCGAGCCAAAACTTCTTTGGATAAACATCATCTTAATTAAATAAATTGAAGTTGATACTTGTCACATCTTTATCTCATTTATTTATTTTTTACTATGTTAATATCTTCTTAATGTATTTTTACATTATTTATTTTTAATCCTTGGATTGTTTATTTATTTGTTTGTTTGTTATTTGTTTTTTTGAAATAGGGATGATGTGTTTATATTTAAAAACCTACTTTATAGCATCAACAAGTTGTTACTCTAATGGTAAGTAATTTGATCTTCAGACAAATTTTGTGTAAATATATGTAGTTCATATCCTTGAATTGTATTTGTTGAAAGAGATTAAATTTTATCTCTCTCACCCCAAGCACGATCAATCGTATATCTAATATGGGTGGGAATCTTGAAGTTACATTAATTGAAAGAGGTTAGATTTTTTTATTATCATCCGAAAAATGATTAGTCTATCTCTAATATGGATGAATAACATGTCGCATTCTCATGTCAATCAACAAGTTATCCAAAAAAAATTCCAATTTTACAATTTATATAGATTATGAATTTCCAAAAGTAAAATTTCTGGTTCTTTATTTTCTTATATTTCGATTGCAATTATTTTCAGCATCACAATTTATTTTTCCCTTTTTTTTTTTTTTTTAACTAAGATTTTCACATTCCTTAGGGCTCATTATTACAAGTGGGTTTCTTTAGCACTAAAATGGAAGTCTGTTGTGAGATCCAAAACAAGGTCCATAATATGTTTGATTGGATTCCAAAATTATCATGGGCCCTTCTAGTGGTCCATGATAATTGTCCACTGCCATGTAGCCCATGTAGCGTCATCTATACCATTTGCATCGATCGTTAAACTGGTATTAATTAGTATTTTTAAAAAGAGTTTTGAGTTTGAATTTCTTTTATGTAATAAAATAAAATAAAGCATTGGTTAGTTATATAAAGATTTTATATTGCAAACCTGACATTTCTATTAATCTGCACATATACATATATGAGGAAAGCAATAATTTTCACACTTCGAAGTACGAAATTTACGAAAAAAACCTTACGAAGAGACGTAAATCTAATGCCAAGAACCATGCAAGTTCTGGTTTTTGCCACCCCAACAAGTATATTTTCAGTACATCAGGGTGTATGTATACAGTAAATTATTTTCAAGACGTATAAAAATTAATTTTTTGTTTTGATTATAAATAAAATGCTTAATCTAATTTACCTTGAGGAGAAAGACTTAAATTTGGAGCATATTTCTAAGTAAAATAACAAAAAGTTGACAATTTTCACACGTTTCTTCTTCTTCTTCTTTTCCCTACAAAATATCCATGTTATAATGTCTTACAATATATATAAATATATATAAAGCTTTTTAAAATAAATCATCAATGATTAGGAGTAAATTGTATCTGTTAATAAACTTTTGGAATGATATTGAAAAGTTTTATTCGGTTTTTCTCATATACATAGACTCTATACTCTTCGGGTTTTTTTTTTTAATTAAAACCATTTACTTTTCGTAAAATTTTGCTTCGAACTCCTTATTATGATGATATCTATTTTCAACTAATGAATATGTTATTATTGGACTCCACCCGTCAATGATTGACATATGACATTGTGAGTTTTAAAAAATAATTTTTTTATCTGAATGAAAAAAATTAAAAACTGATTTTAATAATAACAAAAGAAGAAGAGGAAAATACCCCTATTATTTTACAACCCATTCCTTTTTCGTTCAGAAACTCGTTCTCCCTCCTTAATGTCTTTGTTTCTCTTTCTTTCTCTTCTTAGCGTCGATCTCCAAAATACCCAACTAAAGTTTTGGTTTATTCTATCCCAACAAGTATATTTCCAGTACTTCAAGATGTATATGCACAATACATTATTTTCAAGACGTATGATCGTTAACTTTTTTTACCTGGTTATAAATAAAATGCTTAATCTTCATTTGAGGAGGGGGCTTAGGTTAAAAGTCCCACCATTTGATTATAATGTTCTATTGGATGTTATTAGAATCTTTTCAATTCCAAAAAACAGCTTAAAGAGTAAAGTTAGTTCTCGTATTCATAATCAAATACTTTTTTCTTTCACAATAAATATGAGATAATTAATTCAATAATTCTTCTTTCACACAATGAATATTAAGTTGATTATTTCTTATCAATTTATATAGTGTCAACACATTAAAAATTATTTAATTTAAGCTTTGATGTTAGCGTTAGGTGCTATTTGGTCTTTGTTAACCCAAAAGCAAGATCAAAAAAAGACTTTTTCTTGCATTTAACCAAACACTCAAGTTTTTTTTCACAATCAATATAGAATAATTTGACAAATTTATAATCTTTGGAATCTTAACTCGAGAGTTAATGAGTTTGTAATCACATTATTGTTTGGTTTAAATCCAATAGAAGATCTTGAAGAAAATTCTGATAAATGCATCGATGCAAATATAATGATTCGTAATACATTTGAAACTCCACAAGAGAAATATTAAATTTTAATATGCAAAAATTAGTTTGTGGTGCCCTGGATCCTAAGAAATTACTCATAGCATATTTATCAACGAAAAATAAGTTAAAAACTTTTTTCATAACTTTTTTTTTCCAACAAAAATTGCCACTTTATAATGTCTTGCGAAAAAATCTAAAAAAGCTTTTAAAAAATATAAGTTATCTAACGATTGGGAGTAAATTGTCATTATCAATAAACTTTTGGGATAATATTGAAAAGTTGTAAACAACAAGATGGGATAAAAATGAAGTTCAGGTGGTAGAATAGAGTTCCGCAAATTTTTGTTAATTTTGCCGATCACCGTAAATAAGAGCCCCCTATTTCCCATTAATTGACGAGAAAATGCCGATTTGTTGACACGTGTTTTCATTACAAACCGATTTTTGCACACAGACGAGTAAATGGGCGAGGAATTGACAAATAGTCGCAAAACATGCCGATTAAATGATGACGTTTCCCGATTATTTCAAAGTATGTGGACGATATTTTCAGAGGGAATGCCGATTAATCGCTAAAGAATGATGTTTTTTGGATTAATTGGCGAGGATTTCGCTATTTACAGAGTAAATAGCTATGAATCGGGGACCAACATGTGCGAGGTTTTGACAATTAAATTTTGCTTCTACGATTAATTAGCGAGGAGTTGGCGATTTCGGAAAAAAGTGAACGATTGTTTTGCAATTTTTCCGAGGAATTACCGATTATTTGGCGATTATGAAAATAAAGATTAATCACGTTGCTGAATTTTTTGCCAGGAATTTTTAATTGATTCGCGTTAAAATTCATCACAAGATGCATTAATCGATGTTATGGGACTTGAATCTTAGTTTTCATCATCTCAATCTATGGGAAAAGTATGAGGAGAATTCACGAGTAAAAAAGTTCCTTACGTTTCACAGGGAAAACATTGCACACCAGACTCCCATGATTCATCTGTTCGGAAAAATCAAGGAACAAGCTAGAATGCCAGCTGATATCTGCATGAAAACCTAAGATAGACGAACTTATAGGTTCATTCTTACAGAGAAAACATAAAAAGTAAAAGACAAGAACTTGGAGAATGTCATCATCCACCATTTTTCATTTTGCTAGAGGGGCAAGTACTCTTTCCCGCTGTCACAATGTGGAAAAAAAGAAGTAAAAATTTTAATAAATAACTTGCAAAAGAATATGTTTGCATCTTGAAATGAACATTGTTAAGATTATACATTACCAGATAGGGTTAACAAAGAATGGCTTAACCCACCCATCTGAGAAAATCTTTATTTCCCTAATTTCCTCAGACTAAAAAAGCCAGAAAACCACCTATCCAAAGACATTATTCACAGGATAAACTGCAGATTAAGAACATTAACTGGTAATGAAAACAATTAGAAGCAGTATCCCTCCAAAAAATTAAAGAACAGTAAAACTAATAAACTGGGTTAGTTGCGAAAACAATGGTTAGAAATTCTATCTGCTGTGAGGTGCCTTTCATAATGCTACTGTTGAAAGATCTTCAAACACAGTTTTCATGTCAGGCCTTTCGGATGCTGGTAGGATACATTTAAGAGCTACCTGGAGTATTTCATCAAGAACTCTGGGTGCCTCTACATTAGGGGTATCCACAAGCAGTTTATCGAAGCACTCACTAGAACGGTTCCCTTCAGACAATAGCTTCACCCAGTCAGTCAGATCAACCACTCCTTGATCTGCAGAAACTATATCCAGTGAACTTTTTCCAGTTAGGAGCTCTAACAAGATAACCCCGAATGCATAAACATCACTCTTCAATGACGGACAGGGTTTACTTGAACTAGCAAATTCAGGTGGCCGATAGCCAAGAGCACCTGCATTCAGAACTTGTTCTGCTGTGCCAGCCGATGTCAGTATTCGATGGAGACTGTAATCAGTGAGCAATGGATTCATGTTTGGAGGTTCTAATAAAATGTTTGTTGATTTGAGATTGCCATGGGGAATTGCTCTTTCATTGTGTAGGTAGTTTAGACACCGGGCAGAATTAACAGCAATCCTTAGCCGATCATCAAGAGATAAAGACTGAAGTTTCCTTGGCTCTGATTCTGCACAAGACACAAAGATAATTTGTAAATCCTTGAAAAGTAAAATATCTTGCATAACATAAGAAAAGAAACAACGTAGAATTTCTGTCAGTAACCCATCTTCCCGTTTCCTTGGACAAATTTTGTCTAAGAGGAAAAAAACATGGGCGATAGTAAAAGGAAGACTTGAGTAATTCGTTTAGTTATGATGCATAATAGCGCATTTGAAAATCGTTGACATTTCAACTGACAGAATGGCACAGCATATTCTTATAACCTAAGGGGGAAAAAAGAGAGGTAGATAAACATTTTATAATGCCCTAAATGGAACAAGGACAGACAAAATGTGGTCAGGAAGTCTTCTCATGGTGAAAGTGCCAATTGAAATGTGCATCGCAACATATAGAGAAAATTGTTTGGCGCCCACCAGATTGCAGTGTAAAACATCCAGTAATTGAAGATTTTTCAGGCCAATCAGAACTTTGCAATACATGAGTATACATGTTATTCAAGATGATTTTGTACGAGTATGGATAAGGCATGCAAAGCATTCTAAAAGCTTCTGCATCACCAGAGATTCTTACCTTGAAGATAGAAGGCTAAACATTGGCCGTTGATATATTTCGATATTAGCATCTTCTCGTGGTCCTTTGGACCCCAGTAGTAACCCTGAAGAGAAACTAAATTTGGATGTCTGATGCTCCCAAGTTTCTTTACTTCCCTTGCAAAATCCTTCTTCCCTTTTGCTATTCCCTCTTTTAACCACTTTATTGCCAGTACATTACCGGAGTCAAGTGTAGCTTTATATAGTGCACCATGGCAACTCCTCCCAACAACTTCTGCTGGAGCACATGAAAGTTCTTCTGCAGTGAACGTTAGAGAGCCATCAAAAAGATGTAAATCCCCAGCCAGTTTGTCTGGAGATTTTACTCTCATCGCACCAGGATTCTCAGATGAAATTGGGCTTTTAGAAGGTGATGGATTTGAAGATGACAAAAGGGACATAGGAGAAGTTAACCCTTCATCTTTTCTTATTGATTCGAGATGATTTTTAGACTTCTGTGGAACTGATGATGTGTCCCCTTGATCATATGCAGACCCCATCTGGGCTAGGGAGTGACTTTGGTGGAAGCTAATTGAAGCAGATGATTGGCTTGGATTCTTGTTGGTTCCTGATGAAGAAATGGAAGAACCCTCCAGCGAAACACCTTCGTTTCTCTCATCTCCTTTCAAACTTCTGGTACCATGTGTCAGCCGGTGGGCACGGTAATAAATCACCATAGACAGAAGAGCTAATAGAGTAGCAGCACCAACCATACTTACAATTAGGGCAATTTTGATAGCAGGTTTCATACGAGATCGACCCCCTTTATATTTACCAGGGCTGGAGCCCCCTTTGGTGAGAATGGCAGATAAGGAAAAATCAACAAAGAATTTCCTGGATGGAAAGCTGAATCAGGAAACCGCCTCAAGTTATCAGGAACCACACCAGAAAGATTATTAGAAGACACATCAAGTCCTTTCAATCCGTCAGGAAGGTCCGCAGGGATGCTGCCATTCAGTTTGTTGTTAGATAGGTCAAGGTACAACAGGTTATGGAGCTTACTGATTTCTGGGGGCAAAGAGCCATCTAAAGAGTTATGTGACAGGTCAAGAGACACCAAACTCAAATTTTGTCTGGAGTCTTGGACCTCCTGAAGAGGTATTTCCCCTGTGAAATTGTTGGCTGACAGGTCGAGGTCAGTCAATGTTGTTGAGGTGAAGAAATCTGGAAGGAGGAACCCGGTAAGAAAATTGAGACTAAGATCAATCACTTTTAGCTCTGAGTATGTACCCAACACCGGTGGAAGATCACCATTTAATGAGTTGTTTGATATATTCAGTGTAGTCAGCCTCAAGAACTGAGAAGTTTGGTTAGGCAAAGTCCCTGTCAATGAGTTTGAACTCAACTGAATAACTTCCACATAATTTCCCCAATTCTGGATTCTGGAAAAATTCCCTGAGAGCATATTATTACTCAGATCAATGATGGCGCAGTGCCCTACAGTAGTTGGTAAAGGGCCTGAAAGTTTGTTTGAAGATATATTCAGCTTCTTCAGAGTTGTAGAGGTGATACTTCCTACTGGACCTGCCACGGATTTAGGTCAATTAAAATTACTGATACACTAGATGATATGGTATAAAAAGTCTCGAATTGCAAATCATCTGATAACTGTTAACCACTGAAAACTGAAACACATACTAGAAGGTTGGGAAACGAAAATCTCTACATTATAAATGCATTTCAAATTGCTTACTGCATTAAGAGTGTTCCTGCAGTAATAGTTTTCAATATTTTCCTGATTTCACATTGACTTTAAATGTTTAAACATGAAAGGGGAAAGGAATACTTCTTCCGTTATCCTTACCAGGGTTGTTAAAATTCTATTTTATAAGCAAACAAATAATTCCAATGCTGCAATTCGCATGAGGGAATAGATCGAAGGCCAAAGTAGTTTTGAGTCTACTTTACCAGAAGTTACAACTCACAAGGAAATGGGAAAAAGGTATACGTAATGAAAGAGTACAGTACAATTTTAGGGTCAAGATACCTTCAAGTTGATTGAGGCTAAGATCCAGCTCAGTCAACACTGTAGAGCTATCCTGCAGAAGAGCTTCTGGTAAAGAGCCTGATAACTGGTTGCTCCCAAGTCTAAGAATCCGAAGTGACACAACAAATTTGAAAGGAGGTATAGCACCTGTTATCTGATTATTGCTAGCATCAAAGACCTCTAAACTGTCGAAATATGGCACTCCATCATGAGCAAATAACTGACCAACCAAGGAATTATGGCTTATATTCAAATACTTAATTGATGAAACAAAACTAGCATTTCCAAGCCCCAAATCCAATGAACCTGAGAATTGATTGCTGCTTAAGTCAACATGAACAACACTGCCCAGCTGGGAAAGAAGACCCATTATATCCCCGGAAAAGCTATTATGCCCCAAATCTAAATACTCCAAGCTCTCAAGATTGCGAAAACCAGAGGGAACAATGCCTTCAAAATTGTTCGAAGAAAGATTCAAGAGCACTAAATTCTTCAACTTTGCCACCCCAGAAGGTAAAAACCCATGAAACAAATTGGATGAGAGATCCAAAAACTCCAGGGACTCAATGGAACCAACATTCGAGATAGTACCCATTAACTGGTTGTTCGAAATTGACAAGTTTCGAAGCATTTTAAAGCCAGCAAGAACAGGGAAACTAAAGTTTCCAGTAAGACCAACATCATTTAGACTGATTGAAACCACACGACCATTAACACAGACAACTCCATACCAGGTCTGAGGACACCCATCAGATGTCAAGGACTTACTGTCCCATGAATCAAAAACTTTCCCAGATGGGTCTTTCTCAAAGCCCTTCTTGACCTCCAAAAGTGCTTCGAAATCAGATTGTCCTAATGCAACCGGTACCAGCAACAACAAAATCAAACAGACTGTTTGCATTGCTCCAAGACTTATCCCAAACCACCAAAGAACCAGTAGAAAAGAGATTGAACTGGTTTCCAAGAAGTATCAAATGCGACTTCCCGGAAGTTACAAAAAAGTGGAGACCATAAGGTTAAAGTATAAAAGGAAATAAATCAAAATGTAATCACATTTGATACTATTAAGACGAGAATCCAAGCAACTAGAGAACAAGTGGGATATTAAACATTAAAATGAACCAAAAACAAAAATTACTAGTGAGGTTTGCTAATATAAGTTTCAAAGATTGATTATACCCAAAAATCATAACCCCATTATCAAAGAAATGGAAACTTTCAGTCCACTTAAATCAAAATACACCCAACAAGGAAAAAAAAAAAAAAAAGGCAGAAACTTGATGACATAAGGAAGACAAACATGCACAAATTCTATATCTTTATCAGCTAAGCAACTCATCAAACAACAATGAAGTCCAAATAAGCAATTTTTACAACAATGGGAGCAAAAACAAGCAACTCCAGGTCAACAAAGTCCACTCCTTTTTCCAATGTACAAAGCAGTAAAGGAAAGTTCTAGGAACCTGACCAGCTTTGTAAATGAAAGGACAGTATGAGGTTAGAAACACAAGTGGCTACTTAGAAATGTGCAAAAACAGCGAATGCTATCTAGAAGAAGCAAAGACAAAGAAACACAACCAAGAAGTGTAAAACTGGTTAATGAAGCTTGGAGAGAGTGAGAGCATAGCAGATCAGACAAAGAAAAAGTAGGAGTAGGTGAGTGGTGTAATGTTACTATATTATTTGTCAAATTGGAAGTGTGCAATAACTATCAAGAAAAGGACAGATTTACTTTTGGGTAATGGCTGGTTACAGACTTACATGGTAAGATAAAATATTGAGGTTGAGTCTGTTTGAGATTAGCTGGTGTTTTGACTTGTAACCTACCTGGTTTTGTAGTTACTGCAAAAGTTTCTAATTCCAATGTTTTCTGTCAAGATTTGAGGTATTTGGGACTAACTTGTAAGGTTTTTAAACTAAATTAATTATTTGGATTAAGAGTAACAAACATATGCAAATCACGTTAATAATTCTGGTAATTTAGTATGAAAATCTCAAAAAAGAAGTTAATTTGAAAACTTAATGTATATTTAAAATAAAATTGGTTCAATTAAATATACAAAGATAAATAGAATAATTACCTTTTTTTTATATAAAAGATTGAATAATTATGTTATTATTGTATGATGACAGATTGAGTTGTTATCTCTAATTGTTTTTTATTTAAAGTATTATTAGATTATGTGAATTGATGGGTTTATAATTTTTTTTTTTTTTTTTTACGGCTCATTGTGGAGAACTGGAGATTAAGTCTCCAAGATAATCCTAATGCATTGTCATTATTAAAATCACTAATTATCTCCTAGTGGAATTATAGATTTGTGCTGAGCAATGGTTGTTTGCCACCTCATCTTCTCCTTTTCCTTGTTTCTATATATTCCACATTGAGTAAAAAAATACAAAAGGGTAAAAAAACACTTCTAGGTGTAAAAGAAAGAGCTACTAAAACTGTAGGTTCTTACAATTATTTCTATTATTCTTCCCATAATTGAAATTAATGTACAACAAACACCTAATTGAGAAATAAAAATGATATAGAAATAGATCTTATAAAATATTCAATCACTATGAATTTTTTTTTTTGCAAAGTACAAAAACAAGAATTAGGCTACAAGATATCTAGAGTTTTTGAAATGTTTTACATTATAGACAGCCCAATTTAGAAAAATAAAAAATAAAACAAAAAATGGGTTTATGGAAGGTTTCAATTTTATTATTAATTACATCAATTTTATCTTTGAATATAAATTAAGTTTTTAATTTATTTTTTTGTCAAGAATTTCAAATCAAATTATTGAGTTATTCACGTAAATGCACATGACTAATTTTATTTTCAAAATATTCTCGTAAATCAATCAAATAGAAAGCTTTCATGTGTAAATTATTTGACTAATTTGGATAATTTAGCCTAAAAATTTCATCGAATGATAAATTAGACATAATGTATATTCAAACATAAAATTAATTAAATTAGAGATATAAAGATAAATTATAAATTATCCTATTATTTAAGTAAAGATTGAATCATCAATAATAATAATAATAATAAATATTGGTATATCAATTAACAAGTTGTTGGTTAAGTGATAAACAAACTAGTCCCTAAATGGATTTTTTGTCAATATGCAAGATTCGAAAGGATTAAAACTTATCGTTATTGTTCCAAATATAATTTATCATATCTCTAATGTGGGACAAGGATACTTGATAAAATAAAAATAAAAAACCCTGCTATACCATATAATTATTTCGAGGTAAAATTTTTTTTGTCTTTATTGTACAGAAAAACCACAAGCACTTGTCTTTCTTGGTAAGAAAAATAGGTCAAATTATACCTCGAAGAGGGCCATCTGTTCATTCCTCTTCCACTACAGTCAAGATAGGGGAGTATATTTGCTAGTTTGAGAGCAACCCATAGGCCTGTCCTTTAACACAAAGGGGTCCAAATTAATGTACACATTGTGATAAGGCATCCATGCCCCTTGCCGGGCATCCCAGGCTACTCGAATGGCCTCTTCTATCTCTTCCACTTTTTGATTTGTCATGTCTGTCTCCTCTCTTGATAGTATTTTGCCTTGATTCTTTTAAATTTCAAGTTTTCTGACAAGTTTTGTATATTGAAATTAAATTTTTCTTCGATTGATAAATTGATTATTTATATCGAGAATGATGTTTATATAAAAAAGTTTTTTTTTTAATTCATTCAGTTTTAAAAAAATTGCTATTTGACTTTTTATATATGTAATTGACATGTTCTGTCATCTATTTTATTCGTATTTTTTAAAAAATATCTTTTTTAAATTATAGATTCTTTATCGATGGAATTTAATTACAGGTATTGTAGTAAAATAAATTATTCGAACAAAAAACCATTTAAATAAAAAATGGGATAATTTATTTGAAACGAAAGAAATACTTGCTTTTAAATTTCAATTCTAAATAATGACATGAAAAACAAATCGTTTATCACTTGAAATTAAAAAAAAAAAAAAGAATGATGTTTTTATTAAAAACAAAAATGCTCTTTTTCATATCCTTTTAGTTTCAAATAGGTTGTTGTGTTGATTTTTTCAAAAATACCATCTTTTAATTGTAAATCATTTATCGATGAAATTTAATTACAGATATTGTAGTAAAATATATTATTTAAATGATTTTACCAAACAATCATTATGGAACAAACGAAAATAAAAAATAAAATAATTTTTTTGAGACGGAAGAAATACTTACTTTTAATTTTAATTCTAAATAATAAAGTGAAAAACAAATTCATTTCTCTCTCGAAATAAGTCTTTAAATCTCCAAGTCCAGAGGTGCTGCGATTGATTAATCCAAGTGGAAAATGATTAGCCAAGTAGTAGCGAGTATGCAATGATTTCGTTCAAATAATAATGGGCTTAGAGCTGAAAAAACGAAAGGCCTAATAAGGCCTGCTAAAGGGAGCAGCTCCTCCAGCCTTAAGTGTAATGGAAAGACTTGAGTCCAGCCCAGATGAAATTAAGTCACCGGGCCGAGATATTTTCAAGCCCAAAGAAAAGGTCAGATGGCCATCGTTTTATGCAAACAAGTAGGACTGGAAAACCTAACAAGTCCAAACCATGTATTTTTTGAAGTCTAAAAATTTACAGATTTGAATCTTTCGGAGGTCTTTTCTAGTTCATCATTACCAGAACTAATCATATTTTTTGAGAAAATAAATAGTGTTTTTTTCATTTTAAAAATGTGCTAAAATCATCTTCTTAAGCATGTTTTGAATTTTAATAGTTTAGATTTAATAAATATGACCAAACGTTAAAAAAAAATCTGAATAAAAAATGTACTCTACCCAAATTTAAATCCCAAATCATGATTCTCAAAATAATAATAAATATAGATAACTCAGAACATGGGATCCCATCACTCCCAATGATATTATTTTTCTTAAAATATATATAACGAATGGCCAGAAACATTGATCCATATTATAATAATGGAAAATGGCCCCATGCATGCTTTGAAAATATTATATTCCTTGTTCTATATTTATTTATTTAAAAAAGCACATTTAAAACAACCGCTAAGCATTATCTCACTGTGCATTTATTAAACTCTATTTTTGTAAAAAAAAAAAAATCGAATATTTAAATAAAAATCAATGATTTATTAAAGACATAAAACAATTTTTAATTGTTTACAGTAAATTTTAAATGAAAAAAGAAAATATGGTGAAGATTAAAATCATTAAATAACTCTTTAACAAGTGTATTAAGAACACCCGAAACTCTTATTTATTTAAAGGCCAGCCACCAAAACTGATCGAAGATCGAGAGAGAGAGAGAGAGAGAGAGAGATGACCTAAAGAAGGAGAGATATGCCCTTGAAAAGAGCAATATTGTTCCTATTTTTAATGCTTTTTAGCATCCCAGCTAAGGTCAATTGCATGGTTTCCTGCCTCGTGGCAGTGACCTTATCATAATTTACATTTTCTTGAAACATTTGATTAGCTTTGTGATCTGTCATGTCTTTCTTCTTCAACTGCTTGGTCGCTGTACGCCAAAGATGCTTAAAGTTTGCTAAGTCAGCTTTGATTTTTATTTTATTTTTTAGATCTTCACTCTTTCCAATTCAGCTAAGTAAAAAAGTAACTGTAGTCAGCGCTTTTTTTTTTTTTTTTTGGGCTAGGTAAAGAAGGAAGAGTAAATTATAAATTAGTAACTCCCATTTTGAGAAACAAATTAATTATTCCCTCTATTTTTAAAACTAATAATTTAGTTATTTATGTTTTAATTTTATCAATAACATAATCCTTTCATTAGTTTTACGATAGATTAATGATTTTTTTCTTTTAAATTGTCCTTCTTTTGATGTCTTATTTCTCTTTTTTATCTATTTTTTTCCTTTTCCTCAACCAAAAACCAAATAAAGAGTAATTCAAAAAAAATCGCTAATTTAATAAAAAAACTCATGAAATGATTAAATTATTGACAAAATTAAAACGTAGAGACTAAATGATTAGTCTTTAAAAGAAAACATACTAATTAATTCGTTTCTTTAAACAAGAGGAACTAATTTATAATTTGCTCCAAGAAGGAACCATAAACTCCTTTCTTAATTCATCAACAAACTAGTTTTTGCTTTTAATGATCTTTTAATCAACATTTTTCACGCAGAATGATCCTAGTTTTACAGAATATCTATATAACAAAAAGGCAAAAAAAAGGTATTTTCGTAGAAGATGTTTGTGCAAGTCAATAATTCAAAAACAGAGGCAAAATCTGCTAATGAATCCCATAAATTTAATGATTTAATTTTTTCTAAAAAATATCTATTGATAGTGATAAAATTGGTTTGGTTCTTTGAGTTAACGACTAACCCTATATTATTTGGATTAATCTATAAAGACCAAAAATAAATAAAAATAGAATAGTAACAATTAAAACTAATAATTAGGATGAGCTTGATTAGATGGATAATTTTCCATTAAGAAAATCATGGTAGTTATCTAAAAGGGGCTTGTTAAGGGATGAATTATATTAAGCCGCTTTGCTCCTAGCTGATACTTGAATAGCACAAATCAATATTAAAAAAAATGAAAAGATGAGAAGGTAAGAGACGGAAGAAAGAGTAATTCCTCACGTGATTAAGAAGTAAATAGTATAAATACGAGTAAATTATAAATTAGTTCTTTCGTTTTAAAAAATAAATTGGTTAGTGTTCTTCTTTTTAAAACTTAATCATTTAGTTTCTTATGTTTCAAACTTTTATCATTTTCTTTTTCAAATCGCCAGTTTTTTGTATTTTATATTTATTTCTTACGTGATTAAGAAGGAAACTTAATATCCACATTTATCAATACTGAAAAAAGGTTTGGTTTGTAGTTCTCTAAAGATGCAAGTAAATGTAATCCATAGTAATTATGGTATTTAAGAGCCAATAATGTCCTCTAAATCAGATTTTGGTTTCCTAGATTTTGGGACACAGTATCAACACAAATTAATCAATATTTTTAGTACGTCTAATCTCTATTTGGCCTGAATTATTGAATTTTGAGAATAGATCCCAAGAAAAATGGAGGTGTGATGCTTCTAAATTGGCTGATATTTTTTGGGCAACTTTACTCATCCATATTAAATTTCCTTCTGAATTTAGTTTAAACCAATTGGTTGCTCGCATCACATAATGGGTCGAATAGAATTAACATGTAAAATCATTTAAAAAAAGGCTTAGAATAGTTGGTTGCTCGTATTATGTCTCGGATCGGATAAAATTAATATGTAAAATCATTTATAAAAGTTATTTTAATTTGATAACTTATATTATATTGGGTTAACTAAAATACATTGAATTAAAGATAAAAAAATCCATCTACTTTATAATTTATTCTTCCTTGTGATTTTTCTATAAATTTTGTAATTAAAAAATATGATTTGGTCTTCTTCATGCATGGATTTTTAAATAAAAACTTACAATAATTGAAATAAAAAAATTAATCCAAAATTTCAAAAAATGCTTTATTTTCATAAGATATATAAACAAAAACATGATTTGGTCGCCAAAACTGATTGAAGATATATATACATACAGAGAGAGAGAGAGAGATGCCCTTGACAAGAACAATATTGTTCCTATTTTTAATGGTTTTTTGCATCCCGGCTAAGGTCAATTGCACGGTTTGCTGCCTCGTCGCAGTGACCTTATCATAATTTACATTTTCTTGAAACATTTGATTAGCTTTGTGATCTGTCATGTCTTTCTTCTTCAACTGCTTGATTAATGTACGCTAAAGATCCTTGAAGTTTGCTAACTCAGCTTTAATTTTTTTTTAGATCTTCACTCTTTCCAATTCAGCTAATTAAAAAATTAACTGTAGTCAGCGTCTTTTTTTTTTTTTTTTGGGCTAGATAGAGAAGGAAGAGTAAATTATAATTTAGTTCCTCTTATGTCGATAAATAAATTAATTACTCCCTCTATTTTTAAAACTAATAATCTAGTTATTTATGTTTTAATTTTATCAATAACGTATTCCTATTATTAGTTTTACGTTAGATTAATGATTTTTTTTTGTTTCAAATTACTTCTTTTGATGTCTTATTTCTCTTTTTTATCCACTTCTTTTCTTTCTCCTCAATCAAAAATCAAATAAAGAGCAATTTGAGAACAAAAATCATTAACATGATTAAAAAAATTATGAAATGATTAAATTATTAATGAAATTAAAACATAGAAACTAAATAATTAGTTTTTGAAAAGAAAACAAACTAATTAATTTATTTTTTAAAACGAGATGGACTAATTTATAATTTACTCCAAGGAGGAACCATAAACTCTTTTCTTAATTCATCAACAAACTAGTTTTTGCTTTAAATGATCTTTTAATCAACATTTTGATGCAGAATAATCTTAATTTTACAGAATATTTATTGAAAAAAAACGCAAAAAAGAAGGGATTTTCGTAGAAGATGTTCGTGCAAGTCATTGATTAAAAAATAGAGGCAAAATCTGCTAATGAATCTCATAAATTTAATGATTGAAATTTTTCTAAAAAATAACTATGGATGGTGATAAATTTGGTTTGGTTCTTTGAGTTAACACTTAGCCCTGTATTATTTGGATTGATCTATAAAGACAAAATAAATAAATAAATAAATAAATAGTAACAATTAAAAATAATAATTAGGATAAGACTTGATTGGATGGATAATTTTCCTCTAAGGAAATCATGGTGGCTATCTAAAAGGGCTTGTCGAAGGATGAATTACTCAGCCACTTTCCTCCCACCATCACTACTCGAAGAGCACAGATCAATATTAAAAAAATAAAAAGGTGAGAAGGTAAGAGACGGAAGGAAAATTAATTCCTCACGTGATTTATAAGTAAATAGTATAAATATGAATAAATTATAAATTAGTTTTTTTCGTCTCAAAAAATAAATTAATTAATCTTTTTTGTTTTAAAAAATAATTATTTAATTTCTTATGTTTAATTTTTTTAATAATTTAATTCTTTCAATTTTTTATTAAATTAGTCTTTTTTTAAAAAAAATCACCATTTTTTTATATTTATTTCTTCCCTCCATCCATTCTCTTCCTTTTCTTCCATAAAAAAATAACGTTTTGAAAAAAAAATCTGCAATTTAATTAAAAAAACTGATGAAAAGATTAAATCATTGATAAAATTAAAAAATAAGAGACTAAATAATTCATTTTAAAAAGAAAAAACCTGATTAATTTGTTTTTCTAAATTAGATGGATTAATTTATAATTTACTGGTATAAATACATAAAAGCTAAGCTTCAACCATTGAAAATCATGGATGTTTTGTTTTTAGCCTGTGTTGTCTTGTAACAAGGGACCTACATGAAGACAAGATTGAGACGACAAGTTTTTCAATTCTTGCATCTAAATCACGCAAAAATGTTGACTGTTGACAGCTGTTCAAATTTCCATAAGCGATGAAAAGATCTCAAGAACTTCCAAGAGGAGCCGTCCTTGAGTTGAACGATACCATACCCACCATGCCGAATAGCCAACTTGATCAAAATTAATGTTAAAGAAGAATCCTGGTCAACTTGGCATCTTCAACTAATTTTTGTAGGGTCTAGCAATCACATGGGGTTGGCCATTAAAGACTCACAAGACAACCTTTTCATTCAGCAAGCAGCAGCCAACATGACGTAGGCATGACAAGAGATTTACAGACCATCAGATGAGATTCCTAACCCTAGAAGCATGGTTGAGTGATTAACCATGTAACAGCCGAAAAATAGTAAATACATCTAAACTTATTTATTTGACAGTCATATCTTACCTTAACATGTAATAACCAGCAGGTTAATTAATGGGACTTTAACACAAACTTTATTAGCCCATTTGGTACCTGCTTGCTAGCTATATCTAAATTCTATACCTAACAAGAGAAAGAAGATAATACAATGGCGGCCACATATCAGTCTCTAGCCAGTGTAAGTTTGCACTGGATGTATAATGCAATATCACAAAAGTCGTTCCACTCCAAGGAGAGTTTTGGTAACTTATTATTAGTACCAGATTGAAACATCCTGCTGATGCTTTGGCAGAGCATCCATTCCCAGTCCTTGTAGGTCCTCCTTGTAGTCGAAAGAGGACAAATCGAATGGAGAGCTGAACATCAAGTTGAAGCTATTGTTGTTTTGGTTTGTCTCGAATGGAGAATTCGAAGGCTTAAACCTGTCAAACTGATCCCCTTCATGAGGAAACATTTGTTGGCTATGGTTGATGTTGGACTCTTCGAAGATATTTCCGTCGATGACATTGCCTTGACCGCGGAAGTGATTGTCCTGTTGGTGTGGGATTTTTGGCTGGAAAACATTGTGATTGCCCTGTTGGTGTTGGATCTTCGGCTGGAAAACAATGCGATTGTCCTGTTGGTGTTGGATTTTTGGCTGGAAAACATTGTGACCTTCTGTGACCAAATTGTTAACAGGATTCGTGTTCTTATTGCCTTGGATATTAGTGTCGTAGATTGACATGAGCTCGCTGATCATCTTTTGCCCGTCTTCTGGAACTCCTGATAGATCAAAAGAAGAGGGGCCTGGGTTCACCAATGGAGCAGCTGGCTTGGATTGTACAGATGGTTGAGGAAAGATGACAGGCTTGACTTCATTAACGTGAAAATTTGACCCTCCAAACTCTAATGAAGTGCTTCTGTATGGGCAATTTAATTGATGATTGTCTCTAGAAGCCCTGTCAGAGAAACCCAATCGGATTTGACTGTAAGGACATTGAACAGCCTCACATGTGTAGATCTTCTGATCCACCATGTTTATATCACTGGATGGCTTTCTCTTTCGAATAAAATCCATGCTGGAGATAACTTCACCCTTAATTGGATATGCTTGTTGTCGAAGAGGTTGCCTTTCCCTCATTCCTTCCATCCCTAAATTAGAATAGCTAAGCATCTCAGGTTTGCACTCTTGCACATCAAAGTTTGGGTCATCTTCAGCTCCTTCAACATCATACTCACTGCAATCATTAATAACTAAAGATCCACTTCCGGATGACGACAATGGTGGGCAGGAATCAGGGTAAAGCTCACGAGCCAATGACTCCTCTTGGTTGATAATTGCAAGCCAAGTAGCACTTTCCTTGGCTGTCATCTTATCCTGCAAACACTTGGACTGTCTCACAAGCTTGCGGATCTTGGCAATATCAGGAGACATATGCTTAATCACTGCTGTGAGAACACCCACTTTCCATGCCTTCTTCAAGTCATGAGGCTTCTTGTAAGGTGGAGCTCCTTGGTCCTTCGGCAACCCCAATTGAGGCCACCATTCTTCGCTTCCAGAAGGCCACCATGGTGGAGAAACACCTTTCTCTAATGGAAACCGCCTCTGGGGAGGGTCACAATGCTGCATCAGTGCAGACAAGAGCGAACCAAGGGTGGTATCTTGAAGCTCCTGCAAGGTGTGTGGGGTTGGACCAATTGAATTACTACCCTCATTCTTTCCTGGGATTGAATTATCAGCTTGGTACTTTGTTATGGCAGCTGGACCATTTCGATCAAACCTGACTTTATCCTTCCACCATTCTCGAAGATTATCTGATGCCCCAGTCACTGGCTTTCCCTTCTCTGGTATAATCCCATAAACAAAACCTTGAGCTTTACAAACTTCCATCATCTTCAACATGTACTTCAAGATCCCATCTTGTGCCCTCGACATCTTCTTCCTCCTGGCCTGCTCCTGGGACTGACGCTGCTTAGCAATATCAATCCCCTCCTTACTTTTGGTCTGTTCTTTTAGCCTTTTGAGACGCATTTTGTCCCTCCACATCCTTCGCTCAAGCTCATCAACATCAATGTCCTCATCACTATAATCATCCTCCACAGTAGCCTCTTGTTCAGTTTGTGGAGCAGCCACATCTCCTTCCACAAGTGGAGCACAGAAGAAATCCATGTCACCACAAAAGCCCATCTCATCAAACATCGACATCATTCACAGAATGAAACCCCCAAGATTGACTAGAATTTTTAAGAATCTCAAATAGATTTCAATCCCCAAACCTTAATTCTTCAAACCACTCTCCACCAAGCTTCGACTTCCGACAAAACCTGTAAACATTAGTAAAAGTTACAGTATTAAAACACTGCTCAACCCCCTATAATTTCCAAAAAGATAAGGTGTATATGATCATTAAACACAATTCAATAATCCACTTTTTCATTTACTGAAGCATAATTATGCAAACAAGATCCCACACATCAATAACTTCTTTATAATTCACAAATATCTTACTGAAAAACATAAATTCCAAAGTCTATAGAACCATAAACTATTTTATATTGAAAGAAGTAAACAGATCAACATGCAGCACACACAGAGACTTCATACATGAGCAGAGATGGATTGTGATCAAATCAGAGTCTTTTGATCAAATATTGAAGGAAAAAACTAGACTTTAAATCAATTGATCTTATCATCTAACCCATATATCTTTTGTTTGACTGTCCAGATCTCACCTTCTACGAAAAATTAAGTCGGACTTTCCAGGAAAAAAAAAAACTGACCAGTTATAGAAATTCAATCCTCTTTCCAAACAATATGACAATAGCCCTCAAATAATATCAAACACCTGGATCTAAACACAACTCTCAGTTATTCTCAATTTAATCAAAAAACCATATCCCAAAACCAAATCTAAACCCACAAAAATTCAAGCATCCACACCCAATAATCAAGCTTTATAGATCCACCAACTAGAAACAGCAAACACAGCGCACGAGAACACAAACACATATCAGAAAAACCAAAAAGAAAACTCAAATGATAGAAAGCTGAAAAAAAAATGCTAAGAAAGATTACCAGCAAACAAAAGAAGTGGTCTTTGACACTGTGGTTAGAGAGAGTTACAGGTCAATATCGCAGCAAAGACTATGTTTTCCTTAGTTTCAGAAAGGAAAAAGAAGAAAGGGCATATAATATTCCAACAAGGGGTATATATTATAGTCCTCTAGAGTAAACTATGTGATAAAAGAGGAGCCTTGATGACTGTGTGAACTAGTGGGGTGACTATGGTGGAAATAGTGGGGTAGAAAGTAAAGCAAATCACTTTAACAAGAACCCAAGAAAGTAAGAGGAAGGAGATGGGAAATGGGAGGAGAGGAGGGTGAAGGGTCAAGTTTTTAAGTCGAGCAGGTTAGGCCAATCCAATCCAAAACATTGAAACCGCTGGTTTTTGTAAAGGACGAGATAGAGAATGAGAGTTATCGTAATATTTTAAGACAAAAGAAGACAGAAGAGTGGGGGCAGTGTCTCTTGTCCTGATTTGACGATCCCTATGAACAGTGTCTCCTTTTAAAAGCAAAAACTGACTTTCTTCACCGACAAAGGCTTATCTTTCTTTGTGGGATTTTGCATTTATGAGTAATGGATTGTGTGTATCCAGTGTTTTGCATCACCTTGCCATAAATCTCTTGAGTTGCCAAAGCGTTTTAATCCTAATCTAGAAGGGTTCTTTTTTCTTTGTAAGATCCGTCATACATTTGCTAATTTTACCATTCGTCTTCATACAGATCACTTCCCAAAAATTTTTCCCTAATAAATTTCATAAATCTAATGATTTTAAACATTTCACAAACAATCTTCCCATAAAATTAGCACCACTCACTCGTAAAATAATTTCTTTTTTTCGTTTTTTTGTGATACAAGGGAAAAATTCATCATTCTACATACTCTTTAATTATTTATTTTTAAATGAGTGTCTATGTAAACTTTTTAAATTTGTCTGTAATTAGAATTAAATATCCATTTTTATTTCTTTCTATTGCCACTAAAGAGCAACAATTTAAAGCATTTTTTCTATTTATTAAAGAGTTATGAATAAAACCAATAAGTTATTTATCTAATAATAAATAAATTGATTCTCTAATGAATTTCTCGTTAATATTTGAACTTTGAAATCAAACTCGTCGAAAGGAGTTAAACTTTATTGCATTCGTTTTGAAAATAATTAATTATATTTTCAACATGAGATAAGATACTTAGATAAAAAAATATATATTTTTATGGACAAGGAGACTATTGTATCTTATTTTCTGAGCTAATTAAGAAAAACCTTTTATTTACTCCGTGATTATTGGAATCTTATTACGCAGATTGATAGTGTGATGTAAGAAAAATTACAACTAGATTACGTTGTTTAACACTTTTGGGATAGTCAAGGAGTGAGTTGTTATCAATCTTATCTGAAACCAGCAAAGAAAAACTCCATCATCACTCATTCAATCTAAGAGTTTTATTTTTTATTTTTATTAGATCCATTGCAGGTTATATTAAAAAAAATAATAATAATAATAAAAAACACTCCAATTTAGGATAAACTAATTTGAATTTTTTTTTTGTGCAATTTTGAACAAAGTCAAACCATAGTAGTTCTTCTATTTTTCCAGGCTCTTTTTTGCAGTAACACTTTTTGTAATCTGTATAAATTAAGACTATTTTTAGTTCTCTTTATTCAATATTCATTTTTTTTTTCATATCTATGCAAAATTTCTATGTGTATTATATGGGAATAATCATGGGATTAGATAAAGTTAACAAAAAACAAATCTTCCATAAGATATGAAAATCCAATACTATGCTTCATTAAGGGAGGAAAACTTAATATCCATATTTATCTATACTGAAAAAAGGTTTGGTTTGTAGTTCTATAAAGATGCTAGTAAATCTAATCCATAGCAATTATGGTATCTAAGAGCCTATAATATCCTTTAAAATCAGATTTTGGGACACAGTATCAACGCAAATTAATCAATATTTTTAATACGCCTAATCTCTATTTGGCATTGATTAGTGAATTTGAGAATAGATCCCAAGAAAAATGGAGGTGTGATGCTTCTAAATTGGCTGATATTGTTTGGCCAACTTTACACATTTAGATTAAATTTCCTTTTGAATTAGATTTAGATTAGTTGGCTATGCGTGCTATGCGAGTGAGTCGATAAAATTAATATGTAAAATCATTTGAAAAAATTATTTTAATTTGATAGCTTGTACTATATTGTAGATCAACTAAAATATATTGCATTAAAGGTAAAAAAAAAAAATTCCGTCTAATTTATAATTCATTCCTTATGTTTTTTTTATATATATAAATTTTGTAATTAGAAAACATGATTTGGATTTCTTTATACATTGATTATTAAATAAAAACTTACAGTAATTTAAATAAAAATTTTAATCCACAATTTAAAAATGCTTTATTTTCACAAGATTGCATAAAAAATAAAGCAATAATTAACATAAAACTTGTATAAGAATTAACAAATGATTTTTTTCATTATTATTTAATGTTGATGAAAAGATTATTTATAAAAAATTATGTGCATTATCTATATATTTTTGAAACAATCAATAATATCAATATGAAAAGTTGTATTTGAATTATTGGGTGATTCTCCTAAAATGTTATTTTAATTTTTTTATTTGAAAAAAAAAGTATAAATGGTTGGTGCTATGTCCAAATATACATAGTTAATTTCAAATAAAACTAATGATCTAATTTTTTTTATATACATCATGATCATATTTAGTGAATTCAGAGTGTAGTATAAATCAAAAAATATTTAAAAATAATTAATTTGGAAGAAATGTATTAAAGTTAATAGATCGAAATAAAACACGTGAATTCTAATTTTTAAATTGATTGATTGATTTTTTTTTAAAAATAGTTTTAGATAAATTATTTGAACTACACTTTAGCTTTTTAATACTCTCGTTTAAAAATTATAAGAATCTATCATATAAATTATATCAATATATTTTAAAAAATAAAAAATAATTATATTGTAATTTTTTTTGAAAATCTATACATAGAGAAAATTAAAGGGTATTGTTAAATCCACCATGAGTTTTGTTATTCCCACAAAATTTTTATTTTAAATTGCTAATAAACTCTTACATTTAATCATTATCTAGTCACTAACTTGATGTGTGGTGGTGTGTTGGTAATTTACAATAAAAAAATTTGGTGGGAATAACAAAATATTTAGTGGATTTAGCAATACCCAAAATTAAATCATATGCATTAATAAATAAAATTATATAAAGAGAAAAATAAAAATAAATAAATTTGATGAGAATTTTTATAAGAAATGATAAATTGAAGAGATCGGTTTTAAACAATAAGAGTAAGATATATAAATCATTCAAAGATCTAAAAACATATCATGTATATTTCATCATCGATAGCCTATGTGAAAAAAAATAACGATTGATTTTTATTATTTTTACACTCAAATTCAATAATAAAAAATATTTTTCTAAAAAGATTATAGAAAAAAGAAAACCACATGGTGGGAATATGAAAAACCAGGTGACACAAGTGGCTTTATCGTTCTCCTCCCTACCCTCCTTTTGTTTTCTTCTATCTCTAAATGTAAAAACCAGTCTACAACGCAAGCGATGTCAGGTCAAAATAAAATTTTTGAAAACATGAGAGACTAAAGTATAATATTAGACAAAACTCGCAAATAAAAGTCTAAAAATAGCCTAAAAATTCACATGAATCCACGTGAAAAATGCAATGCGTGGGTGAATAATAATAAAATAATAAATCTTTCAAATATATATATATATATATATATATACATATAATGTAACGATAAATAGAAGTTTATCATGATAGATATGATTCTTTTTTCCAAAAAAATTTCACTTCTTTTTGGTATTTTCTAAAATATATTTTTAAATATAAAATTACCTAACTTTATTTTGTTTTGCTTTTTTTTTTTTTTTTTTCAAGAGAACTGATAAGTCTAAACCTTTGTTTTTTTTTTTTTATTAAATTTTTTTCACCTTAGACGATTAAGCGTACAAAGAATTGGAAAACAAATCAGCCACTGGGTGGAGGTCTGCGCATCAAATGGTGGAAGTGGAGGAAAGCAGATGGGGAAAACAGTTTTTAAATATTATGGTTAACAAATGATGAGATTTCTCAAAAAGGACACAAAAAGCAGTGAGTAAACTGATAAAAAAGAAAGGGCAATGAAGTAACATCAGAAGAGCACCCAATGGCACAAAGCAAAATAAATATAAAAGAGAAGGGCATGAAAAAGGTCTTTACGTGGAGAAGCTGCGAATTGACAAAAAAAAAGATCAACCAGAAAAGAAAGGCAATAGAAGGAGGGCAGAAAGGTGAGAGGATCTGACCACAAAGTCGCATTGAAGAAAATATAGAGGCAACTAGTTGTTTTGCCGCGTTATGCCATGGACAAACTAAATATATTCACTTAATTTGATAACACGTATTATAACATCGATAAAAAAATATATTAAATTAATCAAAATTTTATATTTATTTTTTTATTTTTAATAAATTTTGTAGTCAAAAAACACAATTTGATCTTTTTTATGTGTTTATTATTAAATAAAAAATTATAATAATCTATATATAAAATTAAAAAAACATTTCAATATTTTTTATAACATTATATTGAATAAATAAAGTAACAATTAATATAAAACCTATGAAAAATAATAAATAAATCTTTTTTATTCTTGTTTCATATTGCTAAAAAGATTTTTTTAAAAGAATATATACATTTTATTTATATATATTTATTTACAAAATACTAAATAATATTAATATAAAATATTATATTTAAATTATTAGATCTGTTCTTTTAAAACATTATTTCAATTATTTTATTTTAAAAAATAAAATATAAAAAAATAATAGCAAATGGTTAGCGTTATGAGTTTAGATGCATTATACATAGTTAGTTAATAATAAAATCAATAACTCTAATATATATATATATATATATATATATATATTATGATCATATTCATTGGGTTAGAGTATACAAAATAAATTGAAATTATATTCTAAAAAGCATATTGAAGTTAGTAGAGTGCAATGAAAAAACTATAAAATTGATTTTGATAAAATCTGATTATATAAAGAATAAGTAAATAAAACACGTGAATTCTATTTTTAAAATTTGATTATATAAAAAAATAAGCATCTAAAACAATTACAAAAAAAAAAAACATATTCGAAAATCCATACATAAGAAAAAATAAGTTGAATTTATTAACAAATGAAATTACATAAAAAAGAAGAATAAAAAATTAATTTAATGCGAATGTTTATAAGAAAACAACAAAATGAAATGATTGATCTTAAATAATAAGAGTAATATAATATAATATATTTGTTTATTTTAAAATGTCAAAAAATATCATATATATTTCATAATCGTTAGTTTATGTGAAAAAAATAATAATTGATTTTTCATAATTTTCACCTCCAATTCAATAATTAAAAATAAATAAATTGATGAAAAAATCAACAAAAAAAGAGAAGAAGATAAAAAAAAATTGTGATTTATTTTTTAAAATTTTCACACTTAATTCAATGATAAGAAAAAACACATAATTCGGTGTAAAAAAGCAACAAAAAAAAAAAAAAGGCAAGCCTGCTGCCTGCCGTGGGCCTGTAGAAGTAGGCCACTGGAGCAGCTTAACTGAATGCAGTAGATGGAGACATAAAACAACCCAGGGATAAAAATTTTATTTTAAAACTTCAAGGACCAAAATGAAATATGAGATAAACTTCCAATATCAACGTCCATAAATAGTTGAAAAATAACGAAAATGCCTTCTCATATACAGTGCATCCACAGTGTTTTGAGAGTAGATGAACAGTGAAAATCACTGTTTATTTTCCTTTATTCTTTTAGCTTGTTTGTTAATATGCTAAAAAAGATCTGTTTTTGAACAATTTACTATCTCACAAGTCATTGTTTCTAGACTGTAGATAAAAGTAGCATTTTTTAGATTTTTCAGCTATTTTTTGATATCTATATCAGAAGTTTACATAATATTTCATTTTGATTCTTAAATTTTTAAAATGAAAATTTAATCCCTTGCAATGTTTGGTCTGTTGGCCTACTGCATTAAGCTGCTACATTAAGCCTGCAGACCAAGGCAGGCGCGTCCCCCTGCCTCCTCTTTTTTTTTTTTTTTTTCTTTGATTTTTTCCGTTAGTTTATGTTTTTTTTTTTATTATTATTGAATTGAAGTGAAAGTCATAAAAAAATCAATCGTTAATATTTTTTTCTTTCATGTTTTTCATCAATTTATGTTCTTTTTTCAATTAATTTTGATGTAAAAATTATGAAAAATCAATTTTTTTTCTTCACATAGATTGGTTATTATAAAATGTGTGTGTATATATATATATATATATATATATAATTGATGTCTTTAATTTCTTGTTTCTTATAAAATTTATCATCAAATTATTTTTTTATGTAATTTTATTTGTGAATGAATATGATTTATTTTCTCTTGTGCATAGATTTTCAAATAAGTTTTTTTTTTGTAGTTGTTTTTATTTGCTTTTTTTTTTTTCATATAATCAATTTTTAAAAATATAATTCATATCTTTTATTTACTTGTTTTTTATATAATCAAATTTTATCGAAATTAATTTTATAGTTTTTTTATTATACTTTAGCAAGTTCAATATACTTTGACGACTATAAAATGTTTATGATATGATATGCTTTTGGATTTTGAAATAATGATGGTGATGTGTTTGATGTCTGTATTAGTTGATGATAATTTTTATAAGAAACGAGAAATTAAACGCATCAATTATATCTCGTTTCTTATAAAAATTATCATCGACTAGTAAAGTCATCAAACACATCACTTGACACAGATGCAGCGGGAGAAGAGAAGACGGCAGGTTTTGGTTCTGTAACTGTTAAATATAACGACATTGGCAAATCGTGTGGCGAAAAGCAAGCCACTTTAGACGCATGAGAAAAGAGAAAGCCCATATGCATGCAAGGAGGTGCGTAGTAGGACTGAGTTACAGTCCATACTCCATGGTGGTTTTAGGCTGGATGAACAGCTTAGCAACACTAAAAACCCACATCTTTTCATGTTTTTTTTATAAAGTCTGGATGAACATTTTAGAAACAGTAAAAACCCCACATCTTTTAATATTTTTTGCAAGAAGCCTAATTTATGTATTAAAAAAAAAAAATCCTTGTTGCCTCTCTTGTTTTTGAACTAAAAAAATGATAATTTAGAACCAAAATTACCCCGACCAATGCAAAGGGCTATTTAGTTAGCACAAACAAAATGATAAAAACATAAATGAAAGCTAATGATGAGAATGAAGGGTGAGAATATAATTAAAAGTTGATGTAATTTTAATTTAGTAGAGAACGAAGAGAATTGAGAATGAGAATAATACCTAATAAATATTGAAGCTTATAATGATTAAAAAAAAAAAAAATACTTCTTTTAGGTACAAATATCCACTTTATGACCTACTAATACTCACTATTTAAAAAAAAAAAAAACAATTAACACTTAGGAATCTGATTGCACAATTTTTTTATTAATTAAAAATCAAAATGTTATTTGATAAAACTTTGAGAATAAAAAAATCACAAATAAAAGACCACATTGTAAAAAATATTAATCATAAGAACCAAAATAATTTTTAAATTACAAAAACTAAAATAATATATCTTGATAAATTATTTGCAGCATCAATTAAATGAACGAAAAAACCGAATAGGGACCGGCTATAAATTTTAAAAATAAATTTTCAATAAATATGGGCCAAATATAAAGAATTGAATTAATAAGTAATCCTATCCCTATCCATTATCATCCCTGACCATCATTCTGCCGCCCTAAACACGGCAGCGAGCCAGTGGCGGTGGTGATGATATCAATGCATTGATTTGAATTAAAATTTTACCCGACCCTTCAAACAAGTTTGCAACCTCCGTGCCAAACCCGGCTGAAAAGTAAAGTTCTAATTTTTTGAATGGATTGGGCTTATAAATTTTTTTAGCTAATAACATGTCTCCTCCGAGGCTTTGGGCTACCCTAATGCATCCGGGTCCAAAGAAATAACCTGCAGCCTTATTTCAGTTTCCATTTTTTATGGAGGTCACTGGCAAGGGTGTTCTTCAACGGCTTTGCAAATTGCCTTCTGAATTCTGTGCAGAATAATTTGGAAGATTAACTAAATCCTATTCATTCAAGAAGCATCGTTTTCTATAGAGTAAATTATTAATTAGTCCATCTCATTTAGAGAAACAAATTAATTAGTCTCTCATTTCAAAAACTAATCATTTAATTTTCATACTTTGAAATCTATTCATAAATTTTTTAAAAAATTTATTTTGATTTTTTGTTTAAAAAAATAAAAAAATAGATAAAAAAATATATTTTGTAAAATAAAAATAATATTAAATCAAACATAATCGATACTAGTAAAAAAAAATTAAATAATAGTTTTTGAAACGAGCCGGACTAATTAATTTGTTTCTTGAAACTGAAGGGACTAATTTATAATTCACTCTTCCTTTACATGGCAAAGCAACGACCTTTTTTTTAAAAAAAAAGAGAGACAATTTCTTCGAATCCATTCTTTTAAAAACAAAAATGTTTCTCATAAAGAGGAAATTTTCCTGTGTAGAAATATAAAAATTCAAAACTAAACAAAGGTTTTCATATTTAGAGTTGAGTCGAAAAAAATGAAATGGTTTAACAGATGCAACCAATGTCTTGTATCTTCAGGAGGCTATCCATGTCAAGAGCATTCTTCGACTAAAGCTTGATGGTACATCAGCATTGTTTCAAATTCAGTCAAACATATTGGGAAGAGGTCTTGCAGCCATAAAAGCATCCACAACCTAGGAAAAAGCCAGAAAGATGGATATCAAAGTCTTTTTACGTCAACTTCTTGAGATTTTCAGCAACCATTTAAGAATATAAATCCACCACAGTGGAATACAGATTGAATAGAGTAACCATAGCAATCTGCATGTGCATTAATTTATTGAGGGATGCAAAAGGCTTACTTCATCAGTCACGCTGGCTCGGGCGGCGCGATGTCTTTCTACTATTTCAGACAAGACCACACCTAGGCGGCCCTTCACTTCTCCTGTTAGCATACGTCCTGCAGCATACTCCTAAACAAGAATACATGTGCATTAGAAAAAGAAACTGATCAAGTTTTATTTTTCGTTTGCTTACTAAGTTTTAGAACCAAATATCTAAATAGAGGGTCAGTCAAATCAACCAAAAAGAACAAATCTCACCGTCTTTATGTGTTCAAGCTCAGTATCATCCTCCAGGAAAAAGTTCAGGTACTTGATTGAAATATCTACCTGAATAATGTCCATAAGGAAAAAATGTTTGTCATCACTTTCCATGCCATGATAAATCAAGAATTCAAACATAAACCCGAATAACAATAAGAAATTCTATCATATTAACGAAGCCAGCACAAATTCTATATATTTGAAAAATATCCCAGAACGGTTCTTCCAAGTTTTGGCACAAATAAATTGTCTCTTGAAGTGTTTGCTACCTCAAGATTTGCTCCAAGTTGTCTGTGTTTCTCTACAGAATCCTGCCCACCAGAGAACGCATACTTGTTGATCTGTTTCCATCAAGAAAACTTAGCATTAGTAAAAAGATTATATTCGAGCACAGCACTAAATACAATGTGCTATTCATCACATTGACGTAAACTCCATATTTCTAAATTCTAAGTAATGCAGCCCATCTAAGGCCCAAGTTCGGTCTTAATTTCACAGTACCGTAAATTTAAGTACCTTTCAATGGTGATAAGCTAAAAGCATCTTGGTACTGGTTCAGATTTCAAATGTTCAAAACGAGAAAGGAAGATATGCATAACTAAATAATTAAGTACCTTTGAATGGTACAGCAAATCACACAGATATTTGTTTGTGCACTAGAAAAGTTGGCAGATTAACAGTCTAATCAACTCAGTATGTTAACAGACAGTATGTGCACACAAGAGTGTGTAAGGGGCAAAATGTCCTTTTCAAGACCATACCTTACTCTTAATGACTTTAGCAGAATCAGTCACATAGATGGCAGAATTCGGATCACTAGCCGACATTTTTCCTGTCTCCCCCTGCACAACATTCAGGAAAATATGATCAGTGATGGTATTGCAAGCACTAAATCATAAGCCAAGTGCCTATGTCATTCTCAGCAAATACAAAGGCAGATAACTTTATGAGTGTAATATTAATGCGAGGATAGGAATATGGAGTTTCAGTAATCATTTGCTATTAAAGCTATTTCTTCTAATCTTCCAAGAAATGCACATTAATATCTTCAAAAGCACTCAAGGACAAGCCACTTGAGAAGATCTTTTTTTTTTCCCTTTTATAAAAGACTTTTTGAAAAAATCTTGGAAAAGGTATAGCATGAAAATCCCTCACCACAAACTCTATATCCACTGCATAACCATCAGTTTAATATTCTGGAAAATATGAATACTATTGTGTACATAATTATTCAAAGCAAACAGCCCACATTATGCAGACTCTCAGAGGATTGAAAGAAGAATTTTATTCTTAAATATAGCCATCTGTATTTTGTGCAGGAATCTTCTAATCTTTCAAGAAATGCACATTAATATCTTAACAAACACTAAAGGACAAACCACTTGAGAAGATCCTTTGCTTCTCTTTTATAAAAGACTTCTTGACAAGATCTTGGAAAAGGTATAGCATGAAAATCCCTCAATAAAATTCTATATACGCCCACTGCATAACCATCAGGTTAATATTCCGGAAAATATGAATACTATCATGTACATTATTATTCAAAGCAAACAGCCCACATTATGCAGACTCTCAGAGGATTGAAAGAAGAATTTTATCATTAAATATAAGCATTTGTATTTTGTGCATTTCCTGCATAATTCTTGCTTAGTATCTTGATTTGCATCAAGGCAGTGCTAAATGTTCCTCTCAAGCATTGGATATACTAAAATCCAGCCTAAAACAGTATTTGAGTAGAACAAGAACCAAGCATGATAATAAGGTTTCCTTTCATCGAATGGGATGACACACCCTTCAAATGTGTTATGCATCATTATTTTGGTTTTTGATATTTGAAATTCTTAATGAGTCATTTAATTAAATCCAATAGACATTTCTATAGGCGATTCCTCTATCCACTTCAGTAAAACATATCTTTGCAAGGCTATTAACCTTAACTGTTCTACTTTCAGTTGTCATATCTTAAGTTACAACTTACAGAAAGTGCTCATAGTAGTTGTAGACTAGTAGTAGTAGTAGTAGCGACAACAATAAGAACTTCATAAATGCATTTTAAAATGAACACTAGTTTTTATTAGAACACAAGTAATGTCATTCCCAAAGACAAAAATACCTGCAGGGCAGGGAAAAATGTTGACTCAATCAGAGAAGGTTTGTGATATCCTATCCGAGGAGCGACATCCCGTGTCATTCTGAAATATGGATCCTGAACAAATGACAAAAGGGAGACAATGGTAAGAACAGAAGCAAGCACATAATGTGTGTTTAGATGTTCTCACAACAGGCACAATAATCATCCAAATGGTCTGATTATCAAAACTAAGACCAGCAAATCTCTAGGAACATAGAAAATTAAAATAATTGCCCGAAGAAAGAAAAATAGCACCAGAATATGATAAATTTCAACAATTCTACATGGCAGCTTTCTATCAATGCAAATACACCAAAAACAGCAAGCAGCGTATAATTTCACACTCAAAAGAGTTACAAGTGCACTATCTACAAAACAGTTAGATTCC
Organism: Dovyalis caffra; assembly: GCA_963924115.1. Taxonomy (NCBI): domain Eukaryota; kingdom Viridiplantae; phylum Streptophyta; class Magnoliopsida; order Malpighiales; family Salicaceae; genus Dovyalis; species Dovyalis caffra. The sequence goes on along the minus strand of CAWUPB010000913.1, from coordinate 1,013,182 downwards.
AGAAGCATTGATAAGATTCAAAAGTATATTCAAATTGGACAGAAACCTTCAACATTGAGAGGGCTTGACCTGATCAATCGCACAAGGTATTAAGCAACGGAGATCATCTTTTCCCGAGAAAAGGTGTGGGAATGAACTGGGAAACGATGGAACTGCCTACACCAACACAAATGAAATATGTTGGATGCCTTCCATAGATATTACATTCATTTCAGAAAGCTGAAAAAAGCAATTATCAAAATATGGAGAAATCCGGTAGTCCAACGGCATAACTTTCCATCACTGCACCCGGTATACATGTCATATGTGATTGGTAGACAGCAGCACTAAACTAACCTGTACAGGAGGGAAGCTGATTTTCCCAATATGATCTTCACCAGAGAAACCAAAAATACCCTGAACCTGTACATCAACAGCAAAATTTGAAAAGAGTGCAATAGTCCGAAAGCAAAGGAATTCAAAAGCAACACAAGTGCCTCAACAAAGGCATATTACACATGAAAAAATAAAATAAAAAGAGAGAGAATGTCCACCTTATTCAAAGTGACACACTTTGCAACCTTCACCATATTCTTGTAAAATGCACTTCATGTAAAAATAAAGAGTCAGCACAACAATACATGTACAAAATTTACACACAAAAATAGAAAATAAATAAATAAATAACAAAGGACATGCTTCGATTGACATCAACAACAAACCAACACCACATAATACATCAGAAAACCCACCGACAAGCAGAAGCACAGAATCAGCATTGCCACATTCAATCACAAATGTTAATCATACTATAACAGACCACTCAGGAACATATCCCCAACTACGAAGCATTCGAATTGTCGCTTAAACACATAGTACATAAAACTTTCAGATTTATTCTTCAAAATGAAGTTAATAAGCTTGTAACTTACCCACCAACATAATCAAAATCCGAGAAAATAAACGTCCGCGTAATATCAAATCCGCAAGCAATGATATCCTTAGCATTCTCACGCGCAAGTCTCTGACTTTCCTCCACGGTTAAATTCTTCCACATACATTTCTCATCATCAGTCAACTGTATCACAAGCGGAACCCTAAACACATCTTGCAAATACCTAAAAAACAATAACGACCCAAACTTTATCAACTTCATCGAATTTTCAAACATCCCAAAGCACAATTACCTAATCAATCAATCAATTAATCACTTACTTAGTGAACATAAACGGGACGAGATGCCCCAAATGCAGTGCTTCAGAGGAAGGACCCCGGCCGGTGTAAAGGTAGAATTTTTTACCCTTTTCATAGGCGTCGAGTATTTCGTTGAAGTCACGGTGGGCGAAGAAGACGCCACGGCGGAGGAATACGTGAGGAGGGCGGCCTGTGAGGCGGTGGACACGGCCAATTAGGGTTTGGTCGAGCCTTTGACAGCCGAATTTGTCGATGAGTTTGTCGTAATCAATTTTGCCGCCATCTTTGGCGGCGACTTCCCATGGGTTGACTATTTGGTCTTCTTCTTCTTCTGCTGCTGCTTGGTTTGGAGTCTCTTTCTTCTCCTCCTCCATTGTACCGTGCCAAGAGAGAGAGAGTGTGTGGAGGCCGACGGGGATGTTGGTGATGGCAGCGAGCGACTGATGAGACTGGCACTGCTAATTTGGCAAAACCGAAGCTTGAGAAGTAAAATATTGCTAACTTGGTTCCTCTAGTTTTAGTAAAATTATTAATTGAACCTTTTTTTAAATATTCACATTGAATCCCTATTATTTTTTTTACCATTGATAAAAAAAGCTCAAACTCGTAACTTTTAAAAAGTGTAAATTATAAATTAGTCTTTCTCCTATCAATAAATAAATAAATTATTTATTTTTATTTTAAAAATTAATTGTTTAGTCTTTTATGTTTTAATTTTATCAATAATTTAGTTGTTTCACTATTTTTTCTGAATTAATGAATTTTTTTTCAAATTGTTTTTTTTAATGTTTTATTTCTTTTTTCAACCACTTTCTCTCTCTCTCTAATCCAAAATTTAAAAAATAAAAATTAGAAAATAAAAATTACCAATCTAATAGAAAACTAATTAAGAAATTAAGTTATTTACGAAATTAAAACACAGAGAGCTAATGATTTATTTTTTAAAAAGAATTAATTAATTAATTTTTATGAATAAAAGGGAATAATTTATAATTTACTCCCAAAAAAAGCTTGAACTCGTTACTTTTAACAAAAACATAAATATAAGTTTGGATTGCAAATTCGCTAACAAAAAAATCTGAATTTCGATATATGTGTGTGTGTGCGCGCGCGCACGCGTGCATGTGTGTGTGTGTGATGGTTTCTAATTTCTCATGCACAATCTAATTTTCATTCTTTCCTTTTATTTCCTTTTTTGTGATAAATAATCAATTTTCAAGTCTGTGAATTGAATTAAATATATTTATTTCAGTTCAATAACATATAATATATTATCAGTTAACTAAAATATATTTAAATTAAAAATAAAATTTTTATCTAATTTTATAGTTTTTAATCAAAATCTTGTAGTTAAGAAAAACATAAGTTTTACTTTCTTTTGCATTTATTTTTAAATAAAAATTCATAACAATCTAAATATAAAAATCAATATAAATTATTAAAAAAATATTTTATTAAAGAAAGGAAATAAAGAAACACAATTTTTTTTTCATAACATTGCATCGATAAAATAAAGAAAATATTAATGTAAGACTTATATAAAAATTAGCAAATGAATCTTTTTTATTCTTATTTAATACAAATGAAATGAATTTTTTTTCTTTTTAAATAAATACATTTGTTACACACTTACACACACAACATAATGAATCATATTAGTATAAAAAATTATATTTGAATTATTAGGTGGCTCTTCTAAGACATTAATTCAATTAATTTATTTGAAAGAAATTAATTTTAAAATATTAAAAAATAGTAGTAAATGATTGATGTTGTGTGTGTGTGTGTGTGTGTGTGTGTGTGTGTGTGTGTGTGTGTATCAATATCATACTTATTGGGTTAGAGTGTGTAGCATAAACTAAAAAAAAAAAATTGTAAAAAATATATTGAAATTAATATAATGCAATAAAAAATTACATAAATGATTTCGACATAATTTAATTATATAAAGAGTAAGTAAATAAAACAAGTGAGTTCTATTTCTAAAATCGACTATATAAAGAATAAGCAAATAAAAGCAAATTTAAATAACAATATTCAAAAATTCATACGTGGAGAAAATAAATTATATTTACTAAGAAATAAAATTACATAAAAAAGAATGAAAAGTAATTTGATGATAATTTTTATAAAAAATGCCAAATTCATAAATAAATAAATCATATTTATTAAAAAATTATAATAAAAAAATAAGAATATTATAATCCGATATATATGTTTATTCTAAAATCTAAAAACATATTCTATATATTCTATAAGAGTAAGATTGTATGGAAAAATGATTGTTTTTCATAATTTGTACATCAATTCAATAATAAAAAATAAAAATTGGTGGAAAAAAAAAGAGGCTAGCACTTCTGCAGGCCCAAGGTAAGCCTTAGCGCTTGTGCCTTCAAAAGCAGGTCCAATGCAAGCTACGTGCTTGAGTGAGCAGTAGCTCAAGAGATCAGAAATTTTATTTTAAAACTTCAAGAATTAAAATAAAATACAATGTATAATTCGAATAAAAATACCTAAAAACATTTTAAAAATCACAAAAAAATCATTTTTAGCAAAAGTATATCCAAAGTGACATGTGAAGGGATGAATACTATTCAAAAACCCCATGTCTTTTAGTTTCTTTTGTAATTGCACTATGAATATATTAATTTTTATATAAATTTTAATTCTTTTTATTTGAATATATTAATTTTTTTAAAATTGTTAATCAAATATTTTTCTTAATTTTTTTTATCATTTTTTTTATCAACCAATACAGTGTCTATTACTCTTAATATACCAAATTATAATTTTTTTTTCAAACAAGTATGTGAATTTTAATTTTTTTCGTTTAAGTAAATCAATTTTTTCAAAATTATCGATCAAATATTTAAAAAAAATAAAAAAAAAGTCTCTAATTTTTATTGCATTACCCTTATTTTCTCTTTTGCTACAATCCACCATGCTAGTAATATTCAAGCGTGTTGTTCCTTTTGTTTTGTGGAAAGAAACTAAAATCAATATAAACCATATTTATTTAAATTTTCAAATGTTCAAGAGACAATTAATATCATAAAATCCATGCGACTCAAGAATTAAATCGCAAATTTGATAATGATACAAATAATAGTAATAGTTAAATTACAAATACAAGAGGTTTGAATCCAAAGTACCCTTCAAGAGAGCGGAACGGTACAAGCCGAGCCGATCCGATCGAGATACAAGTTTATTAGCCCTTCTTTATTTATTTATTTTTGTTTTGGACAGAACGGACCATTGTTCCCACGCATACGCTGCTAATTTTACCAAGAAATTAATGATCTAAATCATAAAACAACTTTTCAAAGGATTTCACGTGATTAGTCCCTAAGCCTATAGCCAGGAAGAAACTCCCATCATTGACCGGACCTGGGTACATGACCGCCTTGCCATCGGATGCAATTGCCGGCCGGATAAGCAATGGAGCACCCCATCCAAAATCAGCTTTATAAAACGGCAGCCTCAGCCAACTATTAATCTTGAGGTTTGGGCACTCATAAAGTCTAATTCCTTGAGTGATCTGCTTTAGGTCACCGACCTCTTCCATGTAATCAATAACCGATCTCAAATACTCATCATCCATTCTCTTTATAGCTTGGTGAATTCTCTCTGCTGTAGCCGCAAATGGTTCTGACAAAAGATCCCCAGATAAAGCAATTGGCGTGGCATGAAACACTACATTGCCAAAATAATTAGATGGAAGTGGAGGATGGAATCTGGACCGCCCATCGGTAGGGATGCATAGCTTGGTTGCTTGGGCATCAGGCAAACCTCGAGCTTTGCATGTGCAACGCCAAATGTGTGCAGTTAGGACCTCAAAGCTGCTATACTTGGTTTTGCTTTCATTGTTTTCTGTTGTCTTGGACTTCAAGGCATTCATTAGATCAAGTGTGATCTTCAAATTTGCCATGGAACTTGATGGTTTTTGTTGGGTTGGAGTAGTAGGATCATGGCTGTTCATGGTGGGATGGGGATCGTATTCAATATGGTGGAATTTAGGGTTTGTGGGGACTCGGGCACTGAGCATTGTTCGGTTGGTGAATGGTGGGGTGGTCATGGACAGGCCACGAGCTAGGTCAGACCATGTGTTGATCAAATGGATTGCCCCACCACCATCTCCTACAGTGTGAAGGAACCCTACGCCAAGACAAACTCCACCACAGGTGAATCTAGTGACCTGCAGGCATCATGACAAATGCATATATCATTTCGAAAGATTCTACGCTGATCTTGATTTTACAACTTAATCAGCACCCAAGAGGCCAAGAGTACTTGTAATGATAATAGTAAAATATTTAATAAATGCTCTTAAATTGCAAAAATAACTCTCAAGAGAAAAGACTTGAAATTAACAATGCATTAGCGGGGATAATTTTTAAGGAATTATTCCGTATTTAGAGTTGTACATCTTTCTTTTACATGAATGTAAAAATAATGAATAATTTTCATAGTAAATTTTTTAATTATGTGAAAAGGAGGAGTACTACAATTCTTTGCGCCTTATATATATATATTTTTTTTTAAAAAAAAATCGTTCCTTTGATATCATAAGCAATTGGGTTAATAGTTTAATTTATTTTATAATAATAATAGTAGTAATGTATTTTTTTAATACCAATTTTATCTTTAAAAATGCTTTTAAGTTTTCAATTTATGTTTTTGTTAAGATTTTCAAGTTAAATGATGATTAATTTTTGTCCCTAAATATATTTACAAGTCAGTCAGATAAAAAGTTTTAATGTGTAAATCGTGTGATCAATTCAAGTATTTTTGCTTGAAAATTCTGCTAGAAAATAAATTAGTTGCTTAATTACTACATATTTAAATATAAAATTAATTTAATTAGGAATATAAGAAAAGATTAGAGAACTATCATGTTATATAAAGTAAAACTGAGTCATTAAACCTAACCAACTTATAATAATTAATAACATTCTTATTGGATAAGTATTCATACCTGTAAAACAAAAAGTGGATAGGAGGAGATGTCGCCCGAATAGTCAACAGTTGGAATCAGCTGCTGAAGTTGCAGGACAGGAATGAATTCACCAAGGTCACTTAGAGCAATATTTGTTTCAGCCTCAACAAATAAAACTCCTTCACCATTGCAGTTGATTTCAATTCTACCATTTTCATCCTTTCCCAGTCTTCCAGCCATAGGATAAAATGGCACAAGAACTTTGCTCAAAGCTTCCTTGAGCACTTGGGCTTCGAAAAAATTGGAAGAATCAATCGGCTTGTACAGGTACACTGTAGGGAGATGGAGTCTTGGTTGAACCAGGTCCAAGTTGGAGAGCCATAGTCTTTCTTCGGGACTATCCTTAGCTGGGCGTATCATTGTTGATTCCTTAACGTTAATTTTCATCTTGATCCTGCCTGCAATATAGCCCAAAATCTTTACTGCCTTCAGCCTATTATAAGATTATTTATCATTTAGTTTGTCTTTGAAAAATCCGAAAGATCGAAATTGTCTAGAAAATTAAAACTCAGTAGCAATCAGGCTCAACTATAGATCTTCCACCTGCTCGGATTTTTGAAATATCAAATTGTATGTACATAAATCCGGTTGGAAGTGTTAATTTGTCCCGAAAGCACTCGTTATTAAGAGATTAATTATTAATAATAAATATCTAATCTCAAAGAGTAATGCTAATTATAAATGATTGTATAAGGGAATTCATTTATTGAAAATATATCAACAATTAGATTTATAAAAATTACTAAAAAAATACACTTATTTAATTATAATTATATATGTTTAACATTACTCTATCTCATATGCAAAAGAATATGACGTCGCCACATCATCAGCTAGAAAATAACGGTTAAGAGATTAATTATTAATAATTACTAACTAATAAATCAGGTGTTGTATTAATTAATTATATCTAATCACATCTAATCTATCTCAAAGAGTAATACTAATCATATATATATAATTGTATTACAAAATTTATTTATCAAAAAAATCAACTAGATTTATGAGAATTATTAACGAAATCTATTTATTTAATTATAATTATATATGATTAACATTACCCTATCTCAAATTCAAAAGAATATGTTGGTTTCCCCGTCACCAGCTATAAAATAATGGAAAATAATGGGAAAGTAAATAAAATATTTGAAATTATATATATATATAAATGAGCCCAGGTTTCGCTAAAGATAAGTGATAAAAAAGGGCTAAAATTTTATTTAAAAAAAAAAAAAAACACCGCCTCGCTTTCTTCCTTCTTAGTTTTGTCTCTGTCCATTCACAGAGTAGAATGCACCACCAAAATATTTCCTTCTTCTTTCTTCTACCTCCCTCCCTCCCTCTCTCCTTCCTTTTGTTTTTACTTTATAAAGATTTTTTTTCCTGACACATGCATGATGTTTAAAGGACAAGGCACGAATAATGGAGATCATGGAGAAGAGATATATACCTGCAAAAATTGAATGAACTGAAAGGACTAAGAAAGGCTTGTGATTAGAGAACTTGTGAAGGTAGCAGCACTTGATAGCGAGGAGAGGGACTGAGGATTTCTTATTGGTAAATGTGAATGATTTGAAGCTATTTTCTCTTAAAGTAGCTCCTTTTTTTTTTTTTTTTTTTTTTCGGGCTAAGTGATCTTCTTGCTGTGCTTCCCTTTTTTTTATATAGATAGAGCTCTTCTCGTGTTTCTAGGTATCTTTGTTTTTTTAATTTCCATAAAATGAACATGCACAAAGACAGTACTCTATACATACCAAACACAGAACAGTTTATTTTAAAAAAATATAATTTTTTAAAAAAATTTTGATGATGCCACGTAGGATGCGCTATTTTTTATTTAATTTAATTGGTTTTATTGGAAATATATGAAATTACTTTAATAGTTGGACACAATTTTTACCTGATGAAAAGAAAAAAATATTAATTACGTAATATTATATCATTTAAAATATCATATTAAAAATAAGTTTACAATAAAACTTTCACGTATTTGTTAAAAAATAACAATAAGAAATGAAACTTATACACATGTTAGTATGATAAAAATAAAACTTAATACTTTTTATATATTAAAAAAATATATAGTTTTTTTAAAAAAATATTGCAGCAACGTAAGGGTCATGTACTAATATATATGTTAAATCTCAAATTTATTTATAAGCTTCAAATATTTATCCTTTTAAGAGAAGGTTTTTTAATAATATTTTTATTTTTATTTTAAGATTATGCATTAGTGTTAGTATTTGATTAAAAATTACTTTAATAAATTAATGTTTAGTGCTTTCTAGACACTGGATTAGTATTTGAACCCTTCTATCGTTTTGTTTCAATCATTTATTTTTTACAAAAACAAATGCTGGTAGATATGGAACGAGACGAGTTGTTGGCAACTAGAGACAAGAAAGAGAGAGAACTAACTAGCTAGAGTATCATCATGGAGGACAATCAACCAAAAAAAAAAAAAATAGATGATGATATGGGAGTACATTGTAAATTAGTTCCTTCAGTTCGAAAAATAAATTAATTAATATTTTTATTTCAAAAACTAATTATTTAATCCCTACGTTTTTAAATTTATTTATAATTTAATTATTTTTAATTTTTGTTTAAAAAAATATCATGATTATCAACATAAATCTTCTCAAAATAGTTAAATCTAACTAAATTAATTATCGATATATGAGCAATCTTATTGTGTGAACGACTATCATGAATGAGAGTAAATGAGTGAATCTAATTAACTAAAAATTTATTGTCTAAAACAATAGAACATATGCCACATCTGATTGGGTATTAGATTAGAATATTAAAAAATCATTTATCTAGTTTCTAATCATGCATGTTTTTCAATTATATATATATATATATATATATATATATATATATATATATATTGTGAAAGCTGTCTGATATCTCTCTCTTTCCTTTTGTTTTTACTTCATCAACCGAAAAAAATTGAGGATTTTTAGTGCTAATTTTTTTTTTTTTTTTTACAGATGATAATACATCATTTTTTTTTATTTAATTTTTTTTATTAGGAATGTTAGAATCAGGTTAATAATTGGACATAATTTCCACCTCATAAAAAGAAAAGATTGATACTAATTATGTAGTATTCTTACATCATTTAAAATATCATATTAAAAATAATTTTACCATAAAACTTCCACGTACTTGTTAAAAACAAAATAAAAAATAAAAATAAAACTGACGGATATGTTAGTATGATGAAAATAAAACTTAGTACTTTTTATACATTAATAAAGATATATAAAAAAATAAAACTGCAACAACGCACGAGTTTAATGATTAGTATATATATTAAATTTCAAGTTTTTTTGATAAGTAATTTTTTTTCCCTAAATGTTCTAAGTATTTTGTTTTGTTTATTCTGATACTACAACGTAAGGTTGTATTTAATAATATTTATTTTTTTATTCTAAGGTAAAAAAAATCAGTGTTAGTATTTGATTAAAAAATAATTTAATAAATCAGCGTCGGTGTCTGGGCATATAAATTAGTATTTGATCCTTTTGTCCTTTTGTTTCAATGAATTGTTTTTTTTTTTTTTTGGACTCTTCTGTTTCATTATTAGCACTTTTGAGTTTTTTATTTTATTTTTAATATATATTCTTTTATCCTTTTGTTTCAATGAATTGTTTTTTTTTTTTTTGGAGTATCATCTTCCATTATTAACACTTTTGAGTTTCTTATTTTATTTTTAATATATATATTTTTTATCCTTTTGTTTCAATCAACTTTTTTTTTGGACTCTTCTGTCCCGTTATTAACACTTTTGAGTTTTTTATTTTATCCTTTTGTTTCAATCAATTGTGTCTATTTTTGGACTCTTTTTTTTTTTTTTTCCATTATCAACGCATTTTTCAATTTTTTATTTTATTTTTAATATATGGTTATTTGTCCATTTGTTTGATTGTTTCAGTCAATTGTTTTTCTTTTCTTTTTAACTCTACTGTCGTATTACTAATACTTTGGTTTTTTGTTTTTTTAATTTCTAAAACATGTTAAATTATTAATTCATTTCCTTTTTTTCATCATTTTATTTCTGATTCCACTGTTCTGTTACTAACATTTTTTATATGTCAATATTTTAATATTTATATTTGATTAAGAATATATATCTCTAATTATGTACGTATTGTTCTAAAATACAAATTCTTATCATATAAATAGATTTGAATTTACCTTGATCACCTTTAGAGATTATTATTAGTAAAACAACCAAAAAAATTAAAAAAAAATCATATATTCATTTTTATTTTTTAATTATTTTTTTGTAATTTAGTTTTTTGAATGCAAATTAACCACATGTTTCTTGCAATGAAACGAGGAGTAAATTATAAATTAATCTCTCTCATTTCGATAACACAAATTAATTAGACATCTTCGTCTTAAAAACTAATTTTTTCATTTTTTATGTTTTAATTTTGTCAATCATTTGTTTTTTCAATCAATTTTTTATTAGATTAGTTTTTTTTTTCAAACTATCTTTCTTTTGATATCTTATTTATCTTCTCCATCTATGTTTTTCTCTTTTAACAAAAAAATTAAAAAAGGAGCAATTTGAAAACAAAAAATAATAATTTAATAAAAACTTAAGTTATTAATGAAATTAAAACTCTAAACACTAAACAACTAGTTTAAAAACACTAATTAATTAGTTTATCTGGACGAGAGGAAGTAATTTATAATTTAATCACCAAATGAACATTGCCACCTCCATTAATTTCTTTTTCTAAAGCATTATGGAAAAATGATTGATCATGTCTCATTATTGTTGATCGTATAAAAGGATGGGAGCATCTCACCTTAAGTATTGTCCCTATTTGGCGACAAATGCTACACAGACAACTTGTTTTTTATTCAAACGAGGTATGGTCTGGACTTATCCATAAAAGAGGTACGGTATATTCTTGTCCAGAAACGCCAAATCCGAGCAGAAGCACATGGGCATTCTTGCAGATAAAAATGCTTGCTTTTCTGCTGTAATCTTCAGAATCAAATGGAATCCATTTATTATTTTTTATCAGCATTCGGTGGGGGACACACCCAGTCACGAGATACATATGATGCTCTAGCTGATTTTGACACCTTATCTGCAAAGTAAAAAGTATTTTTTTAAAAGGCAACATTTTATTTGGTGGTTATTTTACTTCGGTTGTAAAGGGCGTTGAAATTTGGTTACAACCATGAGACTAAAGGGCGTTGAAATTTGGTTGAAATTTGGTTACAACCATGAGACTAAAGGGCGTTGAAATTTGGTTACAACCATGAGACTAATTTTCAGCGTTGAAAATATCTAATAATACTTAACATTACTATTAGAATTCAGGTTAAATAATTTTCTCATAATTAGGATCAACATCACCCAAATTAGAATAATGAGAAATAATCAATTCGGAGTTCCATGTATGAAAAAAAGATTAGGGTTAAAAAGATCTAATAATACTTTATTTTTTTAGAATTAATATTTTCATTTGTCTTTATATAATCCATTAATTTTTCAATATGTCTTAAAAAAAGCTTACAAGCTATCATTATATTTTAAGCTAGTTTTTAATCTATCATTATGGTTAAATTTTCAATCAACTCATCATAAATTAATCTTTATATTAGTAGATATAGATCTTTTATCTTAAATAACAAAGATAATTTCATCAAATTTCATGTCATATACAAGTCACATGTACAGTGTAAAAATTAAATTTCTAATCTCGTAAGTTAAAAACATTTTTCTTACCATTCTCGGTTGTAATATAATTCAAATATTTAGAATATTTTTTTATTTTAATCTACTTAGCAATTGCCTGAAATTGAGCTAATCATCTTAAATGGAACGTAAAATTTCCCAATACATTTGAATCTTTTTTTTTTTTTACTCATAAAATAGTCAAAACATTTTGAAGTCTTAGTTAGGATTGGTCACATCCCTCGTTGCTTTAATAAGGAAGGTTAGGTCAAAAAATTGAATTTAGTTAGTTGGATAGTACATGGACCAAGGTGGCTATGCTTGTCTCCTTTTTTTTTTTCTTTTTTCTTTTGAAAGATAGCAATTTTTTTTAGGATATAAATCAAATAAATACATGATAATTTTTTTGTGGCGTAATGATATCAAAAACTACGAAGAAAATTATTACCTGTTATATTAAATAAAAAACAGACAAAACTAAAATTATTTTACAATAATGATTTTTTAAATAGCAAATAGTCTTTTCTTAAATATTATTAAAAGCTCGTTGAAACATTCCAATCTCAACTTTTTATTTACAAATAATCTAATACTATCATAAATTAACGAGAGAGCATGTTGCATTATCAGACTCTATTAAGGAAAAATCTCAACAATGACAACTATCCAAGACGAGGCTTTTTTTTTTTCTTATCATCACAAAGTAGATTTTACTACTATCATAAATTAACGAGAGAACATGTTGCATTATCAGACTCTATTAAGAAAAAATCTCAATAATGACAACTATCCAAGACGAGGCTTTTTTTTTTCTTATCATCACAAAGTAGATTTTAATACTAGCATAAATTAACAAGAGAACATGTTGCACTATCATACTCTATTAAGAAAAAATCTCAATAATGACAACTATCCAAGACGAGGCTTTTTTTTTCTTATCATCACAAAGTAGATTTTAATACTAACATAAATTAACAAGAGAACATGTTGCACTATCATACTCTATTAAAAAAAAATCTCAATAATGACAACTATCCAAGACGAGGCTTTTTTTTTCCTTATCATCACAAAGTAGATTTTAATACTAGCATAAATTAACAAGAGAACATGTTGCACTATCATACTCTATTAAGAAAAAATCTCAATAATGACAACTATCCAAGACGAGGCTTTTTTTTTCTTATCATCACAAAGTAGATTTTAATACTAGCATAAATTAACAAGAGAACATGTTGCACTATCATACTCTATTATGTAAGAAAAAGGATTGAGACAAAAGAATAATGACGAGGCCAACTGGGATTCAAAAAGTTACTTTCCTTGAACCGCTTGCCAGCTTATCCCTATATTGAGTCCTTGGATTTAGATAAGAATCCAAGGTAAGCGTAAGCCTCCACCCAGCTAGAGGCATGAAGAAGAACCCGGCAAGTTCCTCATCTAGATTCTATAATCAGACCGGAGTGTATTTAATCCGTTTTTTAAGTTAACTTTCAAAGTTGAAAAGGTCCAACAACATCAATATCACCCTAGCGGATACCAATAAAATTTTACTTAGAACTTAGCTTGAAGTCAGTAACTATCTGGCACTAAGTTCCAATCATCTGCTATGCCATCAAAGATTAAAAAAGAAGGATAAATGAGACTCTTTTCATGGAAAACCTGAGAAATCACTGCCTTTTGCAATAAATTAAAATGTTTATTTTGGGTGCCATTTATTCCTGATGTTCTTGCCTTAGAGTACTTTTCTTTGTGGGAATTAAATTTATTAATAAAACTGATGACACACACAGATCAACTTATTATAAGATAGGCAACAGCAAGTAAAGAAAGCCATAAAAAACAAGCAAATGAAAGCCGTAAAAGCATTGCTTTTGCAGCTTTTAATTAGCAAGTGAATGCTACAATATCAGGATCCTGTTGAAAAAGAAGCATGTTTTCTTCTTCCAAGCTCACCCATGCCTCAATGCCATCACCATCTTTAGTGTCCAAAAGCAGAATCATCTCTTTCTGCACCTGCCCACCTCTTCTCAGCAAACTGGGCTTTCCCCAACCAAAATCTGCTTCATACAATGGGAGCTGACACCAGCTAGAAAACATATAGACATCTGCATCACTTTCCTTTACTGCTTCACTTACTTTCCGAAAGTCATTGATCACCGTCAAAAACAAATCATCAGAACTTGAAGCCTTTGCATAATTTGAGACAGTGTTTTCAATTCCGCCATGGATACGACTTACCAAGTCATGAAATTGCACCTCACTCTCAGTACCATTTGGCATAAATTGCAATGTAGCCCAACTTCTGAAGTTTCCACATAAATTTTCTGGTATCGATAGATTTGTCTTTCCTCGCAAATTAACAGGAACTGTCAAGAGGGAAGGCCTCATGCTGCCATGTCTAGCTTGAACCAACCTAACAAAAGCTCTCCATATAATTGCTGTGACGACCTTTACTCGTGCCGGTAGGTGTTCGACCGGCAGCTCCGAACCGCTAGCACTGGCAGCCGCTTTCAGATTTGATATTGCTACAGCATCAAAGACAAAGCTTTTTGTGACAATATTCTTGTTAGTTGAAGCTCTACTTACCACAAATTTCTCGGTTCTAGATGCATCACTTGGTGGGAAAATTGAGCCTAATTCGAAACTCGGGCGATGCACTTTCTGGACCCCGATTCGGCACGCAGTAGCCCAAGCATTGATGAAGGTGAACCCTGTGAAGGAATCAGCTATCTTGTGCGTTATAGATATACCTATAGCAATTCCACCACATTCAAAGATGTTGAATTGAACTGCTAGTGGAGAGCTATTATTTGGATCAAACTTTTGCAGGGCCAAGTGATTCAGAGTCCTGATCTCGAGCCCTTCGTCGCCGAGAAGTTGAGAGAGAGAGCCATTAACTTTGGCCTCTAAAAATTCTGCCCCTTTGTCATTACATTCAATTAATGGATCATCTTTTGCATATCTTCCTGCCAATGGATAATAGAGGGTTAAGATTTCAGACAGAGACTTCTGCAACTGCAAACTTTTTTCTGCGTTGTTGACAGCACCATTGGTTGGGTAGAAGAAGATGGTAGGCACGTAAAAGTTAGGAGCAGGCAGGTCAAAACTTGATATTTTCAAGTTTTGAAGATGGGGTGGAGTTGGAGATGATGGAGTTATCAATTTTCTTGATGTGATTTGAACTTCCATTTTCGAAATAAGATTTTAGGTAGGCTTTCTTTAGCAAAATTTTCACACAAGAAAAAGAAAGGATGCTCGAAATTCATCTGTATATATTCGTGCTGCATTCTGGATCTATGGTAATAATTAACTGTTACTATCATAGGTAGGTGAAATGGTAAAAAAAAAAAAAAAAAAAGCTTCTGATTGGATTTTTTTTTTTAACATTTGTATCCTAAAATTTCATATTTTACAATATCATATCGATTATTAATTGATAACATTATAATTGAGAATCTGAATTAAAATATTATAAAAAATAAAAAATCTCAACCAAAGCATAGGAAATGTCAAAAAAAAATCCAAAAATACAAGATTTAAAAGTAGAGAAAAACGGTTTTTAATTCATAGGCAGTAGTTAGATTTTTACTTTCAAAAAACTCATCTTTCTCTTTTACGTGACACTAAATTATTGGTGGATTTAAAAAGTTCATTGTTTAGAATCCACTAAAAACAATGATGCAAAAGAAATATAATGATCGTATCAAGTTACAAGTGAATTTTTAATGGTCCAAGTCAACCAATTTTTTTTAAGGAAATTTTTTTTTCCATCTTGAGAAAGTAATATTATCAGTACATAAACTTGATATGTTGAATTTTGTTGATTTACTTCTCACCACAATCATTGAAAATATGGATATTTCTCAATCATTTAAAATAGAAAAAAAATTATTTAGTCCTTTTATTGATTTTATTTTATTTTCTATTTTTTTAATTTTTATTTTAAAATAGAAAAACAATAAATAAATATTATGAAAATATTAATTAAAAAGTCATTTTAAAAATAAATAATATTAGATTAAATATAATCAACAATAATTAAAAAATAATTTTTTTAAAAAAATAGACTAACTAATTTTTTTCTAGAAACTAAAATTAATTTATAATTTACTCATCAGGAAACCAGTTTGAAAATGTAATCAACGTTTTTTTTTAAAAAAAAATTCTTTTTTTAAAATTCAATGACCAAACCAGGCCAGGCCCAACCTGTCTGATCCTAGAATCGGCTGTTAATTGGACCTCGTCCTTAAACCCAAGATGCAATTTTCAGGGGTTTAAAAATCAAAACATCAGTTAGGATTTTAGTTCCTCTGTAAAAACTGCAAGCAAGAAAGATACTTCCTTTTCCAGTTCCAAAATCAATCGATTAATCCCTGAAATTCAAAAAACATGAGAGTGAAGAAGCAGAAGCGGCACCGCCGGGCAGTGAGATTTTACACAGTATGTTTTGGGTTCCGGCAGCCTTACAAGGTCTTATGCGCGGCACATTTGTTCACCACGTAATAGTTGACAACATTGCTCCTGCTGATACAGCTATCTCTAATATTCTTGGTGGCTCTGTCAAGCTTTTCACTACCAGGTCCCCTCACTTTTGCTTTTCTTTTAGTTTATATTCAGAAACTGGAAACAAGAATGGTTTTTTTATTGGTTTTGTTGTTGTTTTTGGGTTGTAGGTGTGTTTTAGCAGAGCTGAAAAGACCTGGGAAATCTTATGATGAATCTCTTGAGGCAGCTAAGCTGCTTATGATGGCAAGGTAAGTTTTTATTTATTTATTTTTTAATTTCTAAGGTTTTATCTTTTTGGATTTATGAGATTGGGTTACTCTTTTTTCTGGGTTTGAAATGATTTTGGAGTTCAATTTCAATGGCAGGTGTGATCATGAAAAGATAAAGAGTGCAGCGGGTTGCATTCTGGAGATTATTCGAGAAAAAATCCCCGACCACTTTTTTGTTGGTTCTCAGGAGACTGACATGTTGAAGAAGTTTCACGAGGTTATTTTTTGAAAACAAAAAATAATAATTTAATAAAAAAATTAAGTTATTAACGAAATTAAAACTTGAAACACTAAACAACTAGTTTTAAAAGACTAATTAATTAGTTTCTCTGGATGAGAGGAAGTAATTTATAATTTACTCACGAAATGAACATTGCCACCTTCATTAATTTCTTTTTCTTGAGCATTATTGAAAAATGATTGATCATGTCGCATTAGTGTTGATCGCCTAAAAGGATGGGAGCATCTTACCTTAATTATCGTCCCTATTTGCCGACAAATGCTGTACAGACAACTTGTTTTTGGACCTTTGTCTTTTTTTCCCAAAAGAGGCATCGTCTGGTCTTGTCCATACTATTCTTGTCCAGAAACGCCATATCCGAGCAGAAGCACCAGGGCATTCTTGCAGATAAAACTGCTTGCTTTCCTGCTTTAATCTTCAGAATCACGTGGAATCCATTTATTATCTTTATCGGCATCCGGTGGGGGACACACCCAGTCACGAGATACATCTGATGATCTAGCTGATTTTGACACCTTCTCTGCAAAGTAAAAAGTATTTTTTAAAAGGGCAACATTTTATTCTGTGGTTATTTTACTTAGGTTGTAAAGGGTGTTGAAATTTGGTTACAACTACGAGACTAATTTTCAGGGTTGAAATTCTTCTGTATATATTCGTGCTGCATTCTGGATCTATAATAATAATTAACTGTTACTATCAAATTAAGGTGAAATGATAAAAAATAATAATAATAATAAAATAAAAATTCTTATTGAAATTTTTTATATATATATTTGGATACTAAAATTTTTTATTTTACGATATCATATCGATTATTGATAAACGATATTATAATTGAGAGTCTGAATTAAAACATTTTAAAAATAAAAAATCTCAATCAAATAATAATAATAAAAATTTCAGTAAAGAAAATCGGTTTTTGATTTCAAAAAACTCATCTTTCTCTTTTATGTGACAATAAATTATTGGTGGACTTAAAAAGCTCATTATTTAGAATCCACTAAAAACATTATTGCAAAAGAAATATAATTGAAATCCAGCAATGATCGTATCAAGTTACAACTTAGTTTTTAATGGTCCAAGTCAATCAATTTTTTTTGAAGGAGAAAAAAAACAAATTTCAACTTCAGAAAATAATATTATCAGTACATAAGCTTGATATGTTGAATTTTGTTGATTTACTTCTCACTACAATCATTGAAAATATGGATATTTCTCAATCATTTAAAATAGAAAAAAAATATTTAGTGCTTTAATTGATTTTATTTTATTTTCTAATTTGTTTAATTTTTATTTTAAAATAGAAAAACAATAAATAAATATTATGAAAATATTAATAAAAAACCATTTCAAAAATAAATAATATTAAATTAAATATAATTAAAAAATAATTTTTGTAAAAAAAAAAAAGACTAACTAATTTGTTTCTATAAACTAAAATTAATTTATAATTTACTCATCATGAAACCAGTTTGAAAATGTAATCAAAATTTTTTTTAAAAAAAAAATCTTTTTTTTTTAATTCAATGACCAAACCAGGCCCGGCCCAACCTGTCTGATCCTAGAATCGGCTGTTAATTGGACCGTGTTCTTAAACCCAAGATGCAATTTTGAGGGTTTTAAAAATCAAAACATCAGCTAGGGTTTTAGTTCCTCTGTAAAAATTGCAAGCAAGAAAGATACTTCCTTTTCTAGTTCTAAAATCAATCAATTAATCCCTGAAATTCTAAAAACATGAGAGTGAAGAAGCAGAAGCGCCACCGCCGGGCAGTGCGATTTTACACAGTATGTTTTGGGTTCCGGCAGCCTTACAAGGTCTTATGCGACGGCACATTTATTCACCACTTAATAGTTAACAAAATTGCTCCTGCTGATACAGCTATCTCTAATATTCTTGGTGGCTCTGTCAAGCTCTTCACTACCAGGTCCCCTCACTTTTGCTTTTCTTTTAGTTTATATTCAGAAACTGGAAACAAGAATGGTTTTTTATTGGTTTTGTTGTTGTTTTTGGGTTGTAGGTGTGTTTTAGCAGAGCTGAAAAGACTTGGGAAACCTTATGCTGAATCTCTTGAGGCAGCTAAGCTGCTTATGATTGCAAGGTAAGTTTTTATTTATTTATTTTTAATTTCTAAGGTTTTATCTTTTTGTGTTTTTGTTGTTGAATTTGGTGGATTTATGAAATTGGGTTACTCCTTTTTCTGGGTTTGAAATGATTTTGGAGTTCAATTTCAATGGCAGGTGTGATCATGAAAAGATAAAGAGTGCAGAGGGTTGCGTTCTGGAGATTATTGGAGAAAAAACCCTGACCACTTTTTTGTTGGTTCTCAGGACACTGACATGCGGAAGAAGTTTCACGAGGTTATTTTTTTCATTTTAATTTCTTTTACATGATTTTGCTGGTTAATGAATTGTTTATCCCCTTAATTGTGCTGAGACTGGATGGTTGATCACAATGCGATATGTTTGTTTACCAATAGTTTATGGATTGTATACTCCGTAGCAATTTTCATGTATGTTGCATTGAGGATTTGTTAAATTGCTATTTACTAATCGCAGCAGAATTTCTTTCAAACATAGTACATATTTTCTGAAGAATTAAAGTTTCAGTCAGTTAATCATATCATGCTTCAACGTTTCAATTGACATGTTGTTAGAAGTTAGGACATCTGAAAAATTACCTGCCATCGTGTCCTAACCTATAGTACGACCTTGATTGCCTCCTAGATGAAAATCTTTTTTGGAAGGATTGTAAGGTTGCTCGGGTAAACTTTTGTTATTGATCCCTGTAATTGTACGAATGCATTGGCAGTTTAGCTTCTGCTGTTTTCAATTGACCAGTAGTGCTACTCAGAATGGATGACTAGAAATAATCCTTGGGATTGCCATTAACAATAGTGATAAATTAACTGTTCTGCAGGTGCCAGGTGTCCCTCTCATATATGGTCTGAGAAATGCCCTCTTTCTTGAGCCACCATCAGCATTTCAGCAGCAGTTTGCCAAAAATTTAGAAGAAGAACGGTCACATATGACTCAGTTTGAAGCTACACTGTTAAAAAAGAGGACCAAGGACTTGCTGGAAAATCAGGAAGATGGAGATTCTTCTGACGAAAATGGAGATCCAGAAGATGAAAATTTGAAAATGCAGCCGAAGAGATATACTGCAAGAAAGGGAATGGATGTCAAGGATAGACCTCAATTCAAGAGAAAGAAAGCTAAGGTATATTGCCTGCTTCATGCTTGTTTATCAAAAACATTTTTAACCCATAAGAAGAACTGCTTGAAGAATTCTATTAGGTTTATGTTGCTTCGTTATTTTTTTAGGGTATATGCATATATTTAACCAGAGAGGAACAACATCTTGAAGGGGTATATTATGTTTGTTGTGTTATTCTCCACCATGGTCATGTGGGGATATTTGGCTCTTCTTTTCTATTTTTTCTTTTTGTAGCTTGCAATATCTTCTTTACCAGTTAAAGCATGAATGGAATTTCATCATAGCATCTCTCTATCATTATGTATTCCCAATCTGTCCCTATGTCTCTGCTTGCTACCATGACTTCGATTAAAAAAATCATTAATTGGGACTGTCTATGGTAGCATGCCAATTACTTTCAAGAGGAATGTCTATGCTCATTTGGTTAATCAAACTTTTCAGGGTCCAAATCCACTTTCAGTCCAGAAGAAAAAGAGTCGTCAAAACCCAAATTCCATGTCAGGGAAGGTTAGTGAAAGTTTATTTTTGAATGCTTTTAGACTTTTTGTTGGATTCTTATGTTTAGGTAACGATGGAAATTACGTACTGCTGGATATCAGCATATGGACCAGAGAAATATGGTTTATAATTGTATGTTTGATGCTTTTAATCCCATTGTTATCTTTAAAATCAGAATTGAATCTTGTCCTGTTTAACATGGATGGTACTTATCATTGTCTATTGTGTTTGTCACTGTCGATTGAGATAAAGAATAGCACTGCTGGACATTGTGTTCTCCCTGCCATTTGATATTTGCATATTTGTAGTTGCTACTCAGTTTTTGGAGTTGAAATTCCAGACCTTGTCTTGTCATCTAGCAGATGTGTAATTAAACTACTGATCATCATTTTTTATAGTTGAAATCATCCGAGCTGTGGCCCTTTCATTTCTTTGATTCCATGGATCTGCACAATGTGTTGAGCTGCGATAGACAAAGAGTTAAAAATACAAATGGAGTGGAAATGATTGTAGTCACTTATGGTAAATTTTGACTAGCGAGAAAACAATGTTGTTTTGGTAACTGAAACGGTTATAATAGGGAGCATAATCTATGGTGTTACTCAACATTGAATGAGTTTGATTAATACCTGTGTATTTTGAATCGTATATTTTTAAAGGATCCAACTCACTGGCCTTTGGGACTGTGATTTTAGAATTTGCCAACTGACGACCATAGATGAAAGTGCTTAGAGTATCATGGGATGGTGAGGTCTGGGTATAAACGATGTATTCACGTGGATATAGTGTAAATTCAAATTTATCCTGGAGAGTATTACTAGTTCTATAACTTTGAGGTGTTGAAAAAACTAGTGTACTTGAAATCTTCGAGTGCCCATGAACTGAAATAACAGTGTGATAATTTACATAATTAGGATGTGGATGTTTTTGTACAGGAAAGTAAAGGTGGCGATGATACCGTGAGAAGCAGGGGCAGGAAGAGAAAGAGATCACGCAGAGGGAAAAATCCTGCTGCGACAGAAAGCTAATAGTCTTCTTCATCTAATTGATGGAACTTCCAGTTTTGGCTTGTATTAAGTGGACGCTTCAAAGAGTGAATTAATCATGCAGCTTTATTGCAGATAGAGGTAATAGGCCTCAATTACAAAAATCTGGCATCGAATCTGAGCATTTATTTACAAATTTAACTGTGAGTTTGATCTTAGGTTGTTTATATCTGCCTTCTCCTAAGAACTTGAAGCATTTACATTTAGAAACTGAAGGGAATAGGTGATGTACCTCGATGTCTGGGTTGTAATCTCTCACATAGTTTTTGGATTTCAAATTAGCGTAGTGAATAGTAACCGATCATTGTAGTTTAGTTTTTAATTTTTTTTATTTTTTAACAGGAGCAATGGCTAGCTTTTGAATCATGCAAGTCAATTCATTAATGATTAAAGTTTCTCCAGCATAAATCACATGGCCAAACAAAATATTAAAAAAAATAAACTAAATTATTGCGCGTTATGATTGTTATTCGTTAATTCTTCTGTTAGAGTGGTGAGATATTAGGAATTTAAGGATAGAGTGAAACTACTCTTGTTATTGTTAGAATGAAGGTGTAAAAGGAGGAAAATCTTTATATAAAGTACAAGATCCATTAAAAAATATATATAAGCAAAATTAGCCAAACGGTTATCTTCTGATTATCTGTTTAATGAAATAGGATTCGAATTTTAATAATTTTAAATTTGTTTAGTGATTATATAATGAGAAATAACTATTTTCATTGTGTAGCTTATGATCTATAGATCTACCATGAACCAAAAAAGAAAAAAAGAAAAAAAAATTCTCATCAGACAAAATGAACTTACGCGTAGGAAAGTCAAACTTCAACCAAATGGATCCATTTTGATTAAGCTGGCTAGACAGTGATCATGATTTTGCCACTGAAAAAAGAGAAGAAAGATTTAATTTATTGTGTGATTGTCCTTTTCTTTCTTTATTCATTTCCTTTTCTCTAGAATGGAAAAGGATAAATTCCCAAGCACTATGAATTATGGAATGTGAAAAGCTATCTATTTGTGAGTAAGTTATAATTTTTTTTGGTTTTAAAATTAATTATTTAATTGTTAGATCAGTTTTAAACGTACTTAATTTAATATTATTTTATTTTAAAAAATGTTATTTTGTCATCAGTTTTTCTATAATATCAATTTATTCTTTTACGAGGATAATTGTGTTCCCATACAAAATTGCCTGATTACCTTCTCCTCAACAAATAAATAAAAATGGTGATGATTATGGCTACAATCAAAATAAAAAATAAAATCAAAGGCTTGGCTATATGTTTTCATCCTAAAATGAATATGATAATTGTGAAACTCTAGAAATTATAATATCATCACGTTAATAAATTTAAATTTTTACATAAACATCGCAATTCAATAAGTGAGATATGTGTGCTTAAACAAGATTGTGCTTATAATATTCTCTTAAAAAATAAGAAACAACATTATGGAGATATATGTAATGTATGAGATTGAGAATTCGAATCTCATTTACTATAATTTACAATTTACAGTTGATAATATTTTTATGTCTACATGCATAATCGTAACTATATATCTTTGGTGATCATTTATTTTGTATGATTTAGTTATGTCAAAACAAATGACTATCTATGCATGATCTATGAATGATTTGTAGCAATAGAAAGTATAATATACATCAATCATAAATATAACTTATGGTGAAATTATATTTAGATTTCATGCTAACAAAATAAATTATTTAGATATTGGAGAAAACTAATTCTTAAAAAGATTTATGAGATATATATTATGTCAAAGAAAGATATGGAGAAAATATTAAACTCGTGCCATCATCAATGAATTGCACAAAAAATATACACGTTATTGTACTAAAGGTTTTTGTTGCAAGCAACGTTGTCTTTCTTAGTAGAGAGAAAATTTTTTGAAAGGTTCGATTTCATCGCAGCATATACGAAACAAATAATAAAAAACTACATATATTTAAAAGGAATATGATATTATAAGATGACATGAATTATTTTTTAAATGCTTATAAAAATTATGGGGATGATATTCAGTTTTTATTCTTAATCGTAATATAATTTTATCTCACATGAAAACCTTGAATCATAAGAAAAAAGATAGAGGCTATGATATGCGACTGTATGAGAATGTAGTGAAAGCAAAGGGAAAATACAAAGTTTTGAGTCACTGCTAAATGTCTCAATACTTCTTTCTTCTTAGGTTTCAAAAATCCCTACTCATAAAAAATGTATTCACCTTTGTTTTCGGCTTTATGTATTTTCATTTTTTATATTACTAAATTACATTCATTGTTGCTCGCTCTTTAATTTATCGTATACAATTCTCCTTTTGTTTCATCTTTTTCGCTTATTATTTCTTTTTTACGTCCTCCTTTCTTTATCAATATTACTATTTCTATTACGTTCTAGCTGGAATGGTTAAATTATTTCATATAAAGATTGGGCCTTATTTTTCATATCGGTTTAGTTCTCAAGTCATCTCGAAAATTTTGGTCAAATTCCAACCAAAATCTATCTGATATGCAGTTGTGATTTTGTTTTGTTTAAAAGACAGACAAAAAAAAAAAAAAAAAAAAAAAAAACAAAAAAACGTGTCTTTTTTTTTTTTTGTGTGGATTTTCAGGGTATTCTATATCTAAAAATCTAGACTAATCTCTTATTATTTTGTTGGATGCACAAGACGAGCACAGCTAACTAAAGAGTTTTTTACATATATAAGTACTCGAATATGAAACTATACACTTAAACGGGTAGAATTCATTCTGCTCAAGTCAATTTTCTTAAGTAAACCCAACCTTTCTTTAACCACTCTCTATCAATATTGTTAGTTCTATGCAATGGTGATCATCTCGTTTTGTTCAGAAGACAACAAAAAGCAGAAAAGTAGTTTAAAAAGAAAGGCAATCACATCATTTTCTTTAACCACAAGGCATCTTATTTGAAGAGGTTTTAACGAACGACTGCCTTTATGACACTTCCAAAAATTAATATTCATTTTCTTTTTTAACACTGAAGGTTCTGTCAAATTATACAAGAGAAAAGCTAGGTCTGGTTCATAGATTGAGGGTTATGCTCACAATATTGACAGTTGTTCTACTAAGAGAGCAGAATTGTTCATTATTTATAATTGATTAATTACTGTATGGAATATGAGCTTTAGAAAGATAGAATTAGAACTTGACTCTAAAATTATTATTTACAACCAATCAAGCACTGATATCGACAATGCTCAATTAGTCAGTACGATTCATTTACCGCTACAATTACTTTGGCATGTATAAACTACTCGTGTATATAGAGACTAATCGTCGTGCAGATTAGTTGTTGGCAAATCATGCTTCTTTTTTTTCGCTCTTGGATGCCATTCTTTTTTAGACTATTTCTTCTTATTGTTTTCATATTGTTTTACAAAATATATATGTGATCAGTTTTCCTCAAATTTGTTTTGTCTAGTTTTCTTTAGAGTTCTCATGTAAACTCTACATTCAATAAAAAAATATATATATATTCATTTTTTTGAATTATATAATTTTTTGTAACACTTCAAAATATTGCATATAGAATAACAATTACTTAATGTTCATAAGGAACACCATTCATTTTCATTAAAATATTTATTTATTATTTATTTATTTAATCGCAATTCAATAATAAATAAAATACAATAAATTCTCTTAATGATGCTTAACCGAGTGCTTTAACGAGTAACACTCATCATCGGATTTTGAGTCTCGCGTGTTTGTCATTTTACCATCAAGGTATTTGGAAAGTAAATCGTATTTCATGAATATGATATCTATTTAGTACGATGTATGGAACATATAACAAAGGTGGAGTGTTGGAGTATTTTTATTGATCGGTCATGTCATATAGGCTCAAATTAGATATTTAATTACTTCGATTTGAATCATCAAAAAAATATCTTATTTATATCATATAAAAAAATGAACAATCAAACTTATTTCTTCGATTCATTAAAAACCCAAAGACGAATCAATTGCTTTTCCTTTTCGTCCCGTAAAGTTTCTAACACAATGATTATTTTTATTAAAAAATCGTTATAATGTTTTTCAAAGAGAAAATAAATGTACTTTTTTAATTGAAGTCAATTTGGATTGTAAGGTTTATATATGCCATCTTCTCCGCCCATCAACTTTGCAATTTGATAGAAAAGGATGGGCAACAAATTCTTCATTTCAAGTATTTTCATGACTGTTTAAACAATATTTTAAAATTTATTAGAAATAATAGTATCTTCCTGTATAAAATATATATATACAAATAAATATATGATTAATAGTAAATTTGAAATAAAACACTGAAACATCTCATACCAAAAAAAAAAAAAAAATCCAAAATGATATTTGAAAAAGTGTTGAAAACTACCTATTTGCCATCATGCTTTTTATTCTGATTTTCCTTTTCCGAAAAAACACACGAGTTCAACTGTTTTACCTACCCCATCAACGGGAATAATCCGTTAACGCTTCAAAGATGTAAGGACATGTTCGGCTCTGTGTAATTGTGTTCCAATATATTGGGCTCCAAGGTGGGCTCATAATGGTTTTTGATACTTGGGCTGAGCCCTGGGGTTTATAGACTTGGATGGGCTATTTCCTTGTCTTGGGCGGGCCTTACCCAAATTGTAGAAAATCATACTGAGTCTATCGATACCCTTAGTAACACATTTAGTCCCTTTTCTTTAGAAACTTCTAATTTAATTCCTGAAAAAAATGAAAAATGTTAACTTTTTTTAAAAATAAAAATCATATTCTTGCATAACTTCAATGGTAGTTTTAGAATAAAAAAAATATAATTATGTCAATTTGGATAGAAAAACTTGATAAAAGAACATATTGAAAAATTAAATATTACAAGAAAATAAAATACACATAATTAAAAGTATAAAGACAAATTAAAAACTCAAACATGAGCCATCAACCTTAAATATCAAATACATCATAAATAAATCCGTAGGTAACACACACATCTCTCTCTTTGACAATCCCATTTCCTCATCTTCTCTAGCTAATTTTTCAATATTGATGGAATCCAAATTGCATATTACAATAAAATTAATACATAGAAAATTAATCATATACGTACTAATAAATCCATAGCTAAAAGATGGCATTAACTTAGCTCAAATTGTTTCCAGTCATGAACTTCTTTCCAGTCAAACCACAAGAAAGAGCTTCCTTAGGAATCCTAGGAATACGTTTCACACCCTCAGCCAGAACCACACCCATGCCCATATGCAAGTGAGGCTCGATATGGCAATGGAAGGCCCAGACTCCAGGGTTATCTGCCACAAATCTTAGTGCCGTCCATCCATAAGGAAATATCACTGCAGTATTTCTGTACGGTGGATTTTTCAAGTTAAATTTCTGCTCATCAGCTTTTGTAAACTTCCCTTCTCCATAACCTAACACATAAAAATCATGTCCGTGCAAGTGCCATGGGTGGATTTCACTAACATTTTCAGCTAATGCATTAGCATTTTGAAGGATCACATCCACCGTGCTAAAGTGATCAAGCATGTAAACCCCATTTCCAGTATTGGTGTTAGGGTTAACCGGTGGCTTCATAACATCATATTGTGCAGGGAAATCCTCAGGTGGCTTGGTTTGATCAAAAGCGTGTTTTAGACCAAATCTGATGGACCCTAAGTAAGGAGTGGGAGGTAATGAGAGGGAGACATTGTTGATAGACCACTTAGTATAGCCATTCACCTTGTTTTGAGTGTTTAGTAGGATGATCCTACGGTCGTAAGTCGATGGAGGTTTTGGGATTGTTTTATGATCTAAGGCCTTGATTTTGTTAGAGAATGCCTTGCTGTGGGCATAATCATCCCATCTAGGAGTTACGGGAGGTGGAGAAAGAGGGAGTTTTGATGCAGAGTTGGTTTTATAGTTTAGTATGGTTAGGGCTTGTGGGGTCTGAGGTTTTCTTCCTCTTACACCAAAAGAAATGTAGTAGTTTTGCGAGGGATCTTGACTTGTGGTTACTAACACTGAGTAGCTCTCACCAGAATAAATGTCTAAATCATCAGTCTCAAATGGTTGGAGATAATTTCCATCTGCTTCCACCACCACCATTTTGTGATTCTGTAGTAAAAAAAAATGAACATAGATAAATATTTTAGCCATATAATTTGCACTGACTTTGCATGATTCAAATGATCACATGCACAAAGGTGATATTTGCAAAGTTGTACTGTTCAAATTTGCAGGCTTGCCTATGTCAATATTCAATGATAAAAGGGAAAATAAGGACAATTGCATGTGTTTCACAAAAGGACGAGGGAGATTGGGAAGATAGACATGTCACATGTAAATTACACAGGTGACGATGCAAAGTTGCATCAGATAAAGGAGAACAGTAGATAGAAGTGATTTTTACTACTTATGAACAAAGCTACCAAATCTCAAGAAGGGTATTCTAGGTTAATTAGCTTAAAAAAGACCAAAAGTTTGCTCATACATCACATGCATATATTACCAAACCAATTAATGACCTAGCACAGGATCTTTACTTGGAACGTTGGATTTCAAAAAAAATAAATCAATACCATATTAAATTAGATAGTTAAAATTAATTTTATTAAAAAAACTTAAATTTTGTGGTGAATAATTTTTTCTCAATTATATATATTTTCATTTATTATTTATTTATTCAACATGGAATATGTTTTTTTGTATATCAACGTTTTGATTTTGTCTTTTATGTTAAAATTATTCTTACCAAATCATGGTAGAGGCAACTAATATTTTGGAAGATATATATATATATATATAGAAGAAATCATCATTTTTTCCTAAAAAGTAGAACATCTTGAAATCCCACTTAACCCCAATCTTTCCCCAACTTGTCAATTACGTACTAAAATTCTATATAGAAATAAATAAAAACATATCTGCAAGGGACACGACGAAAGAACAGGATATATGCTTCCAGATTTTCTTTCACAACAAGCAACGTACCGAAAGGGACTACGCTATACATATGAAAGAGAATCAAAATCTTGCTGTATTTAATTTTAACAACCATGTATATACTTACCCCAATGGCCAAGTTGAGAGAAGCCAGAGCGGTAGTGCTAGCAAGTCTGATTCTATAGGTCTTGTTTGGGTCGACAGGCAGGACGAAGGGTGCCCATTGCTCATGTCCTGTGATATTGCACTGACTCAGAGAGGAGTTGTTGCTGTAGTGAGCAGCTAGAGAACATCCATATTGACCTCTTCCATTTATGAGAAGCGTCTGAACATTGTCAAAAACAAAAGGAAAACATATATTACTATTAAGTAATTTTTTAACAATATTTTGCAATTTACTTGCTTCCTTCACCACCACAACCCAACCCCCTCTCTCTTTTTACCGCTTTGGATTTTGGGGGTAAAATAAGATAACATGACAAGCCAATCACCATGGATTAAAAAAAAAAAAACAGGTTGGTTTTTGTTTAAATAATTGAGACATGATGGACCTCAATTATTAACTTCCCAACTAGTTGTTTTACATGTGAAATTGAAGTAAACATTCAAAGATAATTCTAAAGATTACTACACACATAATGTTCTTGGG
This sequence comes from Dovyalis caffra, assembly GCA_963924115.1. Lineage (NCBI taxonomy): Eukaryota > Viridiplantae > Streptophyta > Magnoliopsida > Malpighiales > Salicaceae > Dovyalis > Dovyalis caffra. The sequence goes on along the minus strand of CAWUPB010000913.1, from coordinate 983,934 downwards.
TTTTATTAAACCCTAGAGGAGGGGCAAATGCCTTGTTATTTTCTAAATTCTCTAGCATTTAATGTTATTGGATTTTATTGAACCAAAAACAATTTGAGCTATTTAATAGAAATAGCACTTTTCATTATATAATCATAAAAAAAACTAGCTGTATACACAACTAGGTTAAGTCTATTTGTGTTAACAATAATAAATTTTGAATTAAAGGTTACAAAACTTATACTCTAAAAGAAAAAAAAAATCTCAAATTTTCCATGCATCGAGGGAAGTAGTTTTGCGGCATAGGATTACTTTATTGATAGGATAGCGACTAAGAACCCAAACTAATTAAGTAGACCATTAATGAAAAAACCAGCTAGCAAGCATGAGGAACTCCAAAGACTAAGTTAATGGTTTCGTAAATTGAGGAAATCACCTAAACTTGTCCTTTTTGGTTATCAATGGCTTCAAAAATAATACCCAGAGGACCACATGTGGGCGGCAGCTAGGGGAAAATACAGAAAATTTGGCCAAAAACTAATCTTTCATGGAAATTGAAAACAAAATATTTCATAAGAAAATTGAAAAACTTATACCTGGGGTTCTCCGATCCAGCGCATTGGTCTGGAAGAGAGGCCAAGTTCTTGGTGATGAACGATTTTGTGCCACCAGTCACTTAACAACAGGTCGAACTCACCATCATAGTGGAATGGTTCTTTCTCTCCTTCTGCAACGTCAACAATTAGGGAACCATACAACCCTGCTGATCTTTGCATTCCGTAGTGTCCATGGTAGAAATATGTTCCTGCCTGCATTCCATCAAAATTTCAATATGCAAGCTTATAATTAGTTAAAACACACCTAAGGAAAAAAAAATAGAAATCCATTATTCTGGAGGGCACATAAAAACCGTGCATGTCTGCAAATAAAACTATGCTGCCGACTGTCATGTTAACATACACGGCAAGCTTGCAGAGTTGATCATTGTCGTATTCGTAATCACGTTTTTCTTGACAGAAATTGAAGGAGAAAGAAAGCTAGATTTTACCCTGTCGACTGTGAACCTGTAATCGAAGGTTTCTCCGGGGTTAATAGCACACTGTGAAATGGAAGCAGTCCCATCCGCCCATGGTGTTCCTTTCTGCAAAGGAAGACAGGAAGAGAATACCAAATAAATAAAGCATGGGTTCAAAAACTTAACCAAGATTCTTGCATTGTCACATGCAAAGATGCTTCCACAAAATTACATTTCTATAAAGACAGACATAAAGAGAGTGAGATCAATGAATAGAAAGAAACCTGTCTGATTCCATGCCAGTGAATGACAACTCCTTCAGTTGGGAGTTTGTTAGTGAGTCGAACATGAACAGTCTCTCCAGCTCTAGCCCGGATTGTTGGTCCAGGGAACTTGCCATTGATTCCCATCACAACATTTTCTAACCCATCTGGAGACCAGTACATGTACTCCACTTCCCATTTGTAAAAATGATGTCTAGTCTTGTTAGAAGTAGTAGCCGAAGAACATTGGATCAAAGAAAGCAAAATGCAGCAAACAACGAGACCCTTAAAACTTCTTGAGAATGGGTCTACCAAGAAGTTATAACGTGTCCTCATGTTCTCCTATTGGATGCCCAAAAGGATGAAGTGTGTAGAGGTTTAGGTGAAAAGGAATAGTTGCCAAGGAAGAAAGGAAATGAGCTATTTCTGCTCTGGCTTAGTGGATGTACTGTTGGGATGCTGGGCTATATATATAAATATTAGGAAGTGCTCCCTCTTGGACTGAAGCTTCCTTCTTCAGCTTTTTATTTTTTTTATTATTATTTTTTTAAAATTGTTACTTTGTGATTTGGTAATTGGGATGTAATAATTAATTGATTTTCTTTTCAACTGACTGTTTTAAAAATTAATAATAAATATTTATGTGATATTAAATATAGATTATTGATTGATTTAAAGAGTTTAGTTTTAAAAATTCATTAAAACTAGACGTGATTTGTTGTTAACCTAAATCATAAATTGAAAAATTAATTTTAATTGATAAAAAATTACTATGAAATATTCAATGTCTGTAATATATATGTTCATATATCCAAATTAATCAAATGTTAAAAAATATCGTTAATTAATGACTTTGTATTTCAATCAAGACATTGAATAATTGTGCTAAATAAAAACATGTATGCATGGGAGTAATTTTTTGACTGAAGAAATATTCATAGATTCACTCATAAAGTGCGTTACGTAGGGTGATTGTCTTGTGAGGAATATTTCGACAAGTGTGTCTTGTTTCAGGAATATATCTATAAGGCATTTTTTACAATGCCTTGGAATAATTAACCTTCTTTAGAAAAATTCCAACTCACAAAAAAAAAAAAAAAAAAAATCTAAAATTCAATACTTTCTCTTATGACAAGTAGTAAAAGATTTAAATCCGAAACTAATTATATGCAGTAAAAAAAATTCTGATTTATTTCAATTTAATATTATTATTTTTCTTCAAAAAAAAAAATCTCCAATTCGAAACTTTCATTGATAATAAACATCAAAAAGTTCAAATCCAAACCTAATTATATGCAATAAGAACAAAACTATGCTTAGATCATAAAAGGTGTGGAAAGATTCTTAAAAAATGGTAGGCAATAAAAAAAAAGCAAAAGAAAAAAGCAAGATTCAAAAGAATTAATTAAAAAGTGGTGTAGTTGCGGCCATGACTGCCATTTCTTGACCACTAATTGGCGGGCTACTATGCATAAATTATATGTAGGGAACAGAAAAAAGCTAAAAAGAAACGCGTAAGAATATATGCGTCAACAAGTTGACAATTTAATTTAATTAATCTTTTTTTTTTTCATACCGTCTAGATAAAGTGCTGCTAAATTTACTAAAAAAATTGTTATTCTCCCTACTTCTTTCCACCTATTTCGATCCATACATATTGATTTTAAAACTATTAATTTCAGACCTTTTATGTTCTTGAAATTAAAAAAATATAATTAAATTTTTGACCTCCTACCCTTTTCGTATTTTTTAAAACCGAAGACATGAAAAATATGATCTGAACCATAGACTTCTTATTAGGAGTTTAAAACTCCTATATAGCATTAAACCACTCTTTGTGTCCTGATTTTATTTAAATGATTATTGTAATTTCTTTTTAATAATAATAAAATATATTTTAAGTTGAAATGTAATAAACATTAATAAAGAAAATATATTAATCTTTTTAAGAAAATCATGCAGCAAGAATAACAAAATTATTAGTGAATTTCGAAGTACCTGTCTAGTAGATATTATTTATACTTTAATTAGCTTTGCTAGGCTAGCCAGCCGAAGTCTTTTTTTTTTTTTTTTTTTTTGAAATAACATAGATAACTCTAATCATCGATACCCACATAAATCAAATTGCCAAATATAATTAAAAAGAGAGAGAGAGAGAGAGATAAAAGTAGCTAGATTATTGATGATCATATGCTTGTAAATGAATGCTATATCATATATCAGTTTGTATCTCTCAAGTTTAAACAAAGAATTGCATAAGATATATCTCAACCATTTAATAATTAGCGAGGAGTTGATTCCATTATAATGGTAAAATATTTTAAAGATAAAAGAATTCTATATATTAATAATACTACATTGTTAATATTGACGGCTTGATTTTAATACGGTATATTACCTTAAACAAGTCCAATTAATGGTTAAGTATTCGTTTCACCAAGTTAGTTATAATTTATTTTTTAAATTAGTAGTTATTTTTTTTATCAATAATTTGAATTTTACAATATATTATAGATCAAAGTTCAATTCTCATTGCTAAAGAAATTTAGTGTAGCGATAAGAAAATTATTTTAATTTAACCCAAGTCAAAATTCAATTCTCACTATTTATCGATAACTAATCATAATTACTTTTTAATGGGACAAAACTTGAGCTGGTTTAGTCTATTAGCTAAAGAGTCTAGTAATCGACCAAAAACTATACATGTTTTAACATTGATTAAGATTAAAAAGTGATAAATTTATTTTCGATTGATATTAAAATTGGTTCGAAAAAACTCAAGTATATACTCTCTCTCTTTGTATATGTATATATGTTATCCTTAATTTAAGAAATTCATATCCAAACTCCCTAACCAAACTAGGGGAGGAGCCTGCGTTTTTTGGTGGTGGCCATCTTGTGTTTACGATTTTTTATTATTGTTGTTGTTGTTAATTATATAAAACAGAATGTTAGGTAGGAAATGGGCACTTGAGTACAAATTAAAATACTTGTATTATGGACAATGTATGGAATCCCATTACAGCAAGAAAGATGTACTCCATCAAAGCTTATCACACATAAATTAAGAACTTTAATTACACGCAACTTCAATGGCAAGTTGATTTTTATATATTGATTGATTGATATGATTTCGAAAATAATTTTTATATTTTTGTGCGTTTCTTCTGATGATATGATTATGATTTTGTTTTATTTTTATAAACTAAAATGATTTTTGAAATTCAAATCTATCCATTCTTTGTGAGTTTAATAGATGTGTGTGTGAAAATGGGATCAAACTAACAAAGGCTTATTTGATGGTGGCAACTCAAAAGGCAAAACGTATGATTTAGTCAACGATGAGCCGGCGCCTGAATTTATTGAGCTAAGAATGTCAGAATGCAAGATTTTCTTTTTGTATCATCATCTTCTTTTCCCTTAAATTTTATTCGTTACTTCTCCTCCACTGTTTTTTTTTTTTTTTTTTTTTGCGTTTTCATATTTTGTTAGAATGGAAAAGATAGATTCTCGTTCACTTTAATTTGTTTTTAATAATAGATATTTTTTTGCGTTAATTTTTTTATATCAAAACTAGGTTTTTTTTTTTTTCTGATTAAATCTTTAATTAAAACATTCACATTTGGATATGTTTTCATAAAAAAAAAAAAAAATTTCTTGTGACCTTTAACAAGCTGTAAAGTTGTCTTCGTATCATTTTGTGCATAACTGAACTGTCATGCAATTATTATGTATTATTCTTTATTTTTTTATTAAGAAAAAAAACCATAATTCTAATTTTTTGTTTGCCGAAAAATGCAAATGAAAAATTAATATTGGTTGACAGGGAAAAAAAAGGCAAAAGAAAAAAGAAGAATACATGTTTATGTTTATGTGTTTTTGTTCGCATGGAGCTATAGGCTACAGCTAACGATAGTTTCCATTTTTTGGTATAACCATATATAATCATGCATATTCAAATAAGTAAAAAAAATAATAAACATATCTTGATGATTACTCATTAGATTCGGAATGTTTTGGATAACCATAGGTAATTAAGCCATCGGATTTCATATATCCATTCAGATAACAATTTAATCCACTTTATTTTCAAAAATAGATAAGCCCTGAAACATAAAATTATTCTTAAAATATACCTATTGTTATATAATAATCAACAATAACATTATTAATACATGACAAGAATATCAATAGATAAGCTCTGCAACGTAAAATTAATCTTAAAATATACCTGTTATTATATAATAATCAAATAACTTGTTACAATACTATATATAAAGGAAGATGTTTATGGTTCTTCTTAGATATATATATTGTTAGTTTGGTTATCTTAAAACATATCTTGCATGCGAATGCTATTGATTGTATGGAGAGATTCACGTTGGCATGATTAAGATTGTTCATATATATTATAATCTGCTTGTTGGGATCAATGAAGGGGATGAAGCTTCTTATATGGAGTGGAAATATAATATATGTTATTGTCCTTAATCAAATAAAAAGTTTTAAATATGAATTTTTTTAAAATAAATTAATCAGTCATTGCATTTAAAAAATTAATTATTTAATTCTTTTATTAATTTTATCATATTTAATTTAATATTATTTTATTTTAAAAATGTTTTATTTGTTCATAATCTTTCCATAATATCTATTTATTTATTTATATATATATTTTTTAAATTTAGGAAAGAACATAAAATGGACTAAAAGACTAAATAATTATTTTTAAAAAAATAAAAGGATTAATTAATTCTTGTTTTTTTAAAGCTACATGGACTGATTATAATTTACTCGGCATATCTCAATTATTTTTCAGAATGGTCTATATGTTTTTTTTTTTTTTTTTTGGGTGTTATTATCTGGACTTGATTTAGAATCTGGCCTGGCCCATGAAGAAGTCAAAATCCACACCTATTAGTGTGGACTGTATCCTATAATGGGCCGAGCTATCTGCCACCTAGGATGGTTCTTTTCATTGCCGATCCTTCTTCCTCCGTTGCTTGGGCTGCTAGGCATAAAAACCACCGGAAACAACCATGCCTTGTTCATGGGCTTGAAAAGTAGGGTGGGTTGATGGGGAAATGACCTGCGACAAAAGTAGGTAATGTTGTTAGAGTATCTCTTTCTTACATTCACTCAGAGATTCCTCCCTGTCCGTATCTGACGCCATCTCCCAATTTATTTCTTATTGATCTTCTCTCTTTTTGTAACACAACCGCTTCCCATCTCTCTCTTTCTCTATGTTACATATGGCAACTTGTCTCAGGCTATTTCCTTCAGCTCCCGCGGCAAAAACTTCTCAGCTAAACCATAAACTTACTCCTCTATTCGGTTGTCCAAAACCCCGTATCACACCTTCAAGAAAATCCCACCATAGAATCCAAAGCAGCAAGTTTGGAAGCTTTCTGGACTTGAAACCCGAATCAGAGCCCGAGTTCTTGGATTTTGATCTCTCATGGTTTCATCCTGCTGACAAGTCTCGTCGCTTTGACGTGATCATTATTGGGTCTGGCCCGGCTGGTTTGCGTCTCGCCGAGCAAGTGTCCCGATATGGAATCAAGGTATGCTGTGTTGATCCTTCACCACTTTCTATGTGGCCTAATAACTATGGTGTTTGGGTTGATGAGTTTGAGAGCTTGGGGTTTCTTGATTGTTTGGACAAAACGTGGCCTATGGCTTCTGTCTATATTGACGATGACAAGCCCAAGCATCTAGACCGTCCTTATGGTCGTGTTAGTAGGGAAAAATTGAAGACAAAATTGTTGGAAAATTGTGTTTGTAATGGGGTTAGGTTTCATAAGGCTAAGGTTTGGAATGTGAAGCATGAGGAGTTCGAGTCTTCGGTTGTTTGTGATGATGGGACTGAGCTAAAAGCTAGCTTAGTTGTTGATGCAAGTGGTTTTGCTAGTAGTTTTACTGAGTATGATAAGCCAAGAAACTATGGATATCAGATTGCTCACGGCATTTTAGCCGAAGTGGATTGTCATCCATTTGATTTGGATAAAATGGTTCTTATGGATTGGAGAGATTCCCATCTGGGAAATGAACCTTACTTGCGTGCTAATAATTCAAAAACTCCAACCTTTCTCTATGCAATGCCATTTGATTCAAACTTGGTATTTTTGGAAGAGACTTCCCTGGTTAGTAGGCCTTTGTTGCCATACACAGAGGTTAAGAACAGGATGGTAGCAAGATTAAGACATTTGGGAATCAGAGTGAAGAAAGTAATAGAGAAAGAGAAATGCTTGATTCCAATGGGAGGACCTCTCCCAACAATCCCTCAAAGTGTGATGGCTATTGGTGGGACTTCAGGGGTAGTCCATCCCTCAACTGGGTACATGGTGGCTAGAACAATGGCTCTAGCCCCAATTGTAGCTGATGCCATTGCAGAGTGTCTTGGCTCAACCAGAATGATTAGAGGCAGGCCACTTCATCATAGAGTGTGGAATGGCTTGTGGCCATTACAGAGGCGGTGTACAAGGGAATTTTATTCTTTTGGGATGGAGACTTTGTTGAAGCTTGATCTGGATGGAACTAGGAGGTTCTTTGATGCTTTCTTTGATTTAGATCCTTATTACTGGCAAGGGTTCCTCTCCTCAAGGTTATCTCTCAGGGAACTTCTTTTCTTAAGCTTATCTTTATTTGGCAATGCCTCAAATCCATCCAGATTTGATATTGTAACGAAGTGTCCTGTGCCTCTAGCCAAAATGGTGGGGAATTTGGCACTTGAAACCATCTAAGGAAAGAAAGTTGCAACAGATATGGATCAAATGTCACGTTATTGAATAAAATGATTATATAACCAAAAGGAAAATGATTCTTGATTACATTTCTCATCTCTTGCTATGTAAATTTGGTGTCTTGTGGTATAGCTGGAATTTATTTTTAGTTGCTTGAATATGTCTTAGATTTTGAAATCCACTAGGTAGGCAAGCCTTTAGAAATTACCGCAGCTTGAGCAAAGTATAAGTCATCCCTACAACTCTGCATTCCATATTCCAATTTTTTTTCTTGCTTTCCCTTTCTAAGAATTTCCTTCATGACCAAATACAAAAATGTTTGAAATTTCACTCGATCCATGTACTTTCTCTCGGATTTTGCACCATCTGGATCAGTAAGGGATACATTGACAAACAAATTTATGCTGATAAATCTTTTGACGCGACAATCAATATATTGATGTGCGGTGATAAAAATGTCAGAATATCAAAATATATTATGTAGGAACTGCCAGGCCATGGCCTGGGCATTGAATATGAGCTGGTTAGAAAACACTCTCAAGCTGGCGCACAAGATAGCTGAAAGGTACAAACGGGCAACGACATCAAAATATCATTTTCCATAGTAACATCAAGTATATTCTTTTGCAACAATTATTTCATCCAAATTACATATTTGTGCGCAGGTCTTATAGAATGACTGCTGAAGTGTTTTGAATTGAATGAGGTAACCAAGCAGCTAAAAAAAACCGCAACAAATAAAAACCAATTCGAAGTTCACACCGATAAAACTACAGAGACTCAAAATGAGAAGATACACGAAGATTCATGAGGCATAAAATCAGATATTTTGTAGCAACCAATGCTTTTTTACCAATAAGGTACAATGTGCTCCTTGGGGAACAACCTCACTCGTCTTCACTTAATATTGGGACTATGAGAGGTTTCATCTGTGCTAAATACACAATGGCCCACCTAACATACACCAAGAGAAAAAGTACAGTAAGTGTGACAGGAAACAACTGCATGCAGATCTCAACAAAAATGAACCTAAAAGAAAATAGAACGAACAGGTTTCCAACTATGGTTGGGAGGGGGGGGGGAATCTGATAGCTTATTTATGCTTTCACTACACTGACAAAATCATGAACATCATGCTTTCATGAAGGACAAGGGTGCAAATATTATTCAACTAACAAAGCAAACAAAAAAAGAAAAGAAGGGGTAACAATTATAATTTGGTAAACTTAGGCATGCTTTGAAGGTGTAATTCATCTACATGAACATGTTCCTCAACAATTGCTCCCTAAAAAATCATGTAAATCATAACTCTTGCCATTTATGAGCATGCCATGGTATTAGGGAGTCTTTGTTCGTATCACTAAAAAAACAAAAGGGATGATTGTTTCCTTATGGTAAAATGATATTGATAGCAGTTCCTCCTCCAACATGATGTGGGGTTCTGTTACTGTCAGGCTAATTGTTGCTGCAATGGTAAAGGAGCAGAACCCTCAAAGTTGGAAAATAGAGCTTTCCCAACTCATTCTAAGCTCAATGAGAAGGAAACATATTTAAAGAGAAGAAACTCAAATTTGTAAATTTAACAGTTTCAGTTTACCCTAAACTACATAATGGATAAAAAATGAATAATTTTCTGAGCAGCTACTGATGAGGATGAAAATCACAGGCAGATCTACAGTCAACCTAAAGGAAAAATTTAATAGAAAGGGCATAAACAAGTACTCAATAATATTGACTAACGGCGATAGTTTGCAACATCTTCATGAAATACCATTATTGTATAAACACTCTTCTAAATTTATGGATTCAAGCAAGCAGCTTGAACACTAACCACATATCCAGGATAAAGATGCTCATAAATGAAATTCCTTTTACATAGAAAATCCAAACAATTATAGAAGAAGAGAAAAATGCAAGCGAATACAAACTTACATTAACCAACAGCAGACTGTTGCTGTCAAAACCAATGTTAGGTGGAGCCTGCAACAAAAACGCAAGAATAAACATATTGCATAAGAAGAAACACAACTAGAGATGAGGCTATATTCACTTAATTAAATCTGAAAAACTTCCCATATTGCATATGAAGAAAAACAACTAGAGAGGAGGCTATATTCACTTAATTAAATCTGAAAACTTAATGCATACACATAATCTTCTTTATTGCCTAGTTAAAAAAAATCAGACAAACACAAAAATCTGACCATTAAAATTACTCATTGGATTGTGGTTTAATCCAATCTATCATTAAAAATAAATAAAGAGAGAAAATTGAAGTAAAAAAGAAAAGGAAGCATACAAATTAGTGGAGGGTCCTCTGTTGCAGCAAATTCTGGTACAAAGCGAAGCAATTATTCCAACCACTACGAAAATCAGTGTTGTTACCAGAAACCCCATCTCTCTCTTTATTCGATCTCGAGATTTCTTTCTGCTAAAAAACAAATTTACACTTATAATGAAGAATAAAAAGTTTAAAAAAGAAATGGAAACGGTATCGATATCCGTACCGGAACCGGAACCGACACCGGCACCAGATCTTACTTGGGAATTTGACGATGAAACTTCTTCTTGTGCTTCGTTGTTCAGGTCTCTCGCTTCGCTGTTGCAAGATCCCTCTTTTCTCTCTGCATTTAGATTTTAGACGATGATGAGGACAGCGACAACAACGACAGTAATCTATTGTTTCTGAGCCTTCCGTTGGCCCACATAAGTTTAATGAGGCCCTTATCAGCCCACTACACCCTTTGTTATTTGTTATCAGCCCACATAAAATTTCGCTATGCATCCACTAACACTTCCTGCATGGATGCGATATTATTATGGACCCCCATCTCGTAATTTTTAAAGTTGGGCTATTTATAATATCCATTTTGATGTAAGCCATACAGTTGGGCTTTATACTTATGGGCTTCAATTCTTTTGGCCCAAAGAGAAAAGGAAAGCAAAATCAAACTTTGCAGTCCAGCAAATGTCAGTAGAGAAAGAGAAACTACCTGTCCGTTCTTAGCCAGTTGCTCCCCTCTCTCTCTCTCTCTCTCTCTCAATTCCATCGGATAAAAGACCTCATGCTATTGAATTTTACAGTTAACGAATAATAACGGTTTAGAATCTGTAATCGTGAAATAATCAATACATGAGGCCAATACGGCTGCCGGAACCGCCGAGTCCCACCATGGGAGTACCGGAGATCTTCGAAAACGGCGCATACAGCGTCATACGCCGCGCCGTTGTTATCGGCAACGGATTTCCCGGTTCAGAAAACCAGAGCCTCGGTTTAGTTCGCGCTCTTGGGCTCTCCGATAAGCATGTCTTATTCGTCAGTTCATTTCTCTCCTTTTCAACTCCATGAATCACTTAAAAATCTATGTTTTTTCTCTTTATTAATTCAACTTTATTTTTGCTGAAATTTTTATTATCTCAAGTTAGCGATTAGTTTTCTATATTTAGCTTAATTTTTCGAGTATTTATTTCTGATGGAAGTTTGATGCAGAGAGTGAAGAGACCAAGAGGAGGAATAAATGAGTGGCTCCATTGGCTTCCGGTTTCTCTCCACAAAATTTTATACTACATCGTAAGGCGGATATATAGTTATTCGCGGTTTATAGTTTCACGAGGGAATAAACTTGCGCCTCTGCCCTCGGAAAATGGTGGCAGTGTAGGCTTGTCGTCGATTTTAGAAGCTGATTCGAAGCAGATTGTGAATATGGCTCGAGAAAGTTATGAGAAGTAATTTTCTTTCAAACTTTTGTTTAATTTGAGTTTGTTAGCTTGCTAAAAGTCTCGAAAGTAGATATATTTTCAAGGGAATTTTACCTGTTTTATTAGAACAAAATGCACAGTAGAAAGTACAGTTCTTGTAAGCTATTACTTCTTGGTATTGAACATGAGTATGTTGTAATGATCAATAGATAGCACCCTTGCTTGCTTCCCAACTCTCATGAAAGGGAAAATAAAATGATATTTGTGATTGATAAATTGTAAAGATCATTTGCTCATATGGAAATGAAAAGGTTGTGTTATGAATGACTGATGGTGCTTTAATATTACAAATGTAGACTCCTGATGGATTTTCTCTTAATTTTTTTGAAAAGAATTGATTGACCTATATCTCAATCCTAATATTGCCTCTAATTTTTTGTTCATCTTCAATTCTTGTCTGCATTTAGTTTTGTGCGTCACTGTTGCCTTGTGGATCTGTGTTAGATTTGATACCTATTACTTAACTCAACTATGTTTTGGTTCCAATCTAGTTGGTATTTGCTACTATATGGATCCATTTTTCCATTTTGCCCTTCTTATTTCCTCTCCCTAAACAGATGATAGATTTACCCTTGTTTCTTTCAATTAATTTGTTTTGCTACATTTTTTCAGGGATGGCCCTTTATTGGTAGTTGCATCCGGCAGAGATACTATATCTATTGCAAGCTCTATAAAACGTTTAGCATCAGAAAAAGTTTTTCTTGTTCAGGTTTGAGGCCTTCCCTTAATTTAAATTGCTTTTGATAAGGCCATTTGCTACAATCTATAGATAAACACGGCTCTATGATGGCTATCTGAGGAATATATCAAGGAGGATCAAGTTTGTAACCTGTTTCTAATAGTATCTGATGGATGAATACAACATTGTATAAATAAGGGCTAGCATGTTCTTACGTTAGCCTATTATACCGTGGCAGCTTCAGCTTCCAAAGCTGCCTTAGCACTTCAACTAGATCCTCTTTCTGTTGCTGCCTTTAAGCTTCTGATATTCTTTTTTTTTTTTCCCTTCGTGCAGATACAACATCCAAGGTCAGACTTGAGTAGGTTTGACTTGGTGGTCGCACCTCATCATGATTATTATGCTTTGACTCCTCAAGCACAGGAACAAGTTCCCCGTTTTCTTCGGAAGTGGATAACTCCACGTGAACCTCCGGACCAGCATGTGGTATGTATAAGAACATTGGAATGAAACTTTTTTTGCTGATAATTCTTGTTGAAGATGGTTTATAACATGACCATTGAAGTTCAGGTTCTTACTCTGGGAGCCTTACATCAAGTTGATTTTGCTGCACTGCGCAGTGCAGCTAGTACATGGCATGATGAGTTTGCACCTTTGCCAAAGCCTTTACTGGTGGTTAATATTGGAGGGCCTACATGTAATTATCTATTATACTATTGATCCATTGTACTTTTATGTGATTTGACAGTTTTACTGCAAATTGTCAGTTCACTTCCATTGTCTTCCTTTCCTTGATATAATGGTCTGTGCATTATTTTGTGTTTTATTAATCTCATAGGTTTATGTATTGCCTTCGTAGTACCTACTGCATGTGTTCATTTTTGTTTTATGTTGAAGGATCGAACCAGAGGGAGGGGGAGGTCCTAATCTTGATTGTCTGCTGGAAAAGAGGAAAAAAGAGTTCCTCTTTTCAACTAAACCATAGATTGATCCTCAAAATCAAATGATGAAATTGTTATGAGAGCCAAAGTTGATTATTGTTGTTGTTGTTGTTACATTGTACGGACTCTTAAAATTAGCTCAAATACCAAAACTAAACTTGGCTTTGCCATGTGCCAAAAATGAAAACATGTCATTCCTTGTATAATTCCATTGTATATCTTATTAACATCAGTTTTATTTAATTTCTTGAAGAAAATGCAATTTTCTTATCCTCTTTCATGTTAGCATAGCAATAAATGAAAATTTAAGATAAACCATTGTCATACTTGAAAGAATTTGTATCCCAAATAAAGAATTAATAGGTGAAAAAACAGGTTTGATTATTACTTTTGTTCTGCTCTGTTTGGGTTTATGATTATTTAAATTCAGGGTTCTTTGTTCATTTAGTTCTTGCTGTTTTTCATGGAGCTAGTATTTAAGATGTGATTATATGATATGATACCCAAAATTCTTTAGGTCGCTGTCGTTATGGAACTGACCTCGCAAAGCAGTTATCTGCCCTTTTGACTAACGTCCTTGTGAGCTGTGGGAGTGTCAGAATATCTTTCTCAAGTAGGACACCTGAGAAGGTATAGCCACTCATTTCTCATAGTTTATTTTTTCAATACCTGCTGCCCATTACTCAATATATGTGTTTGTAATTCTACTGACAGGTTTCAAACATAATAATCAAAGAACTTGCAAATAATCCAAAAGTTTACATCTGGGATGGTGAAGGTATTGTTGCTTGATGTGAAAACTTCTTACTAGTTAAATTACTAGTGGTCACTTTCTTATAAGCTTTGTATGTCATAACATTCAGAGCCAAATCCGTATATGGGACATTTAGCTTGGGCAGATGCATTTGTTGTCACAGCAGATTCAGTCAGTATGATAAGCGAGGCTTGCAGTACTGGGTATGCAGGAAAAATTATTTCTATCATCTTTGAAATGATTTAGACCCTATAAAAGTTCTGAGATACCCTATTTTATTTTGCAAATGCTGATTTTAGTTCCTATACTGATCTTGCAGGAAACCTGTTTACGTGATGGGATCTGAGCGTTGCACATGGAAGTTGGCTGACTTCCATAAATCTTTGAGGGAGCGAGGAGTGGTTCGACCATTTACAGGATCCGAGGATGTAAGTAAACAGTAGAATACTTTTCTCTTTCATGCCATTGTTTTGATGCCTCTAAATACCATGAGATCATTTACCTATTTGACAAGTGTCTTCTCCCATTTGATTGATTACATGTACAATTGCCTGGTACGGTGTACTTTAAGTGCTCCCCTAGTCCCATATTAGCTGTGTTAAACTTTGCTTTTTCAATTATTTAAAAGCAACTTCTTTTATTACTTCCTATCCGGAATAAGTTCAAAAGTATACTCTAGAGAATTATGATAATACTTGTCAAAATAACTAAAGCTAAATGGGAATGGTTATATATTGCCAGGCAACTATGGAAGTGCTTGTTTCTCATCTACTTTAGTTGATAGGTTTTCTAATGGCTGTCCTGGGAACTTGTTCTGTTTTTTTCTTCTTTTGCCTGGAAATTGTCATTCCCTTTATGCAATGAAGAATTGGCAAACTGAATTCCCATCTATATCTCAATAGGTAGATGGAGTGATCAAGTTTCTTTTTCCCTTGATTATGTGGGTAATCTGTTTGTCTCTCTCTTCCAGATTTCGGAAAGCTGGAGCTATCCTCCTTTGAATGACACTGCTGAAGTTGCTCGTCGAGTTCATGAAGTGCTTGCTGAAAGAGGATTGAGAGTGCGGCCATAACTCTTTGTTTATAATTCTTATTAACTTATTCTTGAAACATGTTTCTGTTTGGAAAGGGAAGTCAGGAAATTAGGTTTGTTTGATAGCACGTTTAGGAATTCCAACTGCAAGCATATTGATAGATGTTAAAAATCAATTCTTTTTGCCCTATCGAGGTTTTGAGATATACATGTAAAATAATGGTGAACCCAAACTAGTGCGGCTTGTAATATAGGAAGAGTTCAAGGCAATCCTTTTCTCCTTTTGTGCAGCATTATTGAAAGTCCTTTGCGTTTGTCACTTGTTTTTTCGTTGTGAAAATAAATTTTCTGCTGTATTCAGTTTCTCTTCTTCTTCTTCTTTTTTTTACCCTTGAACATGTATCTCGAATATTGATTCGATACACCGACGAAAGGCAACTTAATAAGATGAAATTCGACGAAGATGTTACAACTGGATGTTTTTGAATCTAGTTTTGTTCATTATTCTTTCAATTTAGCTTGCCAACCCCGTGTGCGTGTGATTCTTCAATTTTTTCAAGGGTTCAAAGGCAGGGTTCAGATCTGTCCTTTTAAGGGCTCGAGAGTGTGATTGTTGGTCAAAAAAAAACAGATCTATTTTTCAGTGCCCTAGCAGCTTGGTCGTTAGGAAAAACAGATCATCAAACATTGAACTGCTGGATCCAATCGGAAGGTCCATCGGAGAGAAGCAATCTTTCTCAGACACAGGAAAATCTTTCATCTTTAGAATGAAACTAGATTTATTTATTTATTTTTCATAGGAGCCTTGTTCGGTTATGAATTACACAACGAGGGTAGTTTTTTGTCATTTTTTTAAGGCCCATCGGAGAGAAGCAAATCTTTCTCAGACAGACAGGAATCTTTCAGCTTTAAAATGAAAATAGATTTTTTTTCCGTCAGGAAGCCTCTCGAGTTTTGAATTTTAGAAATGACGATAGCTTTTCCTCATTTCTAAATCCTTGAGAGTCGAGACCTCTAGGCTGTCTCTTAGAAATAAATAAGACAAGTATTTACCATGTCACCATCACTCCTGTTGAGTAGAGAGAACCCTAATCGATCCACCAATTTAATAAAAGAGGATAGTGCAAGCAAACGTTCACTCTTAGAAGTGATGATCTAAAAAGTACATGTTTCTTAAAAAATCGTTAGTTAGAACATTGATGACTCCATCTTTATAACCCTAATTGCCTTCTTCTATTCGTCCAATTCGTTTTTTTCTTTGTATGAAGTGGAGCAAGTTAGATTGTGCCAACCACTCCTCGCTAACGTTGTGCAAACACCTAATTCCTATTACAGAACTAACCCATTAACTTCAATCTCTAACATGTCCTATATAAATCACATTTCTTCATGGCATTTCACATACCAATTAAGCTCGCCCTCTCTCACCTGATCACTACATTTGGCAATGGACACAGACAAAAGCGGTGAAGTAACAAAAATCACTATTCAAGAACCAAAGACTGACACTAAAGGAAAAGGCACTTCTGGTGCTTCTGCTCCCGTCATAGTGGCAACAAAAGCTGCCCAACACCCACGAAAAGGATGGAAAAAAGGTGTGGCCATTTTCGACTTGGTTCTGAGACTGTCTGCCATTGCAGCTGGTTTTGCTGCCACTAGCCTTATGGGGACTACAGATCAGACTCTTCCCTTTTTCACTCAGTTCTTTCAGTTCCACGCTGAGTTTAATGATGTTCCAACGTTCCTGTATGCATACTTATCTTACTTCTAACAAAAGCTATAAGTGCTTGCTTTAAATAGCCAAACCTAATTAAATTCTGAACAAGCTGACTTTAAGGCACTATAAATTAGAGTGGAATATTGTGTCCATGTGCAGGTTTTTCATGATTGCTAATGCAATAGCCAGTGGATACCTTGTTCTCTCCTTGCCCTTCTCTATAGTCTGCATCGTTCGGCCTCATGCAGCAGGACCAAGGCTCCTCCTTATCATCCTTGATTCTGTGAGTTCATCAAGCCACCATTATTAACATCAGAACTCTTGCTTGGAAAAATGTTGTTAAAAATAACGCATGCATGCAGGTGGTGATGGGGCTAACAATATCAGCTGCTTCTGCTACTGCTGCCATTGTGTACTTAGCTCACAACGGAAATTCAAGCACGAACTGGAATCCTTTTTGTCAACAGTTTAATGATTTCTGTCAGCAGGTTAGCAGTGCTGTGGTGGCTTCCTTCATAACATCAACCTTGCTCCTGTCTCTGGTTGTGTTGTCTGCTTTTGCTCTTCGAAAAATGAAGTGATCGTCTATCGTAAGGGACTTGAATGTCATTGTGTATATTGTCAAGGGTCTTATTTTGCTGTTTCATAGCACGTCAAAAAGAAAGAAAGCAAGAGGAAGAAGTTAATGTAATTTCTTTTCTCCTGTCTCCTTGCATTTCTATAATGCAAGACAGTTGTGTGTAATTTAATCTGATTATCCACATGACATGAGCAGTTTGTGTCAATTGTATGTAATTTAATCTGATTATCCACATGATATCAATAAAACATCATTTCCTACAGCTAAATAAAAAATACGAAATCTAAACTATTTAATAAATCCAAAAAAATAGATTACAAATAAATAAAAACGAATATGTCTCATATTGAATAAATACAAAAAATATAAAATAATGTAATAGATATAGAAAGAGCCATCTGTTGTAAAGTTAAAGTTTTTTAAATGAAATTAAATCTCAATTGTTAAATTTAAAATGATATTAGATATCCAATAACCTAACAAAAATAATGAAACTCAACCGTTTAATTAAATAAAAAAGAAGTTTAGGGATTAAAGAGAAAATTTATGTACAACATGGGGATTGATTATCTAAACGAGCGTTATGGAGGTCATAAAGGCTGACAATGCAATTCCAACCTTTTGCCATTGCCTGAGGCAAGCAAGGAATATCGCTCAGTTTTTGAGTCTCCTCTCTCTCTCGATTCTGACACCTAAAAGAGCAAAAACTTGACAACACACTAGCTTGTACGTCGATCATCCCATCACTTCTCAGCTTCTTCTGTTGCTTTAATAATTTGGCAAACCCAGAAAGGTCCCCCAATTATTATGGAATCTCGAATGAGTCCCTAAACAATTTTTTATGTAATTATCTCAATTTAGATTCCTAGTATAACATTTGCATTTGTGGACAAAATACTGGAGCATGTATAGAACAATAATAAAACTTATTTGATTTGTAGAAATAGAGACAAGTATAATTTTATCTTTGTTTTAAAGATAAAAATACCAAATTTTTATAAAGTTTTTTCTCGGAGAATACAAGAAAAACATGATAAAAGTTATATTCTTTAAAAGTTTATTTAATAAACATTCTAAATTATAATATTATCACATATTCTATCTCTTCAACATTGTTATTCCTTACCTTGTCATTCTATGCATTAGTTTAAATATTAATTAAAATTTCAAATTAGTTCATGGGTTTTTTTATTATTGTATGTGATTTTATAAAATAATATTTTTTTATTGAAAATTTAACTTTTTTGCCAAAAGATTGTGGAAATCTCAAACAAAAACATAAATGAGGTTTTTTTAAATAATCTTGGGGGTTCAATTGAGACTAAGAAACCTTTAGATACTCAAGCAAGACAAGGTCCATTTTTGAGAGACTTTTTAGAAATTTACCCTTAATCATTTCACTTTCCCCGTACGCACGTGCGAAACTAACGTGCTAAAATAAGCCACTTGTAGTACCATCATCGCTCCAGAAGACTCCACGTCACCACCTCGGTCTTCTCTCTTTCCATCCACCGGTAAAATAAATAGTGTCTCTCTCTGCCTTTACCTTTCTCTCTTTGCTTTTCTCCTTCTTCTTCTCCACCAAGTTGTTTGCTTTATCATCGTTTGGTTCTTTAAAAATAAAAAATAAAACCCTAATAAGAAAAATTCTATTGCTCTCTCTGTTTTGCTTTTACAGATCTCAACAATTTTGCTTTTGTCAATTTTTTAGTCGTCTTTCTCTCTGTAAGGTGAGTCTTCTTGTTGTAACTCGTCCCGAGTCAACTCTAGGGTTTTCTGTGTTGGTGATTTTATTGATCTTTGATCGTGTTTCTTGATTTGATTATGAGTTCTTTGCTTGGTTGCTGAGAAATGATGGGAAAATGGAAGTAATGAAAGGAAAAATTTTGTTGTCTTTGGTTCTGATTGGATAATCTAAGTCAATTAGTGTAGTTAGTTGATTAAAAGAAGTGTCTTTGGGTTGATAATGAAGGATTTTAACTTTGGATTTTGCAATTTTGTTGAATTTCCTCTTTTTTTTTGTGGGAATTTAACTGAGTGTTTGAAGGGTTTGCTACTGGTGTGTTGTGAAGGAACAAACTTTAATTGATGATAATTTGATTACCTTGTTCAGTTATAAATGATTCACTTAAAATTACCATCTTTAAATGGAAATCACATAAGGTTTAAAGGGTTTTAGACTTAAAGTGCTAGAGAAGTTACGTTTTAAAGAAAGATTGAAAGAAAGAAAGCAGTGATTTTTATTATTTGATTCGATATTTTGTTTGTTGATTGCAGCTTCAGCTTATCAAGTTGAATCGTGGGATTTCTTTTTCCTGGTAAAATTCGACTACTTAGAGAAGATTATTATTGTTTAAAGTTGGAGGTCTGGGTCTCATGAGAATTGTTAGGGGAATGCAGAAATCCTTTTGCTGCGACAATAAGGAGCTGAACGCACTGGGCTGGAAGAATTCCTTCAGCCAAGGAATTGGCATTACTGCGCCTAAAGCAAGAACGCGTGACAAACCAATGAATCTTTAAGTTTTGGTCCTTTGGGAGGAAGAGTTGGTGGTCGGTGTTAAGTACTTGAGGACAATAAAGATTGAAGCGCGATGACTCGGATTTTAGTTCAGCGAGGCAGTGGTTCTTCTTCAAACCAGAGCCGTGCAGGGTCTTCTTCTTCGGCTGCTCGGCCAGATACACAAGGTACTAGCATCCCTCAGGCAGTTTCAATTGTGAAAGATGAGGAGATTGGTGAGGAGGTGCAAGAGCAGGTGGTGGTTGATGAATTCTTGGAGAACAGTGGTATTAATGATAATAAAGTGGTAAAAAGTGATGAGCTTTTGATGGAAAACATAAATGGTAACCGAAATGAGAGTTTCAATGATGAAATTGTTGATAACGAGAAAGTGGGTAATGATGAAGGAGTGGGCTCAGGGGATTCGGTTAAAGCTTTGAGTGGATTGATTTTGGAGAGATCCCCGGTAGAGAGTGAAGGCTCAAGTGCTGATTCTCCAGAGGTTGGTAGTGGAAGCCCACAGCCACCTCCTCCTCCTGTGCCACCTCCAAAACCTGCCTTAACAAACTCAAGTTCAAGGAGATTTGTGTCGGGAGCTTCGAATTCTGTGCGAATTGGTTCGTCTAGGAGAGCTGTTGCTTGGCCTGCTGTTTCAACTAGGTCTTCACCAACTGGATCACGGCCATCCTCTCCTAGGTCTCATGGTGAAAATGAGGGGTACAACAGTGCTGATGAGCAGAATCCTTGCTTCGTTTCCTCCTATGATGATCTTGTAAGTTTCCAGTGCTAAATATATAGTTCGTCGGACATGTCTTGACTGTTGCAATTTCTGGATTAAGTTGTCTAGCTCAAAAATAAGTCCTTTTGATGCAGCTGTTTGTGGTCATATCGTGTTGCTTCACATGTTTCTAGCACTAATATTTTAAATTTTGTTTGGTGGAGTTAAGACTTGTAGTTGTGGCTTGATCTCTAGTTGATTAATGTTCCTTGGCTTAGTTTGATTGACCTTTTGTTTCTTCTGGGCCAATGGACTACTGTGTATTGGGGAAAATATTTGTTGTCACTGATCTTGTGATTCTCTTTTTTCTAATGCTTAGCACAATAGGGCTTGTAGCGTTGCCTTTTTGTTGTCGGCTAATGATATGATTTAGCATCTTAACGATTCAATTGCATATATTTCTCTAAAATTGGCATTTTGCATTTATTGCAGGAAAGAGAGCGACAGTTTGAGATTGACCTCAGAAGGTCCAAAGGATTTGAAGTCAAAAAAATGTTGGAGGATGGGAATTGTCTCTTTCGTGCTGTGGCAGATCAGGTTTATGGGGATTCTGAAATGTATGATTTGGTCAGACAACTGTGCATAGACTATATGGTAATTTTATTATATATTTTAATTTTTTTTATTGTACACTGTTCAAGTTCATGGTCATTTTTTTGTGGTATGACATCTATTTGAATGAAGCATTTGGTTAAAGTGTCATGAATTCTTATTCATTTGGGAACATCTAAGGTAGCCATGTGAAAAGACGCTCCATAGTACTAGCTACTAGTCTTGTTCATTAATTGTTTTATATTTTAGTTTTATGATGCGTATTTAATTGATAATGATGAAATAGAGTTTGATTCATGATTGTTGCTATGCCATTTCATAGTTTGTGTTAAATAGTTTCGCTGGGATGAATTCCCAAACAATTTGAGAGAATAGGTAAGAAGTTAAAAAATAATAAACAGAAATTGAGGAAGACAGTATAATGTTGATTTTATGTTTGCGATGTTATTTCAGGACAGTTTGAGGGAATAGTGTTAAGTTTCACAGTTAAGTAAGGAAATTGTGAATAGCACCACTGACAAAGCTGTATTTTTGTTTTTGGTTCATTCAGGAAAGGGAAAGGGATCACTTTTCTCAATTCATAACTGAAGGTTTTACATCTTACTGCAAGAGGAAGAGAAGAGACAAGGTATTGATATTGAATCTAAGTTTGTTTTTCACTTCTTTAGTATCCAATAAGGCAAATGCATATGACACACGACATATTTTCTTATAATTTATCACCCTTGGATATATGATCCTCACATTAATTATATTTGTAATCTCCTCTCGAGAAAGAAAGTGAATTTACATTGCATCAGGATAATGTAAAATTTGATTTGAGGATTTTTATGACTGCTCTTATATGTTACCACTTCTAGTTTATTGTTGCTGTTAGTCCTGTGGAAATATACCTCTTCGAGGTTAATGCTGTTAGTCTTGTGGAAGTATAAAAGTGGGTAATGGAAAATTGAGAAAATGTTCTATGGAGGAAGAATTATTCAAAGCATCTCAACTTCCACGTTTGCAAATTAAGGACCTGTCTGTGAATTTGTTTGGCAAATTTTTCGACATGGAGGCTTTTGTTCTGTCCTTGATTGTGTGAATGTTAACAAATATTTAATTCCATCACTTTTTTTGACCCTGCTTCTATTGTTTGCTGTCACCCTTTTGTTGGTGTTAAATGTTTTTGGGGCTTTGGTAGGTAGGCAAGTAGACATGTGATGTGGTCCAGCATGTTTAAGAACCACTCATGCACTTGACTTTTTAATGTGAATGAGGGATTTGAATATTCACTTCCTTCTCAATTGTCAGGTTTATGGAAACAATGTGGAGATTCAAGCTTTATCAGAAATGTACAATCGACCAATCCACATCTACTCTTATAGCACAGGTATCTACTTGAGATGAATTAATGGTTTAAATTATGCAGAGCCATTTGCTGTTTACTTCTTCCTGACCAAAATTGTTAATGTAGAACCTATCAACATATTTCATGGGAGCTACAATACTGAAACACCGCCCATTCGGCTAAGCTATCATCATGGTAACCACTACAACTCTCTTGTCAACCCACGGCGTTCAACAATTGGTGCAGGACTTGGTTTCGGCTGTCTTCAAGGGGTTCGTTTCTGTGACTTCTGTACCTTTTTTGTCATGGTTAAATGATATTTCTTCCTCAGTGATTATGTGTGATCACTCAAATAGTAATATTAGCCTTTTCTCAATGGTTCATGATTTGTTGAATATAAGATTATCCTGCCTGCAATCAAATGTTCAAGATATGTGATTAAGGTAAAGGATCAAAAATAAAAGTTAATGTAAAAGATGGTAAAGTTTTGGCAGGGTCCATACTTGTGAAAATATAGGGGTTGCTAGGTCGCTAGTTTATGGAAAATTTTTACTTAATGTGAGCAGCATCTTGTTTCTCCCCTCACTACATTTTCCTTCAATTTTCTGGTTGAGGAGGTTAGGAGGTAATGATCCAGTACCTATGAATTTGCATTTATAGCTGCAATATGAACATGCTGATTGCTGGACTTGCTGGTCGTAGGATTGCTCTTCTTGCTTCTATTGATAGCAGGCTAGCATAGTCAAAGGGATTGATGTTGCTGACACTGGCAACAATTGTGTTTGCAGGCAAATGTGGACAGAGATCAGGTCAAAGCTGCTATTAAAGCTCAACAAGACCAGCAGATTGATAATGCAAGTATCCTTCATGTAGTTCTGCTGTATGTTGTATGTTAATATTTGGCTTACTGGGTCATTAACTAAACTCTTCTTTTTTGTTACTTAATATTGACAGGCACTTTTGGCTGAGGGGCGGTTTTACTCTGATCTTGAGCTTACCGAGAAGGAGATTGAACGCATGGTGATGGAAGCTTCTAGAGCCGAGTATCTTGCCGATGACAAGTTCAAACCACAACTTGGTCGTAAAGAATCTTCTACCTCTGGTGCAGAACCATCATCTTCTGGCGCTAGTAAGTACTCAGATCTTACACGGGATGGGATCTCAGTTCGAACATGCAAATGATTTGTGAACTTATGAAACTGTGGGGACCAACGTAGGGTGCACCTCTGGTTGTCGTTATCATCATTATTTTCTCAAGGTTACTTTATATGCTTATTGGTCTATGAGAAGTGTAGAGACTGTCACTTATTTTTTGCTACCTTCTTTAAGGGTGAATTATCCTCGAATGCCGTGTTACTGACTATGATATGAACTTGGATAAGCAGGATCATCAGGCAGTGAGACGACCAAGGCAGAAGGTACTGTCCTTAGCAGTAGTGTGCAGATGGTACTGTCAATGGGATTCTGCTACCTGCAAGTGATCGAGGCCCACAGAATATTTGGTGATGATGTGGATTCAATGGTTTGTTACCTCTTGGAAACTAGCAGCAGCAGCAGACGCAAAGGCAAGGCAACTGAATAAACCATAACGGAGATTCGGAATTTTCCCCTAGAGATAAAATTGACCTCTCTCAGAGAGCTGGCGTTGTACTTAGATTGAGAAAAAAAAACCTTGTCCAATTGAAACACAAACTTCCAGAACTTTAGAATCCGTTTTCGAAGTTTGATCAATAAAATGGACATCGTAGTTAACCTTTAAGATGTCTTCTTTCTAACTATGATGTTGAGTATTGTTTTTGTCTTTCGGACCAGGCATTGAAATGTTACAATGTTGTGGCATGTACTCTTTGCTGGTTTGCGATCAAAGCTTAGTTAGCAATGTCAAATGAATTCCCTAATTCTGGTATTCCTTAGGGAGAGAAATGGTTCCTGAATTTACAAAAATTGGCTGTAGGTGATGACCCAAAAATCTTAAACACATACCTTTTATATTTAGTTGGTGCTTTGGGAGGAGTAATTCCTCTGGATATTTATATCAAAATACAGACTGAGAAAGGTTTTGCTTTTTGGATTACACAAATAAGGATGGAAGTCGGTGTGGATATAGCTCTGGTAAGGAGCTATAGTTTGCTAAAGCTTCTTTTAATGCTTGCATCAAAATAAAAATTTATATAGAATATATATATATATATATATATATTTTTGGATTATGCAGAAAAAGTTCGAACTCTATGTCCGATATCTCTTGCATCAAAATAAACATGAAGATAGATTTTTTAAAATGGTATATATGCATACTAAATCTATTTTTTTAATGAATACTAATACTAATTGAGCTATAGGTTCTCAAAGTTTTTTTTTCTAGATTCTTGCATTAAAATACAGATTTAAAAAGTTTTTTTTTTAAATGTTGCATCAAAATACGGATTTAAAAAAGGTTTTTTTTTCCATTATTTTTTTTATTAGATTACAAAAAAAAAAAGAAAAAGAAAAAAAAACGAACTCAATATCCAATATTTCTTGCAAGAAAACACAGACACTATACTAATTGAGATGCAACTCGCCAACAATCGGTGCCAAATCATTATTAGAAACCAACTTGATTTTATTAAAAATATTAAAAATTAAAAAACAATTTTTTTAAAATTCCCTAAATGTCAAGATTATTTTTTGGGAAGTCATGAAATGGAAGGGATAGGGGTGGGGTTAATTAAGTCATCTAACAAGATCAATCCTTGGTAAACAAGCTGCCTCTTACGTGGAAGTGTCGTTCCGCACACACAAATACCAAACTCTAACAGAAAACAGTCATCGTCACCAAACGGTCTAGAACCTCATCATTATATTCATTTCTTTCCTTATTTGTTTACTATTAATTATTTTTATTCATTACTATTTAAATTCCAAATACCCCAAATTCTAGGGTTTGTGAAATTTTCAATTTCTTCAATTAAACAAAAACGACGACGATAATTGAACTAAAAGAATGCCACCGAATGGGAAATTGATGCCGAATCTTGACCAGCAGAGCACAAAGCTCCTCAATTTAACAGTTCTTCAGCGAATCGATCCTTTTGTTGAAGAAATTTTAATCACTGCTGCTCATGTCACTTTATACGAGTTTAATATCGACCTTAGCCAATGGGTAAACAAACATCATCTATTTTTTTTTTAAATTCGCCTATCATTTTGATTTTCTTTTTTATGTTTACAGAGTCGGAAAGACGTGGAAGGATCTCTCTTTGTTGTTAAAAGGTTTTATTTTTTTTCAGTATTTGTTTTGTTTAATGTTTTTGTGTTTTGTAAGAGAAAATTAAGCTTTTTTTTTGGAAATGAATGAAACAGGAATACGCAACCTAGGTTTCAGTTTATTGTCATGAATCGGCGAAATACAGGTTGGGAATTTTAATTGTTATTTAGTTCATTGTTGTTAAGAGAAGGTTGTTAATTATGTTGGTGGAATGGATCAGATAATTTGGTGGAAAATCTTCTGGGAGATTTTGAGTATGAGGTTCAGGTTCCGTATCTTTTGTATCGAAATGCTGCCCAAGAAGTGAATGGTATTTGGTTCTATAATACACACGAGTGTGAAGAGGTTGCTAATCTTTTCAGCAGGTGAGTTTTGTCTTCCTAGTGTTTAGTTTGTCATCATTCTAAGAAAAATTTCGTTTTTCGGTAGTTTGATTTGGGGTAATCCCCAGCTTTTGTGCTACTTAGGATGTTGCAAAATGATTATTCACATCTTTGTATTAGGAAGTATGGGGCTTTTTTCCCCCTCTCTGGCAGAATGGTAAAAATACACTGGGTTTGGAATCCATGCTCTGGCTTTGGACAATTGTTTTAAATGGTTAAATTAGGACTACACCTAAATCATCCCTGTTGTGTCCCAATTGAACATAACCTCGGATAGTTGAGATGTATGCCAAGAATAGTGAAGTGACCAACCAAAGTAGAAGAGGTTGGATAAAGCAACTTTACATGGCTTACAGGTGTGTATTGTCAAAAGTTATGCATTAGAAGATTTTCCCCCATTGGAAAAATTCCATTTTGATGGTTAACTTAGCTACATTTTGACACCAAGAATGTGCAGTAGCTATGATCCCTTGATCTAGTGACTTGCCATGTTGTTGGGAAACGGGTATATGAACAGGTTGCTCATCATTCTGTGCATTTGGCCCTTGGTATGAAGGTTCAGCATTTGTCTGAACCCTGAAATTCCAATCTGTTTGACACTTTGCCTGCAATAAATTTCTAATCATCCTTCTTAGTATGTTGTATGGGTTTTCTAAAATGTTTTATCAAGGATTTGGAAACATGTAAGCCTCAGACAACAGGAAATCAACCTTCCTGCAATATTATAATTGGGAGGAATGACTAGATCTTACATGGTATATAAGTTATGGATATGTAGGGAAAGCCTGTCATTTGTTCATTTGATGATATATCTACTGATAGAGCCTTTAGGTTTGGTTGTTAAATATTCTAGCTTGATTCCTCTATGGGGTGCTCTATTCATGTTCACTTAAAACTACTTAATTTTCACCTTTAAAAGCACAATTATCCTATCTTGTGTTTTTTTTCTTTGTCCAGGATACTAAATGCATACTCCAAGGTGCCTCAGAAGCCAAAGGTATCACTATCGTTAACAAAAAGGTAATAACTTATTTTTAATCAAATTTAATTTAACATTTTATTTGACTGTAACATCCACTTAAAAGTATTTAACACTTTCACCCTTCAACCACCTCTTTACAATCTTAGAACTTAAACCCTTAATATTTAATCATCTTTTTTTAACCCTAATCCAGACGCCACCCTACTCTAAACCTTGAGGCTCAAATATTGATGGTTGCAATAAAACCTTGGGAACTGCTCATGTGAAATCCATTCTTTTCTTTTTAAAGATCTTAGTATCCTAATGAAAGAGACCTGATAATCAATTATGAATTTTATTATGGACTTGAAACTACAATGTTTTGCACGTAGTTTAATTCATATGATTTGTTTAATTGCAGTGAGTTTGAGGAACTAGAAGCTGTACCAACTATGGCAGTTATGGACGGTCCTCTAGAGCCATCATCTTCAACTGCTTCAGTTGTCTCTGATGTGCCTGATGATCCTGCCTTTGTGAACTTCTTTAGTGTAAGTACTGTAGTTGGCCTTCTCTATGAGCTAGTCTTATCTTCGCTTTTTCCCTTCTCAAACATAGACAAATTTGTTGTTTGGATTCTCGTAACATTGAGCATCTTCTACTTTTGGAGTTCACTTTTTTAAAATCGTTGTGAGTGACCAGCACTAAGTGTTTTGCTTGAATGTTTGCAGACAGCTATCACAATTGGGAATGCATCAGCTGCTGCAGTTGCTGGACAACCTTACCAACCTCCGATTCCAATCCCTTTAACCTCCCAACCAAATTGTGTTGCCTCCACCACCATTCCAACCTTGCAAATACCATCTCCTCCACAATCAGCATCTACTCCTTTAATGCCACTTCTTGATGTCTCTGATGTCAGCAGCAACAACAACCAGACAGCTAACCTTGTAAAGCCTTCCTTTTTCGTTCCTCCTCCATCTTCTTCTGCACGGATGATGCCACCTGTCTCTTCTTCTATTCCTACTCCTCCTACACTCAATCCTCCTACAAGTCTTCAACGTCCATATGGTGCTCCATTGCTTCAGCCTTTTCCACCACCCACTCCTCCACCGTCTCTTACTCCTGCTTCTGTTCCCAGTCCAAATTATGGGCCAGTTATCAGCAAAGACAAAATCCGAGATGCACTACTGGCACTTGTTCAGGTTAGTTTCTCTTGTATGATGATGGCAGAATGTATGAAGCTGAAGTTAAAATTTTAAATGCATAAATTGGCTGAGGTTAGTCTTTCGGTAACCAGAACGTCAAAATTGGAGTCATCAACTTGTGTTCCCGTATAAAAATGCTTGGATATGGTAACAGCCAATTAAAAGCATGCAGATCACATATTTGAGCAGCTATAGATGGGCCTGCAATGATGTAGGACAGCATTGAATTTGAGAATTAAGGGTTATGGATTTGTTCTACGATGAATACTTTTAGGGTTAATTGTCAAAAAAAAAAAAAAAATTTACTGTTAGGGGCCTGCAATGATGTAGGACAGCCTTGAATTTGAGAATTAATGGTTATGGATTTGTTCAACGATGAATACTGTTAGGCTTACTTGTACCCCAAAAAAAAAAAAAAAAATTACTGTGAGGGTTACCAAATTTTATTTTATTAACTGATGTGCCAATTTGTGGTAGTATTTGTCTAATTAATTTGATAATGTTAATCTGTTGGGTCTTGTAATCAATATAATAATTGTTGTATTTTAGTAAAAGTAAAGAGAAGTGTTATTGCCCCTAGCATATCTGTATGGGTGGCCTAAGAGTTGAGTATTCTGTTGGATTTACACCAAGAGAGACTAGAGTTTAATTCGGGATTTAAAGGGGCTGACTTTGGATAGAATGGGGCTATTAGGGTATGGAAGAGACTTGAATCTTGGTGTCTGAGGCCTTCAATGAATCTCACGTAGAAGTAGAAGAAGAAGTTAAATGGAGTTCTCACCACTGAATAAAATTACGAACTTGAACAGGATTTTTTTTCCCTATGTTATCTATCTAGCTGTTGCAGTACTTTGGATTTAGACACTCTTAAGAAATCAGTCTTAAAGTGAAGTCCAAATCCTGCAAGGAGATTTAATCTTACCCTAAAAGATGAGTCTTAATAGCCAAGTCTGAAACAAAGAAAACAAGCAAAAAATCCGGCCTAATTGCTAAAGAGTTCCTTTTCATGCAAATTACAGTAATCTCGATGATATTGGAAGGAATTTTCTCCTCCATGCAATTGTTAGATGTTTTATGTGCTAAGGTTGTCAGACGTTTTCATCTGAGTTAATTATATTCATAGTAAACCAAATCAAAGTGATAGCCTTGCTGCATACCTGTTTGGTTTTGGAGATCATTTTTTATTTCACATTCTTCTATTTGCAAGTACATTATCAACACTTCTTTCTCATGTTAATTATCGAATTCCTGTCTTCCGAGATTGAGGCTTATTAGATCTAATGCTGCCCTTAGGATCTAATTTTTACATGTGATTGGCTTTAGTTTGCCAAAATAATCACAAAGAAAAAAGAAAAGAACATTTCCACAATCATTTGTGGTTTAATAATTTTTTTTTGTATTTATTAGTTCTGGTGGTTTAAATTCCCCCTCACCCCTTCAATTCATTATTATTGTGTTTCTACTACTGCATTTTGCTTTGCTTTACATGTCTAACAAGCTCTCCCTTTGTGTTCTAGGACGATCAATTCATTGACATGGTTTATCGAGCGCTTCTGAATGCACACCATTCTTGACTTATTGGAACTGGCCATTACCATCTACTCATCAGAGTTTTTTTGTCCTATATGTGTAGTTCTTTCCCCTATCTAAGAATCTGAACTGAAAATCCCCCATCTGTATAGCATTTTGCTCTCCAAGTTAGTGGCTTTAATGAGTACTTTTCGATGATAGTATATTCTGTTTTTGTTTTTCTATGCCTGATCAAATACATGTTTTCAAATTAAATATGATCCTGTATGAATATCCTCGATTGTATCAAATATAAGTTGCTAAGTTGGAAACTCATCAATGCCTCTTGTAGCTTTCTTGGAAGTGATCAATG
Organism: Dovyalis caffra; assembly: GCA_963924115.1. Lineage (NCBI taxonomy): Eukaryota > Viridiplantae > Streptophyta > Magnoliopsida > Malpighiales > Salicaceae > Dovyalis > Dovyalis caffra. The sequence continues at coordinate 953,634 of CAWUPB010000913.1, read as the reverse complement.
GTTAACAAATTTTTTTAATTAAGAAAATGTGAAGACTATGTTGTTAAGAGCATAATTTTAAATCATGGATGCGGTTGAAAAAATGATGCCGGTTGCAATTGCAGGTTGTGGCTGATTGTAATTTCACAGTAGTAAAATAATAGTCATTGCTATTATATAATACTAAATAACGATAATAGAAGTCTTGAAATCGTCTGTTATGTAACGTTGAATAGCGATAATAAAGGTTTTGACATCGTTACACATTGGTCATTATGTTATGCAATGTACCATAACAACATAACAGCCGTTATTTAGATTTAGGGTGAAAATTCTAGGGTTTTCTATGGCAATTGCTGGGAACACAGAAGGGCGATTCTGGCCTATTAATCACGATTAGGCTTCCTGTTGTGTCCAAAGCCCATGGCAAGTGGTGGAGCCAAGGCCGACCTACAGCTCTCAGGTGGTGCCTAAGGTGCCGCATAGGCTTCTTCAAGGGGCAGGTCGGACTTGGATTCAAAAACAGAAAGTATCCTTTTAAAGTGTCGAGTCCATCTACAAGCCCTAAGTTCTTAGACTTCTGCTAAAAAGCCCCCTCAGGCATACACAACATAGAAAACCAGCCTGTCATTGTTTAAAGTTTGTGGAACAGAATTTCAGAATTTCTTCTTAATCCTCCACATTTACAGACTGCGATAATGCCAAGCATTAGGGAGATAAAAAAATAAAGAGAAGTTCCCACCAATCACAGCTTTGCATCAGTTATTTCCATGAAAATTCCTTAGTTACTTCTGTGACAATTCGAAGGAGTATATTATCATTTTCTCCAGGGATCATGCTTCTGATTAATTTTATTTACATTGTCTATCTCCTGAAACTCAAGGTCAATGACAACGAGTGCTAATCCACCGGCAACAGCAACCCCTTTAAAATTATTTGATTTTCATCTTGTCTTTCCCCATTTTGCAATCTCATACCATTCCTTCCATCTTTTTCCCTCACTCTGCAACTTCTCCTGTTCAAACCCTAATTATCTGTCTCACTTTACTCCTCTCTATTCCTCTTCTTTCAATTCTCTTTTCTTTTTCTTTTTCCACACTTCTTAATCTGTAAACTCTCTTTCTCTTCCTTCAAAGTCCTTGCCAAAAAAAAAAAAAAAAAACAGTCCTCCTTGTTACTTCTCTCTGTAACTTTCTTGTGTTGTAAGATTCAGAAGCTAATTACACCAGTTTATGTACGATATTAATCAATATCTTTCATTTTCAAGGTTGATTTCACCGGATTTAGCCATCTTCAATTAAGGGTTCCAAGCTTTCTGCAGATTCAAAGGTAATGCTGGAAACTTTAAGTCTATGTTCATTGTCTTAGATTCTCAAGCTAAACACATTACTACTACATAGTTTCCTAGATTACTCTAGGAGTAAATTATAAATTAATCCTTCTAGAAATGAATTAATTAGTTTCTTTTATTTTAAAAATTATTATTTAGTTCTTTTGAGGACTTAATTTAATTAATTTTTTCTCATCAATTTTTCATATATATATTTTTTCTATTTTTAAAATAAAAATAAAAATAAATTGAATAGAAATTACAAGTAAATTCTAAAACGCAGGGACCAAATAACTAATTTTTGAAATAAAAAAGATTAATTAATTCATGTCTCAAAACTAGAGGGATTAATTTATAATTTACTCTATTATTTCAGGTAGCTCTAAAACTACTGTTAGTGGTTTTCAAACAGCATGTTTTTCAATAATAAGGCTGTCATGTGATTTCCAGGTTGTTAAGATTTGTGGGGAAGTGCCGGAAGACGTCCAAAAAGAGGCTCGTCGAGCTTGTGAGAGTAAAAAACGTAAAACCATGGCTAGTTCAAGCAATATTAATGTGGGCAGCGCAACTTCAACTTCTCCACACGCACAGAACACCGAAGTTGCGATTCTGATGAGCTTTTTAGAAATAGATGAAATGAACCTAGAACTACAACTTGGGGCAGAGAGAAATGTCCAAGAAGAAGCTTTTCTAGCAACTGATGGTGCAAATAAAAGACTTAAGACCATGCCTAGTTCAAGCAATATCAATGTGGGCTCCGCAAATCCAACTTCTCCACAAGCACAGAACACCGAAGTTGCAAATCTCATGAGTGATTTAGAAATAGATGAAATGATCCGACTACTACAAGGGGCGGAGAGAAATGTCTCATGTGCGGAAGCAGAAAATCATATAGAAGACATGGACGTAGAAACAGAGCAGACTGTTCTGAGAAGTACTGCCACTCCTGAGAGGTTTCCCGTTCACGAACATGATAGTAGAGTGCCAGTACAAAAACAATGAAGATTCAGGTACACAACAAGAAGTTGGGGAAGAGAGAGAATTTTCAGGAGCAGATGCAAGAATTCAGATAGAAAACATGACTGGAGAAACATCACAGCATATTCAGGGAAGTATCACTCCTGAGAGGCCTCCAGTTGATGAACATGAGACTAGACAGCTGCTAGCAGATGAAGTGGGTTCAGTGATTGAAAATAATTGGGGAACGATTCACGCTTTCTCAATGAGGAATAGTGGCACAATTTCAACTTCTTTGGAAGTACAAAACGATGAAGTAGCAGAAGCTGGTCCTTTTGATGCTCTCCAGCCATTGTTTGGAAAGTTGATGTCGGAGTGGGAATCAAGATTGTCGCTAATTGATGACGTGCTTGATGAGGCAGACCAGAAGCCAGATACAAACCAGGCTATGAAAAATTGGCTCAGCAAGCTCAGAGACTTGGCTTATGACGTGGAGGACATACTTGACGAATGCCAAACAGAAGCCTTGAAAAGAAAGTTAAAAGGTGCAGAGTCTCAAGCCAGCACAAGTACAGTGCAACCAAGTGCTTCTCTGCCTAGTGGACCCAAACTACAGGGGATTGCTGCCAGATGGGAAGATATCATGAAAGAGAGAAGTGATCTTGGCTTGGACATAAATGTTATACGGAGGTCCAACAAAGCAAACCCAAGAGTGCAGACAACATCACCGGTCAAGGAACCTAAGGTGTATGGGAGGGAAAACGCGAAAGAGGATTTAGTTCAATTATTGATGAAAGACGAACTAAGCAACTCTCGGTATTCTGTGATTCCAATTGTTGGGATGGGCGGGATTGGGAAAACCACTCTTGCTTAATTCGTCTACAATGATACGAGGGTGAAGTTTGACTATAAAGCTTGGGTTTGTGTTTCCGATGATTTTGACATTCTTAGACTAACCAAAACGATTCTTTTACATTGGAAAAGATGTGAAGATAGTGATCTAAACATTGTTCAAGAAAAATTAAAGGAGAAGTTGCTTGCGAAGAAGTTTCTCATTGTTCTAGATGATGTTTGGGAGCATAGCTACGAGGATTGGACTACACTTTGTGCTTTCTTTTGCTGCAGGAGCACCAGCAAGTAAAATCATTGTCACGACTCGTGAAAAAGATGTTGCTTTAAGGATACGTTCTGTTGATCCTTATATGTTGACAGAACTTCCGTATGATGGATGTCTATGCCTCTTTGTCCAACATGCTCTGGATGCAGAAAATTTTGACGCAAACCCAGATCTGAAAGAAGTCGGGCAAAAGATAGTACGAAGGTGTAAGGGATTGCCTTTGGCAGCCAAGACCCTTGGAGGACTTCTGCGCCACAAACAAAACCTTGAAGATTGGGAAGACATAGCGAACAGTGAGATATGGGAGTTTTCCGAAGGAGAAAGCGTCATTCTCTCAGCTCTAAAATTGAGCTATCATCACCTCCCTTCCCATTTGAAGAGATGCTTTGCCTATTGTGCAATTTTTCCGAAAGACTATGAATTCGATGAGAATGAGTTGGTTTTGCTCTGGATGGCAGAGGGTTTTCTGCAGAAAACAGAGCAAAAGAAGCAGGGGAAAGACTTGGGTCACAAATATTTTAAGAAGTTATTATCAAGATCACTTTTCCAAGAGTGTTGTAGCAAGAGCTTAGGGTTTGTAATGCATGACCTTATAAGCGATCTCGCACAATCTGTTAGTGGAGAAATAGGCTTTCATTTGGATGATAAGAACTCAAGTGGTGCAACATCATATGCGAAAGTTCGCCATTTGTCGTTCACTTTTCACGAGTATGAAACCTTACTAAGTTTTAAAGCCTTCTATGAAATGGAGAGTTTGCGGACATTCCTGATAATTCCACGTTCATCATATGAATTGAACTCCTTACCAAATAAGGTGTTGGATGACTTGGTTCCAAAGTTAAAATGCTTAAGGGCACTATCACTAGCTTGTTATTTTTTCAATGAGTTGCCAAGATCTATTGGTGCCTTGAAGCATTTGCGCTATCTTAACTTGTCCACGACTAACTTTACAAGGTTACCTGAATCATTGGGTGAACTGTTTAACTTGCAGACATTGATATTATGTCACTGTGTATATCTTGAGGAGTTGCCAGCATGGATCGGCAATCTAATCAATTTGCAGCACCTTGATATAAATGACACACCTCAGTTGCAAAAGATGCCATTGGAGATATGTAAATTAAAAAATCTCCGCTTCATGTCTAAGTTTGTTATTGGAGAAGGCATTGGACTTGGGATAGGAGAGTTGAGGAGACTTCCAAATCTCCAAGGGCAACTTCATATTGAAGGGTTGCAGAACGTTACAGATATTCGAGATGCAAAGATGGCAAATCTAAAGGAGAGGCTTGGCATAGGTAAATTAGCATTGGAATGGATTTCCGGTTTCTGTGATGCAGGGAATGAAAGCTATGAGAAACAACTCCTCAGCTTACTAGAACCACATAGAAGTATAGAAAGGCTTTCAATTATCTCATACGGTGGTACAGAATTTCCATCATGGGTTGGGGATCCCTCCTTCTCTAAAATGGTGAAGCTAAAGTTAAGTGGTTGTCATAAAATCACGTCATTGCCATCGCTTGAAAAACTTCCTGCTCTAAAGCATTTGTACATAGGGGATATGTTGGAGTGGGAGCAATGGTATGGGTCTAATGGTCTTAATGAAGAACCAGGTGGAAAATTTCCTAATCTTGTTAAGCTTAAACTGGAAAACTGTCCTATGTTAATTGGGAAAATGCCCAGGTGCCTTCCATCCCTCAAAAAGCTTCACATTTTCGGTTGTCCACAATTAACAAATTTATAAATATCAGAGTGGAGACTCCATACACTCACATCTCTTAAAGAACTCAAAATCTCCGATACAACAGGTGAGGATTGCTTTCCAGATGATGATGGTCTACTGCTTCCCACTTCGCTAACTTTGCTTCATATCTACAATCAAAAGAAACTCAAATCCATATCCAGTGGCATCCAACACCTCACCTCTCTTGAACAATTATGGTTTGATAATTGTCCTGAACTCCATGTCTTGCCAAAGGAGGGCTTCCCTGCTGCACTTGGACTTCTAAAAATCGTTAATTGTCCTCTCTGGGAGAAAGGTGCTTGAAAGAGGAAGGGGATTATTGGCCCATCATTGCACACATCGCTCGAGTTGAAGTCTATCCATACCCACCCAAAAAGCCAAGCGAATCAGGTAATTCTTCCTTTATTTATTTTTTTGTCCCCCCGCCACAATGATAACTACAATTGCATTAATTGCTATAGGGCATTTATTTTATTAAAAAATATTTTAAATATTTCATTGTGTGCTAAAAACTATCTTAAGAACATTTCTTATAGATGAAATTACATACTACTACTATTATTATTATTTGGTATCCCATCTACCTTTGGAGCATCATGGATCTTCAATGTGCATACCTGTTGCTTCAGAAAAAAATGTACAATTCTGAACAATTGAGCATATCTCCACTAAATAATATTATGCTCTCTGCAAATTCTGCTGATTTTATTTCAACAATGTCCTGTTGAGTTTATCTTCACTGATGCATTTGATTTTCTGCTGTAGGAAGGTGGAGAAGCGACGTGGCTGAAGTGTAAACTTTTGTAACCATGGTTATAACCTTTATACGTGAAGGTGCCCTGTGCTTGCTCGTGCGTTAACTCTAAAAAGTGAACGAATACAGAAACAAGTGCGCACCCACTTTTTTCGTATAATTTCGGCATTGGTTCTCTCCTGTACCAGATTTTCAGAAACTGTTGAATGTTTCCAGGTTTGCAGAAATTGTTTTATTATGATCCAAGGAATAGAAATTTGCTTCAATAGTCCAGAAGCAGAATTTCCTCTGAGAGCATGAAGTTATCCCACTATTCCCAAGTTTCGGATGACATGAAGATTAGTTAATTTACAAGGAAATGAACAACAGAGCAAATGCATCACCTTAGGACCCTGGGTCGTAGTGTTGCCTCCAATCAGATCATGAAGGTTAGGAGAAGAGGTGTTAAGGATGTCAAAGTCTTGCGAACAAGTTGGCGTATGGGAAAGCTTAGGAGCAAATTCTTTTGAGGTGCCTAAGGATAGACTAGTTTTGCTGTTTCTGCCCGCTATCCATTAGAGTTATGTTTATGTTGTATTCAGCTCACATATCAGTTCAATGACCTGTTTCTCAATGCTCTAGTCCATGAGTTGATGGTCGTTGGATCCAAGAGGATACTAGAGGAGGATATGAGAGAAGCATCTGTGCAGAAAACAGATCTACATTTATAATTTACTATATTTAAGTGCTGTTTTATTTATAATTTTCAGGAACAAAATCTGATTTTTTATTTTTTATTTTTTACTTATTTTGTTCACACAATTAAGCAAATACAATGATAAGAAATAATTCATGCAAAATAACTCTAAATTATGAAAAATAACTTTTTGTTTATAACTCAAAATAAAAAAGTAACTTTTTCCATAACTCATGAAAAAATAACACTAAATTCTCTTCGGAACTTAAATATTTTTCACATTAGTAGATATTTTAAAATGTTTGAAAATAATAAAACTTAAATAAATGTATTTATATAATTGGAGGACTTATTTGAAGTTTGCCCAAAATGGTTTAACTCTCCGCTCCGAGTAAATTATAAATTAGCTTCCTTGTTTTTTTATGAATGAATTAATTTATCCTTTTTTTTAAAAAAAACTAATTATTTAATTTTATATTTTTAAATCTACTCCTAACTTGATCATTTTTGCTCTTTTAAAATTTTTTAATTTGAAAAAAAAAGAGAGAAAAATATATAAAAAATGAAAAAATTAATAAAAGAAGAAGTTATTTTGTAAAATAAAAATAATATTAAATTAAGTATAGTGGTTAAAGAATTAAATAATAATTTTAAAACAAAAGAAACTAATAAATTCGTTTATTGAAACTAGAGGGACTTATTTATAATTTACTTCCTACTCCTGTCGTCCTTGCTCTCCACACAGCAAAATTACTTCCTTCATAAATTGCCCTGCGTCTCTTCCCAAGAATTGAAATGGCAGCATTCAGAGGAATTACCCAATGCTCTCTCAAACCTTTCTCCCAACCTCAACTCCATCCCCTACTGTTCTTCTCCAGAGGGTTCTCATCCAAACTTTTTGTTAAAGGTATTCTCTCTCCTGACGAAATTTAGCCTATGTGTTTGCTGTTGGTGTTTGGAAACAATACAAATTTTGTAACACCCAACAGAAATTTAGCATTCGTTTCTTGGTCTCAGTAAGTTCAATCAATTTATTAAAAAAAAAAACCAACATTTTTCATCCAAATTTGTTATTAATTGGAGTTAAATTTTAGGATTAGTTTTGTGGAAGAATAGGGGAAAAAGGAAGGTTTTTTTCTTCTTCTTCTAATTTGAATGATATGATCAGTCATGTTTTCTGCTTCCCATTTGAACGTACACCAAGTCATTTAAAGATGAAACAAGATTTGGAACTTCTTGCTTTCACTTCACATTTGCACAGTCTGCACAACCTAGTTTACAGGTCTCATTTCTGTCCAACATGACTCAGGGATTTGCCAGGTTTATCTACTTCTTTCTTAGCCTGGCTAGCATAGGAGTCATTTTTGTAATCTAGTTAATCTAAAGCCCTAAGTTTTTACGTTTCAGTTGAAACTTAAAAGCCTCTTTAGTTGTACAAATTTAAAGAGTTTTGTCTATTTGTTCTAAAGATTGCTCCTGTTTCTGCTTAAGGTTGAGCTACTTTTCTTCAAATTTGTCTGTTCAGATGAAAATATCCTAGAATTGTACATATGGGGTTCATCTGTTCTGCTATGAGCTTTGCTTTGCTAGCATGTTCAAGGATTATTTGGTATACAGTTGGACAAACTTGGTGCTTTCCCACATAAGTAATGTGCTGCCTGAGCATGTCTGATTTACTGTATTATACCCATGATGAGTCAATTTAGCTACTGCAGTATTTTGAATTCTGGGTTGGGAGTTGCGGAGTATGTGCTCGTATAACTCAACTGAACCTTGATTTCGAACCATCAGTCACAGGTGTCTTCTTTCGATTCGGTGCTTTTTATTGTTTTCTTGCTTTTGGGACAAAAGGATGTGATTGCTTTTGTGTTGGCAGCCTACCTCCTGCAACTCTGCAACCCTCCTGCAGCCAGGCTTCAACCAGATATACTGGATTTCGATTGATATCGAATCCAATTAACACAGGACTATGCTGTCTTTCAATCTAGAAGCTATATCCTTGCTATATGCCATTCTTACTTGTTATTTCTGTTGCTAGAACTAATAGCTTTTCTGCAGGTTTATCTTTCTCCAGTACCGAAAAGACGATAGTTGCAGCATTTTCAGAATTTGGAGAAGTCATTGAAGCTAAAATAGTAATGGACAAAGCTAGAAACAGACCTAAAGGTTATGGATATGTGACCTTTTCCAAGAAGGACGATGTTGTCAAAGCTTGTGAGGGGATGAATGGAAAGGTAATTGCATTGCTTCCCATGACTCCATTCTCTAAGCTGTCATACCAAGAATAACATTTGATTAATTGCAGCTGCTAGATGGACGAGCAATTTATGTAGGGTTTTGAATTTACTAGTGTGCCAGTAGCAAGACCCCCCTGGAGCCTCATTTCGAAGAGGATACCTGGAAGGCCGGAACCTGTAAGGAATAATTGATATTATTTGCCTTTTTCACCAGGCTTCTTGTTTTTTTGGGGCATGAAATGTGCTAGGGTAGAATAGATGAGTTCATTTTTGTGAAATAATTTTAATTTATGGTCAACCTTTTGTTCTATTATTTTGTCAATGTTGTGTTTCAAGCTTTCAGGAATAAATTATAAATTAGTTTCTCCATTTTTGAGAAATAAATAAATTAATTTCCCTTGTTTATTCACTAGTTTCACATTCGCCAAAGAAACGCTAAGAAACATCAATTATTTCCAATGAGATCCATGGAGCAATTCTTAGATAGCAACACCGGCTTCCTGTGCAACTTCATAAAAAGCAGTCCCAAAAAAATCGAGTTGATCACATTTAATTTAATATTACAAAAAAAATTGAATTGATGATATTTAATTTAATATTATTTTATTTTAAAAAATATCATTAGTTCTTTTCTATTTTTTCATTTTTTTCTGTTCTTCAAAACAAAAAAATTAAATTACAAAAAAAATTAAAAATTGAAAAATTAATTTTTAAAACTAATTAATTCATATCTCGAAGCTAGAGAACTAATTGTAATTTACTACTTTCAGGGGCTTGGACTGTTGCAATCTAATTTTTCTTAAGGGAACCCAAAAAAATGTCCCCCTAATTATACCAACATCTCAATTTTGCCCCCAAACAAATTTTTGTATCAATTTTATCCCTAAAGAAAGTTTTAATCATGTCCTTCCATCCCTATATTTGATAATAAAAACCATCCAAATGAAAAATCAACGCCACAAGCAGCAATTCTTTATCAAGGCAAACATTAAAATCATGAAATTGGGAAATTTAATTTCCATTGGAAACTGCAGGAATTATGGTGCCAAAAATACAAATTATCCTCTACAAAAGTGCAGGCTATAGTATCAAACATCCTTCACCAAAATTTTTCTTCAATCTACGTTAACATATCTCAACTCATTCAGCAGGATAAATTAAAAAAGAAAAAAATAATCTACCTAGGACAGAAATTAAGCTGGTCCGAACTAACACACTGCTAGTAACCAACCAACTCTTCCACAGCTGAGATTACATTTAACTTCCGATGCATAAAAAAAATGTCTTTTTCAACAAACAGAAATATCAAGTGACCACAATCAGCAATGCATTGCGTAACTATGAAAAGAAAGTGCAGTAAAAATGCAGCTGTGAAAATGAGAGAGAGGTACATTAAAAACAGGAGCAGAGAAACATTGCAGTCCATCCAGATAGAAAACTGGACCAGAGAATAGTTGGGCTGAGATGTTAGCTTCGTCAATGAAGGATCCTGTCTTGATCAATGTGGCAAATACTACAATTTCAACTTCTTTGCAAATACAGAAGGAAAAAGAAGCAGAAGCTGATCTTCAGCTTTTGTTTGGAAAACTTATGTCGGAGTGGGAATCCAGATTGCTGCAAATTCGTTCAATGCTCGATGATGAAGAACAGAAGCAACTGACAAATCGGGCTATGGAAATCTGGCTCGACAAGCTCAGGGACTTGGCTTGTGACGTGGAGGACATAGTGGACGAATTTGAAACAGAAGTCTTGACAAGCAAGTTAAAAAGTGCAGAATCTCAAGCCAGCACAAGCACAGTGCAACCAAGTGCTGCTATGCCTAATGGACCTAAGCTACAAGGGATTGCTGCCAGATGGGAAGATATCGTGAAAGAGAGAAGTGATCTTGACATAAATGTTATACGGAGGTCCAACAAAGCAAACCCAAGAGTGCAGACAACATCACTGGTCAAGGAACCTAAGGTGTATGGGAGGGAAAAGGCCAAAGAGGATTTAGTTCAATTATTGATGAAAGCCGAACCAATCAACTCTCGGTATTCTGTGATTTGTAGCTACTGTACTGTTGTGAACTTAGTCATGTTGGCATTTGTTTTTATGAATGCAGATCTTGCCGTGGTGAATCGAAAGATATACGTATGATTTTTTTATGATTGGTTGGGTAGACACATCATTTTTTTTTTTTTTTGAAAATATGGGTGGTACCCTGAAAATATATTAATATCAAAGTGGAAAAACAACAAAGGGCGGATAACTCCAGCCTGGCCAATAAACTCGGAGGACAAGAAAACTTAACCCCTACTCAATAAACATCCGATAAATTGAACAAAATCCCATAAACATATCAACGAACTCTAAGTTCTTTACATCATAGTCATAACTATAGTCGAGTCAACTAATTAAGACTCGAGCGATAATTGAATATACCATTCCTGTCATTTAATATTGCCTTGCGACAAGATAACGATAGTTCCTATAACGCAAAAGCGATTTTGCTTGAGTGATGAAGAAAGGCCCAATCAGCAAGCTCGTCAGCGAGCAATATTTCCTTCTCTATGAATGTGCTGAATTGTAATAGAATGAGAATTGATTGCCCAACACTCTCTAAAGATGTAGGTTAGTCGTCAAGGAATTGAGGATGCACAAGACAAACCCCCTAATATCATAGCCGAGTCACCTTCTATTATATCATGAGAAAGATTATGCAATTTACATAATCGAAGGCCGTCTAAAAGAGCTAAAACTTCACCTCTTGAGTTAGTACTTGTCCCAAAAAACCTCGAGTATGCCATAATGAGATTCCCTCTCATCTCTCAATATGCCACCACCAGTACGGACATTAGCCCTAGAGGCTCCATCTATGTTTAATTTCAATTTACCAATGGGGGAAAGTTGCCAACGGACCCAACCGCCTCCGATAGGAATAATGGCTCGAATCTATATACCCAAAGCATTAATGCAAAGGTTATCATGGAATGATATTTCATGCCTTGGCTTAAATAAATTTGACAATTCATTGAGCCAATGCAGTACCTTATGTTTGATTAATACTAAATTTATGAGTTCCCCCTCAAACACAGCTCTATTTCTAGCTAACCAAATCTCCCACACTAGACAATTGAAAACAATCATGCGAGAAAAAGGTTTTTGAGCAATAATGTTACCTTTAGGAAGCCAAGCCGATACTAGTTGTCTAACGGAACCGGGAGCCACTTCTAAAATATTATAAAAAACAAACCACAAGCATACCTGCTATTTCACCGTACGTAAAAGAGGTGGGCGGACACATCTAAGTTACGATAATGTTAATTAACTATTGTCAAATTGCAAGTGGGGTTAGCCAATTCTTTGTCCTCGCCTATTTGCCCTCTCTTTTCTAGCGAGAATCCCATATAATTACACAAATAATTATACAAGTTATTACTTGGCATGCATAGCATAGTTTCGTAGTTTTAAATAGCATAAGTAAGAGTTTGTAAAAACAAGTTGCGAGTCCTGGATCGTTACAATAGTAAAATAATAATTACGAAAATTCATATCATGAATACATTAGTAGTTATACAAGTTATTACTTGGCATGCATAGCATAGTTTCGTAGTTTTAAATAGCATAAGTAAGAGTTTGTAAAAACAATTGCGAGTCATGGATCGTTACAATAGTAAAATAATAATTACGACAATTCATATCATGAATGCATTAGTAGTCGTTCATAAATTTATTTTAATTTATATATTTTTAATAACTTTACTAATGAAGCATAATAATAACATTTATTACGGTTTAATATCAATCGCACAACGATGATTGAATTCATGATTAAAAAAAAATTAATAATATTTCTAATAATTTAATATCATAAAAAAAATACATTGTAATTTCAAGAAGTAAGATTTTATGTGGGTAGCATCTAAAAGAGAGCACAATAAATTCAAATTTTTGAAAAAAAAAAGCAGCAATAATAAAAATAATGAATAAATAAAATATAGCGCTTTTGTTTGATCAATAATGAGGTTATTCGTATAAAACTTCGAATAAAAATAACGAATAAGTCTAATTCTGTTAAATAACAACTATTAGGATACGTAACAGTCATCGAAACCACGATCCATTGGTCAAAAGTGGAGGCTGGAGCCAGGCAACCTGCAACTTCCTTGGAGAGTGATGTTTCCCATCTGCTTGAGGATGAATAAAATAAGTAAATTGTCGACGAAGGACAAAAAAAATTGTGTCGGCATGTAAGACAAACAATGACACTAATAAATCCTGACGACCAGTTTGCATGTCCACGAATTAATGACCAGTTGGCACTGATAAGGCAATTTCTACGGTGTGGGCTAACTTTTGATCATCAAGTCAAGTTACTTAAGGACAAAAATTGTGTTCAAATTCTGAACATCCATTTCATACATAGAGTGAAATTCTGCTAGTTGTGATGCTACAATCCATTTATTTATTATTAATTATTACAAATTTCTCTCAAATATTACTTTCTTGCATTATTTTCGAGGAGAAAACCAGCCAAGGCCGTTGTTTAAAGTTGTACTACAGAATTTTAGAATTCCTTGGTAATCCTACACATTTGCGGACAGCGATCACGCCAAGCATTAGGCAGATAAAATAAAGAGAAGTTCCTACCAATCACATCTTTGCATGACCTTTTTCCATGAACATTCCTTACTTACTTCTGAGACAATTTGCTTCTGATTAATTTTATTTGCAACTTGTCTATCGCTTGAAACTCAGGGTCAACGACTGCTCATCCGCCAGCAACAGCAACCCCTTCAAAATTATTTTATTCTCATCTTGTCTTTTACCATTTTACAATCTCACAGCATCCCTTCCATCTTTTCCTCTTTCATCTCTCCATCATTTTCCTTCACTCTGCAATTTCTCCTGTTCGAACCCTATTTATCTGTCTCAGTTTACTCCTTCCTATTCCTTTCTTTCCACTCTCTTTTCTTTGTTTTTTTCACGTTTCTTAATCTGTGAACTTTCTTTCTCTTCCTTCAAAGTCCTTGCCACCGAAAAAAAAAAAAAAATAACATAAGATCGCTCCTTGTTACTTCTCTCCCTATCTTTCTAGTGCTGTAAGCTTCAGAAGCTAATTACACCAGTTTCTGTAAGATATTAAACAGTATCTTTCATTTTCAAGGTTAATTTCACCCGCATTGGCCATCTTTAATTAAGGTTTCCAAGCTTTCTGCAGATTCAAAGGTAATGCTAAAAACTATTCAGTCCATGTTCATTGTCTTAGTTTCTCAAGCTAAACATATTACTACTAGCTAGTTTCTTAGATTATTCTGGGTGGCTCTAACGATACTGTTACTGGATTTCAAATAGTTTGTTTTTTAATACAAAAGGCTGTCATGTAATTTCCAGGTTGTTGATCCTCTTAGTAATGATGGTTTCTTCATAGGAGAGAAGCAATCACGTTAAGCTCTTTATATGTTTTGATTTCTTCATTATTTTTTCTTGTTTGATCAAAGTAATTTCCCACACTTTTTAAGTTTCATTGTTTTTTTCTTGTTCGATCAAATTAATTTCCCTCAATCATTTAAAAAACATAAAAAAAGAAAAGAAAAAGGTAAGGTCTTAGGTTCCCTAGATAGAGATGATTAGTTTTCATTTCAAATTCAAGGTATCTATTTATGGCTAATCAAAAGTATTTGCTCAAAATTCTTATTTTAGATTTGCTTCTTTTTTCTTTTTTCCAATTAACTGTTCGACTTTCATTTTTATTCAAAAATTTTGACCAATCTGTTTGGGTCATTGTGTCTGCAGAGCTACTAAAGAAAAAGAAGTTAAAAATGGTTGGACAATTTGGGGTTTATGCTGAGAAACAGAGTGATGGCCGGTCGAGGTGCGTATTTTGTCGGCATACATTTGGGGCTGGTACTTCTGTTACCAGGATCAAATGGCATTTATCAGGAGTTAAAGGGCAAGGCGTTGAGATTTGTAGGCAAGTGCCGACTGATGTCAAAGAGGACGCTCTTCTAGCTTGTCAAGTTGCAAACAAAAAACGCAAAACCATGCCTAGTTCAAGCAATATTAATGTGGGCACGGCAACTTCAACTTCTCCACAAGCACAGAACACCGAAGTTGCGAATCCGATGAGTATTATAGAACCAGATGAAATGATCAGAGGACAACTACGAGGGGCAGAGAGAAACGTCTGTTGTGCAGAAGCAGAAAATCATACAGAAGACATGAATGAAGAAACGGCGCAGACAATTATGAGAAGGATGGCCACTCCTGAGAGGCTTCCCGTTCACCAACATGATAGTAGAGTGCCAGTACAAAACAATGAAGATTCCGGTACACAACAAGAAGTTGGGGAAGAGAGAGAATTTCAGGAGCAGGAGCAAGAATCCAGATAGAAAACACGACTGGAGAAACATCACAGCAAATTCAGGGAAGTATCACTACTGAGAGGCCTTCAGGTGATGAACATGAGACTAGACAGCTGCTAGTAGATGAAGTGGGTCCAGTGATTGAAAATAATTGGGGTGCGAGTCACGCTTTCTCAATGAGGAATAGTGACACAATTTCAACTTCTTTGCTAGTACAAAACGATGAAGTAGCAGAAGCTGATCCTGTTGATGCTCTCCAGCCATTGTTTGCAAAGTTGATGTCAGAGTGGGAATCAAGATTGTTGCTAATTAATGACGTGCTTGATGATGCAGAACAGAAGCCTGATACAAACCAGTCTATGAAAAATTGGCTCAGCAAGCTCAGAGGCTTGGCTTATGATGTGGAGGACATACTTGACGAATTACAAACAGAAGCCTCTCAAGCCAGCACTAGTACAGTGCAACCAAGTGCTGCTATACTCAACAGCCTTACGCTGCAGAAGCTCGCTGCCAGATGGGAAGATATTCTGAAAGAGAAAAATGATCTAGGTTTGGGCCAAATGCTAGAGGGAGATCCAACGAAGCGAACCAGAGAGTGTTCACAACTTCACTGGTCAAGGAACCTAAGGTGTATGGGAGGGAAAAGGCCAAGGATGATTTAGTTGAATTGTTGATGAAAAGCGAACCAAGCAGCTCTCTGTACTCCGTGATTCCAATTGTTGGGATGGGAGGGATTGGGAAAACCACTCTCGCTCAATTCGTCTACAATGATGCGAGGGTGAAGTTTGACCATAAAGCTTGGGTTTGTGTTTCTAATGATTTTGACATTACCAGGCTAACGAAATCAATTCTCCGGGGAGGACGGGAAACTGATGATTTAAATGAGCTTCAAGAGCAACTGAAGGAGAAGTTGCGTGGAAAGAAGTTTCTCATTGTTCTAGATGATGTCTGGGATCATAACTATGAGGATTGGACTACACTTTGTGCTCCTTTTGCTGCAGGAGAACCAGGAAGCAAAATCATTATCACAACTCGGGGAGAAGATGTTGCTTTAAGGATACGTTCTGTTGCTCCTTGTATGTTGAAAGAGCTTCCATATGATGAATGTCTATGCCTCTTTGCCCGACATGCTCTGGACGCTGAAAATTTTGACGCAAATCCAGATCTGAAAGAAGTGGGGCAAAAGATCGTACAAAGGTGTAAGGGATTGCCTTTGGCAGCCAAGACCCTTGGAGGACTTCTGCGCCATAAACAAAACCTTGAAGATTGGGAAGGCATAGCCAACAGTGAGATATGGGAGCTATCCGTAGGAGAAAGTGTCATTCTTGCACCTCTAAGATTGAGCTATCTTCACCTACCTTCCCCTTTGAAGAGATGCTTTGCGTATTGTGCAATTTTCCCAAAAGACTACGAATTTGATGAGAATGAGTTGGTTTTGCTCTGGATGGCAGAGGGTTTTCTGCAGAAAACAGAGCAAAAGAAGCAGGGGAAAGACTTGGGCCACAAATATTTTAAGGAGTTATTATCAAGATCACTTTTCCAAGAGTGTAGTAGGAGGGAATCACGGTATGTAATGCATGATCTCATAAGTGATCTTGCTCAGTCTGTTAGTGGAGAAATATGCTCTCATTTGGATGCTAGGAAGTCAAGTGGTGCAACATCATATGCAAAGGTTCGCCATTTGTCACTCATTTCTCACTAGTATGGCACCTCACAAAGGTTTGAAGCTTTCTATGAAATGGAGAGTTTGCGGACATTACTGGCAATTCGAAGTTCATCATTTGGACTACCGACGCACTTATCAAATACGGTGTTAGACGACTTGGTACCAAAGTTAAAATGCTTAAGGTCACTATCACTAGCTTATTATTGTATTAAAGAGTTGCCAAGATCCATTGGTGCCTTGAAGCATTTGCGCTATCTTAACCTGTCCCACAACACTTCAATCGAGAAGTTGCCTGAATCAATGGGTGAACTGTTGAAATTGCAAACATTGATATTACGTGGCTGTAAGTCTTTTATGGAGTTGCCAGCATGGATCGGCAATCTAATTAATTTGCAGCCCCTTGATATAAATGACACGCCTCATTTGCAAAAGATGCCATTGGAGATATGTAAATTAAAAAATCTCCGCTTCATGCCTAAGTTTGTTATTGGAGATGGCATTGGACTTGGGATAGGAGAGTTGACGAGGCTTCCAAATCTCCAAGGGCAGCTTCACATTGAAGGGTTGCAGAACATTACAGACATTCGAGATGCAAAGATGGCGAATCTAAAGGAGAGGCATGGCTTAGGTGAATTAACATTGGAATGGAGTTCCGGTTTCCGAGATGCACGAAATGAAAGCCATAAGAAGCAACTCCTCAGCTCACTAGAACCACATCGAAGTCTAGAAATACTTTCAATTATCTCATATGGTGGTACAGAATTTCCATCGTGGGTTGGGGATGCATCATTCTCTAAAATGGTGAAGCTAAAGTTAAGTGGTTGTCATAAAATCACATCATTGCCATCACTTGAAAAACTTCCAGCTCTTAAGCATTTGAGGATACAAGGGATGAATAAGTTGAGAGGAATGACTGTTGAGAATTTTCCATCTTTGGAGACTCTGTACGTAGGGGTTCTGTTGGAGTGGGAGCATTGGGATTTGTCTGATGGTCTCAATGAAGAACCAGCTGGTGGAAAATTTCCTAAGCTGGTTGAGCTTACACTGCAAAACTGTCCTAAGTTAATTGGGAAATTCCCCGGGTGCCTTCCATCCCTCAAAAAGCTTCACATTTCTGGTTGTCCACAATTAACAAATTTACCTGAAATGGTTCCATCTCTTCGAGAATTGAAAGTGGAATGTTGTGACGAGGTGATTTTCAGAATGGCGCCTAATTTCACCTCCCTCACTACCTTGGAAATTCGTGAAATTTCAGGCCTTGTGGGTTTACATGAAGCATTTGTAGAGGCCTTAGTAGCACTTGAGGATCTGAAAATTAAACACTGCCGTGAACTGAAGTACTTGTGGCAAGATGGCGTTGATGTGGACAAACTTGCTAATCTACAGAGTTTGTGTATCCTCTGGTGTAAGCAGCTCGTGTCATTGGTGGAGGGAGCGGAAGGCATTTTGCCGTACTCTCTCAAAAGGCTTGAAATGAGATGGTGTGATTCTATGGAGTCGCTGCCTGATGGGATGATGACAGTGATGAGTAGCAACAATAGCAATCAGTGCCTTCTAGAAGAGTTGGTGATACAAGACTGTCCATCGCTCAAATCACTTCCCAGGGGGAAGTTGCCTGCTACAATCAAGAAATTAGATGTTGAAGGATGTAAAGAATTAGAGTCTGAATATAGGTTTCTAGAAGGAATTATGCGGTGTGATGCCCACCTTGAGTATTTGCGGGTATCCAAATTCTCCATCACGTCCTTTCCAACTGGCAAGTTTCCTACTTCTCTTAAAGCACTTGTAATTGACCGTTGCAAAAGAATACAATCACTGCCTTCCCTACTTAACCTCTCAAATCTCACTAAATTGATTATACAAGGCTGTCATGAGTTGGAGTCATTCTCAGATCAGGAATTGCCCAGTCTTACCTCTTTATTTATATGGTATTGTAAGAAATTGAGATCCTTTCCTGAGGCGGGTTTGCCTTCTAAGCTAACTTCACTGACCGTGATGGGTTGCGAGAATCTGAGACAGCCAATATCAGAGTGGAGACTCCATACACTCACATATCTTAAACGACTCACAATCTCCAATACAACAGATGAGGATTGCTTTCCAGATGATGATGGTCTACTGCTTCCCACTTCACTAACTTCTCTCCAGATTAGTGATCAAAAGAAACTCAAATCCATATCCAGTGGCATCCAACACCTCACCTCTCTTGAAGAATTACAGTTTGTTGCCCGTATCTTTTAATGGTTTTATAGTTTTCGATCTTAGTCAAAACAGTCTGGCCTCTAGTCCATCCATGTCTTCGTTTACTTAAATATTACTTATGTTTCAGTCCTTTGATTATGATTTAGCTAAAATGCCAACCCTATTTAGCTTGTGGCAAAACTGGTTATGCCCAGGTTGAAATATAGTTTCAGGTTATAATAATCCGTTCTGACTACTAGTGCAACCTCAATCATTCTAGAGAGAATAGCTTCTATAATTCATTTACTAATTCTGCCAGGTAACCATCTGATGAACTGAACAATAAGAGGGATGATGGATTTCGATGTGGCTTAAGCGCTAGAAGTTGTGAAGCGGGGAGGCATGCTAGCTAGATAATAAGACTTGAAGGGCAGTTAGACTTACACCAGAGATCTATAGCTGTTGGAACTCACTTATTATGCTATGAACTACGGAGGTATATATGTTATGTTTGCCAATGTCTTCAACTCTTAGAAGTAATGAATACAAATATAATTATGCACCATTTTTTCATAGAATTTTTCATAGTAGCAGTATCTGATTTTAGAAACTGTTGTATGTTACCATGTTTGCTGGCACTGTGTTTTTACAATTTCTAAGGAACAGAAGCTTGCTTTAATAGTCCAGAAGCCTGAATGCTCTTACACTGGAGTATATGAAGTTATCATAACATTCCCATGGAGCGTTGGACATATTCTTTAAGAAATATGAGAACATATCAGGAATGCTTGCTGTTGTGCATCTCATTAAGAGTGTTGCTGTCAGATCGTAAAAGGCTAGGAGATTCTTTATTTTGTCCAAGTCGTATGAGCAAGTTGATCTAGGGGAAAGCTTAGGAGCAGCATATTTAGTGCCCAATTACTGGCCAGTTGTGTTGTTTCGGCAATGGGCTATGCAACATGTTTTCAGCTTACGCGGCAGTTAGCTAGGTGACATTCTGTGAGTCTTGTGAGTTTGTGTGTATGGGGATTAGAATAAGATGCCATCCTTCCATAAATCCCAGGAGAATTCTGGATTACAAAACCAAAAATGAAGAAGTGCGAATCAGGTACTCTTCCTTTACCAGCTATTTAGGAAAATGATTTAAAATCCTTTCTCTTGTTTACTCCGCCACCTCTCTTGAAGAATTATGGATTGCTGGCTGATCTAAACTCCATGTCCTGCCACAGGAGGGTTCCCTGCCACACTTGGATATCTGCTCATCAATTCCTCTCCTCTTCTGAAAGAAAGGTGCTTAAAAGAGGAAGGAGATTATTGGCCCCTCGTTGCACACATCCCTTGTGTTGATATTGATGATGAAGAGATATCTGAAGAAGAGACATCCAATGCAGAGATATCTGACGATGACACATCTAACGAAGAGGCAACCAACGGTGATTGGATAGAATGTGGTATTCTCTTCCATCCAAAACAGTTGTTTTGTCTACTCCATCACTATATTTCACCTTCTCGCTTTTTTTTTCCATATCTTTTCATAATATTATTTCAAATAGAACTCCTTTTCTTTTAACTTGATATTGTTGCAGATAACACAGTTATTTTCTTGGTGTTTGGTAAAATATTGATGTTACTTAATATTTGAATTTCGAAAATGGGTGGGATCTATTTATATGCTGTCTTGTCAGGTAGGTATTAAAATAGACGCTTGGTTAAAGCATACTTGAATGAATTTCAAAGTGCTTCCACATTTACCTGGTGTTTCTGCATTGTGGAACGCAGGTTCACCGATGAAGCATTTTTCCTGAAGCTGTGTTCTTCTCCACTGTTCCCTTGTGCAATTATGGATCCTTTGTCATACTGAATCACTCTTGCTGCTTCAGTTTTTCTCTTGAATATGTGGTTAAAGGACTCTTGGGCTTCTGATTGACTTGGGATGCAATCCTCTGAATAAGCATATATTCCAGCACCCTGTGCTTTACAAACTCAAGGTCAAGGGCTCGTGGACAGTAACAAATAGATGGTAAGTTGTGTGTTGCACGGTTAGACTTTTATTAGTTATATACTCAGTTAAAACCTTACCTTTAGTGCATTTTGGATTCCCTCAGAGTCCCATTAACAATTCTATACAAGCATGGAAATTCTTCTTTAAAGTTGTTACGAGAAAACTTTCTTGAACTGAACTTTTGAAACATTACTGTAATATGTGCAGTCTTGAACCTTCGATCTTTCTGCTTCGCAAAATGCACGAGTCTTGTGGTATCCCATCTACCTTTGGAGCATCATGGATCTTCAATGTGCATACCTGTTGCTTCAGAAAAAAATGTACAATTCTGAACAATTGAGCATATCTCCACTAAATAATATTATGCTCTCTGCAAATTCTGCTGATTTTATTTCAACAATGTCCTGTTGAGTTTATCTTCACTAATGCATTTGATTTGCTGCTGTAAGAAGGTGGAGAAGCGACGCAATGCAGAAAACAAAATCTTATTTTTTATTTTTTACTTATTTTGTTCGCACAATTAAGCAAATACAATGATAAGAAATAATTCATGCAAAATAACTCTAAATTATGAAAAATAACTTTTTGTTTATAACTCAAAATAAAAAAGTAACTTTTTCCATAACTCATGCAAAAATAACTCTAAATTTCTCTTCGGAACTTAAATATTTTTCACATTAGTAGATATTTTAAAATGTTTGCAAATAATAAAACTTAAATAAATGTATTTATATAATTGGAGGACTTATTTGAAGTTTGCCCAAAATGGTTTAACTCTCCGCTCCGAGTAAATTATAAATTAACTTACTTGTTTTTTTATGAATGAATTAATTTGTCTTTTTTAAAAAAAAACTAAAACTAATTATTTAATTTTATATTTTTAAATATACTCCTAACTTAATCATTTTTGCTTTTTAAAAATTTTTTGATTTGAAAAAAAAAAGAAAAAAAGAGAAGAAATATATAAAAAATGAAAAAATTAATAAAAGAAGAAGCTATTTTGTAAAATAAAAATAATATTAAATTAAATATAGGGACTTATTTATAATAATTAAATAATAATTTTAAAACAAAAGAAACTAATAAATTCGTTTATTGAAACTAGAGGGACTTATTTATAATTTACTTCCTACTCCTGTCGTCCCTGCTCTCCACACAGCAAAATTAATTCCTTCATAAATTGCCCTGCATCTCTTCCCAAGAATTGAAATGGCAGCATTCAGAGGAATTACCCAAAGCTCTCTCAAACTTTTCTCCCAACCTCAACTCCATCCCCTACTGTTCTTCTCCAGAGGGTTCTCATCCAAACTTTTTGTTAAAGGTATTCTCTCTCCTGACGAAATTTAGCCTATGTGTTTGCTGTTAGTGTTTGGAAACGATACAAATTTTGTAACACCGAACAGAAATTTAGCATTCATTTCATGGTCAATCAATTTATTTTAAAAAAACCAACATTTTTCATCCAAATTTGTGATTAATTGGAGTTAAATTTTAGGATTAGTTTTGTGGAAGAATAGGGGAAAAAGGAAGGTTTTTTTTTTCTTCTTCTAATTTGAATGATATGTTCAGTCATGTTTTCTGCTTCCATTTGAACGTACACCAAGTCATTTAAAGATGAAACAAGATTTGGAATTTCTTGCTTTCACTTCACATTTGCACAGTCTGCACAACCTAGTTTACAGGTCTCATTTCTGTCCAGCATGACTCAGGGATTTGCCAGGTTTACCTACTTCTTTCTTAGCCTGGCTAGCATAGGAGTCATTTTTGTAATCTAGTTAATCTAAAGCCCTAAGTTCTTACGTTTCAGTTAAACTTAAAAGCCTCTTTAGTTGTACAAATTTAAAGAGTTTTGTCTATTTGTTCTAAAGGTTGCTCCTGTTTCTGCTTAAGGTTGAGCTACTTTTCTTCAAATTTGTCTGTTCAGATGAAAATATCCTAGAATTGTACATATGGGGTTCATATGTTCTGCTATGAGCTTTGCTTTGCTAGCATGTTCAAGGATTATTTGGTATACAGTTAGACAAACTTGGTGCTTTCCCACATAAGTAATGTGCTGCCTGAGCATGTCTGATTTACTGTATTATACCCATGATGAGTCAATTTAGCTACTGCAGTATTTTGAATTCTGGGTTGGGAGTTGCGGAGTATGTGCTCATATAACTCAACTGAACCTTGATTTCGAACCATCAGTCACAGGTGTCTTCTTTCGATTTGGTGCTTTTTTTTGTTTTCTTTCTTTTGGGACAAAACGATGTGATTGGTTTTGTGTTGGCAGCCTACCTCCTGCAACTCTGCGACCCTCCTGCAGCCAGGCTTCAACCAGATATACTAGATTTCGATGGATATCGAATCCAATTAACACAGGACTATGCTGTCTTTCAATCTAGAAGCTATATCCTTGCTTGTCACGACCCGAACCGGCGAGCCGCGACCGGCATATAGCCCGGGATGGGATGACCCACCATAGGCTACGTAAGCCTTAATCCTTTCTCTATTTCCTACGTAAAGTTCGGCAGCATTTCCCCTATAATTGGAGGGTCCCAAAAATAATATATATCCTACATAAAAATCACAATTTATGTACACTTTGAAATCATCTTCACCAATTCTTAATCATCATCAAGTCCCTCCATTGGACATCCACACTTCCTCATAAATTCCATTATTTATTAAATTGACAAAAATACACATAATCCAATATTTAACATAACCAAATTTATAAATCACCATTTAACCATCCAAATACAAAATATGGAGACTCTTAACTAGCTATCCCTGGATTTGGTGATGCTACCAACGAAGCAACTAAGTGAAATAAAATACACAATGACTAATTACAATTCTAAAATGAACAATGAATACAAATTTAAAACAACTATGTCCTCTACCCGGAGGAAGCAAAATAATATCCGGGTAGTACCTTCAAATTCGGAAAATCTATCGTCCTCCTTCTATGATCTATCTTCCGTATTATCTACAAAATATTTGAGGTTTAGGAGGTGAGTTTTCAAAACTCGGTAAGCATAACACATATTATAAATCGTTATACATACAATTATGCCAATGCACCTATCATACATGATTTGCAACCAAGCAAGCAATCAATAACTTTTTTTTTTCTTTCTTAACAATTAATAATAACATAAAAATTTCTTGAAATCACTCTATGCAGAACCGTCTATTCCTTTGGCCCTCAAAAGGGTAACTATGGCCCTCGCAAGGGTAACTATAAGCTCTAGCGCCCGCAGGGGTAAACTCGAGGGAAGCACTACGGCCATTCCCTAGCCAAGCAATACTAGGTGCACCTAGGCTGACTATAACCCCGTTAGCTTAGTTAGTCCCGCATGGACTTCTTTCAAGTCATAAATCTCATTATTCTCATTCAAGCACATAGCAATCACACAATTCCATTTAATGCAAGTGATCATTATATCAACATGCACATATACCATTCAATGTATCAATATTCTCTTTAATAACCACAATTCATACGGCAACATACCAATTCAATTCATCAATACTAAAGTAATTCAATTCATATGCAATTATTTTTAATAATTAAGCATTTATCCAAACAATCAATTTTTCACCTTACAAGCAATATAGACATATATGATAGTAAAGACTCATAATAGGTGTTATACTTACCTCTAATATAGAGGAACACCCCAAATTATAATTGTCTCTTCCTTAAGTAGATTCTTCCATCAAATCCTCTCTTACCTCTATCATCATAAATTTGCATTCATCAATAATAACAATAATTAGACACTAATAAATTGAAATTCAAGCTTAATTGGACCCTAATTAACTCATTCACTCACTTTTTCTAAATTTTCTTAAGCTAATATAAACTCTAATTTTAATTAAACCTAATCCCTAATTCAAATTCTTAATTCAAGAATGAAATTCACTAAATTACCTATAACCCATCCTAATTAAGGTTATAATTAACTAAAACATTCAAAAAAAATCCAAAAACTAACTTAATAAATCTTTTTCCTTCTTCCTTATTTCACCTCTTTTTACCCTTATTTTTCTTCTTTTTACCTAAGTCACTCCACCACCGCCGTCGCCGGAGCCGTCGCCGAGTGGGTGGTCGCCGGTGAGTCTTCTTCTTCCTCTCCTTCCTTCTCCTCTCTTTCTTTTCTTCTTTTCTTTCTCTCTCCCCCTTTCTCGTTTTTTTTCTTTCCTTTGGTTTACGCCAATCTTCCCTCTTTGTTTCTTTCTTTTCTTTGCTTTTAAATTACCCTAATGCCCCTCATTTAAAAACCCCAATTAAGTCACTTCTTGGTTTTATGGGTATTACATTCTCTCCCTCTTATAAAAAAATTCGTCCTCGAATTTAAAAATAACTATATACCTTGAATCGAAATAGATGTGGATACTTGTCTCGCATTTCGACTTCGATTCCCACGTACCCTCCTTACCAGAATGATTTCTCCATTGAACCTTAACTAAAATGATCTCTTTAGACCTAAGTTTTCTAATCCGACGATCTACGATTGCAATTGGTTGCTCCACATAACTTAAATCCTCACTTAGCTCAATAGTTTGCGGTTCAATTACATGTGAAGGATCCGCCACATACTTTCTCAACATAGATGCATGAAATACCGGGTGGACTCCTGAAAAGTATGTTGGAAGAGCCAATCTATAAGCCACTCGCTCCCACTCTCTCCAATATTTCAAATGGTCCAATGTATCTAGGAGACAACTTCCCTTTCTTCCCAAACCGCATGATCCCCCTCATTGGTGACACCTTAAGAAATACATGATCACCAACATCGAATTCAAGATGTTTTCTCCTTGAATCCGCATAACTCTTTTGCCTACCGTGAGTCGTCTTAAGACGTTCCCCGATCAATGCTACCTTCTCTCGTAGTCAACCGTACAATTTCCGGACCCAACAGCCTTTCTATCCCCTACTTCTTCCCAACGGACAGGAGACCTACATCTTCTGCCGTATAAAGCCTCATATGGAGCCATTTCAATGCTAGACCGATAACTATTATTATAGGCAAACTCAATCAAAGGCAAATAATGCTCCCAATTACCCTCGAAATCCATAACACATGCTCTCAACATGTCCTCGTAGTGTCCGGATTATACGCTCCGACCGACCATCCGTCCGCGGATGAAAAGCGATACTAAAGTCAAGTCGAGTACCCAATGCCTCTTGAAGTTTCCTCCAAAACCGTGATGTAAATTGTGTGCCCCTATTCGACACTATAGATATAGGTACTCCATGAAGGCTCACTATCTTATCAATATATAGCTGAGCATACCGAGCTACTATGTAAGTAGTCTTCATTGGAATAAAGTGAGTCGACTTCGTCAACCTATCCACAATCACCCATATTGAGTCATAACCCTTAGCGATGACGAGGCAACCCTACCACAAAATCCATTGTTACCCTTTCTCACTTTCATTCCGATAAAGGCAACTCCCGAAGTAATCTCGAAGGCTTTTGGTGCTCAAACTTCACTTGTTGGCACACTAGACATTTAAACACAAAATCTGCAATGTCTCTCTTCATTCCACTCCACCAATACACTCCTTTCAAATCTTGATACATCTTAGTTGAACCGGGATGTACCGTGTATGCGGATCGGTGTGCTTCTTCCATAATCTCTCTCCTCAAATCCTCCACATCGGGAACACATAGCCTAACACCAAGTCGGAGTACACCATCACTATCCACCCTAAACTCCTTCCCGTCACCCTTAACCACTCCATCTCTAATCTTTTCTAATTGCTCGTCCTTAGCTCTGATTTGCTTTGATCCGATCTAGGAGCACCGGTCGTATATTCATATGAGCTAACAACATTCCACTATCATTAATCTCCAATTGAATCCCCCGATCATGTAACTTATATAATTCTTGGATCAATGGCCTCCTCTTAATTGCTATATGGGCTAAACTCCCAATTGACTTTCTACTCAATGCATCTACTACCACATTTGCATTTCCTGGATGATACAATATAGAACAATCATAGTCTTTTAGCAACTCCATCCATCGTCTTTGCCTTAAATTCAAGTCCCTCTCGCTCGAAAATATACTTTAAACTCTTATGATCCGTATAAATCTCACAAGTCTCTCCATATAAATAATGTCGTCATATCTTCAAAGCGAAGACAATCGTCGCCATCTCCAAATCATGAGTAGGGTAATTCTGCTCATGCTTCTTTAATTGACGAGAAGCATAGGCAATAACTCTCCCATGTTGCATTAGCACACACCCTAATTCAGTTCTCGATGCATCACAATAAACCACATACCCACCGTAACCCGATGGTAGTGCTAACACTGGAGCCGTAGTTAAACGAGTCTTGAGCTCTTGAAAGCTCTGCTCACATGCATCCGTCCACTCAAACTTCGCTTTCTTTTGAGTCAACTTTGTCAACGGAGCAGCTATCCGTGAGAAGTTCTCCATAAAACGCCTATAATATCCAGACTAAACCGAGAAAACTACGAACCTCGGTAGTAGATGTTGGCCTTGGCCAATGAGTAACAACCTCAACTTTCTTTGGGTCTACTTCTATCCCATCCTTCGACACTACATGTCCTAGAAAACCAACATTATCTAGCCAAAATTCACATTTTGAGAATTTGGCATATAACCGATGCTCCCTCGAGGTCCGAAGTACCATTCGTAGGTATTGCTCATGCTCTTCCTTACTCTTAGAATAAACCAAAATATCATCTATGAACACTATCACAAAGCTCGTCAAGGAATGATCCGAATACTCGATTCATGAGATCCATAAATGCTCGCAGGAGCATTAGTGAGTCCAAAAGACATCATAAGGAATTCATAGTGTCCATATCTACTTCGAATGTTATTTTTAGGATATCCTCCTTTCTTATACGCAATTGATGATATCCCGATCTCAAGTCTATTTTGGAAAAGAATTGAGACTCTTGCAATCGGTCAAACGGATCATCAATTCTAGGCAACGGATACTTGTTGCGGATTGTGACCTTATTCAACCGCCTATAGTCAATACATAGGCGTAAAGACCCATCCTTCTTCCTTACAAACAAGACTGGTGCACCCCAAGGTGACACGCTAGGCCTAATGAACCCTTTGTCGAGCAAATCTTGCAATTGCTCCTCGAGCTCCTTAAGCTCAGCTCGGTGCCATCCTATAAGGTGGCATTGATATTGGCTCGGTTCCGGGCACAACATCTATGCGAACTCTATCTCCCTCTTCAAAGGTAACCCCGGCAATTCCTCCGGAAACACATCCGAAAATTCATTCACAACTAGCACATCTTCCATCTTTGGCTCCAAAGACCTTACATCTCTTACAAAAGCTAAGTAACCACAACATCCCTCGTGCAACATACACCTAGCACTAAGTATTGACACAAGGTTATATGGAGCTAAACTTATGTCTCCCCGAAACCGGAATTCGACTCATCCGGTATGTTAAAGTTCACTATCTTCTTATTACGATCAAGAGATGCATGATATTGAGACAATCGAGTCCATTCCCAATATTACGTCAAAATCCACCAACTCAAACAATAAGAGATCCACTTAAAGATCTTTATCTCCTACCTTAACCTTGCAAGACCGATACACCAAATTTACCTCTACACTCTCTCTTGCTGGAGTGGACACTACTAAGGACTCATCTAATCTTTCCGATCGTTTACCCAACCTCTTGGCTAAGAATGGGGATATAAATGAGTGAGTAGCCCCGGTGTCAAATAATACCCGTGCATCAAAAGAATCAATAGGAAGTATACCCGACACCACCGCATTAGAAGCATGCTTATCTTGTTTAGTCAAGGCATACACCCTAGCTTGTCCACGCCCCGCAAAATCTCGATCTCTTGCCCCTACACCTCGACCTCTACCGATCCGCAATCGACTTCTACCTGTCCGAGACCGACCTCTACCGAATTGCATCGGTCCTCTACCATCGGAACCTTTATCTTTTAAACCTCGTCCACCAGCCCCATCGGTCCAATCGACAAGCATAACTCGACCGGATGAAGTAGGTGTACGTCCTCGTGACAAAAATGATGGACATTCTCTAGCAAAATGACCTTCTTGCCCACAACGATAACATCCGGACTCGTCCAACCCTACACCGGCCCCAATGCATCCCGTTACAAGTTAGACAATGAGAAGGAGTACGAGCATTTTGCCCGGATCGAGGAGGAATGCGAGTATTCCGGCTCGCTCGTGTTAAGCCCCGTCGACCGTAGCTCATAGATCCCCGACTCCTACCCACGGACGTTCCAGGCCTCTAGTGATATCCCCTCTATAAGCCCCGTTGGCCCATTTGACCCCGATGGCTTGAACCCCTACTAAATCCACCAAGTCCACTACCTCGACCCCGTTGGCCACCGGACCGCCCCTCACCTCTACTCCTTTTAGGTCGAGGACTCTGCTCTTCCGGGCGATCCACCCGAGATAACTCTATTAATCGGGCACACTCTATAGCCTCTGCATAGGTGTTCACCCTTACAAGAATCAAAAGTGCACGAAGTCGTGGCACTAAACCACCTATAAATCGAGACATCTTTAGCTCCTCCGTGCCGACTAAGTAAGGAGCATACCGGCTCAACTCCATAAATTATGCATCATATTCAGTAACGATCATGGAAGCATCCTGTCTCAATCTCTCAAATTCAAATGCCCGCCGTCGCCTAACACTCTCTGCGTAAATCTATCCATGAAAGCCTTACCGAAATCCTCCCAAATCCAATTGGAAAATCCCTCGATCTTAAACCGGCGTTTGGTCGTCCCGATCAAACAAAACTCTACTATCTCGCACCGCTTTTCGAGAATCATAACCTAATGCCTTACATCTTGCATCTATCTCCTCTAGAAACAAATGAGGATCCTCATCGATTTTCCTTCAAACCCTAGCGGCTTAAGTTTCAAGAACTCGGATAATGGCACTCCATCCTCATTAGCATGTGAAGAGGATGGTGTCATCCCCGCTTGTGCATGTAGCCTCTCATGCCGTGCAACAATATGCGTTAATAAGTTCAAGTTTTGGGCAACATCCCGTGCCCCTATAGTGGTCTGCGACCCGGTCACTCTTTCCTCCTCTGCCTCTCTCTCGTCCGTCATAAAATCTCGTCTACTACGTTTGCTACCCCATGTAACATATGGGATAGCTAGACCGAGTGTTGTACGTGGGGCTCCGGCACCCTTACCACGACCTACATTAGGGGTCCTTCCACCCTCGCTACCTCTATCGCCTCTAGTCCTCGCCATCTAGTAACAAAAGAGTTCTAATCAATATCATTTTATAACAAATACACAATATACTTAACCTAATATAATAAGAAGCGTTACGCGTAAACTAAGATGCAATGAATAACTCAAAGACAATTTGGAAACCTATAACTACTTATAGCTCCGCGGTGCAAAACCGAAGGCTTATCCTATAACTTACTTACTAGTTCAACTTTAAAGCATATCTACCAAGCCTAAACCATTGCTCCGATACCAATTTTGTTATGACCCGAACCGGCGAGCCGCGATCGGCACGTAGCCCGAGGTGGGGTGACCCACCATAGGCTACGTAAGCCTTAATCCTTTCTCTATTTCCTACGAAATTTCGACAAGCATTTCCCTTATAATTGGAGGGTCCCAAAAATAATATATATCCCGCATAAAAATCAAAACTTATGTACACTTCGAAATCATCTTCACCAATTCTCAATCATCATCAAGTCCCTCCATTGGACATTCACACTTTCTCATAAATCTCGATATTTACTAAATTGACAAAAATACACATAATCCAATATTTAACATAACCAAATTTATAAATCATCATTTAACCATCCAAATACAAAATATGAAGACCCTTAACTAGCTATCCCTGGATTTGGTGATGCTACCAACGGAGCAACTAAGTGAAATAAAATACACAATGACTAATTACAATTCCAAAATGGACAATGAATACAAATTTAAAACAACCATGTCCTATACCCGGAGGAAGCAAAATAATATTCGGGTAGTACCTTCAAATCCGGAAAATCTATCGTCCTCATTCTATGATCTAGCTTACGTATTATCTACAAAATATTTGAGGTTTAGGGGGTGAGTTTTTAAAACTCGGTAAGCATAACACATATTATAAATCGCTATACATACAATTATGCCAATGCACTTATCATACATGATTTGCAACCAAGCAAGCAATCAATAACTTTTTTTTTCTTTCTTTCTTAACAACTAATAATAACATAAAAATTTCTTGAAATCACTCTATGCGGAACTCGTCTATTCCTTTGGCCCTCAAAAGGGTAACTATGGCCCTCGCAAGGGTAACCGTAAACTCTAGCCCCCGCAGGGTAAACTCGAGGGAAGCACTCGCGGCCATTCCCTAGCCAAGCAATACTAGGTGCACCTAGGCTAACTATAACCCCGTTAGCTTAGTTAGTCCCGCATGGACTTCTTTCAAGTCATAAATCTCATTATTCTCATTCGAGCACATAGCAATCACACAATTCCATTTAATGCAAGTGATCATTATATCAACATGCACATATACCATTCAATGTATCAATATTCTCTTTAATAACCACAATTCATACGACAACATACCAATTCAATTCATCAATACTAAAGTAATTCAATTCACATGCAATTATTTTTAATAATTAAGCATTTATCCAAACAATCAATTTTTCACCTTACAAGCAATATAGACATATATGATAGTAAAGACTCATAATAGGTGTTATACTTACCTCTAATATAGAGGAACACCCCAAATTATAATTGTTTCTTCCTTAAGTAGCTTCTTCCATCAAATCCTCTTTTACCTCTATCATCATAAATTTGCATTCATCAATAATAACAATAATTAGACACTAATAAATTGAAATTTAAGCTTAATTGGACCCTAATTAACTCATTCACTCACTTTTCCCAAATTTTCTTAAGCTAATATAAACCCTAATTTTAATTAAACCTAATCCCTAATTCAAATTCTTAATTCAAGAATGAAATTCACTAAATTACATATAACCCATCCTAATTAAGGTTATAATTAACTAAAACATTTAAAAAAAAATCCAAAAACTAACTTAATAAATCTTTTTCCTTCTTCCTTATTTCACCTTTTTTTACCCTTATTTTTCTTCTTTTTACATGAGTCACTCCACCATCGCCATCGTCGGAGTGGATGGTCGCCGGTGAGTCTTCTTCTTCCTCTCCTTCCTTTTCCTCTCTTTCCTTTCTTTTTTTCTCTCTCCCCCCTTTCTCGTTTTTTTCTTTCCTTTGGTTTATGCCAATCTTCCCTCTTTGTTTCTTTCTTTTCTTTGCTTTTAAATTACCCTAATACCCCTCATTTAAAAACCCCAATTAAGTCGACTCTTGGTTTTATGGGTATTACATTGCTATATGCCATCCTTACTTGTTATTTACGTTGCTTAGAACTAATAGCTTTTCCGTAGGTTTATCTTTCTCCAGATCGAAAAGACGATAGTTGCAGCACTTTTAGAATTTGGAGAAGTCACCGAAGCTAAAATAGTAATGGACAAACCTAGAAACAGACCTAAAGGTTATGGATATGTGACCTTTTCCAAGAAGGACGATGTCATCAAAGCTTGTAAGGGGATGAATGGAAAGGTAATTGCATTGCTTCCCATGACTCCATTCTCTAAGCTATCATACCAAGAATAACATTTGATTACTTGCATACTGCTAGATGGACGAGCCATTTATGTAGGGTTTTGAATTTACTAGTGTGCCGAGTAGCAAGAACTCCCTCGTAGCCTCATTTCGAAGAGGATACCCGAAAGGCGGAACTCGTAAGGAATAATTGATATTATTTGCCTTTGCTACCGAGCTTCTTGTTTTTTGGGGGCATGAAATGTGCGAGGGTAGAAAAGATGAGTTCATTTTTGTGAAATAATTTTAATTTATGGTCAACCTTTTGTTCTATTATTTTGTCAATATTGTGTTTCGTGCTTTTAGGAATAAATTATAAAAAAATTAATTTCCCTTGTTTATTCAGTAGTTTCACATTTGCCAAAGAAACTCTAAGAAACATCAATCATTTCCAATGAGATCCCTATATTTTGATCATAAATAGCAACATCAGCTTCATGCGTAGCTTCATAAAAAGCGATCACAAAGAAATCGAGTTGATTATATTTAATTTAATATCATAAAAAATTGAATTGATCATATTTAATTTAATATTATTTTATTTTAAAAAATATCATTAGTTTTTTTTCTATTTTTTCATTTTTTTAAAAAAATCAGAATATATTTTTTAAAAAAATTAAATTACAAAAAAATTTAAAATTTAAATAATTTTGACTAAGTATGAATATAGTCATTACATTCATGAACCTAGTTACATGTGATGTGCCATTAATATAATATTTAGTATTACGTATGTAACAATTAAGGGATGTCTAGTTATATGTGTATGAGTATCTCTATATATAATTATAAGTGAGTTGATGTTATGTAGAGTGGAGTGAGTTAAGTTTCTAAGAAATAAAGTGTCTTTTATCAAGTGTTCTTGTGTCTCCTCCCTCTTCAAGTAATTTCCTTCTTGTTATCTTTGTGTGGTGTTTGAAATCTATCCCCAACAAATTGGTATCGAGCTCGAGTGAGGTTCCTATCTCCAACAAGTGATAGAAGTACACAATTAAAGAAGTTTTTCTCCGGGTTTATTGAAAAGAGAACCCGTTGAGTTGGTGTGAGTTAAGAGTTAGACTCCATAAGAAAAGTAAAGAACTGGTGAAGAGTTCTTTTAAAAGCAAAAGTGAGGTCAAGAAGAGAACCTTGTAAGATGAAATGGCGTGTATTGTGCCTATTTTTGTTTCAACACCATTCAAAATGTTTTTGAAGGAATTACTTGAAAAATTGAATTTGCCTCCGGCAAATTATTCGTGTGAAAAGTTTGGGCAAGATCATTCTCCATAATTTATTGCTAAAGTTGAGTTTGAAGATAGGTTGGGAAAACATACCCAATATGGATTCAAGGCATATACCAAGAAAGATGCAAAAAATGAAGTAGTTTTGCGTGTGATAAGACATTTGAAGTTTGTCTATGATATTATCATAAAGGATATTAATGAAAGAGAATTATATGAAACAAAGTTTGATTTGAGCCAAATACGGGATGTATATGAGGATTTGAGGAAAGATTATGATAATGTTGTCCAAGAAATGCAAGAACTGAAGAAGAGACTAGAAGAAATGAAATTTGGAGAATCAAGCACTAATGGAGTAAATTTTAGAGTTCCAAGAAGAGTTTTTACTATTCGAGATTTTTCTCTTGGATGTGGATCAAGTAATTTTTGAAAAGTCATGACCAAGTGGATAATTAAGTTTACGAGAGGATGTTGGAAAGTATAAATAAATAAGTATGAATGTAGTCATTATATTCATGAACTTAGTTATGTGTGATGTGTCATTAATATAATGTTTAGTATTCTATATGTAATAATTAAGGAATATCTAGTTATAGGTGTATGAGTATCTCTATCTATAGTTATAAGTGATTTGATGTTATGTAGAGTGGAATGAGTTAAGTTTCTAAGAAACAAAGTGTCTTTTATCAAGTGTTCTTGTGTCTCCTACCTCTCAAAGTAATTTCCTTCTTGTTATCATTGTGTGGTGTCCGAAATCTATCCCCAACGGACTAAGTTACGGTAATGTTAATTAAGTATTATCAAATTGCAAGTGGGGTTAGCCAATTCTTTGTCCTGGCCTATTTGCTCTCTCCTTTCCAACGAGAATCCCATATAATTATACAAGTTATTACTTGATGTGCATAGCATAGTTTCGATGTTTTAAGAATAACAATAATGAATAAGTCTAAATCCGTTAAATAACAACTATTAGGATACGTAACGAGTCATCGTCCGAAACTATTGTGATGTTTCAAAACGTGGAGGCTGGAGCCGGGCACCCAACAACTTCCTTGGAGGGTGATGTTTACCATTTGCTTGAGGATGAATAAAATGAGTCGGTTGTCGAAGGACAAACTATTGTGTTGGCATGTAAGACAAGTAAAGACACTAACAAATCCCGACGACCCATTGAAATAGGAAATAGAAATGGAGTTCTTTTTTTATTTATTAATTATTATCGAAGTTAACTTGAGGTGATCTTTACTAGTAAACGGAAATTATTTTTTTAAAAAAAAATCTTAATGATGTATCCTTCGTATTGGTTGGGTAATGGGTACTTTCAAAAAAAAAAAAAAATCTCCTTATTCGAATTTAAAAAATTAAGAATTTTCTTAATCAATATACTAATTTTTTTATTTCTTAAAATTTCTAATAGAGTCTAAGACTTGTTCTGTGATGCTCATTATATATATATATAACTTTAGCGTGCCATACATGCCTTGTTGAAAATTGGAAACTTAACTTTAGCGTGTCATTCGATCTTTTGTCATGAAATGCGTCCGTGGGCGCGTTAATTTTCAAAGACTTACAGATATTTACTTCTGACACAATTTGCAGTAGTTTACTATTATTTTCTCCAGTGATCATGCTTCTGATTAATTTTATTTGCAACTTGTCTATCGCTTGAAAATCAGGGTCAATGACCGTTCATCCACCAGCAACGACAACCCCATTAAAATTATTTTATTTTCATCTTTGTCTTTCACCATTTTACAATCTCATAGCATTCCTTCCATCTTTTCCTCTTTCGTCTATCATTTTCCTTCACTCTGCAATTTCTTCTGTTCAAACCCTATTTATCTGTCTCAGTTTACTCCTCTCTATTCCTTTCCTTCCACTCTCTTTTCTTTGGTTTTCCACACTTCTTAATCTGTGAACTCTCCTTCTCTTCCTTCAAAGTCCTTGCCACCGAAAAAAAAAAAAAAACATAAGATCTCTCGTTACTTCTCTCCCTAGCTTTCTTGTGTTGCAAGCTTCAGAAGCTAATTGTCACCAGTTTCTGTAAGATATTCAACAGTATCTTTCATTTTCAAGGTTAATTTCACCGGCTTTGGCCATCTTTAACTAAGGTTTCCAAGCTTTCTGCAGATTCAAAGGTAATGCGAAAAACTATTAAGTCCATGTTCATTGTCTTAGTTTCTCAAGTTAAACATATTGCTACTAGCTAGTTTCTTAGATTATTCTGGGTGGCTCTAAAAATACTGTTACTGGATTTCAAATAGTTTGTTTTTTAATACAAAAGGCTGTCATGTAATTACCAGGTTGTTGATCCTCTTAGTAATGATGGTTTCATCATAGTTGAGAAGCAATCATGTTAAGCTCTTTATATGTTTTGATTTCTTCATTATTTTTTCTTGTTTGATCAAATTAATTTCCCTCACTTTTTAAGTTTCTTTAAGCTCTTCAATCATTTAAAAAACATAAAAAAAAAGAAAAAAAGTAGGGTCTTAGGTTCCTTAGATAGAGATGATTAGTTTTCATTTCAAATTCAAGGTATCCATTTACGGCTAATCAAAAGTATTTGCTCAAAATTCTTATTTTAGATTTGCTTCTTTTTTTTTTTTCCCCAATTAACTGTTTGACTTTCATTTTTATTCAAAAAATTTGACCAATCTGTTTATGTGATTGTGTCTGCAGAGCCACTAAAGAAAAAGAAGTTAAAAATGGTTCGATCATTTTGGGTTTACACTGAGAAACAGAGTGATGGCCGGTCGAGGTGCGTATTTTGTCGGCATACATTTGGGGCTGGTACTTC
Organism: Dovyalis caffra; assembly: GCA_963924115.1. Taxonomy (NCBI): domain Eukaryota; kingdom Viridiplantae; phylum Streptophyta; class Magnoliopsida; order Malpighiales; family Salicaceae; genus Dovyalis; species Dovyalis caffra. The sequence goes on along the minus strand of CAWUPB010000913.1, from coordinate 916,966 downwards.
TGTTACCAGGATCAAATGGCACTTATCAGGAGTTGAAGGGCAAGGCGTTGAGATTTGTAGGCAAGTGCCGACTGATGTCAAAGATGAGGCTCTTCTAGCTTGTCAAGTTGCAAACAAAAAACGCAAAACCATGCCTAGTTCAAGCAATATTAATGTGGGCACGGCAACTTCAACTTCTCCACAAGCACAGAACACCGAAGTTGCCAATCCGATGAGTATTATAGAACCAGATGAAATGATCAGAGGCCCACTACTAGGGGCAGAGAGAAACGTCTGTTGTACAGAAGTAGAAAATCATACAGAAGACATGAATGAAGAAACGGCGCAGACAATTATGAGAAGGATGGCCACTCCTGAGAGGCTTCCCGTTCACCAACATGATAGTAGAGTGCCAGTACAAAACAATGAAGATTCAGGTACACAACAAGAAGTTGGGGAAGAGAGAGAATTTTCCGGAGCAAGAATTCAGAAAGAAAAAACGACTGGAGAAACATCACAGCAAATTCAGGGAAGTATCACTCCTGAGAGACCTCCAGGTGATGAACATGAGACTAGACAGCTGCTAGCAGATGAAGTGGGTCCAGTGATTGAAAATAATTGGGGTGCGATTCACGCTTTCTCAATGAGGAATAGTGGCACAATTTCAACTTCTTTGCTAGTACAAAACGATGAAGTAGCAGAAGCTGATCCTTTTGATGCTCTCCAGCCATTGCTTGGAAAGTTGATGTCAGAGTGGGAATCAAGATTGTCGCTAATTAATGACGTGCTTGACGAGGCAGACCAGAAGCCAGATACAAACCAGGCTATGAAAAATTGGCTCAGCAAGCTCAGAGACTTGGCTTATGATGTGGAGGATATACTTGACGAATGCCAAACAGAAGCCTTGAAAAGAAAGTTGAAAGGTGCAAAGTCTCAAGCCAGCACAAGTACAGTGCAACCAAGTGCTGTTCTGCCTAATGGACCCAAGCTACAGGGGATTCCTGCCAGATGGGAAGATATCATGAAAGAGAGAAGTGATCTTGGCTTGGACATAAATGTTACACGGAGGTCCAACAAAGCAAACCCAAGAGTGCAGACAACATCACTGGTCAAGGAACATAAGGTATATGGGAGGGAAAACGCGAAAGAGGATTTAGTTCAATTATTAATGAAAGACGAACTAAGCAACTCTCGGTATTCTGTGATTCCAATTGTTGGGATGGGCGGGATTGGGAAAACCACTCTTGCTCAATTCGTCTACAATGATACGAGGGTGAAGTTTGACTATAAAGCTTGGGTTTGTGTTTCCGATGATTTTGACATTCTTAGACTAACCAAAACGATTCTTTTACATTGGCAAAGATGTGAAGATAGTGATCTAAACATTGTTCAAGAAAAATTAAGGGAGAAGTTGCTTGCGAAGAAGTTTCTCATTGTTCTAGATGATGTTTGGGAGCATAGCTACGAGGATTGGACTACACTTTGTGCTCCTTTTGCTGCAGGAGCACCAGGAAGTAAAATCATTGTCACGACTCGTGGAAAAGATGTTGCTTTAAGGATACGTTCTGTCTCTCCTTGTATGTTGAAAGAACTTCCACATGATGAATGTCTATGCCTCTTTGCCCAACATGCTTTGAACGCAGAAAATTTTGACGCAAATCCAGATCTGAAAGAAGTGGGGCAAAAGATCGTACAAAGGTGTAAGGGATTGCCTTTGGCAGCCAAGACCCTTGGAGGACTTCTGCGCCATAAACAAAACCTTGAAGATTGGGAAGACATAGCCAACAGTGAGATATGGGAGCTATCCGTGGGAGAAAGTGTCATTCTTGCACCTCTAAGATTGAGCTATCTTCACCTACCTTCCCCTTTGAAGAGATGCTTTGCGTATTGTTCAATTTTCCCAAAAGACTACGAATTTGATGAGAATGAGTTGGTTTTGCTCTGGATGGCAGAGGGTTTTCTGCAGAAAACAGAGCAAAAGAAGCAGGGGAAAGACTTGGGCCATAAATATTTTAAGGAGTTATTATCAAGATCACTTTTCCAAGAGTGTAGTGGAAAGGAATCACGGTATGTAATGCATGATCTCATAAGTGATCTTGCTCAGTCTGTTAGTGGAGAAATATGCTCTCATTTGGATGCTACGAAGTCAAGTGGTGCAACATCATATGCAAAGGTTCGCCATTTGTCACTCATTTCTCACCAGTGTGGCACCTCACAAAGGTTTGAACCTTTCTATGAAATGGAGAGTTTGCGGACATTACTGGCAATTCGAAGTTCATCATTTGGACTATGGACGCACTTATCAAATAAGGTGTTAGACGACTTGGTACCAAAGTTAAAATGCTTAAGGTCACTATCACTAGCTTATTATTGTATTAAGGAGTTGCCAAGATCTATTGGTGCCTTGAAGCATTTGCGCTATCTTGACTTGAGCTACACTTCAATTGAAAAGTTGCCTGAATCAATGGGTGAACTGTTGAACTTGCAGACATTGATATTATGTGGTTGTAGAGCACTTGAGGAGTTGCCAGCATGGATCGGTAATCTAATCAATTTGGGGTACCTTGATATAAATGTCACACCTCGTTTGCAAAAGATGCCATTGAAGATATGTAAATTAAAAAATCTCCGCTTCATGCCTAAGTTTGTTATTGGAGATGGCATTGGACTTGGGATAGGAGAGTTGACGAGGCTTCCAAATCTCCAAGGGCAGCTTCACATTGAAGGGTTGCAGAACATTACAGACATTCGAGATGCAAAGATGGCGAATCTAAAGGAGAGGCATGGCTTAGGTGAATTAACATTGGAATGGAGTTCCGGTTTCCGAGATGCACGAAATGAAAGCCATAAGAAGCAACTCCTCAGCTCACTAGAACCACATCGAAGTCTAGAAATACTTTCAATTATCTCATATGGTGGTACAGAATTTCCATCGTGGGTTGGGGATGCATCATTCTCTAAAATGGTGAAGCTAAAGTTAAGTGGTTGTCATAAAATCACATCATTGCCATCACTTGAAAAACTTCCAGCTCTTAAGCATTTGAGGATACAAAGGATGAATAAGTTGAGAGGAATGACTGTTGAGAATTTTCCATCTTTGGAGACTCTGTACATAGGGGTTCTGTTGGAGTGGGAGCATTGGGATTCGTCTGATGGTCGCAATGAAGAACCAGCTGGTGGAAAATTTCCTAAGCTGGTTGAGCTTACACTGCAAAACTGTCCTAAGTTAATTGGGAAATTGCCCGGGTGCCTTCCATCCCTCAAAAAGCTTCACATTTCTGGTTGTCCACAATTAACAAATTTACCTGAAATGGTTCCATCTCTTCGAGAATTGAAAGTGGAATGTTGTGACGAGGTGATTTTCAGAGTGGTGCCTAATTTCACCTCCCTCACTACCTTGGAAATTCGTGAAATTTCAGGCCTTGTGGGTTTACATGAAGCATTTGTAGAGGCCTTAGTAGCACTTGAGGATCTGAAAATTAAACACTGCCGTGAACTGAAGTACTTGTGGCAAGATGGCGTTGATGTGGACAAACTTGCTAATCTACAGAGTTTGTGTATCCTCTGGTGTAAGCAGCTCGTGTCATTGGTGGAGGGAGCGGAAGGCATTTTGCCGTACTCTCTCAAAAGGCTTGAAATGAGATGGTGTGATTCTATGGAGTCGCTGCCTGATGGGATGATGACAGTGATGAATAGCAACAATAGCAATCAGTGCCTTCTAGAAGAGTTGGTGATACAAGACTGTCCATCGCTCAAATCACTTCCCAGGGGGAAGTTGCCTGCTACAATCAAGAAATTAGATGTTGAAGGATGTAAAGAATTAGAGTCTGAATATAGGTTTCTAGAAGGAATTATGCGGTGTGATGCCCACCTTGAGTATTTGCGGGTATCCAAATTCTCCATCCAATCCTTTCCAACTGGCAAGTTTCCTACTTCTCTTGAAACAATTGAATTTGACGGTTGCAGAAGAATACAATCACTGCCTTCCCTACTTAACCTCTCCCATCTCTCTCGATTGACAGTAGAATACTGTAATGAGTTGGAGTCATTCTCAGATCAGGAATTGCCCAGTCTTACCTCTTTATTTATATGTGATTGTAAGAAATTGAGATCTCTACCCAATCACATGGACAGCCTTCGACAATTATGGATCTTCAGTTGCCCCGATCTGGTGTCCTTTCCTGAGACGAGTTTGCCTCCTAAGCTAACTTCACTGGTCGTGATGGGTTGCAAGAATCCGAGACAGCCAATATCAGAGTGGAGACTGCATACACTCACATCTCTTCAACAGCTCAGAATCTCCAATACAACAGATGAGGATTGCTTTCCAGATGATGATGGTCTACTGCTTCCCATTTCGCTAACTTCGCTTCAAATCGATAATCAAAAGAAACTCAAATCCATATCCAGTGGCATCCAACACCTCACCTCTCTTGAACAATTACGGTTTTGGGATTGTCCTGAACTCCAAGTCTTGCCAAAGGAGGGCTTCCCTGCTGCACTTGGACTTCTACAAATCATTAATTGTCCTCTTCTGGGAGAAAGGTGCTTAGAAGAGGAAGGGGATTATTGGCCCATCATTGCACACATCCCTCGAGTTCAAGTACAGTCTAACCATACCCACCCACAAAGCCATGTGAATCAGGTAATTCTTCCTTTATTTATGTTTTTTGTCCCCCGGAACAATGGTAAAAATATAACTAAAATTGCATTAATTGCTAAATCATTTTTGCAGCATTCAATTGTTTTTAGGAAAACTTTTCTAAATACAGTTTGTTGCCCGTATCTTTTAATGGTTTTATAGTTTTCGATCTTAGTCACAACAGTCTGGCCTCTAGTCCATCCATGTCTTCGTTTACTTAAATATTACTTATGTTTCAGTCCTTTGATTATGATTTAGCTAAAATGCCAACCCTATTTAGCTTGTGGCAAAACTTGTTATGCCCAGGTTGAAATATACTGTCAGGTTATAATAATCCGTTCTGACTACTAGTGCAACCTCAACCATTCTAGTGAGAATAGCTTCTATAATTCATTTACTAATTCTGCCAGGTAACCATCTGATGAACTGAACAATAAGAGGGATGATGGACTTCGATGTGGCTTAAGCTCTAGAAGTTGTGAAGCGGGGAGGCATGCTAGCTAGATAATAAGACTTGAAGGGCAGGTAGACTTACAGCAGAGATCTATGGCTGTTGGAACTCACTTATTATGCTATGAACTACGGAGGTATGTTATGTTTGCCAATGTCTTCAACTCTTAGAAGTAATGAATACAAATATAATTATGCACCATTTTTTCATAGAATTTTTCATAGTAGCAGTATCTGATTTTAGAAACTGTTGTATGTTACCATGTTTGCAGGCACTGTGTTTTTACAATTTCTAAGGAACAGAAGCTTGCTTTAATAGTCCAGAAGCCTGAATGCTCTTACGCTGGAGTATATGAAGTTATCATAACATTCCCATGGAGCGTTGGACATATTCTTTAAGAAATATGAGGAACATATCAGGAATGCTTGCTGTTGTGCATCTCATTAAGAGTGTTGCTGTCAGATCGTAAAAGGCTAGGAGATTCTTTATTTTGTCCAAGTCGTATGAGCAAGTTGATCTAGGGGAAAGCTTAGGAGCAGCATATTTAGTGCCCAATTACTGGCCAGTTGTGTTGTTTCGGCAATGGGCTATGCAACATGTTTTCAGCTTACGCAGCAGTTAGCTAGGTGACATTCTGTGAGTCTTGTGAGTTTGTGTGTATGGGGATTAGAATAAGATGCCATCCTTCCATAAATCCCAGGAGAATTCTGGATTACAAAACCAAAAAGGAAGAAGTGCGAATCAGGTACTCTTCCTTTACCAGCTATTTAGGAAAATGATTTAAAATCCTTTCTCTTGTTTACTCCGCCACCTCTCTTGAAGAATTATGGATTGCTGGCTGATCTAAACTCCATGTCTTGCCACAGGAGGGTTCCCTGCCACACTTGGATATCTGCTCATCAATTCCTCTCCTCTTCTGAAAGAAAGGTGCTTAAAAGAGGAAGGAGATTATTGGCCCCTCGTTGCACACATCCCTTGTGTTGATATTGATGAAGCAGAATCTGATGAAGAGATATCTGAAGAAGAGACATCCAATGCAGAGATATCTGACGATGACACATCTAACGAAGAGGCAACCAACGGTGATTGGATAGAATGTGGTATTCTCTTCCATCCAAAACAGTTGTTTTGTCTACTCCATCACTATATTTCACCTTCTCGCTTTTTTTTTCCTTATCTTTTCATAATATTATTTCAAAATAGAACTCCTTTTCTTTTAACTTGATATTGTTGCAGATAACACAGTTATTTTCTTGGTGTTTGGTAAAATATTGATGTTACTTAATATTTGAATTTCGAAAATGGGTGGGATCTATTTATATGCTGTCTTGTCAGGTATGTATTAAAGTAGACGCTTGGTTAAAGCATACTTGAATGAATTTCAAAGTGCTTCCACATTTACCTGGTGTTTCTGCATTTTGGAATGCAGGTTCACCGATGAAGCATTTTTCCTGAAGTTGTGTTCTTCTCCACTGTTCCCTTGTGCAATTATGGATCCTTTGTCATACTGAATCACTCTTGCTGCTTCAGTTCTTTTCTTGAATATGTGGTTAAAGGACTCTTGGGCTTCTGATTGACTTGGGATGCAATCCTCTGAATAAGCATATATTCCAGCACCCTGTGCTTTACAAACTCAAGGTCAAGGGCTCGTGGACAGTAACAAATAGATGGTAAGTTGTGTGTTGCACGGTTAGACTTTTATTAGTTATAGACTCAGTTAAAACCTTACCTTTAGTGCATTTTGGATTCCCTCAGAGTCCCATTAACAATTCTATACAAGCATGGAAATTCTTCTTTAAAGTTGTTACGAGAAAACTTTCTTGAACTGAACTTTTGAAACATTACTGTAATATGTGCAGTCTTGAACCTTCGATCTTTCTGCTTCGCAAAATGCACGAGTCTTGTGGTATCCCATCTACCTTTGGAGCATCATGGATCTTCAATGTGCATACCTGTTGCTTCAGAAAAAAAGTGTACAATTCTGAACAATTGAGCATATCTCCACTAAATAATATTATGCTCTCTGCAAATTCTGCTGATTTTATTTCAACAATGTCCTGCTGAGTTTATCTTCACTAATGCATTTGATTTGCTGCTGTAGGAAGGTGGAGAAGTGACGTGGCTGAAGTTCAAACTTTTGTAACCAAGGTTATAACCTTTATACCTGGAGGTACCGTGTGCTTGCTCGTGCTTTAACTCCTAAAGGTGAACGAATACAGAAACAAGTGCGCACCCACTTTTTTCGTATAATTTCGGCATTGGTTCTTTCCTGTACCAGATTTTCAGAAACTGTTGAATGTTTCCAGGTTTGCAGGAATTGTTTCATTATGATCCAAGAAATAGAAACTTGCTTCAATAGTCCAGAAGCAGAATTTCCTCTGAGAGCATGAAGTTATTCCACTATTCCCAAGTTTCGGATGACATGAAGATTAGTTAATTTACAAGGAAAAGAACAACAGAGCAAATGCATCACCTTAGGACCCTGGGTCGTAGTGTTGCCTCCTATCAGATCATGAAGGTTAGGAGAAGAGGTGTTAAGGTCGTCAAAGTCTTGCGAACAAGTTGGCGTAAGGGAAAGCTTAGGAGCAAATCCTTTTGAGGGGCCTAAGGATAGATTAGTTTTGCTGTTTCTGCCCGCTATCCATTAGAGGTATCTTTTGTGTTGTATTCAGCTCACATATCAGTTCAATGACCTGTTTCTCAATGCTCTAGTCCCTGAGTTGATGGTCGTTGGATCCAAGAGGATACTAGAGGAGGATACTTGAATGAGTTGATGGTCATTTATAATTTACCATATTTAAGTGCTGTTTTATTTATAATTTTCAGGAACAAAATCTGATTTTTTATTTTTTATTTTTTACTTATTTTGTTCACACAATTAAGCAAATACAATGGTAAGAAATAATTCATCAAATACAATGGTAAGAAATAATTCATCAAATACAATGGTAAGAAATAATTCATGCAAAATAACTCTAAATTTCTCTTCGGAACTTAAATATTTTTCACATTAGTAGATAATTTAAAATGTTTGTAAATAATAAAACTTAAATAAATGTATTTATATAATTGGAGGACTTATTTGAAGCTTGCCCAAAATGGTTTAACTCTCCGCTCCGAGTAAATTATAAATTAGCTTCCTTGTTTTTTTTATGAATGAATTAATTTGTCCGTTAAAAAAAAAACTAATTATTTAATTTTATATTTTTAAATCTACTCCTAACTTAATCATTTTTGCTCTTTTAAAATTTTTTAATTTGAAAAAAAAAAAGAGAAAAAATATATAAAAAACGAAAAAATTAATAAAAGAAGAAGCTATTTTGTAAAATAAAAATAATATTAAATTAAGTATAGTGGTTAAAGAATTAAATAATAATTTTAAAACAAAAGAAACTAATAAATTCGTTTATTGAAACTAGAGGGACTTATTTATAATTTACTTCCTACTCCTGTTGTCCTTGCTCTCCACACAGCAAAATTACTTCCTTCATAAATTGCCCTGCATCTCTTCCCAAGAATTGAAATGGCAGCATTCAAAGGAATTACCCAATGCTCTCTCAAACTTTTCTCCCAACCTCAACTCCATCCCCTACTGTTCTTCTCCAGAGGATTCTCATCCAAACTTTTTGTTAAAGGTATTCTCTCTCCTGAAGAAATTTAGCCTATGTGTTTGCTGTTGGTGTTTGGAAACAATACAAATTTTGTAACACCCAACAGAAATTTAGCATTCGTTTCTTGGTCTCAGTAAGTTCAATCAATTTATTAAAAAAAACCCAACATATTTCATCCAAATTTGTTATTAATTGGAGTTAAATTTTAGGATTAGTTTTGTGGAAGAATAGGGGAAAAAGGAAGGTTTTTTTCTTCTTCTTCTAATTTGAATGATATGATCAGTCATGTTTTCTGCTTCCCATTTGAACGTACACCAAGTCATTTAAAGATGAAACAAGATTTGGAACTTCTTGCTTTCACTTCACATTTGCACAGTCTGCACAACCTAGTTTACAGGTCTCATTTCTGTCCAACATGACTCAGGGATTTGCCAGGTTTATCTACTTCTTTCTTAGCCTGGCTAGCATAGGAGTCATTTTTGTAATCTAGTTAATCTAAAGCCCTAAGTTCTTACGTTTCAGTTGAAACTTAAAAGCCTCTTTAGTTGTACAAACTTAAAGAGTTTTGTCTATTTGTTCTAAAGATTGCTCCTGTTTCTGCTTAAGGTTGAGCTACTTTTCTTCAAATTTGTCTGTTCAGATGAAAATATCCTAGAATTGTACGTATGGGGTTCATATGTTCTGCTATGAGCTTTGCTTTGCTAGCATGTTCAAGGATTATTTGGTATACAGTTGGACAAACTTGGTGCTTTCCCACATAAGTAATATGCTGCCTGAGTATGTCTGATTTACTGCATTATACCCATGATGAGTCAATTTAGCTACTGCAGTATTTTGAATTCTGGGTTGGGAGTTGCGGAGTATGTGCTCGTATAACTCAACTGAACCTTGATTTCGAACCATCAGTCACAGGTGTCTTCTTTCGATTCGGTGCTTTTTATTGTTTTCTTGCTTTTGGGACAAAAGGATGTGATTGCTTTTGTGTTGGCAGCCTACCTCCTGCAACTCTGCAACCCTCCTGCAGCCAGGCTTCAACCAGATATACTGGATTTCGATTGATATCTAATCCAATTAACACAGGACTATGCTGTCTTTCAATCTAGAAGCTATATCCTTGCTATATGCCATCCTTACTTGTTATTTCTGTTGCTAGAACTAATAGCTTTTCTGCAGGTTTATCTTTCTCCAGTACCGAAAAGACGATAGTTGCAGCATTTTCAGAATTTGGAGAAGTCATTGAAGCTAAAATAGTAATGGACAAAGCTAGAAACAGACCTAAAGGTTATGGATATGTGACCTTTTTCACCAGGCTTCTTGTTTTTGGGGGGCATGAAATGTGCGAGGGTAGAAAAGATGAGTTCATTTTTGTGAAATAATTTTAATTTATGGTCAACCTTTTGTTCTATTATTTTGTCAATGTGGTGTTTCAGGCTTTCAGGAATAAATTATAAATTAGTTTCTCCATTTTTTAGAAATAAATAAATTAATTTCCCTTGTTTATCCAGGAGTTTCACATTCGCCAAAGAAACCCTAAGAAACATCAATCATTTCCAATGAGATCCATGGAGCAATTCTTAGATAGCAACACCGGCTTCCTGTGCAACTTCATAAAAAGCAGTCACAAAAAAATCGAGTTGATCATATTTAATTTAATATCACAAAAAATTAAATATATCATATTTAATTTAATATTATTTTATTTTAAAAAATATCATTAGTTCTTTTCTATTTTTTTCATTTTTTTTATTTTTTAAAACAAAAAATCAGAATATATTTTTTTAAAAAAATTAAATTAGAAAAAATTTTAAAAATTAAATAATTAATTTTTAAAACTAATTAATTCATATCTCGAAGCTAGAGAACTAATTGTAATTTACTACTTTCAGGGACTTGGACTGTTGCAATCTAATTTTTCTTAAGGGAACACAAAAAAGATGTCCCCCTAATTATACCAACATCTCAATTTTGCCCCCAAACAAATTTTTGTATCAATTTTGTCCGTAAAGAAAGTTTTAATCATGTCCTCTCATCCCTATATTTTGATAATAAAAACCATCCAAATAAAAAATCAACGCCACAAGCAGCCATTCTTTATCAAGGCAAACCTTAAAATCAAGAAATTGGGAAATCTAATTTCCATTGGAAACTGCAGGAATTATGGTGCCAAAAGTACAGATTATCCTCTGCAAAAAGTGCAGGCTATAGTATCAAACATCCTTCACCAAAATTTTTCTTCAATCTACGTTAACATATCTCAACTCATTCATCAAATAGGTCCTCAAGACATTTAAATTCCGATGCATAAAAAAATGTCTTTTACAACAAACAGAAATATCAGGTGACCACAATCAGCAATGCATGACGTAACTACGAAAAGAAAGTGCAGTAAAAATGCAGCTGTGAAAATGAGAGAGAGGTACATTAAAAACATAATTGCCATGTGGAGAAATATATGTTTAGTTTACCTTTAGTTGAATCGTAGAGTGTGAACATCCCGTCAAGCACCTCATGTTGCATGGTACTTCATGAGTATGATCTTCTAATTCCTGCAGAAGGATAGAAGCAAGTCAAGGCCCACATATGTTCAAGAAGAAGCTTTTCTAGCAACTGATGGTGGGAATAAAAGGTTTAAGATCATGCCCAGTTCAAACAATAATGAGGTGGGCTATTCAACTTCAACTTCTCCACAAGAACAGAACAACGAAAATGCAAACCTGATAAGGGATACAGAAAGGATATTAATGGAAGAGAGAAATTCATCAAGTGTTGTAGCAGGAATTCAGACAGAAAACTGGAGCAGAGAAACATCGCAGTCCATCCAGATAGAAAACTGGACCAGAGAATAGTTGGGCTGAGATGTTAGCTTTGTCAATGAAGGATCCTGTCTTGATCAATGAGGCAAATACTACAATTTCAACTTCTTTGCAAATACAGAAGGAAAAAGAAGCAGAAGCTGATCTTCAGCTTTTGTTTGGAAAACTTATGTCGGAGTGGGAATCCAGATTGCTGCAAATTCGTTCAATGCTCGATGATGAAGAACAGAAGCAACTGACAAATCAGGCTATGGAAATCTGGTTCGACAAGCTCAGGGACTTGGCTTGTGACGTGGAGGACATAGTGGACGAATTTGAAACAGAAGTCTTGACAAGCAAGTTAAAAAGTGCAGAATCTCAAGCCAGCACAAGCACAGTGCAACCAAGTGCTGCTATGCCTAATGGACCCAAGCTACAGGGGATTGCTGCCAGATGGGAAGATATCGTGAAAGAGAGAAGTGATCTTGACATAAATGTTATACGGAGGTCCAACAAAGCAAACCCAAGAGTGCAGACAACATCACTGGTCAAGGAACCTAAGGTGTACGGGAGGGAAAAGGCCAAAGAGGATTTAGTTCAATTATTGATGAAAGACGAACCAATCAACTCTCGGTATTCTGTGATTTGTAGCTACTGTACTGTTGTGAACTTAGTCATGTTGGCATTTATTTTTATGAATGCAGATCTTGCCGCGGTGAATCGAAAGGTATACGTATGATTGTTTTATGATTGGTTGGGCAAACACCGTTGGAAAGAAAACTTAATTGTGAGTAAGTATGAATAAAGTCATTACATTCATGAATCTAGTTATGTGTGATGTGTCATTAATATAATGTTTAGTATTCGTGTGTAATAATTAAGGGATGTCTAGTTATATATGTATGAGTATCTCTATATATAATTATAAGTGATTTGATGTTATGTAGAGTGGAGTGAGTTAAGTTTCTAAGATACAAAGTGTCTTTTATCAAGTGTTCTTGTGTCTCCTCCCTCTCCAAGTAATTTCCTTTTTGTTATCTTTGTGTGGTGTTTGAAATATATCCCTAACAAATTGGTATCGAGCCTAAGTGAGGTTCCTATTTCCAACAAGTGGTAAAAGTACACAATTAAAGAAGTTTTTCTCCAAGTTTGTTGAAAAGAGAAACTGTTGAGTTGGTGTGAGTTAAGAGTTAGACTCCATAAGAAAAGTAAAGAACTGGTGAAGAGTTCTTTTAAAAGCAAAAGTGAGGTCAAGAAGAGAACCTCGCAAGATGAAATGGAGTGTACTTGTGCTCGTTGTTGTTTCGAGCACCATTCAAAATGTTTTTGAAGGAATTACTTGAAAAATTGAATTTGCCTCCGGCAAGTTATTCGTGTGAAAAGTTTGGATAAGATAATTCTCCAGAATTTATTGCTAAAGTTGAGTTTGAAGATAGATTGGGAAAACATACCCAATATGAATTCAAGGCATATACCAAGAAAGATGTCGAAAATGAAGCGAGTTTTGCGTGTGATAAGACATTTGAAGTGTGTCTATGACATTATCATAAAGGATATTAATGAAAGAGAATTATATGAAACAAAGTTTGATTTGAGCCGGATGCGGGATGTATATGAGGATTTGAGAAAAGATTATGATAATGTTGTCCAAGAAATACAAGAACTGAAGAAGAAACTAGAAGAAATGGAATACGGAGAATCGAGCACTAATGGAGTAAATTTTAGAGTTCCAAGAAGAGTTTTTGCTATTCGAGATTTTCCTCTTGGATGTGGACCAAGTAATTTTTGAAAAGTCACGATCGAGTGGATAATTAAGTTTACGGGGGTTGTTAGAAAGTAAACTTAATTATGGCCAAGTATGAATGTAGTCATTACATTCATGAACCTAGTTATGTGTGATGTGTCATTAATATAATGTTTAGTATTCGTGTGTAATAATTAAGAGATGTCTAGTTATATGTGTATGAGTATCTCTATTTATAGTTATAAGTGATTTGATGTTATGTAGAGTGGGGTGAGTTAAGTTTCTAAGAAACAAAGTGTCTTTTATCAAGTGTTTTTATGTCTCCTCCTTCTCCAAATAATTTTCTTCTTATTATCTTTATATGGTATCCGAAATCTATCCCCAACAAACACATCTAAGTTACGGTAATGTTAATTAAGTATTGCCAAATTGCAAGTGGGGTTAGCTAATTCTTTGTCCTGGCCTATTTGTCCTCTTCTTTCCGTGAGAATCCCATATAATTATACAAGTTATTACTTGATGTGCATAGCATAGTTTCGACGTTTTAAGAATAACAATAATGAATAAGTCTAATTCTTACGTTAAATAATAAGCGTTAGGATACGTAACGGTCATCGTACGAAACGTGGAGAGCTGGATCCGGGCACCGGCAACTTCCTTGGAGAGTGATGTTTAGCATTCGCTTGAGGATGAATAAAATGAGTCGGTTGTCGAAGGACAAAAACTATTGTGTTGGCATGTAAGACAAGTAAAAACAACGATAAATCTCGACGACCCCATTGAAATAGGAAATAGAAATGGAGCTCTTTTTTTATTTATTAATTATTATCGAATTTAACTTGAGGTGATCTTTACGAGTAAACATAAATTATTTTTTTTTTTAAATAATTTCGTTTACTCGTAAAGATCACCTCAAGTTAACTTCGATAATAATCGAATTTGCGGTGGGAATTAATTTCAGTCTTTGCACCCCTTCTTTACTTTTTTTTTTTTTTAGCATTCATTAGACTTGAGATTTTAATTTCTAATTAAAAATCAAAATCTCAAGAAAATAATTTCTAATTAAAAATAATCACAAACTTTGATTCTTGATTATAAAAAATAATTTTTAGTTAGACTTAAGATTTGAATTTATAATTAAAAATTAAAATTAATATGTAGATGATGTATAACAGTTGTTCAACAATATCATCTAACCTTAAAATCAAGAAAAGAAAAACAATGCCTTCTCAATCTTGTGGGGATCAACCTTACACACATAAGAAATGCTATTGAATTATCTTGAAAAAAAAAAAAAAAAACTCACTTGAAAGTTTGAGTTACTGAAAATAAAATCAGGAAAGAAAATATTGGGAAATGAATCGGAATGTACGGAGATAAATAGAAGTCAAAGAAATTTTATACAAGAAGTGGTCAAAATATTCTTTATTCTTTAACTTCTATAAAATTTACCGGAATTATTATTTCTTATGTCACTCAACCTTTTTACAAATATTTTTTATGGATTTTATAGATTTTGTCAAAATAAAGAATGAAATAGAGAATAGCATTAGAAAAGATATTGATCTTTAATCTATATAATTAATGATGCTCTTTATTTCTATTAAAAATATTAACTAAAGATAAAGAACATAATTGAAGATGCTTTTAACAAGGAAAAATTAAGAAATCCATGAATTAATGAATAGATTACTTCTTCTCTGGTACATCGTGCATCAGCTTTTTTAACTTTTTTCAACAATGTTCTTCGACAATTGTCAACCAAAGCTTATCCATGAATATTCGAATTCTAACGCACAAATGTGTGGAATTTGTGATGACTCAACAGCATAAATTAAAGGATAAATAACTCAATCTCTTTATCTAATATTACAATTTTAATTATTTTTTCATATGTTTTTAAATTTTTTAAAAAATTTAATCTGTCAATTGTTTTATCAAAAGTTTTTTTAACTGAAGTACCCTTAAGTGAAATGCAAAAAAATAATAATAACAATTTAAATATTTCAAAAATAAAACATACATGCATGTTATGTGATTTTAACTATATTTTTTTCTAGTAAAGGACATTTTGATCAAAAAATTTTTCTTATAAATGAAAAATTAATTAAAAAACAATTTGAATATTTAAAAAAATTTCACAAACATATATTATGCAGTTAAAAATATATGAAAAAATCAAAATAATATACAAAAACATATTCAACTATCTATCTTAAATTAAATTATATATTTACCAATAAACTAAAGGTGTCTTAGATCGTCAATCCCACCTCTTTTTTCTAGCATCAAGTACTCATCAAAATGAGTTCAAGTTTGTCCTCTAACGAGGGTCTTTTTATTTAGTTTTTTTTTTTTAATTTTTTTCAATACTTTAGTATTATTTTGAAAGAAAGATTGATATAAATTTGTTAACGTTACCTGGAGTAAATTATAAATTAGTCCCTCTCATTAGAAAAAATGAACTAATTAGTCTCTTTTTTTTTGAAAAACCAATTATTTACTTCTTCCTGTTTTAATTCTACCAATAACTTAGTTTTTTTTTCTTTTAGATTAGTGATTTTTATTTTTAAATTACTAATTTATCCTGTGAAAAGGAAAATGCAGGAAATTACACATGCAAAAAGCCACAAAATATTTCAGTTTGTTTATTCAAGAAAACTGATTTTGGATTGAAGAAAGGGCTTTTTCGGCCCAATAGTTCAAGGCCTTTATTTGCCATTTCCAAAGGGGTTTAAGATTTTTCTGCTTGTATAAAATTTCTTTGACTTCTATTTATCTCCGTACATTCCGATTCATTTCCCAATATTTTCTTTCCTGATTTTATTTTCAGTAACTCAAACTTTCAAGTGAGTTTTTTTTTTTTTTTTTTTCAAGATAATTCAATAGCATTTCTTATGTGTGTAAGGTTGATCCCCACAAGATTGAGAAGGCATTGTTTTTCTTTTCTTGATTTTAAGGTTAGATGATATTGTTGAACAACTGTTATACATCATCTACATATTAATTTTAATTTTTAATTATAAATTCAAATCTTAAGTCTAATTAAAAATTATTTTTTATAATCAAGAATCAAAGTTTGTGATTATTTTTAATTAGAAATTATTTTCTTGAGATTTTGATTTTTAATTAGAAATTAAAATCTCAAGTCTAATGAATGCTAAAAAAAAAAAAAAAGTAAAGAAGCGGTGCAAAGACGGAAATTAATTCCCACTGCAAATTGGTACTTTCAAAAAAAAAAAAAATCTCCTTATTCGAATTTAAAAAATTAAGAATTTTGTTAATCAATATACTAAATTTTTTATTTCTTAAAATTTCTAATAGAGTCTAAGACTTGTTCTGTGATGCTCATTATATATATATATATATATATATATATAACTTTAGCGTGCCATACATGCCTTGTTGAAAATTGGAAATTTAATTCTGGGATACATTAATTATCTCCATGAGGCAAGTCATTCGATCTTTTGTCATGCGGTAGGAGAAGGTAATTTACTAAGTGGACCATAGATACACGAAACGTATTGTAAATCAGGGTCAATGACCGTTCATCCACCAGCAACGACAGCCCCATTAAAATTATTTTATTTTCATCTTTGTCTTTTACCATTTTACAATCTCATAGCATTCCTTCCATCTTTTCCGCTTTCGTCTCTCCATCATTTTCCTTCACTCTGCAATTTCTTCTGTTCAAACCCTATTTATCTGTCTCAGTTTACTCCTCTCTATTCCTTTCCTTCCACCGTTTTCTTTGTTTTTCCACACTTCTTAATCTGTGAACTCTCCTTCTCTTCCTTCAAAGTCCTTGCCACCGAAAAAAAAAAAAAAACATAAGATCCCTCCTTGTTACTTCTCTCCCTAGCTTTCTTGTGTTGTAAGCTTCAGAAGCTAATTGCACCAGTTTCTGTAAGATATTAAACAGTATCTTTCATTTTCAAGGTTAATTTCACCGGCTTTGGCCATCTTTAACTAAGGGTTCCAAGCTTTCTGCAGATTCGAAGGTAATGCTAAAAATTATTAAGTCCATGTTCATTGTCTTAGTTTCTCAAGCTAAACATATTACTACTACCTAGTTTCTTAGATTATTCTGGGTGGCTCTAAAAATACTGTTACTGGATTTCAAATAGTTTGTTTTTTAATACAAAAGGCTGTCATGTAATTTCCAGGTTGTTGATCCTCTTAGTAATGATGGTTTCTTCATAGTTGAGAAGCAATCATGTTAAGCTCTTTATATGTTTTGATTTCTTCATTATTTTTTATTGTTTGATCAACGTAATTTCCCTCACTTTTTTAAGTTTCATTATTTTTTTCTTGTTTGATCAAAGTAATTTCCCTCACTTTTTAAGTTTCTTTAAGCTCTTCAATCATTTAAAAAACATAAAAATTTTTGACCAATCTGTTTGGGTCATTGTGTCTGCAGAGCCACTAAAGAAAAAGAAGTTAAAAATGGTTCGATCATTTTGGGTTTACACTGAGAAACAGAGTGATGGCCGATCGAGGTGCGTATTTTGTCGGCATACATTTGGGGCTGGTACTTCTGTTACCAGGATCAAATGGCATTTATCAGGAGTTGAAGGGCAAGGCGTTGAGATTTGTAGGCAAGTGCCGACTGATGTCAAAGATGAGGCTCTTCTAGCTTGTCAAGCTGCAAACAAAAAACGCAAAACCATGCCTAGTTCAAGCAATATCAATGTGGGCTCCGCAAATCCAACTTCTCCACAAGTACAGAACACCGAAGTTGCAAATCCCATGAGTGATTTAGAAATAGATGAAATGATCAGACTACTACAAGGGGCGGAGAGAAATGTCTCATTTGCGGAAGCAGAAAATCATATAGAAGACATGGATGTAGAAACAGAGCAGACTGTTCTGAGAAGTATTGCCACTCCTGAGAGGCTTCCCGTTCACCAACATGATATTAGAGTGCCAGTACAAAACAATGAAGATTCAGGTTCACAACAAGAAGTTGGGGAAGAGAGAGAATTTTCAAGAGCAGGAGCAAGAATTCAGATAGAAAACACGACTGGAGAAACATCACAGCAAATTCAGGGAAGTATCACTCCTGAGAGGCCTCCAGGTGATGAACATGAGACTAGACAACTGCTAGCAGATGAAGTGGGTCCAGTGATTGAAAATAATTGGGGTGCGATTCACGCTTTCTCAATGAGGAATAGTGGCACAATTTCAACTTCTTTGCTAGTACAAAACGATGAAGTAGCAGAAGCTGATCCTTTTGATGCTCTCCAGCCATTGTTTGGAAAGTTGATGTCAGAGTGGGAATCAAGATTGTGGCTAATTAATGACGTACTTGATGAGGCGGACCAGAAGCCAGATACAAACCAGGCTATGAAAAATTGGCTCAGCAAGCTCAGAGACTTGGCTTATGATGTGGAGGACATACTTGACGAATGCCAAACAGAAGCCTTGAAAAGAAAGTTGAAAGGTGCAAAGTCTCAAGCCAGCACAAGTACAGTGCAACCAAGTGCTGCTCTGCCTAATGGACCCAAGCTACAGGGGATTGGTGCCAGATGGGAAGATATCATGAAAGAGAGAAGTGATCTTGGCTTGGACATAAATGTTACACGGAGGTCCAACAAAGCAAACCCAAGAGTGCAGACAACATCACTGGTCAAGGAACCTAAGGTGTATGGGAGGGAAAACGCGAAAGAGGATTTAGTTCAATTATTGATGAAAGACGAACTAAGCAACTCTCGGTATTCTGTGATTCCAATTGTTGGGATGGGCGGGATTGGGAAAACCACTCTTGCTCAATCCGTCTACAACGATACGAGGGTGAAGTTTGACTATAAAGCTTGGGTTTGTGTTTCCGATGATTTTGACATTCTTAGACTAACCAAAACGATTCTTTTACATTGGCAAAGATGTGAAGATAGTGATCTAAACATTGTTCAAGAAAAATTAAAGGAGAAGTTGCTTGTGAAGAAGTTTCTCATTGTTCTAGATGATGTTTGGGAGCATAGCTACGAGGATTGGACTACACTTTGTGCTCCTTTCGCTGCAGGAGCACCAGGAAGTAAAATCATTGTCACGACTCGTGGAATAGATGTTGCTTTAAGGATACGTTCTGTTGCTTCTTGTATGTTGAAAGAACTTCCACATGATGAATGTCTATGCCTCTTTGCTCAACATGCTTTGAACGCAGAAAATTTTGACGCAAATCCAGATCTGAAAGAAGTGGGGCAAAAGATCGTACGAAGGTGTAAGGGATTGCCTTTGGCAGCCAAGACCCTTGGAGGACTTCTGCGCCATAAACAAAACCTTGAAGATTGGCAAGACATAGCCAACAGTGAGATATGGGAGTTATCCGAAGGAGAAAGTGTCATTCTCTCAGCTCTAAAATTGAGCTATCTTCACCTACCTTCCCCTTTGAAGAGATGCTTTGCGTATTGTGCAATTTTCCCAAAAGACTACGAATTTGATGAGAATGAGTTGGTTTTGCTCTGGATGGCAGAGGGTTTTCTGCAGAAAACAGAGCAAAAGAAGCAGGGGAAAGACTTGGGCCACAAATATTTTAAGGAGTTATTATCAAGATCACTTTTCCAAGAGTGTAGTGGGAGGGAATCACGGTATGTAATGCATGATCTCATAAGTGATCTTGCTCAGTCTGTTAGTGGAGAAATATGCTACCATTTGGATGCTAAGAAGTCAAGTGGTGCAACATCATATGCAAAGGTTCGCCATTTGTCGCTCATTTTTCACCGGTATGGCACCTCACAAAGGTTTGAAGCTGTCTATGAAATGGAGAGTTTGCGGACATTACTGGCAATTCGAAGTTCATCATTTGGAGGACTGACATACTTATCAAATAAGGTGTTAGATGACTTGGTACCAAAGTTAAAATGCTTAAGGGCACTATCACTAGCTTGTTATATTTTGAAAGAATTGCCAAGATCTATTGGTGCCTTGAAGCATTTGCGCTATCTTAACCTGTCCCACAACACTTCAATTGAGAAGTTGCCTGAATCAATGGGTGAACTGTTGAACTTGCAGACATTGATATTACGTGGCTGTGAGTCTCTTATGGAGTTGCCAGCATGGATCGGCAATCTAATTAATTTGCAGCACCTTGATATAAATGACACGCCTCATTTGCAAAAGATGCCATTGGAGATATGTAAATTAAAAAATCTCCGCTTCATGCCTAAGTTTGTTATTGGAGATGGCATTGGACTTGGGATCGGAGAGTTGACGAGGCTTCCAAATCTCCAAGGGCAGCTTCACATTGAAGGGTTGCAGAACATTACAGATATTCGAGATGCAAAGATGGCGAATCTAAAGGAGAGGCATGGCTTAGGTGAATTAGCATTGGAATGGAGTTCCAGTTTCTGAGATGCAGGAAATGAAAGCCATGAGAAACAACTCCTCAGCTCACTAGAACCACATCGAAGTCTAGAAAGACTTTCAGTTATCTCATATGGTGGTACAGAATTTCCATCGTGGGTTGGGGATCCCTCTTTCTCTAAAATGGTGAAGCTAAAGTTAAGTGGTTGTCGTAAAATCCCATCATTGCCATCTCTTGAAAAGCTTCCTGCTCTTAAGCAATTGAGCATAGAACGGATGAGTAACTTGAAAGGCATGGCTGTTGACAATTTTCCATCTTTGGAGACTCTTTACATAGGGGATATGTTGGAGTGGGAGCAATGGTATTGGTCTAATGGTCTCAATGAAGATCCAGGAGGAAAGTTTCCTAAGCTGGTTGAGCTTACACTGCGAAACTGTGATAAGTTAATTGGGAAATTGCCCGGGTGCCTTCCATTCCTCAAAAAGCTTCACATTTCCGGTTGTCGACAATTAACAAATTTACCTGAAATGCTTCCATCTCTTTGCGAATTGACAGTTAAAGATTGTGACGAGGTGATTTTCAGAATGAAGCCTAATTTCTCCTCCCTCACGACCTTGGAAATTAGTGGAATTTCAGGCCTTGTAGGTTTACATGAACCATTTGTAGAGGCCTTAGTAGCACTTGAGGACCTGGAAATTGAAAGATGCCGGGAACTGAAGTACTTGTGGCAAGATGGCGTTGATTTAAGCAAACTTGCTAATCTAAAGAGTTTGAAGATCTTCGAGTGTGAGCAGCTTGTGTCATTGGTGAAAGGAGCGAAAGGCATTTTTCCGTACACTCTCAAAAGTTTTCAAATGGGAGGGTGTCATTCTATGGAGTCGCTGCCTGATGGGATGATGACAGTGATGAGTAGCAACAATAGCAATCAGTGCCTTCTAGAAGAGTTGGTGATACAAGACTGTCCATCGCTCAAATCACTTCCCAGGGGGAAGTTGCCTACCACGCTCAAGAAATTAGAAGTTGAAGGATGTAAAGAATTAGAGTCTGAATATAGGTTTCTAGAAGGAATTATGCGGTGTGATGCCCACCTTGAGTATTTGCGGGTATCCAAATTCTCCATCACATCCTTTCCAACTGGCAAGTTTCCTACTCCTCTTAACACACTTAAATTTGACGGTTGCAGAAGAATACAATCATTGCCTTCCCTACTTAACCTCTCCCATCTCACTAAATTGATAATAAGATGCTGTGATGAGTTTGAGTCATTCTCAGATCAGGAATTGCCCAATCTTACCTCTTTAGCTATAATGTATTGTTGGAAACTGAGATCTCTACCCAATCACATGGACAGCCTTCGAGAATTATGGATCTTAAGTTGCCCCAATCTGGTGTCGTTTCCAGAGACGGGTTTGCCTCCTAAGCTAACTTTACTATACGTGATGAGTTGCAAGAATCTGAGACAGCCAATATCAGAGTGGAGACTCCATACACTCACATCTCTTAAACAACTCACAATCTCCAATACAACAGATGAGGATTGCTTTCCAGATGATGATGGTCTACTGCTTCCCACTTCGCTAACTTTGCTTCATATCAAAGATCAAAAGAAACTCAAATCCATATCCAGTAGCATCCAACACCTCACCTCTCTTGAAGAATTATGGTTTATTAATTGTCCTGAACTCCATGTCTTGCCAAAGGAGGGCTTCGCCGCCGCACTTGGACATCTATGGATCTTGGATTGTCCTCTTCTGGGAGAAAGGTGCTTAAAAGAGGAAGGGGATTATTGGCCCATCATTGCACACATCCCTGGAGTTGATGTCTATCATACCCACCCACAAAGCCATGCGAATCAGGTAATTCTTCCTTTATTTATGTTTTTTGTCCCCCGGCACAATGGTAAAAATATAACTAAAATTGCATTAATTGCTAAATCATTTTTGCAGCATTCAATTGTTTTTAGGAAAACTTTTCTAAATACAGTTTGTTGCCTGTATCTTTTAATGGTTTTATAGTTTTCGATCTTAGTCAAAACAGTCTGGCCTCTAGTCCATCCATGTCTTCGTTTACTTAAATATTACTTATGTTTCAGTCCTTCGATTATGATTTAGCTAAAATGCCAACCCTATTTAGCTTGTGGCAAAACTGGTTATGCCCAGGTTGAAATATACTTTCAGGTTATAATAATCCGTTCTGACTACTAGTGCAACCTCAATCATTCTAGAGAGAATAGCTTCTATAATTCATTTACTAATTCTGCCAGGTAACCATCTGATGAACTGAACAATAAGAGGGATGATGGATTTCGACGTGGGTTAAGCTCTAGAAGTTGTGAAGCGGGGAGGCATGCTAGCTAGATAATAAGACTTGAAGGGCAGGTAGACTTACACCAGAGATCTATGGCTGTTGGAACTCACTTATTATGCTATGAACTACGGAGGTATGTTATGTTTGCCAATGTCGTCAACTCTTAGAAGTAATGAATACAAATACAATTATGCACCATTTTTTCATAGAATTTTTCATAGTAGCAGTATCTGATTTTAGAAACTGTTGTATGTTACCATGTTCGCAGGCACTGTGTTTTTACAATTTCTAAGGAACAGAAGCTTGCTTTAATAGTCCGGAAGTCTGAATTCTCTTCTGTAGGAGCATATGAAGTTATTGTGACATTCGTATGGAGCTTTGGATATGTTCTTTAAGAAATATGAGCACATATCAGGCTGAATGCTTGCTGTTGTGCAATGCAGTAAGAGTGTTGCTTCCTGTGACTAATCATAAAAGGCTAGGAGATTCTTTATTTTGTTGGAGTCGTATGAGCAAATTGATCCAGGGGAAAGCTTAGTAAATTATACATTAGTCCTTCTCGTTTCGAAAAACAAATTAATCAGTCTCTCTTATTTCAAACAATTAAATATTTAGTTTTTTTTTGCTATTTTTAATTTATTTTGATATTTTGTTTTAAAAAATAGAAAAGAAAAAAGTTAAAATATGAGAAAGTTAATAGACATTTTATAAAATAAAAAAATATTAAATTAATTATGATCAATATAAGTTAAAAAAAAAATAATTAGTTTTTAAAACTAGATCAACTAATTAATTTGTTTCTTGAATGAGAAGGATAATTTATAATTTATTAACTAGATTTCTTTTAACCAGCAACCATCTTTACAGCAAGGAGTTAAAAAACAACAAAAGATCTTCATTTTTTAAAAGGCACACTTATGGCTTATCCTAATATTAATTATGATTAAAAAACAACATAAGTTCTTTATTTATTTTTTTCCTTTAATCTATTTGAGGTAGTTTATGCAATTAAGCTCCATTTTCTTTCCTAAGACTGGTTAATAGTCTTGGAAATTTAGCCTAAGTTATTTTCAATATTAAATTTTCAGAAATTGACAATACATTTCTACCTGCAGGCAAGTTTGTGATACTAAACTAAAAAGTTTAAATTTATTTTAAAAACTAATTGTTTAGTTTTTTTTTTATTAGTACTGACCATTTTTAATTTAATATTATATTATTTTAAAAGGTAAAATGTATCTTTTCTCATCAATTCTTTCATATTTTTTATTTACTTTTTTATATCTTAAAATAATTAACCATAATAAATTAAAAAGAACATAAATGATTAAGTTATAAAAAAATTTAAAAACGTAAAGACTAAATAAACAATTAATTAATGAAACATGAGAGATTAATAAATATCATATTTTATAAAATAAAATAAAAAAAACTAGAGACATTAATTTGTGTTTTTTTTTTTTTTGAAATTAGAGAGACTAATTTATATTTTACTTTATTTAATCACTGTTTTATTTATAATTTTTCTGGACCAAAATCTTATTTTTTCTTTTTTTTCTTTTTTTTTTTTTTGGTTCAAGCAATTAAGCAAATACAATGGTAAGAAATAATTCATGCAAAATAACTCTAAATAATGAAAAATAAGTTTTTGATTATAACTCAAAATAAAAATTAACTTTTTCCATAACTCATGCAAAAATAAATCTAAATTTGTCTTCGGAACTTAAATATGTTTCACATTTGTAGATATTTTAAAATGTTTTCAAATAATAAAACATAAATAAATGTATCTATATAATTGGAGGACTTATTTGAACTTTGCCCAAAATTGTTTAACTCTCCACTCCGAATAAATTATAAATTAGTTCCTTTATTTTATAGAAATGAATTAATTTGTGCATTTTTTTAAAAAAGACTCATTATTTAATTTAAAATTTTTAAATTTACTCCTAATTTAATTATTTTTGCTCTTTTTTTAATTTATTTTAATTTTTTGTTTTAGAAGCTTAAAAAATATTTAGAAAAATTAATAAAAAAAGATCTTTTGTAAAAAAAATAATATTAAAGTAAACAAAATACAGATTAAAAAATTAAATAATAATTTTAGGGAAAAAAACTAATTAATTCGATTATTGAAACTTGAGGGATTAATTTGTAATTTACTTCCTCGACCTGTTGTCCTTCTCTTCACACAGCAAAATTACTTCATAAATTGCCCTGAGTCTATTCCTCCAGGAAATGCAATGGCAGCGTTCAGAGGAATTACCCAAAGCTCTCTCAAAATTTTCTATCAACCCCAACTCCATCCCCTATTGTTCTTCTCCAGAGGGTTCTCATCCAAACTTTTTGTTAAAGGTATTCTCTCTCCTGACGAAATTTAGCCTCAGTGTTTGCTGTTCTTGTTTGGAAACAATACAAATTTTGTAACACCCAACAGAAATTTAGCATTCATTTCTTGGTCTCAGTAAGTTCAATCGATTTATTAAAAAAAACCCAACATTTTAAATCCAATTTTGTGATTACTTGGAGTCGAATTTTAGGAATAGTTTCGTGGAAGAATATGGGAAAAAGAAAGTTTTTTTTTTTTTTTCCTTATAATTTTAATGATATGTTCTGTCGTGTTTTCTGCTCCCCATCTGAATGTACACCAAGTCATTTAAAGATGAAACAAGATTTGGAATTTCTTGCTTCACTTCTCATTTGCACAGTTTGCACAACCTAGTTTACAGTTCTCATTCCTGTCCAACATGACTCAAGGATTTACCAGGTTTATCCACTTCTTTCTTAGCCTGGCTAGCATAGGAATCATTTTGTAGTCTCGTTAATCTAAAAAGCCCTAAGTTCTTACATTTCAGTTGAAACTTAAAAGCCCCTTTATATGTACAAATTTAAAGAGTTTGTCTATTTGTTCTAAAGATTGCTCTGTTTCTGCTTGAGGTTGAACTACTTTTCTTCAAATTTGTCTCTTCAGATGAAAATATCCTAGAATTGTACATATGGGTTTCATAATGTTCTGCTATGAGCTTTGCTTTGCTAGCATGTTCAAGGATTATTTGGTATATAGTTGGACAAACTTGGTGCTTGCCCTCATAAGTAATGTGCTGCCTGAGCATGTCTGATTTACTGTATTATACCCATGATGAGTCAATTTAGCTACTGCAGTATTTTGAATTCTGGTTTGGGAGTTGCGGAGTATGTGCTCATATAACTCAACTGAACCTTGATTTCAAACCATCAGTCACAGGTGTCGTCTTTCCATTCTGTGCTTTTTTTGTTTTCTTCCTTTTGGGACAAAAGGATGTGATTAGTTTTGTGTTGGCAGCCTACCTACTGTAAGTCTGCAACCCTCCTGTAGCCAGGCTTCAGCCAGATATACTGGATTTTGATTGATATCGAATCCAGTTAACACAGGACTATGCTGTCTTTCAATCTAGAAGCTATATCCTTGCTATATCCCATCTTTACAAGCTATTTCTGTTGCTAGAACTAATAGCTTTTCTGCAGGTTTATCTTTCTCCAGTACAGAAAAGACGATAGTTGCAGCATTTTCAGAATTTGGAAAAGTCATTGAAGCTAAAATAGTAATGGACAAAGCTCGAAACAGACCTAAAGGTTATGGATATGTAACCTTTTCTAAGAAGGACGACGCTGTCAAAGCTTGTGAGGGGATGAATGGGAAGGTAATTGCATTGCTTCTCATGGCTCCATTCTCTAAACTGTCAAACCAAGAATAACATATGATTACTTGCAGCTGCTAGATGGACGAGCCATTTATGTAGGGTTTTGAATTTACTAGCGTGCCAGTAGCAAGAACAACCCCCTTGGAGCCTCATTTCGAAGAAAGGATATCTGGAAGGCCGGAACCTGTAAGGAATGATTGATATTATTTGCCTTTTTCACCAGGCTTCTTGTTTGTTTGGGGCATGAAATGTGCTAGGGTAGAAAAGATGAGTTCATTTTTGTGAAATAATTTTAGTTTGCGGTCAACCTTTTGTTCTATTATTTTGTCAATGTAGTGTTTCAGGCTTTCAGGAGTAAATTATAAATTAGTTTCTCAATTTTTGAGAATTAAATTATTTAATTTTTCTTGTTTTAAAAATTAATTATTTAGTTTATTCACTATTTTCACATTCGCCAAAGAAACCCTAAGAAACATCAAATCTAATTTACTACTTTCAAGGACTTGGACTGTTGCAATCTAATTTTCTTAAGGGGACCCAAAAAAATGTCCTCCAGATGATACGAACATCTCAATTTTGCCCTCAAACAAATTTTTGTATCAATTTTGTCGCTAAAGAAAGTAATAATTATGTTCTTCCATCTATATATTTGATCATAAAAACCACCAAATAAAAAATCAACGCCACAAGCAGTAATTCTTTATCAAGGCAAACATTAAAATCACGAAATTGGGAAATCTAATTTCCATTGGAAACTGCAGGAATTATGGTGCCGAAAATACAAATTATCCTCTACAAAAAGTGCAGGCTATAGTACCAAACATCCTTCACCAAAATTTTTCTTCAATCTACATTAACATATCTCAACTCATTCAGCAGGATAAATTAAAAAAGAAAAAAATTATCTTCCTAGGACTGAAATTAAGCTGGTCCGTGGTGATTCTGAGCTAATACACTGCTAGTAACCAACAAACTCTTCCACAGCTGAGATTACATTCTACGCTACATGTGACGCTTTTTCGTCAACAAAGATAAACAACTTTGGTGCACGAATCCAGCTTCATTGAATCATGCTGTTTTCACCTACGAGACTACCGTTGCTCGTCATGCTGTTTTCACCTTACGAGAGGGAGGCCGTCGGAATAAACTTATAAGATCATCAAGACCCTGATAAACAGAATAATTGGCGATTCAGCAATTGCTTCATTCACATATAATTGTGGCAAAATAATAATAATAATACATAGAATAAATAATGAAAGCTAGATATAGAGAGAAGAGGGGTACCCTAGTTGTGATAACCAGAAAAGTAAATAGTATTATCAGATATGATCCTAGCACTAGAAGCAACAGCAAGTCGAATGTTACGCTAGCAACCTGCAACAACGTATTTCAGCCGATTATCATTCGAGCCAGTGGAGAATTTAATAAATTAGTGTCAAACAAAAGGAGGAGCAATAGATTGAAAACAAAAAGCATCTCAAAAGAAAATTTTGGTTGGTAAATAAAACAAAGATTCCATGAATAAAATGAACATTACAGGGGCATTTCCTAGTTATGGTACTACCAAAGATCCTAGAGAAAGAATTTGGAGACAATTCTATTTTTCGGTCCTTTTGCATTAATTGACTACTCTCAGCACCTGAACTTAGCCCAATTCATGGTGACAACAAAGCAATTTAGCTTGTAATGCTATAGTGTAGAAAATCGACAAGTGGAAGAAGGTAAAAATCCCACATCCAATGAGTGATAAAAACATCCTTCATCAAATAGGTCCTCAAGACATTTAAATTCCGATGCATAAAAAAAATGTCTTCTTCAACAAACAGAAATATCAAGTGATCACAATCAGCAATGCATGACGTAACTATGAAAAGAAAGTGGAGTAAAAATGCAGCTGTGAAAATGAGAGAGAGGTACATTAAAAACATAATTGCCATCTGGAAAAATAAAAGGTAAGAACCTGATATATGTTTAGTTTAGCTTTAGTTGAATCGTAGAGTGTGAACATCCCATCAAGCACCTCATGTTGCATGTGTACTTCATAAGTATGATCTTCTAATTCCTGCAGAAGGATAGAAGCAAGTCAAAGCAAAGTAGACAACAGAAAAAGTTAAAAAGCCATGTTTATGTTTTCTTTCATGTGTCAAGCAGCAGCCCAATGAACACCCCCCCCTTAGCGCCCAACTCAAGATATAAATCAAATTTGTCGGTGGGAAATAAAATAGCAGCCCTTTTCAACTTTCTAACTAAGTATCATCAAACAGCTATTTGAGCACTAGGTGCCAGACAGACAGGCATTTATACTGCATATTCCTAAGTTTTGGGTAAATCAGATTCCAGAAGTCAGCATCAGCAAGATCATCAGAGAGGAAAAAATATGGGTGACCAAGAACAGGTTGCATATAAATCAATCTGAATAAAATTAGTCCTACAAAATGCTATCGACATCTGTATAACCTCTGAAGACAGGATAGCATTAATATATAATAAAATTTATTTCATTTCACTTATTCAGAAACAAACAGACAAGAAACAACACAAAGGGTTTATTCACATTCAGTCACCTAGCACATGAAAGAAACAATATTCCCACCACCAACATGTAATGAAAGTTGGCTTGATTTGAAAAAACATAACAGAATGTAAATATCCCACACAGTATTCTGCTGTTAGCAAGGCCTGGCAAAACTTTAAGCAAAAAACACCATTGACCATACGATAAAGGAAACTCCAAAAATCTTAACGTCCAAGAAAATTTGTAAATATCAGACATTTTTCACCTAGCACATGAAAGAAACAATATTCCCACCACCAAAATGTAATGAAAGTTGGCTTTATTTGAAAAAACATAAAAGAATGTAAATATCCCACAGTATTCTTCTGTTGGCAAGGCCTGGCAAAAGTTTGAGCAAACAGCACCATTGACCATAAGATAAAGGAAACTACAAAAATATTAATTGTCCAAGAAAATTTGTAAATATTAGACCTTTTTCAGTGCAACGACAAATGGATCATTCTTTGATAGAAATGGTGCCACTCGAGGTGTTTGCGACAAAAGATCCAACCAGGATATTATGTAAGGAGCATTGACAGCTAAACTAGTGTCATCCGCAAAGATTTGAACGTTTTTCCCTTGGTGACCATAGATATGCCTCTGTGTATGACAATAAAATATGTCAGAGAACATAAGAATTAAAGTAGATATGCCTCTGTGTATGACAATAAAATATGTCAGAGAACATAAAATTTAAAGTTAAATATTAAAACAATTTAGCTATCTTGGTTCAAAAGTCTTAATCAACTTGTTACTAATAATATACAAATCCTGACACAATACCCCATCATACAATTAATTCTAATAGTCTGAAACACATGCAAGTTAGTAGCACTAGCACATGTGAGCACTCAATTGATGCCTTGACCTCACTCTCAGTGAGTCCCAAAATTAATCTTCAAACAGATGCGTGATAAAGTCAAGCTTCAGTATCAAGATCTATCATAATGCATTAAATTTATTCAAAGGCGTGTAACCTTACCGCAATACTCTCAGCAACTAGCTTGATACTTCTAACTATTGCAGTTTCATTTACAAAATGTCTGTCCAGAGAACCAAGATCTCAGTATTGTGTAAAAATATAACAGCTATATTTTCTTTATAAAAGAGGTTCGAGTTAAAAAACACAACCTGCTATCAGACAGACCTCCTGTGCTTTCAAACAGTTCCGGTGCTGCAGAGAGTTCGGAGAGAGTAGCTGCCGTCACCCTCAGCTTTGAAAATTGTTCGTGCTCCCAAGCTACCTACAGCAGGTCAACAGCTATATCACCTGGACTAAATGAGAGCATCGAAAGTACGGCACATTTAAATCAATTAAACCAAAATTCTGGAAAAACATGAAGAAAACCCCATTCGTAATAAGAAAACAGGATGCATACACAAAGTAAAATGAAGTCAAGTCATCATGATAGCAATACGAGCATATTGTTTCAAGAATAAACAGCAAAGCATCTAACGTGCAGTTTGATTCTATAATGGCTATGAAAATATCTCATGAAATGATGAAAACTCCTCTCCTTATGCTGCAGCACAGCAAAAGAGAAATAAACAAATGGGAAGAAAACCATCTATTTCAATGTTCAAGACAAGTCTCCAATGTTTACAAGTTTAAGATCGACAAAATTAATTTTTATTGAACTAGTAATCCAAAAAAATAAATGTTAAAACTTAAAAATAAATTTTCTTATTTTTTATTCTATAATATTCAAACTTTCAGGTACATTGACTTACTCGAGGATTTGAAATATTAATTTTCTTGTGCTTCAGACCAACTTCAATGCCCAGCTCTTCTGCTACTGAGGAGAAACCCTACAGAAAACTCAATGGATCAAACCAGAAAACACAGTAATGCTACTTGGCACAACAGAATAACATCTGTACTGTTAAAAAATTCATCGGCTTACTTCAAAAATTTGTTTAATAAAGGCATTTTCTGGAGGCTTGGACACATGAATCCACAATTCATTATCCCATGAGCCAACACTATTTAAGCAAATAGCATAATCAATGCTCTCTCGTAGACGTTGATCAAAGCTCCGAAGCCACTTCAAAAGCAAAATTAATAATATAAGCAAACCAAACTAAAGAAAAAGTAGATTGTACAATTAAGTTGGTAGAAAAGATTGTAGGAGCTAAGTAAGCACCTTGTGAGTTCCATTGTAGTTATAAGGTCCACCGGATGTTAGCCCAAAAAGTAAATTATACCGTCCTCTTGTCTTTGGATTTGAATAAAGAAGAGAAAATAACCTAGCTATCTCTAGAAGTGCCACAACACCACTCCCATTGCTATCACTTCCAACAGATAATGCCTACACATGTAACTAATTTCGCATTATTATAGAGTGTATAGAAGTTGAAAATAGTTTATATCGACTATGATTTACATACAGGAGTGGTTCCAAAAGTATCATATGATGCTACAATAGCAATAGTTGGAAGTTGATTTGGATCTCCATCTGCTTTCAGTCCTGGCAACCACCCCTGCAAGATTTAAAACCATCATTTAGTTTACAAATAAGCAGCTCTAGCATGAAGAAGAAGCTCAAAGACATAGCAAGATTGCCCAGATTACAAGCATGAACAATAAAAAAAAGTAACTAAATTCATTGATAAGGATGTTTAAAAGTTGCTAATATTCCTATGTGCTGAAAATAGAGTATATAATATACCAGACTTTCAATACTTCTAATTGTTAATGCAGAACTTAAAAGACCAATATATGATCTGAATTCCTTTTTCTCAAGTAATAAATGCTTTTAAACCTAAATCTAAATTCTGCTTTTGAAGTTCCCACATTCTAGTTTCGCTTGAGCACAGTTTGATAGCCATTGAGAAAAAGTAGAATGGTAGTATTGCCATAGGTGCCAAAACATAATTTGCGATGGCTGTGATGTTTAAATAAGCAGTGTAATGAGGGTACTGCAACACTTATAGTTATCTATTAAACATTACACACCAATGCCCAGAACACTTATTAAAACCCAAAACCCACATCTTCATCATGTGTTAAGTTCAAGCAATTGAGTAATGCTTGGAAAGAGGCTAGATTAACATTGACAAGTGTTCATGAGCTTTTGTAATGCAATAACATAGCTAAAAAAAAAAAAGCAGAGATGGAATAATAAATCCCTGAGAAAGAATGTCAGAATGTCTATATCAAAGAAAATATTCCCTAAGTTACAAAACTGCAATTAAATCATAGACAGTATATTTTTCAGAATTAGCATTGATTTTGATTGCAAAACATTTGAGACAAATAGGTCCTTGTTCCCTTAGCCAGCAGAATTTGGAGAACCCAGTACCTGTGTTTCTAGAAAGTGAAAGATATCAACGAGATGTTCATGATATGCAACACATTCCATTTCATTACGACTAGTCATTCCCAATAGACGAAAGAATTGAAAGTGGACCTGAATGTTTGTGATGGTGGGTGATACAATTTTCTTAGGTTCTGGTGCTGAGACAACAAGCTTGTAGCTGCAATATTTCCAAGCAAAAATGAATACAAAAGCCCAACAAAAATGTCATCAACCTCAATGTAAGCAAGCACAAGCACATGTAAAATCACACTTTCATGGACATAGACCAACCATGAGCTGGAAAGTAGATATGTTTAATGTTTGAACTAGATAGCAATGCAGGAGGTATTGCCTTATATAGCATTAGTATACAGAACAATTGGCAGTAGAAATAAAAAATTAAGAAACCATTATCCCAGAATAATGAAGCATAGGAAAAATAAATGACTAGAATAAGAGTAAAGATGGTCTTGATTGCACAATTTCTAGCTGAATAAATTAAGAAACCATTATACTACCAAAAAAAAAAAAACTAAACTAAACCTCATTCATCCCCCCATGAAAAGAACAACTTGCAAATCCTGTTATGCCCACTTAGCATTTTCTCAGTTTCTTTCTTATATGTTCTGCATAGATTCTCTCAGAATGAGATTGTTTGGAGAACAGGGGCATATAATTATTGCTCAGATATTCAGATTTACAAAACATCAAAGAATGCATCCAGGATAAGAAACCCAAAGTTTTCCCAAATGATGCAAATTTGCAAGAAACGACAACTACGGGTCACCTATTCAAACTCGTTTTAGCATGCTAAACATTTCATATTCTATGTTGAGGATATACTATTTCCACTAGAATTCTCAATTTTTAACCATAAAGTTATGAACTAACCCGCCAGTTGTTGCAGTAGCAGGCTGACCAGAGGCATCACTCCTCTTGACATCAGCCAACACAGCATCAATGTCATCATCCTCAAAAGCAAAATATACAGGATACTGCACCAGAAATATCACAATAAAAACATAATCACCCAAATAAAAGGATAGACTTTGCATGAACTAATTTAGTTTGCAATTTTGGAACAGAGAGATTTTAATAATAAATTAGACCAACCGCATGAATACGCTCGAAATAGTCAAAATGGATCGAAGGGTTTCCTACATACGCAACTCTTATAGAACAGGGAGATTTAAAAAAAAAAAACAATAAAAATCTCTTCTTTCACTCACAGGTATACTTGCATGAATGAGCAATCGTTCAAGCTCCACCAAAACAGTCTTGATCAGCTCCTTCTCATGGATTTCATCCTCACTCCCCGACACGACGTCTCTATTTTCAAAATTAAACATTTGTGGCAGCAAAAACAATAATCCTCCCAGAGGCTTTCTTTGCGCAAAATATTCTGTCATTAAAAAACCATCATAAATCAACCAATTTAATTACTTCACTAAATTCAATTAAGCTCGGAGATAAATAAGAGAAGCAATTTAACCTTTAACGAAAGTGATGTTCAATTCGCGAACTGGAATGATGACGACAGTGCGAGAAAGATCGACACCAGAAGCGAAATGCAACGAACCGGCGTGGTGGTTCAGAGTAGCGAAACGAGATCCGAACGGAACGCCGGAGATATCGTATTGGATTAACCGGTAGACGTCAACGACGGTGGCGGCGTCGCAGAGCTCGACGCAGGTGACAAGTACGAAGACGAGAGCGATCATTGTGTAGATTGATTCTAGCACTTGACGCTCTCCCGGTTTCTTCGACGACATTGTTTTTGGATTGGATTGGATCTAGGGTTTGGAGAGATGGATCGATCGGAAGAGAAAAAATTAGAAATATCTGCAGAGTTTAATTTAGAATTTTAATTATTATTATTATTATTATTATTTCTTGTTAAACGAGACAGAGAGAAGGAGAGTGAGGTTTGTTCACTGCTTGCTGTTCTGTTTAAAAAGAAATTTTATTAGTTATGGAAAAACTCAAATTAGTCCCTCAATATGTAAAATTGTATTAAAAAGTCCTCTAACTTTTTATCAATTGATTTATCCATAATGACATATCATTACAACTGCTAATTGGCTATTTCAAACTGATCTTGACCTTCTCAAAGTCTTAGACTCAAAAATATCCGACTATTATTTTCAATTGAAGATAAATTAAAGCAAGAGTGAACCATTTTATACTTGAACTACGAATGCATGCTGAATTGAAAAAAAAAAAAAAAAAAGTTATGGCTGGTTGGTAAATAAGTGGCTAACTCGTGCACTATATAATATCATCAATTATTTTATTAGAAGGATTTGATTGAGAACAGGTAGGCGGAGGACCTAATTTATAAAATTGATAATTGAAGGACTCAATCGGTAAACTATATACAATTTGTGGATTGATATGGAAAGGCCTACTTTTTATTCTGATTTTTTTAATTTCTATTATACTTTTTTTTTTTTCATTTGTAGTAACAAAAAGAGTAACTTAGATTATTTATTTTCATTAAGGATTTTTTATTTTTCGTAACCAAACGACATCTCAGATTATATTTCATCATTAGAAACTCTTTCTACTGCAAAAGTTAAATCATTTCTCAGGAAATAAATTCTCAATTTTTTCGTCCTAACTATTCCATTGCAATGGAAACCATGTTTAATTTAGGGTTCCATTAATTTTGACCATTCATAGCTTAATTGGATTCAGGCAACTGAATTTTTAACACTGTTCAACTTTTGTCTTCTTCAGAGCCGCCCAATGCTTAGCCGCTAGCTGGCATCAAGCTCTTGGTGCTTTGCTCATCTAACGTGGCAATTTGCAGTACTCTTTTTTCCCCTGTTTTGTTTCCATTTGCATGAGGTCTCAACCGACACTAACAGAGCATTAAAACACATCCACAAGTAGAAGATGAAGTTAAAAGGGCTGAAGCACAACAATTTTGGAGGTGATTTATGACGATTGAGCTATCTTGATGCATACATGTTTAGTAAGGGAAAACTAGGATAGGGATCAACATGCCTTTCTTGCTTGTGGAGAAATTATTAGATGTTCTCCGTTTATTGCTCCCTCACTTGTATAAAAAAATGGAATCCACCGTGCAGTAATTATATGCAAGTCCTACTTTTATGGGAGTGCTTGCCACCAATTAGGAAACATTATTTTCTGAAGATGCCAACTACCTGAATTTATACATCAAAGTGTTAGGCAAATCCATTTAAAAGAAATCGTGGAAGAGAAGAAATTAGGTGAGTCTATGATCTAATCATAATAGTCGGATAAGCACTTCCATGGTTCCACCAGTGAAGAGACTATGCTGGAGTTGAACAAGCCAGAATGTTTGCGGGGGTTCGACTTGAAACAGCAAGCTTTCCTTGAACTTACTCTCAAAAACCATGCAGTTCCATTTCGAGTAACTCTTGGGGTGGTTTTTTTGGCAGAATCTTCTTAATGAATTGAACATAGGTAACACCAAAGCAAGGAAGAAGAAATTGAAAACTGTAGTGACTACCAAGCTCTTTGGGAAGCATCCCATTCTGCTATGAAATGATTTAAGCGTGCAGGAGTCATACGTACTCCTTTGAGAATACTTGAATCAAGACCTCAGTCACTATCAGGGAAGACGAGCTTCAGGTCCTCATTATCTCTGTATACTTGCACAAGAGCAGCAGCTTTGTATACAAACATCCCAAACATGGCAGGCACAAGCTGTGAAAGAACAACCGAATGATGAGCAATTAAGAATCAGTTCACTTCATTTCTTTCATTCCAATGGCTAGACCACATAGGTAGAGTAGCCTCCCGCCCGGAAAGTTGACACCTCTAAACCCAGTGTGGAAACATTTCTTTTTTGTGATAATCTCTTAGCGTTACTAAGCTAGCTGACTCACAGACTTCAACCACAATTGTTTCAGCGAAAATAGCACATTGGAACTTTTCTTGAGAGTGCAATAAAACTGCAAAAGGAAAGGTTTGAAAGATTACCTGGAAATCCAAAAAATCATTGCCAATGTATTGATGAGACAGGACCCACAATCCATAAATTGCAGCTGGTATCACAAGCCTTGGAGATGAAAGAGCAATACCGCTTCCCTTTATTGATTTCTCAAATGAGTCCCTAAGATCCTCACTTCTTATACCAATCCTGAGATAAAAAGTAGCTGCTGACTTACACAAAAGAAGAGAGTGCACGATCACTTAACTAAAGAAATGAATGGAATTTTTCATTATACTTCTTGGACTTCTTTTTCCTGAAAATTGCAGGAACCATTTCCTTGGAAAGGTTGTCTGCATGTTGGTATAAGAGTTGAAGGTATAAGCAACTGCACTGAAATTGAAGTTGGTTAGATTGCCAGAATGAATGTGAGTTAGGAAAAAAAAAAAAAAAGAAGTCCATTTTAGTTTTCCTAAAGGAAAATGAAACACAGAGCAAGTTCTATCATAAAGCTAATGGTTCATTGCATCAAGTAGCATGTAGACGATTTCAATTCAGCAAAATGTCAAGGAGGTTGTTAGCTCCATTCGTTCCAATGAACTTCCAACTGTCATGCTCAAGCAAATGATTCTTCAAGAACCTTTACATTGATTACATATACACTTAATTTCACTTTCTTCGTATTTTATGCTGAAGCACTCGGAGGGAGAAGAACTTTTCATCTATATCATGTATAGACTTGGTCAAAGATAAAAGAAATGGCAGATATTAATTAACAGCTAACAAAAATTCTCTTTCTGAAGCAAGCTGTGATTGCAAGTAATCTCAATCTAAGGGTGGAAAACCTTGGCTTGTGAAGGTTTTACTTCAATGGAAAGACAAGGTGAACATATAAAGTAAAAGTGTATCGACTAACCTGAAAAGTACTCCAATTGCATAACTAACAGCAGCCTGCATAATCAATACATAGATCAGTTTTCCTTATGGGCATGACATTTCCCCAATATATATGTATTAATTTTCTATAGAAAAGACCTTCCAATAAATGTACATAACAAAAGAAATTATACCCTGTTTAGTTTAGCTTAAAGACAATAATAAATAAATAAATAAATAAAACGAAATTTACTAGGTATCTTACAGCTGTATGAGATTAATTAATTAAAGCAATGTTTAATAGTTTCCATTTAAATCATGTCAGAAATTACTGATTAATTATAGCAGTGATTTTAGAACCATGATAACAGATTGATGGTCTAAAATAGTATGCTGTTCATAGTCAAGATGATTTTTTTTTCCTCTTTCTGTGAAAATGTTTTACCTGTACAGACAAAACTACCAAGCAATACCCGCTGCATGCGGCTCCAATACCAACTGATAAAAGCATAAGTTCCCTTTTGATCTGCAAGAGTCCAAAAAATATATATATATCATTATGTTCTCAAGCAATTACAACAATGAAATTTCTTTATATAAAGTGCGATACAGGATTAAATATTCAAGTGATATTGTAGCTTGAAACTTAAATGAAAAGATATCAAAATATGGTCCAATTACTAGTAGGCAAAACGAAGGTAATGCATTTCAATAATAATTTGGGACACCACGTCAAATGCATCAAATAGGTAAAAGATAACATATGTTCAAAATATCTGGAAGTTTCATAGCTTCTATCAAACAATTTGAGAAAAAAAAAAATCAATTCATTGCAACCCTTAAAAAGCAGAGACATAATACTAGATGGTATCTTATATAATAAATGCTCATACTAGCTCATTTGGAACCAAGAATGATTTCACCATGTACCAACTGCATCCCATTTTTTGTGAAATTAAGTTTGACCATCAAATTTAGAGTATCCAATCAAAACCAGATTATATCTTTTCCATTCAGAAATTGTCTAATATGCTTGGCAAAAGCTTTCTCCAAAACAATTTGAATGATATCTCAAAACAAGTTCAACAATAGCTGCTCCTAGGAGCTCATGAGTAACCATGAATGGTTTCACCCTGTCCCAACTAAATTTATATCTCCTAATTTTATGACATTACATCCAACATCATTATCCAATATTTGACTAATGTCTAATCTGCCTTGGAAAAAGCTCTCTCCCAAAAGAAAATGGCATAACAAGAAATGCATATAAGTTGGAAGATCAACTACTTGATAGCCAGTTCAAGAACATAAAGTAAGAAAACCACCATAACAACGATAATATGTTATTTATTGTGTGCAAAACAAATGAGTAGAAATGGCCTAAACAAAATAATTAACGGCCATGATTTACAACAAAGACAGCCATAAACCTATATGGAAAGAACACCCAATTTTAGACATTCCTTCACCATCGATGCCATCTTGAAATTCCCACTTATTACAAATCATACCTTAGTCCATTTTTTACAAGAACATACCCAAAATTGAGGCAAAATTTCAACAACTTTATGTTATGTTTCATAGCCTATCACAAGACTAAGAACTAGTTAATGCAAACAATCAAATTTGCTCTTTGGAAGAAAACACATCACTTGCATGCTCAAGTCATAGCATTCAAAATACTTCAAAAGCCCCAAAACAAATCATCATCAGTTCTTATCTATCTGTGGTTAAGTAATTGCGGTCTTTATCTAAACATACAACTCATCCAATATTACACAAATTTGCTCAAAACAAATGATAGACATCCTATCGAAACTTGTAAATATAAAGGACAAGTTCAAGCAATCTGCAGTACTAAATATGTAAATGTAAATATACTAAAATCCCATGCTTACTAGAAAAAGGAGAACATAACTAATATAAAAATTTTGACTTGAAACTTAAGAGAAAGACAAAATCAATCACTAGAAATGCTGAGTTCAGGTAACTATCATACTGCTTCATATTCGAGAAGGTTCAGTCTTTTCCTTCTGTCACTATCGTCCTGCAATGCCTGTATCACGACAAGCATGGGTAGGTGAAACTGAAAAAAATTCAATTCAGCAATAATTTATCCGTACAAGCATTACCTTAGCAACGGCTTTCTTGTTCATTGGTGCTACATTCTCACCTAAAAGCCACTCCTGGGTTCTAGACAGTTTCAAAAACCCACCATCGCTATCACCTTCCATGACCTACATATATTAGAGCAATCAAAATCATTGATAAAAATGTATTGTAATAAGATTCAGCAAAGCATCCTCCAATATGACACGGAAATAGAGAAAACATAAGAAAAGCAAAATGTTGGAACAAATAAAAAAAATGGGCATGCAAACTTCCTTTTTTTTTTTTTTTTGCTGTAATTGTACAAGAGTTCATTATACCTGCTCTGCTACTTGAGAAGTGTCGACCAGTTCAAGTTCACGATCATCAAAGTCAACAAATTTTGTCCCCCTCTGCCAAAACTTATCACAAGCTTTGGATATAAAATCCCCATTTAATTCTCTTTCCCTCAAGAACACTCGCAAAACATCCTCTTCAGCAAGCTCACTCACTACAAAACAAGAAATCAAAAAAACACAATGCAAACAAAATGCAGACAGCTCCTGAATCAAAAGGGCCAAAACCAAAACCCTCTAATTTCAAGCAATAACACACATTTCCTGCTTAGCCCACCGGAAGCTCAAAGAATGGGGAGAAAAATCTATATACCAATGATCTAGGAGAGTCATGATTCTTCAGTATTTCATTACAAGCCACTTGAACTCGGGAAACTAACTTTAACACTAAAAGCATTACAGAACACAATGACATAAGCCTGAGTTCAATTCAATACCTGCCAAAACTGTTAATACTAAGTCTCATATTTCTCAGAGTTAACAAAAGCAGCAAAATGGGTCTAAGAAATACAGAATATCCTCCCATTTTATTCTAAAGAAAATGGTTTTAACCACAAAAATTTTAGCAATAACCCAAATTTCCAGTTCTTTTGATAGTCCTTATGGTTATTTATGAAGCTTAAACTCTCTAGAACCCCCAAAAAAAAAAAAAAATTGAAACTTCGCATAGAAAACAGAGAGAGAAACCTACATGGCTGAGCGCTGGCTCTTGAAACTGAGACTGAAGGTGGGGTTCTCTTGAAGAGAGGAAGTCTTGGAGATAATTTTGGAGATGGGGAGAAGCAAGCAATGCTGAAGAGTGTATCCATTAGAAAATCTTCAGCTGCTCTGTTATAATGGTCGCCTTTCTTTTTCTTCTGTGGATTGGATATGGGAGGAAAAAAAAATCTATCTTTTTGTGCAAAGAATACAATTAATTGGTCCTTGTAATATCAGAAACTGTATATTTAATCACTATACTTTTAAATATCTTTGAAATTATATTTTACTTTTATTTCACTTATAAAACAAACAAAAAGTATTCATTAAAAAAATAAAAAATAAAAAAAGAGAAAAAAGGGAGTTTTAACACAGTTAAAGAGAAGGGCTTGCAAGTTACAACCTTAAAACCTAAACCCTCCTCTTTGCCATCGAACAGAACCACTTCTGCTCTGCTCAAAAACCCCTGAAACAAAGGAAGGACTGGAGCCAGAGAGAGAGAGAAAGAATTGGAGAAGATGAATATAGAAGAGGTACAGTCCACTGCCAAGAAACAGAGAATCGCTACCCACACTCATATCAGAGGCCTTGGCCTGGAGGTATGTCAACACTCTCCCGCTTTCTCTTTTAGGGTTTAGGGTTTTTTAAACTTTTTTTTCCTTCATTTTTACTGAGTATCTCTGTGTTGTTTTTTGTTATGTTTCTTTGCAGTCCAGTGGAAGAGCGATTGATATGGCTGCTGGTTTTGTGGGTCAGAAGGAGGCTAGAGAAGCAGCTGGTCTTGTAGTTGATATGATCAAGCAGAAGAAGATGGCCGGCCGTGCTCTTCTCTTAGCTGGGCCTCCTGGAACTGGGAAGACAGCTTTGGCTCTTGGGGTTTCCCAGGAACTTGGTACCAAGGTAGCACTC
The DNA here is from genome assembly GCA_963924115.1 of Dovyalis caffra. NCBI lineage: Eukaryota > Viridiplantae > Streptophyta > Magnoliopsida > Malpighiales > Salicaceae > Dovyalis > Dovyalis caffra. Next base: position 875,748 of record CAWUPB010000913.1, on the reverse strand, counting down.
ACAATTTTTGCACTCTCTGACTTTTCAAGTGTTTGGCCAATATCTTTTTTTTTTTAATTTTTAATAATGTTGTTTTATCACTGTCCGGTTTTAGGGATAGACCTATTGTTTTGGTTTAATAGTTGATGGTATTTTGTGTTCATAGGATTCGGGTTTTGCTTGTTTATTTGCAGGTTCCATTCTGTCCAATGGTTGGATCAGAAGTATACTCATCAGAAGTTAAGAAAACTGAGGTTTTGATGGAAAATTTTCGAAGGGCAATTGGTCTACGTGTCAAGGAAAATAAAGAGGTCTATGAGGGAGAGGCAAGTTATATTCTCAATATTTCTGTGTCAACAGATTATTATCTCACAATCCTTTGTACATCTTCAAATTGGTCCCAGTCTCCCAGATGCTGATATTTTGGTAGTGTTGTATCAGGTGACTGAACTTTCTCCAGAAGAAACAGAAAGTGTAACAGGTGGCTATGGTAAAAGCATTGGTGGTGTAATTATTGGGCTAAAAACTGTCAAAGGAACAAAGCAACTGAGATTGGAAGCCAGTATTTATGATGCCTTAATTAAGGAGAAGGTAGGCTCTTTTAATTCTTTGTTTTCAAATTCTTAATTGCGTACTCGCGTATTTCCAGCTTGTATGTGTTTCAGAACTCTTTGCTAACTGGTGCATAAGTCATCACTTATTGTTATTCTACAATACAAAGGGACTTGTACATTTTGATTACTTGTTTATTTTCTTGGGTCCTTGACCTGCTAGGATTTTTATATTTTTTTGCCCTGTAGTTTTACCTTAATCTTTTGTGCTCTTGAAATTTTCATACTTATAATAAGATTTGCAGGTAGCTGTGGGAGATGTTATATACATTGAAGCAAATAGTGGAGCAGTCAAAAGAGTGGGTAGAAGTGATGCTTTTGCGACAGAATTCGACCTTGAAGCGGAGGAGTATGTCCCCCTTCCTAAGGGGGAAGTTAGCAAAAAGAAGGAGATAGTTCAGGTACTGCCCTATTAGCATTAGGTCTGCTTTAACTTGTATCTTTATTATAACATTTGTCCAAGCTCGGTATTTTGCCATTAGGGCCTAAAAAGGTTATCTTGCTGATGTATTTTGGACAATGACATCTTATTTCTTTATAATCCATGCATAATTGTGCTGGTATATGTTTCAAGCTGATCCTTGATAGAATCTTCCAGCAAAGGGGGTGCTTTGTCTTTTAAACAGGACCAGCGTCATTCTTTGAAGCACATGTAATCAAAATGGTGAGGCTCGAGTGGCATATTTGTGTAATATTTGGAAAATGTGTCCCCAAAGGACCCTAGCTAACACTTTTAGATCTCCATTTTTAAGTAGCAGCTCAATGGCTGCAAGCTATCTAATTAAGAATCTAGGTATCCGATGCCCTTTAATTTGATTGAACTTGTCACCTTGTGAATCTTTTCCTTCCACATTTTAAGCAGTCACTTTATACTCACGGTGTGTCGCATACACCCTGGCCCTTTTTTTTCCCTTCTAATTTTCATATCGTCAGGATGTAACGCTGCATGATCTAGATGCTGCCAATGCAAGGCCTCAAGGTGGGCAAGATATATTGTCTTTAATGGGCCAAATGATGAAGCCCAGAAAAACAGAAATCACTGATAAGCTACGACAGGAAATAAATAAGGTACTGCTTCTGAATCCATGGTAGTATTTAGTACACATTTTTTTCTGGGGACAAAGGCATGAGTTAATCATTTGAAAAAAGATAAATTTAAATTAGTAGAAACTACTCATTAACTCATTTTTTTCACAAATTATCCTCAATCTGCAAATATTTGTGAATAGATCAAATGCTAATTTTGTAAAAATCTGAAGTCTTGAACACATCTGCTTATGTTTCTTCTGTTTTTCAATAACAAACAAATAAATGCTCTATTTTTGGGTTGCCGTAACCGCAATTTTATTACAGGTAGCATGTTTTATTGTCTCCTCAATTTTTCAAGCTGCTAAACTTTAACAATAATAGGTTATTCCAAGTGTGGCTGAAAATAAAATTGTTGATGACAGGTTGTTAATGGGTTTATCGACAAGGGTACTGCAGAGCTTGTCCCTGGAGTTCTATTCATTGATGAGGTCTGTTTTTCTCTTAGGCCATTTCCACAACTTATTCATGCCAATGTTTCTTTTCTTTTCTTTTTTTTCTCAAATCAAAATTCACAGGTACATATGCTGGATGTGGAGTGCTTTTCTTACTTGAATCGTGCTTTGGAGAGCTCGCTGTCGCCAATAGTGATCTTTGCTACAAATAGAGGAATATGTAACGTGAGGTACAAAGGATATTTTATGTGCTTACAAAGCTTTGCTGATCCTCATATTGGAAACTTTGGTAGCTAAAGTGCGTTCACATTTGAAATCATAATGTACATTTCTGTGTTAGGTGATAAATTCATTCAATTTTGTAGATTGTCCTAAATTTGAACCCACCCAGAAACCGATTGCCAGGTGAATTGAGTGATGGGGATTTATGGCTTGTTCTTAAAGTACTTTTGGTTGGTATCATTGCTTGGACAATATCTTTCATCTTTTAAGATTCAGTTAAATATGACTGATAGTGGCCATGACATTGTAATCTGGCTGCAGCAGATGGAGCAAGCCTTTTTGCTTGTCTAGGTATAGGAGGGAAGAGACTTTGAAATGTCTGTCAATATGTTCATATTTGGTGGTGTAGGGGAGCCAGAACTTTGATCCTTTTCTCTAGGTTGAGGAAGGAAAGACTTTGGATGGTTTGTTAGTTTATTATTTGATTATGTAGAAGGTCTAGAGTTTTGGAATGGTTTAATTTAAATTTTTTCATACTCAAAACTCCAAATAATTAGGAAATTAAGGAATGAAGGGCTGCTGTGTAGTTCGATAAATAATCTGAAGAGCAGAGCTACAGCAGGCTAGGATTGGTAGCTTGGGAATGGGTAGTTTCTTAGGAACTGCATTCAAGTGGCAGAAATTTTTATGGCAATGGTATGTGAAACTGCAGACTTAGCATTACACTACATTTTCCTTATAGTTACTTGCTAGGATTCATAAGCATCATGTCTTCACAGAATTGGATCTCACCACATTCAGATTTCAAAGTGCAAAGGCTGCAAGAATCTTCTTCAACTTCTTTTCCAAAATGAGAACTTGTCGTAAGATGCGTATAGACACCTCACAGGCTGCTGGGGTAGAGGAGTTTGAATTCTAAGGTCTATTACTTATCAAAGAGATTGTTTACTAAGTGTTTACTAAGTGGCTAGATGTTTCAAATTGAAACACCATGTGTGAGGCAAACTTGTAATGTGTGCAAAGAAGCTATTGCTTCTAAGTTTGTGACATCATCATATAGAGCCTGGTATAATGAAGTTTCAGATACATGCTTTGTTTCTACATCCAAAACCTTGGGGAATACGAATGGTGCTGTTATGCTCTCTTGGTCAAGTACCTTCCTCTCCCTGAGTTTTTTTTTTATATATATATTTTTTATGTTCTAATATTTTAGATTACTTTTTTTTTCTGTTATTTTTTTTTGTTTGGGTGTTTTGCTATTATCAATTCTTGTGTACATGGGTTGTGCCCCCTTCTAGAAAAAAGAAAGAAAAAAGGAAATGGATATGGAAAACATTTAAAAACTGCAAATCATATTCTCTTTTGAAAGTCAAATGTTCAAAAAAAAAAAAAATCTTTTGGCTTAGATATTTATTTCTTCTTTCTTGGATGTAGTCTAAAGACTATTGTTGTGGAGAGTATGCAACTAAATGCAATTTGTTGTATACTGAACAATCGATTCTAACCCTCTTCCACCGTTCCTTGCTTTTTAGAAACTGGATGCTCTTTCCGAAAAAATTCTATGATGATTTTCAGAACATTAAATGATGTGTTTATAGAATCTAGAATGATGTTTAGCCTCTTATTTTTCTCTCATTTTGGCAAAGATACTTTTTCCTTGTACTATCTTGAGGTTATAGAATTTTGTGACATTATAGGAGGAGCTTGAAGTGTGAAATGTATTGATAACTTCATTTCATTATGTTTTAGATGAATGTGACATAATTATGTTTCTAAGTGTCCTCTGCTTGAACTGGCCTATAGCTTTTGCCAACCTTCCACTTTGTAACATGCACTTGAATCTGAATTTCTGACATGGTCAAGTTGCTGTGCAGAGGGACAGATATGAATAGTCCTCATGGCATCCCTGTTGACTTGTTGGATCGGTTGGTGATTATCCGAACCCAAACTTATGGTCCTGCTGAGATGATACAGGTCAGTCCAAGTTTTATGTCATTTTGTTGTCAGTTGACTTTCGTTTAATTCCCAAGCGCTGATCTAATGGCTGCTGATGGACTTCTGCTGTCTGGTCAGATTTTAGCACTTCGTTCTCAGGTTGAGGAACTGCACATAGATGAAGAGAGTCTAGCCTACCTTGGGGAGATTGGACAACGCACATCCTTGAGGTCTTGATAAATTCATAAATATATGTCAGGTGCAAATAAGTCCTACTTACTTACTTAAGCAAGCTTTAACAAGAACATTTTTGGCTCCTCAGGCATGCAGTTCAGCTATTATCACCTGCTAGCATTGTCGCAAAAATGAATGGTCGAGAAGAGATATGCAAGGTAATGGTTGTATCAGTAAGTCACCTGTTGTTTGTGAATGAATGCACTTCAAGAGTGTTGTTCGCTATCAAATGCATGAATTTTTTTTTTTTTTTTTTGGCTGTCTCAACATATAGGCTGATCTTGAGGAAGTGTCTGCATTGTATTTGGATGCCAAGTCATCGGCCAAGCTACTTCAGGATCAGCAGGAGAAGTACATTTCCTGATTTTTCTTCATTTTCAGACCTTGTTATCTGAAGTAGCAATTTTTCGTTTGCGATCAACCTTCCATGTCGTGTGTCTGATAGGGTTCCTGCCCCTACGATTCAGCCATTGGTTCTGTGGGTTGAGAAAGCAGTTGTAAAGGAAAATGAACTGAACTCGTAACAGTTCCATGGATGGATTAACATGAACTTTCGAATGCAATTATTTATTTGCTCTTTGCCTTTTAATCCTGTGCATTTATGTAGTTATTCTTGCATCCTATCTCCGTTTCATGGTTGGTGGATACCAAAATCGTTTTGAGGTAGAATTTAGTTTCGTTTTGATTGGCATACAAGGTGGTAAAAAATATCATTATCAAAGAAGCAAACAAAAAAAAAGTCACATCTGAAAATTAGAATTAGGTTTGCCAGCTATGTTTGGGTTTTCAGGAGAGCCTAGGAAGTAGGGATGTTTTCATTTTGAGAGCTTTAGTATTTTATACTTCTCTAAAGAGATTATTTGTTATGTCACATTAATATTTTTTTTTTCATTTTTTTCTAAAATATTTTTTTATTAAAATTGTTAATTATCAAATGTAATCATAGGTTATGGGGGAAACAATATCAATTTAAGGAGAAAATCTATTCAAAATTAAAGTTGTAAATTAAAGAGAAAATTATTAAGTTAATTAACAATTATTAGGTTTAAAATAATTATGGAAAAATAACATATTAATGAAAATATTTTATTTTTAAAATTTTGGCATGTAGTAAAGTCTCAACAAGAATAAATATTTCTTATGTAATAAATTATTATTATTATTATTATTTGAAATTTTCATGTTAAAGGTATATATTAAGAATATTGATTTTGTTTTAGTGAAAAATGAAAGAAAGAATTGATTTTCTTTATTAATTAGGGGTATTTAAGGATCGATATTCTTTATCAATTAGGGGTATTTAGGAAAGTGTATTAATTAAAAGTCTAACTCCATAAGTATTTTGGAACAGATGTAAATAAAAATAATAATAATAATAATCTTTTGGGGACAGATTGAGTTTTTTTTTTTTTTTTTTCTCGTTCTCTAGCTGCTGCTCCCTTTTTGCTTTGCTCTCTTCTTGATTAAGCTCAAGAGACGTAAGTGTAATTGGGTGGTTTATAGTGTTTCATTTTACGATATAATCTTTTTCTTTTATTATTATTATTATCATAATAGAATCTTAATATCGTCTTTGTTTATCGAGATAAACAGTTTGGTCAAATCACTTTAAATTTATGCCTTTATTTTTCTCACAAGAATTTCGTAAGACTTACATAATTGAAGCAAATTAATATGCTTACACCACTAAGTTCATGACCTTTCACTATATATTGGGTACAAAATCAATATTATTAATATTTTTGTTTATTCTATAAATATATATTAATAGTGCAAAGGTCCGTATTAAATCCTTGAGGTGGGAGATGAAGCCTTCGAAGATTTTTTGACAACATGCTTTCTAAGACCTGTAATATGAATATCTTCGAAGTAGTGCTTTCAATTTATAGTCCTCAGATCAAATCCGAACATCTTCACTTCTTCGGTAGACATGCAATCCATTAATTTCTTGGTGTTTCCAATATCGTACCTAGTTTAGAACATCATCATGTAGGTCAAAAAGAAAGGATAAGTAAATCAAATTATAGGATAGAAGGAAGAACAATGTGCATGTATTTTGTGTCCTAAGATAGAACCGGAAGGGAGCATTAACCATTCGTGCTTATGCTTGATCGGTAATGCTTTTTTTGGAAACGAGTTTTGCACGTATCGAGAATATGTATATTTTGAATTTTTTTATTAAAATCTTTAGATTTTTTTTATTTAATTTAAAAGTTCTATTATTATGTTGTTGTTTAAAACTCTAATGTGCTACGTAAAAACATGTGACGAGTTTTAATCAATGATAGCTTGTCACATGTTATAATACGTCTAAATCGAGTGATTGAATTGGTGACATGACAAACTCGTCATTAGCTAGAGCTTCCCACGTGTGACAAGCTATCATTGGCTAGGGTCTAAAATAACAATAAAATAAAAATAGAACTCTTAAATTAAAAAAAAAATTAAATCTCAATTAAAAAAATTCAAATTATACGAGATCTCAATATGCATAAAACCTTTTCGGGCATCGAAGATCCAAATTCACATCTTACCTTCCTTTATAGAACAAAAATGGCTCGGATAGTTTAGCCAATTGCATAGATCGTTTCGGTCTTCTGTTGCATTCCATTTGAATATTGAGATGTAACGTAGGATCCAACTTTGCAGAACTATTTCATTTCTCATGTAACTGGAGAAACTATCCACGGAACCAAAAAGCTTCATAGGTGCGATGCCACTTTTCTTCTCCTTGGAGCCCAACAATGGTGCAGTAGTGAAATGATCATAAAAGAAGTTGAGGATCCTTTGAAGAGAAACCGGATTTTCAACTGATGATCCAATGTGATAAACATGTATTTCTGATTTTTCTGCAACCCCATGCTTTGCCATTGCAGCTATTGCAGCATTCACTACCATGTCCACAGGAACCTAGAACACAATCCATCTTAATTAGTAAAACATGTATTATAATTAAAGTAATTGAAGTAATTATTTCTTGCTTTTATGCAATCCAACAATACAATGCGAAATCCCATATAATTCACATACATCCCTCCCAATTGTCTACGAGGCTAAATGATTCAAACGTATCTTGAATTTTGAGTCAAGCTAAAATAAATCCCTAACTTCTAAAAATTTTAATTTGACTACCATAAATTATTATTATTATTATTATGGATTTTTAAGGTATCCTAGGTTTAAAAACTCAAACTAATCTCTCGCTATTCAGTCGGATGCATAAGGCGGACACAAGGATTCAAATACGAAATCACTTACTCGAATTATTAGAATTTTTTTTACTTAAGTCAATTCTCTTAGATAAAATAAATTACTTTTTAGTAAATAATAATTTTTTTTTAGATATCGACTACATATGAAGATCACGTGATAACTAGTCTTAAAACTTACATGTGTTGCACGAATTTAAATTTAAAAGCTAATGCATGAGTGGAGAAGTGATCCCTTAGCAGGATACATGTTACTTTTCAAAATTGCTACGTGATTTCCAAAATCATTGCTAGCTAGCTAGGTACAAGAAACTGCTACTTACAAAATCTACAATTGTAGAAGGGTTTCCAATTAATCCTAGGTAGACGACCTTGTCCATATGATAGAATTACTAGATCTGATATTTGCTTAATATACAAAACAAGAAATTAAACAAATTAAGAGAGAAAGAACTTGTGGAGTTAGACAATATATATATATATATATATATATACAAAACAATAATGCTTGGACGGATAATAACTAGTGAGAAGGTCTCTGATCTTTTGCTGTCTATTAGCAACATCTCCCCCATAGCCTTGGCCATTTCATAGGTGTTTCGCCAACCATAGATCTTTGCCCTTTTATCATTCGTTAAGATGATAAGCATTCTTAGTGATTAATTGTCATGATGCTTAATTATTTAAATTAAGAACACGAAGGAAAAATAGAAAGAAGCAATAAAAGAAAGATGAATACCTCTCCATTCCCAAATCTTTCATTTTTTGTGCTTGTGCTACTTTATCATTACGAAGAGATTCCACTACTCTGTCAGCCAACTTGATTTCATCATTGACATCCAAGGAAGAGACGAAGAATGCTGAGGGTTCAGATGTTATCTTCTCCTCTGCAATGCTTTTTGCCATGCAGAAAGGCTTTTCCAAAATTATTCCTTCTCTATCTCCAGTGACATACACTGCATGCATGTATAAATGATGATCATGTACCATTTTAAGTAGATTTAGTAACATGACTCGAAATGGGATGTAGTTACTTAGGTTTTCAATGTTTACTCACCAGTGGAGAAATGCAGAAAAAGCTTGAGCCTCTTGCATTTCTTTGCAAAGTCAAGTAGCCGGGTAGGTCCTTGTGTGTTTGTGTTAAGAATAACGTCATACCTGCATATATATGTTTATTAACAAAGGTTCCAATTTGATCAGAAAATCTATAGAATTAAAAGCCTTACAAGAAGTTTCCATAACATAACGTTTAAAATCACCAAGAGATTTGGTTTATTAGTAAGAAAATTATCTTGATTTGATTAAGATCAAAATTCAATTCTTATTATCTAGGAATAACTAGCTATAACAAGATTTGTGCTAGTTTGGCTTAAAGAGATAGTCTGCTAGTCGATCAAAAATAAATGTGTTCTTAGACTAATCTAGTTTGAAAAGATGGTGACTGAAAACCTCGCAAATACCTCACTCTCTATAACTAAAAAAAAAAAAAAGGGACGTTGAAAATTAGGGTTTGTTTGAGAGGTTTTGGGTATTTAAAAAAAGAAGACGGAGAGAAGAGGAAGCTAAAGAGAGAAAGATGGATGAATGGGGATTGAAGTAAGTGAGGGGTTAAATATCTTTATATTATACCAAAAATATGGTTACAGTACTTCTATCTAAATATAATTAATAACAATTTTTGTATTATAGATTGAATAATTTTTATTAGTTGACTAATGTCTCACTAATTAAGTGACAACACATGTCAATTTAAGGATAAAAATATAATTTTCTTCTAAAATCAATTTTTTTAAAAAAATATTTAATAATTATTGTAAAATCATTAAAATTTTCCTTAGATTTTTTAAATTATTTATTAATATTTATTATAAAATCATTAAATTTTGAAAAAAAATAATTTCTTTAGATTTTTTTAATTTGTCTTTATTAATAATTATTATTAAACCACTAAAAATTGAAAACAAATGCTAAAGAAAAATTTCAAAATAATCATAATTTTTAAAAAATTAACAAATTTATAATTATTATTATTAAAGAAATTTAAAAAAATCTAAAGAAATTGTCTTTTTCTAATTTTAATGATTTTATCCTAAATATTATTAATTATATGAACTTTAAAATAAAAAAATAAAAAACTAATTTTAAAAGAAAATTATATTTTTATTGTTAAGTTGACATGTGTTGCCACTTAATTGGTCAAACGTTAATCAACTAATAAAAATTTATCAATCTAACAAAAAAAAGTTACCGAAAGAGTTGTTTTGCCTCAATGTCCAATAGTTAAGATTTTTTATAAATTATATCCGAATAGAGAGATTATAATAATATTTTTTATATAGTACAAAAGCACGGAGTGCATTTAATCCAATAATTAAGAGTCATAGTATTGTTCATTTCAATTACTGTTTTTATGTTTTATATTATTTTATTCTTTAAAAAAATTAATTCATTGTTAAATCATTTTTTTAATACATATTGATTTATTATGTTGTGAGATCCAAAACACGCCAAACTATTCGAAGTTGTGGGTTTGGGTCGAATAGAACCAGGCCAAATCGGTTGGAAACCTATGTTGTGAGATTCACAATACCACATGTCAATCATTAAAACTGTTAAATTGGGTTTTTATTTTTTATTGCTCCTTCTTTATGTTTGTAATAAACAGTAAAAGTTAACATGTTGTTTTAGTCTTTATTCGATTCAAATAATTTATGTTTTAGAGCTCTACATAAAATTTTAATCTCATATTGCTCTTTTTTTATGTGTACAATAAGCTTAATATATAGAATAAAAAAAGGTGAAATATTCTTATTATTAACTGGATCTAAAATGATGTATTGATTCATCATTTTTCTAAAATAAAAATCAAACCAAAAAAATATTTTTTATATTTAATAGTGAGTTATTTTCCAAAAAAAAAAAATTGAAAATTTATTTATACATTACCATGAATGTGATTTTGTTTCATAAAAAATTTTCAAAATTATTTAAATGCATTATTTTTTACGACACTCGTTCATCTTATTTCAAGCGCACGACTCGTCGCCTGCAACATGTAACCGACGCCTCGTCCACCAGGCATATCACAATTACAAATCTGTCCGCCCTCATTGCCCTAACAACGAGATTTGCCGCTTCTTTCACCGCCGCCTGAAGCAGAGAGCAGGAGCAGTGCTCAACGTTTTTACTGCAGAAGCAAACCATGGCTTGCCTGAGCAGCCAAAAACTCTTGAAGGATAAGCAGACTCGCGACGCTAACTCCATTACTTCTCTCTCACTCACACACAGAGCTCTCTCGGATGTACGACATCGTTTCTTCTCTTCTCTTTCTAATTTTTTTCCTAATTTTCGTCTCTTATAATTCTTCTTTTTGGTAGATATCTTGCTTGAGGGAATTCCAGAACTTGGAAAAGCTGGACCTTGCCTTCAATAATCTCACCTCACTTCAGGTATGTTGAGAATCTCAAGCCAGTCCCCAAACTGTATAGGTGTGTCAATTAAGTCCTCGAAGAATTTTTTTGTCGTGTGTGTAATGGATGTTACTGAAAAAAATGTGCAAAATTAGGGATTGAGTTCGTGTGTGAAGTTGAAGTGGTTGTCAGTTGTGCAAAACAAATTGGAAAGCTTGAGAGGAATTGAAGCACTCTCTAACCTGACTGTAAGTTTTTTCTAATTTTTCTCCATTGATTGATTAATAATTGTTTTTGGAATTGGGTTTTCGCTTAATTTTTTGAGAAAATGTGAACCAGGTGTTAAATGCGGGAAAAAATAAGCTTAAATCAATTGATGAAGTTCGTTCCCTTGTCAGCTTACGTGCTCTGATTTTGAATGGTGAGCTTGAGAATTGGATGTTAGTTATGTTTTTTTTTCTTAATTGCGGGTGAAATTTTAATCTTTTGGTTTTTGTTGATTTTGCAGATAATGATATTGTTTCCATTTGCAAACTTGATCAAATGAAAGAGTTGAACACTGTTGGTAAGAAATTGTAGTTCCTGTGTTTTTCACTACCTAGGGTTTCTTTTTGTGCCTATGTGAGTGAAAATCAATTGGATATTTGTTAACGGAGGAAGAGGGAAAAAAAGAACCGAAAATGAGTTATCCTTGAAGAAGGGAAAATGCTGGGTTGTGATGCTGGTACGAGCTGATTTGGCTTCGGATCAAGGATTAATGAGGAATTTAATATGCATTCAGAGTTTGTGTAATCGACACTAATTTAGGTTGGAGTTTGACCCTATTCTTGCCCCTTAGGAATCCAAGATGAGGAAGCATGTAAAGTTTTAAAGTAAATTCCTTGGACAGTAAAAGAATGTGATTGATCAACTCATAGATATTTTCATACTCTTTCTCCCCCGAGTTTTAAAATGGTCTTACTGTTATGAGATATCCAGGATCCAACCCAGTTGTTTTCTGAGCCGTCAATCCTGTATCTTTTATGCTTTTAGTGTTTCTTAGGGTAGGTGAATGTTGGAAATGTGCTCTTTTTGACTGGCTGGAGCGTATTGCATTCTGCTCTCTGGCAATGTCAAATAAGTAAAATTTGTGGATTCTCAAGTAACACTGCCTTAATTTTGCTTGCCACTTCAAGTCTGTCAATGATGCCCTATGTAACATGCATGCCTTAATAGGTCCTAATGATTATTTTTCCACAATGATTATTGTATTTCTCGACCTTATTGATTCTGAAATAATTACAACATGAGGGTGGATTGTAAAATTTATTGTTTCGTGGGATTTGAGGAAAAGGGAAAGTTCAGCTGGTAAAAGTTGATATGCAAAATGCATTCATCATCTTATGGGGCAGGTATTGCAGAATCGATATACCTTTGAAAAGATACATAGCTGAAGGAGGGTGGGCTAGGGGACGGAGATGCATCTATGCAAAGCTATAGCCAATTAGGATGCACATGAAGGGCATGCCATCAATTGCAACTCATGTGAATGGTTTGGTGAGGGTTTAAAGTACCTGGAGCGAGCTATACTGAGAAGTTGATGGTGTGTTTTGAAACGCATTGTTATGCCATCAAAGCAAGACTGACTGAAGCACTGTTATACAAAATAAATATTGAGATGAATTACAGCTATGAATAGAGATTATAACGAAGGGTATAAATTCTTTAGTATGCTTTATGGTGTTCAAGGATGTGTGAACATAAAGCTGCTGTTTTGAAGCTTACCTTAGACATCATCATGGTTCAAGATTTTCAGGGGTCCATGTTTCTTTTTATTCCAGGAATTAAAAATTTTCCTTTTTTTAAAGTGATCTAGGCATTGATAATCTCTCTTTTTTGCAATATTTAATCCTTTGGCTTATTCTTTTATGTGGTGTAGATCAATAAATTGTTTTATGGAACATGTTGAGGGCCATGGGGTGTATGCTGGGACTCACAAAAACTCGAGATTTCTTTGGGATAACAATACTTCTCTTGGTCCTCCATTTTTACCTTTCTTTTTAACTTAACCTATTCTACTGTTAGAATATAAGTTGCTTACAAAACTCTTTGATGTCTATATGATGTATTCTCGGACTGATACAAGCAGTGGATTTCTAACTCCAACCTGTACTCATCCTTGTCCTTATTGACATGATATCTAGCTTGAGCATGATATATGAATACTTTATCATATAAATTGAATCTTAATCTAGAAAAAAAAAAAAAAGGTTTTATCATATATTCATCAGAAATGATTAGTTTCTTTGGCCTCTGAAATTTTGCTGTAGTTTTGTCTCGAAATCCAATTCGTGAAATTGGCGAATCTCTGGTCAAGGTGAAATCTATCACAAAGGTAAGTAGATCCTTTGGACATGATGTGTTTTGGTGTAATTTCTGTTAACTGCTGTCATATCTCTTAAACGTTTCTTGTTTGCAGCTTTCTCTCTCAAATTGCCAACTTCAAACCATTGACTCATCACTTAAATCTTGCATTGAGCTGAAAGAGCTCCGACTTGCTCATAATGATATCAAGGTAGGCGTTCTGTATTTCCATTTGTATTCCTGTCTGGGGATACTGAGGGTTGTAAATTATGTATGTTTCGTGCACCTCTTTTCTTTCTTTTTTTCTTTTTCCCATTTTTTGTATGAAGTTTGATTTTCCTCCTTAAATTGCTAGTTACTTCTCAATTTTTCAGACTCTTCCAACCGAATTGGCCTATAATAAGAAACTCCAGAATTTGGACTTGGGGAATAATGTGATCACAAGATGGTCAGATGTAAAGGTAATGGATATAGAGGAAGGCTTTGCTTTTCCTTTGTGCTTCAATTGTCTAATACTTTTGACCAAATATTGGCAAAATCTTAAATTGCAGGTGCTGAGTTCTTTAGTTGATCTGAAAAACCTAAATCTACAAGGAAACCCCATTGTTGAGAATGCTAAAACAACCAAGAAGGTGATACTGTCTTTCACGCTTCCATTGTTGATGTCTTTCCAGCTTTGCCCTGCCCTGCTCTGCTCACATGGCTATGATTTCACTGCAGGTCCAGAAATTTTTGCCAAATTTGCATATATTCAATGCCAGACCTGTAGATAAAAGCACCAAGAAGGGAAGCAGCGGTAGACCAGATGATTCTTCGCTTATCCCCACCAATGAGCTGGACGATCTTAAGGAAAAGGAAAAGGATTGCACAAGGGAAACGAAGTCTTCAAAACATGTGATGGATCAAAGAAGTGGACATTTTGATAATGCTGATGATGAAGTGGAGAAGGATTTGAAGCAGAGAAGGAAGAAAACAAAGGGCGAAGTCTCGAAGAAGGAAGAAGCTTCAACCGATGAAAAGGATGATAATGTGGTCGAAAAGAAATTAAAGAGGAAAAAAACAAATGAGAAAGAAGACCCTTCTAATGACCTTGAAATGGAGGATTTGAGAAGAAAAGGGAAAAAATCTCTTGAGAAGCTATCAGAAGACGATGTTCATGACGATGATAGAAATAAAGTAAAAAGGAAACTGAAGAGTAAAAAATCAAGGGAAGAACTAAATGAACTCGATATTATTGATAATGGGGAAGTATCATTTGCAGACCTTTTTTCCGTTGATGCTGCAGAAAATCCAAAACATGGTAGTGAAAGTAAAACACTTGCCAAAACTGGCATAAATGCACCGAGTGGCTTGTTAACCGTCTCTGCAAAGAAAAAGAAAAGTAAAAACCAGGGTTTGGTTTCTACAATCCCGTTGTCCCCTGCAGTTGAAGTTGGAATGGGTGGGACATCAACATGGGGTGACGAGTAGTTACTAAGAATGCTTTGCTTTGGGTTTCTGTGTTCATTCTCAAGTTGAGCCAGTCCTCTGATTGATATCAACATCTCGTGCTTCAACACTTGGTGCTTTTTTATTTGAGATGGCTTGGGTGAGTTTTCTAGGAACTTTGCGACTTCCAATTGTGTCTGTTGATCGTAATCTTAATGACCTGGTGGTTTAATATTATGGTGATTTTGGATTATAACAGTTGCTCTCTTTTGGCTTTTTTCACACCGTCAAAAACCTTTTCGAAATTGACTAGCTACTAGAAATCACTAAATCCGATTGGATTTTGGACAATTGTATGCTGAATTGTGACATTTGACGATTGCAACCTGCCATGTATGTGTCGGTGATGTGTGATGATTTGTGTTCTGCTTAACGCTAAACATGTATATATTCCTGAATGAATTCACTGGAGATCACAGATTAGTAGACATGACCAAGTTTCTCTCCACTGATTCTCAGTCCTCGTGCTATTTCTGCTTTTTTTGTTCCTAAAATTGTTGGTTCCAGTCTTGTTTCTTGGGGCATGGATGCTTTTGGCTTTTCAGATTCTTGGCTGCGGTTGAATGGGTAGTCCTTTTTCTATAATTTTTTGTCAAAGTTTTCCTATCGATATGGTATTAACTTGCAATCCGCATCTCAGAGGTCAGAAGTAGAGACTGGAGATTGCCATTCAACCAGAAATTTGACAGACTTGTCGGCTGTGTTCATTTCTTTATTCTCACTTCAAATATGGCAGCACGTCCGTTCATGGCTCCAGTCAGTTGGGGATTGAAAAATGTGTATTTATTAATTATCTTTCATTTTCACATCATAGATTAGTTGCGGATATGTCAGGATCGCAACCATTTTGGAATTAAAATATCCACTACTTGGTCAAACAACACTCATTATTCCTGGTGGAGATGGTGACTAAGAATCTCATGTATTCTTAGTAGTTTTGGCATTTATTTATTTCACTAGTTTTTGGAAAAAAAATTAATGTCAAAAGTAACTGCCGTGATTGAATATTCAGCTGAATTTAGTAAACTTAGAGATTGATTGACCAAGTTTTTAGATATGGAGTTTGTTATTGAATTTGCATTTAAGGACTAGTTTATAAAGAAATAATTGCATTTAGCTTATACAACTCCCATAAATTATGCTTTTACGTTGAGAATGGATAACTCTCAAAGGTTTAGTTTGATAATTAATAAGATGTGTTTTAATTCTTGATTTCTTGGGTTTGAATCTTGAAGTCTTCATTTCGATATGAGGAAAACTGATTTAATCACGATTAATGAATAATCTCGATGTGAAGACGTACTGATTTAATCTCGATTAATGAATAATTTCGATGTGAAGATACATTAGAAGTTATTTGAAAAACATATTTAATCTCGGTTAATGGAGAACTTAATTAGAGAATATTCCTTAACAAAAACTTTCTAGCTTATTTTAAAATAGGGGTGTAGTTAACTTGATTTGAGCATCTCCAATACTCTTTTTATATTAAGATTTTTCTTTATAATAAAGAGGTTTGATCTAAATTTCATGTCTAATGCTCTTTTTATTACAATCTCTATCTTTAAAATTGATATAGAAGGTGTCTTTGACTCTCCAATACTAGAGAGTCTAAATGACTCTTTATCTTATATTTCATTAATAAAAATTATTATTTCTTATGTCACTCGATGTCTTCACCAATAATTTTTTTTGGTTTTATAGATTTTGTCAAAATAAAGAGTTAAGTAAAGAGTAGCATTAGAGAGGATATTGATCTTCAAAATATATAATTAATGATGTTCTCTATTTATATTAAAAATACTAATTAAAAATAAAGAGTAGCATTTAAGATGCTATTAGCGACTGTAAAGAAAGTGCCAAGGGCTAAGAATTTTCAGTCAACTTGAATAATTTCTCCAAATTAGGCACAGAACAATCCAATATAGCCAATCTACTCCTCTTTTTCTACATATGTCTACATAGGGGAGCTAGAGGAAGAGAAAGGTTCTAAAAGAAAGTCATTAGATTCCTCGTTATCCATTGTAAGAAGACTGTGTATCTTACTTTAATAAAAATATACACCTTTTAATGGGCGACTTTGAATTCCTGTGAAGCAAAGTCATGATTTGATTCCTTGTCATTTCCATTAAAGAAACAAATGTTCTTCCAAGATTTTACAATGCTTTGATCATGCAGGTTACTCCAATGTTACTGTCAATTATGGATATTTACTAGACATTAATTCTTTTGATTTTTTTAATGGGGAAAGTGTTAGATACCTTTCGTGTAGAATTTTTACAAAGGATGAGCTAAACTGATTTTATCTAATAATTCATGAGTAAATTAAAAATTAATTTCTCTAATTTTGAAAAATGAATAAAATAGTTCTTTTCTTTCTCTATTTCTTAAAAAAAAAAATCAAAATATGAAAAAAAAAAAAAAAAAGATGGTTAAGTTACAAATAGATTTAAAAATATAAGGGCTGATTAATTATTTTTTAAAACAATAGTGACTATTTATTTAACTTTTAAGACTATAGGGACTAATATGTAATTCAACTCAAACGGAAGGGTTGGAAAAGTATGAACCCCGTGTGTGGAAAATGAGGCGATAAAAGACACGGAAGTCTGACTTTGCCTCATGAAAAGCAAGGCAAAGGTCTTGTCATCGTGTTTATCTTTATCTTCACACTTCAACACAGAAGTTAGTTATTGCTTGGATATTTTCAGCTCTACAAGGAATGTGTGCCCAAGATATTTCCACTGCTGGGACTTTTTAGGAAGCAACACTTCTTGAATGATTCATACCAAGTCATTAATATTATAAAACAAAACAAAACTATATAGAAAATCAGACCGAGGTTTTCCTCGCATTTAGATTTTGTATTATCCAAATTTTTTTATTGAGATATTTTATTTTATTTTTTTTACTTGATTGAGTTTTTCTATTTTTAGAGTTTCTTTTTACTTCATATCATTCGTTATAGCATCATCGATTAATAATCTAACACGTTATCTTTATTTTTTAAGATTTTTTACTTCAAAATGTCATGTGTTAATTATCGACCGATAACATTATAACATAAGGTCTAAAATAAAATAAAATAACTAAAAAAATAGAAATTTTCATTCAAACTAAAAAAAACTAGCCTCTCAATTAAAAAATTTCGAAGAGCAGAAGATCTAGATGTGGGTAAGACTTATTATAATAAGATTTAGTTGCTCAATTTTTCTTTTTATAATAGGATAATTCTTTAACATGTGTTTATATTTTTAAATGAGTTAATTTTATTATTAAATATACTCTGAGTTTCTTATCTATATATCTTTGACAAGATTTTCAAGTGATTTTATTGTATCAATTATTCAAAACGGTGCTTGATTATAATTGGGGTTAATTGCTCAATATCTTTATATAATATAGTAATTCTTTAATATGTCTTTATATTTCTAATTGAGTCAATTTTATCATTCGAATGTATTTTAAGTTTTTAAGCTATTTTTTGGCAAAAATTTTGGGTCGAATCAACAAAATTATCGATGCAAAATTAGTTACGTAATTTACACATGACTATTATTTATTTCCAAAATACTTTTGCAAGCTAGACAAATAGAAATTTTTTATGTACAAATTATGTGACTAATTTTGATGGTTTGACCTAAAAATTTTGTCAAAAGAATAAATTTAAAACTTAACGTATATTAAAAAATAAATTTAGCCCAATTAAAAACATAAGTGTAAATTAAAGAATTATATCATTATATAAATACAGATAGAATAATTCACTCTTATAATAACATATAGTTAGAAGAGAAAGATTGCGAGAGCTAATTAAGTATTCAATGATTATTATTATTGTTATTATTAAAAACAAGTAATTAACACATATACAACAAAAAAATAATAAACATCAATGAAAAAGGATATTGATTAATTTTTTAATTTTGCATTTTTTTATCCATATATCATGTATTACAATAATTAATCTAGTCATACAACATCTTCAATAATATTATCAGTCCTAATAAATTATATATATATTCATCCTCTATTCCCATGTTTTGGTCATGCTGTGACATGAATAAAAATAAATACCTGCATAAGTCATAGCTTCGTATATTGATTAAGGCACTGACGGCTTAGATTTTTTTCAAATTCTTTCATGCAAAGGCAATTATTAAGCATGCCATGACTGACTTTCTGTGGATAATTCATGGGAAACTCGGTCTCTTTCTTTTTTTTTTTTTTTTTTTTTTTTTTTTTTTTTAAATCAGCAACAAACGAGAAAGGGAAATGTGTGAAAAATCAACTTGTGCAATTGGGGATGATGTTGAATTAATAGTTCAGTCCAGTCAACTTGCAGCTATTTAGCAATGGAATTGAGTCAAAATATATCCCCACTTCATATTGTAGTTCAAAGAATCAAGGGATAGAGGACTTGGTGGATGTTGAATAGTCATACTTGGCTAATTGATGGTGAGATCATCCCCACCTCGAATTGAGCTTTTTTTTAAAAAATAATAATAATGAATTCGTCGAGATAACTTTAATTACATATAAATTAAGTTCTTTAGTTTCGAAAAACGAATTAATTAATAATTTTTGTTTTAAAAAATCATTATTTAATTTTTATATTTTAAAATTTCTTGTAGCTTGATTATTTTTATTTTTTTCAATTTATTTTGATTTTTTTAAAGAAGCAAAAATAAATAATAAATAATAAATAATAAGGAAGAATTTATGAAAAAAATGACATTTTATAAAGTAAAATTAAATGAAACTAAATCCTGTCAATAGTAATTAAAATATTAAATAATTAATTTTTTAAATAAAAAAATAATTAATTCGTCTCTCTCGAATGTAAAGAAACTAAGTTGCAATCTACTCTTTTAACATTTATCCCCTCTGAGAATCTTTTCGTATGCAGGAGGATGAGGATGTTATAGATAATTTCTTTCTCTTTTTTTTCCTTTCTTTTGTTTTCGTTTGAGGATATTTTCGTGTTCCAATTTTATTAATATTTTTTTAAAGGTTAGTATACACATATTCTGATTATCCTACATTCAAAGATACCATAAAGTTCTGTTGGATTTATCGCAATTCCAATAGATTCAGAACTTAATGCAGGTGGTGGTCCAACAAATGTATTTCTGGATATGTACGTAATTTTTTTAATTTTTTTATTATCAAGTATATGCATGATCAATTTAGCTCATCTACGTGATCCTTTTATTTACTAAAAAAATCAAATCAAAATCAAATCAAATCAAATCGTGTTCCTTAATAATCCAGCATGCAATTGATGCTTGACGTATTCACAAACTTACATTACATCAAACATCATGGATCAAGTAATTAATTAGTTTAATAAAAAGAAAATGAAATCTAACCAAGTTCTTGTAGCTTGTTGCCTGCTTTCCCCGGCATATCGATCCCATCTAGCTTAATTTGTAGGCTAAAATCAAGAATGCTATGTTGCCTACGCATGGTTAACAAATAAATTAAAATTTAATTTCTTCATTGATAAATACGGATAAGGTTTGATAATTGATTATTAAATTTGAATTTAATGGGTTATTATTATTATTATTTCACATCCATTTAACGGACATGGATAGAGTATTTTTGAGTATTCATCCATAAATAAATATATTATTTATTTTCAACAATATGAAAGAAGCTACATACCTTTTCTTCCAAAACATATAATCGAAAAATTTTATAATACTTAAAAAATAATTAGTCTAACTTATTCTACAAAGAACAATAGACACAAAAAAATAAATAAATAATTGAGCCAACATGTAAATTTTTTTATTATTTTTGATGGATTAGGATGTGATTTTTTTATATGTTTATTTTTCTTTTCGAAGTAAGCTCACAAAATAACAACTCGTATATATATTTTAGCTATTTTTGAATATTATAAAATTTCTCACGTTTACCGAATTGAATGAGAGGACGAAGAGTCACTAATTAAGTGATTTTTAAAAAATTAAAATAACCACAACTAAATTATTTTGTGACAAAAACCATTAATTTCTCGTCCAAATATTGAAAAAATAATTAAACTATATTCAACTCACCTACTTATTGTCCGAGTAAATTATAACTTGGCCCTTCTTATTTTTCAAAATGAATTAAATAATTCTTTTTGTTTAAAAAATTAATTATTTGATGAATTAAGTAGTGTTAACCATATTCAATTAAATTTTTTTTTTGTGATATTATATTCGTTTGGCCAGAAATTAATATTATATTCGTTATTCTTGTCATCTAGCTATTTATTACTCATCCTTTTGATAATAATATTTATAATTTAATTTCTTTGTTTTTTTTTATAATATTTATTACTTATGATTACAATTGGAAGGGAATTGACAACGACAGATCTAACCCGGATTAAAATGCCTGCATATCAATCTAAAGGTCCATAGAGAGAGACACACACAAAATCCATCCACACATAAATATTTTTAAAAATATGTATAGAATTCGATATATTAAAACAATTTTGGACTCGTTCTACATGCCATGATCATCTAAATAGTAAGGCCATTTCAAAGAACTGTGCTATCCTATTCCAACTTTTTCAAAGTCTTCGTAGCACAACTTAATTAGACCGCAACCGATCGATCTTGATCCTTGTTATTTTAAATTCTTGTCTAATATGTGAGGTTTATTTTGATTTGGTATTATTTTTGTGGCCTATAACAAAATAATATTATTATCAATTAAACTGCATTCCTAAAAAAAAATGACAATATGAACTCAATAAAAAATTAACTCCAACCTAACTCAGTAAAAATCAAATCCACTACTAATAAGTTACACATTAATTGATTTCGAATTTAATGGTTAAACTCTGCTATGGTAAAAATGCTAAAAAAGAGGTTTTACAAAAAAATAAAAATAAAAAAATAGCTCGATGTCAAGATAATAAAACACTTAATACCTCTTATTCTTTTTATTTTTTCAATATGAAATCTATTACCGATGAGGAATAAGCTGTTTTCTTGCATTTTTCATTAATTGCTACCTCTATTAGACATAGTATTAGTATTAATAACAATCTCTCTTGCTTAATTGCCTACATCTTTAAGAGTATATATATATATATATATATATATATATATATATAGAGGACCAAAGACCAAGAAATTAAATGTGATATAAAGTCCTGTCCAAATTATGAAGAAAAGGCCCCAACTTGCAGTCAATCTTTCTTTTTTCTTTTTTTCTTTTTTTTTTTTTTTTTTGGGGGAAAAAATCAACTTGCATGCATGCGTCATTCAATTTGGCATATTGAACTGTAATCATATTAGGCAAGCTCATGTTAATTCTTCTCTAACAAGACAAAATTATTTGATTAAAAAAAAGCAAAAACAAATTATTCGTTTTAATTCTCTTATGACAAAACACATGCTAGTTAGCATCATATATAGACGAAACTCGAAGCAAAACATTTTTAGTTCCATATGAAAAGCTAATGAGTGTCTTTTGGTATCCATTAATGTAATTATTAACTTTATTTATTATTAGACTATGTTTTTTTTCAGAGACTAAATCAGTGATAAAAACACTTTTAATTTTTGATCAATTACTAGACTTAAAACCCAACCTAAGTTTAGTAGCATTACGGGATAATTATAATTAATTATTCATGGATAATAGCTTAATAGCAATTGAACTCCAGTCTCGATCAAATTAAAATAATTCTTTTATAATTAGATCATATTTTTTTATGCTAAATCAACCATATTTATTAAATTAAATAATCTAATAAATGCTAATTTATATGATAATGTTTTTTTTAGGTGTCTACTTTACAACAAATTGATTGTTTATTTATGTTCTATATTATAACCAATTCAATTGGGAAAAAAAAAAAAAAACCTCTTCTTCTACTCAATATATTATGTCATATTATTAATAGAAATTATTACATATATCCAGGGTTTTATTTTCTCTTCTCGTATAAACATGAGGTTTATCATGAACATTATATATCATGCAAAAGTATCCACTTAATATACAAACTGTAGGAGGAAAAAGTCCAAAATTATTGATGTTTTCATATTTATATGTAGTAGAATAATTTAATTGCTTGGAGCTAACCATTGTCATGTAAGTCTATGGATCGAAAAGATCAACTTGTCTTGCCTTCCTTTTTTTTTTTTTTTCCCCAGGGAAGTAAATCCGACAAGTACTAAGCAACTCGTGAATTTAGACATTAAATTGACATTATCGGAGTTGTTAAAGTGAGTTATCAAACGTTTTAAGATATCCTTTTCTTCCCATGCTTACGCAAATTAAGTAAACTTCATCAGAAGCATTGTAAGCACCAAGCAACACAAGTGTGTATGCCTCATTGATTAAAAACAATCAAATCAATGTCTATATTGTTCAAAATCTTGCAGTCTAGCTAGTACATTACCATTCAATGATATTTCATGTTTGTTTTCCCACAACTATAAATAGTTATGGTTGATACTTGTCAAAAGATAACATTTACAATTGAAAACCTTTTTAATTTAAAATTTATGCATAACCATCATTATTTTATGTTAAGTTATTTAATTATAATTAGAAAAAAATAAAAGTGGTGATATTCAAATCGCAACTGTGTGATTATTAAAATTTTTATTTCATGTTAATGAATTATTTCAATCCAAAAATTTAAAATATTAGGTGAAATATTAAGAATAATTTGATATTACTATCTAAAAAACCTTAAAGATGGATATGGGGGATCAAATTGTAAATTTTTATATTTCTATTAACTGACTGTATGTTTTATTTGAAGATGGGAAAGTGATTTGCAGTCAACCCTACTTTTTTGTCTCTCCTAGTGTCCAATGAGGAATGCAAGATAGAAGTGCATGGGATCCTCGTTATAAATGTTTTAGGGAAGCACTAGCTAGCACTCATAAATAGTTTAATTTTATAGTCAAAATTTGATATATATATATATATATATATATATATATATATATATATTGCTCTTAAAACTAAATAGTGAATAATACGTACTAAGCATGATGATATCAATTTTGTTTCTTTTCTCAAGAAGATGAGAACAGAAGAGAGTAAGGATAGATCAAATAGAAAACAACTTGGATTCGAGTCATATCCTCATCAGTTTCTTTTTAAAAAAAAACTCAATTTCCTCTTCCTAACAATAATTTATTGTTTTTTTTCGTAAATTAAATAAAAAATAATAGGATTTTTCAAACCAGTTTTTATATATATATAATAGTTTTGTCCTAATTAAATCTTAAATTGATAATTCATGCTGCGGATTATTATATTTAGGATAATTTTTTTCTCACGGTGTATTTTATTATTATGTTAGAAGAAAAACCGTTACGGGGCTTTCACAGTAAAAAAAGAAAAAGAAAAAAGAATTGCATTAGGAAGTCGAGCAGAACATTCGTAGAATAAAAAATATAAATATAAAAATCCATTTTTGACTCTTCCAACCATACACATTCACTATAAAATCCCCCCCATATCTCTGTCTCAGGTCAAGCCTCCACTTGTGAAATTTCCCAACTTGAAAAACACCAAAAGAAAACATCATTGTAAGCATCAATGGTTGCTCTCTCGACTCCACCACCACCATCAACAACCACTCAAGATGGAACCATCTCTACTCTCCACCCTGAAATCCTCCAAACTCACATCCTCACCCTCCTAGATGGCCCAACTCTGGCAGCTACAGCCTGTGCATCATCAGAATTATATGCTCTCTCTACAGAAGATAAACTCTGGCGAAAAATTTGTTCTTCCACTTGGCCATCCATTAATGATCCAAATGTTAGTAGCATCATCTCCACCTTCCCTTCCGGCCACAGGTCGTTTTTCTCTGACTCATACCCTCTCCTCCACCACGACCGCCACAGTTCTTCATTTCCGACAACAAGCACTGAATGTTTTGTCTCGGCAGTTGATATTTACTACAAAAATGTTCCAATTTTCTCAAAAGTTGTAAAGACTGAGACTTTGACAGATTGGTTCAAGTGCTCTCCCTTCAGGGTCGACTTACTTGAGCCCAAAGAGTTTGTTCAGACATTGATACAATACGAACCAACTGAAAAGGACTTGTCTGTGAAGCAACTTGAAGAGAACATAACGTTAAGTTGGATTTTGATTGATCCCAAGAGGAAAAGGTCCATGAATTTGTCGAGCGAGAGGCCAGTGTCAGTGCAGAGGCACTGGCTAACTGGGGAGGTGGTGGTCAAGTTTGCCTCCGTGGTGGCCGGAGACGGAGGGGAGAAGGAGTTTGTGGAGTGTGGGGTGGTGGTTTGCTGTGGGGAGAAGGAAGGAGGGGAGATGGAGGTGAGGGAGGTAAGTATGGGAATGGAGGATATGGAAGGGAGGAATTTGACTGGGAAGGATAGTTTGGTAATTTTGCAAGACGCTATGGCCATGGGGGAGAGGAGGAAAGGGAAAGATGGGAAAGAAGGGAAAGCAAGGCATGAGGAATTTTTGGAGAGGAAGAAGGAGAGGAAAGAAAAGATGCATAAGTTGGAAAAGGCTTTGGACATGGCTTGCATTGTTACTGGGATTACTGTTTTCGTGTCCTTTTGGACATTCATTTTGTTTAGGTAAAAAGAGGTAAAAAAAGAAAGAGGAAAGGTAAAGTTTATGCATATTGATGGTAATTAATGTTTATAACACAAAAAATTAGTGATGTAAAAGAAAATTAGGGAATGTTGACTATTTATTACTGTTTATTAATTCATTATTATATAAAAGAAAGAAAGAAAAAAGCAATGGTCAAATTGGATTGGTTCAAAACTTCTTCAAGTCAATGAATATGCAATTGTTTGATTGCAATTTGGTAAATCTCCATTCCGTTGCCTTTATCTTGTAGTCAATTTCGTAGTTCTTATAGTGGCGGTCAATTCATGCAGCATGACATTGTTGAAAAAATAGAAAACACTAATGGGATATGTTTGGCAATAAACTATTTTATTTTGTTACCATAGAAACTTAGTTTGCGAAAAAGGTAATCTGATGGGGTTATGATTAATCAATTATAGCATTTCTAGGTTAGTTAATTTGATGAGGTTTGTTTTCTTTCCTAATTTATTGAGTTCAGATCTTGAATGTTGATTTAGAAGACAAATTTATTCATATCAAATCGATGTAAATGATATATTTTTACAAGAAATTATAAAATGATTATGCAGTAATTAATAATGCTTATTCATCATCGAATCTATTTTAAAGAAAAAGACACACAAAAAATAAGGAGATAATGACATAAAACCTCACCAAAAGTGATACAAATATTTTCTTTTATGCTTATTTTTTTTAATTCATACTTTTTCTCTTCTTTTTTTCTATTTTTTTCCTATAAAGTAAGTATTACTCCCCCCCCTAAATGATAGTTCTTTTAGCTTTTTAAATAGTTTAAGAAACTTATTAATTATAATGTTATATCAATATTTTTATAATAATATATATTTTAAAAAATATGATACTCTGTTTAAGAAAAAAATCTTGAAATAGATATAAATTTTTTAATAATTTAATCTTACATTTTATGAAAGCTTGAACTGGAAAAGTAGTTTGAGACATATATAAATAAAAATGAGAAAATCTACTCAATTTAATCGTTCATTATAAAATAGAGAAATTTTAGAAAAAAATACAGCATTAAAATCTTAGATTAAACAATTATTTTATAACAGATATGAATAGAAAATAGTACAATCTGTTCCATCTATTTGGAACGGAGGGAGTATTAATTACTCATGAAATAAGATAAAAATATCTCCATCCTTACTATCCTTTAAAAATTTACTTTCAAAAACTATGGAAACTGATTCGAGAGGGTCAATTACCGTAGTAAAAAAAAGAAAAAACAAAGGCCGCTAACAATGTTCTAGTATTTATATATGATCATTCACAGCCAATAAATGGCAGAAGAAAGGACATTGGGTTGCTAACAAGAAGCCGGTCAGTATATTACAGCAGTTAGTTCAAGACTTATGAGCTGCTGTGCCGGCATTTCTTCCTTCAAAAATTTTTATGCCATTTTTGCCTTCCTGGCCAGCTCTTTTGGAGGCTCTATGTTTTTCTTTCTCCGCTGCCTTTCAATGGTTCAGTTGCCAGCTAAACATGAAGATGTTCCTCACACTTTTATTTCAGTCTGAATTATGTATTAATAAAGAAAGTTAATGTTTATCAAATCAAGGTATACACACCTTTGTACGTGTGTTTAATCTATTTGATAAATGAGTATATTTCTCAAACTAAATTTTAGAGAAAATCGTAAAAAAAAAAAAAAAAAAATTGTTTGTGAATGCATGATATGAATAATATGATTAAATTTTAATTAGAAAGAAATTTAGTTTCAATGTGTGGAAGTTGATCTTAGAATAAAAAACAAAAAAAAGGTACCAATCATGTGAGATTGATAATGTTAATAAATCAAAAATCAATCCGTTCAAACCTCCCCTAAATTAAATAATTTGAGAATTAGTGCCTCAATTTTGGATTGGATCTTCTTTCAATTATGTTTCATTTAAAATTTTATCATTTTGTTAGGTTTTTATCAATTCTAATGTGTGAGTGCAATTCATTAATATGTTAGAATATGTCAAAATTTATAAATATTTTACCTTTTCCTTTTAAACTTATTTCTTCTCTCCTAAATGTTAAGAAGTGCAACTAGTTAATATTTTAGAAGAAAAGAAATAAGTTTTAAAGGTAAAAACAAAGCATCCATAGATTTTTTATTTTTATTTTTTTATCTTTCAAAGTATCTTAAGCCCAAAGAGCTAGACTAATCCCTCGTTATTACGTTAAGCGAACAAGACGAGAAAAACTATCCATAAAGTTTTTTGCAAATATAAAAATTCAAACCCGACACTATTTATTTAAGTGACTAAAATCTTTTTCACTTAAATCAATCCTTTTGGATAAGTTGTTAGAAAAGTTAAAAATCAACCAGGTGTACTTTCATCGTCAAAATTAATGAAAACCAAATAATAATAAAAAACTCAGTTTTAAATGAAAGATATTTAAAAATAAATTTAATCCAAAATTAAAAATAAAAAACTAATTTCAAATGATTTAAAATTCAGGAAAGATGGGTACCATTTAGCCTAAATAAAATTTATCCTTTTCTTTCTCTTGTGAAAATAATTGGGCCCCATCGTGACCCAAACTTTTCAGAACAGGGTCTAGAGTGGAACTAATCTATTGCCCAATCTCAATCTGGGCCAAGTTCATAACATAAAGAGCAGCCCATCCTCACCATTCCACAAGTTGAGACCTTGAGGATAGCGTTTTCTTCAGAATCAAAATCAAGCCAACCCCAACCCCACTTTATCCATGCAAATCCTATGTGGCATAACACCATTGATCCATAGCACATCCATGCAATCTTTCTCTTCCACAAAAATCCTCTTCTCGTCCAAAACAAAATCCTCTAAGCCCGTCGATCATCACCACCGCCACCATTGTTCATTTTTGGTACAGCAAATCTTTCCATAGCAACTAAACTACTAAGCAAATATGGCAGCAACATTTGCTAGCTCATCAGCTGTTATAGGATTGGGCAGTAGCTCACTTTCATCCCCTTCTCGCATCTCTTCACCCAAGAAAATCTGCCTTAGCTCAGGTACTTCATAAATCAAAGTACAATAATTTACTTCAGTTTTCTAGTAGCTGAAAAGATGAGATTAATATTAATATTTTTATTCTAATCATATATGTGTTAACAAGGCTTGGTACATTATATTATGGGATACAACACAATAATTTTTCGTAATTTTTTTTCAAAGAATCATGTATGTTGTTCATGTAGTTGAGGCATGAATTTTTGGTTCAAGTGAAATTAAAATTATTTAACTGTATATAAGTTAACCGTTTGATCTGTTTTTATATAATAAGTTAATTTTTTAATCTGTTTTTGTATTTTTAATTGAATTAATTTTATCTTAAATATATTTTTTAAGTGTCTAATCTATCTATCTATTAAGTTTTTTTTTGTTAAATTATCAGAATTAGTCACACAATTTACACACAAAACCCTTCTATTTGACTGACTTATAAAGGTATTTTAAAAATAAAAATTAATTATGTGTAAATTACGTGAATAATTAAGATGATTTGACATGAAAATCTCCATAAGCAACTCAATTGAGGAAAGAAGAACATATTAGAGAACTACTTTATTATATAATAGTAGATTCAGCTATTAACCCATTATAAATAGTGTATTTTAGCTTATGTTTTGGTTGAATGTCAGGATTTGTGAAATCTCCAATTACAGCTAGAAACCCACTTAGGCTAGCAGGCACCAATGGAGGAAAGTTCATGTGGTAAGGTGTTGAATGTCATAATTATTCATGTTTGATCTGATTTGAGATGATCATGCAATTATTTTTGTAATGATGAATTAATTGTCATCAATGTTTGGTTAATTTCTTTTTCCTATGGCAGCTTTGAGAGGGATTGGCTGCGCACAGACCTGAATGTGATAGGGTTTGGATTGATAGGGTGGTTAGTACCGTCAAGCATACCGGCAATTGGTGGCAAGAGCTTGACTGGTCTCTTCTTTGAGAGCATCGGTACTGAGCTCGCCCACTTCCCTACCCCTCCTGCTCTCACTTCTCAGTTTTGGTAGGTTCATCGAGCCCCATTAAGATATAGAATTTTAATTGATTTTTTGAGAAGATTATATTTTAATTATTATAGAGAACTTGGGAATTAGGAGTACTAAATCAAAATGTTGGCACATCGATCTTAGTTTTGTTATCCTAATTATTAAAAATGGATTTGTGATACTAAGCTTATCCCATTGGATCCATGTTCTTTAGAGTAAATTACAAATTAATCTCTCTCGTTTTGAAAAATGAATTAACTAGTCATTTTGCTTTGAAAAACTTATCATTTAGTATCTATATTTTTAAATCTACTTATAACTTAATTTATTTTCATTTTTTATTTTAAAAAATAAAAAATGAAAAGATTGAGGAGGAAAAAAAAATTTTTAGGATAAAATAATACTAAATTAAACATGATCAATATTTGTTAAATGATTAAATAATAATTTTTGAAATGAGAGGGATTAATTAATTCATTTTTTGAAATTAGGAGGACAGATTTATAACTTATTCTTGTTCTTTAAGTGTCCTAAAAAAAACATAAAAAAATGATGAAATAAATAATATGTTATTAACATGATTTTCTTCAATGTATTCCTCTAATGATCTCAATAGTTTTAATTTGGTTGATGAGTTAATATATTTCTCTCGTAATCCTCTAGGATTTGAATCTTAGAAACGCCATAAGAAATTAATATTTTCTCGAAAATGCTTGTTGAAAATCTAATTGACAAAAAAATATTTTTAATACGAGAAAAACTAGCTTAAATATATACTTAATGTTAAAAAATTAATTTGAATCTCAAATTGAGCAGGTTATGGTTGGTGACCTGGCACATAGGGCTATTCCTTTGCCTTACATTTGGGCAAATTGGCTTCAAGGGAAGGAGTGAGAAGTACTTCTAAATAAACTAATTATCAGCTTGCTTTTATTTGTAATAACCTATGTATGATATTATTTTGTATCTTCACCTCATCTTTTTTTTTTTTTCCTCCTTGTTCAAAAAAATACTATCTTCTTTTCTCTCTTCCTTTGGTTATATATATACTGTTTTTATGTACAAAGTGTCAAAGTGATAGTCATCTAACTAGCCATCAAATTGAAGTGAAAAAGAGAGAGAGAGAGAGAGTGGACGAGGAATACTTCTTCTTCTTGTTTCTTTTTTTTTTTTTTTTTAATTTTTTACAAAAATAATTTAGTAAGTTATATAAAAGAGAATTATTAGTGATTTATTAGTTAATACATTCTATAATTATCATTGCATCCCGACATATGATTATATTTATATTTCAGAATTTGAAAGTCGATATTTTTCAATAGTAAATTAATGTTACATCATTTAGTAAAAAAAACAATTATAGAAAATTTAAATATTCCTCGGATCATTCAAAAAGAAAAACGTAAATATGCATTATGCCTAGG
Source organism: Dovyalis caffra (assembly GCA_963924115.1). Lineage (NCBI taxonomy): Eukaryota > Viridiplantae > Streptophyta > Magnoliopsida > Malpighiales > Salicaceae > Dovyalis > Dovyalis caffra. Next base: position 844,804 of record CAWUPB010000913.1, on the reverse strand, counting down.
AAAACACCTCCATTGGAATATTAATGATGCTCTTCCAGAAATGTTTAAGTAATTAATTATATATAATCTGTCCTGTTCTTGCCTAATTGTAACGTGCAAGTTCCACGGACTTGACGGTAATAGATTTCTTTATTCTTTGAGAATATGCCTGCAATCTTGCTATGCCTTTCATAGTAAAAGACTAAATTATAAATTATTCCTTTAAGTTAAAAATTGATTAACTAGTTTCATTTATTTGAAAAATTATACTTTTAGTTCCTTGATCAGTTCTAATCATGGTTAATTTTATATTATTTTATCTTAATTTTTCTTCTTATCAATCTTAAAGAACGAAAATTAAGTTAGAAGTAGCTTTAAAAACATAGAAATTAAATAATTAATTTTTAAAATAAAAAGAATTAATTAATTTGCTTTTTGAAATTAGAAGAAATAATTTTGTAATTTACGCAGAGAAAAAAGTGGTTAAATCTTGATATACGATGAATTTTTTTAATTTTGTGTGAAAAAAAAGAAAAAGAAAACCAGCAGGTAAAAATTGAAATGAACGTGTCTTAGTGCTGATCTCATAGAATCCAACATGCCACGATTTGAGCCAAGAATTTTATATGGAGATTTGGGTATAATTATGATCAGTGACCGTTGTAGAAGAATAAAAAATATATATATAAGAATATAATAGGTCATTTCAAAGTTACTTCAAATATTAGAGTCGTAATCATTTTATTTTATTTTTTATTTTTTTAATTCATATACTTAAAATATACTTAAGACTTTTAATAGAATTAATCTATTAAGATTAGATACTAATTATTTTATTTAATTAACTTCAACTCAATTGTGGCATGCATGTGCTAGCGTATGAATTTATACCACGATCACATGCTATGATACTCTTAACAAAAGCTGATTATGTGTACCATAAAATAATTAAATCAATAAGACAAAAGGGTCACCGTCTTCCTCCTAAAATAATGAAAGAAAATCCAAGAAACCATGTTAGCTAGCCAGGAAAAAAAATACCAATTTATTGCACCCATTAATACACGTTATTGTAGGTGATGATCAACAAATAATTTTACTATTAATAATTTAATTTATACCCTAAATTATTCTGTCAGCTTTATTAAATAAAACATGTCAGCAAAATGATCACTGCCCAATGCACGAATGACTTAAGTAATATGTATATTAACGTGGTCGAATCCTTATCCACTTATTAATCCATGTAAAATCAATAGCTCAAGAACACAAGTAATTTATAAATTAAACCTTCTAGTTTTTACAAAGGAATTAAACAGTCCTTGTTTCAAAAACTAAGTAATTAGTTTTTTTTATTAGTGTTGATCATAGTTAATTTATTAATAATTTAATCCAAAAAATATTTTTTTCTCATCAATTCTTTTTTTTTTTTACTTTTTTTCTATTTAAAAAAATAAAAATAAATTAGAAAAGAACAAAAATATTCAAATTACAAATAGATTTAAAAACATTGAAATCAATTGATTAGGGTTTGAAACTAAAGGGACTAATTTATAATTTACTCACAAGAACACGACCGACCAATATGATATTTATAATAAGTATAGTTTAACTGTTAATGACATTGTTAATGTTATTACTATCTGGGTTTTCATATCTTTACAGGTACTGTAGATCTGCTTGCTTCTAGAATGATTTAGTAGGAGAATTTTCCAACCCACACAAAAGATTCTGTAGATGTTAAAAAAAAAAAAAAAGAATATAAGATTTCTTTGATGTTTAGCTAAAAGAGAACAAAATAGGGCATTTTCTTATTCTTCTTTTCTCTGTCCTCAATCATGAAGCAATCACTATGCTATTTAATAAATCCATGATGATTTCCTCAATAATATGTTAAATCATAGGGTAATTATAGTAACCTTTTGAGATATCATAAGATTATACTAAAGAAGTTCCTTTATGTTTTCAAATTACTTTTGATATTTTAAAATTTTTCTTAGCAATAAAAGAGGATGATTTTAAAAATATTAAAAGCATTTTGGAAGAGATTTTTGTATTTTTTTTCTTTAATACAAAAGAGGTTTCTATCATATCTATTCAAAAATTTAGATTATCAATTTATGATTTTACTATGTCCGAGAAGAATTATTGTAATTTATGATAAAGGATTTTGCTATTATCGAAATTCTATAGAATTTGAATTTATTTTATTGCAACCCTAAATTATTTTTTCTCTACAATTTAAGAGTTCTACTCTTATATTATTATTGTTTCAAATTTTAATATGCCACGTAAACACACGTGACAAACTCTAGCTAATTACAGCTTGTCACGTGTCATGATAAATCCAAATTGGATTTTGATAAAAATAAAAAATATATATATAGAAAGCTTTCATTGGTTAGAGCTTGTCATGTGTGCTTACGTGATATATTAAGATATAAAATAACAATAAAATAAAAGTAGAACTCTTAAATTATAATAAAAAAAATAAGGTCTCAACGTATAACCCTTATAATAAATCATATGATATCTTATTTATGTATAACATAACACAACTTCAATGTGAATCAAAGTTGTTAAACTCAAATTCTGACATGAATGAATAGAAATTTCAAAGAAAAAGAGGATCACTACTCTCATTATGTGATTCAAAGAAATATCTAATCAACTTCAATAAACCAAAATAAAATAAAAAAATAATAAATAATTGACTTCCATAATCTTCATAGACACTTAGTGATGCGCTTCCATGATTTTCAAACATGCTTTAAAAGACAATTGTGTTTTTGATTAATTGTATCTAGAGATTTACCCATGATTTGTTGTAATATTATAACAGGTGCTGCCCATCAATCTTACAGGTCTGTACTTGGGTCTAACAGACTCTTATGCTTTATCTATGATCTCCTCTTGTTTTGTTCTTGACTTTTTTCCAAGTATACACGTTTATTATTATTATTATTATTATTATTATTGGGGAATGATAACAATACCACCCTTCTCAAAATTCCAACTCGAGAGGGCTCTAGCATTATGACATAATACCTTTTTTTCTAATTCCTTTGTATAAAAAAATATATTTTTTTATTTTTATTTATTTCAAAATGATTATTTGATCAAAATATTCAAGTCATTTATTTATCAAGCAAAAAACCAATGCCGATACAGAAGTATTGGCTACCTAGAAATAGAAGTGTTCATTACTCGGTTTAAATCAAAAAATCAATCAAGTTCTGTTTTTAACTAAAAATTTTAAACAAAGTACTAATCCTAATGTTTTTGATTTTTCAATTTCAGTTTGGTTTTTGAGATTTTGGGTTCAGTTTAAAACAAAGATTGAATTTTATTTTATTTTGTAAAGTTTTATAATAATATAAATAAATGAAAAACTCAATAGCTTCACGTATACAATGGATTAAAATTGTTTTCAACCTATTTATATTATTTTAAAAACTAAAAAAATCAGAAAAAATAAAAATTTTGATTTAAGAAAATCAAAATGAAAAATCAAATTACTATTTAATTTGGATTCGGTATTTAATTTTGTAAATTTGATTAATTAAAAATGGAACCAAAATATTATAAAATTGAGCCGAAAAGCTGAACAAACAGCCCTATTAGGGAGGTTGGGGTGACGAAATTTGCCTTCGTCATGGCCAAAGACAGAGGAGAAAATATTTTGGAGTGTGGAGTAATGGTTTATAACATAACGACATAGAACAAAAATAACAAAAAAAATAATAATAATAATATCACTACAATTTCAAAACAAAAAACAAAGGCAAAAACTTTTAGTATAATGGACACCTGAACGACCTGATTTATTTTCTTTGCTAAAAAGATAGGGTCATTTTAATGCCCTTGGCAGGAAGCTCAGTCTACCCTAACAAAGGGACGGCTGGTGTGGTGGCCCTCCATCCAACAGGATCTGGGTGTCCTTTTGTCCCAGACCTTGAGAGCCGTTAGTCGGGTCCCATGTTCCCCACCCTCTCTTACCTCCCTCCTTCCATCAGATCCATAGACCGGTGATCGCACAGCTCCTTTGCTTTCTTGACCTCAAAATACATGGTAATCAAACTAATCAGGTCCAGCTAACAGAGTTCAGTGGAAGAGACTAAGAATTTAAATAAATGAACTCAAATTTCTGTTCTTTAGGGTCATTGACAAAGAACTGGGATATGTACTGACTACTGACTTCATCAAACGGTCACTAGAATTATTACTTTCTGTACTTTTTCTTATTTATCATATTTGTGTACAAGCCCATTGTTTTTTCGGTTTATGAATTTCTATCCACACAACGTGACATGTTAGGGTTATGTTGTGGGATTCAAGGACAAGGTTGCATCCTATCGTGTGTTTGCCCAGGGTCACAAAGAAAATGTCAAAGCAGAATGATGCATGGATTTTGAGCATGATAGGCTTGTGATTTTGCCGATTACTACGATCTTAAGGTTTGATGTTAAGGGTTAATGTAATGTCGATGTTTGTTGCTTGATGTTGTCTGAGCACGTATCTTATTGATGGGCGATTTAAAAAAAAAAAAATTAGTAATTCAATCTATTTTTATATAATAAAGTAATTTTTTAATATTTATATATACTCTTAATTGAGTTAATTTTATATTTAAATATACGTTAAATTTTTAATTTAATTTTTTTAAAATTTTCATATCAAATCACCATACTATTTATTTGTTTTGCATATGATTAATTTTTATTTTTAAAATACATTTATAAGCTAATTAAATAGAAATCTTTTATATGTAAATCATGTTACTAATTTTAATAATCTAGCTTCAAAATCTTTTTCAAAATGATAGATTAGATAATTAACATATATTTAAAAATAAATATAAAAATATATTGACTATTAATATTTTTTTTTAAAAAAAAACCCATTTTGGTGATATGGCATATTGAAGTGAAAACCTCCAATTGCTTCCTTTTTTATTATAATAAGATTATAATTTCAAGCACAATTTTCTTTCCCTTTTTTATTATTTTTTTAAATTTTCTTGAGAATGCAAGCGCAATCATATTATTATCTACTTGTCTCTGTTTTTGCTCCATTGAATTTAGAAGTTCATTACTTTTTTGAGACCTAATTATGTAGGCAGGCATTCAAATCTTGAAGACATTGTTGACTCCATTGATTGAACCATCTTGGTTTCCATACCATGCACAAAAGATGCAACAATCAATCAATTCCATGCCAAATTCAATTAACCTAAGCCCAAATCTAACATTCTTTATGCAAATCACATATTATTGAAACAAATAGAAAGACAAGACGCCAATGAACAAATAATTCCTATTGTAATTTTGTGGTTAAAGCTTTCCTTTTAATGGTACTTCCTTTTTTCCAAAGAAAAAAACAGAGCAGTTGAAAGGTTTTGATCCGTATGGAACCATCATCCAATTATTTTCTATCATTGTCCATACCACAAACTATATACATAAAAAAAAAAATATTATAAGCCCAAATTAAAATATATACAACTTTTTTTTAAAAAAAGTAAAAATAAACATACACAACTAAAAAGTCAAATTGTTAATAATTTTACATTTAATGCAAATTTTAATTTTCTTAGAAGCAAATTTGAGTCGGACATTGACACACTCATAGCTTATTCATACAATACTTTTCAAGTAAAGTTTGAAAATAATATTTCATAAATTTTTTCTTTCAAATTGTTACAAATTCCATTTAATTTAGTCAGACTGATTTAATATCATGGAATTTAGTTTGGCTTGATTGGAGTTCTAAATTTATGCTTGTTTTTTAGGAGTATGTAATCAGTCTATCTATGCATTTATTTTTAATTATTAAGTAAAATCTCAAAATAATATTTCTTAAAATCTATCATTCAAATTGTTTCAAACTCCATTTAATTTAGTCAAAAAAATTTAATTACATGATATCCATTTCAGCTTGATTAGAGCCCTAAATTTATGACTGGATTTCTAAGTGTATATATTTCTTTTCAATTTCAAAAAATAGAGGACAATCTAGGAAAATAGAAATTTTTGGTGCAAATTACGAGGGAGACAAAAATAAATACGAATGAACCTAGTCAATATTCTAGCCGTTCATTTACAGATGTACGTTCCTGATTCACTACAAAAAAACGCTCACGTGTACGCCACGTCGTCTTCTTGTCCTCTTTTAGCAGCAAGACAAGACAGCAACACTAACGACACATAGTTTAGTGTTTAACCTCTGTCTTTGCCTTTTGTTTCCCTCTCAAGATCTATGAATCAAACCTCACTAAATTTGCTTCTAACAGCTAATAACATTCCATTTCTTGACAGTTTGTCCGCACCCCACTTTCTTTCTTCCTTCCTTTTCTAGGTTCTTGATCTCTTTAGACTGAATCTTTGATTTCCCACTTTTTCTTTCTTTCTTTCTTTTTTATGTGTTCTTTGTGGAATTCAAGGTAGGAAGTTTGGACTTACCAAAAAGAGTAGGATGATGGGTCACTCTTATCAACTTTAACCTTCAAATCTGTAGAATCTTTCTGAGAGTTTGAAATCTTGTAGTGGTATAAATCTTGAATTTTGTGCCACCACTAAGCTAGCTAGCAAGATCTCGACACTTTTTGTTTCTCTTCTTGTTTTCTTGCTACTCAAACTTACTCAATCCTTCATTAATTTCAAAAATCAGGTACAATCTTGAAAATCTTGAAGCAAGCATAATTCTTGGCTTTCCTTTGTTGCACCAATGCCAAGAAACATGATCATGGATATTTGCCTGATAAATATGCTAAAATTTCTCATTGAAACTCCAAATCTTGGAAATCTTTGGAAATCTTCGGAAAACATTCTTTGATGCTCGTGATTGTCTAGTTCCAATCTTGAGAATACTACAGGAGGGCTATTGGTAAGAATGTTTTAAGACATTTTGTGGAACTGTTGGGATTGTGGTATCATTTTATGGAGGCAAAAGGCAGAGAGGAGGAGAAGCAGCAGCAGCAGCACTGTAAGATAAGGAAGAGAGGGAATTCATCATCTTCATCTTCTTCTTTAGTCCCAAATTACAGATTCAAGAGAGCAATTCTTGTTGGAAAGAGAGGTGGGTCTACTACTCCTGTCCCAACCTGGATGACAAGCTCAAAATCACCAACGTTGGCAATGCCGAATGCTGAGTCCACTAAGGGCACAACACCTCAAAATGGAGGCAAGGCCAAAGAAGTCTCAGTTTCTGCAAGAAAATTGGCCGCCACTTTGTGGGAAATCAATGGAATACCTTCTCCAATAATTAAAAAGGATTTGGAAGACAAGAAAGAGTTTAGAAGCAGAGAAAAAGTTACAAGGTTGCCACATTTTTCAGATCCATCTTACACTCCTTTTTCAGAGGTGGAAAAAACATTATATTTTTCTTCGTTTTTGGGCTTTCATATTTTCATGTGAAATTTACTCTCATGATCTTAATTAGACTTGAAAAAAATGAACCTTTTTTTGGATTATGCAGAGGATGGAGAGATCTAGAGGACATAGTCATAGGAGAAGAACATCTATTGTTACAAAGAGACTTCAGCTTACTGATTATCATATTGGAGGTTTGGATTCTATAAGCAATGCCAGTCTGTTGGAGGTAAGTGAAATCCTTTTTTATTTTTTATTTTTTTTTGTGTTTGATGTCATTTTCAAATAATTTTCCATGTCTCTAAAGGTTATAACATGATTAGGATGGCACAGTATAAACGGTCCTAGTACATATTTTAGTATAGTGGTACTTGAAAAATGTCACTGAAATTGACTCTATAAACACCAAATTTAATACAGCTTAGAGCATTACTCTAAAAAAGAAAACAAAAAGGTAGCTTTCAGCTTTGTTATCTCCATGGAAAATAATAATAATAACAACCATTAAGAATATTTATTTTGGAATTCTACTAATTATTCAATTTTTGAGATTTGTTCATCCAAAAAAAAAAAAATCTTTTAATGATTTTGGATTTACAGAATAGCATTTCAAAGTCTAGACCAAACCTTTCCCAATATCTCTCCAAAGGGTGCAGTAGCTATGTTTTTATATGGAATTTATGAGCAATTCTGAGCCAAAGTTTCTTGATGTGCATGAAATTTAGCGGAGAAATTAGCATATCTTCAGTTTTTTTTTTGGGTACTCTTTGAATCATCAATGGAAGTTTGAAATGGGAAATTTGCGAGAAAATAAGGATCTGCTAGTTTTTTGTCAGTTGTTTCACTGGGAGAATTTATATTAGAGAAATAACTGATCCAATCTATGAAAATGCAGATTGAAAGTCATCCAAAAGGCAAATCTCGTAGAATTGGAATGAAGACCTGTTTGAAGGATGTTAGTAATGGGCTAACCACCTCCAAAGAGCTTTTGAAAGTTTTGAATCATATTTGTGGTCTAGACGAGAAGCACTCATCAAGCCTATCTCTTGTCTCCGCCCTCCGGATTGAGCTTGATCGAGCCTGCCTTTCAGTCAATCAATTGATAAAAGAACAGCGATCTAACCGCAGCGAGATTGAGTACCTTATTAAGCATTTTGAGGAAGAAAAGGCAGCTTGGAAGAGCAAAGAGCGTGATAGGATTCGCAATGCCATATCATGCATTGCAGAAGAGCTTGAAGTTGAGAGGAAGCTAAGAAGACAAACAGAGAGATTGAATAAGAAGCTTGGGAAAGAATTGGCAGATACGAAGGATTCTCTGTCAAAAGCAATGAAAGAGCTCGAGAGCGAGAAGAGGGCGAAAGAGATATTAGAGCAAGTTTGTGATGAGTTGGCTAGAGGTATTGGAGAAGACAGAGCTGAGGTAGAAGAAATGAAAAAAGAATCTGCACAGGTACGAGAGGAGGTGGAGAAAGAAAGGGAAATGCTTCATCTTGCTGATGTGTTGCGTGAAGAAAGAGTCCAGATGAAGCTCTGTGAGGCTAAGTATCATTTCGAGGAGAAAAATGCAGCTGTTGAGAGGTTAAGAAATGAGCTTGAGAGCTACCTGAAAGAAAAAGTAGGTGAAGAAAAGGGTGATGGTTCTCCAAGTTATGAAAGGATCAAAGAGCTTGAGGCTTATTTAAAGGAAATCCAATTCGGATCATGCCAACACGCCGTGAGAGAAGAAAACGAAGGGGGCGCAATAGGAAATGGAGAAGTTCATGACGGAGATGATTCAGCTGACAGTGATCTTCATTCCATCGAATTAAACATGGACAATAACAGCAGGAGCTACAAATGGTGTTATGTTTCTGAGGGTAATGCTCTAGACAATCCAAAGTGGTTTTCAGGAGGTAAAGATTTCAAGGGAAGGAAGTCGATCTCCGATAATATTCAATGGGAAAACATTTGTTTGCAAAGAAGAAATTCCAATGGTATCGATGGTCCTGATTGCGACTTAATCAACGAAAACCAGGGAAGTCTGAACGTGCTCAATAGGGAAAGGTTTTCTGAGCTTGGTTTCCATTCTCAAACACAAGACCATGAAGATGAAATGAAGAAACACAGATCTGTCAAAACTCTTAAAGACCATGTATTATATGGTTCTAAAAGATCATCAACACAGAACTTTGCCAGCCCGACGCGCGCGTGGGGGCAATCCTTGCCTCTTCAGGATTCTGGCAGTGTAGTTTCAGATGATAGTTCACCTGTCATACAAGTGGATGATTTGAAGCCCAGGATAGGCGGAACACGAGGTGCTCGTAGAACTTCAACAAGCTCCAGACATTAAATATTCTTAATTATGTTTTTTTTTCTTTTTTTTGCAGAAATGCAGTACTTTGCCTTTTCTTCTGAATGTTCAAGCCTTCCTACAGGCAAATTCATTTGCATCAATCAACTTCTAAAACCGAGAATGTAAATACAAATCATATACAAGATGGATCTGTGAAGATTAGTCCATGAAAATGGAACAAAAAGAAGTCTGCTTTGAACATTTTTTTATCTGTAAAGAAAGTGCTTTCTGAGACCAAAACATTGACTTAGCAGATAAATGTAGTCCTTATCTGCTGTCTACATAATTTTCTATTAAAATGCAGACACTTGCTTTTTTCGGTCGAATCATGACATCTTCCTAACCTCTGCCAGGTCGAAACTGATAGGGAGACAGCCAAACTTTGAGCAATAATTATTGAACTTGATAATTTTTTAGATGAGGTTGGTCAGGAGTAGATACTGAGAACGTGTTTGGTAAATTTTCTGATGTGATGGTCAGAACTGTTCTTGCTTCTATCCGGCATAGTTTCTGATGACCACCACATGCAAACTGACTCTTCCAAGCTGGGCCCTTGTATTGATGCAGGAAATTTGGTCTTTAGCCAGCAAATTGGAGTAAATTATAAATTAATCCCTTGTTTTGAGAAATGAATTTATTAGTCTCTCTTGTTTTAAAAAAATATTATTTAGTCTTTATACTAACTTTTAGTTCTTTTTGTTTTTTAATTTATTTTGATTTTTTATTTTAAAAAATAAAAAAATATGAAAACGTTAACGAGAAAAGAGTACATTTTGTGGAATAAAAGTAATATTAAATTAAATATGATCAACACTAGTAAAAAAAAATTAAGTAATAATTTTTAAAACAAAAACGATTAATTAATTTATTTTTTGAAACTAGAGAGATTAATTTATAATTTACTCACACATTAGATGACCTTGAAAACATTTCAAAACTCTTAAAATATATGCGAGGCAAACTTCCAGTGTCATTACTTATTCCTTGAAAGTTGAAACATGTTTTGTAAATTTCTGATACCAAGTTACTGTTCTGGCTCCTCTTCAACGGGTGCACGTGCGTGCGCACACACACATATATATGAATTAGGTCTCGGACGTTTCTTTTATTTTTCAACCTAATTTTTTTAAAAGTATTGCTAAATCCACCGTTAATTTTTTTATTCTCACACTTGCTTTTTCGAGTTACCAACACACTTTTCCATCAATATTCTATATCAAAGTGAACTATATTTTATATTAAATATCTAAATTGCCTATCAACATTTATATTTTTTAGTTTTTTTTTTTTTTGCACATTTAAATTTTAGATATTTTAGGTATTTGATATAAAACATATTTAAATATAATATAGTAACAAACATTAAGAGGGAATTTTCGAAAAATAAATGGTGGAAATAACAAATTTGATAGTGAATTTAACAACACATTTTCTTTTAATAGTTTGTCTAACAAAGATATTTTATGGACTGAAAATATTTTTTATTTATAGAAAATTTGACACAAAAGTTAATGAATAATAATATTCTTGGTCTAATGTGCATGTTTATGCACTAAAAATGTTTTTATTAATAAAAAATTAGACATAAAAGCTAATAAACAATAATATTTCCGATCTAATATGCAATACTTATGCACTAAAACGATATCAATTTGAAGTAAAATTGACAAAAATGTTAACGGACATTAAAAAAAAAACTTGATTGAGAATTTTTTTGAAACCTAATAAATAAATGGATTTAGGATTGAATTGAGTTTTTTTTTAACCACCACATGCAAATTGACTCTTTCAAGATTGCTGCAGGAGATGTGGTCAATAGGCAGCAATCAGATCAGGTTGGAGAGTTTTCAAGTCTATTGCGTGCCATTAATTAAGCATCGAACAAGACTTGGTCCTTTAAGATGGATTACTAGATGGGTCTTCTTCTCAAACTAGAGGGACTAATTTATAATTGAGAGAGACTAATTTATTATTTACCTGGGTCGTGCGTGATTCAAGGGACGAAGGGCCTTCTACTTCAACAGTTTTATAGACCCATGATGACCTTTGGAAGAGCAATAACAATCAGAACACAAGTACATGCCCACAAGAATTTATAAATTTATTGAAAAAAGGCATTGTTCAGTTATAATTCTACCAACTTGGGGCCCTTGGAGGAAGAATTTACATTCATTCTATGACTCTAAGCTTCAGTCTATGAACAGACATAACACAATTTTACACTAGTGGATTGTCGATATAAATGACCTTAATGATGATCATGATGCCTGAACCAGGAAGCAGTCGTTTATTGGAGATGAGGCAGCTTCGTTTTGCAAGGCAAGCAGTAAAGCTGGCAAGTGAGAATATAGCTACCTATGAGAGCCTTCAGTTTTTGCAGAAGCTGATGTGAACATAACTGCGTTTGTTGGATGGTCCCTCACAGTTAAGCTGAGAACTTCAGGTCTTGAGTAATGCCCAACCACATCGAAGTCAAATTTTGCCCTTGCTATTTCTCCAAGATCTGGTCATGATTTTGATAATTATCAGTATCAGAGTTCTGCTCCCAAAATGAAAACTCAAATATAGCAATCCAGTTTCCAGACATTTTATGCTCTGATAGGGTGACATTAATGTAGCTTTAGAAAACAAGAAAATAGGGATACCCTTAATCGTAACAGACGAATGGACATTTATAGTTTACTACACAACTGATACAGACACATTAAAAACCCAGGAGAGATGGTAACCTATCAGATCATGCCTTTCAAGAGTGAGTTGAAGTTTGAGCATTATGAACCTAATTATAAATATAACAGTTCTTCTCCAAAAATGAACCTTTAACAGTTGAAATTTGCATGATTTTGTTTAAGTATGTACTCCGTTCGTCCATATTTTTGCTACATCTTTCATCCTAGACATGCATGCACTTTCATATTTTAGATATAAGAAATGACAAATTTTAGCATCAGTACCAACCTTTCTATAGTAAAACAAACAAGTGTTAGAAGATTGTGGAATTCAGGATGATTATTGCTAATGTCTGTTTTCAGTGTCTCCTTATGGTGATAGAAACGTACTGTAACAGCTGCTTAGATTTCACTTCTAAGATATCTGAAATTATATATGATTTGTCTATTCTCCTTAGAAAACAACAGAAACTATCTCTGGCAAGCATTATACAGTATAGCGTTTGGATGGCAAATAGAAGCATGAAAGTTTGAGATGAAAGTGACAATGTACATACCTAGATCTGCAGAGATTAGTGCCTCACCATCATAATTGGGTCCAGCTAAAACAGCTCCTAATGGTGATATAATGACACTGCCTCCAGCACAGACAACAGAATCAGGTGTGAGGTCTTCTTCCATGCCTGAAAAGACATACTCTGGGGGTGGTGGGTAATCTTTCCTCCGGCAAAACTGGTTGGCGGATAGTACAAAACATCCACCCTCAAGAGCAATGTGGGTCATTGATGCTTGCCAAGTATCCCTGGAATCAGCTGTGGGTGCACAATATATTTCAATACCTACAAAACCAAAGTATCATGAGTTAAGGAAAAGGTATAAAAGATGAAGTCAAAATAGAGAACTTAAAACATAAAGAATACAGCAATCTGATTCCATCAAACAATAATGTGAATTATACATTTAACTCTATCCTAGCACAACTCTTAATCAGCTCCTTTAGTTGAGCTGATCTTGAAAAGTGCGATCGAAAGAAAGTTAAAGCTCAGATCATAGTTGGGCCTCAATAAACACAGGAACATTCGCAAACAAACACCCAATCACTCAAGTACACATCCTCACAGACATTCCCTAATGTCTACCTAAAATTGTCATTCCAAGCAGCATAAACAACAAAAACAAGTGTTGCTGCTATGACGGCTATTTAGACTGGTTTTGCCAACATAACTCACCTTTACCATACATTGCTGTCCTTAGGAGTGGCATTCTATTTTCCCAACAGATAGCAGCACCAATTTTCCCAACCGGAGTCTCAAAAACCGGAATCGTTGATCCATCCCCAAATCCCCAAACTATACGCTCCACCGCCGTTGGCATAACTTTTCGATGCTTCCCCATGTATTTACCTTGAGAATCGAAAAACAACACAGTACAGTAGAGTGTATAGCCCTCCCTCTCAATCACACCCATCACCAAATATACCTTATACTTCCCAGCCATTGCAGCCAAACGGTCAATTTCAGGACCTACATTATACATAAATCATTAACAGACCCTTAATTAATCAATGATTAAACTCTTCATTAGTCAGCTAACAAACCCTCAATCAATCAAGCCATTCAATCAGCAGCCAGGATCACAAAAAGAAAAAATCTCAACCTTATTCTTACCAGGAACATCAATGGCTGAAGCATGATACTTTCGGAAATCCTCTCTACCTTTAGCTGTACGATTACCAATACTAGCACCAAAACTTGATCCCCTAGGATAACCACCAATAAATGCTTCAGGAAACACGACCAATTGAGAACCATAACCAGCTGCTTCAGCCAGCAATCTCTCAGCCTTATCTTTAACACAAAAGAATCAGGAATTAGAACATGATAACTAACAAAAGAAAGCTTCTTTTTCTTCTGGGGCATAAAGAATTCAAGTACCTAGAGTGGCAGGAGTGTCATAGAATACAGTGGAGGCTTGAACAACAGTTGCACGAACAGTAGTTGCTGAAGAGTCGGAACCCATGTCTACCTCTGCAAAAATTGGGCTTTCTGATGGCGGGACCGTAGAGACAAGAGCCATTCTTTTGGTCTGAGTGGAGAGTGTTTGGCCTGGGGCTGTACTTATTGTCTGAGAATGGTGAGGTGATGACAAAACTGGAACACTTGCTTGCATGACTATTCTTTTCTTCCTTTTTTTAAGGTACGAGAGAGTTCTGGATAGATCGAACTCTGAAGTCTGACAATGTGATGGCTTTTTCATGTTTAAAATTAAAAAAAAAAAAATGGTGCAAAATTTAGAGTAAATTATAAATTATTTAGTCTCTGGGTTTTTATTTCTATTTGTAACTTTTTTTTTTGCTTTTTTTCAATTTATTTTTTTCTTATTTTAAAAAATAAAAAATAAAAAATTAATGAAAAATATTTTATAAAAAATAATATTAAATTAAACATAATCAATCCTAATTAAATAACTAAATAATAAATTTTAAAATAAAAAATTAATTTATTCAGTTTTTAAAACTAAAAAGACTAGTTTATAATTTACTCACAAAATCTAATACGGTCTGTTGGTTCTCTACAAATATTTATTTTGGAAAAGTTTTGCATTACAAGGATGAAAAATTATATATATAATTTTTCACGTGCTAAAAAGTGTGAGTAGAAAATAAGATTAAAAATAATTTATTTAGTTTTGAGTTATACAACTTTCCATTTCTGGTGCATCCTTATAGACCCAATTTTCTCGTTTCCTTAGATAAATTCCATCATCTCTTAATAGCCAAATAAGTAAATTATATTAAATTAGTAAGAAAAGAAAATACTTTTTAAAATAAAATAATATTAAATTAATGATGGATAATAAACTAAATAAGGGTAAAAAGATTAATTAATTAATTTTTTAAACAAGAAAAACTATTCAAGTCATTTTGCAAAACTAAAAGGATTATTTTACAATTTACTCCCGAATTTTCTCTTTTCTTAAATGGACTTCATGCATCATGTCTTGCTAGCCAAATTATATCAATCTCAAAACACATGGAAAGAAGCATGAGATTGATTGTCTTTGTGCATAGAAATTAGGGAAATTGTTGATTTCTCTTCAAACTAATTATAACCAAAGAACATAATGCAAATAATAATCAGAAGCATTTTTATGCGATAATGGCATTTCGGTTTTGTATGATCGTTTGCCATTGATAACAGAAATGATCAATTCTCTTCTGTTCTTTGTTGGCAACGTTCTCAATTTTCTTTCTTAGTGATAACATTTCTAGATAATATTGATTTACGATCTCTAACATGGTATGTATGCATTAATTAGATTTTTATTGAAATGAATGTGGCTTTCATGATATATATATATATGGTCACAACGGAGGATTTTTCTATTCTAGTTTAAAAAATAGAGATTATATCTCGATTGACATGAAAATTTGTTCGAAAACATTATACTATTTATAATATTATATAAAAAAAGGCAAATTGGTTTGATCTACGTTAATTGAATACAAAACGTAATTCAATTGCTAAAATCCTTAATAATTGTTCAATGATATAGGAGTATTTTTAATCCAAAATTATCATTGCAACTTTATTATATGACGACGATGCACTTATTTGATTTATATTATCAATGAAATTATTATCTTTTATAAAATAAAAAAAATCATTTAAAGTATTAACCATGTTATGTATTGGTTTTTAACATTATGATCTATATATTATTGAACGATTGTTAATTTATAAATATTTTATTATAAAAATCCTTTTTGGCGAGTGTATATGTTTTATTTTATAAATTAATTTTGTGACAGGATAATTATAATATAAATATATCAAATTTTAATTTTTTTAAAACTATTAATCAAGTATTTTTATTAATTTTTTGCTAACTGATGACGTATTTATTATTCTTAAAATATGAAATTATAATTTTATCAAAAAAAATAAAAAAGATAAGAATGAAATGAAAGGAAACAAATGGAAGGACAAATAGGTAACATGACATAAGAACAAATGACATAAAAGAAAATTAACTCAAAACATAAGGGTGAAAAAAAAACTTCTTGCCTGGCACAAAATCTACAAAAAGAAATGAAAAGGAAAGCAAATGAAAAAATGACATTTTAAACACATTAGAAGGAGAGAAATGGAGAATCGTGTGGCATTAAGAAACGTGAATCACGCAAACCACAAAACCAAATGAATGATTCAGATGTATGTAAAGATGTCAAACAATGCAGTTGAGTGATAATCTAGGTTGCTTTAGTCTGTGTGAACAGTTTAAGAACAGAAATATCACCCCATGTTTTAGTTTTTTTTTTTTTTTTTTTTGGTAATATGTCATCAGCTAAACTTAGCATGTGCCGTAGATAAGAAAAAACAGGTGTCCAGGCCTTAAATAAATTCCATCATCTTTTTCTATTCAAATGATACGATAGGCGGGTAGACTATTGAGATTAATGCCGCCATGCTTATTGACTGTACTTGACCAAGAAGGCAGAAGTTATCAAACGAAACACGAGATTTCCTGCACCAAATAATGTTGCACCCCACAAGTTTCCAAGTAGACAAAACTCGAATTCTTGATTGGACTTGAGTGTGGGGAAGGCTAACATAACCTACGTTTGAAAAAATAAATAAAAGAAGAATAACATATAAAATTAAAAATAAACCATTGGTTATAAAGTTAAATCTTTTCGATAGAATTTTAATTTTATGTGTTATCAGAATTTTAAAAAATTCAACGGCTCACAAAAAATCTTAAAGCTCAAATTACTTAACATACCTAAAAAATAGATTGCACGTAAAGAATAATATTAAGGAACATATTTCATATTAAATAGTTAAATAAAAAATTATTAATATATAAAGTTGAAAAGAGATCATCACTAGAAATCTTTTAAATAGAACTCACTCTCTATTATTTAATTTTATATGATATTATAGCTACTTGACATACTCAAAAGATGTACTGCAAGTGAGAAAGTGTATTAGAGAACACATTCCACGTTGAAAAGATAAATAAAAAAATGATGAACTTATAAAATTGAGAAGTAGTTATTCACTATTTTAAGTTTTTTTTTTTTTTTTTTGGATAAAAGTTAATCTTAATTGCTTAACTCCATAGATGCTAAAATCATCATCTGCATATTTGTGTACATGCAACACCTTCTTGTTGCTCATGTCATTCCCAACATGTACACCCCAAGCAATAGAGGGAGTTATGGCCATTGCCAAGACAAGGATAATGGCTCCTTAACTTATCCTTTTGCACACAAATTATTGATTTCTCCCGAGACAAATTAGTACAAAGATGCATCAATATATATGATTTATGCAATAATAGCTTTTCTGTTTTGCTTATCAAATCTCTTTCGGCTTTCTTGATTTCTAGTCATTTATAACAGAAATTATCAATTCTCGTTCTGTTTTTTTTTTTAATGTTTTCTTTATTGGCAATAATTTTTATATAATTTCGATTTAATTATAACCTCAACATCATAGTGTGTTAATTAATTAGATCATTTTGTTTTGTTTTGTTTTGATCATTAGACGTTAAATTAATTCAATACAAATGTAATTCGATTGTCAAAACCATGTATTTAATTGTTCAATCATATAAGAGTAATTGATAAAAATTTTATTTAGATAATTTAAGTATGCTTGGATTCATGAATATGAATGTGTAATCAAGAGGGAAGAATGAAAATACTATAATCATGATTACGATGGCACATGAATGTGAGCCAAGTTATTTGGAAACTCCCAATGCGAAGAGATACTTTTGAAACAAATTTCTCTTATATAGACCATGTGTACTTCTCATTTCACCTCAATCAATTAAATATTTGTATAATGATTTTTAATTTATAGATTTGCATTGTGTATCTTTAGTTTTTATATAAGGTTTTTATTTTATATTTTTTGATGTTTTTATAGTAGCATGTAAGCTCGTTTCTTTCTCTTCATAGAAAATCTATGACAAAAATAAAATAATAATAATAAATAAATGTTGAAAATAATTTTTCAAAATTCTAACTTCTGACTCTCAGTTATCAAAAAGTTTGAAAATGTTTTATTTATTTTTTTCTTTTCTAAGGGAGTTTGAAAAAGTTGTCAGCTCAAAATTCACTCATAAGATATACAAGATGAAGCAAGAAAAACTTTGGAATAAAATTATATATGACTATATGAGTAAAGAGGTGACAATTTTATAAAACCTCATAAGAATTCGGTCCAACAAAACCCATTCAAGACTCGGTTAAAAATAAAAATACAATGATCAGTTGAACATGATTTGATATTTTATATTGTTTAATTATTTTAAGAATTACCAAAGCTGTAATCACAGTCGAGAAATTCGGTTAGATGAAATGCAAACTATTTGTGCCTAGCTTAATAATAATATAAGTTATTTTTTATATTAATCGAGATTAAATATATTATTATTTAGACTAAATTAATATCAAAACACGTTTAACTTTCAATCGACTATTAAATTATCCTTTAAGTTATGTATTCTTCACGGGGATGATTTCATTTTTATAAAAGTTAACACAATTAGTATTTCAAAAACTAATGCCGATATTGAATAAACTGATAAAAATATTCTTAAAAGTAATTTAGTCATCTCTCACCTGATTAGTGGTCACTGTGTTTGTTAATTTCTTTTATTGACATCCGGAAATAAACCCTCTTTACATCTCTCTTTAAAGCCCCCACCACCAGACCATAACCACTGCTTCTAGTATTTCTTTTGTTCTTTTTTTCATCTATTTTTTTTTTTTTTGTTTTTTCTTCAGCTTTTTTCTTTTGTTTTTGTTGATTTTAGAATTTATTTTTTTGAGATTTCTATAAATAAAAATATGATATGTTATTTAGATTAGATCCTTTATATTTTTTTAAAAAATAGATATTTATCTAAAAAAATGCGTGAAACATGAAAAAAAAGTGCATGTATGAAATAAAATTAAAAATACTTTTTTTTACGAATAATTATTCTTAAAAATACTTTATATCGAAAACCAATCCATAATTATATAATAGCTAGCATTGTCGTTATCTTTTTTCTTCCATTTCGCATACAAAACGTCCTTAGTGGGTACTTTTCTAAATATACAAAGAATATAACAATCTTGTTCCCTCAAATAAATTCCATCATCTCTTGCTAGCCAAGTAACAATATTGCTGCCATCAGTCTTCTGGGATAGTTGAATGTGTTGGTGCTTTCTATCGTAAATCTTATCCTCCCAAAACACGTCAAAACGACCACGAAATTTATTTTCCCAAGAGAATTCGCATTTATATGTGGAATCACCCAAAATGTTTTCCTGGAAAGTAAACTTAAACTCAGCCTTAGACTTGAGATTGTAGCGGCCAAGATCACGATTGTAAGTGAAGCAGTGTAAATGCATCACCTTGTTGTTGCTCAGTTCATTAACAATACGCACATTCCACTCGAAGTGACTCCATATGCCCCAAGCAATAGAGGGAGTTATGGATTTTGCCAAAAGAAGTAAGAATATTGAACATTTGATGTTGAGGAAACTCACTGTTTCAACCCACTAAATTACCTTTAGTTTATGTTGAGAAATATTCTTAATTTATTTATATTAATGGCATTTCAGTTTTGCAATACAGAAGTTATTAATTTTCTTTCCTTTTTTTGGAAGATAATTATGTTTCCTTCGGTTTCTCAGCGATATTAATTATTTTTTAAATAATATGAGTTTATGATCTCAAATAATCAAATATAATATTGTTTAAACTGATATTTCTGAAGAAAATAATAAGTCTCTTACAAAACAAAAGTACTTGGGATAAAAAAAATCTAATTTCTATGGAGCACTCATGTATAAGGCATAGGCTAAAAAAAACTTTGAAATGAAATTATGAGTAAAAAGATGGGATTTTTATGGAACCTCATAGGAATCATGTCCAACCAAACCCATTCCAAACTCGGTTAAAAATAAAAACATGAGTTAACTATGATTTCATATTTTATTGTTTAATTATTTTCAAAATTACCAAAACTGTAATTAAAGTTGAGAAATTTTAAATTTTTAAGATAACTCTAATGATGTATATGGTGAAACTATTTGATAAACTAGAGTTTAAAAAAAAACTACTTACAAGTATTGGATTGAATTAAAAAAAATTAAATAAAAAATTTAATTTTAATTAATGTACAAATTCATTTAAAGTACTCGTTCGAAAAAATATATTAAATATGACTGTGTTGTTGGTCTGCAATATTATTACAATTCTAAAGCAAAATTTGACAACATCTCAATTATTACATCAAATAAATTTATTATTTATATACATAACATATCCATTTATTAAATATAGATATTTTTTATATTATCATTTTAGAATTAGTTTTTACATTAATTAAAATTAAATTAAATTTCTACTTCTTAAGATAGATCAATGATATATATGATATCACGTACAGATTTGGATTTATTCTAAAAATAAAATTTTCTGAGTCCATTAATATATATATATATATACACACACATTAATGAAATTTTATGTTCAAATTAGCTTTCAACAATTTGACCGAAACAATAACTAAATTGTTTTTTGTTTTACTCATGAGGTTATACAAACCTGAGGCAGAGAAACTCAGGCGTGCCTCGCGACAATGACGGTCCGTACAAAAGCCTCGAAGTGCCTTCAACACTGTTCATTTAAAAATAAATTGTTGAACTAATATTATTTATATCTCAATATGAATTGTTAAATTAATATTAATATATGGTTAAATGGACCAACTACTTGTGAACTTTTAATTTTAAGTTTGATATTTTTTGAACTTTATTTGTTCTCTATTTAGTTATTTTATTATTTTTAGCTGCTATTGAATCTTTTTAAAAAATTCAATTCCTAATATTTTGAGTTAAAATTCTACACAGATATGGAGAATAAATCCAATATATTTTCTGCAAAGATTTTTTGGTCAAGAAGTATATTCTTTATTTTTTAAAGCATTACAAATATAAAAAATTAAAAAATAATCTGAAATGATCTCAAGTTTTTTTAAAACTCCAAATAAATTTTACCGAATAATTTTTATCAAGGACTATTATTTTATTTTTTTTACAAAAAACCAAAGAATTGCTTATATTTAAAAAAAAAATTCAAAAAAGATCAAATCTAAAATCAAAATTTAAGAAATTGATTTTCAAATAGATTAAAGTATAAGAAAATTTTGATTTATTTAAATTTTTTAAAAAATATATTCTAAATATATTAATGTTAACAAAAGATATCTTCGAATTAGCTCAAAAGCCGGTTAGACGGAAAGAAATCAAAGAATAACTAAATTATCTTTAATTGTTGTTTTACTCAGGTTATGCAAACCGAGAGGCAGAGAAACATAGGCATGCCACGTGACATTGACGGTCCGTACAAAACGGTCAACGCGCCTTCAGCACTGGTCTGTTCGGCGACAAGTTTCCTCTTCTGGACGCGCAAACCCCAAGGAAGCAAAGCACCAACTTCATCCTTAGGAGCCCTAAAAGCAAAGCAAAGAATTCCCAGATTCTTTCTTTCTTTGTCAAACAAGAAAACATGCAGAGGTATATATATTGTACTACGTTGTCAATATTATATTGTAGTTTCTAGACGACAGAGATAGAGAGAATTGTTTAGGTTGACGAGGATGGCTTCAGGAGGAGTACTGTCTCGAGAGACGCAGATGTCTATTGAAGAAACGTCCACGTTTCCTGGGTTTCGGTTTGCGCCAACAGATGTAGAGTTGATTTCTTATTATTTGAAGAAGAAGATTGAAGGATCTCCTGAGAAATGGCTTGAAGTTATTCCAGAGATTGAAATTTGTAAACACGAGCCTTGGGATTTACCAGGTTTTTTATTTCCTCGCTTTACTATTTTTCGCTCTTCTTAAAAAAAAAAAAAAAAAACAATTTAAGGTTATATCTGTATTCCTTAAGAGTAAATTATAAAGTAGTCTCTTTAGCTTTGAGAAATGAATTAATTATTTTCATTGTTTCAAAAACCATTTATTAGTCTCTATATTTTTAATTTTCTTATTAATTTTTAATTTATTTTATTTTTTGGTTTAAGAAATGAAATTAAAAAAAAGTATATATATATATTTTGAAAAGAAGATAATTTTTTTGAAATAAAATCATATTAAATTAAGTGCAGTGCAGTCAATGTTTGTTAAAAAATTAAAAAATTATTTTTCTAAATGACTATTTTTTTTTTTTCAGAAGGGATTAATTTATAATTTACTTGTATTTGTTATCAGGGAAAAGGGAAAAAAAAGTGTATTCCATTCCATAAACAGAAGGGAAAAAGAAAAGAAAAACCTTGCATCCACGTGTCATGTTTTGTTCCGGCATGTTTTTGCATGTCGTCCTGCCACTTGGTCATAAAGTGGATGGGTGGGTCCGTGTAACACGTATATAAAATACGTAGCGGTGGGACTCTACCATGTGTATTAAATATGTAACGTTGTGGATTTATATTCTTTTTGGTACCACCTTATTCGGTATTATTTTTAATGCCTTTAATGCCTCAATTTTTGTTTTTTTTATTCCATGAAAAGGGTTTCTCGTATTAGTTTGGACGTTAATCGATATATATATATATATCGATGCTAGCTTTCATAGTCTTGTAAGTTTAAAATCGTTTTGCAAATAGATTTAGTTTGGATCAATTTTATTCTCATAATGGATAACAATGTCCTCATCAAATATTAAGCCATGATAAATCATGTTGAGATTAGGATGATAAACTAGCCAATATTTTTTTTTTAATAGTTGGCAACTGATTAGTGCTGATTATTTTTAACCAGGAAAATCTGTCATAGAATCTAAGAACGAGTGGTTCTTTTTTGTGGCTCGTGGAAGAAAATACCCGCATGGATCACAAAGTAAGAGGGCAACTGAACAAGGTTACTGGAAAGCAACTGGGAAGGAACGTAACGTGATGTCAGGTTCTAATGTGATTGGTACCAAGAGGACTCTTGTGTTCCATACAGGTCGTGCGCCGAACGGGAAAAGAACAGACTGGATTATGCATGAATATTGCATGGATGGAGAATCTAAGGTGATGAATTGTGCTGATATAGCTGAGTTTTTCCGCTATCTTCTATCTAAACTATGGTATAGAGATTAGAGAAAAATATGACATACAATTATATATCCAGATCATCCTGTGCCATGCATGTTAATCGAAATCATGCCTTTAACTGCTAGTTATGAAATATTTGATTAGCTTCGAGTTTATTGACCAAATGCCAAAACTTTTATGATAGTGATTGGTATATTTTCTGATTGAGCTTGAAGTAGGATTTGATGGCTAGTGGACATAAGTACATTTCCGCCGTGTACATTTTCAAGGATACTATGGACTGTGATATTTCTTTTACTTGATTGATTTCTAGTTGAAAAATCAGCTGTAGGCTTTTAATCTGTTGTTTGGTAGTTGAGTGATTCCATGATGTAGATGTAATTTTGATGAGAATGGTTTTCATTCAAACGATAATTAATGAAGTCTACATCTGAATTTCCTTGTCTGTTGCAGGATTCTTTAGTTATTTGCCGCCTGCGGAATAATGAGTTTCGTCTCAATGACGATTCAAACCGCGGTTCTGTAGATCAAAGGCATTTGTCAACCACGCATGATAGTAGAGATGCTGTTTGTGATGGTGGCATTGATCAGGGGGAATACCTGAAGAGGAGACAGCAGCTGAATGCTCTAAGAAGTTTAGTAGTAGCTCCGATTCTTACCCGATTGAGAATTTTTCTTCAGCATACGAATCCGAACTGAAATCATCAACTGATGCTGACTTGGCAGAGTCTTCCCGCCGACAGAAGGTTTGATTATTCGTTTAAAATTGATGTATCAATAAGTTATCCCTTTCTTCTATTTATTTTTCCATCCCGTTAAGAGTTGTCGTTATTTTGATAGCTAGAAAGTTCAACTAGTGTTTTGATTCATGTCGTTCTTAAACTCCAGGATTGTGACAACGATGAAGTTATTTGTGGTGATATACTGAAGGATGATATATATGGTGATATACTGATGGATGATATAATCGAACTTGACGAAACTCTATTGTCTGCCCCTCCTGGGGTCAATCCACCGGTTGAATTCAAGCCTGAGTCTCAAACAACACCTCAGCAGCCAGTTGAATCATTTGTGTCGGAGGCACTTCCTCTATCCTCCATTCCTTCGCAAGGAACAGCAAACCGAAGAATCAACTTAAAGAAGCAAATGCCCGGTACCTCTGAAGCAGAGGCGTTTATTAATAACGGAGATAAGGAAAGCAAGTTACCATGCTCAAAGGAGCCTTCAAAACGTGTGCTTAGTTTCCTCTCCGCAAAGATGAGCCGCCTTCGACTCTTTTCTACAGTTTTTATCCTCCTGATTTTCCTGCTTTTGTTAGTAATTTTAGCCGGACGTTTCCAGAAAGTCAAAAGGAACACCTATGCCTAGCTCCATGTACAGAACCTTCCGGCATTAAATGTAAAAATGTCAGATTGTAAAGATGTTTATGGTTAATAAACCTAGCATGATTAAAGTTTATACAGAAATAGACAATTGTGTCAAAAGTTTTGGCCCATTGGGAAATTCATCCATCAATTTCTGTAAAGAAACGGGCGGTCGCATCCTTCATTTACAGAATGCATCCAGCTTTAGATGGAAATTGGTATCCTTGAAATTGAATCTGGCAGGTCCCAGTATACGAACACCTGCATCTCTGTCATGTTTTTTTTTATTTCTTTGGGCATTGAAAATTCTGCTTTTTTCACATTTATACGGAAATCAAAGGTTAACAAATATCTTTTGATGCTTAGCAATTATAGAAACCACTTGCATCCTCACGTAAGAAGTTCTGACCAGAGTCAACTTCATCATGCTGATGTGGTTTAAATGTATTTTCAATTTACCTGTGCTGATTACAAGCGAATTGTAATGTTTGAAAAGAGGTAAATATTATCGTTTCTATTTTAAATAAAATTATTACTATCTTCAATATTGTGGTACAGTAATATTTGAGTAAAACTAATTTTTTTTTCACCTATGGTTACTTTTGGGCTTACCCAACAAAATATGCAAGTCGTTAAATTTATGCATCTTACAATGAATTATGAATAAGGATGAGCTAATTGCATTTGATTTTTATTTTCAAGAAGGGCTATAATATTTTCTTCCTTTCGCATTTGATGATTTTCTATCATTGTTTATGTTTCAACGTCTGAGGCCACCGCCATATTATTTACTTTACTTTGATCAACACAAATGGGCAAAATATTCTCTAATTAACTCGGTTCACATCTAATTTATTTGTTTATTTAATACTCATTTAATAATGCTAAAATTACTTTTATCAAAATATTTTATTTTAATTTTTGTAATTAAAAAAAATTATTTTGGTCTTAAAAATTAATGTTTTTACAATTTGGTCCTCAATATATAATTTTTTTACTATCAAAGTTTTCATAAAAAAATATTTTTATTTTTGTTTTATAAATTTTATGCAATCAAGTCTATACATATTTTTTTTCAAAAAATTCAATGAATATTAATAATGTATAAACAGAGTATCAATATTTAAAAACCATATTAATAAATATATATTTTTTTATTTAATTTAATTTTTATTAGATATTTTTAATAAATATTTTTTGAACGAGGCAGAGCCCATATATGTTTCATCTTATTGCCGCTCCTAGTTATAGTTTTTGTTGTGAACGCAGTCTTGCGATCCGTGGGATGAGTGATATTGTCAAGGATCAGGGTTTACTGCCTACTGCTCTCAAATTACTAACCATATTTGAATCTCTTATAGTATCGGACTTGAATTTCTTAATTGGGTTGAAAATACTAAATATTAAAGAAGATTTGCAAGTCCGATCGAGTATCCTCGAGATCCATGCATGTTCGACAAAAGCATTTAGTGTTTTGGCACGACCAACTCAGAAAATGGAGGACTAATTAGATGGTTCAAGAATTCACGTAATTAAACCCGATTTTCTTCTCTATTTGCTTCTTTTTTAGCCAAAAAAGCATTTAAAAATACAATTCAAACCGCTTCACTAACCATCCACACCTCTAGAAAGGCAACATGTCAATCTCATGAGACAACATATTAATATGGTGAGAAATTAATAGCGGTTTAGTTAAATTGAAAAGGAATTTATTTATTTATTTATTTACAAATAATCGAAGTATCCCACTCAATAAAGGGAAACTTATTAGTTTTTTTTTTTGACAAGAGAAGTGGATTAGGGTAGGTTATAATTATCATAAAACTATATATCTTAATCCAAAATTTTAAATTGTTGGATGGTTGTTTCATTATTAAGATCTTAATAACGTCATAAAATTAATTTAACTAAAAAATTTTAAATTTTTAAATAAAATCTTATAATATAATTTTTATTTTTTATTGATGTTACTCAAGAAAGAGATGTTGAAAATGCTGTTGATTCAGCTGTTTCTAAGCATGGAAAGTTGGACATCATGTTCAATAATGCAGGTGTTTTAGACGCACCGAAACCAAACATACTAGACAATGACAAGGCTGAATTTGAGAAGGTCATTAGTGTTAATCTAGTGGGTGCTTTCTTAGGCACCAAGCACGCGGCCCGTGTAATGATCCCAGCTCGACGAGGTAGCATAATATCAACTGCTAGTGTTTGTGGAGTGATTGGAGGCGTTGCAACACATTCCTACACGAGCTCAAAGCATGGCGTGTTAGGGTTGATGAGAAATACAGCTGTGGAGTTGGGGCCACATGGCATCCGTGTCAACTGCGTGTCGCCCTACGTTGTTTCGACCCCATTGGTTAAGAAGTTATTTAAGCCATCTGATGATGTAAATCGTGTTTACTCTAATCTTCAGGAAGCAGTGCTGAAAGCAGAAGACATTGCTGAGGCTGTTCTTTATCTGGGAAGTGATGAGTCCAAGTATGTTAGTGGACATAATTTGGTTGTAGATGGGGGTTTCACTGTTGTAAATCCAGGTTTTTGTATGTTTCCACAGTCCATGTGAATTTCTGATCTTGTTGTTGGTCCCTTTTGATGCTTGAATTTCCTTCTAAATTAATAAAGCTTTTAAAGCAAATCAATTCCCTCTAGTTTATTCGTCATTTGACTATGAATTATAAGAGCTAATTATTGGTTATGAAATATTTGATTTTTTTGTCAGTAGAAAAGAATTTGTTAACTTTTTTTCATTCTGAATCTTGAATCTCGAATTTTTTTTGTTAAATGCTAAAAAATAATTTAGAACTATTTCGGATAGGATGAGACTATGAGAATGATTTTTTATATTTTCTAATATTCAAATGTCAAGTGTATATAAAATTGCAATACTCATCTATAACAAGCTATATGAAGATGAAAACGCTAGTTCAATTATTTCAAGCAAAAACTACATGATAAGTATATCAATTTTGAATTATTTTTTAATTGAGTATATCAATTGTTTTTTCAGTATATTAATTTTTTTGAAGATATCAATCAAATTTTTTCGTCTAATTTTCTATTTAGTAATGATGTGATAGTTAATAAAGAAGATTAAATGATTATATTGTCTTTTTTTCTTTCTTTTCTCCTCTCCAATTCTTATTATTCTTTAATTATTAATTGAAACAAAAGAAAAATAAAGCTATAATTTAGTTTTTTTTTTTTTTTGTTAACTACCATATCATTATTAGCTCAAAAATTGAATGAAAAAACTTGATTGATATTTTCAAAAAAATTGAAATATTGAAACGAAAAAATATAAAAGCTAATATACTCGATTGAAAAAAATTCAAAATAATATAGTTATTATGTAGTTTTTCTATATATTATTTCAGCTTTCATTATTTAATTATAGGACACTTTCTATTTAGTGTTACTTTTCTACATAAGGGATGGACCAATTATATAGCTAGGCAACGAGAGGCCAATGTGATTTCTGATCTATTCATGAAAATGATGGTACCTTATAAAGTAGTGAAGAAGAAGCAATTTCTGTATATTGATTTAGTACACTTGAATGTGACTTTCAGGAAATGATTAAGCCATAACTTTAAGTACTAAGATTGTCTTCTTTATATAATTATTTCAGTTTCAAGATTTCTAGTCTTGATAACGAAACAGAAGATTTCTATTGAAAGAGAGTTTCTAGCTCTAAGGGATCAAATTAACATGGGAAGTGCCTCACTACTTTCAGCAGTTGCAAGAAGGTGATCTTAGTTTTGTTAACTCCTCTTGATTTATTCTTTCAGTTGTTCATTAATAAGATAGACTTGAACAAGCCTGGATCCTGTCTTGTCTTCTGCTTATAGGATAAAAATTTAGGTACTAGGCACCTAGAAAAGTATACAAAAAACTACTAGGCTCTGTAATGTTTCAAGTTGCTCCTTTTCCTTCATTTGCTATATATGTCAAGCTAGCTTAATAGAGTTGATATGAGCTTTATCAATTGGGCAACTTAAGCATGGATGTGGTATTAATTAGTCATTTTAACACCTTAAAAATGGATTATATTAGTCAATTTGATTGAAAAGGGGAGGAAAAAAACTTCCAGTAAGGTTTGTAATCTTTTCAAGTTGCTCCTTTTCCTCCCATCGTTTCTTTATGTCAAGCTAGTTCTACCATGCAAGAAATTTTTCTTTAATCAAGGCAGACACTTCAAATTATCAACATGGCGCTCGATTTTGTCATGGCTGAATTATGTGGAATTTTATAGGCTAGAAGGTAAAGTAGCGTTGATCACTGGTGGGGCTCGTGGCATAGGTGAGGCCACTGCAAGACACTTCTTCAAACATGGAGCAAAAGTAGTAATTGCAGATATCCAAGATGACTTAGCTCATTCTGTTTGCAATGATTTGGACTCTGAATCTGCTTCTTTTATCCACTGTGACGTTACGAAAGAAAAGGATGTGGAAAATGCTGTGAACACCGCCATTTCGAGGCATGGTAAGCTAGACATTATGCTCAACAATGCTGGTATAGTAGGAGTTGTGAAAACCAACATGGTTGATGTTTCCATCTCTGAATTCGAGGAAGTCATTAGGGTTAACCTATTAGGTGCTTTCTTGGGCACCAAACATGCAGCTCGTGTGATGAAACCTGCTCGACGAGGCAGCATAATTACAACTTCAAGTGTTTGTGGTATTCTTGGAGGTTTTGCATCACATGCCTACACCAGTTCAAAGCATGGGGTGTTAGGGCTAATGAGAAATACAGCTGTTGAGCTTGGACAATTTGGCATTCGTGTAAATTGTGTATCACCATACACTGTCGCAACGGAAATGTCAAGAAATTTCTTCAAGCTAGAAGATAGTGAAATTCACAGTCTTTATTCAAACCTTAAGGGGGCAATTCTTAGGCCTGAAGATGTGGCTGAAGCCGCTCTTTATCTGGGAAGTGATGACTCAAAATATGTGAGTGGTCATAATCTTGTCGTAGATGGAGGCTTTACCATTGTAAATTATGGTTCTTGTATGTATGATAATCCAAGTGTATATAATCCTTGATTTCTTAATGCTAAAAGTATTCTTGTACTAAGTTTATATATATATATCGAGATTAAATTTATTATATATATATATATATATCGAGATTAAATTTATTATTTCTTAAAATAGATTGACACCAAATCTCTTCTAACTTTTAATCAATTCTAAAAATTAAATTTTTTTAATATCAATGAAGACTAAGTATTATTTTTTGAGATAAATCGAAGTCATATCACATCTAACTTCTAATCAATTCTAAGAGTTGGTTTTTTTGTATCCAATAACAGTTAATGCCTAATTTCTTTAAAAAAAAGAAAAGAAAAAAAAGGGATAATTTTTATACAAGTTATAAGAAGATTTTGGGATAAATTAGTTGCAAACTAATAAGTAAGAGTACAATAATTAAAGTTTGACCTGGAAATTAGGGATGGAAACTGGGATTAGCTACCTAATTATTCCACATATTTTTATATTTGCTTTAACACTAAAGGCACCTGAAAACCCACCTTGCTCTCTTTGTGAGTTATGGGCCAAAATCTTTATTTAGAAAGCCGAACTGAAAAAAAAAATCGTAATGGACGATATATGGTGACCCAAGAGATGCGTTAATTTTTTGATAGGCCCATATGGAGACTTTTTTATGCCCATATCCAAAGACCAAACAGCCTCTCTCTCTCTCTCTCTCAAGAAAATAATAAATAATAATAATAATTCAAAGTACTGTAGTAAAGCTTTTTGAAGGAGTAAATTATAAATTAGTCTCTTCTTTTTTAAAACAAATTAATTAGTTTTTTTTATTTTAAGAATTAATTATTTAATTTTTTATCAAGGTAAGAAGTTTTGTCTTTTGCTATGTTTTCTTCGTTCGTTTACTTGTTTTTATATTGTAAATGATGTTGTTTTTTGTTGTAATTTTGTAAGAATATTTGGATGATGAAATTGCAACCTTAGCTGCATTTAGTTCTTAGAACATCTTCCGTGCTAATGGATGTTTTGAAGTCTCTGTCTTCTGTTTTCCGTTGTCTCTTTGGCTTCCTCAATAGGATAAATGTTGGGTAGGCTTAGTCTATGTAGGACCAAATTAGTTCAACAATTGGTACAGAGGTGATCCTACTAACTGTGATTAGTTGAGCAGACTGTATGCAACAATTTCTACTTTGACACAGATGCTGCTACTAAATCCACAATGCGATGTACGGTAGGAAGAAAAGAGAACAGCGATTCTTGCAGAATTTGGCTAAAGCTAGAATGAAAATGAATTGAAACAAGAGAGCAAAGATTTAGGGTTGTAGAAACCTCCAAAAATGGAATCATAGAATGATGTTATCTTGTTAAAAAAAAAAAAAAAAGGTGAGAAAACAGCCTTTCTTTGAAAGCTGCTGCATCACAGATGCCAGGTACAAACCTGGAAAACCTAAAAATAGGTTATGTACGTATCTTATCATGTCCAATAAAAATGCTAGTTCATCATGTTAATTGTACATATGACATGCAATGCAATTTCTACATTATCAAATTGAAGGCAATGGTTTGACATTTTTTTTTTCAATAGAGTGGTTCTGCTGTATTAACTTTTGAAAGATTTCAATAGTGTGGAGATTTCTGCATGTAGTTCTGTCATGGTAGCCTGGACTTTATCCTTACCGAGCTTGGACATATCATTGTTTTTTATTCTTTACACTATTTAATTGGCGCAATTACACCTATTTTTGGCTAACTGACGTATTGCTTAGATGTAACTGAGGTTGTTTTCAATTTCTTAACTAGTGGTTCTTAAACTGAGCTTTGGCGTATTATTGTATGTTATTCTCTACACTATTTTTTGCTATCTTGTCCTTATTGTCAGATTTTTTTTTAATATTTTCAGATCAGTTTTTGTATCAATCGAGAATAAGTATTATTTTTTTGAGATAGATCAACATTAGATCATACCTAATTTTGAATCAATTCTAAGAGTTGAATTTTTTTTTAATTCAACAATAATTTATAATGTCTAATTTCACAAAAAAAAAAAAAAAGGATAATTTGTATACAAGTTATAAGAAGATTTTGGGATAAATTAGTTGCAACCTAACAAGGAAGAGTAAAATAATTAAAGTTTGGCATGGAAATTAGGGATGGAAACTGGGATTAACTAATTAATTATTCCACATTTTTTTATATATATATATATATTTCCTTTAACACCAAAGGCATTTGAAAACCCACCTTGCTCTCTTTGTGAGTTATGGTCCAAAATCTTTATTTAGAAAGGCAAACTGAACTAAAAAAATAAAATCGTAATGGACTATAGTGACCCAAGAGATGCTTGAATTTTTTGAAAGGCCCATATTGAGACTTTTTTATGCCCATGTCCAAAGACCAAACAGCCTTTCTCTCTCTCTCTTTTTAAGGAAAATAATAATAATAATTCAAAATACTGTAGTAAAGCTTTTTCCACAAATAAATTAATTAGTCCTTTTTATTTCAAAAATTAATTATTTAATTTTTTTATCAGTATTGATTACATTTAATTTAACATTTTTTATTTTTTAAAAAATATTTTATTTTCTCATCAATTTTTTTTTATTTTTCTATTCTTAAAAAAATAAAAATAATTGAAAAAAAAAGGAAAAGGATTAAGATATAAGAAAAATTAAATAATTATTTTTTGAAAAAGGGAGTAATTAATTCATTTATTGAAATATAAGGACTAATTTATAATTTACTCCGTGTTGAAGAGATTAATTTCATGTAATCTCTCCATCATTAGGGTAGTATCTATGCTCCTATCGAAGCTTCCAACCCCCATCGTAAACTCTTCCTGAAAAGGGAAAAAAAATATTTTCAAAAGAATTATCGTCTTAGAAATTAAAACCCAAACAGCTTTCATTATCTGTAGGACACTTTCTGTGTAGTTTTACTTTTCTAGACAAGGGATATTGGACCAATTATACAGCTAGGCACCGACAGGCCAACGTGACTTCTGATCTATTCATGAAAACGATGGTGCCTTATAAAGTAGTGGAGAAGAACCAATTTCTGTATATTTACTTAATTAGTACACTTGAATCTGACTTTCAGGGAATGATGAAGACATAACTTTTAAGTAATAAGATTTGTCTTCTTTAGATAATTATTTCAGTTTCAAGATTTCTAGTCTTGATTGAAAGAAACAAAAGATTTCTATTGAAAGAGAATTTCTAGCTCTAAGGGATCAAATTAACATGGGAAGAAGCTAGTTCTACCATGCAAGAAATTTTTCTTTAATCAAGGCAGACACTTCAAATTATCAATATGGCGCTTGATTTTGACATGGCTGAATTATGTGGAATTTTATAGGCTAGAAGGTAAAGTAGCGTTGATCACTGGTGGGGCTCGTGGCATAGGTGAGGCCACTGCAAGACACTTCTTCAAACATGGAGCAAAAGTAGTAATTGCAGATATCCAAGATGACTTAGCTCATTCTGTTTGCAATGATTTGAACTCTGAATCTGCTTCTTTCATCCATTGTGACGTTACGAAAGAAAAGGATGTGGAAAATGCTGTGAACACAGCCATTTCGAGGCATGGTAAGCTAGACATTATGCTCAACAATGCTGGTATAGTAGGAGTTGTGAAAACCAACATGGTTGATGTTTCCATCTCTGAATTTGAGGAACTCATTAGGGTTAACCTAGTAGGTGCTTTCCTGGGCACCAAACATGCGGCACGTGTGATGAAACCTGCTCGACGAGGCAGCATAATAACAACTTCTAGTGTTTGTGGTATTCTTGGAGGTTTTGCATCACATGCCTACACCAGTTCAAAGCATGGGGTGTTAGGGCTAGTGAGAAATACAGCTGTTGAGCTTGGACAATTTGGCATTCGTGTAAATTGTGTCTCACCATACGTTGTCGCAACCGAATTGTCAAGAAATTTCTTGAAGCTGGACGATAATGAAATGCAGTCTTTATTCAAACCTTCAAGGGGCAATTCTTAGGCCTCAGGATGTGGCGGAAGCAGCTCTTACTTGGGAAGTGATGACTCAAAATATGTGAGTGGTCATAATCTTGTGGTAGATGGAGGCGTCTTCATTGTAAGTTATGGTTTTTGTTTGTATGATAATCCAAGTATTTCGTAATGCTAAAAAGATTCTTATACTAAGTTTACATATTTATCATTTTTACATCAATTTAGATTAAATTATTATTTTTTAAGATAGATTGAAGTTAGATCATACCTAATTTTTTTGAAATAAATCGATGATAATAAAATCCACGGTCTTTATTCAAACCTTAAGGGGGCAATTCTTCGGCCTGAAGATGTGGCTGATGCAGCTCTTTTCTTGGGAAGTGGTGACTCAAAATATGTGAAGGGTCATAATCTTGTAGTAGATGGAGGCTTCACCATTGTGAATTATGGTTCTTGTATGTATGATAATCCAAGTGCATATAATCTCTGATTTGCTAATACTAAAAGTATTCTTGTATTATATATATATCAATCGAGACTAAATTTATTATTTTTTAAAATAGATCGACACCAAATTTCTTTTAACTTTTAATCAATTCTAAAAGTTGAATTTTTTTAAATATTTTTTGATCAATTTTTATATTAATCGAGATTAAATATTATGTTTTGAGATAAATCGATGTCGGATTACATCTAACTTATAATCAATTCTAAGAGTTGGTTTTTTTGAATTCAATAATAGTTAATGCCTAATTTCTAAAAAAAAAAAAAAGGATAATTTTTATACAAGCTATAAGAAGATTTTGGGATAAATTAGTTGCAAACTAATAAGTAAGAGTCCAATAATTAAAGTTTGACCTGGAAATTAGGGATGGAAACTGGGATTAGCTAGTTAATTATTCCACTTTTTTTTTATATTTCCTTCAACACCAAAGGCACTTGAAAACCCACCTTGCTCTCTTTGTGAGCTATGGGCCAAAATCTTTATTTAGAAAGGCAAACTGGAAAAAAAATATAAAAAAAATCGTAATGAACTGTATATAGTGACCCAAAAGATGCGTTAATTTTTTGAAAGGCCCATATGGAGACTTTATTATGCCCATATCCAAAGACCAAACAGCCTTTCTCTCTCTCTCTATGAAAAACGAGAAGGATTAATTTTTAAGAAAAATTAAAAATATAAAACCTAAATAATTTTTTTTTTGAAAAAGGAGTAATTAATTCATTTATTGAAATATAGGGACTAATTTATAATTTACCCCTTGTTGAAGACATTAATTTCCTGTAATCTCTCCATCATTAGTGTATTTCTATTCTTAACAAATAAAAATAATTGAAAAAAACGAGAAGGATTAATTTATAAGAAAAATTAAAAATATAAAAGCTAAATAATTATTTATTTGAAAAAAGGAGTAATTAATTCATTTATTGAAATATAGGGACTAATTTATAATTTCCCCCTTGATGAAGACATTAATTTCATGTAGTCTCTCCATCATTACTGTAGTATTTCTGCTCCTAAATTTCTACTTGT
Source organism: Dovyalis caffra (assembly GCA_963924115.1). Classification (NCBI taxonomy): domain Eukaryota; kingdom Viridiplantae; phylum Streptophyta; class Magnoliopsida; order Malpighiales; family Salicaceae; genus Dovyalis; species Dovyalis caffra. The sequence goes on along the minus strand of CAWUPB010000913.1, from coordinate 809,491 downwards.
CGAAGCTTCCAAACCCCCCAAAGTAAACTCTTCCTGAAAAAAAAACAAAAATCGTTTCAGAAGAATTATCGTCTTTGAAATTAAAACCCAAATAGCTGAAAGCCGAAAAAGAAGAGTTAACAAAACGATCATGAATTTGGGCTTTTCTCATCTACTTCGATGATCTGTAAGCTTCCTTTTCGTTTAATATTTTTGTTTCGTATTTTGAAATATCATGTTCGAATGAAACTGGGTTCTCGTTTGGTTGCTGAGAAAATGCTAGAAAATGAAGAAAGTTGAATTTTTTTACTTCATTACTCATTTTTCAGATGAAAAAATTTTTGGGTTTATTGAGCATTTAGTCTATATAATATTGAAAATTGAAGTGGAAGCATCTTTTCTTTGCTTGTTTCTAGGTACGCAGACAGAATATTAGGGCTTAATTAGGCTTAATTGGGTTTGTTAATGGTTCGATTTGGGGCTGGCTTGTGTTTAGATTATGACCGTTTACCTCGATGTCAAAAGGGTTTCTTTAAATTTATAATTTTGAAACCAGAATGAGGAAAAAGTTTAGGCTTTTTTTTTTTTTTTTATTGTTTGGTTTTTGAGCAGGGACTGTGAGAGCAGCTTGTGATGATGTCTAGGCCTATGTTACTTGTTTTTCTGTTACTTATACTGATAATCACGTCGCAATTTGAGTGGAGACAACCACTTGTAAATGACATTGACACGAAGCCTGCTGTCAACCCGAAGCATCTACAGATTTCAAAGTGGGAAGAAGCTGTAAAGGAGAAGGTAAGAAGTTTTGTCTTTTGCTATGTTTTCTTCATCCGTTTGCTTGTTATTATTTGTAAATGATGTTGTTTTTGGTTGGAATTTTGTAAGAATATTTGGATGATGAAATTGCAAGCTTAGTTGCATTTAGTTCTTAGAACATCTTCCGTGCTATATGTAATAGTATTGGTTACCTAGGTTGTTTTGTTGGAGTTATCAGCTAATTGATGTTTTGAAGTCTCTGTCTTCTGTTTTCCGTTGTCCGTTTGGCTTCCTTAATAGGATAAATGTTTGGTAGGCTTAGTCTATGGAGGGCCAAATCAGTTCAACAATTGGTATAGAGGTGATCCTACTAACTGTGATTAGTTTAGTAGACTATATGTAACAATTTCTACTTTGACACAGATGCTGCTACTAGATCCACAATGCGATGTACAGTAGGAAGAAAAGAAAACAGTGATTCTTGCAGAATTTGGCTAAAGCTAGAATGAAAATGAATTGAAACAAGAGAGCAAAGATTTAGGGTTGTAAAAACCTCCAAAAATGGAATCATAAAATAATATTATCTTGTTAAAAAAAAAAAGTGAGAAAATGGCCTTTCTTTGGAAGCTGCTGCATCACAAATGCCAGGTACAAACCTGGAAAACCCTTCATTTCTCATGTGAATAAAACCTTTGTACCTAATAAACTAGGAATTACATTTACTCTTCTTTTGTTGGACATCCACATAGGTTATGTATCTTATAATGTCCAATAAAAATGCTAGTTCATCATCTTAATTGTACATGTGACATGTAATACAATTTCTAAATTATCAAATTGAAGGCAATAGTTTGACATTTTTTTTTTTTTTTTATTAGAGTGGTTCTGCTGCATGAACTTTTGAAAGATTTTATTGTTCAGCACAGAGATATGACCTATGCTGAGAGCTCTCAATTAAGATTTATTGTAAAATGATCATATACGGACTTCGTTTAGAAAGTCTTGCCATAAAATATAAATGCTAAGCCGTTTCTTTGTCAGAAATAATTGACATGCAACGATGCCCTGCTCACAATTGGAGGCCAACAATTGTAATCAATTTCTAATGGTGCTTTGTTCTAAGTTGAATATTTGACCATATGTGGAGATTTCTGCATGTAGTTCTGTCATGGTAACCTGGACTTTATCCTTACCGAGCTTGGACATATCATTTTTTTTATTCTTTACACTATTTAATTGGCGCAATTGCCCCTATTTTTGGCTAACTGATGTATTGCTTAGATGTAATTGAAGTTGTTTTCAATTTCTTAACTAGTGGTTCTTAAACTGAGCTTTGGCATATTATTGTATGTTATTCTCTACAATATTGCTTTGGCACAATTGTCATGCTCTTTTTTGGCTACCTGATATAAACACTTTGATATAACTGGGGTTGTTTTCAATCTCTTCGCTTGTGATTTTTGAGCTGCCCCTTATATCATTTTTAACAGGAAGACCGTCAGTATGTGGCTATCTTGTCCTTACTGTAGTTTATCTTGTCAAGCTTTATCTTTACTTGCTGTAGAGCAACTCTTGAATACATACTCAAAAGTTCCAGTGTTGTCACGAAGTCACATAACCTTTCCTTATAACGCTAAATGGACGTCTATGACTTTGCAGATTATCTTATCACAAGAGAAGAACATTCATAGGCTTAATGAGCTTGTCCGGAGTCTTAGGCAGCAACTTTTGCAATGCAAGTGCAATAACGAAACAGGAAATGGCACTGCAGGCTCTTTGACAGAACATATAATTGAGCTTGAAAGACAGCATATCGTAGAAGACTAAGATACAACCTTACAAGCTTTTTGCTCAGTGTTATATTGAGGAAACAAAAGCCCTGTCTTTTTTTTTTTTTTCTGTTCACTCTTTGACGTTCCGTTCCATGCAAAAGTCTGCATCTTATTTGTTGTCACAATGTCAAACATTCATCACACCCTGTCTATAATCAATGATCCTTCTTAGTTTGTTTTTGTGCTCTCTGATCTTATGATGCTCTAGTGTGGAATCAATCATGTTTCAGTGTTTGAGCCAGACTGATGGAAACAAGAGCAGCCAGACAGAAACTTTGCTTATTATCATATGGTGTTTTAAAAAAGCGTTTTGATTCGACGATCTGATGTATTCTCGGACTAGTTTGTATATTAATCGTGACTAAGGCTTCTTCTTGAAGCATTCACATGACTGATATTGTAAAAATGTGAGGAAGATCAGGGATTGTTGTCAAGAAAACGCACATCAACCAACCGATTTCTGCGATAACAAGACATTAACTTCAAAACGTTGGTTGTTAACCTTTATGACCCCTGTCCGTTTGGTTCACTTTTACGGCTAATTATAGTAATGATGATGAAGAAAAAAATTAAAGGAGGTCAATTAACCTCAAGTTAAATGCTTTGGAAAAGGGGGTAGAGGATTTATCAAGGAAACTTTTTTTTGAATTTAGTGTATTTCCCTCTTTATTTTGAATTTCCCAATTTTTTTTCTCTTTTTGCTTCTATTTCAAATTTAGTACCACAAATATATATTATTTCATGGTTTCATTTAATTTAAAATTTGATTTTACTCAATATTACCATTTTTGTAAACCCCTACCGAAAACATTTTTCACATCCTTAATATTTAACATTTAAATCTCAACTTCTTTAACGTTATTTTTTCTTTTTCCAATTTTTTTCATAAATAACCAAACATAACATCAACTATTTTTTTTCAGAAAAAAAACTCACACTCAACACACACACACTTAATGCTACTAGCAGAACTAAACTATAAGCTCTTTGGTTATAACATCAACTATAAAACTGACCTCATACTTAATAATTAATATTATCATTACCACACACGTTAAAACTTTAAAATACATTACATTAAAAAAAAAATGCTTGTATAAGATATAAAGCTGTTTATCAATTTATGCTAGCATGTAATAAGATAATTGCATATAAATGCATCTTTACCCAAAAAAAAAAAAAAATCTCTTTCAATAATCACTACTTTATATAAGATATCACAGATAGTAAAACAAAAGACGGGATGTCTGCATACAAAATAGACATATATATCATTCAATAGTTTAAGTTTTGCGTGAAAACCATATAAATATCATTGTATATAAGTAAAATAAATAAATATTAAAGAGTTTATAACCCAATTATAATAATCTATTACAATAAGATATCACAGATTTAAACTTTAACAAACTAATTTTATTAAAAATTTCGGATATATAAATTTAAAAAATGATAGTAAAATGAATAAGCTCATGCATGTATCTTCATGCTTTTCCTTGAGAACCTTTCTCGTGAGTGAAACTATTACTTACTAACTCGTAGTTGGTTGATGGCATAGTGAATGAACTGTCCTTTTTAATTGCAGATTTGAATTATATGTATCCATTTGATTATTAATACTACCACTAGCAGGTAGTACATAGTTTGGTTTGGTTGAAAATGGAAAAATGAATGCTGCTGGTCAGTAATTAATGAAAGCTTGATCGATTTTGGGGAGTGTGACAAGTTCAATATTCCATTTTAATTGGTTGAATTAACCGATCGAGGCAAAAATTAACGCAGCTAACTTTATCAAACCTGGTTGCTATCCAGCAGGCTAGGAGTTAAAAATTAAAATAAATCAAAAATCAAAAACTCATTTTTCTAATTAAAATTTATAATGGAATTAGCATAACTAATTCGTTAGAAAACATATCATCAATTATTTTGTTTTAAAAAAAAACTCACACTCAACACACACACACCTAATGCTATTAGGATAACTAATCTGTTAAGGTTTAAATCCGTGACCTATTAAAAGAAATCATTACCACTAAACTATAAGTTCTTTGGTTATAACATCAACTATAAAACTGACCTCATACTTAATAATTAATAGTATACTTACCACACACGTTAAAACTTTAAAATACATTACATACCTAAAAAAAAAAAAACATAATGCTTGCCAAAACCCGGCAGAGTACTGTAGGCTGAAATCAAGAACGTGTCCAATCCTATACATACCTTAACGTTCAGTTGGTTTAACTTAGAAAATCAAAAAGGTTGGTGCACATGTTAATGAAGGAAGACAGGAATATAAATGTCTTGCTACTTACTTACATATAGAATCAAATTAAAAAACTTATAACTCTATGATAGTATTTTTATTTAACAGAAGATCACGAATTTAAATCTTAGAAAAATAATTATATTAAAAGTTTTGGATGAATGAATTAAAAAATAAAAACAATTAAGATCATAATATTATCCAGGATTTACAATAAATTAGTCATCATATCTCCTCAGCAAACAAAGAAGTTTGAATTTGTTTCAACTATACTAGCCATTTATGTAACAAATTAGAACATGCATCTGCATATATAAATGGAGAAACCCTAGTTAATTTAACCCTAACATATTACCTCATGAACAATTGAGTCGGAAATCTTTTAATCTTATTAATTTTACTATTGTTATTCATCCACCGTTAACGGAAGTTAAAAATTATTCATTCCATTTGCCGTAATCTTTAAGTAGTTCCATCTAAAACTTGATTTGGAAGACAAATTAAGACTTATTTTATCACTTTAGATGCAAGCTTTTAGTGAACAAATGAAAAATAGATTAAATCTTTTAACTGTCATGGACACCAACTCGATGGAGAGATTATATTACTTAACGTTAATTACACTTGGAGTAAAATTGATCAAATAAGAAACAATGAGACTGAATTGATATTTGGGTAATAGATTAGAGACTAAAATAAGGTTTTTGCTATATAAATATACGAGCACCATCCTTTACAAGAAAAAGACATACCACATTAAGTGATCACTGCTGGTTCGATGGAAACAACATTGGGGTGAACAGAAAACTGTCAGATGTGTTATTTGTTGAATTTTTTTCCTTCAAATAGTAGTACTTTTCTGTCTCTCTCTCTCTCTCTCACACACATCAAACCTTCTTTATTTTTTTATTTTTATATATATTTTAAAATGTCTTATCGAACTTTAAGCAGTGTATTTTTTAAAAAAAATTAAATAACTAATAATTCTAAAAAACGATATTTAAAAAAAATATGAATAAAATATATCAATTAATAATATTTTGAAATCTATGTAAAAAAACGATAAATTTCTTTAAACAAAAAGAGTGATAGAATTAAGGAAAATGCTTGGCAATATCACGATGACAGACAATATTTTTAAAAATAAATAGGATTTATGAATAAATTTAAAAAATAAAAATATTAAATGACATAATATCTATTAAAATAATATATCATTTTTTGTATTTTTTAAAAAAATATTTTTCTTCTAAAATAAAATTATGATGATTTTTTTTATACCATTTATGTTATGTATCACTACTCTAGAATTAAAGTTAGCTGAGATTGGAAGGGGTAACCAGGTGCACGCAGAGACTTAAAACACGAATTTGAGTAATTAATGGGGGCAGGGCAGTCGTAATTTATATGCATTAATTGGGTATAAAGGCAAACCTGACCTGCTGCCCAGCACGCAGAGACTTAAAACACGAATTTGCAAGACCAACTGGTGGACCGATGCGGTCATTTTCTCTCTGCTCTAGACATGTACGATGTTGTCTTATTTCTGGTTATTTGTTGCATGAAACTATATTTAAGATAGTTTTCACAAATTAAGATATTTTTGTGATTTTAATTTGAATAATTAGGTTCTTGTGGTTTGATATGTTAGACAGTACTGAAAATCCTTCCGTTTTCAATCACCCCAATTTTCTATTAATTTTGATTTTTTTTTTTTTAGTTTATTTTCAAAAGCCAAAGAAAAATGTTAGGAAAGAAACAAGTTTTATTGAAAATTATAAAATCTAGAACACATGAAATCAAAAGGAAAAAAGAGACAAAATGAATCAAGTATGTTTTGTCAATAAATTGATAATTTTATCATTCATTGATGAAGTAAAAAAAATAAAGTAAAAATTCATAAAAATAATTAAAACAAGGTTTTTTTTAGGTAAATAAAAAAAATCAAAATTGCAACAAATGATAAAAAATCTGGCACAAAATTAATAAAAAAATAAAAGAAACTTGTTGATATATTTTTTTAATTATGTCCTCTTAAAATAAAGTAAAAAAAAAAATCCAATGTAACAAAAATTCAAAAAAAAAGGTAATAAATAAGTAAAAAGTTGCCAAAAAAATTTAACAATTTTTTGGTAATATACCGATTGGACTGAATTAACCTTCAAGAGTAGTATTATACGATATAAAGCTGTTTATCAATTTATGCCAGCATGTAATAAGATAATTGCATATAAATACATCTTTACCCAAAAAAATAATTCTCTTTCAATGATCACTACTTTTGTCAGTCGTATATATATAACAAAAGAAAAGACGGGATGTCTGCATACAAAATAGACATATATATAATTCAATAATTTAAGTTTTGCGTGAAAACCATATAAATATCATTGTATATAAGTAAAATAAATAACTACTAAAGAGCTTATAACTCAATAATAATAATTTATTGTGATAAAAAGATCACAGATTTAAACTCCAATAAACTAATTTTTAAAATTTTTTTGGATATATAAGTTAAAAATAATAATAAAATGAATAAGGTCATGCTTTTCCTTGAGAACCTTTCTCATGAGTGAAACTATTACTTACTAACTCGTAGTTGGTTGATGGCATAGTGAATGAACTGTCCTTTTTAATTGCAGGTTTGAATTATATGTATCCATTTGATTATTAATACTACTACTAGCAGGTAGTACGTAGTTTGGTTTCGTTGAAAATGGAAAAATGAATGCTGCTGGTCAGTAATTAATGAAAGCATGATCGATTTCGGGGAGGGTGACATGTTCAATATTCCATTTTAATTGGTTGAATTAACCGATCGAGGGAAAAATTAATGCAGCTAACTTTATCAAACCTGGTTGCTATCCAGCAGGCTAGGAGTTAAAAATTAAAATAAATAAAAAATCAAAAACTTGTTTTTCTAATTAAAACTTATAATGGATCTAGGAGTTTTTCATTATGATTAGAAATCTTTAACAAGATATTTCCTACGAAAAAAATTAAAAATCAAAGATCAAATCACGTTGTTCATTTCTGACGGAGTTACTGACAAAATTAGTGACGAAATGAATTCAATTGGTAATTCCGTCAGAATTATTTTAAAATATTGAAAATATATACTTAATTTCACTATATATAAGTAATTCCGTTAGAAATATTTTAAAATATTAAAAACATACATATATATATATATATAATTCTGAAAATAAAAAATAATAATTTCCGTTGGTAAATAAGACTAATCCCTCAAATTATTTTTCAAAAATCTCTCTGTAAGCAAAAAATTCCCTCCAAAACTAATTCAAAATATTCTGTTGGAAAATTTATTGATTTTGTGATAGCGTTTCCATCTAAAATCATTGTAATTCATTTTTAATAATAATAATAATAATTAAAAAAAAAAACAAGTTCTCTTCAAAATGACATCGTTCTATGCACAAAATTTGGTATTTTAAATGAAAATCATTAATAGATATGATAAAACGATCCAACGAGAATTTCTAGTATAATATTAGAGATCAAATTGAAAAAAAAAATAGTTTTTTTTTCAAAGTGACATTATTCTCCTAATTTTTAGGGACCGATGACAATTATCCATCAATTAAAAATAGGAAGAAAAAAAAAGATGATAAAAAAAGAAAAAAGAAAAAATAGAGAGAAAATACTATGTGAAAATTAACAAAGTCTCATATCTAATTGGGACTAATGTTAACATAAATCAATCACATTTTAGTAATTAGGTCGTTCTCTAACATATCGGTTATGTCGAGACTTAAAGCTGGATTCAATGTTAAATTGACGAAATTCCTAGCAACGGAGTCCAACGATTGATTCAATATGATGTCATAAACAAAAATAAAAAAATCAATTGGCTTAGGAAATAAAACCTGGAATCGTGATTTAGGATTAATTTTGACAAAAAACAGAATTTCTTAGAATACAAATTTTAGAATTAAACTAGACATTGTATCTTATTTAGAAAATGATGCTTTTTTATAATTGATATTATCTCAAAATTATAATTAACTTCTTACCTTAAAATCTCCGAACTAATGTCCATTTTAAGTTCCTAATTACTTTTAATATTAAGTGACGACTTCAAAATTAATAATAACTTATACCCCTAAACCAACAAAAAATTTAACTAATAATAATCATTAATTTTGAAAGTTTCTTAAATATCAAGTTGCCACATAGTTTGATGGACACAACAACATTGGGGTGAATAGAAAACTGCCAGATAAGTTTTTTGTTGATTTTTTTCTTCAAACAGTAGTACTTTTTTGTGATCTTAACAAGAAGAAACAAAGTTCTTCAAACAAAAAAGTAATAAAATTAAAGTTAGCTAAGATTGGAGGGCTAACCAGCTGCTGAAGTAATTAATGGGGTGGGGTAGTCTTAATTTATATGCATTAATTGGGTATAAAGACAGACTCTGCTGCCCAACACGCCGAGACTTAAAACATGATTTGGTTTTGTCTATAGCGTTGTCTGATTTCTGGTTATTTGTTTTATGAAACTATAGGTAGTTATTATATCGATTTTTGACAAAGATATTTTTGTGATTTTAATTTGAATATTTAAGTTCTTGTGGTTTGGTATGTTAGACAGTGAAAATCCTTCCGTTTTTAATCAGCTCAATTTTCTATTAATTTTGATTTTTTTAAAGTTTATTTTCAAAAGCCAGAGAAAAATGTTAGGAAAGAAACAAGTTTTATTGAAAATTATAAAATCAAGAACACAAGAAATGAAAACGAAAAAATAGACAAATTGAATCAAGTATGTTTTGTCAATAAATTGATAATTTTATCAGTCATTGATGAAGTAAAAACAAAATAAAGTAATACTTATTTAAAATAAAGTAAAAATTCATAAAAATAAAAATAAAACGTTTTTTTAGGTAAATAAAAAAAATAAAAAAACTACAACAAATAATAACAAATCTGGCACAAAATTAATAAAAAATTAAAAAGAAAATTGTTGATCTTTTTTTTTTTTTTAATTATGTCCCCTTAAAATAAAGTAAAAAAAAAAAAAAAAAGAAATCCAATGTATCAAAAATTCAAAAAAAAATGGTAATAAATAAATAAAAAGTTGACAAAAAAATTTAACAATTCTTTGGTAATATACCAATTTGGACTGAATTAACCTTCAAGAGTAGTATCATTCGATATAAAGTTGTTTATCAATTTATGCTAGCTTGTAATAAGATAATTGCATATAAATGCATCTTTACCCAAAAAAAAAAAAAAATCTCTTTCAATAATCACTACTTTTGTTAGTTATATATATAGTATGCAGACATCCGGCCGTTTTTTCTATTTTTAATTGATATGCCACCTGCATCAATTGCATATCAATTAAGAACGGGATGTCTGCATACAAAACAGACTTATATATAATACAACAATTTAAGTTTTTAGTCAAAAACAAAATAAATAAATACTAAAGAGCGTCTAGCTTATATAAGTAATATATTACCATACAAGATTATGGATTTAAATTCTAATAAATTAATTATGTTAAAAATTTTAAATATATGAGTTTAAAAAATAATAATAAAAGGAATAAGCTCATGCATGTATCTTCAGGCTTTTCCTTGAGAACCTTTCTCATGAGTGAAAGTATTACTTACTAACTTGTAGTTGGTTGATGGCGTTGTGAATGAACTGTCCTTTTTAATTGGAGATTTGAATTATATTTATCCATTTGATTATTAATACTACTACTAGTAGTAGTACGTAGTTTGGTTGGTGAAATTGGAAAAATGAATGCTGCTGGTTAGTAATTAATGAAAATCATTAATAGATGCGATAAAAAGATCCAATGAGAATCTCTAGTATAATATTAGAGATCAAATTGACAAAAAAAATTATCTTTTTTTCAAAATGACATCGTTTTCCTAATTTTTAGGGACCGATGACGATTCTCCTCACCAATCAAAATAGGAAAAAAAAGAAGAGATGATAAAAAAAGAGGCAAAAATAAATGATAAAAAAAAGAGAGAGAAAAAGAGAGAGAAAATACTAGGTGAAAATTAACAAAGTCTCATATTTAATAGGGATCGATGTTAACATAAATCAATCACATTTTAGTAATTAGGTCATTCTCCGACATATCGGTTATGTCGAGACTTAAACTCGGATCTAATGTTGAATTGACGAAATTCCCGGCAACGGAGTCCAACGATTGATTCAATATGATGTCATAAACAAAAATAAAAAAACCGATTGGCTTAGGAAATAAAACTTGAATCGTGATTTAGGATTAATTTTGACAAAAAACAGAATTTTTTAGAATATAAATTTTAGAATTAAACCAGACATTGTACCTTATTTAGGAAATGATGTTTTTAGATGATTGATATCATCTCAAAATTATAATTAACTTCTTACCTTAAAATCTCCGAACTAATGTCCATTTTAAGCTCCTAATTACTTTTAATACTAAGTGACGACTTTAAAATTAATAATAACTTATATCCCTAAACCAACAAAATTTTTAACTAATAATAATCATTAATTTTGAAAGTTTCTTAAATATCAAGTTGCCACATAATTTGATGCATACAACAACATTGGAGTGAATAGAAAACTGCCAGATAAGTTATTTGTTGATTTTTTTTCTTCAAATAGTAGTACTTTTTTGTGATCTTAACAAGAAGAAACAAAGTTCTTCAAACAAAAAAGTAATAAAATTAAAGTTAGCTAAGATTGGAGGGCTAACTAGATGCTGAAGTAATTAATGGGGTGGGGTAGTCTTAATTTATATGCATTAATTGGGTATAAAGACAGACTTTGCTTGCCTAGCACGCCGAGGCTTAAAACATGATTTCGTTTTGTCTATAGGGTTGTCCGATTTTGATGCATGTATTTATTGAGGCTAGACCCCTGCTAACCGGTGTTAGCATCTTCTAGTGAGCCCAAATGAGGAAAAGAATTTTAAAGACATTCATGTATAAAAAGTTTTAATGTAAAATCATGCATGTTACACTTATTGGGATATTCGTATCTCGCGTCCGCTATGTGGTGTAGGTAATGATGCAAATGTTAAGGATGTTGATGCTCGCTTCCGATGACTAGTGACTCATGCGTTTGCCCTTGCATGTTCCTAACGATTAGATTATGCTTTAAAAAAATATTTATTTTTAAAATAATAAGCGTAATAATGTTAAACTTATGAATGTTAATTTTTACTTAGAATTTGAGTATGAATATTGAGATAAGATTATTTAGAAATGTTAATCATGGTGACGGATGTTTTATAAATATGAAATTTTAGAATAATACTTCCGTTATGTTAATAAAAAAATCTTATGATTATATATTATTAATTATATTTTTAAATTGACATATTTAAATAAGATTAAATTAGAAACTTAATTTTAGAAAAAAAAAGGATATAAGTTTTAGTGATGAGCCGTTCGATCATGACCCTTCGGATGAGGTGTCTCGATTGACGGGAGTTATAAATGATCTCTATTAGATAAAAAAAACTTTGCTAAAAAAAATAGTGTTTTTCTAATTTTCTTTTTTTTTCTTTCGTCTTTCCTTTTATTTCTTTTTCCTAAATTTTCCTTTTTGTTTTCTTTCTTTTCCTAACATTTCTTCTTCTTCTTTTGTAACATTTTATTTTTATTTTACTAACATTCCTTTATTTTTTTGTTGATGAAAAATCATCATCGGTTTTAAAAAATTATAAGTTTGACAATTCGTTCACCTATTAATTACCTAACCTAATTATTGGAATAGATTCTAAAATTGACATCAACTAAGTAAATTAAAGAAATTCAAAATACTAAATCAAATTTGAGCATAAAATAATAATAGTAAAAGCATGCATACATAAAAATAAAAAGGTAACAAAAACAAACAAAATTGTCATTAAATATTGACCAAAATGCCCTTCAAATGTTATTGGAAAATGACCAAAATGCCTTTGGGGCAAAATTACCAAAATACCACTAAGGTAAAATTACCAAAATGCCTCTACAACCCGAACAATCATTGCCAACTCGTCCATTCCACTTCCAATGGTCCTTTGGACATGTGAACCACCCCGTGTCACAGAGGAGATCATCATGAGTGCAAGGTGGCAATCGGTAACAACGACGAGAGGAGGGAGATAGAAGGCTCGAAAGTTTCGACCGGATCTCTTCCTCTTCCGGACGATAATTTCGAAAATGATTGGGAGTTTCAAAGATATCGATCGATTCGTGAGGTTGAGAGGAGTATTTCTATGATGGTTAGAATGCTTGATTTAGCCTTGATCGGCTAATTTTTTTAGGTTCTTTAAAGTCAAAAATGGGTATTTGTCGATTAAATCATTTTTCGATGACGTTGGGCCACGACTTCAAGGGGGAAACACTTAAGGGAGTCGAACAACCAAGTCTATGGTGGTGTCGGTCCGTGGTTTGGTCGAATTGGAAGATACAAATGGGTCGCTAAATAGATCGAGTTGTTATGGTTCAAATCTAGATTTCTCCCTCCTCCGACGTCATCTCCTCCTTGAACCAGGTGAGTATGGGCCAACCTAATGATGGTCTATCCGTGGATGGTGTCGATTGAGGCCAAAATTGATTGAAAGTTGGTCGATTTAGAGGAGAAAGATTCGATCGGATAAACGGATCGTTGGGCTCCCTAGTTAGGTAAGGGCATGTTTGGCTCTTTTTTTTTTCTATTTTCAATGTTTTTTTCATATGAAAGTTTTTTGTGGTGGTTTCGTGGGCTTTTTAGGTGGTTTCTAGAGTGATGGAGGGTGGCTAGATGTGTGGAGGAATTATGGTGGTTGCTTAAGTGGAAGGGAAGCTTGGTGGTGAGTAGAGAGATGAGTGAGAGCATAGTTTTTTTTTTAGGTTGAAGGAATGATTGTGACTACCCTAAAAATGAAGGAAAATAGTTGTTTATATGGGAGATTTTTAGGATTGGGAGGATAAGTCATCTCTTTAATCATTTTTTTCTTTTTCTTTTTTATTGTATTTTATGTTTTATACTTTTTTATTGTATTTTTTATCCTTTTCCATTTTTTTATAGTAAATTAAAAAATAAAATAAAATAAGAAATAAATAAAATAAAAAATGAAGAATGTATTCATATCTCTCATCTTACTTGTACCATGGAGGATAAAAAGGGCGCATAAGCTTAGTAGGGATTGGAGTGACCGACCTAATGCTTGTCAAGTGCTTAAACATTTCATCCAATGAGAAAGGTAAGAGCGGTAGTTGTTCGAGCTTTTTTTTGTAATCTCGGTTGTTTTTGTGGTAATGATTGTGTGGTATTTACGGAGTTATTAAAAGTTAATGAATTTTGAAAATGCGTAGTAGCTTGAGGGAATTGATTTGCTCGGTAGGTTTAGTGGGGCATATAGGATGGATTAAGTTGATTTGACGGATATGTTTGGTTCATAATGGTCATTAGACAAGGGGTATATTGGGTAAAAAAAAGTCTTTGGGGTTTACTAGGACCGCCATGGTTGCCATGTTTTCCTTGATTCTTTGATTGATAGGATTCGGTTTTAACTCGGTGTATCTCTCTATCTATTCTCTTGGTATCATCGTTCCCTTTCTTTATAGAACCATCAAGAACCTTTTCAGCTTTGATCGCTTGTTCTAATCTTTCAACTATGATAACAATGTCACTAAAATTAGAAGAAGAGTTTCTAATCAAATACTTAAAATACGAGTGCCTTGAAAGTATTTAAGAAAATAGCGATTGACTTATGTTCGGATAGTGGTGGATAAATGCGGATTGCTACTTCATGCTACCTTTGGGCATACTCCTTGATAGTTTCTTTTGGACTTTTTTCATACTCGTAAATCGATTAGGTTGTGGCTACCTTCATGTTGAAGTTGTACTTGCTTGATATTTGATATATTTATATTTAACCATGGGTTAATAACAAACACTAATTAAAAATATATAATAATAATTTTTAAAAATTAAGTGGCAGAAATAACAAATTTGATATATATACCCATAGGATAGTAACAAACACTAATAAAAAAATATATAGTAATAATTTTCAAAAATTAAGCGGTGGAATAACAAATTTGATATGTATGTATGTATATGCTTGGTAAAAGGTTCTTTACTACTCAAGTTCAAACATTAATTAATGCTTATACTACTCTATTTACTTTCCTTATTAAATAACATTTTGATACCATTCTCAAAATTTCCTTGAAAAAATCAGCTCTCCTAAAATAAGCTTACCGGATTTATATTTTTTTGGTTGTCCAAAGAGGCTTAAACCCCAACTACCCTGCACCAAATACAACGAAATAAAACCAAAAAGCCAAAAAAAAAATACCAAATTAATTTTTGAATAGATTTATTTTCGATCGACGAATAAAATTGATTATAAAATATTTCAAAATATGCATAACATATCCATGAATCAAAACTTAAAGTAGAAAGCAAAGGAAAACGGAGTTGATTATTAAATCATAGAGCTCGATCCATGTAGTGAATCTTTACCAGAAGTAAGTTAGGTATTGATTACATGTTACTTCTTTTAAATATTTAGGTAGCTAGGCATGCACCAGAAATTAGTGAAACAAAATAACTAGAGAAGTACAGTTGGAAAAAAAAAAACTCGTTTAAAAAAGTAGATATGAGCTTTATTATCTTAACCTTTTCTTTTACAATTGATTAAATTAACGTTGTTCATTTCTGACGGAGTTACTGACAAAATTAGTGACGAAATGAATTCAATTGGTAATTCCGTCAGAATTATTTTAAAATATTGAAAATATATACTTAATTTCACTATATATAAGTAATTCCGTTAGAAATATTTTAAAATATTAAAAACATACATATATATATATATATAATTCTGAAAATAAAAAATAATAATTTCCGTTGGTAAATAAGACTAATCCCTCAAATTATTTTTCAAAAATCTCTCTGTAAGCAAAAAATTCCCTCCAAAACTAATTCAAAATATTCTGTTGGAAAATTTATTGATTTTGTGATAGCGTTTCCATCTAAAATCATTGTAATTCATTTTTAATAATAATAATAATAATTAAAAAAAAAAACAAGTTCTCTTCAAAATGACATCGTTCTATGCACAAAATTTGGTATTTTAAATGAAAATCATTAATAGATATGATAAAACGATCCAACGAGAATTTCTAGTATAATATTAGAGATCAAATTGAAAAAAAAATAGTTTTTTTTTCAAAGTGACATTATTCTCCTAATTTTTAGGGACCGATGACAATTATCCATCAATTAAAAATAGGAAGAAAAAAAAAGATGATAAAAAAAGAAAAAAGAAAAAATAGAGAGAAAATACTATGTGAAAATTAACAAAGTCTCATATCTAATTGGGACTAATGTTAACATAAATCAATCACATTTTAGTAATTAGGTCGTTCTCTAACATATCGGTTATGTCGAGACTTAAAGCTGGATTCAATGTTAAATTGACGAAATTCCTAGCAACGGAGTCCAACGATTGATTCAATATGATGTCATAAACAAAAATAAAAAAATCAATTGGCTTAGGAAATAAAACCTGGAATCGTGATTTAGGATTAATTTTGACAAAAAACAGAATTTCTTAGAATACAAATTTTAGAATTAAACTAGACATTGTATCTTATTTAGAAAATGATGCTTTTTGATAATTGATATTATCTCAAAATTATAACTAATTTCTTACCTTAAAATCTCCGAACTAATGTCCATTTTAAGTTCCTAATTACTTTTAATATTAAGTGACGACTTCAAAATTAATAATAACTTATACCCCTAAACCAACAAAAATTTTAACTAATAATAATCATTAATTTTGAAAGTTTCTTAAATATCAAGTTACCACATAGTTTGATGGACACAACAACATTGGGGTGAATAGAAAACTGCCAGATAAGTTTTTTGTTGATTTTTTTCTTCAAACAGTAGTACTTTTTTGTGATCTTAACAAGAAGAAACAAAGTTCTTCAAACAAAAAAGTAATAAAATTAAAGTTAGCTAAGATTGGAGGGCTAACCAGCTGCTGAAGTAATTAATGGGGTGGGGTAGTCTTAATTTATATGCATTAATTGGGTATAAAGACAGACTCTGCTGCCCAACACGCCGAGACTTAAAACATGATTTGGTTTTGTCTATAGCGTTGTCTGATTTCTGGTTATTTGTTTTATGAAACTATAGGTAGTTATTATATCGATTTTTGACAAAGATATTTTTGTGATTTTAATTTGAATATTTAAGTTCTTGTGGTTTGGTATGTTAGACAGTGAAAATCCTTCCGTTTTTAATCAGCCCAATTTTCTATTAATTTTGATTTTTTTAAAGTTTATTTTCAAAAGCCACAGAAAAATGTTAGGAAAGAAACAAGTTTTATTGAAAATTATAAAATCAAGAACACAAGAAATGAAAACGAAAAAATAGACAAATTGAATCAAGTATGTTTTGTCAATAAATTGATAATTTTATCAGTCATTGATGAAGTAAAAACAAAATAAAGTAATACTTATTTAAAATAAAGTAAAAATTCATAAAAATAAAAATAAAACGTTTTTTTAGGTAAATAAAAAAAATAAAAAAACTACAACAAATAATAACAAATCTGGCACAAAATTAATAAAAAATTAAAAAGAAAATTGTTGATCTTTTTTTTTTTTAATTATGTCCCCTTAAAATAAAGTAAAAAAAAAAAAAAAAAGAAATCCAATGTATCAAAAATTCAAAAACAAATGGTAATAAATAAATAAAAAGTTGACAAAAAAATTTAACAATTCTTTGGTAATATACCAATTTGGACTGAATTAACCTTCAAGAGTAGTATCATTCGATATAAAGTTGTTTATCAATTTATGCTAGCTTGTAATAAGATAATTGCATATAAATGCATCTTTACCCAAAAAAAAAATCTCTTTCAATAATCACTACTTTTGTTAGTTATATATATAGTATGCAGACATCCGGCCGTTTTTTCTATTTTTAATTGATATGCCACCTGCATCAATTGCATATCAATTAAGAACGGGATGTCTGCATACAAAACAGACTTATATATAATACAACAATTTAAGTTTTTAGTCAAAAACAAAATAAATAAATACTAAAGAGCGTCTAGCTTATATAAGTAATATATTACCATACAAGATTATGGATTTAAATTCTAATAAATTAATTATGTTAAAAATTTTAAATATATGAGTTTAAAAAATAATAATAAAAGGAATAAGCTCATGCATGTATCTTCAGGCTTTTCCTTGAGAACCTTTCTCATGAGTGAAAGTATTACTTACTAACTTGTAGTTGGTTGATGGCGTTGTGAATGAACTGTCCTTTTTAATTGGAGATTTGAATTATATTTATCCATTTGATTACTAATACTACTACGAGTAGTAGTACGTAGTTTGGTTGGTGAAATTGGAAAAATGAATGCTGCTGGTTAGTAATTAATGAAAATCATTAATAGATGCGGTAAAAAGATCCAATGAGAATCTCTAGTATAATATTAGAGATCAAATTGACAAAAAAAATTATCTTTTTTTCAAAATGACATCGTTCTCCTAATTTTTAGGGACCGATGACGATTCTCCTCACCAATCAAAATAGGAAAAAAAAGAAGAGATGATAAAAAAAGAGGCAAAAAAAAAATGATAAAAAAAAAGAAAAAGAAAAAAGAGAGAGAAAATACTAGGTGAAAATTAACAAAGTCTCATATTTAATAGGGATCGATGTTAACATAAATCAATCACATTTTAGTAATTAGGTCATTCTCCGACATATCGGTTATGTCGAGACTTAAACTGGATCCAATGTTGAATTGACGAGATTCCCGGCAACGGAGTCCAACGATTGATTCAATATGATGTCATAAACAAAAATAAAAAAACCGATTGGCTTAGGAAATAAAACTTGAATCGTGATTTAGGATTAATTTTGACAAAAAACAGAATTTTTTAGAATACAAAATTTAGAATTAAACTAGACATTGTACCTTATTTAGGAAATGATGTTTTTAGATGATTGATATCATCTCAAAATTATAATTAACTTCTTACCTTAAAATCTCCGAACTAATGTCCATTTTAAGCTCCTAATTACTTTTAATACTAAGTGACGACTTTAAAATTAATAATAACTTATATCCCTAAACCAACAAAATTTTTAACTAATAATAATCATTAATTTTGAAAGTTTCTTAAATATCAAGTTGCCACATAATTTGATGCATACAACAACATTGGAGTGAATAGAAAACTGCTAGATAAGTTATTTGTTGATTTTTTTTCCTTCAAATAGTAGTACTTTTTTGTGATCTTAACAAGAATAAACAAAGTTCTTCAAACAAAAAAGTAATAAAATTAAAGTTAGCTAAGATTGGAGGGCTAACTAGATGCTGAAGTAATTAATGGGGTGGGGTAGTCTTAATTTATATGCATTAATTGGGTATAAAGACGAGACTTTGCTACCTAGCACGCCGAGGCTTAAAACATGATTTGGTTTTGTCTATAGGGTTGTCCGATTTTGATGCATGTATTTATTGAGACTAGACCCCGCTAACCGGTGTTAGCATCTTCTAGTGAGCCCAAATGAGGAAAAGAATTTTAAAGACATTCATGTATAAAAAGTTTTAATGTAAAATCATGCATGTTACACTTATTGGGATATTCGTATCTCACGTCCGTTATGTGGTGTAGGTAATGATGCAAATGTTAAGGATGTTGATGCTCGCTTTCGATGATTAGTGACTCATGCGTTTGCCCTTGCATGTTCCTAACGATTAGATTATGCTTTAAAAAAATATTTATTTTTAAAATAATAAGCGTAATAATGTTAAACTTATGAATGTTAATTTTTACTTAGAATTTGAGTATGAATATTGAGATAAGATTATTTAGAAATGTTAATCATGGTGACGGATGTTTTATAAATATGAAATTTTAGAATAATACTTCCGTTATGTTAATAAAAAAATCTTATGATTATATATTGTTAATTATATTTTTAAATTGACATATTTAAATAAGATTAAATTAGAAACTTAATTTTAGAAAAAAAAAAAAGATATAAGTTTTAGTGATGACCCGTTCGATCATGACCCTTCGGATGAGGTGTCTCGATTGACGGGAGTTATAAATGATCTCTATTAGATAAAAAAAACTTTGCTAAAAAAAATAGTGTTTTTCTAATTTTCTTTTTTTTTCTTTCGTCTTTCCTTTTATTTCTTTTTCCTAAATTTTCCTTTTTGTTTTCTTTCTTTTCCTAACATTTCTTCTTCTTCTTTTGTAACATTTTATTTTTATTTTACTAACATTCCTTTATTTTTTTGTTGATGAAAAATCATCATCGGTTTTAAAAAATTATAAGTTTGACAATTCGTTCACCTATTAATTACCTAACCTAATTATTGGAATAGATTCTAAAATTGACATCAACTAAGTAAATTAAAGAAATTCAAAATACTAAATCCAATTTGAGCATAAAATAATAATAGTAAAAGCATGCATACATAAAAATAAAAAGGTAACAAAAACAAACAAAATTGTCATTAAATATTGACCAAAATGCCCTTCCAATGTTATTGGAAAATGACCAAAATGCCTTTGGGGCAAAATTACCAAAATACCACTAAGGTAAAATTACCAAAATGCCTCTACAACCCGAACAATCATTGCCAACTCGTCCATTCCACTTCCAATGGTCCTTTGGACATGTGAACCACCCCGTGTCATAGAGGAGATCATCATGAGTGCAAGGTGGCAATCGGTAACAACGACGAGAGGAGGGAGATAGAAGGCTCGAAAGTTTCGACCGGATCTCTTCCTCTTCCGGATGATAATTTCGAAAATGATTGGGAGTTTCAAAGATATCGATCGATTCGTGAGGTTGAGAGGAGTATTTCTATGATGGTTAGAATGCTCGATTTAGCCTTGATCAACTAATTTTTTTAGGTTCTTTAAAGTCAAAAATGGGTATTTGTCGATTAAATCATTTTTCGATGACGTTGGGCCACGACTTCAAGGGGGAAACACTTAAGGGAGTCGAACAACCAAGTCTATGGTGGTGTCGGTCTATGGTTTGGTCGGAATTGAAAGATACAAATGGGTCGCTAAATAGATCGAGTTGTTATGGTTCAAATCTAGATTTCTCCCTCCTCCGACGTCATCTCCTCCTTGAACCGGTGAGTATGGGCCAACCTAATGATGGTCTATCTCGTGGATGGTGTCGATTGAGGCCAAAATTGATTGAAAGTTGGTCGATTTAGAGGAGAAAGATTCGATCGGATAAACGGATCGTCGGGCTCCCTAGTTAGGTAAGGGCATGTTTGGCTCTTTTTTTTTTTCTATTTTCAATGTTTTTTTCATATGAAAGTTTTTTGTGGTGGTTTCGTGGGCTTTTTAGGTGGTTTCTAGAGTGATGGAGGGTGGCTAGATGTGTGGAGGAATTATGGTGGTTGCTTAAGTGGAAGGGAAGCTTGGTGGTGAGTAGAGAGATGAGTGAGAGCATAGTTTTTTTTTTAGGTTGAAGGAATGATTGTGACTACCCTAAAAATGAAGGAAAATAGTTGTTTATATGGGAGATTTTTAGGATTGGGAGGATAAGTCATCTCCTTAATCATTTTTTTTCTTTTTCTTTTTTATTGTATTTTATATTTTATACTTTTTTATTGTATTTTTTATCCTTTTCCATTTTTTTATAGTAAATTAAAAAATAAAATAAAATAAGAAATAAATAAAATAAAAAATGAAGAATGTATTCATATCTCTCATCTTACTTGTACCATGGAGGATAAAAAGGGCGCATAAGCTTAGTAGGGATTGGAGTGACCAGCCTAATGCTTGTCAAGTGCTTAAACATTTCATCCAATGAGAAAGGTAAGAGCGGTAGTTGTTCGAGCTTTTTTTTGTAATCTCGATTGTTTTTGTGGTAATGATTGTGTGGTATTTACTGAGTTATTAAAAGTTAATGAATTTTGAAAATGCGTAGTAGCTTGAGGGAATTGATTTGCTCGGTAGGTTTAGTGGGGCATATAGGATGGATTAAGTTGATTTGACGGATATGTTTGGTTCATGATGGTCATTAGACAAGGGGTATATTAGGTAAAAAAAAGTCTTTGGGGTTTACTAGGACCGCCATGGTTGCCATGTTTTCCTTGATTCTTTGATTGATAGGATTCAGTTTTAACTCGGTGTATCTCTCTATCTATTCTCTTGGTATCATCGTTCCCTTTCTTTATAGAACCATCAAGAACCTTTTCAGCTTTGATCGCTTGTTCTAATCTTTCAACTATGATAACAATGTCACTAAAATTAGAAGAAGAGTTTCTAATCAAATACTTAAAATACAAGTGCCTTGAAAGTATTTAAGAAAATAGCGATTGACTTACGTTCGGATAGTGGTGGATAAATCGGATTGCTACTTCATGCTACCTTTGGGCATACTCCATGATAGTTTCTTTTGGACTTTTTTCATACTCGTAAATCGATTAGGTTGTGGCTACCTTCATGTTGAAGTTGTACTCGCTTGATATTTGATGTATTTATATTTAATCATGGGTTAATAACAAACACTAATTAAAAATATATAATAATAATTTTTAAAAATTAAGTGGCGTAAATAACAAATTTGATATATATACCCATAGGATAGTAACAAACACTAATAAAAAAATATATAGTAATAATTTTCAAAAATTAAGCGGTGGAATAACAAATTTGATATGTATGTATGTATATGCTTAGTAAAAGGTTCTTTACTACTCAAGTTCAAACATTAATTAATGCTTATACTACTCTATTTACTTTCCTTATTAAATAACATTTTGATACCATTCTCAAAATTTCCTTGAAAAAATCAGCTCTCCTAAAATAAGCTTACCGGATTTATATTTTTTTGGTTGTCCAAAGAGGCTTAAACCCCAACTACCCTGCACCAAATACAACGAAATAAAACCAAAAAGTCAAAAAAAAAATACCAAATTAATTTTTGAATAGATTTATTTTCGATCGACGAATAAAATTGATTATAAAATATTTCAAAATATGCATAACATATCCATGAATCAAAACTTAAAGTAGAAAGCAAAGGAAAACGGAGTTGATTATTAAATCATAGAGCTCGATCCATGTAGTGAATCTTTACCAGAAGTAAGTTAGGTATTGATTACATGTTACTTCTTTTAAATATTTAGGTAGCTAGGCATGCACCAGAAATTAGTGAAAAAAATAACTAGAGAAGTACAGTTGGAAAAAAAAAACTCGTTTAAAAAAGTAGATATGAGCTTTATTATCTTAACCTTTTCTTTTATAATTGATTAAATTATTTTGCATATATCCACCTAAAAGCACATTTTTCTTTCTACTTTAATTTAAGAGTACTACATCTAATTTCGTCACCTTTGAAGTTTTACCCTTACAATTAACACATTCAATTAATTTCCAACCAAAATTGTAACAATAAAAGTAGATAGATAGATTAATTATTTATCTTGATAAATCAGGCCTTTAAACATCTTTAAAGCAATGGCATGCCATCTCCTTTAATTAGTATTTGAACACTCGATTAAGTTAGTTGCATGGCAATTCAACCTTTCAACCAAAATTTACCACGGTAGCTCTAATTATTCCTCTCATCGCCCATCGTTCTTTATTACTTAATTTCTACTCAATTAGTCTACTCCTTATCGTTTAGGTACTTTAATTACACCGTGAGTATACATAAATATAATTTTTCTTTAAAATATTAATAGCTAATTTTTTAACGTTTAAGAGTTTTAGATAGTCATATAAATTATATTTTAGAGCAGTTTAAATTTTTTAATAAGATAGTTCTTTCACTTAGTATCAACATCTTGTTGACCAAGCGGTCACAAGTTCAAATCTTACCATCCCAATTTTTTTTTATAATTAATTAAGCATAAGGTAGTGTAGGTCGAACTATATAGTTTTACTTGAAATGGTGTCTTAGAGAGTTATATAAATTATATTTTTAAGTCTCACATAACATGTTAAGTTTTTGAACGAGATATTTTTTGACAAAAAAGAAAAAAACAATTTTTAAGTAGAAAAACAAAGCATCCATAAATTTTTATATGTTTTTAATAACATGAAACTACCTTATAAATTAAAATTGACCAAAAAAAAGTGATTCGATTTTAAATAAAAAATAATTAGAAAAAGATTCAATCCAAAATTAAAAATTGAAACATCGATTTGGAAATGACTTATGTTCGAAAAAGATATCTACGGTTTGAATTTTTCTTTAGCTATATTTTGCGAGATGATTCCAAGTACGGATCCAAAAAATAAATAAATAAAGGGCAATAAAGAAGCCTATTTACACAGGGGTAGCGTGCATTGTTGGAAACTTGAATGGTATTGATGGTTTCAGTGCCAATCTATAAGAGGCGTGGTCAAGAGGAAGGACATAACATCTATTTTGGTTACAAAGGATATAGCTTCTCTTAATTTGTTCTTAATTGACGACGGTGTACCCAACTTCATTAAATAGTTATTCTTTCTTCCTTTTTTTCATCGAAAGGTCTGTTTGATCCTGAATTATCATGAGAATAGACTTGTTTTATTAAAAAAAATACTAAATATACAACTGTTAAACTATATTTATGTATTTATTCTTTTTTTGAAATAAAAATCCAACCTCTTGATTTTGATCGGACCAAATTGAGTTGGTTTAAATATGAAAAAAAAAACCCTTTTTTCCTATCAAATATAAATTTGATTTCATTAATGTGAAAACCAAGCTAGTATCATGCTTGGATGAAGGTTCAAGTTTTCTTACCAATTTGAAGTTCATAGCATTGTATATAGACAGGACAATGCTCATAATAAATTGCCCATCCATGTGCGTGGTTGGATGAGTACTATCAAACATATTTTTGATATTCTAAAAATATTTTCATCAATTAATAATTTAAAAGGACATCGTTATACGAAACTCCTATCAATCAAGTATTGCTTCTCCATGTATCAACAACAGAGTACATACAATTAGAGCAATAGTCTTTTCTTGAAAAATATTATTTTACATCTCATCTTTTTCTTCTTCTTCTTCTTTTCTTTTTAGAATAATATCGTTTTGCATATATATATATATATATATATATATATAACTGAAATTCGACCGGAAATGTTTTCTAAATAAGAAAACGCGGCTGAAATATGTTACTTGTCCAATTTGCCTACTCTAATTTGGCAATTAATTTCCCGAAAAATAAATTAAAGGAGGAAGAAAAAAGTCTAGGTCCAACCGTCCAAGTGTAGGATGGTCCAAACTTTCCAAAGTTTATCAGCCACAAAAACCCAGAATTAAAACATGCATGGTTGAGTTTTCCAAGCCAAATTCTTTAAGTTATCAACTAAATAAAAGTCAATATTCAATACTTATAAATTTAGCCTACCAAAGTCCAGTTCTTAATTAATTACGTTGCTATTTGAAAATGAGAGAGCCCCAAATTAATAATTGGTCAAAAGGAAACGTGGCATAATATTAGTAATGTCGATCATGTTTTTCACCAATATCCCTATTTAATCTTTGACCAAAGAAGCAACAAGCGATGGACATTTGAAGCGCACCCAAAATTGGTAAGAAATAAAATGGAGAGGAATTTAGGTTGCTATAGATATAACAGAGAAAAACCATGGCTTGAATGCTATCTGTTTGGTAATCTTCCTTGCAGTTAGACATAAACAAATCAAACCAACTTTCCCATGCTTCAATTGATGACTAGGTTGAAAATTAAGGTGAATGGATCGATGGTAAGACTTAGGAGGTTTCAAATTCAACATTTTTTATTTATGACAGATTGATTACTTCAACACTTAATTAAAGCGAAAATCCTATTTTTCATGTGTAAAGTTTAGAAAACCAATAAAAAATAAGAATGTTTTTGCACATATCGACATCATATACAATTCGATTTTTTTTTAATTGAAACCCTAAGTTTTTTTCTATCCAATTTAAGAGTTATATTCTTATGTTATTATTGTTTCATATTCTAATTTATCACGTAAGTACACATGACAAGCTCTAATCAACGATAACTTGTCACGTGTCATAGTGAGCCTAAATTGAGTAATTGAATTGGTGACGCAATAAGTTGTCGTTAGCTAAAGCATACACGTAATAAACTCGTCATTGGCTAGGGTTTAAAACAACAACAATATAAAAGTAGAATTCTTAAATTGAATAGAAAAAAATTTAGGGTCTCAACCAAAAAATTTCGAATTGTATGAAGTTTCAATATGTGTAAAACCAAAAAATAAAGTTTATATTCAAGCCATGTCCAAAAAAAAAAAAAATGCGTGCACACACACACAAATAATGAGTTAGGCTACAAATACACTATGAATTAGTTTTTTTTTTTATTTTAAAAATTAATCGTTTAGTTACTTATATAGCGTTAAGGTTTTGCAAAAGTTAACACTTAATAACATACATCCACATCCATGGAGATATAGTTTGAAGCTTAAAGAGAGAGAAAATAAGTAGAAATTAATAAAACGAGAAATGAAGATATGAGGAGAAAAATACATATTTGTTTTTGCGTTTGATGAGAGAGAAAGAGAGGGGATGTGTGTAAAAAAAAAATACATAAAAAAAAGATTAATTTGAGAATAAAAATAATACAACAAGAATATTTTATCGTCACTTTAACGAAACAAAAAACCTAAGTTGTAGATGAAATTAAAATATAAAAAATTAAATGATTAGTTTTTTAAATCAGAATAGCTAGTTAATTCGTTCTTTGAATAAGAGTAACTAATTTATAAGTTACTCGTTAGGCTACTGACCATGCGTTCGAGGCAATATTTACTCCTCCAATGGCAAAACATAATGAGGGTATTTGCCAGCCACAATCAAAATTTGAGGCACTAATTGTTGGGAGTTTATAAACCCAATACTAATTTACCCTCTTCCACCTATTTTTTCTTGCATAAAATTCACTCTTCATCACCTTTATCTTTCTCTATTTAATTTCCATCCTTACCCTCTACTCCTACCCATAATTAATTAACAATTAAAGAAAACCCCATCTTCTCTCCCCCACCTTCCCCCTCAAAATCACTATATAATTGCATACAAGGTAATTTCAACAAGAACGCCCAACTCTTGTTAGTTGAGGAGGATAGATACACACAAGCTAATTTAGGTACTACTTTTCCTACCTTTTCCAGTTCTAAGACTTCTAATCGAGGTAAGCCATTTTGCTCACATCTTATATGGATTAGACACCTCTTGTTCTAAATTTTGTTTTGCAATTTCTGATTTTACTGTTTCATTCATTTTCTTAAGGAAAATGAGTCAACGAGGCAATAGCCCGATGTTGGATTTGAAGCTGAACCTTTCACCACCAAGGCCTAACCAACAAGTCGAATCCCCGAATGCATCGGTTTCGAATTCGTCTTTCGAAATGTCGGCAGAGAGCTCATGTGTTTCATCGGAGCCTGAAGACATGAGTACTGTTAACTACCCCAGCAGCCCGGACACAACTCCTATGCTACTAGTTGGTTGTCCACGATGCCTCATGTATGTTATGTTATCCGAAGTGGATCCAAGATGCCCGAAATGCAAGAGCACAGTCTTGCTTGATTTTCTGCGTGAGGAAAACACCAAGAAGACAAACAAACTGAATGGATGAACATAGCTAGGGTTCTTCTTCTTGTTCTTCGTGGACAAACACATGTTACGCTAAGGTCCTTTACTCTTTTTCGTAATTTTGATTTATGTCTATCTAGCTTTACCTCTCTTTTCTTTGCGAATTCTCTTTTTCAAATTTGTTCAACGTTGACTCATGAGTTTATGGTCTTCTTATCTTTGTCCGTTGATGTTCTTGTTCGAGAGCGGTACTTTGGGTGCCTATAGGACAGATCGGTCACCTGCTGCCAATTTAGGATTTTAATCCATCACTAAAGCTGCTTCTAAATGTTTCTAGCCACATTATGATCTCTTTATAAACCCCCCCAACACCACACCCCCCCCCCCCCCCCCCCCCAAACAACAAAAAAAAACAAAGGCTGTGTGTAGCGTTTCAGCAAATGAGAATGACTATGTTTTCCATTAATGCCAATTTATATATATATATATATATATATATATTTTTTTTTTTTCTTTTCTTTTTTTTTCTTTCATGAATACATGTCAAGTTTGTTGCAGAACTATTAGGTCGGTCTATATATAATTAGTAAAATTTTTCATGAATATACCACCTGCTTGCAAAACTAAAAAAGAAAAAGAGAAAAAAGAGAAAAATAGATGATGATGATATGATGACGGCATAGCCTACGCAATATGAACAACATATTTTTGAAAACCATGACCATTCTCAAATTTATTTAGATGTCAATCGAAAAAAAGAAGAAGATATTAAGCTCGTATTTTGAGATTAGACATCTTTTAATATCCATGTGGTGTATTTTAATATCTAAAAGTAGTTATAATTACACGATAAGTTATTTTTTCTGTTAGGAAAAGATTGTGTCTTTTTATTTATGTATGTCCAACAATATTTGTTTTGTGAAAACGTTAATAACAATTTTCTCTTTTTTATCTCATTTTCTTTTCTTTTTTTCCTTGTACTTTTGTTTCTAATGACAGAGTTTCCTTCCCAAATACCATGATTATTGGATGGGTTAAGGACGTGTAGGAAAATTATTAACTAATTAATGCATATGCTTGTTTTAAGATGCAAGACTTGCTATCTAACTATTGCCATAATTTCACACATTAAATACAATACTTGGGGTAGAAAGAGTAAACACAACCAAGCTAACTTAGTTTATCATCTAGCAAATGTCACCCAGTAAATTTTGGCAATATGTATCCACATCTACACTAATTATTCAAATTGATATGAACAAGAATCTTTTTGTTTAAAATAAAAAAAATATTTAAATTAGACTATTGGTATAGCTTCTATATAAACAATCTAAAATAAAAATTAAGGAAAATTTTTATAAGAAGTGATTTTTCTATAGTGAATATTAATAGCTATTGCCGATAAGAAAATAAAGAAATTTCTAATTTCAATTTAGACTTCTGTTATGAAATTAAAAATCTCCGACAACTATTTCAATTTAAAAACTTAAATTTTTAAATGAGATTTAAAAAATAGTTTTATATTACTTTTTAATATAGAAATTGATAACTTTTTCATTTTTTTTTTCAAAAAGTAAAAGTACAACTCTCATCAGGATTGGAATTGGGAATATAATAAAATCTGTGGTTGATTAAAAGTTTTTTTTTTTTTTTAAAAAAAAAGACAGTTGTGTATGCATATTTATTACGCAAAACTCTTGTAACAATGCTAACCACGTGCTGTGCTGCTTGGAATAATCTTTTTTTAATGGTGTACCTTCAAGATTATCAGAGAAAAAATTAATTTTAATTGATCTATAAACTAATTCGATAATATTTTTACTGTCAAACAAAAGAAAATCTTTTAGTTTTCTGAAATGCAAGAACGCAAACTTGATTTTCTCGAGGAAAATGCCAAGAAGAAAACAAACTAAATGGAAGAACTTGGCTAGGGTTCTTCCTATTGTTTTCCGTGGATGTCAAAGAAGTATTTCAACCATAAATGTTAAATTATATATTAAATGAAATTTTCAGAAACAACTGAACTGCCACTTGTGGCATTTGGCTCTTTTGCAAATCAATTAAGTTTGCGTGCATCCATATCAATGCTCTTAACTGTTTCGTAGGGTAGCTGAACCAACTTCTGTAATTTCCTTTGCAAACGTAAAATATATCCTAAGGCAGAAACATGCACACGTGCATGCAATTGGTTAAGATAGCGCTGCTGGGGTGATGGTGGGTGTGTGTGTGGAGAATTAACTCCCTGTAATTTCTTCCCCTTAGTCTCAGCAAGATATATTTTTCAAAGTGAAAATGTGACATAAATTGTTCATTAGTTTGGTGGTTTAAGAGCATTGAGACCCGGGGGGGGGGGGGGGGGGGGGGGGGGATGTGGGGATGTTTTGGTTTTGCAAATAAGTTAGAGACGTGACAATAAATTAGTTAAAATATAAAACATTAGTGTTATATATAATTTATATAAACAATGATCGGCAATCAACTAAAATAGTTATAGATAGTGGAAAATGTTAAAAGACAATTAAGTCGTGCATGGTAGTAAGGTACAAATTGAATAGAATGTAGATAGATGTTCAAAATCCAAACATATAAAGTTTTAAAATTTATCTCGTATATAAGTGGGAGATTTTTAAGAGCAAAAAGATAGAGAGTTCGTTAAAAATTAAAAAGTTAGAATCAGAATGCTTCCTCACAAGTTTTGTGAAGTTTGTACCTATAGTAAAATGAGGGTAGTGTTTACTTGTTAACATCGTATCACATCATTTATATTCGGACAATTATATCCGAGTTGAAAAATTCTAATCCTTTCAACCTAAATTGGTTCGACTTGTTATTAAAAATTAAAAAAAATAATAATAATAATTGGATCTCAATCTACCAAATTGATCTCTTTAATGCATTCTAAAGACAAAAGCATGAAAATTAATTCTATCAAAATACTCATTTCATCTTTGTATGGTCCAAAATCTTGTGATGGGAGGAGCCCATCATGGATTCAATTCATTTAGTGTGTAATTTGGATCCATGCTAAAATTAAAAAACAATAACAATATCAAAATTAAGAAAAATAATATAAATTAGTACACAATAAAACTCACTAAATTACTTAATTAATTTTTATTTGCACATTCAGCATATACAAGATGTTTTCATGTAAATGCATACATAGCACACTTGTTTCTTGCTGTAATATTCAAGTCCTGATCTTTATCTTGGTTTTAGAATAAACCTTTTTTCCTGTGGCCCAAACTATAATAAATATCTTTGTACTATAGCTGTGTTTATTTGGAAGAAAACTAGTTTTAGGAATTTATTTTCTTCATTTTTTGATATTTGTTTAGTGTTTAGGAAAAAAGTCAACGAAAAATGATTTTCAGTCAATAAAAAATGATAGAGTATTTTTAAAAAAGAGTTTTTCGAGTTAAAAAAGAGAAAAATATTTTTCCTCTCTCTCGCGTTACTCACTTCTTTTTCGATATATTTTAACAATTTTTTCTATCACTTTTTATTTCAAATATATCAAATTATTTTTTAATTATTTCTTATCAATTATTATTATTTATTTAATAATTTTTTCTATTTCTATTAGCATTTGATTTTTTATTTATAAATACATTAAATATTCTTAAAAACCATTTTAACATCTTAAAATTATTTTTATAATAAATATTTTAATAATTTATCTTTATTTTTTTTTACTATTATCTCAAACATCACATAAACTATACTTAAATAATTGAAAATAATTATTACAAGACTGCAATCATTTGTGAAAAATTTAAAAATAATTAATTCATTAATAAATATATTATTTTTTAAAATTATTTATTTGTAACTAAATCAATAATTCGTGACTTAATTGTAAAATTTTGTTGGTAATTGTAGTTAATAATTGGTTACAAGTAATTACAACATTAATCTTTTAAAATCAAATGAACAATTATCTATAAATGATAACTAATAATTTATAAAATTATTTTTTATACTAAATTATTAGTTCAATTTAAAAAAAAAACTGTTTTTATATTTTATTTTTTTGTATCAAACAAACACTCGAAATATATTTTTTATGTAATTACCAAATGTCAAAAAATATTTTTTTTAGAAAATAATTTTCTGAAAAATATTTTTTCTATAATTGATTTTTCTATAAAAAAATATTTTTTGCTAAATAATTGAAACTTAAAAGAACAAACAAAATTAGCAAATAAAGTAAAATAATAATAATAATAAATAAAACAAAATATAAGTTGCAATGGTCAGAGAGTACTTCTTGGCTAGTTGCTTGGCACTTATATAGTAGGTGTCTCTACTGTACTACTTACTCCCATCAACCCTTTACATTAAATTATGTCAAATCAATCCCGTCACTTCACTTTAACCAAAAGGAGACTAAACTAAATATACACGAATCTCTTGACAATATCCATAAATAACTTTTTTTATATATAAAAAATGAAAACTACTATATATAAATTCTATGCATGGTATATACATCAGGATCCAAGTGCATTTATTCTTCTTAATCGGAATTAAATATGTTATCAAATCTGTTTGTCAAATTCAATGGGCTGAGTAAATTTCAAAAATCACTTGTTTTTATTCTACATATGAGACCATCCAATCAAAAACAATTTTATAGTAACAAATTACATGACTCTAGGAAAAACAATTAACCGATTATAAAATAGATATTTTATTTTATTTAATAAATATTTACTAAGAATGTCTAATAAGTATTCTTAATGGATATTGAAGTAGATAACAGTTAAAAAAAATATATTCACTAACATATTTAGATTTTTTTTATTATCATGTAAAGATTTAATTGTATAAATTTAACAAAAGAGGATCAAAATATTTTTTTCAAAAAAATTTAAGGATAAAAAAACTTATAAATAAATGACTAAAATACAAAAAAAAAATTTTGAAAACTAAAAAAACTTTTTTAAAAAATTATAGAGACTAAAATGAATACATTTGATAAATTAAATTTAACATATATCAAATAAATGAATAAACTAATATAGATCGGGTATGAGATAAGTAAAGATTTTTATGATAATTTTTTAATAGATAATATTTTTTTATAAATAGATTGAAAAATTAAATTAATGAAGGGGATACCCTTCAATTATCCTCCTTTACCATGATATTCATTTAGATTTGACCAAGGATATGTCTGGGCAAAGAGTAGTGGTGGTTTTTTAGGTTTTTGGTCTCAAAAGCTTCCACATTTTGTTCGATTAAGAGCAATTTTTATGTAAAGCTGATATAAACTCCATGTTTAAAAAATCAAAAGCTAGAAGCTCTTAGTTTTGGCTGTGGTTTTTTAATACCACTTACTTTATAATTTTAAATATATTAATGCCTTAGTTGGAACTAGGTACAAGGGTTGATTGAACCAATTAAAGTAAATTATCTCATTAGAGTAAATGTAAAAAGTAGAGGGACCATGTGTCATTTTCAGCAATTGAATCTTTTGCCTCGGATGTGTACCTTAACATAGTACAACTACGGAGACATGTCTAGACGTTATAGCTTGTTGTTGATCGAGAAACTGCAATAACCAAGTAATTTATCGTTCATCAAATCAAGAAGGTTGCTCTAATTTTTTTCCCAAATTGCATGTACTACCTGGTTGTACCATGAGGGGCCTGGTAGCGACGGTTTAGACAAATTTCAGATCTTCATGGACCTCCTGCCATATTTGCTGGCATGTACTGGAAAATGATTAAATTGACAAGACTACATCTAGGAAACTGTGAGCTCGTAAGTTATCGATGGTTGTTGTGGTTGATTCCTCTTTATCTGTGTATGAGTATAATCGGTATTAACATTGTGATTGGATATTTTCTCTTCAAATGAAATGGAAAGAAAATAAGAAAAAATAAATAAAGTAAAGAGAATTATTCTTCACTCGTTGTTTATATAAAAGTATAAATGAATTTTTTTTTATTTAGATGATCATAGAAAGATAAAAAAATATATATTATTATATATTTACTATAATATCATTATTATTATATTTTTATATTTAAATACTTATAATAAATTTTTATGAATATTTTTTCATTAAAATTACACAAATGATAATAAAATAAAAATATAACATGTAGCATCTATCTGAAATGACAAGATGAATAATGAATCGCCTTCGTAGAATAATCGATAACTTTTTACCGATTAATTAATTCAATAGCCAATTTAAATTAATTATCAACATAAAATTAATTTAAATGTATAACATGCATTATTATCTACGGATATAATAATTTAGTTGCTTTTACCCATCATTTTTTTAATTTTTATATGTTGGATTAAAAAATTACTATTTAGCAATCCACAAAAAAGAGTTTTAAATAAAAAAAAAACTACGAACTACATATAATTAGGAAAGTTTTAGGATCAATTTATACATACACATTATAGATAATTATAAAAGTCTTAGCATCAATTTATTCTGCTACCACAATCGAGTTACATGAGTTTCTAGTTAAGTCATTACAATTTAAGACAACATCCACATATAATAGACGCTAAATACACTTGAAGATCACAATAAAACAAAAATTCAAGTAGTACTTTTGCTGAGTTCCCTTGCATTCTACTTAATCATTTGACTACGCACACAAGTAGCCCAGCTGAAAAAAAAAAAAAAGAAGAAGAAGAAGGAGCATAAATGTACATTGAGTAATAATATGCGAATGGTTTACAAGTTCAATAAATTTCAAACAATTGATAAAGCAACAAATTATACTCTAACTTGTGTATGATTAACTTACTTTCATTAACCACTTCTTTCAGCCATCACCGTGTTAGAAATTCAAGTCTTCCGTGATGAGGCAACCCAAAGAATTGTTTTGTAAGTGACGGATTATCAGCCAAAAAGCGATATGCACTCATTTGAAAGCTAGATTGCAATCCTATCGCTTCAAGATCGGTGAATATCTCATCCTCGTGAAAAAGATTTTGACATCCCCTTTCTAAAATGGTCAATGACTTTTGTGCAATAAAGTTCCCTTCTTCAAGTATTTCATTGCCTTTGTCTAAAACTTACAATGACTTCTCTGCAATTGCATTTTCATTCTTTATTACTTCGAAGACTACTTTCATTCCTAAATGCACCATTTCATATGGACTCTGAATTGCTTTCACGATATGAGATTTACGTTTAGTGCCTTTAGATGAATTTGTTTCTTG
Organism: Dovyalis caffra; assembly: GCA_963924115.1. Classification (NCBI taxonomy): domain Eukaryota; kingdom Viridiplantae; phylum Streptophyta; class Magnoliopsida; order Malpighiales; family Salicaceae; genus Dovyalis; species Dovyalis caffra. The sequence goes on along the minus strand of CAWUPB010000913.1, from coordinate 774,869 downwards.
AGAATTGGGTGAACCTACATACTCGGGAGTATAGAAGTTAACATTTGGATTGTAGCTTGGCACTTGATTCCCCCAGTTTGTTTCATTATTTAATGTTACGTTATTGTCCTCGTTGATATCAAATTGGCTAAACGAAGCTTCCCTTTCCCATATCATCACCCTCTCTCTAGCACTTGCAGAATCCTCTCTAATAGCTCTATCTTGGCTATATATCTTAAAACAAAAAAAAATAAAAACATTGAAATAGTAAAAAGAACAAAAAAATAGTTTTTGAACTGAAGGGACTAATGGTGTTATACATGCAGATACATAATTAATTTTCAACAAAGCTAAAAAAATAAATCATATTTATCAACAAATAAAAGTTCATAAAAAAATTAATTTGATGAGAATTTTTATAATAAACAAAAAACTTAAAAGTATATTTTGCAAAAAAATCGAAGTAAAAATAGACTAAATTAAAAATAGGAGACACGAAAATATCATTACAAAAAATAAAAATTAAAAATTACCAAAACCAAAAGAGGGCCTTGGCTACCAAAAAAAAAAAAAAAAAAACAAAAACAAAAGAGGGCCTTGGCTTTAAGGAAAAAAAAACTATTTTTTTGTTTGAATAAACAATAAACTAGGTTGGGTAAAAACTAAAGAGGGCGAGCCTTAGCTTAAAAAAACAGTGTTTTATTGTTCAAATGAACAATGAAGATCCCAAATGTTTTAGTGTTTAATAGCATTTGCTTCAATCTATGAGCTTTTCTATAAAAATTAGGAAGGCAAATTAAAATTTACCCAACAAAAACTGTAACTATAAAACTGTAACTATAGGACAACCATAACTCTTATTAAAAATCTTACAATTAACCTTGCCTGCCCTGCTTACCTGAAAAACGTGCACAGATTTTGTTTCACACAAGTTATTGGCACTGTTCCATATCATTGAATACCCCCGGGTTACCGGCATTGTTCTATATCGTTTAATTCGAGCACTGTGCACTTCATGGTCAAAATTAAGTAAATTATTGATTTTTTTATTCAGCTCGAACGTTCTACATGGGAGACTGAAGCTGATAATTCAGAAGCAATCAAATTTATCAGTATATTATTCTAATTTCTAAGGGATGACTGTGGTCGGCTTACCTTCCACACTCAGGTATCAATTAGTTGATTGTGATGACTCAATATGCGAGTAAATTTCCAATACCGTATGTGGGTTCCCACTCTCATGAACTCTGCTACGTCATGTACATACATATGGTAAAAGCGAGTAGGACCGTTTTTCAATAAATTTCACATGGCCATAGCCAGATTCTACTCATGAATCATGATGTTGGAAACGTGTGAAGGCGACAAAACCACGTTTAACATTTATTATTTTTATTCAAATATTTCTGATTTATTTGAGGAGATTTGGGATGAGATTTAGTAAATAATCCATTGGATAACTTAGACTCGATTTTCGTTGAATAAAAAGAAAATGTCAAAAACTTGATTAAATGCGTTGTTTAAATGCATTGGTTGTTTAGTTGATTGTTATTATTGTGGTTTTTTTTTTTTTAAATGTATAACGATGATGCACAATATTTTTGCATCTACGTTGATTGTACTAGGTGTATAGTCTAATTGAAGGAATGAAAAAAGTAGTAATAATTCTTCTACATCCTACAAGCATAGAGCATAAATATTAATATTAGTGGTGTCGGAATTACTTTGGCGAGACTACTCTGATGGTTAAATTGGTATTTTGAACATACGAGAGAGAAGTGACCCTTTGAAATTGTCCAACTGTTGTTGAAGTTTTTGGATTTATCCTTAATGAAAAGAAAATCTATTTTATACAGTAAAAAAAGAGTTAGATATCCACGTTACGTTGCGCTCGTAAAACCATGTATGTAAGATAAATAATTTATATAGTATAGTACATAAAAATCTTATTTCTCATAATTAATGTAAATCAAATCTATTTGCCGAGTAAAATCTTTTGGTTTATAAATATTTATTAGCAAAATAATAAATAATATTAGCATAAAAGTTATATTTGAATAATTGAAAGGTTCTTTCTAAATATTATTTTATTTAAAAAATATTGATTTTAGAATGTAAAAAATAATAAATAACAAATAACTTGGATTATGTGTGCAAATACATAATTAATTTATAACAAAACTAATGATATATATTTCAATTATTTTATTTAAAAATATTAATTTTAGAATATAAAAAAGAATAAATTATAAATAATTAGTGTTAAGTATGCATATACATAATTAATTTCTAACAAAACTAATTACAATATATATATATATCATACTTAGTAGATTCAGAGTATATAATATAAATAATTTTTTTTTTTTAAAAAAACATCTAAGTTGTATGGAATATATTGAAGTCAATAAATTGAAATAAAAATTACTAAAAAATTGATTCCCATAAACTTCTTAATTTATGAGTAAAATCTTTTGGTTTATAAATATTTATTAGCAAAATAATAAATAATATTAGCATAAAAGTTATATTTGAATAATTGAAAGGTTCTTTCTAAATATTATTTTATTTAAAAAATATTGATTTTAGAATGTAAAAAATAATAAATAACAAATAACTTGGATTATGTGTGCAAATACATAATTAATTTATAACAAAACTAATTACAATATATATATATATATATATATATATATATATATATCATACTTAGTAGATTCGAGTATATAATATAAATAATTTTTTTTTAAAAAAAAAACATCTAAGTTGTATGGAATATATTGAAGTCAATAAATTGAAATAAAAATTACTAAAAAATTGATTCCCATAAACTTCTTCATTTATGATGAAAGAGATTCTTAAATTACAAATTAAATAATAAATTAGTTTATCTCGTTTTGAAAAATGAATGAATTAATTTTTTTATTAGTGTTGAAAAATGAATTAATTAATTCATTTGGTTTCAAAAATAAATTATTTAATTTTTTTAATTAGTGTTGACCATGAATAATTTATTTTTAATATTTTTTTAATTCTTTCTCTATTTCTTAAAACAAAAAATAAAAAATAAATAAATAGAAAAAAGACAAAAAATAGTTTTTAAACTAAAAGGACTAATTAATTTGTTTCTCAAAGAAAGAGGGACTAATTTACAATTACTCTAAAATAACAAGAGGCTGTGGCTTCTCTACTGAAAATAAGAAGAAAAAAAGACATTGAAAGAAGACAGAAACATTAAATGCTCAATCTGAAAAAAAAACAAAAAAAGAAAAAGAAGGAAATGACAAAAAAAACACCCACATAGAAAATTAAAAGGAGATTCAGTAAAGGATAAAAATAGATTTTCTTAAATCCATTGAGTGACAAAAGAGAAATTAACAAAAAGATAGGAGAAAAAAATCAAGCAACATAATGAATAGTGAATTTAAGTCTAAAACAATTGTAAATGAATAGGAAATATCTTATTTCTTTCATTTTTTAACTAATATGTATTAAATTAAAAATAAAAGATAAAAATTTAATTTAATTTCATAATTTTTAATCAAGTTTTGTATTTCATTCGTTTTTTTATATATTTTTCATAGATTTTGTTGTTAAAAAAACATGATTCGTTTTTTTATTCATTAGTTCGTAAATAAAAACCTACAATAATATAAATATAAAATTTTAAAAAATATCTTAATATTTTTTTCGTGAGACTATATCGAAGAAATATATTAACAATCAATATAAAAATTTGTATAAAAATTAAATAATGAATCTTTGTAAACTTTTTAAAGCCATGGACATTTGATATATAGAGACACACGCATACAAAACAATCAATAATATTATGTATAAAAACATATATTTGAATTATTAAGTGTTTTTTTAAAATATTATTTTATTTAAAGTAAATTAAATTTATATTGTTAAAATAATTAATAGGAAATAGTTGATGTTATATGTATAGATGTATAATTAATTTTTAATAAAATTATTTATCTCAATACTTTTTTGCATATATGATTACCATAATATGTACAAATTAAAAAATATGTTTAAAAACAAACTTAAGTTGTAAGAAATATATCAAAGTTAATAGAGTGCAATAAAAATAATTCAAAATCTTATTTCAAAAAAATTGATTATATTAAAAATAAGGTAAAGAAACACATGAATTCTATTATTTATTAAAAAAATATATTAAAAATTCATATATAGAGAAAAATAAATCATATGTATTAACAAATAAAATTTAATAAAAATTTTAATTTGATGAGAATTTTTACAATAAATGCCAAATTTAAGAGATTAAGTTTAATCAACAAAAATATATAATTTGATATATGTATTTGTTCTAAAATTTAAAATATAAGAGGCTAAAACATTTTTTAAAAATATGAGGAACAAAAAATATATTTTGAAAAAAAGTGAGGCAAAAATGGACTAAATTAAAAGCATAAGATTTCAAAATATTTTAAAAAATATGAGGATTTAAAAATATATTTTGAAAACATAAAGGGCCAAAAAGAAACGAGGGGTAAAATTTGAAAATGAATGCAAAAAAAGCTATAATAAAATTTAAAAAAATGCCATTATAAAAGATAAAAAAAAAAAAACCATTTTAAGTAATGAACAGTAAATCATTGTTAATTTGGACAGCACAACAGCTGGGATGTTACTGTTCATCTGAACAGTGAACTCTAGCTGTTTCAGTTTTTAGTAGCTGTTTTAGTTTTTAGTAGAAGATAAGGTATGACACATATTTTTAGTGTGTTGGACATTGTAAATATAAAACCATATAAATAAGAGAGCCCATAAGAACCAACTTTGTAAGAAAGTTTGAATTTCATCTCCCATCATATAAAGTTTATAAGACCAAGCAAGGATCTCGTTTCTATTCACCGTTTAATTAAAAAATTAAATCGTTGCATTAAAAAAAAATTTAACTTTTGAGTACATATTAACAGTTTCAGGTTAATCATGTTATATCTTTAACATTTTACAAAGAATAAAAATTTCCTGTTGTCCATGACTGCAGGAGTTCCTCCAAGCTAATGTCAAAATTATTAACAAATATCGATTGTTAAGCAGATAATTAAAGCTATGAAATATCATTCTATGGAATAGAAGGCTGGAATTGGATTTGGAACGGATCCTTTGCTCAGAAGCATAGGATTTTTCTATGGCTAACGGCATGGAATAGACTCCTCACAAATGAAGTTAGATTCACGAGACAGCTTTCGGAAACTTTTTTTGTGTTCGTTGTGTAGATACTCTGAAATTGTGCTTCATTCGCTTAGAAAATTGTTGTTGGGCTAAACAGATTTGGAGACGCCATGTATCTCACAGTGCAGCTAATGTGTTTCTCTCTTGAATTGTTTCACTGGCTATCTACTAACTGCTAAAGGAATAATAAAGAATGGTCCTGGAAATTCATCTCTGTTCGTGATGATCATGGTAGATGGATTTCTGGTTTTTCCAACACATATTGGGTTTACTTCGATTATGGTTTCTGAGTTGCAGGTTATTAAGCAAGGAATATATTGATCTTGCTATTCGGCTAGGATGTTCTAAGTTGGAGATTAAAGCTCATGTGTTTAGGAAAGGGAAGACGTGTGTAGATTTTCTAGCTAAATTAGATTCTAGCTAGAGGGATGTGCATCAGGTTTGATACTCTCCTCTGCCAGGTTTACGAGACGCTGTTCAGACAGATTGTTTTGAGACAGTTTTCTGCAGAAACTAGAGTAAATTATAAATTAGTCCCTCTTGTTTCAAGAAATGAATTAATTAGTCTCTCTCACTTTAAAAACTAATTATTTAGTTATCTACATTTTAATTTCGTCAATAATTTAGTTTTTTCTTCAGATTTTTGTTAGATCAATCATATTCTTTCTCAAATTATCTTTTCTTTGATACCTTGTTTATTTTCTTCATTCATTATCTTTCTCTCTCTTCAAACAAAACCAAAAAGGACAATTTAGAGATAAAAATCACTAATTTAAAGAAAAGCTGATTAAAATATTAAGTTATTAATAGAATTAAAATACGAAGGACTAAACAATTAGTTTTTGAAATCAGAGAAACTAATTAATTTATTTCTTTGAAACAGGAGGGACTAACTTATAATTTACTCAGATAAACTAGTGCTTTCTTTTCTTTTCTTTTCTTTTTTTTTTATATAAAAAAAAACTCTAATTATTTGTTATTAGCAAGCAAGGTTACATTCTGATAACATCCATTTTTTTCTTATCTCAAAATTAATATTATGAACAATCTATACTTGTAAAATCCTTATAATTACTGGATATAACTTTAATTTTTTAATTTAACAATAACATATATTTGAAAGTGTATATTGACTTAATGCATTAAGATAAATTTAATAAATTTCAAGATATTAGTCTCAAAATCTGAACCTAAAAAATTAAGAAAATAAGTAATTTTTTTAATTACGAAGCCAACCGTTGAGGTTGTAACTTGGATTTATCATAGGCATTAGATCTTTAAAAAAAAAAAAAACTAATTTAGGCATTAGCAACTTCAAGTGGCATTTCTTTTACTGAAAAATTAAATTAGATTGATAACATAAGCCCAACCCAAGAAGTTGAGTTAACCAGGTTGTCTGCAAACGAACCTCTTGAAGATTTTAGGTTCTTTACAGCTTGGGCTGGGGCGCTGGGCCGATATAAACTTGGCAATTTTAAATTTAATGAGTAAATTATATATTAGTCCCTCTAGTTTTGAAATTTGAATTACTTAGTCTTTTTTTAAAACAATTAATTATTTAACCTTTGACCAATATTGAACACACTTAATTTAATGTTACTTTATTCCAAAAAAATTTCTTTTTTTCGTCAATCATTCTATAATATACATATTTTTAATTTTATTTCTTTTTAAATAAAAAACAAAACAACTTAAAAAAGAGCATCAAGGGACAAAAAGACTAAATAATTAGTTTTTTTTTAAATAGGGATTAATTTATAATTTACTTCAATTTTAATAGATAATCCTGGGTTGGTTTCCCCTTTCTGAGTTTTGAATATGAACCATAAATCTAATTTTTTAAAGTCCTGGATTAGGATAAATCTAAGGCGGCCTGACTTTTTTCTTTTTCCTTTCCTTTCACTTAAATATGCAATCAGATTCTAAAACATCCAACAAAGGACTTGATTTATCTTTAAAAAAAAAAAAATTATTTCGAGATAGCAAATAATTGAATCTTTTAATTCAAGGATGAATTTAGCATTAAGTAATAAATTAGGGAGGTTTGATATATTTTAGTATTAAAAAATATATAGTCAGCTGATCATCAGCCGATTGAGAATTCGTCATCCATTCGTATGATAATATACTTTGACCCATTAAACAAAACCATGTTTGAAAGTCAAGCGACAAAAATAAAATATTGAAAACCCACCAGAAATTCAGGCTTCCAAAGATGCAAGTGAGCTTGACCAATTAAGTGGTCAAAATTTTTTTTTGGATAAGAACATTTAATCCCTTCGTATCGAGGATATATTGTCCAAGAGAATGTTCAAGGAGGTGGAGTAAATTATAAATTAATCCCTCTAGTTTTTAAAATAAATTAAATAGTCCCTCTAGTGTATATGTCCTTCTTCCATTTATTTTGATTTTTTGTTTTAATAAAAAAAAATAAGAAATGATTGATGAGAAAATAAAACATTTTTTTTGGAAACAACGTGATATTGAATTAACCATGACCAACAATAATTAAAAAACTAATTAATTAGTTTCTTAAACAAAAGAGACTATTTATTCATTTTACAAAACTAGAATGACTGATTTATAATTTACTCCCAAGAAGTGGGAAGGTTGAGCTTCCTATCTCGTTCCATGATAAGAAAAACAACTGATCTTCTATGGTCATTAATTAATTAATTAATTAATCACTTATATTACCAACTTGCTTAACAACTCATTGCTTCCACAAAAATATTTTTTTAATCAGATTTTAAATTGTAAAATAACCATCAACTTAATCACAGTTTACACGTGCTCTCCTAAATTAACAGCTCATCTGAAATACCAAGTTCACCATAATATTCTCTCTTTTTTTTAAAAAAAAAAAAAAAAAAACAGGAACCAGATTGATCTTTTTTAGTTTTTGCTTAGTGTTTAGCAAATCAGATATTTCCTTTTGCATCCTCTAACAAATTGATGCATGTGTTCACCATAATATTACTATTATCGAGATTTAGAAAAATAATTAGTTTAAAAGTAAAATGACATTAATCATTTTAACGTCAACGTGTCACTACTTACTAATAATTAACCTGATAAGTTTGGTGCAAGTTCCATGTCAATTCTCAGTTGAGTGTTATAAGAAAAAAAAAACAAAAAGGTGATGTTGAAACAATTAAAGCAAGAAAGAAGAAAAATAATAGTACAGTAGTACAACCATAAAAAAGATTATTATTATAATTTTTTAAGATCAAGGTAAATTTTCACTATTCATAAATATATAATTATGATTATTTTTTAGTAATATTAAATTTAAACTGGTCTAATTTAAGAAATATTTCAATAATTAATAAAAAATTAAGTATTTTTTGTATTAATCTACATAAGAGAATAGTAAATATACCATGATTGATGCAAAAACTAACTGAAAAAAAAAATCATTATATATATATATTTATATGGGTTAAAGGTTCAACATATCTCTTTATTGTTTCAAATATTTTAATAGTATCTTTTTATTAAATTTTTTAAATATCTTATGCCTCTACTCTTAATTAAGTCTACATTTGCTCCTTTCTATCATTTTTTTTTTAAACAAAGATAAAAAATAATAAAAAATACAAAAAATTATCTTTATTATCTAAAAAAGTGATCACATGGATAAAAAATAAACATAATTAAAAATAAAAGGATATAATAGTTAAAAAATTTGATAGAAAAATACAATTAAAAATTTTGAAATTGTAAAAGGACATCCTAAACTTTTAACACGAGAGAGAGAGGAACAGTCACTTGCAACAAAATGTCCGGGAAACCCAAGCACGGCCAAAAAGCAACGACAGAAAGAAACCAACAAGAAAAAGAAGAGAGTGAAGGCTCAAGGCAGGCATCATCTCCACTCTCTTTCTGCGTCTCTGAGCAGCTCCCACTAGACTCCATTACACGACAAAAGTGTCCGATTTCCACGTACTTTTCTTGATCTAAATATTCATCCGATACATTGAAATCGGTCCAAACCCCAAACTCTCCAAGTGAACCCACTTGCCTATATAAAAAAGACACTTGACCTTCTAAACGCCATCCTAAATACACTGTATCCTTCCAGGTTTAATTTTGATTTTTTTTTTTTTTACTTTTACGTAGATTAAAAAAAATATAGTGATATATATTAATATTTTTTATAATTTCTTAATATTCTTTTTTTTAGAATTATTAATTATTGAGATAAATTTTAATTAGAGATATTTTTTAAAAGTACACAATTTAAAACGTTAACCTTTTAATTTATACATTTCTATTATTCATTTTTAAATAATAAAAACGATTAATTTATACATTTCTCTTTTAAAAAATATGAAAATAAATTCGAAAAATAGAAAATTCTAATCATTGATATCAAATAACAGTTATTAATCAGGATTCATAATGGCATGTGTCTTGAAATAACATCAATGCAACTATAAATAAATCCATTCAAAATCCGATTCAAATACAAACAAGTTGGTTAAAATCTGAAAACTTTTTCATTATTTCACGAATAAAAATTACAAAAAACAGATCAAAATTTTAACTTTCAAATACTGAAAATTTATGGACAAAACACCTTTTTCGTAATGTAAATAAATAGTTGAGAATCAGATCCTAACTTAAAGCAAAAAGGAAGGGATAAAGGCAAAATGATTTCTGATGGCTCTGTCTTTCTAACTGGCTGTATGCATCAAATGAACAAAAAAAATAAAATAAATGCATGATAATAATGGAGGCTCCCAATTTGGACCAAGTCTGGATCCGTTACTTCCCTCAGTCAAATTCCTAACGCGTTGAACCTTTGAACTCATTACACTGAACCAACCCTTCTCTCTTTCCACGCAACTCCCTCCACTCCCACCTTCTTCTTTTTACCATATATATATATCACACCCTCAAGCCCACTTTCTCCATATTCTCTACAGCTGAGCAAGGCAGAATATTTCTATTTATCTCTCTCTCTCTCTCTCTCATTCAAGGAAAAGAAAAAAACGGTTAGAAATGGAAGAAAGCAAGAAAATTGTGATTCGTGAAGTTTGGTCGTCTAATTTGGAGTCGGAGTTCGAGCTGATTGGTCGATTAATCGACGAGTTTCCGTTTATTTCAATGGATACTGAATTTCCTGGTGTTGTTTTCCGACCTCCAGTGGACCCCACCAACAACAGGAATTATTTCCGACAGCTGAAGCCGTCTGATCATTACAAGATACTTAAGTCCAACGTTGACGCTTTGAACCTTATCCAGGTTGGCCTCACGCTTTCCGACGCCGAGGGGAATTTGCCTGATCTGGGGACCGGTAACCGGTTCATCTGGGAGTTCAATTTCAAGGATTTCGACCTTGAGTGTGACGCACACGCTCCGGATTCCATTGAGTTGTTGAGGCGACAAGGGATTGACTTTGATAGGAACAGAGAGGAGGGGGTCGACTCGGGGAGGTTTGCTGAGTTGATGATGTCGTCTGGGCTTGTCTGCAACGAGTCAGTGAGTTGGGTTACCTTCCATAGCGCTTATGATTTTGGGTACTTGGTGAAGATTCTCACGCGCCGGGACTTGCCGTCTGGGTTGGTGGAGTTTCTGAGGTTGTTGAGGGTGTTTTTCGGAAGTAAAATTTATGATGTCAAACACATGATGCGGTTCTGTAAGAGCTTGTATGGTGGGTTGGACCGGGTGGCCCGGACGCTGGAGGTGAACCGGGCTGTCGGGAAATGTCACCAGGCCGGTTCCGATAGTTTGCTGACATGGCATGCTTTCCAAAAGATGAGGGATGTGTTTTTCGTGAAAGATGGACCGGAGCAACATGCCGGCGTTTTGTACGGATTAGAGGTGTTTTGTTGATAAAATATGCATAGATTATTTAATTTATTAAAATTGAAATGTGTAAATGAAGTTGATGAAATTTAAATAATTAAAAGAAATTCTTTTTATGGTATATTAGCATGTGTATTTATACGAGGGAGACTAATAAGATAAAATATTTAGCTATAATATGATTGAAGTTAAATATATTTATACCCTATCGAGATTAATAAGATGTAAATATATTAATTCTTAAAAAAAACCAACGAAGAAATTCAAGTTTAACTAATAGGATATAAATATTTTTTTTTTAAAAAAAATCAGTGATAAAACTCAGATTTAAAATATGTGACTGAATTAGCAAAACATAATTTAAAATATTTTACACAATTATGCATAAATTGGCAAAGAAGTTTCTTCTTTAGCTTTGCTAATTTTCATTCATGCTTCCTATCTAGAAGTCCACACTCCACACTATTTGCATTTTGACTCTCTTTTCTCTATTTTATGCTGTTTTAATTTCTTAATTTTCCAAATTGAACAGGTTTGGAAGCTTCCAAATTCCAATTTACTTGCTATATGGTCCAAATTGCCCGTCCATAATTCCAACCATTAATGGACAAAATTTGAGTCCTAAACCCTGAACTGACGATGTCATGTTAGACTTTTCCTTTCTTTTCTTTAGTATATTTCCAGGAAGTTACCAGCATGCATAAATAAAAAGTAAATTAAAAATTAGTCTTTTTAGTTTTGAGAAATGAATGAATGAATTTTTTTAAAAACCAATTAATTAATTTTTTATTATCAATGATGATTATATTCTATTTAATATTACTTTATATATAAACAATGACCAATTAACAGAAATTTTCCATTTTAGGCCCAGCACGATAAAACCCACCACCGTAGCATCATAAGCCAGGTGAGTTTCACTTTCCGCGTGATTCTTATTCTTTTCTTTTCTTCTTCCTTGCTTTGCTTTATATATATATATATATATAATGACCAGTTACCAGAAGAATTTCCATTTTAGGCCCAGCATGGTAAAACCCACCACCGTAGCATCATGAGCCAGGTGAGTTTCCCTTTCCATATGATTCTCATTCTTTTCTTTTCTTCTTCCTTGCTTCTTTGCAAGTTTATATTTATTTTTATCGACCATTTGTGCATATAATTATATAGTTATAATAGTGAAAACTGGGTGTTTGATTTATTGGTTGTGATTTCTTGATATTTATGAAGAAATCACAAATAATAAATGTTGAAAATCGAACTTATTTACACCGTATGCAACACATGATCCAATCGGTCCATCATTTTTATTGCAGTGATTAGATTAATTTCCTATCGTGATATGTATTAAATTATAATTCATTTCTCTCAATTTTCCATAAAGAATTAAATAGTTTATTGTGTTTTAAAAACCGATTAACTATTTTTTTATCAGCATTGATTATGATTAATTTAATATTATTTTGTTTCAAAAAATGATATTTTATTTTCTCATCAATGTTTTCACATATATTTTTTTCTAGTTCTTAAAAAAAATTAAAAAAATTAAAAAGAATGAAAAAGATTAAGTTACAAATATATTTAAAAATATAGAAATTAATTAATTAGTTTTGAAAAAGAAAAACTAATTAATCATTGTTCAAAACTAGAGGGACTAATTTATAATTTACTCCTTATTCTTGTCCCCTTCTTCAGAAAATAAATAAATAGTTATGATCTTGGCTGGAACAAATGGAGTGGTGGTGTTGGGTTCTTGTGGGCTCTTAAGGTGTTTATTAGTGGGTATCTTAGGATGGTTTGCTTTTGTTGGCCATTGGGTTTTCTGGATGGGCCTAGTAAGTCTGTTTTGTAAATGTATGTTGAGCTTTATTGAGGCCCATAAACATCTTAAGGTCTATTCATTTTTGAAAGCCCATATTTCATCTGTTTAATTAATAAGAAGAAAAGGATAGTTTTGATGCCCACATCATATTTTAGGCATTTAAGCTTGTATTAAACAAATTATATTTTAAGTTTCTAATTCCTAATTATTTACTTTTCAGTTAGGAAAAAAAAATAAATGGTCTCGAGATTAAAAATTTAAATGAACAATATAATTTAATTTGGAAAAACTAATATTAAAATCAATACAAAATTGAATGACAATAAGATATATTGGTTATGTTCTATCTAGTAGAAAGATCTACGTTATCGAGTCAAAGCTTAATTAGAACTAATATAAAAAAGAATCCAATACATCGACTTAAAAAATGTACTTCTGAAATTGTTCGGAAAAAAAAAAACCATAATTTTGATTGTCAAGTATTTGATAACATATATAATATCTCCACTTTGGTTGTGAAACTAAGAGATCTTTAGTTTTTTTTTTTCAATATTTAGTTTTTTCCTTTTTCAATATTTACACATAGTAAGATATTCTCGATTAGTTTTTGCATTAATTGAAATTAATTTCACCATTCGATAATCTAGATTAACATCGAATTTCATCGAATAACGAGGAAATCTTTAATTTTTTTGAATATTATATCATATGTAAATAACAAAAATATTGGTTCTCCTCGTGAATATGAGATCCACCTAAAAGTAATTAATTAATTAATTAAATGGCAGAAATAACACTGTAAATGATGAAATTAATTTGTCTTAAAATCATGTGGTTGTTCCTCCCTCAATGCTTACATATTTTGTTGACCTACCAAATGACAGATCTGGTAATTGTCTAAATGACTTATGGCTGGCTATGCCTGCTCTCTTTCCAATTGTCACCACACAGCACATATAGCTGCATTTGCTCTCTTTCTGACTTTTGATCCGTGCTACTCTAACCATAACACATTCATTACTTACCCATCATTTTGGGTATTTAACTTCCAAACCTACACTTTGATTTCCAAAATTTTGGAAATGGATGTGAGTGATAATTAATATTCGATCTGTTTAAGCAAGAGAAGAAATGTTATTTAAATCGATAAAATTATACTTTTTTATGTTTTAAGTGTATAGTTATCTTGATTTCTCATACTGATACTTTCTTTCCAAAGAAATTATTTCTGATAATCTATATTCCATCTTCCATCTTCTTAAGTGCCTTTTTTTTCTATGTTTTAGAAAAATTATCCTTTTTGAATTTTCACACACATTAAAAAAAGTTATATTTTTTAAAATATTTTCTTTATAGAATTGTTAGTCATCAAATTTAGTCATCTAGTACATAAAATCAATATTAATTAAATGTATTGTAAAAAAGTATTACATTAATAATTTTTTTCTTACTAGCACCATGTTGATTTATTTTTATAATATAATATTCGACTTCATAAAAAAAATTAACCAAATTTTTATTTTAAAATAAATATAAATAGAAAAAAAAATAATTTCATGACAATCTAAGAGTATATTACAAAAATTTTAGAACAAGTCAATCTTACTATTTTGATTTATTGTACCAACTTTCTATATGTAGAAAGTGGATCCATTGTACATTTCTCTTTTGTAAAGTTGCATCAATGTTCACCATGAAAAGCCATAAATGAAATCTCCTGCCTTCCATCTAACTACAGCAAAAGATGCAACTCCTACAATTAACACGTGATCCGTTTATATATATGCCACTTCAGAAGAGATATGGAATGTATGAATCAGATTTAGAGACACAATGGTCAAGAAAATGAAACTCCCTTCAATCTTTAAGAACCAAGAAACCAATCCTACTTCATGGAAATGGCCTCTGGGGGCATTTTCATTCCAACATAAGGTAAGTACTTTCAAAACTGTTTACTTGGCTTTGTGTGATGCAGCCAAGTTCATGGCAATGCTGAATTCCTCATGGTCGGAATCAAAGACTATAGCCTTGACACACAAGGAACCTAAAGAGGACTTGCTGGAGATTGTGGTTAATAAGGCAATAAGATCGAAGAGGCTGTTCTTCGAGCCAGGTAACACAAGTTCACTACTAGATAATCATCATGATGAAGCTAACAAGTTCCCGTTCCCTGAATGTGTAGCACTAGTTTTAGACTCTGAAGATCCTTATGCAGATTTTCGCAATTCGATGGAGGAAACTGTTGAGACATGTGGATTGAAGCATTGGGAGGATGTTGAGGAGTTATTGGCATGGTATTTGAGAATGAATAGGAAGCAGCATCATTACTTTATAATTGAGGCCTTCGTTGATCTGTTTTCCGGTGCCCCATCTTCTTGTTTTTCTTGTCCTATTTCTCACAATGACTCTGCTTCATCTTCAAAATCAGAAGATTGGTGGGTGATTGAAGCTAAAAGGTTGAACCCATCTATGGAAAAGGGGAAAAGTCCAAAGAATACCTAAATTTTATGCTGCTAGCTAGTGCTTATGCCCCTCCAAATTAACCTAAAACAGAGAGATATATTATCATGCGTGTAATTTCAAGTGTAGACTTCCCATTTGGTATGTAAATGCTATTAGTGTGCGTGTGAAACAATTGGCTTGGTTTATAAATGTTGAAAAACATGTCCCCGATAAATAATAAGTTAAGTGTGGTAAAAAAAGTATTTTCAAGTGAGATATTTATTCCACGTTAAAAAGAAAAGAAAAGAAGAGGTACTTTATAAGTAGACCTCTTGTAAAGATTTCCAATTGAAAAAATTTGGAGGGAAATCAAATTAGAGGAGGGAAGCTAGCTATTTTTTTCTTTTTGATTAAATTAAATTCATAATTAATTAATTAATTATTTTTTTTTGTGATAATTAATTAATTTCAGAAAAAAGAATATAATTTTTGGATTATAACTATTAAAAAGTAAAAGTTAGTCATTGAATTAAACTAGTTTTTCAACTTTCATATTGATTATGAAAGGTTTTCGATAATCTATAAATAAATGACTACTTGTTTAGAAAATAATCAATTCTTTCTTCTCTAATCCTCTCCCTCCTCTTAAAACTGTTCTCTTCATAAAATTTTATAGCTTCAAGAGATTTCGGGAGTGCTATCTCGCATTTTTTTGAAATTTCTTCAACAATATTATCAAAATCCCTACGAATTATAATGGAGGCGGTAATCATCTTAAAAATAAGATAAAGATATTTTTTGCATGTAGTTAAATAATGTGTTTTTTTGCTTTCATCTTTGAAAATTTTCAACTCTATTTTCTCACTTCAACAATAACTCATAAAGCGATACTTCTACCCCATCTTGGCTGGACATCCATCATGAAGATTAATTAGCATTATTGTCTATGTAAAAAACTTGAACCTTCAAGAACTATACACCTATTTTTTTTACAATAAAAGATATTTTTGAATTAGATTTTTAGGGATAGTAGAATTAAATTTGTAGGACAATTATGTATGATTAGTATTATGTAGAAAAATGTCCGATCGAGCCTATCCCTGATAAGTAAGTATAACCGGTGGGTCATAAGATATAATTAAAATTAAGGAATGGTCTTGAAGTTAATAAATTAGCATCAAATCATGCAGAAAACGCTTTTTTTGGTAGTTGGTTATTGTTTTAAGGCTCACTCAATATTGCTTTATTTAGGGCTTCTTAAAACATTTAACAAGTATTTATACTATCATTTATGGAAGATTCTGACAATAAAATGATGAAAATAATGTGTCAAGTGCAGTCTACATCATGAGATCGAAGCCAAGGAAAAAAAAAACATGGATTCCATTTATCACTGATTTAATTTTAAAAAAATATAGTAAATAATAAAGTTCTTGCCATTTTTATTACATGCTACGATCATGTTCATTTGTTCTCTATACATGGAATAACCTAGTAGTGAATAGTGATTAATTAAGATTTGGAATTTACACACACAAGATATTATAGGTTCAATTTTTTTTTCTTTTTTTTTTTTGAAAAAGTTTTAGGTTCAAATTTTAGAAGGGGTAAGAGATGAGATTTAGGAATTGAGAAGACCCTATTGTGTGATCTAATTGAGTTATTAGAAGTATAAGCTTTCGACTCTCAAGTATCAAAAGTATTAATTTTATACAAATAGGTATAGTTTAACAATTATGTATCCCGTAGTTTTTTTCATCAAATCAAATTTTCAGTTTCAATAACTTGAGTTTATTTAGTTATTATGTAATGGAGAAGGATTATCGTTCATTGTGTAGGTCAATGTCTATGAGCCTTCTGATGAACAAAAAAAAAAAAAAAGATTAATTTATTAATTGCTAAAATTTGGGTAAAATTAAGGACATATTAATATCTCATCCTCAAAAAATATTAAAAAAAAGACTTAGTGGTAGTACAAGAAATATAAATTTTTTTGTTGCAACTGGAATACTTCGAAAACTTTAGATGGCTTGCTTGAAGTAAAAATATAGATTAAAATCATGTTTCCATAACAGTACACACAAGGGTTAACATTATTAATAATTTTCAACTGAAATTTTTAAATTTAAATCCTATGATATAATTAAGCGATAGGATGAGGTTTAGGAATAACAGAAGAGTTCTCTATCTAGCTCTAAACTGAATTAGACATTCCAATCAATAAAAAGAAAAAAAAATGACGAAAATCATATTTAAAGAGCCAGGTTTTGGCATGGGACTAGTGATATCTTGTATGTCTATAATAATTAAATTGATAATGATTAGCTGACAATGCGCAAATCATGCCTTTTATTTCTCTTTCAAACAAAGATGTATCACGAGGAAATTCTATATCAAGAGGGTTATGGTTAACTTGAACATCAATCAAGTTGAAGTCTTCTCTTTAAACAATTTTGATTGTTACCCTTCCACACCAATCTTGTCTATTCAATATATATATATATATATATATATATATCTATTTTTTATTCTAAATGGTGTGTTCTATCCCTTATATTCCTCTTGCTCAAACAAGACATCTATAATAACCTAGCTAAAATATTGAGTGGTAACAATTATTATGTTTGGTCATACTTAACCATCAAATATTTAATACTCCACTAAGCATTGCGACAGAGTTACTGAACTGGACAATCCGACAATAGCTCAGAACAAGAAGCATGAAAGTGAGAGAAATGCAAACCCCAAAGCAAAAACCTGGAGTTATTGAAAATTTAAAAAAACACAGCAACACAAAGACTGCCAACTACTGCCATTAAAACTGCACAGTTAGCTATATATATATAAATGCTAATGTTGGATGCTAACTATATATAATAAATATAGAGAGTTAATATGGTATTCTGGGATCAACTTCACCATCAACAAAAACTAAATCCATCGTTTTTCAGACTAAATTAAAATCAAAATGTGTTTAAAATTAAATTGATTATTTGAGGTATTTTTTAAGCTAAATCAATTCAAACTTAATATCATTAAAAAATAATTATGATTAATTATTATTAAATGATGAAAATTAAATTTTAATTTTAATCAAATCAAAACAATGTCTTTACTTCTAAACTAGCCTTTTGGTAATCAAAAGATTTGTACTTACATTTATACACAATCACAAGAAAAAATAAGAACTCTATACCAAAGTATTAAACAAAAATCGAAACAACCTACGAATGAACTCGAAGCTTATCTTTCTACATATCTTTCTTATTTTGTCAAAAGATCTAGAGTTCGAGTTTTTTTTCCTAAGGAAAAGAATCTAATCCGTCTTAATTTTCTCCACCACATAACCCTGTTGCGCCCCCGATGTTGACCGGATAAACCCTACTGATCAAAGTTTCCCACGTGTCAATTCAACGTCTTCACATGGTTTAACACGTGCAAGTTCCATGAACAGCTAGGATTCATTTATGAGAGACACACCTAGTGCAGGGTTTCTTGATGATCCTCTTAGAGATGATCTCATTCCAGATCTCGCTGAAAGCTTTAACGATGACGCTGTGGTGGCAAGGAGAATTCAGCTCCAAGAAGCAGTTGAGAAGTTCTTCAAGATCATCTTTAGAGTAGATATTTTTCTCCAAGATCATTTGCAACATGGAATTCTTGAAATCTTGAAATGGGTCATTAGAATCCTTCACCACAGCAATGCTATCAAAGATTTTGGATGCTTTCGGATCGGTTTCGGATTCCGAGTTTTGTGTTGACGATGTGGTGTCTTTGTTCAAAGTGACAGTAGTGGAAGTGCCGTCTTCTTCTTCTTCATTGTGGATTAATGAGAAGCCTACACTTTGATCACATGAGCTTGATAAGGAAGAACTAGGGTTTGGATCTTTTTGGGAAATATCGGAGGTTTTGGGTTTAGGTTTAGGTTTTGGTGTTGGCTCATGTACATCCGAGAGTTTTGGCCTGCCGCAGCCACAGCTTGTATTTGCTTCGAGTATGGATTGAAGGAGATTTTTCTTCTTCGAAGCCATTGAAAGATTAGCTGGGAGGTGATCTTGGTAGGAGTCCTTTTCAGAATTAACCGGCCTCAAGCCTTTGGAGACTATTCAGAGAGAAGGAGAGAAGTTGTTTTTGGATAGAAGTCGTTTTCTTTACTGTAGTCGAGAGAGGAGGGTTTTTATTAGTTCATTTGACTTCTTAACTTAGGGGCAAAGAGAGGGAGCAAGTTGAGTTTCGTGAAGAGATTTTTTTATCATTTTTTTTTCCAAAGAGATATTGTCCAAACAACTTATACACTGATTAAATCTTTGTTTTGGCATTTTAAGATGTTTTATACCAAATGGAATCTATCAACAATGCCTAATATTCAATTTGGGTAATTGTTAATTACTTACACACAAAGTTAAAGAGAAGTACAAGCATCATATATATACCTAAACCATATACGTGATAAAAATATTGTTGAATGGTCCCAAGATTGCCCATATGAAACTTCCCTTCCATGTGACATGAATATAAAACTATTACAGGGCATTAAATTGGGATTAACAACTCAACAATCAAGCCACAAGATTTGCTGACCAGAGTTCTCTTTCATACCTTCCATAGAAAATTATGACATCAACAATTAAGTATAATTTGGAATAATTTTAGGTATAAATTTGATGCTGCATCTTTGACAAATTCCTCTTTTTCCTTCCTTATTTAGTCCTTGGGTGTCTTACACTTATAGCTAAAAAGACATTATTGTATCGATTCCTGTTGATAGATATAAAAGTCCTTAAATGGGAGATATATATATATATATATATATGTACCTGTACACTCAATAGATATAATTGATTGTAAATGAAAGAATTAAAGAACCTATAAATAATATCTCTTGACATAATTCCATATCTAGGTGCAATTTTTAATTTATTTATTTTTGTTATTTAAGTTTATCTTAAATATTATTTGAATTTTTTTTTAAAAAAGAAAGATATATGCAACCACAATAGTTATGTATAGGATCACTAATAATTTATTAATGAAAATAGAAATAGATACAATTTATAAGAGCTAGCAGATCAGTGAAGCCAATAAGAAGATGGCTAGCACAAATTAAGCACAGAAAAAGAACTAGAACCTAAAAGGATCACAGAAGAAAACAGAACTTGAACTATCCTCCCAACAATGGCAATAGAGAAATGGTTCAGCAAAAATGACTAAAGCAACCAGAAAAATCGGCTCATGAACTCAGTAATATTGTCACATAGAACATTGATCGGTTGGACAAATCCATGAAAATTCTAAAAGAATGTCCAAAACATGCAGTTGAACACTAGACAACATAAATTGCTCTTCGTCCCACATCAAAAGCATGTGTAATCTTCCCAACTATATTAACGTTGATGAATCTCAGACAAGTATTCATAGGAGATTTTAACTTGTTCCACATGTGATCCCAGAAGTAATATCTTGACGAAGTAGTAGTGCTGGTAGTGCTTGTTGTCAGCCTAGGTTGTGAATAAGCCCTTGCAGCCTTCGGGACTAGAAAATTGCTTATTGCTATCTCGTTAGCTGATTGACAAGTGCTGAAACTTCTCATATTGCCTTTGACACAAGGCATCAAGTCGTTCACTGAAGTGTATGTAAAGGATAGCGAAGGAGAACTTAAAGTATGCTTCAAATGGGCATTTGGAGTTGATGATTCTTCTCTAAGGGTTCTTGGAAAGCTATTGCTTTTAGTCTTGGTTATGAAGGCAAATTTCTTGGATTGGGTTAGAGAAGAACCATTGGTGTTTTTGCTTGCCATTGTTTTGGTTCTTAATTTCTGAGTAATCTGACAAAAAATAAAAAATAAAAATTGCGAGGTTAAAAAAAGAATTAGGAAATGGGTCTTAAGTAAGAAGGAAAACAAGATCATCTTGGATTCGATAAGAGCATCAATACTTTTGTTATAAATTTAAAATTCAGAATTTGAATCTCAATTTGAATAAAAATTCATGTATATTCAAATAATAAATTAATCCCACCTAAATTCTGTAACCAAAAAAAAAAAAAGATTAAGATTATTGATTATGAGCTCATCTTTTGCCTTTCACATGGCCTCTTAATAAATTATCCTTAACTTCGCATTTTTTATGACCTAAATTAAATTTTTAAAACATTATTAAGAGAATCAAAACATCTTATCATGTAAATGATATCTCTCTATCATGTTGTTTCTTTTTATCTATATTTGTTTTCTTTTTCAAATATTTACGACATTATCGAACGAAAATTTAAAAAAAAATGTTATCCAATATCCAAAACTTGTGTAAAGATAAAGTCAGAATTTATAAATAATTTTAATATTAAACAATGAAAGAACCCAAATCTCTCATGTTAGTTATTTTACAATTTAAATCCATGACTTTTTGATAGCTTTTTTTTTTTGGTGTTTTATTTCTTTATTATCGTATCTACCTAATTATCTCCTCCATTTCTTTCTTTTTCCAATTTCTTATCTTCCCTTCTATAGGGCTTAGGTTACAAACACAACCGGGAACTCTTATTTTCCTTTTCCTTTTCTTTCAATATATATATATATATATATATATATAATTAAAAGAACTATATATGAGACTGAAGGATTTTTTTTTTTTCAAACGTAATGAAATTAAAGTTGGGTAGTATAAAATATTTTATTTTTCAAAATAATGTCTAGAAATTAAGGATAGGTATGATAAAAAATAATAAGAAGAATGTTAGAAATGGAAAAGGATCTTGTTAATTTCATTTCAAGTAAAATATAAGATTATGCAAAATCCTCTAGTAAATTATAAATTAGTCTTTTTATTTTTTCAAAATGAATTAAATAATCCTTCAAATTTTAAAAATAATTACTTAGTTCTTATTTTTTAAAATCTAATTGTAAATTAATATTTTTTATTTTTTTAGAATTTATTTTTTTCCTTGAGAAATAGAAAAATAAAAAATAAAAGTAAAAGATATGGAAGGATTAATGAAGGAAAAAAAAACATTTTTTTGGAAACAAAATAATGTTAAATTAACCATAATCAATGGACTAATTAATTATTTTTTAAAACAAGAAATATTAGTTAATTTATTTTGTAAAATTAGAGAGATTAATTTATGATTTACTCCAAATTAATCTTCCCCCATAAAAAATATAGGTGTGCTCGTGCTGCTGCTACTTGGCCCTTCCCTTGGCCATACGCGTTTCAAAAAGCTAGAAACCACAATGACCAAATTGGCCTCGAGGTTAATGGATCAATTTTATTGGGCCTAAAACAAATAATTTAGCAAAATTTCCTACAGATTCTAAACCTTTTTTTTTCCGAAAAAAAAATTTAATATTAATTTTTTAAAAAATAGGATTTATTATTTCTCATAATAAAAAAAAGGAAAAAGAAATTTTCATGATCAGTGGTAATACGTATCTTATCGAAGCATAAAAACAGAACAATTTTTTAGTGCAAAATCCTATCTTTTAAAAGCCCATCTCAATCTAGTCCATTACATAGTGGCAAAGAAAGAATAACTGAAAACTGTTAGGGGTAGAAATGTGATAAGATTTTCATTTTTTTTTAGTAATAACCTTTCTTGGTTGGCTTAGGTGCAGATAAAATCGAATATATTATAAATTAGTCCCTTTAGTTTCAAGAAATGGATTTATTAGTCTTTTTTTCAAAAACTTATTATTTCATCTCTGAATTTTAAAATTTTCTTGTAACTCAATTTTTTTTCTTTTTCAATTTATCTTATTTTTTAAAAAAAATTTAAAAATACAAAAGGATTGATGAGAAAAAAAAATATTTTTTGAAATAAAATGATAGTAAATTAAGCATGGCAAAGGATAATAAAGGGATTAACTAATTAGCTTTAAAACTAGAGGGACTAATTTATAATTTACTCAATAAAATCTTTGTTTTCTTGTTGAAGTTCCAAGAAATTGTCATCACTAGACTTTTAAGAGCATGTCTCGCTTTTAGGATATAGTTTAACTTTCTTTTGATTGGCTAGTAACAAAAATGGCAACAGCTCTGCAACTGCAATTTCCTCCGTTCTCTTCTTCTTCTTTCCTGAATCACAAAAGCTCCAAGAACTACTGTTATTCTACTTATATTCAACCTTCAAATTCCAGTTATAATCGCCTTAAAACCAGAGCTATCAAAGAGAAAACAGAAGAAAAGAACCCCCCATCTCCATCATCATCATCATCTTCTTCTTCTTCTTCTTCTGTTGAGGAAGTTACCAAGAAGTATGGTATTGAAGCTGGTCTTTGGAAGGTTGGTGCTCCCTTTTCTAAATTCTTTTCTTTGCTCAATTTTGTTTCAATTCTTGCCTTTCTTGATGTTAACTTAGGTGCCCGTGATGTGGTTTCTTGGTTTTCTGTACTTTTTGGAGAACTCTGTTTCTGTGTATCGTGCTATTAGTATGTAAGAAACTAACTGGCCAAGCCTTGTTTTGGCTTAAAATGAAGATATTTAGCTCAAAAGAGGAAGGGAAGGAAGATGGTGAGAAAACTAAATCCAAGGGAGAACAAGCTAAGGAGCTGCTGGCAAAGTATGGAGGAGCATATCTGGCTACCTCAATCACTCTATCTTTGATTTCCTTCGCGCTCTGTTACGCACTCATTAGTGCTGGCATCGATGTTCAATCATTGCTACTAAAGGTAAAAAACCATCCATGGAGGAAAACGTAACTGGACTTGGGGGTGATTTTTGTGTCCTGCAGAAGGGGGTAATGGATTTGGATTTGTTACTGTTTCTGCATTTTGCAGGTGGGAATTTCAACTGATGCAACTGGGGAGAAAGTTGGGACGTTTGCTTTGGCATATGCTGCACACAAGGCTGCATCTCCAATTAGGTTTCCACCTACCGTAGCTCTTACTCCCATTGTTGCTGGTTGGATTGGAAAGAAGAAAGTTGATGAGGAGAAGTAAATCATGTTGCCATCCTTCAGATTTAGCATACAACATTTTGCTATTGGTATAATTTTCTGTAATATTCCATGAGAATTAGACGAACTTTTATAGTGGTTTTTCCTGTAGTGTGGAACAACTGGAAACAAAATCTATGAATTCAGATCTTTACCAATCCTCTAAACGAATTAGTTTTATAGTTTTTCAGTCCTGTACGTTCGCAACTAGCAAAATCACCAGAATTCCTTGCATTGACCGGCAACAACATTACGATATCGATCATCAGGGCATGGCTCAACCCTGCCAATTGCTACTATGGTTGCCCTGGTTTCCCAAATCGATTATAGTACAGCAAAAGAGAGGCAAAAACATCAGAAAATAAATCTATTCGTTTTTGGTTTCTAAACAGGAGTTAATATCGCCATCGCATTATCTATTACATAATTTTTCAACCTAAACAGATATGAAGTCAGTAGATACAACAAAGCCATGATGCGGAGAAATATACAAGGATCGATCAAAAGTTAGTTACCTTCTTTATTTGCCACTAGATCATATGTATCATGTTTATTACTTAAGCTGTACAATGAACTAGCTACCTCCTTCGCATTCTTCGGTTTCTTTGGAGGTACCTCAATAGGGTAGCTTGCAGGAACCTTCAATCCAACCTCCAAAGTATAACTACGGTAAAGGCAGATGGTGGACGTCATAAGTTCTTGACCAAACAAGCCATTTATCTTTGACCTGATTTGTTGACATTTCCCTTTCACCCGGCAGTGGTATTAGCAGTAGGAGGCACTTCAGTTGGATTAGATGGTGGTGTTTGGGGCTGTGGTGTGCTGATATTTGGCATGACATAGTCATTATGAAGTGTATCCAAATCATTCCATTCAACCGCTGATGTTTTCGCTGTCAAGGAACTACGAAATTTTGCTGGTCCATGCTTTATAGGCATGAGAACAGAAATAAGGTATTAACTAAATACAAGGCAATATCTTAGCAAGGATACGTTCGTTAGGCCACATGTCTGTGATGCTAACACCAGCATCTGATAAAAGCCAGTAATCTGCATCACTCTGTAAATAAACAACGAAATTAGAACCTGACAAAACTAATTAACTTTAAAAAAGGAAGCAGTTCCTTTCTTTGGTAAGGGATAATAAGGCACATGTCAAAGAACTCAAATTGTTGTCAGAAAAAA
Source organism: Dovyalis caffra (assembly GCA_963924115.1). Lineage (NCBI taxonomy): Eukaryota > Viridiplantae > Streptophyta > Magnoliopsida > Malpighiales > Salicaceae > Dovyalis > Dovyalis caffra. The sequence goes on along the minus strand of CAWUPB010000913.1, from coordinate 749,489 downwards.
GAACAGCATGTTAAACCAATCAATTATTCATAGGTCAAGTTCCATAGATTTCAAGACAATTATCTGAAAATAAGGTGCTATCCCGATCCATTACGCTCGACTGCTTGTTGTTGTAACTATTGTTGACATTCCCGGTAAACATAAACATAAACAGTGGACGGCTTGCATCTTTCTGAAAACAATGACAGCAAATAAAAAGACAACTTACATCAACATCTGAGGGGACAATCTTCATGATCCCACTCACAAAGTCATGTGAGGTGTTAAGTTCTGAGCACATTCCATGACCATCTTGTTCTTGCATTTCAACCTCCTTTGCTCTGCTCTCCTCTGTGACCATTGCAGTAGCTGGATTTTCATTAAAACCTGAGGTTGATGGATAGCTTGGAGGTGGCTCAGAACCTTGAATATCCTCAAATTTCTCTTCAAATTGACTGAGGGGGAGAGAGAGAGAGAGAGGGGCATCAGGAAAGTCAGTTGCATAAATTCTTGAGTGACGAATTAGTCATCACTCTGCTAGAAAGTAGATTTGGGCTCCCAGATACATAGAATAAATGAAAAGATACCTGACAAGATAAACATCTATTGGGCCCATTGTACTCCTAAGGACTATCCTGTATCTCCTCTGGGGATATTCAACTGCCTGCTGAGGAAAGGAAAAACTATATCAAGGCACATATATGTACAAACACTGTAACCTTTTTCATGAATTGACTACTTTTGGGATTACCTCATCAGGATCTGGAACTTCTAGGGTGGTACCATGTGGAGCTTTAATTGCTATCAAGGTTTCATTCTGTTAACAGAAATAAAATTTCGTACTCAATTGCTTGCAACATACAACTTTCGTTTTGGGAAACTTGCAACACTCCAAGCACCAAGTCAAATTACTTAATGATGAAACAAAGAAAACCAACCTGGAAGCCAGGTAAGCTCTTGATGTCTTCCTCAGTGACAAAAAGCCACCTAATATTTTAAAACAGCAAAAAGAGCTGAGTTTTTTAATTAAAAACGTAATTGCTGTACAAGTTACTGATAATTCATGCAAACATGAGGAGAATATGTTACTTTTGATTATTTTCATCTTCACTCAGGTCCCTCAACCTTTCTTGCATTTCTCTGCAGTAATTTAAAGCCTCAGCAAAATCTAAAAAATTATAGAAAAGAAAAGCAATGCAGGCATATTGCATAAGCAGAAGGACAAACAGCATAACCTCGTCTGTTCATCTAATCTGCGTTCCTCAATGGTCAGGTTATCAACTTCAGCCTGCAAGAAAAAGAAATCATTGATAAAGCAAAATCCTGTACTTCCTGAGAGTTTTTGTTTACTGAAATGGTACATGGTCCATTACTTTGCGACTGAAAATGAAGTCTCAACCTAACTAATTCATAGTAAATAACATTTGATGCAGCCCTAGGAATTCAAATTTGAGCATTAAGTTCATGATAACCCAACTGGTTGGATTAAAAGACTTGTTACATTTATGCTTACCTGTTCCATTAAAGAATCAACATTTCTTTTCCATAGACGGAGGATTTTCATCCAGATAGGGCCAGCCAGCCAGCAATGCTAGCAATGCAGTCCGAGAAGATTACAAATTGGATTTATTATCATTTTATTTGCTATTTATTATCATTTTATTCAGCATTAGTTTGATATTTGATATTAATTAAGATTTTATAATATAATGACACTTTAGGGTTCTGGGGTGCCAATATAAGCACAGTATTCGATGCATTAAAAAAGACGTTTTGATGAATGAAGCTTGAGTTTTGTTTTTTTGTTCTTGTGGATTAAATAGCTGGTTTCTTGGGGATCCAAGAAGTGCCCCTTGTGGAGTCAAGGGTTTGGCCAAATGGATACTAACTTTCCTATGCTTATCAATCCACTGCTCTCTTTGTTCTGAGTAAGCTGCCAAAGTTGGCCCTAAAACTTTCCAGGAAGGAAAAATAAAGCCAAATAAACAGTTGTAAAAATCAGAGAAACACACTTTACAAAGAGCTTTGCAAAGCCTAATCCATGAAAAAAAAAGTGCATGCCAAGAAACAAGTTGTCAGTTGTCAAGAACTGTATACCTGCAAGGTAGCAACATTATTATCATCTGCCTCCCCTGGCCTTGATACATCAAGTCCCCTGATAGCATTCAAAGCCAAGTTCCTCATCACACGAAAAAATAATTTGAATACTAATAGATAATCATGCAACAATTGTACAATTTAAAACAAAGTGAACAAATTTGTTAATCGAATAAAAGGTTTTAAGTCCATACTTCCACTGAATTCTATTCTTGAGCTTCTTTTCTATAAGACCAATTCCTTCTAGAACATTTGTTATGTCATATATCCGCCTCTTTTGAACCTGAAATGAAAGAAAACCTTCTAAAAACAGAATTTTACAACACAGGATAAAATGGATGGAAAGTGAACTAAAGGTAACCTCCAAAGTATCAGCAGCTTTATTAAGATCAAGGATGCCATCTTCAGCATGTTTGATCAAATTGATGAATTTCTTAGTCAAGAGACCTGAATCAGAATCACAGAATATATTACCACTTTTACAGTGTAGTTTTTCTTTCTTCCACAAGCTATTTGAAACAGATTTGATAATAATTGCCAACTACTCTTTATGTCAAAAGCAGTTACAGAAATGCATGAGCAGAAAATATTACCTAGAGAGCTGTCATAGCGACATGGACCAGTTGGAGTAAGATTATTTCCAGGAGAACCTGCCAATTCAGAAAAAGTTTATCACCACATGTACTCACTTCCACTTCTTTTCACCAATAGTATCAATGAAAGTACGGTCAGAAGAGTGCTTGCATGATAAAAGAAATTCACCACCATACCAACTTAGTTGCTGGTTTACACTGACCTAACCAGTGACTAAAAAAACTCCAGAATCAGAAATATGAGACACCACTGCAAAAGTTTAAAACAAAAATGCTCACCAAGAGCTGCAGCAGCACTCTGAGCTGCAGACTTACTGCTCTTTGAGAGTCTCGATGTTTTGGGTGCCTTTCCCCCTTTTCCTGATACAGGTGTCTGCAGGGGACTGGTCACTACTTCCATGTACCCATGACCAGCATTCCACTCACTTGACTCACCTTGATGATCTGCTGCATCACTCTTCCGCTTTAATGTCTGATATACAACATTTGGTTTTATTTTCACTATTAGCAACATATGCTATAAATCTAATTACATATTCATGTACAGAAAATCACAATAGATAAAAAGTTGAGGCTCCACTTGAGATTAAATAACCATATTTAGTGTGCCCATGTTTGACTTGGAATATGTGTGTCTATGCACATGCACCCATGTACATTAATATGCAAAGAGCCTGACAAACTTCTGATGTTCTCTTGATAGAAACAAGCAACCACCAAATCCTTCTTCCATTCTCTTTCTCCAGTCCCCTTTACATGAAAAATTTAATAAGCAAAGAGAGGTTGGGGCCAATTAAACCCTAGAACACCACTTCCAAAAAACAGTAACACCTATATATGGCGTCAATACAAATATCCGTATAAATTGTTAGCTACCCCTGTATAACAATCATAGAATGAATGAGCTAATGAGATTTTTTATTTTTTAAAGGGAATACCCTTAATATCTCTTGTATACCTCTGAGTTGAACCAACCAGCCAAACTTACCTCAATAAACATGAAAAGTCCATGAGGAATATGCATGAATGCTAAAATGTGTATCCTCTATTGTTCAGTAAAAATGAGTGAAAAGGAAAGCCCAAGAGATGCATACACTTCCCAATATACTTATTAAAGGGATTATTTAATTCTGAGAGCAGGAAAACATCGGACGGGGCAATTGATAGCATCAATACTCATGTTTATAAGTGTTTTGCAAGAAGTATATGTGTGAGAATGATCAATGCAAGCAGAGGAGGATCACTTGCTTAAAGACCATGATGGGCCAGCTAGAACCAACTTTATCTGAGCCACATTCATCAATCACTTCACTTGAAACAAGCTTATGGCATATGCATCACATTCCTTCCAAAATTACATCATAATGGACTTGTAGTCAAGCAGCCCTATAGGAACTTCATAGGCATCAAAGATCCTCGATTACAGGGACAACATGTAGGGACACTTATCAAAGCTCAGAGGGAAAAATACTAATCAACGGTGTTGCTACATTGCAGGCCATTTTTACCAGACATGTACATCCCAATAAGATATCATAAGTCCTCAGAAAGAACTTATTGTAGAAACCAGCAAATGCAGCATTTTTATTTAGGCAAAGTACTCATCTCTTTTTGCAGTAGATGATAGAGGAAGCATAAATCAACTTAACTTGAGAGCAAGGTCTATTTGCCTCACCAAAGCCTTGGCATCATCTACCAAACAGTTAGGTGTGTAATGTCTTGATATCATGATCATAACTTGAAACAGGACAAAGGATAAGAAAACTTTTTTTTTTTTATGTTAGGATCCTACAACTTAAATGTTTCTCTAGTAAGCTTATGCATCATTGCCGTATACCATGCTCTTGTAAGCCAAACACCACAACACACCAAATTAAACCGCTCATGCCATTCACCACCAGCCTTTTACCATCTTTCCTAGCCCCTTCCCCTCATTTTCATACCTATCGAATAACGGATTCTAATTAAGTCATGCTAATAAGGAAACAAATTGACTTTGTATCCTGTAACAAACACTCAATTACTCTTTAAAGAAAAAACCAAAATTAACACAAACAAAATAAGCTACCAGAATTTATATTTTTAAGCAGAAAGTTCAGTTCTTTAAACTAAAAAAAAAAAAAAAAAACCCTCTAATGACATAAAATAAACCAAATCAGCTCCAAATAAGCTCATTAACACAGCAATTTAACCAAACCCATCTGCAAAACCCTCTTCAATAACACAAAATTAACCAAAAAATTAAACTTTCACTGAAATTAAATAAAAAAAATTCCCAACATCTCAAAACCCTCAAAAAACAGTCGAACATAAAAACCAAGCAGATCTCCACAAAATAAAGTCAAAAAAAAAAAACCCCCAAACAAAAAAAGTACTAAATACTTACAGGAGGTTTAACAACAATGCCCTCAACTTCATGATCAGAAGCAGCACGTCGTAGGTCGACACCGAACCGGTGGTAGTCACCGGGAGGCAGAAACGGCGGCTTCATAGAAGAAAACGGAAGCTGCTGTTGATGATGCTTCTGACGTTGATTCGACGCATGATTCTGCATACTATTTTGCTGCGGCTGCTTCATTGATTGATTGTTTGGCGCTTGAGAATTCGACATCGCAAGGATTTTGAAGTAAAATAAAAAAACCAAAAATTCAATTTTTTTCAAGGGTTTGGGAAATTGAAGTAGAGAAAGCAATTGAAAGTAGAGTGGAATCGAATTGGAGAGGGAATTGAGAGAGAGAGATCTGGGGGTGTTTGGATGGAGATGAGAGGAAAATAAAAAAAGCGGGAGAGAGAGAGAGAGAGAGTGGAAAACGAGGGAAGGGAAGAGAAGGAGGGAATTTGGTTCGGATATAGATGTGGAGGGAAGTGATGCTTTATTATTTATTTGTTTAATTCGTAAATAAATTAAAATTAGATTTCTTTTCTTTACTTTCTCAACTAAGTCAATGTTTTTTCTTTTACGACTCCGTAACCAATAACTACTGGTTAAACAGTAAAAAAAAATGAGCATTAATATTTAACCGTTATTAAGATAAATGAAAAAAATGGTATTACCACAACTAATTAAATTAAATATTATTAAAAAATAAAAAGTTATTCCGAATTGTTTTTATAGTAAAATTGTTTTAAACTTTGATTTTTTTTTTTTTACAATGAGATTGTTTTAAACTCAAATACTTTACATAAAACATTTGAATGCGTAAGCTTTTGTAAGTTAAAAAAAATTATTACTATTAAACTAAAAGCTTATTGATAAGTTAATAAAATAATTGATTGTTGTAATTCATGTCTGTAAATAATGTGAATTTAAAAAATAGAATTAAAAAAGTTTATTTTAATTTATTTACATGTGTCGAAATAAAATATATATTTTTTAAAAAAATATTGGAATCAAATTTGGATAAAATTCTGTAGCTTTTATAATTATTTATTGAATTAAAGTGAGAAGGAGAAGTTATGTTGGAAGTATTTGAAATTTATGTAAATATTTTTAGTAAAACTTTTAAATAAACCAACTGTCGAAAAGGAAAGTGCAAGAAAGAAAGGAAGGAAAGTGGACTTGTCATCATCGTATTTTGACAGACTCTACAAAAAGCCACGCTAAACAGTGTAAATTATAAATTAGTTTCTTTATTTTTTAAATAATTAATTAATTATTTAAAAAAATCATTATTTAGTTTATTGGTTAGTGTTGACCACATTCAATTTAATTCTATTTTATTTCAAGAAATATCATTTTTTTTCTCATTAATTTTTCATATTATTTATTTATTTATTTTTCCTTTCGTATCTGTTAAAACAAAATTTTTAAAATAAATTAAAAAATAACAAAAATTATTAAGCTAGAAGAAGAATAAAAAAATATAAAAATTAAATAATTAATTGTTAAAATAAAAAAAAACTAATTAATTCGTTTGTCAAAACTAAAAAGCCTAATTTATAATTTACTTTGATACGCATCAAACCAAACAATTTGGATCCCATCATCCAAAAAGACTAAAACTAACATGTAATTAATTTAATTTTTCTTGTAATTGACACGATTAAAAAAAAAATAGAGAGAGATAATCACAGAACCTTGTGCTTGTTTCCTTTCAAATTTTTTTTTTTTCAATTCAGAATCAAAGAAAAGAAATACATATCAATTCAACATTTTCAAATCACATGCTATATAATTTTTTATTATCAAATTATTATTACTGCCATTATTGGATTCATGGGAATTTAGAGTGTTCTGATTTTGTCTCAGATGCTGACATGAAGGGATGAGATTGAAATCATAACTTCTGTAGTGGGGCCAGGGTGTCTCTATTAGGTAATGTGTAATGGATCAGAATAACCACAACTTAATCCCTATTTTTAAGAAACAAACAATTTAGTCCACGTTGTTTAAAAAACCATTAATTAATCTCCATATGTTCACTCCTATTTATTACTTAAATCACTCTTCTAATTTTTATTTAGTGAGATCATCAATTTTTCATTAGTTTTTGTCACTAGACCGAAAGTCAAACATGTTAAAAGTTTAATTAATTATTTAAAATAGAGATTAAATTACTTGTTTCTTAAATGCAAAGGGACGAATTTGTTATTTTTTAATTATAGATAGGACCCTATAGTCTATAATTACAATGGTTAGAACCAGGGAGACAGAAAATCATATTATAATCACCGACCTCACGATTTATAATTACAGTAGTTAGAGTTAGGAAGATAGAAAGTTGTATTATCATGACGAATTAAATTGGTTAGAATTGGGGAGATAGAGAATTAGATCGTATTATAAAAAGAAGTCGTATTATAAAATTTACTAAAAAAAATAAAAACCTATTCTAACTTAGTTTTGTCGTTAGTTTTTTAAATTTAAATATTTTTTTAAAAAAAATTTTGAATTCGTGATTTATTGAAAGCATAAACAACTAACTTAGCCTATCATTTACCCTTCGGAAAACTGAAAAAGTAATAAGTTTAGAGGAAAAAAAGAAAAAAGAAAAGAGGTGGTTAGGTTTGATTGGCGATTGCGCGCCTTTTTCTAGAGAGAAACTGGCGATTTTTTTGGCGCGCACTAACCCTAAACCTAACCTCTCCCCACCAAAGCACTTTCCCACCAGTTTCTTAGGGCGCTGTTTGCGCGGCTCTTTTTTCTTGACTTGGCTTTTGGGCCTTTTTAAGAATGTTTTTTTTTTCTTCCTGATTTTAACTAAATAAGGTCATTTTGGCCATTCCGTTGCCATCACTTCAAGCATGATGATAAATCATAAATCAAAACAAAAACCATAGTGTTTTTTTAATAAAAAAAATTAAGCTTAATGGAATGAGTTATAATTCAACTAACGTAGATGTTTAGTTTTCCTTTGAAAAGTTTCTAATTTCTTAATATTTAAAAAATAAAAATACGGAATTGTAAAACTAGGAATGCATAGATAAATTCAGATATTTTTATCTTTTTAATTTTCATGGTAAAAAAATTCATATTCATGCACTAAATGTAAGATTTAGTATGAATAAAAACGTAAAAAGTAAACTCATTTATCAACCAGATCAAGTCTAAAAGAGTAATTTAGATGTTATAATGTAAATCCACATATGAATATGATCCATGTACATTTTAATTAATCTACTAAATATTCATACTTTTTAAAACTAGATGAATATGGATGGTAAATGGTTGTACTTAGCTTTAGCCATCCCATGTAAGGGTGATCATTCGATTTTTTTTTATAAATTCAATTTGATTTTTGATTAATTAAACCTATAAAAGCTGAATCTGAACTGAATTATTAGTTAGTTTTTCAATTTAAAAACCAAAATTTTGGTTTTTAAAGTTAAACCCCCTTTTTTTTTAATTTTTTTTTAAAGTAATATAAATAAATAAAAACACCATCAATCCATCATGTATCTATCATAATATTAATGTACTGATTTTTTTTTCTTTATTTGCATTATTTTAAAATTTTTTAAAAATAATAAAAAAAATTGATTTTTGATTTAAACTGAACAAAAAATTCTAAAAAAAACCATGCTTAAATATTTTAAATTAAAACTGCATCAATAATTAACAATCTAATTTGGTTGGATTTTTCAATTTAAACTATTTGATGCAAGAAACAGAAAGTGAGTTGATTTCTGGCCACTTTAGACTGACTTGGTTGGCCTAATCGGTTGCACTTGGGACTTAGCTACCCAAGCTTTTGACTTTTAGCTTTACAAAGAGAGAGGGACATGACAAAGAAATGATGGCAAATAAGAAGATGAGAAGCTCTAATTTTTGTAGTCTTCAAAGATTTTGTGTAATTTTGAGCTGCAAGATGCCAGTGCTGCACTGTATATGATGACAAAAGCAAAAGAGGGTATTATCAAAAATCAATTTTTTTTTTCCACCATGGATGAGGTTAAAGAAGGAATAAATTAAGCAGATAAAGGAAAGAAAAATCCAAGGGGGACATCACATTTAACAAAAAGAAAGCATCTAGCAGCCAAAAGAGAGAAACCTAAAAAGTTGCTGCAACTCTTGTAGCCATGAAATTTTCAGCTTCTTGGTTTTGGATTTGCAACTCTTAGGGAAGCTTTGAATAAATGTAACAAAAAGTTAACAAGCAATTACTCACCACTATAAATCTCCTTTAACAAAAGCAACCAACATTCCGATAACAGATAACCTGCAATCAGTCATGAACAAAAAGTAAATTTTTCCAACTGTAAATCACTAAAACATGATCCCAGTTTCTGATACAGTAAAATACACACCATAAACCATTAGTTCTATGAAGAAAAAATGCAACCTCATATTACCAATAAGCAAAACCCACAATGCAGGATTCAGATACATTTTAACAATGTGAATAAATGAAGCAAAAGAACAGCATGAAAAGAAGGAAGAAAAAAATATGAGTACAAATCACCTACAAGGAAATATAGAGCCATAAAGTAGAATGTCAATTCCTTGACATCAACAGTAACTCGAGTTTGCCACAATCAAAACACCTGGAATAAAATCATTGGATCTGTAATCAATTTCAGTAGTAGTACAACAACAAAATAATTAAGACCTAAAATAGAAAACAGAGAGGAAAACACAAGACTCATACATCAAAACATCAGCAATGGCATGTCTTGACCATTCATGCAATCCAGTTATACAAATCCCACTTAATGGCTAAAACACATTTCAAATATAACAGCAAATTACAGAAACAACAAGAACAAACTAATATGCCAACATAAACAAATCATGCATTGAAAATAATGGAGAAACTCCAGTTCACAAACAGTAAAACCCTGCTATCCTGTATACAACATTAACAATTGTAGCTTAGAAACACCTACTGAGAAACAAAACCCATAAACAGAAAAGAACCTGTAACAACATTTCAAGTAGATCTAAGTAAAAGACCTAGTATTATATACAGAATAACACAAGTGGGATCATACAGCTGCAAACTATGCCTATTTATGGCAGTATTAAGAAGTACCATAATTTTCTCAAATTTAGCAGGCCTGCCTATCAGATCAGTACTATTCGGTACTGTGAAAACAAAATGCATGCTGATCAAATTCATGATATCCTAGCTTGAATAAATATCTCACTGTTACCTGATTAAAAACTCCTTTTTCATGACCAATTTTCACTTCAAACACAAAGACCAAAAGAAAGCCCTCTGACAATTTATCAGAGATTTCTCCAAGATGGTAATCAAAACCCAAAAGCCTTTATTTAAATGTCACAACTAAAGTTTCCAATGTTCATTGCCTTACTGAATCATATCATCATATGTACAGCCTGTCTCAATTGCATTGCCAAACACTTCATGCGTGTACTAACATATTGTCCGAGCAAGTGCATAGTAAGCTACAATAATTTTTATCCAAACACGCAGGTTTGCACGCAGGGACAGAATCTCCTGAGCTATATGCCAGCTTCCTAACCTGAAACAAAGAGAAAGAGAAGAAAAGGAAAGACAATGAAGTATAGCAGCAACGGAGAAAAGTTCAAGTGTAACACAGATATATATGTAGAATTCTCTCTATGTTCTAATCCTAACTAGATTGATTCAATAAATTCATTAAAAAATAAGACGTGAATACATTGAAGCAACAGTAGTCCAAGTATCAAGGTGTTGGTTATAGAAGCTCAGGAACAAATGTTTAATACCACCCTGCATCGGGGGGCTTAAAATAAATGACTTAAGTAACAGAAAATGGGAAAGGTGGGACTTACATTAAGTGCATATCCAAAAGATGTTATGTCTTTTCAATTTTTGTAAAAGAAAGCAACTAATTTTGCGTGCATCATAGCAATGAAAACAGATTTAAATTCACTCATTTAGGGCTGCAGATAAAAAGAAAATCTTCTAAACAATCGGGATAGGAATAAATGCCGTACTAAAAATCAAACTCTCAAAGTTCATGATCTAACCTGATAGTTTTTGGCTTGCTCATCATTCAACTAGTTCAGATCTTTTCAAATTTAATAGTGCAATGTGGCAAAACCTGTAACTTTTAGCCAAAGTGACTCAATAACAGATCGAGCACTTGCCACAATGCAGCAATCATTAGTCACATTCTGATCCATGATCACCCAAAAAGACTGCCCCAAACTTTCCATAACCTGAATTCTATAGTTCAAACAGGGTTAAGTCCCAAATCATGCACGCAGAGCTCATGAGTTTTGCCTGCAAAATATAATGCCATCTTGACAAGTCCATGAAATTTTCAGCTTCTTGGTTTTGGATTTGCAGCTCTTCGGGCAGCTTGAATAAATGTAACACAAAGTTAGCAAGCAATTACTCACCATTACAAATCTCCTTTAACAAAAGCACCCAACATTCCAAATCACCTTAAACCAAACCATCATATTCCTCAGAGTGTCTGATTTGCATCACACATGATCCGCAAACACTTCGTATAAACTGCCATGAGTGTTTCTCCACACACTATTCTCATTCTCTCTTTAGCTTCAGATTTTTAGCTCTTTCTAAATATCGCAAGCTATCTGTAAGCAATCTCATTCAACGAACCTACCATCACATTACATTTGATGCATACTTCGACTCATCATTTCCATCAAAGGATTGCATTTTCTTTCTACATGAGTTCAGAGGGAAGAATGGAAATGAGACAAACTGAGAGGGCATATTGCATAAAAACCCACCAAGAGGGAACCTCTTCGTGCAATTCATACCATGGCAAGTAACAACATCTGATTGGCTACTATAACAGATAAGCTGCAATCAGTCATGAACAAAAAGTAAATTTTTCCAACTGTAAATCACTAACACATGATCCTAGTTTCTGATACAGTAAAATACACAGCATAAACCATTGGTTCTATGAAGAAAAAATGCAACTTCACATTACCAATAAGCAAAACCCACAATGCAGAATTCAAATGCATTTTAACAATTTGAATAAATGAAGCAAAAGAACAGCATGAAAAGAAGGAAAAAAAAAATCTGAGTACAAATCACCTACAAGGAAATATAGAGCCATCAAGTAGAACGTCAATTCTTTGACATCAACAGTAACTCGAGTTTGCCACAATCAAAACACCTGGAATAAAATCAATGGATCTGTAATCAATTTCAGTTGTAGTACAACAACGACATAATTAAGACCAAAAATAGAAACAGAGAGGAAAACACACGACTACATCAAAACATCAGCAATGGCATGTCTTGACCATTCATGCAATCCAGTTATACAAATCCCACTTAATGGCTAAAACACATTTCAAATATAACAGCAAATTACAGAAACAACAAGAACAAACTAATATGCCAACATAAACAAATCATGCATTGAAAATAATGGGGAAACTCCAGTTCATGAACAGTAAAACCCTGCTATCTTGTATACAACATTAACAATTGTAGCTTAGAAACACCTTCTGAGAAACAAAACCCATAAACAGAAAAACAGAAAAGAACCTGCAACAACATTTCTAGTAGATCTAAGTAAAAGACCTAATATTAAATACAGAATAACACAAGTGGGATAATACAGCTGCAAACTATGCCTATATATGGCAGTATTAAGAAGTACCATAATTTTCTCAAATTTAGCAGGCTTGCCTATCAGATCAGTACTATTTGGTACTGTGAAAACAAAATGCATGCTGATCAAATTCATGATATCCTAGCTTGAATAAATATCTCACTTTTACCTGATTAAAAACTCCTTTTTCATGACCAATTTTCACTTCAAACACAAAGACCAAAAGAAAGCCCTCTGACAATTTCTCAGAGATTTCTCCAAGATGGTAATCAAAACTCAAAAGCCTTTATTTAAATGTCACAACTAAAGTTTCCAATGTTTATTGCCTCACTAAATCATGTCATCATATTGTACAGCCTGTCTCAATTGCATTGCCAAACACTTCATGCATGTGCTAACATATTATCTGAGCAAGTGCATAGTAAGCTACAATAATTTTTATCCAAACATACAGGTTTGCACACAGGGACAGAATGTCCTGAGCTATGTGCCAGCTTCCTAACCTGAAAACAAAGGGAAGAGAAGAAAAAGAAAGACAATGAAGTATAGCAGCAACGGAGAAAAGTTCAAGTGTAACACAGATATTTATGTAGAATTCTCTCTATGTTCTAATCCTAACTAGATTGATTCAATAAATTCATTAAAAAATAACGTGAATACATTGAAGCAACAGTAGTCCAAGTATCAAGGTGTTGGTTATAGAAGCTCAGGAACAAATGTTTAATACCACCCTGCATCAGGGGGCTTAAAATAAATGACTTAAGTAACAGAAAATGGGAAAGGTGGGACTTACATTAAGTGCATATCCAAAAGATGTTATGCCTTTTCAATTTTTGTAAAAGAAAGCAACTAATTTTGCGTGCATCATAGCAATGAAAACAGATTTAAATTCACTCATTTAGGGCTGCAGATAAAAAGAAAATCTTCTAAACAATAGGGATAGGAATAAATGCCATAGTAAAAATCAAACTCTCAAAGTTCATGATCTAACCTGATAGTTTTTGGCTTGCTCATAATTCAACTAGTTCAGATCCTTTCAAATTTTATAATGGAATATGGCAAAACCTGTAACTTTTAGCCGAAGTGACTCAATAACAAATCGAGCACTTGCCACAATGCAGCAACCATTAGTCCCATTCTGATCCCTGATCACCAAAAAAGACTGCCCCAAACTTTCCATAACCTGAATTCTATAGTTCAAACAGGTTGAAGTCCCAAAATCATGCATGCAGAGCTCATGAGTTTTGCCTGCAAAATATAATGCCATCTTGCCAATTAAAACTTTGAATGATCAAACTAATTTGCCATGTGTATCAGTATGAACATCTACTTGTAGACAAACAATTGACATAATATGGCCCATGTATGGTAGCATTTAGCATGAACATTTCATTTTGGACAAGCGCAGAATAAAATCACAAGAAAATGAAAAGATCAGCTTTAGAATAGCATAATGTTATCACAATCAGAATCACCACAATGAAAATTAGGGGGAAAAAAAAAAACAGAGCCTAATCAAGTTAAATAACAGTATCACCTCCATATCCTTTAGGCGACATTAACCACATATTGCTGAGAAACACATTATAAGAAACAAAACTCATAAACAGAAATGGACTCGTCAACATTTCAAATAGATAAAAGCAAAGGTAACTTCATAAATATTCTACCAATCAGAAAAGGAGTAGTAGTAGGAGTCTAAAGAAAGAAGAGATGATAGAAAACCTGTTGGTGAACTTCCACAGAACAGGCACTGCTGTAAGAGATTATGATTTTGTAGAAGACAGTGGGATATCCTGCAAACAGAAACTTGAAAACTGACCACTGTGGATCAGAGCAAGCAGACCACAAAGAGTATTTATGCAGACTTGTGAGAGACTGGTGAAAGTCCAGGTCTACTGGGAAAGAGGGGGCTGTTCATATTTGCTCAGAACTTCTCCGTTCAGAAGAAGCAATGGGTGTTCATCAGATGTTTTTACTAGAAGCCTCATTACCGACTCGTCGGGCAGAATTCCTCTGTCAAACATCACATTACACACCCTATAAGCTTCATGGAGTTTCTTTTCTTCACATAAGATATAAAGCAGCCAGTTCCATCTAAAAAGGCAAGGCACAAGATTGCAAGCAACCATCTCTTCAAATATTCTGAAGGCAGGAATGCACATGTAATGAGCACAAAAATATTGGAGTAATTTTTCATAAGCAAGCCTGCTCGGAAAGAACCCCCTCTTGTGCATTGTATGTAAAAGAGATAAAGCATCTAATTCTCTACCAGCCTTACAAAGGGATTTCAGTAAAGTGTTGTGTATACATCTATCAGGAGTAAAACCATCTGCATTCATCCTATTAAACAACCCAATAGCGTGATCAATTTCACCAGCCCCGCCATGTGCACCAATGAGAATTGTGAAGGTCACTTCATTTGGACGTAGACCCTCCTTTTGCATCAGTTTAAATTGATGGTATGCATCATGCATCATATTCGCCCAACAGAATCCAGAGATAATGACATTATAGAGGTAAAGATTGGGCATAAATCCTGTTCTTTTTATTTTCCGCATGAGCATCAATGCTAATTCTTTTAATTCTCCAGGAGAATGCTCGGAAACACCGAAAACATCTTCACTAGGCAAGGAAGCTTTTTGATGGAGCAAATTAAACAGCAGTTCTCTAGCCCTCATAGACATTATGTTTGTCACGTACCATCTTTTCTTGGTGCCAGTGATATTTCTGAAAAGACCACCAATCCAAGCAATGTGCAAGACGAGGTCTGCTTTAATCTTACTTCTAACCATCAAATCAACCAGTCTGAAGGCATACTTAAACTCACCCATCTTCAAATAATGATTGACGAGAGAACTATACAATATGATGTTTGGCACAAAACTCTCTCCCAACATTTTTTCAAGATAAACGCATCCCTGAATGGTCATTTTTCTCTTCACTAACCCACTAGAACTTGGCTGGATGGTATTCTCTATCATCATCTCAAACAGACGGAGAGCTTTATCACCTCTTCCATTCCTAGCATAAGCATTGATCATTGTCATATAGACAACTTCATCAGGATCCAAACCATTCTTACACATCCTGTGGAAAAGAGTTTCTGCTTCAGAGATTCTCCCTTGTCGGCTTAGACCAGCAATGATGCAATCATAAATAGCGACATTAGGTTTCAGTCCTGCTTCCTCCATCTGGTCCAAAATATGAAGAGCCGATACTAGATCCTCTTGTTTACAGTATTCATTTACCACAATCAGATAAGTTTCCAAGTTTGGAACCATGCCCCAGTTTTGCATAATTTCAATCAGAGACTTGACATCCTCAAAAAGCCCATCCTGGGATAGACATTTGATGAAAGAGTTGAAAGTGAAAAGCAAAGGAATGCATCCTGCATTGACCATCTTTTGCAAGCAAGCTAAAGCAGCTTCTGTCTTTCTGCCTTCACACAAGGCAATAATGTAGATACTGCCAGCTGCACTACCTAGATTCAAGTCACTTCTTATGATATCACGCAGAAGTAGCTCAATCTCTTGCTCCAAATCCACAGTGGAATTTATCTTATTAGAATTTGAGAGTGAAGAATGGTCCAACCCACACCCGTTCTTGGCAATTGCCTGCAACATCAACAAACAGAGTTGAAGCTCAAGCCCCTTAGGTTTATTCTTCATGAGTACAAAAAACAAAATATGGTCCGGAACAATTCCACTTTCCAGCATTCCTTCACAAAACTCATCAGCTTCCAAACACCTATTCTGCTTGTAAAGAGCAGCCATTATAGGAGTATAACAATGCACACGGGGAGCCAGGTTGCAGGGAATCATGCTATTCAAAAGCGCAGTAGCACAATCCAACTTCCCTTGTTTGCAATAATTACAAATCATTAAATTATAAGTCACCTCATTAGCCTGAATTCCCAAGCCATTCATCATGTTCCACAACACCCATGCTTTATCAAACAAACCCATCTTTAAAAACCCATGAATTAAAGTGTTATAAGTAGAAACATCCGGGTCACAACCCGTCTTTAGCATCCTAAAATAAACCCTCATTGCCATCTTCATCTTCTTATCCTTACCATAAGCATTCATTAGCGAAGTATACATCACCTTGTCCACAAAATAACCTTGTGCCTCCATCTCTTCAAAAAACGACTCCGCCACCACAGACCACCCTCTCTTGCAAAGCCCAAAAAACAATGTCTTAAACATATGCAGAGTAGGAGGCAACCCGGTTCTTTTGCACGTTATATCAAACACTTCCATTGCTTCATCCACATACCCTTGATGACACAATCCATTAATCAAAACATTATAAACCCACATACCCAATTTTACATTTGCATCACTAATCCTAACAAAATAATCAAAAGCCTCCAAAAACTTATCTTGTTTGTAAAACCCTTCAAGAATCACGCTACAAGCAGCATTACTAAGCACGCAATCATCACTACCAATAAGTCTATCAAAAAGCTTTACAGCATCATCTAATTTCCCTAACTTAGTCAAAGAAACAACCATAGAATTAACAATATTCGAGTCCTGTTCAATACCCCTAGCAATCACATGATCGTGATAAAACTCATGCGCAGATAAAGGCTCACCCAAGTCAACCAATTTCCTAACGAGTTCACTAGAAATTCCAAGGCCAAGGTCCATGCCACTCCTGGAGGCAAATTCAATGACGGAGACTGCATCAGTGACTGTGGAAGAGCTGGCAATGAATCTCTGGATAACTTGCTGGGCAGAGGACAAAAGACCGCGGCTAAGAAGGTCATGAACTAAGGATTGGCAAAGGGATGTATGGTCATTTGGGATTGATTTTGGGTCTAACGGGGCAGCACAAGTTGAAGTAATTGGTCTGTTTTTGGGTTTGAAGTAGAGATAATGATAAAAAGGCCTCCATTTTATCATGTTTTATCAATTGGGGTGCAAAATTTTCAGGTCAAGATTGGAAATTTATGAAAAAGAAATTGTGGGTAGGAGTAAAATTAAGTGAGAAGGTGATGGTAGGGTTTAAGGTGAAGAAATGGAGGGAAGGAAATGGGGGTTTAGCCGTTTCAGAAAATTGAAATATGCCTGCATGGGTTTAGGGCCATAGGAGCTGATGATCAACTGTTACTCAACTGTTTGAAGTGGACTTGGGCCACCTAATAATTAGTGGTTTATAATTTAGTCCCTATACTTATGAATTTTTGATTTGGTCCTTATAGTTTTGAAAATTACATGAACCTTGAAAAACTAGTTTACACCCTAATAATTACGGTAAAAATGAGCCTTGAAAAAGAATACAAGAAATAAATTACAAGAGAAAATTACAGGTCGTTGGATCATGATCACAAGAGATTTATTACGTATTTAATATGCAAAATTTTCAATTTTTTTATATTTAAATATATAAATTTTTTTTATTTTTTTATTTCAATGTATTAACTTGTAATATTTTTCTATTTTTGAGCGGCTCTGTTAACTGTTATTAACTTAATGTTGATATGGCCGTTAACGGCTAACCAGCACGTCTTGTGGGCCTCTTTTATTAGATAGGTAAATTAAAAAAAAAATCATACAATAATAAATAATAGAACGCAATAGAAAAATAAATAAATGTTGATAAATACACAATGACAATTTTTTTTTAGTTTAGAAAAAAACACATTTCAAGCAAACTCAAATCAACAAGAACAGTAGAAAGAAAGAGGAAAGCAAAAACGAAGAAAAGGGATGTAGTTTTGATCGTTGCCGTTGCCATTGTCATTGCTGTGGGAGGAGGAGATTGACGGTGAGAGGCTGTTGCTTACGATGGAGAGAGGGAAGATCGGAGATAAGACTATTGTGATCGTTGTTCTTGATCATTATTGTTTGCTGCTACTGTCACCATCGCTATTAATGTGATTGTCGATCGTTGTTGGGACTAAGAAAACTTGTTCGATCGGAGATTTTCTTTCTTTTTCAAAATTAATTAACCAGACATCAAAAACATACTAGACTTGTTAATGCACGAAGCATTCCCATTTTAAAGTAGTCATCTGAGGGGAACATTCTCTGCTACATTTGTCAAACTCTGATAGAAGCAAAATATCATAAGCAGTTAAGCACAGACATTTCCTGTTTCCTCTCATCGGAAACGCACCACGGTCTGAATACCAGGAAGGCATATCTGATTATCTGAAAAGTTTCTTGTCCCTCTAGGGATTACTGATATTACAAATTATCTTAAGTTCTTACAATGCATTTACAGCAATAATATAATCATAACGATAATGTAATTTGATAACTAGCCCAACTCTCTCATGTTTAACTTTCCAGCACTGATTGGAAATCCATTCCCTAATTACATTTTAGCAAGAGGATCGACACCTGCCTTGATTACATGATTATTTACTTGGAAACAAATGAGCCAGATCCGGATCATCCAAATTCACATCCAACCAACCTTGTAATCGCATGTATTCGGTATAATGATCTGGTGGCGTCACTGCACGACAATTTCTTGGAGTAAAGCCATGAATCCTCTCAAGATCACGAGCAAGCCACCGAACATAAGCATGGTCCAATGGAGGCACAATTTTCAAGTGAATCTCTTGCCTGTCCTGGGCCAATGGAGACCCTACTTCTCTTGCTTGCTTCGCAGGTTTGTTTCCCATGCTTGACCAGCTTCAGAAAGAGATCAAGCTGGCATGCACCTGCAGTACATCATAGAAGAAATGAAGGCACACACTTGAAGGGATAGATATCGTTAATTTTATCTCATATTTGGGATGTGTACTTTTGTTGCATCCACACAAAGTCTCATATAATTTTGACAATGCAGCAAGTCGTAGTTGATCAGGATTTAGCAACTCCCTTAAATGTAATCTTTATGAGACAGTTCTTAACGAAATTGTGCCTGAGAAAGTTTGAGGCAGGGTATATAATTTGCAGAATGAATTCATCCCAATGACAGCATTGCCAGTGATGCATGACATGCTCAAATAAAAAGAGAGGTGGTACTAAGTCAAATATAGAGACACTCAACATCTTGACGGCGGAGACGAAGACACAAAATCATGATAATGTCAATCGCTATGCACTGGGATTTTTTTGAACCAATAATCTCCAAATCAAAATTCCATCAAATAAGAGACTCGAGAGTTGAATCAAGCTTAAAATCTAGTCCACGGACAGGAGCTAGTAAACCAGAAGGGATTGGTGATACGCTACTAGTAAAACAGAACTAAACATCCTTGGTGGTATTAAAAGCAACAAAAATGACACTAACATTGCTAGGAATAGCAACCAGATTCAGCAACATGCCTGAAGCATGAGAAAAAGTTCGTCTTATTTGACATGGTTTATGCCAAAATAGAGTCCGTCCGCACTGTCACAAGCCTATACAGACTGATTAAGGATTAATTCCACGCTAAAACTGAATGTCTAGATTCTGGGATGTTTTTTTATCTTTTAACAAGACAGATGACATCTGTCATGTCCTAGTTTACAAATAAGTACCCATCCATTGGAAAAGGCAAACGAGTACAAAACGTTGCAAATCATACAGAAATGGTATGTGACTCAAATTTGTTTGCCTAAAATATGCAGGAAAGAAGGGTTAAGAATCTCAATAAGATTTATATTTCCCAAATTAGGGAAGTAGCTATATTGTTTCCATACATGCCATCACAAAAAGTTAAAAAATTTCTATTGCTAAATTTGTCACTGGTGTTGACACCTATAAATTTCTGTTGCATCCACGGACTTGAAATATACTCTAGCATTGTAACATCTTCAACAAGTGAAAAAAGAAAAATCAAAGATGACGAAGCCGATTGTTATTATCTTGATTTCTTGTGTTGCACTATTAAGTCTCTTCACTCCCACTCAAGGTAGATCTATTTTCAAATCTATCAACAAGCTCTCATTTACATGCGACTAACAAAAATGAAATAAAATCTCATTAAGTACTGAATAATTAATGATTTGATAGATGAATTTTTATTTGCAAAAATATTTAATATGAGCCTTTCTTTCTTTCAAAATGCAGGTCAAATCAAATGGTGCCCTGAGCAGGCCACATTTCCAGGGGCGTGTGGAAACAACGGCAGGCAGCAATGCTTACTCGATTTTTTATCAAACTATGGTGCAAGTAGCATGCCGAAGAATTGTGTGTGCAAGGATTCAGGATCTCAACGATCCTGCTCATGTGACGTTGTTTGTCAGTAAGATTATGTCAAAAAACCAAACAAGCTTGGTCCTTAGCCATGTTTTGTTTCTGAATCTCATGGATGGATAACAAAGTATGGTCAAAGAATGTAAGAGCGTTTGGAAATAAGACTAATAGAACTAATAATAAGATATTTCTGAGTTAGTCAATAATTTGTTTCGAACCTCTTTTTCTCGGCATATGATCTCTTAATGCATCTGTATCAAGTATCAAACTGCATGCTATATCATGAACAGCCAATACAGTATTGCTACGCCAGCTATCAAATACTCTAGTTTAAAAAATTATCATTTTAACATAAAATTGCAAAAGTTTTGAAGACCAGCCCTTTGATCAATAATTCTGAAACAAAGCGCCAACATTTCTCATGGTATAATTTAGAAACATTCTCAAAACTGCGACACAGAGTACTCCTTAGAAACTAGACAAAACTAAATGGCCACGTTCACATCACTATTATTCCTCATCAAGACCATCAAATGATATATGGTTCACACAAAGGATGTCACCATGTCTAGATTCTAGCTACATTTTTGTTTTCATCAAGCAAAACCCATGATATATTCACCTCAAATATGCAAGAAAGAAGACAAACACATCACAATACCATTTAAATTGAGCTTTTCTTTAACATATAAACAAAACAGATAGAAACCCATAAATCAATTTATCACCGCCAATTGAAAATTCTATTGGCATTGCAGATTCAGCAGATAGAGAGAGAAAAACCCACAAAAGAGATCCTTAAAAGGCAAGGACTTGGCTTACCTTGAATTCTAGCGGTGAACGTTCGGCCTTGTGGACTGAGGATGATGGTAACTGATGCAGGGAAGAGGATGCAGGGAAGAGGTAGCTTCGAGTACATCGTTTAAGGATTTGTTTGGTTCTGTTATTTTATTTCTTATGGTCCAAAATAAACAAAGCCAAGGCCCAGCCCAAATACAGAGATCATATTTTATTTTATTCCCATTTCTTTTTAAATTTTTTCCATTAATCCTCATAAAATGTTCGATTATATATATATATATCTCGAAAAAAAAATCTTCTCGATACTTTTCAAGAGATAAAACATATTAAAGAAAGATGTAAAATTGTTATAAAATAAATACAAATAATAGGAGAATTGAAGAAAAGGATGACAAGAAAATGAAATCACTATAAGTGATAAGAACTTCAAAATTTCTCTTATTCTCTCTAAGAAACTTATACACCAACTAATGAATAATCAAGCCTGTTTATAAGCTTCGAAATTAATGAGAGAATTGGAAGGGACTATGAATAATCAATTGCATCACCCTTTCAATTTCTCATGTTGAATGATGAATTGAATCATGTTAAGAATCATGAGTAGTGGAGATATGAAAAGTGGATGAACATGATGATGGACATTCGTTATTTCATAACACTCCCCCTTAAATGTCCATTTTACAAGGAACATGCCTCGTTAAAACCTTACTAGGAAAAACCCAAGTGGGAAAAAAATCCTAGTGAAGGAAAAAGAATACAATATTCCTCGCACACATTAATCCTTATTTTGGTCCCCCTGTTGAAGGCATTATTTAAGATTCTAAGACGACGCATTCCGATCTTGTGAATCATCTTCTCAAAAGTTCCGGTAGGTAATGCTTTAGCAAATAAATTTGCTTGGATTGTCACTTTGATGTATTCTTCCTTCAATGGAATTATGCAAGCAGTATTATCCTCATATGATATTGTTGGAACTTCTTTTGTTGATAGATAAATTGCATGTGTCTCGGATATGATGAATCGTTGATCTTAACCAAACACATTCTCGACTTTCCTCGTGAATTGATACTTCGCATGATTTGAAGATGTGGCAGCTATAGTTTGCTTTGTAGAACTCCAAGATATAGTTGCATCTCCATATGTAAATATATAACCAGTTGTGATCGAGCTTTGTGTAGATCGGATAAATAACCCGCATCCGCATAACCAATTAATCTTGTCTTTGATTTATTAGAGTAATATAAGCCCATATCAATAATTCCTCGAATATAACATAATATATATTTAACTTTATTTCAATATCTTTATATTAAAACGTAACTATGACTTGCTAACAAATTTATAAAAAAGACTATATCGAGTCGAGTATTATTAGCAAGATACATCAATGCACCGATGGTACTAAAATATGGTACTTCGGGACCAAGTAGTTCTTCGTTATCTTCTCGAGGTAAAAAAAGGTATTTTTGGATATCAAGTGAATGAACTACCATTGGGCTAGTCAATGAATGATCTTTATATAAAATCATTATAGAACCTTTTTCGATATAAATTGACTAATGAATGAAAATCTCATTTTCCGAGTGCTCGAACTGACAGTCGAGATAACATTTTATTTTTTCAAGATATTCACATCAAATTCTCTTTTTAGGTAACTTGTGACACTTGAAATCTCTTCGGGAGTTTCAATAATATTTAAGTTATCAACATATAAAATAAATCCCTTTTTAAATAAAAAAATATGAACAAATAGGGTTATTTTCTATAACTTTCTTTCAAAAATAATCATTGAAGTGATTATATCACATGCACACGGATTAGTAATAAATAGTAGATATAAAAATAAAATATAAAAAGTATAAATTGAATTTCTAAAAAGCAAAATAATAAAACAAATACTAAAATAATCCTAATAGAGATCTCCATCATTTAATTGAATTCTTTTCTCGAGAATATGTATTACATGCTTCGGCATGTCGAGTCCTTCTAGGACTTTCATACTTATTTCATTTCAAATGAACAAATAAATTGTGATCACATTCATTAAATGCATGCATATGAATGTTTTTCATATATTTTTTCATGCTAATGAGATAACAACGGACAATTGCATCCACTATAGGAGAATATCTTTCCTCATAGTCAATGTCAATTCTTTACGAAAACTTTTGTATTAAAAGTTTTGCTTTATATCTTATAATCTCATCTTTCTTATTTCATTTTCTCATAAATATATATTTGTATCTCACTAGCTTAACATCTTCGTGTGTTTTAACTATGGGTTCAAAAACTACTCTTTTATAAGAGAACATAATTTTGCCTAGATTGCTCTTTTCATTTAGGCCAATCATCTTTATGTCGACATTCTTCAATAATTTAGGCTCGGAATCCTTATTTTCATCCATAATATCAATCGCAATATTATATGCAAAAGTCTTATCAATAGATGTTTCTTTTCGGTCATATTTTCTCCTTGCATTAATATAATTTATCAAAATCTCTTGATTTTTCTCAAGTATTTGGACTTCTTCCGAAGCCTCGTGATCGAAATATATTGGACCGTTTTGTAAATATTTTCATCTTGCCCTTTTCTTTTAGGGATTTTTATTTTTAGAACAGATTGGTCTTTCACACTTCGGACGTGCTTTAGATTTATTAGCTATAACATTAATAGATCGTCATTCCGAGACATCAATTCTAATATGAGCATTCTCGGTAGGGACATGCATTTTAGTTACTCATTTAAGATCCGAGAATGCATATGGCAGTTGGTTTCAATACACGGTAAATGAATTATCGTTTGAACTTCTAGTTCACATTATCTTTGACAAGAATCAAGGTGATATAAGATAGAGTACTCCATGTAATTTTTTTTCAACATTTTCAACTCGCTTATTTTGCTTATTCTCTCCCCTAATGTTGAAAAACTATTTCATCAAAATGACGAGTCGATAAATCGAGCCGTAAAAATTTTCTCTTGTTCATAAATCAAGAGATTGAATTATCGAAGATGATTCATATATTCTCAATCTCTTTTAAGTGCTCATTTTATTTCATTATAGAGGAGCACTAAGGATATACACTACAATGCCAAAAATTCTTAAATAAGAAATAATTGGCTCATGACTATAAATCAATTGAAGAGGAGAGAATTTCGATAACTTATGGGTCATATGCGAATAAGTGTTGTCTGCATGTAAGATCGCATGTCCTCAAACATAAACATAGAGTTTTATTTTTAAATAACGATTTAGCTATTAATTTGAGCATTTTGATAAATGATTTTGCTAAATCTTTTTGAGTATGAACATGAGCAACAAGATGTTCAACCTTTATTTTAATAGTCAATCAATAATAATTTAATGCTTGAGAAATAAATTCATCAACATTATCAAGGTGACTTGTTTAATGGCATAATTTGAATATTATGCTCGTAATCAAATTATTTGCTAGCAATCTCAAAAACGTCGAGTTTCGAGTAGATAATAAGTATATATGTGACTATCTTGTGGATGTATTTATCAACATCATAAAATATTTAAATTATCCACATGGTGGATGAATTGATCCACATATATCACCTTGAATATATTCTAAAATACCGAAGATTCAATCTCAATTTTACTTGATGATGGCTTAATCATCGATTTACCTTAGCAACATGCAAGCACATGAAAGTTCATTAAATTGAAGAATCTTCTAGCTCTTCAATAGATGTTCTTATGAATTTTTAATAATTTTTCGCATCATGAAAGACCCAAGATAGCACAATCGGTCATGTCATATAATAAAAGTATTTGGATTAGTAAACTTCGGTTTACTATAATATTTTTTTCAATCATTTCAATGTTTGTAATAAATGATTAGAAGAGAAAACGGATAAATTTTTTTTGATAGATATTTTCTACCCGATATAATGATTATAACATATAAGAATTCGCATTTGCTATCTTGATATGATATCAATTCGGATGAATATCTTTGAAACTTAACAAATTTCTATGAGACTTTGAAGAGAATAGTACATCATTTATAATAAATTTATCCTTTCGGATAATAACATATTTGCTCTTCCGGAGCCTTTAAATTAGTCACTTCAAGTAATAATTTATTGACTATTCTAGAGCCTTTAAAAGTTATCTCTTTAAGTAATAATATATTCACTCTTCTAGAGCTTCAAAAATTTATCTCTTCAAATCATAATATAATCGCTCTTCTGTAGCCTTCAAAATTTATCTTTTTAGATGATAATAATATAGTCGCTCTTCTAGAGCTTTCTATTAGATTGATATTATCATATATAATATTAACATAAAATAAATAATCAAATAAATTAATATATGCCTCATAAACATAAACAAATAAATTAATAGTAAAATAAATTTGTAACCATCAATAAACAACATAAATTATAAGAAATATAAAATATTTTATTTATAAATATAAAAACTAACAAGTAATTAATTTCAATTACTATTACTTTGATATATAAAAGTGGTCTTCATATTTTACTCTTTATTTTTCAATAAGGCTTGACAATGCCTAACGAGGTGCTTTGGTGTACGACAAGTACACGATCAATATTCATCCATTCCACATCTATAATATTTATTTTTCAGAATACCGACTTTATCTTCTTTTTTTCATAGTTATCCACTTCGGTGGTGAGATGTAATATTATGTCATCACAATTATAATGATAATTATTTTGACAACATCCATGGCTATGACTACATCTTCGTCCATGTCTAAAATTATTATAAATTGTCAAATTCACTTCGGCGAATGGAATAGATCCAATTGAACGAGATTTATTCTTTTTCATCAATAGCTTTTCATTTTATTTAGCCATGAACAGATATGAAATTGATTCGAATATTTCTTAAACTCTTTTTCTTGATAGGCTACTGCAGGAGCATATCCAAGACATAAAAAGTAGAGAATATTTTTTCAAAATCAAGCACTCATAATCAATAATTCTTACTCAAAATATCAAGAGTCATCAAATCAAGTTTATGAGGTTTGATATGATAAAAATTCTATAATACAATATATAATAATAATATTAGAAAATAAGAACAAATATAATAAAATTAAAGCTTTTCAAATAACATATATTAGATCATTAGTAGATTATTTAAGTTTTTCAAATATATATTTCATGTATCAATAGATTTAAAGTACATGAATAAATTAGATACATACCTCTTAATGATCTAAATAATTTAGATCTTTTGGTAGAGCACTTGTGTAGAAGAAATTCAATTGTTGAAACAATTGATTAAATCTTTTGATATATACATACCTCATGGTCTATTGTCTCGATTGGTTAGAGCTTCGTGCCGATAACGTGTTATAAAATAAATACAAATAATAGGAGAATTGAAGAAAAGTATGACAAGAAAATGAAATCACTATAAGTGATAAAAACTTCAAAGTTTCTCTTATTCTTTCTAAGAAACTTATACACCATCTAATGAATAATCAAGCCTATTTATAGGCTTGAAAATTAAGAAGAGAATTGGAAGGGACTATGAATAATCAATTGCATCACCCTTTCAATTTCTTATATTGAATGATGAATTGAATCATATTAAGAATCATGAGTAGTGGGGATATGAAAAATGGACGAACATGATGATGGACATTCATTATTTCATAACAAAAATAAGTTTATTTTTAAGTCTTTATGATAGATTTTAAACAAAAAATAAAAATCAATTACCACTTTTAACGATTATTCTAAAACATCCGTCAATCGAATTCTATCATAACAACATAAAAATAGATAATTAATATCTTAAGCAATTTTGATCTTAAAAAAATATTGCTAAATTACGAAAAGAAAACGTTAAATAATCCCAAAAAAAAAAAAAACAGAAAGAGAATTGATAATCTCTGTCATAAAACGCTAGAAATCAAGAAAACCGAAATGCCATAATTATTGCACAACAACAATGGCTGTAATTATATATATAGAATTTTTTTCAGGAGAAAGAAATCAACAATTTATTAAGGTACGTGGTAAAACAATAATGATTTCTCTTCGTATCAAAGCCATTATCCTTCTCTTGGCAATAGCCATGGCTCCCTCTATGGCTCTAATATTCCCTTGGACTGTGCATATTGTGAATGAGCTGAGCAACAACAAGGTGTTGCATGTACACTGCAAATCTGCAGATAATGATCTTGGCGTTCACACCCTCAAGCCCAAGGCTGAATTCAAGTTTAGTTTCTGGGAAAATCCTTGGGGTACGACGTTATTTTGGTGCACTTTGTCCACCGACAGACAATCTCGAGCTTCTTTCGATGTCTTCTGGTCTTCGCTTTGGCTTTCGAAAGGAACCAAGAGGAATAAATACACTGATCTGGAAAAAGTAACAAAGAACGAGAAAATCCTTTGGATAGCAAGAAATGATGGAATTTATTTAAGAGAAACCAATTTCAAGCCCGAGAGTTTAAATCGTATCGATCCTAACGAAGAAGACATCATAGTTGAGGATGTGTTATTTCATAAATGGGAAAGAAAAAAGTAATAATCATACGACTGATAATTGTGGAGTTAATTTACAAAATAAAGTATTATAAAAACTATATATCTCCTACTTATAATTTTTGTGCCATGACTGGAAATTGTTTAATTACTCAATTTCTTTTTATTTTTTTATGGATTATTTATGTTGCAACCAAAACTTGAAACCTGGCCTATAGGTTTTAGGATTGTAAACCACCAAACCATGCAAGGCTAAAGGGGTTTCGTTTTTTGAATTTAAAAAGAATAAATATAACCTTCTTTGCGTCATGTTTTGGCAGGTTAAAAAAGGGGATAAATTAATATAATTTAGTGGCCTTTGGTTTATAGAGTGCAACACTTTCCTTCCTAGTCACTGTTTCGTGAAAGTGATTTTAGTTTCATTAAGAATTCCAAAGCGATCAGAAGTAAATTATTGTCTTATCCTTTTTTTAAAAAAAATTATTATTAGTATTATTGGTATGTGATCAAGAACATTGACCAAAAAAAATTAAGAAAAATATGCACTACCGAAGGGAATTTTTATAATAAAATATTTATACAAAATAAATAAATTAGCAATCATTCAACAATAGCCAGACCATAATATTAAAAATCCATACATAACATGTAAAATAAATAATTAAAACTTTCAATAATGTTTTTTTGTAGTCTTTGACCACGCAGATCCCATTTCGAAAGTTGTTTCCTAGTTGATCCAGCCATTTCTACTTCCAAGGCATATTGTAATATTTGGAATCAATCCATTGTCTAGCACTTGCATCTTCAAGTGGTTGAATAGCTCTAACCTTGTTCCTCTATTTTTGCTCATTGCTAGCTTGGAGACTATCAATGTTTGGATGGATGAGTGTCATATAATATCTCAACGCAAAAATTTAAATATTTAAGTAAAGTCTCATCAATAATTTTATATTATTTTTCAATATATCTTCCCAAATAAAATTTTTTTAGGTTTGAAACTTACACAAACCCATCATTATGATTTTATATTATTTTTCAATACATCCTTTCAAGTAAAAGTTATTTGGATGGATGAGTGTCGGAGAATATCTCAATCCAAAAGTTTAAATGGTTAACTAAAGTCTTATGATTGATTTTATATTACTTTCAATACATCTTCTCAAATAAAATCTCTTTAGGTTTGAAACTTATATATATCCACTATTGTAATTTTATATTATTTTTCAATACATCCTCTCAAGAAAAAGTTATTTGGACTCGAAACTTGCACGGACTAATCACTCTAGTTTATACGAAAATCTTTTAGGATACATTTTCTCAAGTGAAAGCTCTTAGAACTTGAAATTTATACGGAAAAACCAATATCTTATGTAATTCGTAACCGTTTGATCATACATATCAACAAATCATCTTAATCTAAAAATTTAAGTCTGTTTGATGAGATTAGGCATGACGATGAGGTTAGATATAAAATAGATTTTCATTTTATATGGTCTAATAAATACCCATTAAAAATATTCAAAGGGTATTAAAGTAGTTAAGGATAAAAATTACATACTCACTAATATGATTTCGGGATAAAGGTACCAATTCTTTATCTTATCAAGATCCACTAATTTTTAGATTTTTTTTATTACTATGCGAGAGATCTAATTATATAAAATTTAAAAATTAAGGATCAAAATATTTTTTCAAAAACCGAGGACAAAAAAACTTATTTATAAATGACCAAAAAGCAAAAAAAAAAAAAAGGATAAAAACAACTTTTCTTAAGAATTACAAGGACCAAAATAAATATTTTTGATAGATTAAATTTAGCAGGTATTTAATGAGTATTAGATGGACGAGTAAATTAGTATGAGCCAAGTATGGACTGGGTAAAAATTTATGTAATGATTTATTAATAGGCAATGGATAAGGTAAAAAATTGAATTAATGGATGGGGTACTCGTTCATTGTCTTTACTAGATTACCTTAATAATGGTTTTATATTACTCTCAAGCACTCGACCCTCGTTTCTTACTTATTATTAGAGAATGAAATTTTATCAATCAAGGGGGGTGTTTGATAAAACTAAAAATTAAATACTGAATCGGTTAAGTATTGAATTTTAATTGATGAGTAATTAAATACTTAATATGTTGCTGAAAGGTTGTTTGGTATTTACTAAAAATTAAATACCGAATATAATAAAATTGTTTAATAAGTACCATTGCTAAACATATTAATAATATATGCATGATAATTTTAACTTTATAATTATAAAATGATATTTTTTAGTAAAAATAAAAATATATACATAGATGTATTTGTGTATATAAATAAATGATAAATGAATGAAAATTCAATAAAAATGCAGTTTGAGAGAGCATAAAAGGCAAGTAAATTTGCAAATGTTGGCAGAAACGCATCTTTGTGGTTACCAACACCACCTATCCAATCAACTCCTCCCAAATTCTCAACAGGGTCCCTAGCAAACGATGTCAACTGATTACAAAATCTCCTCCTCCAGATGTATAAATAATTTTTGAAGTTCTGTTTGATTGGCCCATCGGCCAACAATGATTTTGAAATTGGAAGCTGCTCCAAATGAGAGCAGCATATTTGACAGATCAACAGCTTCTCTTCGTGATGATTATCTATTTCCTTGTCAAAAACCCGTCTGACAATATCTCCTTTTGATGCTACATAATTTCCTCCGTTTATTACCCAGAACTGTAAAACAAGATCAAAGTAATCAATCCAGTGACCAAAGATACAAGACAGATACCCAAAATTCAATTTGATCACTTTCTCCACTTGCATTGGGACGCCAACAGTATGAAAGCTGCTTCTAGATGTCTTGAAGAAAAGCATTTCTGGACATTCAAGGCAAGCCATTGTCTTATCCCATCATCTTTATCCTCAAAACAGCTTGATGCAAGTGAATCATCTCTCCAGCAACTGACGACCATACATATTAACAGGTTCTTTTGGTTCAAAACAAGAACCGAGAAGTCCAGCGAGAATTTCATTACTGAACAGACAATCACCAATAACCGCTGCTTGTTCAAGCAAACCAGATGAATTATAGATTCTGCTGCTGTATCGTAGAGAGTAGAGATTGTTTCTCAATATTCAGTTTGAATAGTTAAAGTTATAAAAATATATTACGGCTGTATAATTATATTTAAAAAATTTTAAAAATATTTTAATTGAGCATGTTAATAAAAAAAATTTTAAGTTAAAAATTTTAACTTACCTAAATAAATAAATTTTGACTGAATTTAAATTTTAAATATGAAATTATTTAAATTATTAAATAAATTTTTTATATTAATATTAAATACTATAACTTAATTTTTTAAATTATTTAAATAAGTTACCAACCTTACTTTAAATAATTCGTACCATATCGGAAATGGGACCAAAAAAGGTAACCATACAACTCATTATTATGGAATTAATTTACAAAATAAAGTATTTTAATTACTATTTCCTACTTATACTTGTTGCCATGTCTGGAAATTAGTTCCATGCATTGATTCCTTAATTTAAAAAAAAATATCCAATTTTTTTTTTTTTTTTTTTATGTTGCTACTGAATCCTTGCTAATAGTAAGAAAATTGAAGAGTAAGTTATGAATTAATCACTCTAATTTTTTAAAAGAATTAAATATCCATTTTATTTCAAAACTTATTGTATTAATTAACATTGACAATGATTAATTGAATATTATTTTATTAAAAAATAATCTTGAGATGATGAAATCTAGTTGGAAAAAAAAGAGATACAAAAAGTTATATAACTCAAAACTAAATAAATTATTTTAATCTTATTTCTTACTCACACTTTTTTAATATTTTAATAAGTCAATTCAAATAATAAAAAAATATTATATCAGTAGTTATATTACTAGTTTAGTAGATAGAAACTTTTTTTAATATTTTAATAAGTCAATTCAAATAAAAAAAATTATTATATCATTAGTTATATTAGTTTAATAGATAGAAAAAAACAATTAGAGCTTTCATAAAAGTTATGAAAGTTCAAAATGATAATTGATTAAAAAAAAATCTAAAAAAAAATGAAAAATCTCTCGAATCTCAAGAATTTATTCTTTTTATTTGGAAGATGGTACATATATAAATATATATAATTAGAAATCAAGAGATTCCCAAAAAATAAAATAAATATCTAAAATTTACCCCCTTTTCTTTCTTTTGTTCCTCCTTTCCTGCCCCCAATCTCCTAGCACACAAGGGAGTCAAAACAATTACAAATTTTTATCAATAAGAATCACTTGCATTTCTCTTGCTTGAACCCTAATCTCTCATTCATCAAATCATACTCCACATAAAAATTCTGCATCTGAAAATTCCCTAAAATCATCCCGGGCCCACCGACCCTCTCGGGGCCTGCCACCCCATCCGTGATCACCGACAAACACGCCACCTCACCACCATCACCGACAAATGCAAAGTAGTTCTCCACGGGTAGTGCCACGTCAGCACCACCCTTGAAATGCAACCTCAGTTGAGGAAACGACATCGTTTTAGCTCCGGAGACATTAAAACAAGGCTTCAGCCCGATCGCATCCTCAATTTCCTTAACTCTCTTGTAATCCTTAACTTGTGTAATAAACTCATCACTCAACGGCTTGAAAGCCTCACGTGCCATGAACGTGAACGTGGTCCCTGAGTCAATGATGACCCCACCATTGCCATCCTCTCCCGGCGACAAGTACTTGTACGGAACCTTCACATGGCGGCCGCCGACGGTGATTCGCCGGAGACCCAAATAGTAATAAACCGAGAAACCACTTTTGTCTTCAACCTTAGGGTTTTTAACAAATGGAGTGTACACCAAGGCACTGGTTTTTTTATCAGAATCTAACTGTTCTAAGTCAAGAACCAAAGAGCTGCTTTTTTTGGTGTCATCGTCGAATCTACGAGAGAGTAAACAGTAAGAGAACTTACTAAGACCAAGTTGGCTTGGTAAAGATGAAAGTCCACGACCAAAACCAGCAATTCCCGCGGGTTGGCGGGAAGAGAAAACGGAGCATCCGACAAGGAAGTTGGGTTTTGATAGGCTATGGAGATGGAGAGTTTCTGATAGTGCAATGCCTCCAGTTGTGCCTGATCCGTAGAAGATCACATAAGGTGGACAAGTTTGGTTGAGGCAGGAGTTAACACTACAGTCTTGATCACAGTGTATGTTTGTGTGGTGGATCCAAGAGCATTTAGGGTTTTTGCATCCGAGAAGCTTGGAAGATGCGGATTGTTTGGGGATAAAAGGTTGGATTCTTGATGATGAGGAGGAGGAGGAGAAAGAGCATTGCTTGCAAAGGTAATGAGAGGTGCAAGGG
This sequence comes from Dovyalis caffra, assembly GCA_963924115.1. Taxonomy (NCBI): domain Eukaryota; kingdom Viridiplantae; phylum Streptophyta; class Magnoliopsida; order Malpighiales; family Salicaceae; genus Dovyalis; species Dovyalis caffra. The sequence continues at coordinate 716,041 of CAWUPB010000913.1, read as the reverse complement.
AACCAGACAATGTCACTGCCAGTATCCATGATGAAAGAGAGGGTTTGTGGTGGAGTGCCAAAGCTGAGAGAAATTGAGTAGCCTCCATAGCTATGAGAGAAGAGTGGTGTCGTGGTGGTGGTTGTAGGGGCAGTTTGGGGATTTTTAATGTGGCGGGCTCTTGCTAGGGAGGTGTTGACAAGGTGGTTCAGCTTTTGGTATTGATCTTGAAACGGGATTTGGTTTGGTTGGGGATGCTGTAATGGGATTGTTATGGAAGAAGAAATGAAGGGAAGTAAAGAGAAAAGAGACAGACAATAGAGCAAAGAAGAAGAAACAGAAACCATGGCTGTTTAGGTTTGGTGTAAAAAATATCGTTGATAAGGAGAAGTTTGTGGGATGGTGTCAGCTAGGTTAGGGGTGATAAAATTTGGGACTGTTACTGCTTTAATGTTCATCACGTCACAGCTATCCGTAGGTGCATGTCTTTAAGAGAGGAAAAGCCATACATCTAGCTAGATGCTAAAAGGCTATGCAAGGATAAGTTTATAACACTTGAGGAGGGAGATAAAAAAAATAGCACTTAAGGATAAGTTTAAAGACTAATCATTTAATCTTTCGCGTGTTAATTTCATCAAAGATTTTTTTTTTTTTTGATTTTTTATTGTTTGAATCTGGAAAGTAGCACTTAAGAAAATGGGTTTATATATATAAACCAAAAGGAACTTTGTTGATATATTAAAAAAACCAAAAGAAAACGAGACGTTGTTGATATATTTAACTTTTTCATGATAGCCATTAATATCTCTAAATTAGTGGATGAATTTCCATACTCCAACCATAATTTTAAATAATAGTCATGGCATAATATAGTGACTGTTATTTAACTAAATTCACTAAAATTATTATTGTTTTTTCATCATTATATAATATAAAATTTCGATATACATAAATAATGACAATACCAATATTATATAACAATAACAACCGTTATTTGATAAATGATGATTGCTATATTGTGGACAAAAAAATACTTTTAATTATTTATTTTAAAAAGAATTTATTATTATAAAAAAATAAACAAAAGCATAAGGTTACTATTTATTTTATTATTATAAATACTATTCACTTAGACTCAATGCACTATTTACATCATATTTAGATGTATTATTTATTTCATTATATAATGATATTTTTGTAATTTTTAAATATTTTGAAGATATTTATTATGAAATTTTTCATTACATTACTTTTCAGTTCTTCTTTTTTAAATATTTTTTTAATCCATAAATATTTTTTATTTGATTTTGATCTTTTTTTTGTTTTATTTTGATTGCTTTAATCCTTACTTTTTTTTCTCTAATTTTTTTAATTAAAAATTTTAAGACAAAAAGACGTTTAGGAAAAAATAATTTACAAAATAAGCTTTTAGCTAAAAAATATAGATAGAGATAAATAAATAATATTTTTTAAATTAAATATTTATGAAAATATAAAAAATAATCAATCCAAAAATTTTGATTAAAAATAATAAAATTAAATGAATTTTTATTTGATATATTTTAATAAATATAAAATATAATACAAAATATCAAAATAAAATAATTTTTTAAAAATAATTTATTCATTTTATTCTACCAGCAACATATAAGACGAGTTAAAAGACTAGTTTTAATACTAAAATATGTTCCTATTCGCAATCTAGGTGTGTGCCATCTAAAATTATGGTCCCAGCAGCAGCAGCTGTACTGGCACCGTTCGCACATGAAAGTGCAGTTCTATTCCTGTGGGTTGTGGGAGGGGTCCAGAGACCATAAAGCCCTCTTGGCTGTTTGTAAAATCATAGGCAATAGGCACATGCTCCTCCACCTTAGCATATGAACGTCATTCCCATCCTGTCTGCTTGCCTTGGCTTTGAGCAAAAAAGCAGAAAAGAAGACAAGTGTGTCCTTCCGTGGCTGCCCCCACCAGAGTTGACCTCTTCGTCTCTGGCAAATTAAATGCTTTTAGAGCAACTTTAAATAAATTTCTTTGGTTGGGCATACAGTTTTGTCAGATTTTAAAGAGCTTTTGGCCCACCTATGCTAATCTATGCATCTAAAGTTCTGCCGGGCAAGGTGCCCTTGGACTCTTGATTATATCAATTATTTTCTTTAAAGGCGGCTTTCATGGCTTCAAGACACCACCAACCATTGTCGTAAAAGCAAGGATATCTCATGTCAGCAAGGAAAATTTTTACATACTTGATGGAAATATAGAGGTGTTACAGTTTCCCTCTTCAAGACAGAATGATGTTTTAGGCGTAAATTTTGCCTAATTTGCCTTAGGTAGGGTAGATGAAGACAATATAGACAAGCTTTTGCAAGCCCTGGATCACAATCCTTGTGCATTACATTGCAAGTGCGGGTCTAAAACGCATGCATGTATTAAAAGCACGACCATAATTTGTTAGTTTCAACTCACAACTAGCAAGTTCATTTCTTGTACATCTAATGGGTCTAAATCTTCCATCACAAAACTCAGCAAGAGCATCAATATATTCCCAGCTTTATGAGGATATTTGCGTTTCTCTAGAATTTTCTAATGGGGTACCTTCACCATCTGAAGAAATGTTATGTAACTCGAATTACTTAGAATGGCCATTGGTCTACTGGTGTGATGGATCACAAGACAAAGCCATCAATGGTAAGCAAAAGTTCGAAGATCTCAATGGACAAACAGTCACATCTAGCAGTAACCCTTGAGAAAACATGCAATCTACAAAAACTGACAACTTTCATTAGGATAGAGGAAAAAAATAAAATAATTCCTCTTGCATCTCAATCAAATTACATACCCGAGTAAGAAATAGAGACTTTACTGCTGCTTTGCCTTCTTCCGTGCCAAAAACCGTTCTTTAGCTGCAGCTAGTGCATCTTGATTTCTTTTATGATGATCAGGATTTGGTTGATTAGCTGATGATTGTTCAGATGGATCTTTTCCTTCTGCTGAAGTGCCTGAAACTGGATGATCAGAAACTGGCTTAGGATCCAATGGTTCAGAACTTCTTCTTAGAGGGGAAGTTTCATCCTGATCAGCCTCTTTCACACTAGAAGACTCCGATGCAAACTTTGAGTCTGTCAATGCGTGACTTCTGTCAGAGGTTTTGCCAGCTACTTTATCATCCTGCTCCTCTGGCTTCCTAAATTCAGTTTGCTTCTCTTGCTTCTTGGCCACTATGTCTTTTGCACCAAGTGCAACATTTTTTCCAAGGTTAAAATAAAAGTCACTCAAGTCACTCTTCTTTGTAACCTTTAAAACAAGAAAATGTGTTCATCTCGGTTAGTAACTCACCAAATGACATTGCATGTTTTTTTATCAACACAAACATACAAGTTTTATCAAGTAATATGATCAACGCAAACTATATTAACATATATAACTTACATTTGACTGCTTATAAAACACACCACAGTATGCTAGGTCTTGAAACACGCCACAGTAAGCTAAGCCTTTAAACAAATCACAGTTGCTAAGCCTTAATAATTAATCTGGGCATGAAGCAATGAAGATGAAACTGAAGAACTACGGGGATGTTTGGTCCCATTACCTGCTTTTGGTTCTCTGTTTCAAGGAAAGCAAAAACTGCATGTTTAGCGTTTAAGTTTTTTCTTTTTGAAAGACCCTTTAAAAACCAATCTTGACCTTAGCCAGTCTCAAACTACTTTTATCAAAATCACAATTGCCATAGTAACCCAAGAACCCAGTTCCAGAAAACATCACCACCACTGCAACTAGTCTGGTTTATCTTGCAGGCAATGAAAAATATGTCAAACATCTAACTGGTCCACTTCATAACCCACAAATCACAAAGAACAGTTTTTTTAATTATTATTCCACAGAGAAAAGGAAAAATCAACAGAGAGACTTCTAAATAATGATTGGCAAAGCAAATGGAAGCAACTTTGATACTAAAACCTTGCAGGTGTATCATTATTTTTAAGGCAGTTTTGAGCTGCAGCTTCATGGGTATTTGTGGAGGAATGGGTTTTTAAGGGTCTGTTAAGTAGTGGTACTAGTGGTTGGTTGTCGAGGATCAATGGTTGGTGGTGCCATTTTGTGTTGGGGAAATGGGATTGATAATTTTTATGGACTGAAGATTGTAAACTGGTAAAGAGGTGTATGAAGTAAACCAAAACATGCAAACTAACTTTTATTGTGTCCTCAAAATTGCCATGTGCTTTCTTTTCCTTCAAACAGAAAACGAAAAGCAACAGTGGTGACAAACTCAGCAATGTATTGCACAAATGAAATTCATTGGCCAGTTATCTGACCTCTTCCATTTCCACAATTTCATTGCATCCTTAGCCCAACAAGCCTCAACATAAATCTTTGCTATTACAGTTAATGTTTTCTAGTTTGGGTACCCTTGAATCCACCATTTCCCTGAACAAAATCCTATTAAGTAGCTTGGTCCATCTTTATTCAATTTCATACACGATGCTGAACACAACCTGCATGTTTCTAATTGGTCTATTGCATCCAACTTGTATTGAACACAAACCAATTAGGCTGCGTATAGAGATTTCATCTCTGGCAAAACTACCCAATTGCTAATGCCAGCATATTCCCTAGCTTCAAGAAACATCTTTGTCAATAACAAGAATGTTAACGGTCACTTCTCCACCTACAAGCTACCTGTCTCTACTACAAACTTAACACCTCCTCAACCATGCCTAGTTTAGCATTTGCAACTAAGATAGAAGAATATGTAACCTCACCAGGCATTAAGCCAGTTTCTGGGCCAACTTCCAAATATATAATACCTGAATGATGAGGGGTAATAAACTTTCCTCCACCCAGAGCAAAGTCAGGCAGTTCCCGTTCGGAGGCAATAAAGTAATCTTGTGCTATGCTAATTAAAATGCATTGCTTTTAGGTCTTCTTTTTTTTTTTTTTTTTTTAATTCCTATCTGCCTCCAAAGTCAGATGTGGTAAGTTTTGTCGACTTTGGATTCATAGAGTTCTTGTTGTAGGTGTATCAAACACAATGAAGGAAATATCAAGTCATTAAAGTTCTTCCATAAACAGGACTGCAGTCCTAAAATCAATTTACCCAGTTAGTTGCACAAACATACTGCATATACTAAATCTCTCCCCTCAAGGGATTGAAGCCTGAGTCTATTAATAGAGAAGTCCTATGGATCTCCTAGAAATATTTTAACAACTATAACAAGCCTTCTATATTCTACATCATAACAGCTGTGAGAATCCAGCACTAGACTAAACTTAATTTGAGCCACTTTAGAATAGAACCTTTTTATGTTACTCTAGGCACATTAATCCAGACCTTGATGCATTACTTCCTTGGAGCTATAACAAATCCAGAGTGAAACTTAAGCTTGACTACTCCAGAATCATTTCATGACTGACATTATCTCAAAAACAAAAAAACTCCGACTCCTTACCCTAATTCATCAAGAACCCACATAGCAATTTGAGATCTCTATCGATATTAAGAAGTTTCATTATTCATGCCTTATTGACAACTAGCTTCAAAAACGTGTCAAGAGTATAAAAATAACAGTATAAACAAAAACATTCACATGAACAGACACAATACTAATAGCGTTTATGAACCAGCAAATCTAGAGTCACTGAGAGCATGGAAAGCATTAACAGAACAAAGACGACTCAATTAAGAGATAAAAAGAAATGAGGAGCTAAGCAATAACAATGTGCAGCAGAATCAAACTAAGAGCAGAAACAGTTATACATACATCATCTTTCTCCTCTTTAAGTTCACGCAAACGCTCTTCCTCCATCCATTTCTCCTGCTCAGCAAGTTTCCTCTTATAAGCAGCTGTAACAAACTTGTCCTTGTCGGCATAGAGGTGGTCATCTTTACTTCTCTCTTTAGCAAGATTTTTCTCAAATACTACTTCATGTTGTCGTTTTCGTTCTTGTGCCTTCTCCATCAAAGTCTTGATATATTTAGACTGAAATAGCAAAACCAACATTATCATCACTGAATTTTCCCTTATTAAACACCTACTCCTGAAGCATTGCTCCCTCGCTAACATGGTACTAACTACCGTCAAGGAGCAATGCACCAGGAGTACCTAATAAATTCTGGGTTAATGCAATCAAAATACCTCTCTCTTTTCACGATCTTGGGCTTTAGGCTGAGCAATTTTCTGCTTCATCTCATCATACACTCCGTCGTAATCAAACACTGACGGGTCTTCTTCTAATGCTTTCTTATGCTGTTCTTCAATCTTAAAACCAAAAGAGAACAATTATTTCTCAAAAATATAGGATTCAATAAGTCAAGAAAACTGAATGAAAAAGCTTAGTAATTACATCTTTTAGAGATTTGTTCTTGGCAGCCTGCCGTGAAATCTCCTTCTCCACGTTGTCGTCGTCGTCCCCGACGCCGAATCCAAGCGCCTTAGGAGGCGGAGGTCTTGGTGGCTTTTTCTGCTGTGGTTGTCTTAGCTGCAATCCAAACTTCTTCATTTTTTTCTACCGAGGGCCGGTATGGAGCTGGGCAATTAGCTTTTTGATCAGAGATTTCTTGTATCCGACGATGGTACCGGAAAACAGTATCGAAGAATTTGAAATCCTGGAGTTGGATTGATTCAGTGGAAAAAAATTCAATCTTTCTTTCAGAATGGGTTTAGTTTAGGGATTTTCTCTTAACAAAGAAACATCTGACAATTAAATTTAAAAGTACAATTCTACCCTTAAGGCATAAGGAAACTTTGCTATGTTTATTTTAGTAACTGTATTTTAATGATGCTACACGCTAGTCCTGTTGATTTTGAAAATTATAAATTGGTGCTTTGATCTTTGTTGACTGTTAGTTAGAAAAGTTGTAAATGTCCAATCTCCAAACTATCCTTTTAAAGTAACGGGGATGGAGGGTTTGCAGAGAAAATTTTAAATTCGTATCTCTCACTTCAAAAAGCGAATTAATTAGTCCTTCTAGTTTTTAAAATTAATTATTTAATCATTTTTATTATTTTTAATTTATTTTGATTTTTTAAAAAAAGAAAAAAGAAAAAAAATAAGTAAAAATATTATATGATTTATGAAAAAAAGATATTTTATAAAATAAAAAATATTAAATTAATTGTGCTCAATAATAATTAAAATAAATAAATAATTAGCTTTTAAGACTAAAAAGATTAATTAATTTGTTTCTCTAAACGATGAACTAATTTATAATTTACCCAAAGTTTGCAATAGCAAAAATAGAGGTTTAATTTAATTAGATGAAAAATTATTATGTATAATGAGAGTTAAATACTCTCATTCCTGACATAACAATGGAGCATGTAATAAAAACGATTTATGGATTCAGTTTTAAAAAAGAAAGAAAAAAGAAAAATTACGAATATAAATCTAATTGTAAATAAAAATGTTATTGATTTTATTCCATGTTGATAGAAATAAATGGCTCATCTTCCACTAGTGTAAGAATCGAAATCCTATATTTATTTTATCTTGTGTAAAATTTCTGATTATTTTTAAAATATGAATGAACATAAATATTTCATAACGTTTTTTTCTCAAATGGTTACCATTCTTTTTTTTTTTTTCGTCGACCTAACAATGTTGCATTTCTTATTAAAAAAAATTGATCAAGTGAGGTATGTTAATTTTAAATGTATATTTTTTCTTAATTTCATAAAACATTCGTTTTTTATCTATCTAGACTTAAAGCATCTTATTAAAAAAAAAAAAAACAGGAAGGAATATCAATAAAATTTGTGTCAGCATGCTAAATAATAAATCTGAAAAGAAAAGTCAAAGCATTTTAATACCATAAATAATTTCGTTTTGCAAAAAATATTTTATAAAAAAATGTGTTTCTGGAGTTTTTGTGTTTAATTCTAATAAAATATTTTATTGAAAAATCGATCACCTTAAAGTATTATACTATCAATTTTTAAACTTAGTTTATTTTTTAAAAAATATTTTTTAACTCATAAAGTTCTATAATATTTAATAGATGATAATCCATTTATAATATTATCCAATTATTTCAACTACCATCGACAATAATTTCATCACTGTCATTTTATCATCACAGTTTTTACTTTATCATTTCAACTATGTTTATATTTTATAATCATCATCTCGATTACTTTATTACTACATAACAATCACTTTTATTTCAATCATCATCACTTTCATCAGTATTATCACGACAATCACCATTATTATACGATATTGTTGTTATTATTATCATTATTATCCTTCTGCTATTTGCACATTTTTCAACTACTATATGCTGTTTCTTAAAATATTTTACACAGAACAAACGTACTCCAAATAATCTTGTGTCGTTATAAAACGGGGACATCTTTGTTTGTGGACAATTGCTCTTAATAGTAAACTATATACAGGGATCAATTTAATCAGATTGGAATAATAGAGGGACCCCCAGTGATATTTATCCAATTCTATCTAGTCTCCACTCAAGTCGAGCTGCCACAGTCCCTTTCAATCCTAGCATCGTCTCTCTAAAGAAAAAAAAAAAAAAAAAAAAAAAAAAAACCAGAGGAATATGGAGAACGGAAGAGCAGGAAGAGAAGTGGTGGTCTCCGCCCTCCAGTTTGCTTGTACCGATGACATCTCCACTAATCTCGCCACTGCTGAAAGGTCCTCTTACTTCCTTTTTCCTCCATTTGTTCTACGTATGATTTTAAAGGAGCCAAGTTCTAATCTTTTTGAGAACTGACAAGGAATTTTCTCATGCATCAAATGGGTTTTTTCAATCCATATCTAGGAAAAAATTTAGCTTTGTTTTTTCAAATAACTATCAATCCTCTTCTGTTCAGGTTGGTTAGAGCTGCTCACAAGAAGGGAGCAAACATTATTCTCATTCCGGTATTGAAGTTATGCTGATATCTCTTTGCTAAATGTGAAGCTACAACTTAGAAGAGCAAATAAAAAGAAATATTATCTTCATTTCTTAAATGAAATATCAAGCTTTTTAGCAGTTTTCACATGATTGACGAGAGACTAGCCTCTTGTCACGGTATTTTAAAGGAAATGAAAGTGAAATTGCTTTCTAGTTGCGAAATTTGGAAGTTGTTAGTTGTTTTGTTGAGGGAAGGAGTTTAGGTCTAAGATTTTTGTGGTTATGAAGGTAGTTTAAGGTTAAACTATAAGCTGCAGAGGTGAACAAAGAACCTGACTTTGGAATGGAATTGGATGGTTGCCTGCTTGGGTGATAGCTTACCGTGGCTGTGATCCAAGAGTGGAAGGGGATGGTTAGCCATACTAAGGTGGAGACAGTCTAAGAAACCTATCGATTGTAATCGTGATGTTATGGAGTTTTTCTCACTGCTGCCTCTCTATGTCTTTCTAGGGGAAAAGAAAGTGACTACGAAGCAAAACTCTCAACTAAAACTTGGTCTTTCTGGAAAAAAGAAAGTGACTATGAAATAGGTTAATCCAACTTGCTGGAGAAAACTGGGAGAAGGGGTCTTGCTAAATATATCAATTTTGTCTATGTTGTTTATACAAGATCATGGTGGTATTTGTCGGTCTATTCTGGAGGGGGTGGGGTAGGGGGTATTAACAGCGATTTCTGAAATGTTGCTGGCCTTTGTGTATTATTAATTGAAGAGATTCCATAGTTGTAGGATTTTTCAAAATATACATTTCCATGTTGTTCAAGATGTCAACTTTATGACTCTCATTTCCAGGAACTATTTGAGGGACATTATTTCTGCCAAGCTCAAAGAGAAGATTTTTTTCAGCGAGCAAAGCCTTACAAGGGCCATCCTACTATTCTGAGGTAAAAGGATCGGAAAACAATTTTTCTTCTTTCTGGTTTATTAGGTGGCCAGTTGCTCTCTCTGCACTACACAACCCTGCCAGGATTCCTCCATCCCATAACATCTTCCGTTCCAATCTCATTTAGATTTTGAACCTAGACTATGAAGTGGGGTGTCTCCTGTGGGACCAAAAATATTTAGCAGCTTAAATTATTTTGCTTGTTGTATTTCTTGGTGCCATGACTGTTGTCTTAACTCCTACTAAGGAACAAAAGTTAAGCTTTTTAGTTCCAAATCCATTTTGGTATGAATTGATTTGCTTTGTGCATGCAATCTGCAGTATGCAAAAACTTGCAAAAGAGCTGGGTGTCGTTATACCAGTTAGCTTCTTTGAAGAGGCAAATAATGCCCATTACAATTCCATAGCCATAATTGATGCTGATGGAGCCGACCTTGGGCTCTATAGAAAGTCTCATATTCCAGATGGACCAGGTATATGGAAAGCTGAATATTTTTAATTGCTTGAATCTGTCTGCATCGCATATGGTTTCTTTTATAACTGTGTTTTTTTATTTTCCTTTTTGACTTCAGGTTACCAGGAAAAATTCTACTTCAATCCAGGCGACACTGGATTCAGGGTTGGTTGCTGGATGTTCTCTATCTAAATTTAGTGCTTTTCTGGAACCTATTAAATTTGACTTGATTTTGTGTTAATTAGGTTACTTATTTCACTGTTGAATAGGTTTTCCAAACTAAATTTGCAAAGATTGGAGTAGGTATGAAACATTCCCCCTTTTTGCCTTTTCTTCTGGGCATGTTTATTAGATATTTTGGTTTCTTTTTACTTAATTTTTTGGCTGTGCTGGTGAGCTATTCAGACAAAATGACCTGCTAACTGGATTCAACCTGATGATGGAATTCCTAGTTAATTCTATTGCCTTAGTATCCATGATGAGTAGCAGAAACATTTCTATTTGTCATTTTTCACATAAAGGAATTACATAATGGAAAATCTGAAGCAGCTGTTTTTTTTTTTTTGTTTTTTTTATAACGTCAGCAATATGCTGGGATCAGTGGTTTCCAGAGGCAGCTCGTGCTATGGCACTGCAAGGTGCTGAGATATTATTGTACCCCACTGCTATTGGTTCTGAACCTCAAGATGAAGGACTTGATTCTCGTGATCATTGGAAACGAGTTATGCAGGGCCATGCTGGAGCTAATTTGGTGAGTTGCTGTGCTGGTAGGATGGCGATTGTATTTTGTTTGGTTTGTCATGCTGATTTTAACTTGGTTTTTCTATCCTGATCCTTATTTACACATCCCTTCTCCGATGATTTTACCTTTGATGTTGTATGGTTCACTTCATTTAGATACCATCTCCTTGAGACTCCCGCAAAGTCTCTATAGTGCACTTTTCTTATTGAATGCTGCCATAAAAAAGGTCTTTGATGTGTGTTCTGATGAATTCAGGTACCTCTAGTAGCTTCAAACCGCATTGGAAAGGAAATAATCCAGACAGAGCATGGAAACAGTGAGATCACATTTTATGGAAACTCCTTTATAGCAGGTATTCAGTTATCTGATTTGTGGGCAAAGTCATCTAGTCATATCAATGAACATGTAACAATGGTGAAAGTAAATTTAATGTAAATGATCTGACTGACAGGACCAGCAGGGGAGATAGTTGCAGTGGCTGATGACAAAGAGGAAGCTGTTCTTGTTGCAAAGTTTGATCTAGAGCAAATCAAGTCCAAGAGACATAGTTGGGGGGTATTCCGTGATCGACGTCCAGATTTATACAAGGTTCTTTTGACATTAGATGGCAGTAATCCCGTATTGTGATTTAATACCCCTTATTCTATTAGTTCCTTGTAAACTCTTTCTAATTTATTTCCCCGGATAAGAATTATATCTCTAGACTGAGCAAGAGAAAAGGAGGGGTAACGATAGATAAAATTTTAGCTTGAATAAACTTGAGCTCCTTATCTGCTGCGTGGTTCATGGAACATCATTCTGTTATCTCCTGTTCTTTTTCCTTTTCTTTTCCTTTGTTGTAGCATTTTGTTTTGCTTTATTTTATTTTTTTCCCCCTTTACATGTTTCGGTCATAATCTGCTACTGGAAGACTGCTATATTTACATAGCAATGCAGAATGATAGAGAGTGGTCGTAAGTGTTAATGACCTTCACATTTTGTCATCTTCATCCAAGTTGAATTTATTAAATAGGTTCCCAGTATTTTATTTTCGAGACTTCAATTGACAGGGTGTTTGTATTTGTGTGCTTTGTGAAATTTTATGGTTTTTGTGGGTGCCTGCATTTTTCTCTTTTTGATAAATAATCCTAGGGTTCATGTTCACTTACACGAGTGATGTTAGTATTCTTACTGCTTTACTGGTGGGATTGTTCAACTGCTTAAACAAATAATCAGAGCAGTGTTCTAGTAGCGTGAAACCATAGTCCATGTGGAGGAAATCACCTCATGATTTTAGATGGGATAGATTTTGGTCATGTATTCCTCCTAGGAGCTAAACCACACCAACCACTTGCCAATCATACTCATGTGATTAGTAGAGCTGTTGTAAAGTATCAGAGCTACAGATTTAGACTTGCAGGTACCTGTATGTTTGATCCACGTAGCTTCTAGCAAGATAGAAACATATTTCGTTCCGTTTGGATTTGTGATGCAAGTTTTGCCATGTGTCAGGCAATTTGGAAGGAATCTTCTGTTTCCATGCCTGGAATATTTCCAATCCAACATATTTCTAGAAGTCTCTCTCTTTCAACATCTTTCATGTAGGAAAAAGCTTGCACCAAGAATCCGTTCTGGATCACAACGAATGGGTCTGGGGCCAAAACTCATGTTATTTTGGATTTAAGTTGGTTCCTTAAGATGTGCTTTCTCCTTTTCTTTTGTCTAGGTGAGCACTGAGCAATCATTGTCAATTGACACAGATCATTTCACACTTAGCTGTTGTAAGCTGAATGGTGTATTGTTACCATTTTCTGAGTTGAGCACAGCTCAGATATATGACTCAGTGACTGTCTTTCACGTAGTTACATGTGGAAGGAAAATTAGAAACTAAGTAGGTATTCCCATCACAGGTCATCCAGTTAAAGGTGTAGTTTTGGTCACAGGTGCGGTCAAGAGTTTTGAAACTTCTTCATTTCTACCTATCTCATCTCCTCCACCCAAATTAAAAGAGATGATGACTTTTATGTATCAGTCACAATCCACACTTTCCATCGTCCAACTACTGAAGAAGGTGCCTGATGTTATTGAGGTGAAAGTCAATGTTATTCGCTTTTTCATCCTGGTGTCGCCATATTCTTATTTGACTGTTTAAGTATGCTGAACCAGTGTAGTCCATAACTCACTGCAAATAACGGCTACTTTGGAGTTCCGAAGTTACTCTTTTATCTGCTTTTAACTTCTTCTGTTTTCCCTTCCCACTTCCATGGATCATCTGGGTTCAACATTCCTGTCTTGTTTGACTTAGCACTTGATTTCTCTGTCTTGACTGTGAGACCCTGGAATCCGGGAGGACTCACTGATTTTTATTAGCCTGGTGTTACTGGATTTTGGGGCCATTATACGTAAGCAGGTTTTTGTTAGCAGACAAGGACTGTTTTCCCAAAAATATGCTAGAAGCGAGGTCTGGTTTGGTGATGCATGTTTTTACGAAAGTGCAAGTTTGGACTGAAATAACATCAATTTGGCATTGGCCCTTTTAAGGCTCGTTTTCGATGGTTTGGATATGAATCCAAAAGCACCGAAAAAGCATCAGTTAGGCTGCAACCATGCATTATATTTTCCTGCCTTCTAAATATTTTATTTGATGTGACCTTTTGCTCAAACTCTCTTTCTAGTTGAATGTTAGGCATTTCATTATCTTTTTTTTAAAAAAATAAAAATTTCCACTCATTTTAGGTGATAGGAGTAGAATCAAATGAGGTTTTATAGAGCATTTCATTATTTGGTGAAGGCATTAGTGACTATTTGTAATAGGAGGGAGATTAAATGAAACCCAGCTTAGAGTTTCGGATTAGAGATTGCTGATGCTAATTGTTATTCAGCCAACTAAATTTGCTTTGCAATACTGTAAAGATTATGGATGCTTTGACAACAAATACACTGAAAAGTGATAAGGAGGGAAATTTTCATCCTTGAAATGATCTGAAATGGAGCAGAAGAGGGGATTATAGTACAAATTGTCAGGTGATAGTTTTCTCCTCTCTACTTATTTGTAAATGGACCACAAAAGCAAGAAGAGTTTTTTTTGTTTTTTTTTTGGTTTTTTGTTTTTTTAATGGTGAACAAAACTGTTCCTATCTGTGAAACTGTCCTTGGCTTCATGTCTTCTTCTTTAAGCCTTTTTTTTTCATCCATCATCATCATCGTTGCCTTTTTCCCCGTCATATTCTTCTTCTGGGTCGTCTTCATAGTCTTCAACTTCTTCCTCGTCTTCATAGTCTTCAACTTCATCAATGGTTTCATCAGTCGGATGAACAAACTGCAGAGTCAACCTCCCATCTTCTCTACATGCACGCAAAAACTCCAAGGTGGGCATCCTCACTTCTTTAAGGACGAACCTACCATCCTGCCTATAAGATTTAAAGATAACCCTAGGCTTTCCACTGTTTCCGATACAGGAAATTGGCGGAGGGAATGCCCGTCCAGCTGATCTTGGCCTGCTGAGATCCTCTGTTGCCGAATGCCTTGTGATTCTTATATTCTCCTCCTGGCATCGCCAGTCTTCATTTGTATCATTCTTCAAGTCTTCAACATCATCAGAACTTTCAAAACCAAGTCCCTCGGTGCATAGTTGCAAGCTCTCATAATTCATTCGAGAAAAGCTATCACAATTGCTGTGACAACCTGTGTACTGATGGTTATTCTCTGTCGTGGTGCTCGAGACACAGTCCAATATCGATTGGCTTTTCTTGACCTCCAAGCCATCGTTCTTGTTGAGTCTCGTTGTTCCAGCTTCCAGATTCGAATCTAGGAAAGATGAAGGAGAGGAGAAGGATGATGAAGTTGCCAATATCGAGGAAGAAGACGACGACGAAGATGGTTGCGGGTTCTCTTGGAAATGAAGCTCGCCGAATATTTCAGTTACGGAGGATTGCTCCATTGGTTTTACAGGCTTGATTTGGTTCCATGGTGAGAGGGATTCAAGCAGTGTAGAGCTTTCAGTTAATGGGTTTTCAAAGATATGTTGGAGACTTCCACAGGCAGCCATCGATAGGTTTTGCCTCACTCCATCTAGTCTAAGTATAAAGAAACATGAGCTTTTCTTTTTCCTTTTTATTTCTTGGTGGGAGGTAGAGACAAAGGGGGAGATAAAGAAGCACGAGATTGGCCTGGGGACTGGAAAGAAAAAAATCTAAAAGATGATGCTTCTTGTTCTTTTGGTTAGGGCTTATGGCATCTCTTCCATTGGAGAGGAATAAGGACGGGTGGTTTTGAAGCTAGGTCGAAATTTGGTGGTCATAAATAAATGTATCCATGCAAGAAATTTCCTTTTATTTTCTTATGAGTAACTAACCCTAATCTTATCATCGAATATTCTTAAATTATCTAATTCATTTCTCGAAAATTCTAACAAGTAAATATCTTCCCAAATTTACTCCCCCAATAATGTAGAAAAATCTCAAAATAAAAATTGATAAGGAAATAAACTTTATTAGTTAAATAAAAAGAATTCAAATCCAAAAATATGAATAGAGGAACAAATAACATGTTTATGATTTTTAACCTTAAATAAAAATTTGATTTTATTAGAGGCACTATTTATTTTGAGAATTAATATTTTTTTAAAAAAATTATATATAACATTTAATAAAAATTCAAAATAACACATACGTTATATCTCTTCTTTTATCACCACCGACACTATCATTGTTATAATACATATGTTACATCTCTTCTTTTACTACCTCCGACACTATCATTGCTACAATCATCTTTGTTGTGTTTATTTATTGATAAAATTATTTTTTAATTATTATTTTTATTTATTTTAAAAATCAAATATTAAAATTTTAATATTTTATTACCATTTCAAAGAGAGTTTTTTTTTTTTTTTAATTTCTTAATTACTATTTCATGCCACGAGGAGACCTTTTCTTGTCTTCGTTGGGCAACAATGCGATTTTATGCAGATTTCAATCATAGCATGGCACTTGACAGTGCCATTTTGCTGTACAGACAATACTGATGTTGATTTGGTTGGTCTATTTTATATATTTTGTCACCACACATCTTTATCGGTCCACCATCTCAGCAGATAATTTATTTCTTTTTTCTTTTTTGTCACCACCTTTAAGCATCTAACTTGTCATAGAGATTTTAACATAAATGGCACAAAAAATATAGACCCAAATCGTTGTGTTTTATTTTTATTTTTATTTTTATTTTTTTGGTTTATTGGGAGATTCATAGTTCTTGGACACAATAAGAGGTAGCTATCATTCATTAAATAATAACCAAATAAATTGACATTATTAGGATTCAAACTTGTTTTATCAGGAAAAAAAACTGCCCGATACATAATCATTTAGCTGTAAAATGATTGCTTTTAATCATAGACTACCATGATTAAGTAAATGACACAAAAAATATAGATCGGAATCGTTGTTTTTTATTTATTTATTGGGAGATTCATAGTTCTTGGATTACATAACGAGAGGTAGCTATTATTCATTAAATATCAATGGCTATGAGATTCATTGCTCTTGGATTACACAATGAGAGGTAGCTATCATTCATTAAGTAAAAACCAAATAAATTGATATTAACAGGATTCAAACTTGTTTTATCGGAAAAAAACTATTCGATACATGATCATTAAGCTTTATCCATGTGTGTCAAAATGATTGTTTTTAATCATAGACTACAATGATTGAGTAAAATATCAATTCATTAACGTTAATTCCCTACTACCTTGGTGTGTTTGTATTCTAAAGTTAGGTCAGATTGTTAGCTAGGAGTAATGGTGGTTGCGGACAAAATCTTTTAGGGAAGGAAATAAAAGGTGGGAAATGCCTTTGTTAGCATCATTATTCATTACCACTTCCTAATTTCCATAATTAAGCTTTAATACTATCTAAGAAAATACTAAATATTTACAACAAGATTAGAAAGTTTTGATCACCCTCCAAGTCCTAATCAAAGCTGACTCTGCAATATTATTTGGAGCAAACCACAAGGTCCACAACCAAGACACTATGAGGCCTCCAAGTCACTATAATTTTTATAGCATTATAGCCAGCTATTATCACTGGATTCCCTGGACATGTCCAATCCTGTTCAGGAAATGATTGGCTACTATCCTTCACTTTCAAGTAGCCTATCTTCATCTGGATATGGTCTATCCTGGCATAATAGTGCCAATCCATAGGCAAGTAGCTCCCGTTCTAACCATAGACTGCCATAGTCGTGTGTGTTCGTTTGCCACAACATTTTACTGGTCAGTAGCTTTTGATAAGCACTGCCACATCTAAAATCTGTGTATTCTGATTTTAGTATAAGTAGCTACTACATCTACTGCCACAAGGACTAAATCCAACATAAATGTGGACAAAAACAGAAGTTTTCAACAACTAAACGATGATATAAAAGACAAAGTAGCATAATGGTGTAGCTTCGACATTGAAAAGGGAGTAGATGTTGGATTCTGAAAAGAAAAGGGAAGGGGAAAATATCCGAGATGATAATTGCAGAAGATTAACAGGCTAACATCAGAAATTACATCATTAAACGTCAATGTTACTCCAGTGTCAAGGAAATACGGCTGTAATTTTTAAGTAGAAGATGTTAGTTCCACACTAGTCATCCATCAAATTGGAAAACCACCCAGCAAACAGAAAGCATGTGAAC
Source organism: Dovyalis caffra (assembly GCA_963924115.1). NCBI lineage: Eukaryota > Viridiplantae > Streptophyta > Magnoliopsida > Malpighiales > Salicaceae > Dovyalis > Dovyalis caffra. The sequence goes on along the minus strand of CAWUPB010000913.1, from coordinate 698,408 downwards.
AATTACAAACATACTCATTGTTTCCAAATCAAAGATACATAGCCTCCTTCTCGAGGAATCAGTTGGGACCAAACCACTTTTGGATATCCTTCATCGCCAAGCTTCAATACGCTCCGACCTTGAGTCTATACAGCTACCAATTCCTCGAGTCTTGTCGGTAGGCGGTGTTAAATGAAGTACAGATGACTGCCTGCTAAATTTTCCAGGACTCTTTCTGAGACTTGAATTACTTGATTGGCCTGCGCTGCTCTTCCCGGTACCTGCTTGAACACCAGCCTTAACTCTACGATCGTATGTGTCATTGACTAAGTCAACCTCACTGGCAGTCTCGCAGGAACGATCTCCATTGGCAATTGCAACAGAGGTTGCATAACTGAGGTCTTCATCAGTGACGTTGCTTTGACTGGAGTTGTAGGAACTTTCTACAACAGGTTCTTCAGCCATGAAGGCTTGCTCAGTTGTTTCATTTTCAACATCCCTATCTCTAGTGCAGGACAGCGAAGGGCTCCCGTGACCGTTGTCATCAAATGGCTCAAGACGTGAAGAAGGTGTCAGCTCCACCACAGAATCCTCTCTCTCTCGCAGTGTCCTTAGGATAAGTGTCTTGAGGAAGTTCATCACTTGGACAGCATACATTAATGCAGTCAAGGGATCTGCCATCTACAACAAAATTAAGGCAAGGGGCACATCAGCACACCAACAATTTCCCAGTCTGCAGCTTTTTTCTGCACCAAACTAATTCAATCAATTGTCATATACTGCAATAGAAAAACCATTAGTAATTAACTACGTCTCTGACTGATCCATTACCTGTGCCCTTACATGGCAGAGTACAAGTATGTAGCACCTAGAGAAATAATCAAAGAAAAAGATGAAAAGGAAAGTGGGAGTTTTACCAAACTCTAGATTAGCTTCACTAAAATCAAAATAAGCTCTAATCTAAAGAAAAACAAGGTGAATCATTTGAATTCAACAAACAGCATGCACCAATCAGATTTAGACAAACAAGAAAAAATATTGAAGTTCAGGAATGTCCAAACAACATTAGACACTTACTTGAGTCATGTTCGGCGCAAAAACTGTGGCTACGTTGTGTGCATTCATCTTGTTCAGGTGTTCTTGTTGGACAACATCAGCCATCAGATTGACAGCCCAATCTAATAGAGCAGCTTCCGTTGGAGGTAGATTTCTCGCAAGATCAGCACAATCTTCTTCTGTTCGACATTCTATTACTTGTTCAGGTGATAAAGAATCCAGAACCCCTGTTGGAAGCTCTCTAAACCAAGCCTAGACAATCGGTTGCACTTCAAGTCAGTACAGCTATGCATTGAATGCAAAACAAATAAAAGAAGTCAATGCTGAGACAAAAGGCAACACTTTCTACCAATGGCACCCCACCCCAAATACAGAAGGCAGAATATACTAAACCATGAAAAGAAGATGATACGATCAATACAACCGGATTGCAGATGGGATGATGGCAGTGAAATGGGGCAGTCACAGTGCAGCATATAGTGACAGTGATGATGTGGAACAGAAACTAGAAATTGGGATGGTAATGGTAGCAAGAAAAAATTGCAGGACCCATGGTTGTAAACAATCTTCACATAAAAGCTTGATAATGAAGTACCGTTGATCCAGGTTTATTGAAATGACTTTCAGAAAATAATTTAGTAAGAAGATGAGTTTTTTTGAACTGTAAATGGCATGGAGTAGAACCCTTTTGCAGCCTTATATTGGTTAGCCTATTCTGCAGCACAAACAAGTACCTCATAGCCAATATGTACAATAATCACAGCTTTCTAGATAGATTACAGCCCGAATGTGCAGTTTCTGTATACAATATCATACTGATAAGAGTAGCTTCCGGCAATTGACAAAGGATCTATATAATAACCAGATCGTCACCAATTTACGGGTTTCATAACTTTTAGAATAAAAGTTAATTTAATTTGTAGTGCCTTACACAGATTTCTTCTACTTTTGCTCCCCACCAAGAAAAAAATTGATTGGTGGTTACAATTTTCTTCTATCAGCTTAATTGAAACAAACACATAGCTCACAAGGATGTTGCATGTGTGATCTACAGGCTAGCATTTCTTCCATTTTTTCTCTTTGTTTCACTATCTTCAATGAATATGTAACTTTTCTTCACTATTAATGTGCGATAACTCATAAGCAGGTGCATAATGGGGAAATCATCTGAGAATAATTTGTGTTGCTATACCTTGATAAGCCCTGCCAGACAATGTACATCAACCCCTTCTGGTACCACCCCACCATTCAGTTGCTCCCTAACATACTCCTCCTGACTGTTTTCTGCAGCAATTCTGAAAATCCCTTCAGCCTGAATGCAATAATTAGTGATTTGATTATGACCAGCATAATCAAAATATAGTGAAATCCAACAAATTACAAGTAAAACAAGCCCCAAGTTACATAAATCAGACAATTTTACCAAAGTTTTCTATTTGATCCCAATTGCCCCATCTTTGAGTCTGCATAATGATGCTAACAGAGAAAATGACAAGGTGATGTACCTGCAAGCCTCCTTGAGCATACAAGCGCCTTTGCATTAGCAAAAGAATTGTTGGCACACTATTCCCTCTCGAGTCATATGACAACTGCATAGATTCTGTGGAAACTCCAAAGACAGTTGCACTGCATAATTAAAAAATTCAAATCAATAGGCAAAGGACAAGGCAGCAATCTTGCGAGTTAAATAGTTGCCTGCTTTTAATTGGCATGATGTAAAGCTCAATAAATGGGAACAACTTAACAAACATGGCTTCCAGAGACAAAAGGCTTGTCAAGTGACTTATTGTTGGAAAATTTTACTTGAAGGTGCCATAGGTGTTTGTTTAGACTAGCAGTGAAACAGAACAACCAACATGTTACATCCTAGCATGAATCTATCTTGCAAACCAATTATGTGGGAAATTTATTAACATACGCGCATACACACACACACACAACTTCAACCACAATCAAGGCACCAGTGCAAGTGATCAAGCAAGGGAAGGGGTCATCTGCTCCTTTGTCATTGTCAAGTTGTGAATAACGATGGTTTTCTAATTTCTATTACTAACATGAAACAAAAAGAATTTAGTTCTACAATCAAGAGGAAAACAAGACTTCCATCTGCAGCAGTTAGAACTAATGAATGTTGTAGTGGTATCAAAGTTTAATAATACTCTGTAATATGAAATTGGTTAACTTTTTAAACTTTTTTTGGGAACTGAAATAACATCCTTCCATCTCAAGGGCTACTTTAAACAAATTGGCCATTCTGACTTTCTATGAAGGCCAAGTATAGAACATACACTCCCTTAAGCAAATGAAACTTGGCTCCAGAAATCAAGCATTTGCAGAATGGTCCATGAAGAGATTCTAGGCATCAATCCATGCAGAACTAAGTTGAAAAGGAGTGGACTTTATATGGAAAGTTCAAGTTTTGTGGATTCAAATAGCTGGCCAGCAGCGATACCTCATTCCAAGAATATAGTGCGTCAAAATAAGAGGGGGAAGAGGAGTGGTCTGCCACTTCTCCCCAAATTTGGGGAGTTGACAAAAATGGAAGTAAAATATATTTTACAATATAAATCGCAGATAATGCTACCCATGTTTGATACAGCTGATGGTTGCTTACATGCTCAGATCCATGATTTCAAATAACACCAATATAAAAGATGGGATAAGAGCAAAATCTTATAGGTCAAATTCCCTTATTTGTTTATTGCTACAAAACTTTTCAGTTGAATCTCTTCAATTTACTTATTGGTTCCAGGAATTGTTCCTGCTGCAAAACTTTACATTTGAATTCTTTTTTGCTTTTTGTTTTTCTTTTTTTTTTCCCAGAAAATGGAACTCCAGAAAAACATCAATCTCCAATGGAAAGGAAAAAAAATCAAAGAAATTAGTTATAAGAAAACCCTCAGCTTCAAGACTGGAAAAAAATCGAATCCATCACTTGGACACAACAAGCTGGAAAACACCACAGCATGCAAAGAGGAGAGAAAAAAAAAACCAACTTTAACACAAAAAAATCTTCCACAAAAATTAAGAAGTTCAATTAGATGGCCAAAACCAACCCCAGAAAAAGAAAATCAAAAGGACCAATGAAAAACAGAAACTTTCACCAATTAACTGCTAAAATTCAAATTCATGAGAACTGAATTGGCAAAAACCAAAGAGAAGATCAAAGGAGCAATAGCTTACCAACAAAACCAAGAAAATTAATAATGCCAGGAATTGAAATAACATAAAAAGCCCAAAATATATAAAAATAAAGAAAACCCAAGAACATTTTGATTAAAAAAAAAAAGAAAAAAACACAATGTACCTACCTAGCACTGGGAGGCCTCCTGGGGACTTCAGGCTCAAACTCCACAGGCAAACCCAAGAACCCATTAAATCTATCAAAGGTAACATGAGCCACATGGCGCACATTGGATGGCCAACCAATCTCCATACTAGCACAAAGTTCCCTTCTATCACTCTTACAAGCAACTAAAGACTTCCTGAAAAGTGCCACAAGAAGAGCCAATAAAGAAAGCTGATCCCTTTGATTCTTTTCTCTTTGCTTCACCAATTCGTCATCATTCTCATCGATAGCATCTTGTGTTGAAGGAGATTGTGGGGGTATGCAAATCACAGAAGAGGAAGAGGAAGAAGAAGAAGTTGGTGAAGGAGAAGAAGGGAAATGTGAAGGGGAGTGAAGGACTTCAGTCATGGCTGGCAATGAAAAGGTCCTATCTTTCTTTCTTTTTCCCTTGAAATATTAAAATTAAAAAAAAAACAATAAAAGAAAGTACTTTTCTTGATTTTTCAAGTCTACTCTTTAACAAAATAAGATTTGTTGTTGAAAGAAGTTTTCATAGAAAGAGATTTGTGGAGTTGGATTGAAGGAATAGACTTTCTTTCTTTGTGGGACGTGAGAATCATTAACTCTCTGAAGGAAAGTTTCTCTCTTTTTAAAAAAACATTTCTCTCTCTTGAGAGTTGAACAAGCAAAGTGCATAGAGAAAGAGAGAGAGAGAGAGAGAGGATTTGGTGGGAAATAAATTGGTGTGTAGAAAAAAAGGAAAAGGTAATTAAAAGGGTGATTAATTAACAGCTTGAAGTAGAAGGGTCTGATTATGGTGGGTTAATAAATTCTTGTGGGCTGTGGCCAAAAACTACGTGTTTCTAACATAGAGAGCTGAGCTTTCTCCATAGGAATGGGAGCAGCTTTCTTGGCTTTTTGTGGAGAGTTAGGCAAGGAGGCCTGGCTTCAGCTTGCTGTGAATTTTTTTACCACTGGTATGTTATCGTATATGAATTGGTTATGTTGCCATGGTAAGTAAAAGATGAAAATTTTCACTCTCCTTTTTACTTTCTCTGTTAGACTTAACCTAACCCTAGCTAGGAATTACCATGAAATTCACTCTTTTGATCAAGAAGCATTGTTCAACAATCAGTATAGAGGCTAATTTTGCCATGTTGTCTTTGCTTGTTGAGCCAGCAAAAACTAGATAGGTATCTTCTCCTACCAATGCAAGACTTGCAAGTTTTGGTGTTGTCTTGTTAAAATCAAATCTTGACTTAGCTGGTACCCTCTTCTTGAAGTAAATGTTAAAAAATGCCATAGATATGTAAGTAGTGGTAGGAGTATGACATGTTATAAACCCTATTAATAGCGTTTTTGTTTTCGATAACTAAATTATTATATCCTACTTGTTTTTAGAAATTTGGTTCAGATAACAAGTAAGTTTATTTTTCCTATCATTATTTTATGTTCAAAATCTATACAAAGATGTGTGAAAAATTTCTCATAGATGTACTAATATGAATAAGGAGTCTATTTAGTACTCGAAAAAAAAATTGCTCATTTTTACATGCCTAGGGAAGATAAATGTTGTGATCATTTTTGGGCTATATCACATTGCTACCGACAAACTCTCTCTCTGTTTTTTTTTTTTTTTGATAATGCGGGTGTTCGGGCTAACTTATGTACACTTTAATTAATCCCACGTACTTCGAAATTAACGATCATGTAAACCTCCAGGTGGCCATCGAGGAAAGCAATCAAAACTCAAACCCAAGACCACAGGAGAAGTAAACCCTTTAGTATCAAATCATTGCCGCTATACCACTCCCTGATGGTTTACCAACAAACCCTCTTTGTTGCTTGGTTAGGGTATGGATACCATATAGTATAAACACTAAACTTTTTTTTATTTTTGATTATAAATTTTAAGCACATGTTGATGAAAGTGAAAAAATAAAGCACATGGATGAAAAACATGAGGATTCTTATGAGATTATCTGGGCGTGCTTGGCACCTACATCATTGGCTTAACGTGTGAGACAAAATAAATAAAGTAAAATCCTTCTTGATATTATCTATGATGATCATGATTATAGGATCTTAATTTTTGGATAATCATAATGTTTGTTTGTTGCTTTGCTTTAATGCCAAAATTTATCTTTTAATATTTACGTAGGACCCATCTAAAAACGAGCTGATCCCTAACTACTAGTCAAGACTCCAAGATCTAATAAATTATATATATATCAGCCCCTTTAGTTTCTTAAATAGTCCATCTAGTTACAATCACTAATTAAATAGTACATATATTTGTAAATCTATCTGTAACTTAATCATTTTCATTCTCTTCAAGATCAGTAAATTATAAATTAGTTCCTTTAGTTTTTTTAAAAAAAATTAAAATTTTTTTCTAATTTCAATAACTAATTAGTTAATAACTATATTTTAAAATTTATTTGTATCTTAATTATTGTTATTTTTAATTTATTTTTTTAATAGATAGGGAAAAAATGATGAGAAAAGAAAAGACATAATTTTAAATTAATCATGATCAATACTAGTTAAGAAATTAATTAATTCGTTTTGAAATAAGAGAGACCATTTAATTCATTTTACAAATTTTGAGAGACTAATTTATAATTTAATCCAAAATTGCTTGGTGCAAAAAAAAGAAAAAAGAAGAAGCAGCTATATTCAGGATTCAACTTCAACAAATTCAGTTTTATCCATTAAAAAAATCCAACTAAATCAATTTTCCAACATAAAAATTCGGTTTTTAGATGATATATAGTCAATTTCAGTTGGTAAAGAAAAACATTTTTTCTTAAAAAATAAAAATTAAAAATTATGGTAGGTGGATCAACCTTACCGTATATGTACAAACTTTTGGCCGACAACTTTTTTTTTTAGCCCTTGTCTTTGCTTTGTGTGATTCTAAGTAAATTATAAATAAGTTCCTCTAGTTTTAAAAGATAAATTAATTAAATTTTTTTTCAAAAATTAATTATTTAGTTTTTTAATTTATTTTATTTTAAAAAATAAAAAATAATAATTAAATATGTATTGTGGAATTATAGATGAGAAAAAAATATTTTTTGAAATAAAATAATATTAAATTAAGCATGATCAAAATTAATTAATAAACTAAATAATTAATTTTTAAAATAAAAGGAACTAGTTATTTTATTTATTGGAACTACAGAGACTAGTTTATAATTGACTCATGTGATCCACGAAAGCTGTTGGCAACGTGGCATGCTAATAGTTGTTAAAGATATGAACCATCAATAAGTGGTTAAAGATGGATGGACAACTGAAAAAAAGGCTAAAACGTACCTACTCATTTGAGTTATTAATCGATACTAAACTAGTCACTAAATTACTAATAATTTAAAATTCAGTCCATTAATTTGGGTAAGGTCATCCAAGAAATTGATTTCAAAATGTTTGACGAGGCTGTTAAAGTCTAAATTTTTAAGTATAGGTACTAATTTAGTTTCATCTAATAGTTCAAGGATAAGTAGCTTTGCACAAACCCAAAGCCATCAGAAATTGGACTTTTACGAAAATCGTTACACAAATTGCCAGATACAAAAAGAAAACTATTGAAGCCATCTTAGTTAGTCCTCCTCGTCGAAATGGAAGTCACGTGTCAAGCAAACTCCTGCTGTTGTCTTACGATAATGTTAGAAGTCTTTTGCTGTTCGTCGTCATTAAAAAGTTAGATAGAACTGATCCAGCGGATCGGAACAAGAACAGAAGTAAGAGTTTTTTTTTCCTTTTGTTTTGTTTTCTTAATGCAGATTTGGTTATGGAGAGCAAACGGGATGGTAAAGAATTCAGCAAGATTTGGTTATGGAGAGCAAACAAGGATGAAATTCACAGTCCTTTTTAGGAGGATGAAATATCAGTAAAAGAAGTGCATGCTTATTAGGTCTCTCAGAAATTAAGAACGAGACACAAGGCCCGTAGGGATCTCCTAAACATTGAAAAAACATCGGAGTAATATGCAGCGTCTGGTCCTCTCAAGACTCGATACATCACCCGAATAATCTGAGGGCGACCAGAACATAATAAGAAAGAGCTACTTTTCTCCTTGTTGATTTTGTGTTTTTTCAATTCATAGGAATTGGGTTTCCTGAATTAATTATGGAGAGCAGAAATCGTGCCTTATTTGGGACTAGAGAATTCAGCCAGATGAGGAAAATAACAAGGACAATAGCCTATTTTGTTATCAATGATTCTGAAATCCCAGATTGGGTTTCGATGGAAATTCTTTTGCTGCTTTCCCTCGAAAACTATATTCAAGTTCAGGTGTGTATCCAAGCGATGGCTTTTCTGATCGTTATTTCGTCACCTCCTTCTTGGCTCGAGTAGAGAAGAAGAGTTTATCCCCAGCATGGGACCTTCTCTAACTCTACTCGTTTAATGGAGCTGGTAAGATTTCTGCCGAAAATATGGTTCTCTATCTAACATTGAAACACCACCCCGACTTTAAACCTCGAATTTTTTCCTCGGAATTTCCGACGAGTAAAGTACAACCTCCAAATCAACCCATCAAAGTGTTAACCACAAGCAATGGCCTAATATTGTGTAAAAACGAGCCGATCCCTAACTACTAGTCAAGACTCCAAGATCTAATAAATTATAAATCAGTCCCTTTAGTTTCTTAAAAAGAATTAAACAATGCATCTGGTTACAATCACTAATTAAATAGTACATATATTTGTAAATCTATCTGTTACTTGATCATTTTCATTCTCTTCAAGATCAGTAAATTATAAATTAGCCCCTCTAAAAAAATTTAAATAGTTCTTCTAATTTCAATAACTAATTAGTTAATAGCTATATTTTAAAATCTATCTGTAACTTAATTTATTTTCATTCCCTTTAATTTATTTTTTTAATAAACAGAAAAAAAAATGATGAGAAAAGAAAAGACATAATTTTAAATTAATCATGATCAATACTAATTAAGAAATTAATTAATTCGTTTTGAAATAAGAGAGACCATTTAATTCATTTTACAAATTTTGAGAGACTAATTTATAATTTACACAAAAATTGCATGGCGCGACAAAAAAGAAGAAGAAGAAGAAGCTATATTTAAGATTCAACCCCAACAAATTCAGTTTTATCCATTAAAAAAATCCAACTAATTCAAGTTTCCAACATAAAAATTCGGTTTTTAGATGTTAGTCAATTTCAGTTGGTAAAGAAAGACAATTTTTGTAGACAGCAACTTAATTTTTCATCATTGATTTATTTTCCTTGGTAGAAATGAAAGGATAAGGTGCTTACTCTGACACTGGACGCCTGAGGGACTACAACTAGCTAGCTACCGAGTTTGGCTTCCCAGAGAAAGTGTGAAGAGAAATGAAGATGGTAGCGAGAAAGAGAGGTCACAGCATAGACTGATAACGGGACAGTCTGCTTGACGTGATGTGAAGTGAATGTATGATTATGTAACGGAAGAACTACTTGGTTAATGTTGTTCTTGGAAAACTTTGTTGTTGGGATTTGTTTGAAACTATGTTAGGAAATATAAACTTCTCCTCCAAAGCCTGAGGCAGAAAATTACATTTTCGTACTTATTTGTTGCTTAGTATTTTTGTTGGTTTTTTCATAATAATTTAATTGTGTTGTTTTTTAAAACATCCTTCGCTTATGATCAAAATTTTCAATGTCGCGTAGGATTAATAGCATGAAACGTTTTTTTTATTATTGACATTCTTAGTATGGCTTTTCTATTTCTATTTTTTTTTCTCGTGTTTATGTACTTTTTGCTTTTTTAAAAAGTAATGGTTAAATCTATTATAAAAAATAGAGAAATTGAAATTTGGATAAAATTTGCTCAAAAATCGATATTTTTATATAAATTGATAATAAAAATCTGAAATTGTCAATTTACAATAAAATGAAGATAATTTTTATTGTAAAATCGTTTTTCATGGATGACGATCTAACTTCGACTTAGTGAATGAAAAATTCATCTTTTCATCACTCTACTTGTAATTTTTTTTTTTTTATGCTTTGTAATATAATTAACAAAATTAGGATGAAATCAATTATGTACGTTTTATTATTTTTTTAAGTTTTGCACTTTTAGTTTTATCTATACTAAAGCTTTTATTTTATATTTTTTCTACAAGAGTATTTGCTATTAATTCAATTCGTTAGGACATAGGTGCTAGTGTATTTGTTCGTACCATATGACAAAAGAAGGAACTCGACGAAAAAATAGTGAAAAAAATAATTTTTAATATCAAACTTTTTATAATTTTTCTGCTTCACACAACAACTTGCTTTCAGATTCAAACTCTAAAGAAAATGAAATAGAGATTTGGAAAAAAGGCCATTTTCCATATATACATCAAAGCTTTGAACTTGAATCTCTTGCTGAAAACCCAAAAAAAGAAAAAAGCAAATAATCCATGCAACTCAATCATGATTATCACGACAGAATTACTTTTATAAATGTTGATTGGTATCAACTGATCCAGTTAGTCCTATATTAGGAAAGTTTAATCAAGTTTAATTTGATTTATATGCGAACATATAATTCCTAAATATATTATTTTTTGTGATTAGGATGAAAATGATTCTCTTAAAACTTGACAGAGGAAAAAACATAGGCATTAACATATAAAAAATGGGTGAATAATACGCCTATATTTGCACAGAAAGATAATAAAGCAACAAGTTTAAAAAGAGAATTATTGAATCACATTATTTTCTATTGTGAAATTAAGTTCTAAAACTAGCTCCATGTCCATGCACCCAATCATAAGAATTGTTAATTCTCCTGATTGTTAGTACTATTTGATAAAATCCTTATATATAATTTGGTATTCAAGATAAATAACACAAGATTTTTTTTATAACGTGGGTGTTCGGACCAGACTTACGCGTACCTCGACTAATCCCGTGGGCCTCGAAGTTAACGATCATGTAAGCCTCCAATAGCCACCAAGAAGAGCAATCGGGACTCGAACCCGAGACCTCAAGATAAACAAACCCCTTGATACCAAGTCCTTGTCACTACGTCACCCCTGGTAGTTGATAACACAAGATTCTTGTTAATTGCATTGATTGTTTTGATAATACTCCATGAGCTTCAAATGCAAGTCCTTCTCTCTGTGAAATTAAAAATGAATGGAAAAATACGAAACTATCCCCACCCCCGTTATAATTGTTCTTGACAAACCTTCAAAAAAACCCATAATACCCAGCCCACAACCCATCAAAAAAATCTAAACTAAAATCCAGATCCACCAGCCCCGACCTCCTTCCACAGGCATCAAAAACCGACAAACGGGGCAAGACCCATAAATCCCTAACCACTGTTCAATACAACCCGAATGGAACCTATGTTTGCAAGGCATCTCTCTAAATTCAGAACCGATTCCAATCTCATTTGAAAAAATTGCTCAATCAATTGCCTCCTTCGATGCTGGCAACCGCCTCGTCGTTTTATTGTCATTATCATCTGGGATTGGGTTCTGAATGGCTGCCCTTACTGCGAAAACATCATCGATGACATGTTGGAATATTTGTCTCAGCAAAATATGAGGTTATTGATGCGAAGCTGAATCCAAATCTTGCATCATGTTTCAGTCACTAGTAGACATCATTGCCTTAGATAAATGTCAGAAAATATTAAGATTATTTGGGTTGATTTGTTAAGATAAAGAAAAGATTTGAATCTTGACCATCTGTGAAGGAAAAAAGAGAGAAAAAAGAAAAATCTGGCGGATTGGTGTAATTATAGGTGGTGATGATGATTGGAGGCAATGGTATGTTGGTTACGGAAGGGCATAACAGAGGATTAGTTAATACAGAATTGGGCTTGTGTCGGGTTTCCATGGATAGATCATATTAAGATCCCTACTTTCTAATTGGGATTTTAGAGCTTTGGGGATTTGGGGCACTTGGATTTCGTATATTGGACAACTGAGCTCAATCTGGAAATCTTTTCCTCAGATATTGGGCAATGGAGATACCTGAAGGTGTCTGGTCCTCAGGTTATAGGCGCAAAGCTGTGTTCTTTAACGAGATTATTATCATTATTATCATCTATTTTTTTATACTTTTCTTCTTTAGCTAGTAATAATAATAATAATAATAATATCTTATTCGCACATCTACAGACCGATACCAAAAAACCCGTGTTCCACCATTCAGCAATATCCTGCTAATCTTGGCATAAAATTCCAATATTGCTGTAAGATTTCCTCAAATAATTCATTTCATTTCAGAAAAAAGTTCTATGAACAGGAATATCAGAAAAGGTTAAAAAGCTATTTTTGAAGCCATTGTTAAACACAGAACCAGTGTGTGAATAAAAAGATCCGGGCAATATGCAAAATCCGGTTTATTGCAAGCTACCACCACGACTCCAAGAGCGGTAATAGCAACTGGAAAGTGATACCTCCTTCATTCTTCAGAAAACACACAAAGCCATCAGTCCCGGACTTCCTCTTGCTTCTTCCCTCCAGATTTGAGATACCATCCCAGAGCACCAAGAGCTGTAATTGCACCAGCTACAACTGCATAATTCCGGTATTTGTCAGTTGATACCTTTTCAGCCGATGCTCCTGGTGGTGTTGAGGAAGCTGCAGTACTTGTTGCACCCCCTGAGCCCGCAGCAGCTGTCTCCTCTGGTTTAGGACCCTAAATATAATAAACAGGTTTGAGCTTCAAGGAATTGATACAGTTACATCCAAGAAAAGCTAGTGCAGGCAATATAGTATCGAGTTCAAAAAATGCTGGAAGGGGCATTTCCCTCTGTAAAACTACCCCATGCCCAAGAGGTGCATGCGTGGATGGATTTTCATATAAACCTGATCAAGCAACTCAATTAGTTCACTTGTTTGATATTCTGGTTGCTTAATTTGACCATGCTTCAGCCACAAAAACTTTTTTCACTTTGAAAAAATAGAAGAAGAAGAGTGAAACACACACACTACGAATTCTTCTCCACTGCAAAGGAGCTTTAAAGATTTGAGTCATACTGACTAAATGACTAAAAATCAGGAACAGCAATCCATGACATAAATGCTACATAAGGTGGCAATAACTAAGAAATTCAACAGAAAATACGCTATAACCATACCTTGCGTGCAAGTTTCTCCAATTTTTCTTGCTCAACTTTCTGCAAAGGTCCAAACAATGTAATGAAATGTTATGAACCATAAAAAACGAAGTAGAAGTGATATTAAATCAGCTTCTCTATGATTAAAGTGTTACGGAACCATTAGATAATCAAGTCAAAGCAAACATTCAATCAATTGTGTCATGCCACCACTCAGACATATATGACATTTATATGATTTTAGCACACGTAAATCACTCACATGCATACATATCAATTGCTTTGACAGCAAAACAGGAATAACATATACAGTCATCAAATCTTTTGGTGCCTCGCATTTTAATACAAAATTTCAACTATCAAATCATATATGTGAAAGACCCACAACAAATGAAGCGAATTCATCACTCTTTCCCCTTCGAAATGATGGCAACTAGAATGCCAAAGCCTTCCCAAATCCCAATTGAAAAGATGTACTCTCTCTTTCCCTCTCTCACATCTGGTTAAATAATAGGGCAGCACAGCTTCTGATGGAAAAAATAGCTAAACATAATAATTTGAACTTTTCCCAACAGCAAGATTGCTGCCAGCAAGAATGAGTTGAAATAGTACATTATTTCAATGAAAATTATACCACGAAAGTCATCATTCATTTTGAAGTTAAGCATTTATCATCTTTAAGTGGTGCGATAGATTTCGATGCTTTAAATCAATGCACCATCTCATGAACTACAACATAGAAGATGGTGAGACTCAATAAGATACCTTCCTGTGATAAACCATTCCCCTACAGAATCCTTTCCTGAACAAATGGCTCAAATGTATCAAAGAACTTGGTTTAAAACTTTTTTTTTGTTGCCATACCATCTATCTTTCTCAAAAAGGAAAGCATAGAGATGCTAGTGTGCCAAGAGGGAAGTTCAGAATTGCATTAAATGAGATGATGGTTAAGACATGTTGAGGTAAATTTTAACTTGAAGACATGGACTTAAGAAAACAGTTTTTCTAGCAATGAAGTTATCCAATCAAGTTTTTGTTCAAATTTGTGTTGGATGGGCTAAGATTCCTAACTAAACAGCTCAGCAACAATGGTAATCAGGCACTAAATCTAGCATGACTGACAACTAACAGTTCAATCAATACCATGTACATCAGTCTAAAGGTGGAGTTGAAGGACATTTCAATTTCTTATAATTACAATAAATGTCATTTTTTATATCTAATTCTAAACAAGCACTTTTAACTTTACTCGTATTTTACATAAATAGGAAAAACATAAAACTCAAGCATCGATGGTGTGTTTTGTCCCACAGCCATTATTTGTACAAGTGCTTTCACCTATATTTCATACTGGAGCTGAAGGAAAATCTAAATTGTACAAACAACCATTTCACAAAAGGTTTCATTTTCAAAAGAATCTTAACTATATTTCCTCACTTTCTATTTGCTTATTGTCACAGATTGAAGACAGTACTCAACATTTTCCCACAGAACAAACTTCCCCTCAAATTGCATTCACCCTTTTTACAACAAAATGTAGAATTAGAAGGTTTTCAATTGTTTCTCCCACAACTTTTCTGGTAAACGGATCAGTTGCAGGAAGACTAATTTCCCCCCATTTCACCCTCTTGTACCTCACTTTTCCTAGAAATCACATCCCTACGCAACTTTTCTCACAAGCTTTCTGAGGTGCAAAATATTTCCAATGAGCATCTAATCCTTTTGCATTACCAAAATTTGAAACCCAGCAATTCCAATACACGCAATTTAAGCAATCCATCCTGCCCACTAATAACTATAACCTGCATAAAGAAAAGGCAAAAAAACACAAAGAGAAACAAAAAACAACTCCAACATTCTACCAGCTTACAGAACCCAACCAATACCAGTCTCAGTCTTTGTCAATACCAAAACTAAAACAGCTTACAATGAGTTCTAACAATTGTTAGGCTGGCAGAATAATTTAGCATTAAACCGAATAGGCATTGTTTACCCATCATTTCGAACAAAAAATTTCTGCTCCAGGAGGCTCTCTATTGTTATCAAATTATAACACAATCAATCCCAAATCGAAACAAACAATTTCTGCTCCAAGAGGCTCTCTATTGTTATTAAATCATAACATAATCAATCCCAAATCGACCAATTCGGCTACTACAATGCAAACGTCATTTAGAACTAAATAGCAAACTAAATAAATAAATAAGGAGTTTTCAGGACAACATTTCAAAAAGATTTCTCAAGCACAAAACAAAATCAAAGTCACAAACTGTGAAGAAATAAATGAAATAAAACAAAACAAGTGCAAAGTTATTCATTTATTTGTTTTTATTACCTTGATGTAAACATTTTCTGCAGCCTTTTCCTCTTCGCTAAGCACTTTACCACCAGTCGAGAACCTTCTAAAGACGACTCGCCTTGCAGCAGAACCAATCGCCGTCGCCATCGTCAATACTGATTAACACCTGTAATCACGAACTACTTAGGAATTTTGGATTTACTTAGGGATTAAATTAGGGATTACGAGAGGTATTAGCTTACTAAGCACCAAATGCAGCACCGATGCAGAGAGAGAGTAGAAATGGTGTGGTTTTGCTTTGCTTGGAAATGTTTATATATGATGGGAATCAGGGAGTTGTTGAAGGAAAGAAGATTCTGACCGTTGATTTTGAGTTTTTTTTTTTTTTGAGGTGGCGATGGTCATGAATTTGAGTAAATTATAAATTAGTCCCTGTAGTTTTAAAAAGAATTGATTCGTCTCATTTATTTCAAAACTATTATTAGACTTAATTTAATATTATTTTTATTCTACAAAATGCCTCATTTTCTCAACAGTATTTCCATATTTTTTCCCTTTTACTATTTCTTTGAAAATAAAAATAAATAAATTATAAAAAAATAAATTATAAATAAATTTAAAAATATAAAAACTAAATAATTAGTTTTCAAAACAAGAAAAATTAATTAATTTGTTTCTCAAAACCAGAGGGACTAAATTAAAATTTATTCTGATGAGTTTTGAGTGGGACGGGGTGTATGATAAGGAACTTGCTATTGGGCCGTCTAGAGATTAATTCTTCTTTCTGATTCGGACTTGAAGAGAGTAGAAGACTAGAGATGCAAGAAAATTTTATCTTAATAGGTCCCTAAAGTCTCAGAGATTCTCAATTGAGTCTCTCTCTCCATATTCGTTTATGGATTACTCCAAATTGTACATTTGTTTTTGTAAGAGACTCGACGGTTTGTGTAGAGTTTTGCTAAAAAAGTAGACTAATTTTTTTTTGAAATATAGTCAGATTTGATGGAGACAATAAATTCTATGGGGACTTAATTAGAGAAGATCCATATTTTGGGGACTTTTTTCTTTCATTCCTTTGGCGTGAAGATTGGAACTTCGAATATGTCGTTCCTTCCTTTTCTTTCACTCTTTGGACAACTTCCTACAAAGGAAAACCTGCGGTCAAACCACTGGGAAAAAAAATATCACCATCTTGTATATGACTATTTTTTTTTTTTAAGATGCCCCTGAATGTTTTTGTAAGTCACTTGATTTTTTTAGGGGCATTGTCAATAATAATAATAATAATAATAATAATAATCATATGCAAGTTTCATAAAAAAAATATATATATAAAAAAATAACAGATTAAAAACTCACTTAAAATACAAAAATATAATTAACTCATTTTAAGATGTAAAAAGACATTGGACACTTTCTTCATTGCATAAATACAGACTGGGCCGTTTCGTCCAAATATGGAACAGAAGGATTTGAGCTGAAAAATATAGTAAGCATTTCAGAAACCAGCGACATAAATAGGCAAACCAGTTATATCCAATAGAAATTATAGCAAACAAACCAAGAGAATTGACATTGATTTTGTTCAAGAAGATTTCCTCTGAGAGAGGTTACAATAACAAAAGGCATACAACTAAGGGACATGATAAGCTGTTAATTATCCTATACGAGAGCAAAAGGGCAGTACACAGGCTTGCTCTTTCTGGTACATCAACAAATCATCCCACTCTAGATATATTTCTTCATTAAAGTAACTTCTAGAGTCTGGATAACTTTTAACGATCTGCAAAATTTCTTCTTCATCTACTCGCTTTTGCTTTTTAACTTGTCGCTCAAAAAACTTTTCGATTTACCAGTGTAAATGGATTTTGCTAACGATAATGCTTTCATTGCTGCAAAATATCCCTTTCTTTTCCAAATGTTTTTACGAATTCGCTTCTTCATTCTAGAACGACGTTTTTTGGAACTGCAGCAACTGCCAGTCGAGAACAAAGAGGTTACACATCATGAACAAGCAGACACATCTATGAACATGGCATGCACAGAGCTGAGAATGATATGCATAAATTCTGAAGGTCACAAGTATTTATACAACTCCTGTGTCCTATATCCCTCGCTCCTCACACAAGAGACAGATTGTTTGTCATGGTTGCAATGAAGATAAAGATATAAAAAGACGCTTCTAAACAAGCACGAGTAATAATTTTTAATAGGAAGCTAAGTTTGACAGGTAACAACATTGATGTTGCAAAAGTTTGTACCTAGCTGGCGTCCATGGTGCAATGGATGTCAACCACAGAGATGATGTCAGGGTGGATAATAAATCAGAATAAGAACTTACCCATTCCAAGGTCATCCTCAAGCTCATCGACCTCAAAACCGCTTCCAATCAAAGTGTCAGGACCGCTAAATGGTATCTGCACATTTTTTGGCGTTAATAGTCCAAAAGTGAGTTAAGGCATACAATGAAGGAGAAAAGTTAGAAATGAGAACATAAACCATGCCAACCAATACTCCCAACCAAGGAAAGGAAAAGGGTACACTTTATGGCTGGTTAACAGGAAACCAAACATTATGCTTCACAGTTCAAACGTTACCTGATTATCCACTATTGTTGCCTCTGTCACTCCTGTATTACCAAAAATTATGCAAGGATAAGTTAACTAGTTCACAGGAGCCCATAAAAAACAAATGAAAATCCATAAAGGCATCACAATCAGCATTAGCAACTATGTTTCCCAGGTCATCCGAATGACAAATTTCACCCTTAGGAGCCATGTGTGTTATCACATTGTTAGGATTAAAATGTGCTCCTATTATTTGAATTTGAAGAAGGCAATCAAGCATCGTGATTATCTATGCATTAATCGAAACAATAAGAGCCACAACTGAAACATTTTGCGGCGAATGCAGAGGTTCCAAGTCCTACCTGTTGAAGTACATCCATTTGTGACATCACCAAATTCATCCTACAAAAGGTCATGATTTCAAAAAAAAAAAAAAAAAAAAACAGAGAGAAAGAGAGATCGGAATATGGAAAGCAACCTACATTCAAGTCCAAAGGTAATAAAAGCTAAAGCCAAGAACACTCACCCCTGGAGTAAGTCCAGCAGCACGAACATGCACAGTTGTAGGACCTATCGAAAGCAAAATGCAAACTTTAATAACAGTAAATTTTCCATGCTGGCGCTCAAATGTCTATGATTATCCAACTTTGAAAAGTTAAAAATTCAGACTTTTAAGGAATAAAGCGAATCAGCTCATTCAAGTCTCAGGAATGCATTTATCTCCTAATTTCAAGCTTGAAACTCGAAAATTTCAAAAAGGAAACTGCAAAAAACAACATTTTCAATTAATTTTCCAAGATTATACATCAAAGAACCAAAAACTAACAAACATATGTGACATACAAGAACACAGTAAAGCCAAAATCATAATGCAGTTAAAACAAAACCCATCAAGAACCAAATTCAATAAAGAAAACCCATTAACCAAAAGAAAAAACCAAGCACACTCATTCACTCTTTTTCTCCAATTTAAATAGAGAGAGAAAGACAGACCATTGGAAGTGCCATTAAGGACAGCAACAGCAGCTTTCTTCTTGGTAGCAGTCCTGACCGCGAGAGAGAAGGAAAAAGATTGACGTGGGAGACTAAAGGAGACGCCATGGAATGAGGAATGATTAGCGGGAAGTGGAGAGAGGAGAGAGTGAAGCGTTGATGGAGAAGCTGTGAGGATTGCGTGGGCTGCCATAGCTGCTGCTATTGCATTTCTAACGATTTTGGAAGATAATAATAAAGATAAAATCCGTAGATAATGTTTTGTGGGCTGGGCTTTTCTAGTGGAGAGTCTGCTCTGTAGAAATAAAAGGCCAGTCTTTGCCAATATAGCCCAATAATCCTTTAAACTGTTTTATAAAAGCCCAATATTGCTTTGGATATTTTTAAGGAGGGAGTAAAAAACAGTAAGGGCAAACCTTAAGTAATTTTAGAACTAGTGTCTCAAGTTTTTGATTGATTTTTTTTTTTTAATTTTTTATTTGAAATTTAATCTTTCTATTATATTTTTATAAATTTTGACCATAGAAATACACATAACTTATTCGAGGTAGATTTTTTAATTTTTTTAATGGTTAAAAATATATCAAAATTTATAGATGCTTTGATTTTCTTTCAAAAATTTGTTTCTTTTCTTTTAAAACTATTTTTAATTAATTTTTTTACTATTTAAGAGGAAAAAATAATTAGAAAAAAAGTTAATAACTCAATTTATTTGTAATAGATAAAATATGTAATTAACTTAGTGGATTATATAGACAGGTGATTGTCATTCCTTCTCATTATAAAAACCCTTCCAAAATAAAATAGAAAAATACAATCAATATAAAATATAATAAAAGATTTTAATAAAAAAATTACATACAATTGAATAGAGTAAAATACTCTAATAAAAAAATAGGAAAATACATAAAATTAATTATATTTTTATTTTAAAATATGAATTGATGATTCAATAACATGTTAGGAGTAATTAATTTGAGATTTCCTTCCACAAAAGAGTCTTCCTAAAAAGAACAACCAAAAAAAAAAAGCCAGCAAGACCACCAATGCCACGTAAACCAACCATTAACGCAACGTGGCATAGCCCCACTGGTACATTCCACGTAAATTCCCTCTTCTCCCTGCACTCTCTCTAACTTCCCCAAATACCCCGTTTGTTTCCCGAAAATCAAATCAAAGAAATCAAAAGCCTCCACCTCAACTATGGCGGTTCGAGCCACCGTGTCGCGATTCCCGTTGGACGAAGACGTGCAAGATTCATCAGGACTACCATGGGGAGTAACACTCACGCCATTCGCTTCGAAAGATGAGAACGGACTGTCTCCTGTGTTTGGATCGGACGGCGATTTGTTACCTCGCTGCGAGAACTGTTATGCTTACTTCAACACTTACTGCGAACTTGATCAGTGGGCCTGGAATTGTAGTCTATGTGGCACCCTCAATGGACTCACCTCTCAAGCCATCGCCCGTTACTCGCATCCGCAGTCTTGTGCTGAGATGATGTCTTCTTTTATCGATCTCGAGTTGCCTAGTGAGTAATGTGAAGGATTTTGTGTTTAATTTAGGGTTTGAAGTTCTTAATTTGGTCTAGTTAGTGATTACTAATGGTTCGTGTAGTGGAGGGATCAGAGGAAGAAATGGTGCAAGCGCGTCCGGTTTATGTCGCGGCTGTTGACTTGTCGTGTAAGATTTTATTGAATGTATCGATAATTTTGCTTTATGTTGATGTAACTTGAATTAATCAGAATGCATTAGAGTGGTAAACTGGTAATTAGTCAAGTCATCACGTACTTCTTGAAGATTGGTAGTTGAATTTGAATAATCATTCGAAGAGTGGACGTGCTTTTCCCATGCGGTAATTCTAGTTAGAAACTTTTTCTAATTACATTCTGCTTATGTCGTAATGACTTGGTTACTCTCCCTTTTCTGCTATTTGGTTTGCCATTATGCAACATAGTAAACTTTTTACCTGAGTAGTGACATAAAGACCTTTGAATTTAAGGGATGGAACTGAAATGTGGAAATGTAGTTTCTGATTCGTTCTCATTTAGCTGTAATTGAGTGGTAGTGGCACTATGATGCTGTCTTTGTATCGACATACATTTTCACCTTTAACTGTCAATTTTTTTGTTTTTTAATTTTGATTGGAGTAAGGATAGGTTGGTGTGCATGTCAAGAAGCAATCATTTTTTTCTTCTTATTGAAAATATAATTTCTTTTTTCTGTTTTTGATTATCAGGTGACACTCTGCAGGCTAAGATCTTTCTAATCTATGTTTTGATTTTTGCAACGACATAACAACTTTTGTATTCTGCTGAACCTGTCTGCAGCTTCAGAAGAATTTTTGGAGCTTACGAAAAGTGCATTGGAAGCAGCTTTGGAAGGTTGACCTTTTTCTTTTGTTATACAATATTTTTAGATCAAAATGACATATTAGTTCTTGACCGCATGGGTTATGTTCTTTGAGTTTGATTTATTGTTTCTATTTTTCTGTAGCTCTCGCTCCTGGTTCTCTTTTTGGGCTTGCTACTTTTAGCCACAAAATGGGTTTGTATGATGTTCAAGGGCCTATTCCAGTTGTGAAGAATGTTTTTATTACTCCTGATACAGAAGGAACCCTGCCAGTTGAGCTCGAAGATGTCATGCCTTTGTTACAATTTTTGGCCCCTGTATGTTAGGCACACTATTTTATCTTTTGGCATTTTTTATTTGATTTATTTATTTGTTACTCTTGATAAAGCTAAATGGGAAAGAAGGATTCACTCATGTAGCCAAACTGATGTTTCATGGAATGCTTAGTTGAGTTAGGTTTGGATATTTCACTTTTTATTGTCATTGAGTGGTTGTAGTGTTATCTAAAGGAGTTTGGTAGTTTAATTGACAGGTTTTTTCTAACTTAATGGCACCATCCTAAGCTCAGTGTTGTGCTACAGGTGGAAACTTGTAAAGACCGTATTACAGCTGCACTTGACACACTCAGGCCAACAACCTCATGGGAGAGAACCACAGGTGCAGGGCAAGGACTAGAAGGTGTTCTAATGGGTGGGCGAGGTTTTGGTGTGGCAATGGAAGCCCTGTTTAAGTACCTTGGATCAGAATATGGAAATACATTTGCTTTAGGTACATGATGCATAGAGTCCACATTATAAAGGCTCCTTTGTCTTTTGAATATTGAAGATGTGCTAAATGCTTTTATCCTTTTTGATACTGATTGCAGCTAGAGTTTTTGCCTTTCTATCTGGTCCTCCTGATTATGGAGCTGGGCAATTAGATACAAGAAGGTATGGTGAACAATATGCTAGTAAAGGAGAGGATGCAGACAGGGCTTTGCTTCCAGAGCAGACTCCGTTTTACAAGGATCTGGTAATCTCGTTGCCTTTGTTTATGTTCTGCATTGCAAGTTTTGGGAAATGCGAGCATTGACACATATTTTACAGGCTGCTGTTGCTGTTCAAGCAGGTGTTTGTGTGGACATATTTGCTGTCACAAACGAGTATACAGATCTGGCATCCCTCAAGTTTCTTAGTATTGACAGCGGAGGTTCATTGTTTCTGTATTCAAACACTGATGACTCAACACTTCCTCAGGATATGTGAGTACAAGATACAATAGTAATTAGTACTAAGATACATGATTTCCTAGCTCCTTTTTTGTGTTGTGACATCAATGAAACTAGTATTATAATATTAATTGCAAAATGAGTGCCATGAATGTCTGGTGTTTGTCATCTCTAAGGTGTACAATTGGGCATGTTTAATTAGCAAGGCAGAAAACTTATTTCTATGTTATAGATACTGGTCTATTGTTTTACTTGAAGATTTAATTTTATAATCCATTTATAGTGGTTCTATTATCTGCCTGTGATTTTATGTGCCATCTTTTTGAAGGTATCGGATGCTTAGTCGACCATATGCTTTCGGTTGCATTCTGCGATTGAGGACATCTTCTGAATTCAAACCTGGTCATTCTGTAAGTGGCAGTCATATTTGTTTTTTTGTGGAGCAGGGGTTACTATGTCTTTTATTTACATGCTCCAAAATATTTCCTGCAGTATGGTCATTTCTTCCCTGATCCGCAGTATGAGAATGTTCAACACATTATTTGCTGTGATTCTTTTGCAACATATGCTTATGACTTTGATTTTACGAGTGCGACTGGATTTTCCAGGTATCTATGTATTTCTGATAGCTAATATACTATGATCTTTTGTTGGCTAAATGTCATTGGAACTTGACAACTGTATCAATTTGTATAAAAAAAAAACTGAGGAAAGTTCATTTAGAAACCATGAAATAATTTTATCACAGTCCTCTTTGTAATTACTAGTGGGTTGAGTATGTTCAACTTTGAGCAAATTTTGCTGTAATCTGAATGTTTCTTGCCCTAACTTAATCTGTTGGACCTGCTTAGTGTAAACTTCTCCTCACTAATTTATTTAGATAAGAGACATGGCCAGTTCACAATGTAAACAGGGACATAAACTAAAATAACCGTTCTGTAAAAAATAAAAACAAAAGGTTAAAATAACCATTGTCAGAACACATTTTGGAGTTGAACTATAAATCAGCTGTGATGTGGTGATATTAGATTTCCATTTAGCTTTATACTCAAAAACTTACGAGTGCATTTTGTTGTATCTGTTGCAGTATTCTTTAATCTTATGCTGATAAAAACACAAATTAATTGTTGAACGTCAGCTGCTCCTAATGCATTCTTTGTATTTGCCTTTGTGCCATTTATCTGGTCAACCTTAAAGTCTATTAAGGAACAGTACAGTCACTTGTCAGTTAGTTAAGAGTAGCGAATCGCCCACTATAGTTCATTGGTTTATTCAGTGTCTTAGATCTTGCAATTTCACTTGATGTCTTCTCTCACAAAACTGCATTTGCTCTTGCGCAAACAAACATTTGGATTTGGTGAAAAAGGATGGCAGATCTTTAGGTTCTTCTTTGCTGTACAAATCTTATCAATGACATTATTGCTCTAAAGATGGCAGAATTTCATTAGATTCATGCATTGCCTTCTCAAACTATTATTCTGACTGACAATTCGTTGGTTGGCATGACTTGTTTTTTAAGCCTCTTGTTTTTATATAATTTACCTTGCTTTTGCCAAATGTATCGAGCTTGTAACTTGTCAAACGTATCGAGTTTGTTTCAACTTCTTTTCTGTAATTAAATTATAAATTGCACTGTGAAAGGCAATAGCTCCATTATTTTTGCAGATATGCATCAGAACAACCTGTAATACAGATAGCATTTCAATACACAGTTGTTGTGCCTCCTGAGGAGCTCTCAGCTTCAAGATTGGTTTCTGGTAGTAGGTATGACAAAGCTGGTGTAGTTACTGAATATTTTGTTTTGGTATGAATCATGATGAGTGAAATGAAAATTAGGCATATTGGACCAGTATAGCATAATATAGTGTTGATGCACCATAAGTTTCTTGCTTGCATTTTATTGAATTTTCCATCACTTTCTGGGCTAATCTTAGTTTGTTGTATGTTTATGCAGAGGCAAGCATTCGCTTAAACGTCGATTAAGAATCAGAACTTTGCAATATGGTACTGCTAGAAATATGAATGAACTCTATGACAGTGTTGATCCTGAAGCTGTTCTATCAATACTTCTTCACAAGGTATCCCCCCATTCCTCTTGTACTAACAATCTGTTAGAAGATAAAAACAATGGTAT
This sequence comes from Dovyalis caffra, assembly GCA_963924115.1. Classification (NCBI taxonomy): domain Eukaryota; kingdom Viridiplantae; phylum Streptophyta; class Magnoliopsida; order Malpighiales; family Salicaceae; genus Dovyalis; species Dovyalis caffra. Next base: position 673,453 of record CAWUPB010000913.1, on the reverse strand, counting down.
TTGATTCTGTTAGTGAACCTAGGGGTAGTCAGTACCATGGTCATAATCATAGCATGCAATAAATAAAGAAAATAGTGATCAACGTGAACCAAAATAATCAAACAATAAACAAGGAGCAAGCAAGAGAGAAATGCCAACTACTTTTATGATTCACCTCATCCTATGGCCTGGTTGTAGTTTTGCTGTATATGCCTCGCTTCCTGAAAGAACTCATAGCCAGTTCTTTACATAACATGGTAATCCTCCCTTATTCTCCCATTCCTGGCACGAGAGTGATTTGTCCTGCTCTCTTTCAACAATATTAAGTGACTTTGCTTCCTTAAGCTAGTTTGATTGTACATTTATTCAGCGTTTGTTGTTGATTATGCATTTTGTTGACTCTAGGTTATATTAGCCTCTTTGGAGCATGGAGTCCGGGAGGGCAGGATGTTGCTTCATGATTGGCTCGTAATCCTCACTGCTCAGTATAATGATGCCTCTAAAATTGTTCAGTTTAAGAATGGTAGTTCGATGACTGCTCAGGTAGATGTTGCATTCTCACAATGCCCACAACTGCAGCCCTTGCCTCGCCTAGTTTTTGCTTTGCTTCGAAATCCTCTTCTTCGCTTCCATGAAGAAGGTGTTCATCCTGACTACCGGATATACCTCCAATGCCTTTTAAGGTACACCATATATACCTTTGAGCTGTGCTATTTAATTTGGCTGGGGATCATGTCAGAGCATTTGAAAAAATGGATTTATTTATTATTATCATCATTATTATTATTTTTGTGGGGGGTGGGGGGGGGGGGGTGTTCTATTCAACTGTTGAATCATTATTATGGCAGTATTGGTGAATTCAGAACTATCAACCGTTTATGAGTTTAGAAGCACACAGAGCACAGAGACACTGTGTTCACTACATAAACATAATGTCACAAGACTGTTCAGGGTCTGCTTCATAAGCCTCCTTCCCTGCCCGCTGCGGGGCAGGGTGGGGGGGGGGGGTGGGTGTGGAAGGATGTTGCATATTTTTGTCTTTAATTTAATTTGTATTATTTTATTATCCTTGGTGTCTATAATAGTTGCTTTTTATTTTCATGCTGAAGGTGAAACTTTGGACTTCTATAATTTTGTATTACAATTTACTTTTATTGTGGATATCACCATCTATTACCTTTTTTTTTTTTTTTAATCATTCAATGGCTTTGAGGGAGTGGGTGAATTTAAACTTGTAGTCTCACTGAAACTTTTCTCAATGCAGTGCACTGGAACCAAGTTCCCTTCATCGTGCTGTATATCCAGTGTTGACGTCATATTCTACACCAGATAAACAAGCTTATCCACGCCACTCTTTGAGTCGTGCTGCACTGATTACCAGTGGTAGTCCAATATTTTTCCTTGATGCATTTACAACTCTGATTGTGTTCTATTCTTCTACAGCAGACCCGGCACTTCCTTTTCCACCACCCCAAGAATGTAAGTTGTTATTATTATTTGCATCTGCTTTTATGCAGAAGAAATTCATTTATCCTCTTCTAAGACAAAACGTCCTCTTATCAGGTTTATTGAGGAGTACAATTAACAAACTGAAGCAAGAAAGAAGTATCACTCCAAAATTGATTTTTATCCGGGGAGGGCAGGATGATGCCTCTGCGTTTGAGAACTACCTCATTGAAGAACAGGATGTTGATGGTAGCGGCTTCACTAGTGTCATGGGTTTTGTGTCTTTCCTTGAAGACATAACCCAGAGTGTGATGGAGTACATGAAATAAAATACCAGATTTGAACCTGCTCATAATTTACCAAGCACAAGAAAAAGCACATGATCGACACATTCTTGGAAGAAATATGCATATTCATAAAATCTGGTTGCAGTTCAGAACTCTGTTTTGCCAACCAAGATTTGAAAGTTGGGTTTGTCATCGTGGAATCGAAGTGATTGTTGATGATCAACTTGCCTGCTTTAACCAGTTGGAAGTTCCATTGGTTCACAAGTTATAAGTCGAACTTTCGAATATACTCGTCATCTTTGTCTGCCTTACTTCTTAATTAGACTATTATTAATACAGGTTAAGCAAATTGTACCATGAGTTGCCCTACTCTTGAGTTTTTTTTTTTTTTTTTGCCCCCTTGTGTGGGAATCGGATCAGTCAGTGTTAGATCGAGAAAACGATAGATCAGTAGGATGCGAAAGCACTGTTCGGTGCAGAGGTGGTTTTGTGGGTAACTGCACCTTATTCCAGACAATATGTATACTATTTCCTCATTTATTCGTTTGATGAAATGGCTAATAAATTGGGATTATGATTTAAAGCCATTTTTTGATGGTTTGTTAGAACAGTTTAATGCTTGGTTTTATGAATGAATGCTCCCAATTGCGATTTGTTCTGTGAAAATCTGTAATCTTTGAAGCAGTATTTGTAAGTTTTCGGAAGGTTATTGTAATATGAAATAGAAGTCAATTTGGTAATTTGAATAGCTATAATAGAGAAAATTATTTAGATATTTAAATATTGTATGAAACACTTATTTATACTTACAAGGGTGATGGATTAAAATAAATAAATGAAATTTGGGAAAAAAAAATTTCTCTGATCCTCTCCATGTGTAGAATTTGAAATCTCTTCTTCAATCTACTTGTTAGTTTATTTAGGTTAATGTATTTGCGCACGTGCGCTGCACTAATAATTTTAGGCTACATAATAATAAATGGAATCCTTTTTTCAGTTGTTATTTATACATATATAATTCATAATGTTAATACGAGTTGAAACTGTTTTTTTTTTCAATTGTTATTTGTATCCGTATAATTCATAACGTCGATACGGGTTAAAAAAATTATAAAGTAGATATGAGTTGAAACTTTTTTTTTCTCAATTATTATTTTTATTTGTACAATCTATAATATGAGTAAATTAAAAATTAATCCCTCTCGCTTTTGAAAAACAAACTAATTTGTTTTTTTTTTTGTTTTAATAACGAACTATTTAGTTTCTTATATTTTAATTTTATTAATAACTTAATTTTTTTATTAATTTTTTGTTAAATTAGTGATTTTTTTTTCAAATTATCCTTAATTGTTTATTTCCCCTTTTCACATTTTTTTCTCCTTCCTAAACTATTTTTTTTAAAATAAAAAGACAACATGGGAATAAAATCACCAATATAACTTAAAGATGATGAAATAATTAAATTATTCACGAAATTAAAACATGAGAGATTAAATAATTAATTTTTGAAAGAAAAAAGGATTAATTAATATGTTTTTTAGACAAGAGGGACTAATTTAAAATTTACTCTCCATAATGTGGATACGAGTTGATTTTTTATTTTTTTTCCCAAATTGGTAGTCTGTGTGCATCCATCGAGACGATTAGACACTCTAATAATCATCGTATTAGCATAAATTTTTAAGATAATTATCAGAAAAATCCACAAATTAATTTTTAAATTTCTCAAATTTAAAATAATATCTTTCTTACTAATAATATCCAATAATTAATATTAGTGTTAACTATTGATTGTTTTGATAAGAAAAATATTATTTTAGACTTATGAGATTTAAAAATATTATTTTGTATTTGAAAAATTTAAATATAAAATAGTTGATTTTTTATATAGAAGATTTTTTAGAAGTTATTCTAGTAATCATTCATAGTTTAAATGAAACTATTATCTTTTAATATGTGTATTTCTATTATGAATTATCATATTTTATTTAATTAATGTACAAAAATATATTATATATTCATCTTGTAATTTAATTTAATTGTTTGATAAAAAAATATTGAGTTTTGATTAATTAAAAACTAGTGTTACCGATGATTTTTTTTTCTATCAATATATTAGGATTTAAAAAATCACTAATGCTCATTATCATATATATATATATATATATATTTGAATGATAATCATTTGATTAAATTACAAGAGAATAGCAAGAGTCTCATTTCATCAATATTAATTAGTTAAGTTGCATCAGTTGCTATAGTTACTAGATAGTAAAATTAATCTCGTAATTAATGAATCAAACGACAAATAAAAAAAACTCTAACGTAAGGAATTTTTTAGTATAATAAAAAAATATTTTTTGAATGTTAGTATTTAAAAGTCAAAGAACTTTAAAAACTTTTTGTTTTTTTTCAAATGCAATAAAAAATAACTTGACTTAATCATGAAAAAAATTATAAATATCAAACTCGTTATAGAATATGAAATGGGTTTATTATTAGATAAAAACTATAAAAAAAAACTCTAAAAAAGTTTATATATAAAAAATTTATTAATTTATTTTGTAAATCTCTCAAACGTAAAAGTAAAAAAAAATTATCTTATAAAAAAACTCAATAATTAACTAATATTAAGTTGAAAGTTAATTATTAGGTGTTTTAGTAAGAAAAATGTTATTTTAGATTCGAGAGATTTAAAAATAAATTATATGATTTGGTTGGATAATTTTTTTAGAGGGTTTTTTTTTTAATTATCCCTATTTTTTTTATTAAAAAAAAAAAACTAAGTCACTGAGATTCTAAAAATAGAAGAAAGGAAAAAAAAAAACAATAATAATAATCATTAATCATCATCATCAAGCTTCTCTCAAGTGCTTAGGGTTTGTTCTACCCCTTGAAGCTTTCTTTTTTTCAAAAAAAAAAAAAATTCTCCTCGAATTCATTCAAGTTCTCCCTCCCTCTCCCTCTCCCTCTCCCTCTCCCTCCCACTCTCTCTCTCCCCCTCCCTCGCTCCCCTTGAAGTTTTTCCGCAGCAATTGTCGCAGACAGAGATTTTCTTCTCCTCTCCGGTTCGTTCTCAACGGTTAGTACATTTCTCTTCTCCTTGTCGTTGATCTTTTTGTTTGAGTTGACTCTAAAATTTTTCCTTAACGAGTTTCCATATCTGGGCATGTGCTGTTATTTTTAAAGTGAAACCTTAAAAAAGCAGAACAAAAAAATCAAAGAAGGTTATTAATGATGTAATATTATTATTTTTTTTAGAGCTAGATGCATTGTTATAGATTTGTGATTAAGAAGCTAAAGAAACTAAATCCAAAAAGGTTAAGAGCCAAGCTTTGACTAAGATTTAGCCAACCTGGAAAACCCTGGCATGTTTTAGAACTCACCGTATCGAGCTAGGTTGGGGTCTGGTCCGCATCTGCTACTTGATTATAAAGACCTTATGGCGTTACGAAAGTTTTAGATTTCTAATTAGGCCATGTATAGAAGAACTTGATGCTCGTGTCGTGTTTTCGAACAATTGTCCTACAATCTGTGGTTTACGAAGTTCTTTAGGTTCGGACTCGATAAATTTCAAACCCGCAAGTTTTAGATTTGTGGTATTAGCATGTTTTAATTGAGCGTAACCCGATTTGGTGTTCTAGAGGAAAATGTGGAGGAAACTAGAATGGTAAAATAAGGTAATATTTGTTTAAGAATCTTGTTTGTTGAGAATTCTGAATTTTTTATAGGTATGTTTTAAAGCAATGTAACAGCAAACTAATTGTATAGATTATAGAATCTTCTCTTCATCAAATGTGTATATGATTCGTAGGGATCTTTCATCTTTATAAAGTTTAGCATGAAGGATTCTTTTGAGTTTGGAAACTGTGTAATGGTTGTTGAAACTTATGCATAATGTCCACCCCAACTAGTATGTTTAGTTTGATGTGTCACCTTGAATTGTTGCAGGAAGGTGCACAGACTGGTATGTTAGTTTGGAACTCATATTTTTTTAGAGATTCGATCATGCTGTGGCATGATCACCTTTTTGTTGCACCCAACCTTTTCCACTTTATCTGAATAACTTGAAAAAGAATCAAGGGGACTTCTTATGTGTAACTTTGATGTCTCACCTTGAATTAACTCAAATCATTATGATTGTCTCCTTATTTTATTCAATGATCTACAAACTAAAAATTTTATTTCTTATTTCTGTTATGGAGTTCTTAAATGTGACCATTAGAATGAAGCCACTTCATGCTTAAACTTGCACTTCCTATTCCAGGACAGTGGTTGCACCACCTTCCTAAGCTACATTGTTGTCATTCAGAAATCTCTTTTGCCTTTCTCTTTTACTACTGCTACTAATTTTGTCATAAATCCTTTACTAGAAGTCTTTCACATGCCAACCACCTTGAAATCCTTTTGGCCTTTCATTTTGTTTCCTCCTTTCAATATGTGTATACATCCCATGAATTCTTGTGGCCTCTGTACCCTCTTCACAGTTGCCTTGCAAGCTTGTGTACTTAGATATATAAGATGCCAAGTACAAAGGAAAATGCATCAGCAGCTGCTGAGCAAGCAGAATCTGAAAAGCCAGTTGAGTCTGATGAGAAGGTTGATTTTGATGAAGACTATGATCCTGAGGAAATGGATGAAGAGGTTGAGTATGAAGAAGTAGAGGAAATAGTGGAGGAAGAAGTGGAAGAAGAGGAAATAATAGAAGAGGAGGAAGAAGTAGAGGTGGAGGAGGAGGAGGAGGAGGACAATGCTAGTAATGCTAATGGGGTTGATGAGACAAAGGTTGAAGATGAGAATGAGAAGAAAAAACATGCCGAGCTTCTTGCCCGCCCTCCTCATGGTTCTGAAGTATATGTTGGTGGCATTCCTAATGATGCTTCTGAGGAGGACTTGAGGGATTTTTGTGAGTCTGTTGGAGAAGTTACAGAGGTAAGCTATTTTATTTGCAAAGCATCTGTGTATATGATCTTTGTGAGGATGAAGACACTGACAAATTTTATGAACCACAGGTTCGAATGATGAAAGAAAAAGATTCAAGTGAGAACAGGGGCTTTGCATTTGTGACTTTTAGAAGTGTTGATTTGGCTTCTACAGCAATTGGTGAGCTGAATAATACTGAATTCAAGGTGAATGTCCTTACTTTTGTTTGTTTGTGGTAGTTGTGTTCATGCTTATGCCAAGATTTTTAGGTATGCTGCTTCAGTTGCATGTGTTGATATTTCTCTCCCACTCAGGGTAGAAAGATCAAATGCTCAACATCTCAGGCGAAGCACCGGTTGTTCCTTAGCAACATTCCTAGAAGTTGGGGAGAGGAAGGTCTGAGGAAGATTGTGGTTGAGGTTGGGCCTGGAGTTACCAATGTGCAATTGGTGAAGGTTAGTGAAGCTAATATTCTACTTAACTTGTTCATACTTTCAGCAGGGTTTTTATTTGTTCGCCCTTTTTATAAAGAAAAAAAATTGAGCAACACGTGGAATTTACTCATTGGTTATATAACAATTGGTCACAGGAGAAGAGCTCAAGCAATAACAGGGGCTATGCTTTTGTTGAGTACTACAATAATGCTTGTGCTGAATATTCAAGGCAGAAGATGATGGATCCAAAATTTAAGCTGGGTGATAATTCCCCAACTGTCAGCTGGGCTGACCCTAAAAATGCTGACTCTTCTGCTTCTTCACAGGTCTTGTAAAAAATTTGAATTGATTAACCATGTTCATGATCTAGTATTTTGCATCTGGTTGTCTTTGATTATGCTATGAGATGCCTTTTGCTCGGGAATTTAATTTGGTAAACCTCACTTCAGCTTCTCTCTTACAGGTTAAGGCACTATATGTGAAAAATTTACCAAAGACCATAACCCAAGATCAGTTGAAGAAGCTATTTGAACGACATGGAAAAATCACAAAAGTGGTTTTGCCACCAGCAAAATCTGGACAGGAGAAAAATAGAATTGGTTTTGTACATTTTGCTGAGAGGTCTAGTGCTATGAAAGCACTGAAGGATACTGAAAAATATGAACTAGATGGTGATCGCTGATTTATCCATCTTATATGCATTTGTTATCCTAATGTATATGAAGAAGTTATTTATGTTGGTTTGGTTTGTTGTGATTTTTAGGCCAACTCGTTGAGTGTGCTCTTGCAAAACCTCAGTCAGAGCAGAAGGCTGCTGGAGGGTCAAACTTGCAGAATACTGGTTTGTTACCAAGTTACCCACCTGGGGTTGGTTATGGTATGATGGGGAATGCCTATGGTGCTCTTGGAGCAGGATATGTTTCAGCAGGCTTTGCACAGGTTAGAAGATATGACTCCGTGTCTCTTTGACATTGTACACTTAGTAATCTTATTTTGAACTACTTGGTCTGGATGGTTATATTCTTTATGTATTTTGCTTATTAACCATTTTGGATATAGCCTAAATGTGCAAGAGGATTACCTGACATCTTGTAACTTTGGGCTTTGGCTGTGGCTTTATGATATATATATGCATGAAGATTAATTGATGCATTCTGGTGTTTAAGCTTGATTTACTCTTGCTTTAAGTTTTAGTTGTTTTTTCATGTTAGCTAAGGATGGGATGCACTGTCAACAATTTGGCCATGAAATTCAGTTTCCAAGCTATTATAATGGGCTTTGGCTGTGGCTTTATGATATATATGCATGAAGATTAATTGATGCATTCTGTTGTTTAAGCTTGATTTACTCTTGCTTTAAGTTTTAGTTGTTTTTTCATGTTAGCTAAGGATGGGATGCACTGTCAACAATTTGGCCATGAAATTCAGTTTCCAAGCTATTATAATGGGATGGTTTTCATTATAAGCCTTACAATTGTAGATCAGAATGTTCCAGGATCCAACTTTGGGAGGGAGGCCCTTGACTTATGCCAATTCTTAGGTTTAGCATAATTCAAGCACTTGACTTTTTCACCTCCCATCTCTTTTTTATCCACTCTAGTTTGTTGTTATTCGTGTTTGAGCTTCAAACTTTTGGTCAATGAGCTATACACAAGAAGATGTATTGAAATTTATGCTTTTGACTCGTTAGAAAGCTAAAGAATGCTGGGATGACAGATTCCCTTAAGAGTGTTTCTTCTTTGTTAAAACTTAATTTCCGTAGTTCAGCCAATATTAATTGATCCCTTTTTATATTTTATTTTTTTTACCGTTTTGCAGCCATTGATCTATGGAAGTGGACCATCTCCTGCTGGCATGGCGATGATGCCAATGCTTCTACCTGATGGGCAATTCGGATATGTCCTGTAAGCTGAACTGGAGATCCTTTACTTTTTTTATTTTTTACATTTTTTCCTCCGAACAGAGGGTGCAGGATCTCATCAAACTCATCCTCTACGTAGTGTTCAAGGAAGGGAAAACAGAAACACAAAAAGTTCTGACTTTCTTCCCCTCCCCTCCCCCTCCCCTGCACTCATGCATTGAAGGAGTAAACAAAAGGAAAAAGAATAAAAAACTGCAATTAGCTTAATCAGCAATGAGGATATAGTTGACATAGTGATCTTTCCAGTGCTTTCAGCCTCTTCTTGGATAGCCCCAACCAAGTGATAAATTTGAGTCATCCCTGCCCTGCTCTTTTTGCATTACCCAGTTGTTGCCTAGCAATATGAACCTGTCCTATTCTATTATATTATTACGTTGGGGGAACCCCCTCCCCAGAGGCTTTTTTTTTTTTGACCCGATAGGCTTGAGCACTCTACATTGCTCAAATTAATGTTTAAAAGTTGTAATCACTGGTCTAACTGGTCCTTTGAGTTCGCCTCCCATATAAATCTCAGTTACACCTGCATTAGCAAATGTCGGTTCGCAACTAAATTAGTAACTAGAACTCAACATGCCGCAATTGGTGGTACGTGCCTGGGGACTCAGAGCCTTTCTGTTTCCTTGCAGGCAACAGCCAGGAGTACAGCTACACTCCCCAACTTCCTATCAAAGAAATGATAGCAGGAGTGGAAGTGGGCGAGGCAACAAAATGGGCAGCAGTTCAACCAGGGGTACACACAGCAATGATGCCAGCCACAGCCGCAGATTTCGTCCATACTAATTGCTTTTCCTGCATGCTTGTTGTGGTCTCAGACGAAGAAAGTGCTTTTCATCACTGTCAAACTCTAAGCAGTTTTTATTCTTTGTTTTATCGTCTTAGTGTAATCAAGCTGATTTTTGCGAGCTTCTACGTTTATATCTATATTAATTATTTCATTACATTTGTTCTTTGTGATGTTGAAACAACAGAGTCAGGTTTGAATTGCATTTTACTTCTTCCAATTACTAGGTTTTCCTTCTGAGAAAGTAAGGCTCTCTGTGTTTCTCGTGGGAGAAAATTAGCCAATGTATGTCCCTTTCGTATTGCAGTAAAAATCAACTGTGATGAGGCACCTTTCTACAACCAGCATAGTAGTGATATGATATTCCATTTTCCTTTTCAAAAGAAAAAAAGGAAAAAGAAAGAAAAAGAGCCTGCAAGTGACAGATCCAGTTCTCTCGCTACTACAAAAAAAGGCAAGAAATAGAGTACAAGTAGTGCAACTGAAAGTCTGAAACAAATGGTATGGTTACTTTCAGGCTATGAACTAACACTGGAAGCAGATGCCGATGTGTCGGTTTCGTGCTAAGAGTAGGATAGATTAGAATTGCAAGCGGTGGGTAAGAGTAATGTTGCTCAGGCAAATTATCATGTGAGCATCACTTTTTACTAGTGTCCCGTTTCTTTGGTGTGCTTTTACCTCCACTTTTCTTTGATGGCTCTTCTTCTGTTTTCCTCTTCTTTTTCACCTCTTTGGTCTGTGATGATCCTACCTTCTTTCCACCATTCTTCCGCTTAAATTCTGCAGGAACACAAAAAAACCTTCAAATTCTTCATAAAAATTGCCATATGGAATAAGTTAGAACGATGACATGCAGCTCAATTAGCTGGTGTTTAAGAACACTTCAGTTGACAAAAATATCATTCACATGATGTCCATAAGACCGACTCAATAAACTCGCACAAGCATCCCAACCAAAGACTTGAGTTCATATGAAAAGAAATTTTTTGGTAAATGTCAGAAGCAATACAAAACGAGAACTTGCCACACAAATGCACAGACAGGTGTATTCATACTGTAAAATGAGAAGAACAAGGATCGGTATTATTATGAGTATTTTATACTGATCATTCACCAGCATAATAGATCATCAGATATCATATGATTTTAAAATGAATGTTGATTAGATATCATGCAGTCGCTGTTTTCGTATTCCTTTATTTGACATGCCTTTGCTTCTACATTGATCAGTGTAATTGCAGTTAAATGAGTTCACACACTAGTGATTATGCTCCTAATATGTATATTCTACTCAATTTCAACCTCATCACTTCCTAGTAGCCGATATCATCGCCAAAATTATATTATGTTGTCTTCTAAACTTGCAAACCAACAAGAACTCTTATCAGATTATAGTCCACCAGAAAATGCTGGTCTAAATTCAATAAATATGATGACAAACCTTAAGAACTAAACCTAAAGACTAGAACTTCTTACAAGCAGAGGGACTATGAAAGATTTTGCGTTGTCATTGCATACTTACCATTCAGGGAGATTTGGAGAGGCCCAACAAACTCAGGAAACTCAATTTCTTCGAGAGCTTTAAACACATCGTCAGCATTCATCGTTTGTCTCTTTGATTCCTTGCATATGTCATTAGCCCTAATCACAAAGTAATTCCCATTTTCACACATCAAAATCCCCTTCCAAAACAGCATAACATTTACATATAAATATCAAAATCAATTAAAAAAATTCTAAACAATTCCATATACCCTAAACCTCTAAATTTTACAAATTGAAACCCAACTATGCAGAGAAATTGAGGTGATTAGATCAGAAAACGCTAAATTCTGAATTTTTAGCGCAATTATTAAAAAAAAAACCCTAAATTGGGGAGATGAAAGGGATGGATATTGAATAAAACTTGTGGAATTTTTAAAAGCTTACGTGGCGGAAAGATAGTGGATGAAAATGCGGGCGCTTTCGGAGAAAGCGAGGAGGGCGTCTCTGTGGACATTAACGTCAGAATCATCGGGGGAGCACTGGGAGAGAGTATCCTTCACCACCCGGCGCACAATAGCCTTCGGCAGCTCCTCTGCTACTACTTTCTCCATTTCCATCTTTCTCGCTCTCTCTCTCTCTCTAAAATGCACAATAGTATACCTCTCTCTCTCTCTCTCTCTCTAGCGGCAGGTAGGGGATCTTCTTCGTTTTCCCGCCATTTGCATTAATAAGGCTGTCTTGGGGATCAGTTGGGCCCATCTTCGATTTTGGTCTAAATTTGTATGGGCTTTGTATTTGCCGGAAAGGCCCTTTCCATGAGCCCATTAGGCCTTCATATCATATGTTGTTAAACACAAACATATGGGTACCACTGCATGCAATGTATGTCATGTGACATATTTGCTAATGTAATAATTAATAAGTAGATCTTTCGACCAACCAATATCTTTATAAATCTACTTACGTAAACAGTTTATTTTATATTAATTAAAATACATTTACCGATATTGCATGTTGAATGTTAATTGTTATATCAATATATTTATTAATGTGAATCAACTAATATATTTATAAATTTATTGACGTGAGACGTTGATTATTATTGACATTAATGCTAATTAGTGGACGTGAAAAGATAAAAAGAAATAATTGGTTAGAGCCTAGAGGGGTGCGGTAATATTTAAATCTTATTGTAAGATCAAATGTGCCGAATCTCAGATTTAACCTAACATTTCGTCACTAAAATTGAGATACAGCTGTTGGAATCTCCTAAGAATAAAAGATTAATTTCAGTTTCACCTAATACCAAGAACAAATAATATACTATTCCGAAGAACAAAGAAAAAACATATAATATACTAACATTCAACATAAATTATCACAAATTATTATTCTTCATCCATTCGGGGTCAAATGTTGCTTTCAGATGCCCCACTCTTCGTAAACTTATTTATTTCTTGAAAGATAACCCAACCCTACCTATTCTTTCTTTTGTTTTTTATTTTTTTTTTGATAACCCAAGTGTCCAGATCGGTTTGTACGCATCTCGATTAATTTCTGGATTCATTGAACACCCTGCAAGCTCAATAGACAAGCGAGGCACTGCGGAGATGATAGGCATACATAGAAAAAATCGAATCCAAATGTCATTGGTGAGCGACCCTCAATCTCACCATTGAGCTGTGACCTCAAGCGTCCAACCCTAGCCGTTCTTGCTCTCCTAAGTCCTAAGCTCAACTAACAATTTTTATTTTTTTATTTTTTTAAATTTACCACATTTCTTGATCTGCTATAGCTTTTTTTTTTTATGATATTAATCTGTTCATAAAAAAAAAATAATAATAATAATAGCCTTATATAAGTGTAATATATATATCTACTACATGAATCAAGACAGGAACCTTGGGTTTTGATCAACCAGTCAACTACCAAAATTTTGTTCACGTTGAATTGGTCCCCCTCATAAAGGTTTCAGCTTTCAAGTTTCCCACCTCCAAGCATTCAATTTTAAAGAACGTGGTCTTATCCATCTTGAGTAAATTATAAATCAGTCCCTCATGTTTTTCAAAATAAATTAAATAATCTTTCTAGTTTTAAAAATTAACTAATTAATCTCTAAATTTTTAAATCTATTTATAAATAATTTTTATATAATTTAATTTTTAAATAGAGAAAATAAGAAAAGAAGAGAAAAAAACACATTGTTTTGAATAAAATAATATTAAATTAACCAATGTTAATACTGATCAATAGATTATTTGATTTGTTCTATAGAACTAGAGGGACTAATTTATAATTCACTCTATCCACCTATGGAGACTCCCACACGACACAAAGTGCCGACTTAGGAACCCACGCCCACCTTGTCGCCACCTCCTGCGAAGCTCCTAGGCCTAGATTGCCTTTCTCCCACGCGCTAACGTTGAACGACACCACCATTTTCAAACGCCAACTGGTTCAAGCAAGCAAACAAGCAGCCGAAGCCAAAGACAAGAAGCAAAAGCAAAAGCTAAGCTAAGCAAAGCCGGCATACATCATTAGCATATAAAGAATTCCGTCTTCAATTATCTTCCAAATCAAGAAATACTTAGCTTTGTAGTTTCTTTTTCAAGCATTTATTCAATCAAGAACCATGTCTTTTTTTCTAAAAGATCGCACTCAAAATCATCTTATGCACCATCTGCTCCATCTCTTCCTGAGTCCTATGATCAACGGGGTCAAACGTACGGTACTTCTCATCAAAGTAACTACGGCCAGCAACACCATCACCAGCAGCAGCAGCAGCAGCAGTCTTACTATGGACAGGGCAGTAGCGGTGGTGGTGGTTATTCATATGGGTTCTCAGGATTTCCACCAGGGACATCTCCAGATGTAATTAGGAGCTTTGAGATGGTTGATAGAGACAGGAGTGGATTTATTGATGAAAATGAGTTGCAACAAGCTCTTTCATCTGGTTATCAAAGGTTTAATATTAGGACTATTAGGTTGCTCATGTTTCTCTTCAAGAATCCTCGTGATTCTCTACGGATGGGTCAGTCTTTTTTCTCTTTCTTGATTTTCTGTTCGGTTTTAATTGTATTCGTGATTTTTGTTGATTTCGTGGGACAATTTGCGACCTTTTCAGTATCTGGGCCGATTAGATGTTAATTTCTTATTATAGCTTTCAAATTTCATTTTTTGAATTGGATTTATTGGTTTTGTTCATGACCCTCGACTGAATTTGATGACATGTGAACTAGAAAAATTAGTTCTTGAATTGTTGTTTGCTTCAATATTGAAGAATTATTAGGCTTAATTTTTGTATGTGGATGTTTTTGACTTCTAAATAAAATTGGATTTCGGTTCTCTCTTTGATTAATTCTTTTCCTTTTCATGACGTCTTTTACTTTCACTTTGCTGGTATCATTGCATGTAATGATTTTGCTGAACTCTTCTAATCCAGGACCAAATGAGTTTGCTGCTTTATGGAGTTGTCTTGGTCAATGGCGGGTGAGTAGTCTCTCCTTGTCCCTATTGAATACTATGTAGGAGTATAGCCTTTGAGAATGTAAGAAATTTTAAACCATTTCATGCTCTTCATTCTTTATAACACCAAGTAAAGGTTAAACATGGAGGTAGGAATTTGACTTTGAACTTGGCTGGTTTAGCTTCTTCGATGAATAAATTGGTGGTGACGTATATTAAGCATAATTGTCCCGATCTCACTCATCTCAAAAGCATATGCAATTAATTATTATTACCAATTGCTGCAGAAGTAAATCAATTGACACACAGTTTGAAACTCTTTTAGGAACATCTATTACCAAAGCTTTTTGCTTCTGATATGGCAAATCAATTTCATTGTTAGCTTTTTTTAGAATCTATATTAATGCAGGATGATGGGAGAAAGGGGAAACTAAGGATAAGAGTTTTTACTTTTGATTCTAAATTAATTTGGAATGACAATGAGTAGTCTGAAACTAAGGATAAGAGTTTTTACTTTTGATTCTAAATTAATTTGGAACGACAATGAGTAGTCTGATTGGAGAGGGACATAGTTTATATTTCGGGAGGATCGCATTAGTTTGTCAATGCAACCCAATTCTTGGCTCACCATACATCATTTGAGTGGTTAGAATTGCTGCAGAAGTAGATCAATTGACACACAGTTTTTACTTTTCTTTTAATGCACTATTCACTATTTTCTTGCACTATTGTATGACATGTTTTTTTAGCCATTGAAAGGGAGAATTTAAAAATTTTCTTGCAGGGCATATTTGAGAGATATGATAAAGACAGGAGTGGGAAAATTGATTTGTTTGAACTGAGGGATTCTCTTTACAGCATTGGGTTTGCTATCCCATCTTCGGTTCTTCAAGTTTTGATTTCCAAGTATGATGACGGAAGTGGCAGAAAGATTGAACTCAATTTCGACAGTTTTGTCGAGTAAGTTTTCTCATGCTGATGCTTTTGTATACCATTTGTTTTTTTTTTTTTTTGGTGCTGGGACTTCTGATCTGACTAAACTTGCTGTTTTGTTGTGTTTGACTTGCAGATGCGGCATGATTTTGAAGGTGAGACCATAGTCCTGCAAATTTAAACTCTTGTTACTTCCCTCCTTTTATTCTGTGTGTGTGTTCCTAAAATCATCTTGTGAATCTATTGTGATTTCAGGGATTGACTGAAAAATTTAAGGAGAAGGATAAGGGTTACACTGGCACAGCAAAGTTTAATTACGACGAATTCATGTCCATGGTCATTCCGTTTCTTGTATCGTATGACTGATGAGATCATCAAACTTTTTATTGTATGATATTAGATTGTGATCATTCTTGTATTCATTGATTTGGTTTTTTTCCTTTTTTTCTTTTCTTCATGTGTTGGTAACTCATTTGCAAGAGTTTTGTGTTCAGATATTTTATTTTAGGGAAGAACTTGTACATTGAGAAGTGACAAGTGTGTGATGATTTTCATGTAAATTGAGCTAGGGTTTAATATTTTTGGAAAATAGAGCAAAAATTTGATCTGTCTCTGCCTTTGCTATATTCTGCCGCGACATCCATTCGAATTTGAACCATGATGTGCAGCCTCAGAAGAATGATTCAAACTAACTTTGCGAAGGGCTTTTCTCATGATGGCCAACTTGAAGTCACTGAAATTTTCTCCTTAAATAACATTCATGGTTCTCCAAAAGATTCTCAAGACAAATTTGAAGTGTGATCTTGTCAGAGTAACCTGAAATGTAAAGAATTTTTAGAATTTATTTGCACAGAAAAAACATGTGTAGTACTGCAATTTACTCCTTAAATAATATTCATGGTTCTCCAAACGATTCTCAAGACAAACTTGTAGTATGATCTTGTCAGAGTAACCTGAAGAGTAGAGAATTTTTATAATTTATTTGCACAGAAAAAAAATGTATAGTACTCATCTCTACTGGTGTAAACACCAGTTCTTCTGTCATCTGCCTTCTTTGAAAATGGATTTAGGAACCAAAAATAATGTAAATCAGAAAATGCAGTCTCGTAGAAACAAAAAATGGTAAGAGGTTTTTTTTTTTTTTTTGAGGTACTTGGGAGAAGGAAAATTGGAAAGCGAGTGGCTCATGAAAAAGGAGAAAAACACAATACCACATCGGTAAATAACAAGATTGGCATGATTTATTAATCACAAGACAACAGCATCTTCAGTTACCTGACTTGAACGGGTTCTGTGTTATAGGATCTTGTGTTTATTTCCTGTAACACTAGAGAAATAGAAACCCAGTCTAGCCGTTTGATCAGAGCTGGATTTAAGGGTTTAGATGAACTGTAAGTCATTCTTGCCGTAGAGGATTGTTCATACCCGCTTGTGTGGTTGGGTGATGATCATGCGGTTGTCTGAGACCATTTTCTATTTTTATTATTTCCTATATTAAATTTGTATTGACAAGGAATTTTTTTGTTCATATAATTCAATTATCTCAATAAATCATTTACTTTTTGCTTCAAATTCATAACTTTGGTTGTCAAGGCTATTTTCACCATTCAAATTAAATATATGCGGTATTTTTTTAATTCAAATTAAGAAATATATGACAATTTGATAGATAAAATAATTCCTTTTCTTTTCTAGAAAGAATAAAATATTTTTACCAAATTTACTGCCCTTTTTCTTTTTATTAATATGAGTATAAGTTTGTTATTCTAACATTCTTAATAATTACTCATAATTTTTTTATGAAATTGCAATAAATTACATGCAAAGAATCTGAAAAAATCAGGGGAGCAAATGTCTAAAAAGAACAAAGGATTTGAACCACTAAAACTAACGAGGGCTGAGTGATTTTTTTTTTGAAAAATTACGGTGGCAATTACTCGTAATTATCCATGTAAGTCTGCCCTTATTTGTGTGCATGTATATTTTTTTTTAAAAAAAAAGTGTTATCAGTTCAATTTAATTAATGAAAACTATAAATTTCAAGATTCAATCCTCAAAATTTGTATAAATCAGTTAAGTTAAATATATTCTTCGCATGTAATTTTTTATAAAAAATTACTAGTAATTAATAAAATATGTGATTTATATAATAATACATAAATTATGCGTTTAAATACATTTTCATAAAATAAAATAAAAGGCATTTTTGGAAAAAAAAATCAATTAAGTTTTTTATATATATATATATATTCTTCGCATGTAATTTTATAAAAAAAATTACTAGTAATTATAAAATATGTGACTTATATAATAATGCATAAATTATGCATTTAAATACATTTTCATAAAATAAAAGGCAAGGTTGGAAAAAATTTCAAAAAGGTTGAAAGTCTGTCAGACAACCTCATGATCAACCCAACCACGCAAGCGGCTGAGAACGATCCTCAACGGCTCAGAATGACCCACAAATCATCTCACCATTAATCACACTCTGATCACACGGCCATGGTTCATCCACCAGACTTAGGTTCCTGTCTCCTTAGTGCTGAAAGACAGAGGTACGATCCTATAGAACAGATCCTGTTCAAGTAAGACCTTCACCTTTTGTTTGCATCTAATAAATAGAACTCAGCAAACTTGCTATTTTCCGATGTGGTTTTGTCTGTCTGTTTCAGGCTGTCTTTCAATTTTCGTACTCCCAAGTTAATAAAAAAATATGAGTAATTAATAAAAAGATGGAAGAATAATAAACTTATAGACATACTAAAAAACAGTCATAAATTTTGCAAAAAAGGAACATATTTTATTCTTTTAAGAAAGAAAATGGATAATTGTATCCTGAATTGATAGTTCTTCTGTAGATATATAAATTATAGAAATATCTGAAGCATCAAGGTGAACTAAGTTAGGCAGAGTTTGAACCACTAAAACTAAGGAGGCCAAAATAAATTTTTTTGAATAATTATGGTGGCAATTATCTCCTTATTATCCATGTTATAACACACCTTCCCATAGTTGTTGAATCATGGCCGTGTGATTAATTGATTTATACAAATTTTGATTGGTTTGGATCTTGAAATTTCTAGTTTTCCATTAATTATATTAAAATTTTGATTTTTTTTAATTGATTTTTTTGCTTTGAAAACATACACGTGCACAAACAAGGGGGGACTTATATATATTATTTGCATTTTTTATTTACTATTATATAAATAACATCCATGGTTATCAAAACGATTTACAAGACAAATTTGAAGTAATCTTGTCAAAGTAACCTGAAAAGTCAAGAATTTTTAGAATTTATTTGCAGATAAAAAATGTATTGTACTCATCTTGACCTTTGCTAGAGGAGCAGACACCAGTTCTTCAATCAATTGCCCCCTTTCAAAATGGGTTCGTTTTGGTAGCTTTATAGGAACCAAAAATAATGTAAAAAAAAAATGTAGGATCATAGGGATTTTATTGTTTCTGACATGCAAATCTAAGAAACGAAAAAGGGTAATATTTTCTAAGGTGACGGTTCTTTGTCAGAAATTGGGACCATGAGGCCGTTGAAAAGGGCAAGAACAAAGTTGATAAGTCCTATTTATTACGAGACAAAAGCTTGACACGTCACGACTTTACAAAGTGGATAAGTCCTATTTATTTCGAGACAACCTCTGTTTCTCTTTAGCACTAAAGAGACGGGAAGTCGGGAACCTATCTATTTTTATTTTTAAAAAATCTTTAAGGTTAGATGTATTACGAATTAGACAATTTAGGTTCAAGAAATGAATGAATGAATTAATTATTGTTGTTTCATAACATAATTATTTAGTTTCTTTAAATCTTTTTTTAAATTAATATTTTTTTCAATTTATTTTAATTTTTTTAAGATAAAAATAAAAATAAATTAATAAAAAAATTATTTTATAAAAATTTTTACATGTATAAAAACTCAAATAAAAAAATTTTATAAAATAAAATGATCAATAATAATAAAATGATTAAATAATTAAGTTTTGTAATAACTAAAAATAATCACTTCATTTATTGAAACTAAATAAACTAATTTATAATTTTTTTTATTAGAAACTGATATTTATTGTTATCACAAGCGCATCTGCATATGTGTGAATTAAGAGTAATATTAAAACAAACAATTTAAGAAAATTTATTTTTCACAATTTAATCCTCTGCTTAAATTGAAATTCCATTAAACGATGTGCTTGCATCTCTATACATATTAGAAGTTCACCAAGTTCTTCCTTGTTAAAAATCTGAACAAGAATTCTGAATTTAACAATTCTACCAATAGCTTCTTTTTTTTGGGAAGAAAGAAGGACTCGCCTATCTTAATTTCACCTTATTGCCTTATATAGTTCTATAATTTATATATCTATAAGTTATATATATTCTTTGCGTGTAATTTTATTAAAAAAAAAAAACCAAGTAATTAATAAAAGATGAACATAAAATATGTATTTAAATATATTTTTATTAAATAAAATAAAAGGCAAGTTTGGAAAACGAAAAAAGCGAAGGAAAGCTCGCCGGACAACCGCGTGATCACCCCAACCACACAAGTGGTCGAGAACGATCCTCTACGGCGAAGCTTGACCTTAGATCAAACCCGGCCATTAAATCACGCTCCGATCATGCGGGCAAGTTTGGAAAACGAAAAGTGAAGGAAAGCTCGCCGGACAAGCTGCTTGATCACCCCGACCACACAAGTGGTCGAGAACGATCCTCTACGGCGAAGCTTGACCTTAGATCAAACCCGGCCATCAAATCACGCTTTGATCATGCGGGCAAGTTTGGAAAACGAAAAAAGTGAAGGAAAGCACGTCGGACAACCGCGTGATCGCCCCGACCACACAAGTGGCCGAGAACGATCCTCTACGGCGAAGCTTGACCTTAGATCAAACCCGGCCATTAAATCACGCTCCGATCATGCGAGCAAGTTTGGAAAACGAAAAAAGTGAAGGAAAGCACGTCGGACAACCGCGTGATCACCCCGACCACACATGTGGTCGAGAACGATCCTCTACGGCGAAGCTTGACCTTAGATCAAACCCGGCCAATAATCACGCTCCGATCATGCGGTCATGGTTCATCCACCAAGCTTGGATTCCTGTCTCCTTAGTGCTAAGGGAAACGGATGTACGATCCTATAGAACGGATCCTGTTCAAGTAAGGTCGTGACGTAAGAAGTCGTTGTCGTGCAATAAATAAACCATATAAATCTTGTTATTTACCGATGTGGTACTTGTATTTATTTGCACACGGAAAAATGGGTTCGTTTTGGTAGCTTTCTAGGAACCAAAAATAACGTAAAAAAAAAAAAGATCTAGGATCATTGTTTCGACATGCAAATCTAAGAAACGAAATAGGGTAAACTTTTACGAGGTAACGGTTCTTTGTCGGATATTGGGACCATAAGGCTCTTGAAAAGGGGAAGACACGACACCTCGTGGGAAGGTTACAAAGATGATAAGTCATATTTATTACGAGACAAAAGCCCGGGACGTCACGGCCTTAGTTGAACGAGGATCCGTTCTATAGGATCGCACCTCCGTGTCCTTTAGTACTAACGAGACAAGATCCTAAGTCTAGTGGATGAACCATGGCCGTTTGATCGGAGCGTGATTAATTAATGGGTGTGATCTAGGGTCAAGCTTGTTTAAACGATTAATACTTTTCATTCTTTTTTACGGTGTGATTAATATCATTTATTTAAACGATTGATCATGCCAAATCTCTTAGATAAATTATTTTTTTAAGTCATAACCTAATTATTTAGTTCCTACTTTTTTAAATATCCTTATAACTTAATAATTTTCATTCATTTTTCAATTTATAGTTTTAACATAGAAAAAATATTTTAAAAAATATATAAGAAAAGAAACATTTTATAAAATAAAGTGGTCAATAATAATAAAATGATTAAATAATTAAGTTTTGTAATAACAATAAAATAATCACTTCATTTATTGAAACTAAAGGAACTAATTTATAATTTATTTTTATTAGAAACCGATATCCGTTGTTATCAAAAGCATCCGTATCTATGTGAATTAAGAGTAATATTAAAACAAACAATTTAAGATAATTTATTTTCCACAATTTAATCCTCTCGCTTAAACTGAAATTCCATTAAACGATGTGCTTGCATCTCTATATATACAAGAAGTTTACCAAGTTCTTCCTTGTTAAACATCCGAACAAGAATTTTGAATTTAACATTTCTACCTTTTTCTTTTTCTTTTGAAGAAAGAAAACTCGCCTATCTTAATTCACCTCATTGCCTTATATGGTTCTATAATTTATATATGTATAAGTTACATGTATTCTTCGCGTGTAATTTTATTTAAAAAAAAACCAAGTAATTAATAAAATATGTATTTAAATATATTTTTATTAAATAAATAAAAGGCAAGTTTCGAAAATGAAAAAGGAGAAAGAACGACTTGTCGGACAACCGCATGATCACCCCGACCACTCGGGTGGATGAGAACGATCCTCTACGTCGAAGGCGACCTTATAGGTCACCCGGCCATTAATTACGCTCGATCATACGGTCATGGTTCATGAAACGAGGCTTGGGTTCCGTCTCCTTAGTGCTAAAGGAAACAGAGGTACGATCCTATAGAACGGATCCTGTTCAAGTAAGGTCGTGACGGATCGATCCGTTGTCTTGCAATAAAAAAATCATATAAATCTTGGTATTTATCGATGTGGTATTGAATTTGTAAAATTCTACTTGGCTTCTTTTTTTAAAAAAAGAAGAAGAAGAACTTTGCCTAGCTTAATTTCACCTTATTGCCTTCGGATATTTCTATAATTTATATCTCTATAGAAGAACTATAAATACGGGATATAATTATCCATTTTCTTTCTTAAAAGAATAAAATACGTTCCTTTCCGTAGAGAATTCACAAAATTTACGATTGTTTTCATGCTTTTTTTAATACGTGTATAATTTTGTTACTCTAATATCTTTTATTAATTAGTCATATTTTTAATGAAATTGCATTAAACTACATGCAAAGAATATGTGACATAATAATGTATAATGTAAAGAACAGATTTGTATGCGGAGTTGGAGCTAGGATTTAAAGATAAGAAAAGCTAAGAGAAAAGTCCGAAAAAATGCGGGAGCAAGTGTCTAAAAAGAAAAAAGAATTCATTTTTTTTTAAAAAAAATCTACTTGTAATTTTAACCCCTTTAATTTTTTTTCCTTTTTTTTTGATTTTTTTCTAGGATAAAAAATTAATGAAAAAAAATATTTTATAAAATAAATCGGCTTATACAAGTGACGGAACTAAATAATTAATTTTGAAAAAAAATTAATTCGTGTATGGAAACTAAAGGAACAAATTTATAATAATAATTTTTGTTGGGAACTAATGCTACTGTAAACTGAAGCATCTGCGAGTTAACGGTAATATTAAAACAAATAATTTAAGACAATTTATTTTCCAAAAGTTAATGTTATGCTTAATGTCATGGACTTTGTCTTTCTCGAGCTCGTAAATCAAACAAAGTCAGCCTTCTTTACACAAAGTTATTAAACACGAAAGACACATATAAACGATATAAGAACTCTTTGTATTGCTCTCTCTAAAGCTTACAACTCTAAGATACACTTAGATTTACGAATGTCTAGATGTCTTGGCCAAATGAAAACCTTACTATTTATAGTCCTCCACCTCCTCAATTGATGGATAGGATCTATTTGATCTAATAGCAACAATAGATTCTTTAGAAATATCTTATCTAGATATTTATAAAGAACTATCTAGATATGCACATGTTAGAATAATGAAAGAAACTCGTTTTCTTTAGGACATGTTTAGAATTTTCTTGAACATTCTAAAGGTTTTTTCATTACTCCATGCTCTTCTAAAAGCTTTCATGCTTATCTAACATTCCCCAAAGCCTCTAGAAAAAATCTCTCTTTAAATGCGGGTGAAGCTCCATTAAACCATGTGCTTGCATCTATGTACATACAAGAAGTTCACCAAGTTCTTCCTTATGACCATCCGAACAAGAATTTTGAATTTAACAATTCTACCTAGTTTTTTCTTTTTCTTTCTTTTTTTTTTTTGGAGAAAGAAGAACTCGCCTATCTTAATCTCACCTTACTTGCTATATATATTTTTATAATTTACTAGTTGGTTTTTTGTATTACGCCGCAAATCAAACAAAATAAGTTTATTTTAATTTGATAGCCCATACTATGCTATTAATTAACTAAAAAATATAAAATTATTTCTAAAAGAAAAAATTTCATCTAATTTCATATTAATCAAAATTTTGTATTTAATTTAATTTTCATAAATTTTATAGTTAAAAAACACGACCAATTCTTCATTGTGCATTTATTTTTAAATAAAAACCTATGATAATTTAAATAAAAATTTAATATAAATTTTTAAAAACATCTTAATAATTTTTTTATAAGATCGCATCGAAGAAATAAAACAACAATAAATATAAAAAATTATATGAATATTTTTTATTGTTCTTTAATGTTGATGAGAAGACTAATTTTTTGAAAATTTGTATATTTGATTTATATATATTTATTTACAAAACAATCAATAATAATAGGATAAAAAATTATATTTGAATTATTAGGTGGTTATTCTAAAATATTATTTTACTTATTTTATTTAAAAAGTTAATTTTATTTTTTAAAAAAATAATAACAAATTATTAATGTTATGTACATAGATGCATAGTTAATTTTCAATAAAACTATTAATTTTAATTTTTT
Organism: Dovyalis caffra; assembly: GCA_963924115.1. Classification (NCBI taxonomy): domain Eukaryota; kingdom Viridiplantae; phylum Streptophyta; class Magnoliopsida; order Malpighiales; family Salicaceae; genus Dovyalis; species Dovyalis caffra. Next base: position 649,038 of record CAWUPB010000913.1, on the reverse strand, counting down.
TTACACATACAAGGACCATACTTAGTGAATTAGAGTGTATAGTATAAATAAAAAAATATTTTTTAAAAAAACTTAAGTTATAAAGAATATACTGAAATTAATGGACCGTGAAAAAAAAACCATAAAATTAATTTTGATTATATAAAGAATAAGCAAATAAAACACATGAATTCTATTTTTTAATTAATTAAGTATTTAAAAAAGATTCATAAATCCATACAAAGAAAAAAATAAATTGTATTCATTAACAATTAAAATTAAATAAAAAAGGAGAATAAAAAACAAACATAAGAGAATTTTCATAAGAAATGACAAATTGAAAAGATTAATTTTAAACAATAAGAATAATATAATTTGATATAGATGTTTATAAAAAAAATTTATAAATAAAAATTGATTTTTTATAAGTTTTGCACTAAATTCAAAAAAAAATTTGCCCAAAAAAGAAAAAACCAAAAAAAAAAAAAAGAGGAGGCAAGCCTAGTCCACCTAGGGATCAAAAATATCTTTTGAAAACATTAAGAACCAGAATAAAATATAATGTAAAATTTACATATGAATGCCTAAAAACAACCAAAAAATCACAAAGTAAATAGTGATTTTACGAAAGAATGAATAGTCACAACTCTTATGTTTTTAGTTGGTTTTATTGTTAAGGATAATTTTAAATTCACCAATCAAAATATTATTCTCACTAATTTTTTTTTATATAAAATTATCAATATATTTTGTTCGAAAACTCGTTATATAATAATTATTGATAATTATTTAAAATATAGTAAAAATAATAATTTAATTAGTAAATCTACGTTAGTAGTTCACCTAGTTTTTTTGAAGTAATAGTCCTTCTCTAGAAGTATGAAAATTGAAAAGCCCCATACCACATCGGAAAGTTCCCAAGTTGATATGCTTTCAGGATTGTTTGCTTTTCCCAATGTTACGCCCACGCCATCGTCCATGCTCTCAAGTTCCAAGACGTCGAAAGTTCACTCTTTTTATTTGATTAAATTATAAATTAGACCCTTTAATTTATAATTAGTTTCTAATTATTTAAATCTACTTATAACTTAACACTTTTCAATTTTCAATTTATTTAGATTTTTATAGTCTCTTTTAGTTTAATTTTTTATTATTATTTAAATCTATTTGTATCTTAATACTTTTCCATTTTTTAATTTATTTTAACTTTTTGTTTAGAGTAAAAAGAAATATAAAAATTAATGAGAAAAAGAAATTTTTTTATGGAATAAAATGTCAATACTGAAAGGACTAAATAATTAATTTTTGAAACATAAAAAATTAATTACTTCCTTTATCGAAACTAAAGGAGCTAATTCATAATTAATATATCTTTTTTTATTTGGAACCAATGCCTATTGTTATCATAAACATGCTTCTGTACTTATGTGAGTTGAGAATAATATTAAAGCAAAAACAATTTACGACAATTAATTTTCCACAAGTTAATGCTCTGGTTAAGCTGAAATTCCATTAAACCATTTGCTGCATCTCTATATATACAAGAAGTTCACCAAGTTCTTCCTTATTAAACATCTAAACAAGACTTTTGAATTTAACAATTCTACCTAGCCTTTTTTTTTTCTTTTTGGAAGCAAGAAGAACTCTGCCTATGTTAATTCACCTTATTGCGAAATATTTCTCTAAGAAATATATATATAGAAGAACTATCAATCCAGGAAACAACATCCTGCTCATATGTTAGTGCTAAATGTCATTTTTTCCAATAATAGTACACACTGTAACTTGTATAGATGCTTTGCTAGACTACTGAAGTAACAAAAGATATTGAGCAACGTCTTTGGCCATATGATCCTTCCTGCCATTCCCTCTCCCTGCATAGAAATATTGTAGCATAACATTAGTCATCTGTTTTAAGCAATAAATTAAATAATTCCAGAAGTTGGATTATAGTTAATTATGGTGGTGGGGTGACAGGCTATGGATGTAACAGCTTTTATTTCTAGTTTATTTCTGGGTCAGCTTGTGCAAGCCAACTGCTAGCACAACTTGTTCAATGTTTCCTCAACATGACAACATTACATGGTCTCTAAGTACCAAACAAGATCAAACCAATCACCGTCTGTGACCAATTTGGATTTATTATTCCCCTGGCAATTGGGACCGTAGAGAGACTAAATTTGATAGGTTAAACAGTAATAGCTGATTAAATATTTGATTTTGTGGCAACTGAGAATCAAATATTATGGTAGTAGGTAGGTAGCTAGTCACTCTATCGAATGGTCAAGTGGAATCGGCTACCTGTCAATCTTATCCTTCTTTGGGCCCTTGCTGATGCAACAAGAAGTATCTATGTGAATGCAGGGTCCCCATGATGTTGAAAGGCACCAGCCTACTTTATTCTCAAGTATCAGTTGATGTTACGCATGTTGAACATGGAAACATAATCAATTTTCACTCACCAATAGGGCTTACAAGTTACAAGTTTTAGCTTGTAGGGTTTAGTCTTTTATTTGAAGCTAAAAGATTGGCTGAGGAAGGAAAACAGCTAGAGAAAACCTTAAAACCTGAAGAGTCGTCTGCTGTTAGCTTTCCGAAATAAAAACATTTAAGGAGAGGAAGTAACTTGGACTTGAATTCTTGAATACGTAGATGTGATAAGGAAATGTTGGAAGGTAGAAAAACTTGACCCGAAGTTTAATTTGATCAAAGGCCAGACCTCCCTTTGCATGAAGTCTTGAGAAATTAAGCAGCTTGACAGCAATGTTTAGCCTAATGATGTCAACTTGAAATATACATGGGAGAATGCTCCAACTACGGCTGAAGCAATAAATTCTCTTTTAAGATAGAGACAATAAAGGTGGAGACAGAGAGGCAGCCGTCTTTGGAGATAGAGCTCAAAGTCAAAGACAAAAATGGATACCTCACCAATTTGGAGCGTTCAGAAAAAATAAACAATAAAAAGATTGTGAAAAACAGGTGCTGAAAGCCGGATACTGATAGAAGCAAGTTTGGACTTTTGTCTAGTTGAAGATAACAGGAATTTTGCTCAAAGAAAGATTCACATGCATGATTGCAAGTGGAGATAAGAGGATGACGGCCCATTACCATGTATTTTCTATCAAAATTAGATTTCTATACAGCAGACACCATACGTCAAAGCATCAACTTGGTGGATGCACAAAGCAAGCAAGCAACATCAGATGGGCTCTACCTTACAGGATCCTAAAGCGCAAAAACTGTTCCTTAGATGATTCAGAAATCTCAACCATAAGATTTGGAGATTTATCTAGACAATACTAAATACATGAAAATCAAACAGTACCGAAAGTCAACTGATTCTAATTGTCTCGTTAGCCAATTCCATTGGAACCTAATCAAGGCAGGTAATAGGTAGGCCAACTATAATTGACTTCAAAATTTGGAATGAACATTTGATAACTTAACATAATCATTGTTTCAATTAAAATAAACTCAGTATCTCACCTAGAAAAATCTTCCTGTGGCCATGGGATGTGTGGTGTTAAAATTTTGTTGTTTATCTCCCCCTCGTTCAATGAAATTCGTGTAATCTAAGGACGGATTAAGTATGCTATAACAAATATCACCAAGCTAAAGATAGAAAATGCCTGCAAAATCATTCAAAATATGAGATTAGATCCATTGTTGATTATAGTTAAACCAAAACATTAGCAATGATGAGAGAAAATATGACTTACATTTATATTAGATGCTGATGAATAAACTATTCCAGGTTGATTACCCTGCAATCCAGGAAGATTACCCTGCAATCCAATGTTATAAACTGGAGTACCATCAGGGTAGAAGAGTCCATAGTTCCTTTCAGATGTTGGACCGGGCTTTAAATTCTCGTTAAAAAGTGCGAAAACATATATGTTAATCGGCACAGATGGTTTTGCTGGTGTACCTTGCTTCTCCTGAATTCTCTTCAACAGATTACTATGATATAGCGCTGCATTTTGTGGTGTCGATCCGACCTCGTCAGGATCTCCCTTAGATGGCCAACCGGTCTCCGAAATCCCAACTTCAACATCAGTATGTCCCAGTGCCTTAATTGCTGAATAAACAGCATCTACTTGAGCATACAACATATTATCATAATGCAAATTTGTGATTGGATCTATCATCCCTTGGTTAGGCTGGAAAAGGACATAGTCTAGAGATATTTGGTTTGGACTACCCTTGTATGCAAAAAAAGGATATGCATTGATAAGGAACGGTGACTTGGTTTGAGAGTGAAAATTCAAGATTTGCTGCATGTATTGAACAAGATCCTGCCGAAAAGTCCCAGATGAAGGAGGGAAGGAATTTCCTATCACAGTAAAAGGATGCGCAGTAGTGACAATCACTTGTTTATCTAATCCAAGATTAACAAGTGTGTTATACACCATCTTCATTGCCGGAACGAGATTCGACCATAACTGGGTATCATTGCTCATGAATACCTCGTTTCCGACAGAGATGCAAGTGATTTTGGTCTGAGGTAGATGGGGTTGAATATGCTGTTGAACCCAATTTTGAGCTTTGGCAGGATCAGCCATGTCTTGAAGGTATTCATTCCCAATTCCGACAATGAATTCAACATCTGAATTGGAAAAAGCAAGTAGGACATTCGGATCGGCATCGTAGAGTTTTAGCCGGCTGACGTTGAGGGATTGAAGCATCACCGAAACACGAGAGGGAGATGGGAGGTTGTTGGCAATCTGACCATAGTTAATTCCAAGCCCAGCACCAAGGACTCTGACTGCTGAATGTGAAAAACAGAGCGAAAAACAGAGAGAAAAACAGAGTTTTAAGTTGAATAAACTAAATCATGAAAGTTACAACAAAGAATAAAGGAACCAGAACAAGAATCATTCAAGAATGCAGAAAATCTTAGGATTAGCTACTACCTAGGATTCCAAATTAAATTATATTGAAGACAATTTAATCAAGATGCCCATTGTGGAAAAAAAAACTTGAAAATTATTTAAAAAAGAAATTCCAAAAGACATAAAAAAGAAAAATTTTCAGTCGTAAAATCGAATAAGAATAAATTTTACTAGCTTTATATGCCACTATGGATGTTCAACAAGTAATAGGATCTTTTCCAAATCATAATTATTCCCATTAAGCTTCAGTTAGACTAAAATTCTCCATCTCCAAGTTCATAAAAGGAAACACAAAAATAAGTGAATCCCACCGAATTCATCATAGACTGCCAAGAAAAAAAAAAAAAAAAAAAAACTGAACATCGGTGGCAATGACAGGCCTCTGTTTTCATGCTTGAATATACGGTATAAAGAAATAAAAAAAGGCAACCCAAATAAGCCAACAGCTTAAGCTTCCAATTTCTGTTGTTACTGTTTCCTGGGAAACAAACAAACAGAACAATGCATGCAAAGGGTAGTCAAAACAAGAAAGAACTAACCTGAAAGAGTGAGAAGCAAGAAAAGAAGACGAAGAAGGACAGAGCTGGTGGCCATAATTTTATCTGATCTTGGTTTAACCAAGGCCACCCAACAGAGAGCTAGACCCTTCTCTTTTCCAACTAGCAAAGCAGTAGAGATAACTACAAAGCTCGCATATTTATAGTGTGCTGGGTTAGACATAGCGGTGGCACTGTTCAGCATTGGTTTTTACCGCCTATTTTGTATGTATGGAAAGTGAAAAGTTTTTCTGAGCTCCACTGGATTTCCTGCGTTGTAGTGATATTTTTTTTTTACGCCCACTTGTTTTCTTACACGTATTGGAATTTTTGTTGTTTTTCTGTAAGTACAAGCTTGTCTCGATCTTAGTTTTACCCGTTCTATGCTGTGTGTTGGATAAAATATATGAAATCATTTCAGTTTAATAGTACGTATTATAGTGTGAATCTATAAAAATATATATAATCAAAAGTTAAAAAATTATTTATAATTTCTTAATAAAAAATTTTGTATTTATGTTTTTCATATTTTTTCATTTAAAAAAGGACTTATCCTTGTTAATCCATGTATTATTAACTAAAACAAAATTAAATAATTTTTTAAAAAAAGCTTTAGTATTTTATAAGATTGTGTCCAAAAATATAAATAAAAATTATTAAAAACTTAGATAGAATTGAACAAATAATTTTTTTATTTAATGTTGATGAGAATATCGATTTTTAAAAAAATGTGAATTTAATTTTTATATATTTATTTACAAAAGAATGAATAATATTTTTATTATTAATTTGACTTTCAACTATTAATTAATTAATTTGACTTTTTTCTTAAAAAAATAGAGAAAAATTATTTGAAATACACTTTTAATCTAAAAATATATTTTAAACAAATCATATATAGTAGTCATGCTATTATAATTTAAAAGTTATATAAATCTATTTTTCAAAACAAAAAAATAATCATATTCTAAAAATGTATTCCAAAATCCATAAATATGAAAAAATAAATCAAAATTATCAGTAAATATAATTTTAAATTAATTGGATGAGAATTTTAAAAAATGACATAGTAAAATAGTAAATTTTAAATAATAAAAATAATTAAGAAAAAACACTAAAACAAAATGGGACTAGATCACAATATAATCAAAGTTTGAAATTAAAAAAAAAAAAAAAAAACAAGAAGAGAATTTGAAAAAAATGACAAATTAATGTAGTAAATTTTAAATAATATAAAAAAATCGAGAAAAAATTATTTGAAAAACATTGTTAATCTAAAAATATATTTCAGAAAAAATTATATATATTAATCATGCCACTGTAATTTAAAAATTATCTAAATTTATTTTTCAAAAAAAATAATCATATTCTAAAAATTTATTTCAAAATTCATAAATATAGAAAAATAAAACAAAATTGTTAGTAAATATAATTTTAAATTAATTAGATGAAATTTTTTTAAAAAAATGACAAATTAAAGTAGTAAATTTTAAATAATAAAAAAACCCAAGAAAAAATTATTTGAAATATAATTTTAATCTAAAAATGTATTTCAGAAAAATTATATATATATATATATATATCATGTCACTATAATTTAAAAATTATCTAAATCTATTTTCAAAAGAAAAAAAATCATATTCTAAAAATTTATTCCAAAATTCATACATATAGAAAAATAAATCAAAATTGTTAGTAAATATAATTTTAAATTAATTGGATGAGAATTTGAAAAAAAAGAAGACAAATTAAAGTAGTAAATTTTAAATAATAAAATAATTAACAAAAAACACTAAAACAAAATGGGGTAAATCACAATATAATTAAAGTTTAAAATTGAAAAAATAAAGAGAATTAAAAACAAGTGACAAATTAACGTAGTAAATTTTAAATAATAAAAATAATTAATAAAAAATACTAAAACAAAATGGACCAATCACAATATAATTAAAGTTTGAAATTGTAACAAAAAAAAAGTATAGAAAAATTGAGGACCAAAGTGTTGCCAAAATACTATGAATAGTGATTTGTGAGTGTGTAAATAGTATTTCAAATAATGAATGAATAATAAAATCATGTTTTACTTTAGTTTTATTGATAATTGATCGACATAGTCATTGCAAATTTACCATGGGATATTTTTTTCTTTCTCCGATGGATCAAGAGAACTATAATTTGTGGATATGAGGTGGTTGATGCAAATTTACCATAGGATTTTTTTTCTTGGATGGACGAAGAGAACTATAGTTTGTGAATTTATGATTTGGTTGATGGGTATTTTTTTTTTTCAGTTTTAATTGTTAGGGTATTTTCATATAAGATTTTGAATAGTAGTAAAAACTAAGTTTGGTCATGATCGTAGAGGTAGAATTAGAATTTTGCGCGCAATGATGTTATGGTAAAAATTATTAGAATTTTGAGAAAAAATATGTCTTTATACGGAAAAATTCATCTTTATTATGAAATAATTATGAGTCCGAGGACCAAATCGTCAAATTTTAAAACTTTCAAAATAGAATTAATGTCCTAATCTGTCTTTATATGATATGATAATTCTCCAATCTGTTGTTTTATATCTAATTGAATCAATTAATTTTTTAATATATATTAAGTAATTAATCTATCTTTCTAGTAAAATTTTCAAGCTAAACTTTTAAAATTAGTCACACGATTTGTATTAATTTTACTAGATTGCAAGAGTATTTTGAGAATAAAAATCAACATATAAATTAAGTGAATAATTCAAATTGTTTGACTTGAAAATCTTGATAAAAGAATAGATTGAAACTTAATGGATATTTAAAAATAAAATTGATTCAATTAAAAAAACAAATACATATTGAAAACTAATTTTATTCCATAAGAATATATTGATTTTTTAACCCTTCAAGGTATCATCATCATTCGCTTTGGCTAATTCCTAGTTTCACTTGGTTGGATAAAAAATACACTCAAATTCTTCCATTTATAAAAAGAGTCAAAGCATACATAATAACCTATAAAACAAACTTGCTTATTACATAAACTCAACCGTCAATTAAAACTGTGATCAATGAGCATGATCACGCCCAAAAAGTTAGATAAAACGACAATGATGTAATAACACTTGCCATTTTGATGATTGAAACAATGACCAACGTCTATAATACAACATATTCTAGCAATTGGAGGCTGCTAGTTGCATTGTCAACATGGGATATTGGTCTAAATCTCCATGGAATAGAACGTTGAAAGTTGGAATTTCAGATCAAGTGGCCGCCATACCTTCAATTTTTAATCCATATTATATACACACATGTCATTGTCATGTATGCTTGAAGATTTGAAATAATACCTCAAAATTCACATGTATCTTCACGAGTTACACTACGAGATGGGGTGAGGTCGGCCATTTAGACAGGATAAGCTACAACTTTTCTCGAGTATGGAATAAACGGTTATTAATTAAATGTGGCGTAAAGCAACCAACCATTGACCATTGACCATTATAAGAAAAAATAAATCAGCAAGTATAGAGCAAAAGATGATCGACTTGTACTGGCAAGCAATTAAGCTTTAATAGAACGTGTATTTGAAGATTCTTGTGGTTGGGAAAGGTGAAAGAAAGCAAAAGAGCTTTTGTTTTGAAAAGGCAGGGGGCCAAAAATCAGCAAGAAAGCTGAAAATGAAATGGAGTTTAGTATATAACTAGAGAAGTTCATTATGCATGCACCAACTAGTCAGATATTTTGGCTATGATGCTGTATTTTGGACTCATTTGTGTGTATTGTTATACTTAGCAATCTTGACAAGTCTAGTAAGTATTTAAGAAAATAACAAAAGCATATGCTTACAGCACACATTTAATTTTGTTACGGATCAATGGCTCATTTTGTCTTTATATAAAAGAGTACTCTTTAATTTATTGGTATATCTCTAATTAAATTAATTTTATTTAAGAAAAGAACAAAAGCATATGTTTGTAGCACACATTTACTTTTGTTACGGATCAATGACTCATTTTGTCTTTATATAAAAGAGTATTCTTTAATTTATTGATATATCTCTAATTAAATTAATTTTATTTATAAACATATATTAAATATTTAATTTATTATTTTTATAAGATTTTCAGACTAAATCATAAAATTAATCATATGATTTATACGTGAATCAATTATCCGAGAATCAAGTGAGTAATTTTGATGATCTGACATGAAAATTTTGACAAATAATAAATTAAAAATTTAATATATATTTAACGATAAATCAATTTAATTAAGAATATAAAGATAAATTGAAAAATTAGCTTATAGTATAAAGATAAATCAAACTATCAACTTTTTGGTAGGTAGAGGTAAATTCACTGTACAATGGACCAATTCGTCAAATATTTCGGCAATAATTCTATATTTTGAACTCATGTTTGCAGATTATTATACTTAAAATCTTGATAAATCAAATCAGTATTTAAGAGAAAAAAATATAAACGTTGTTTAATGCACACCTTTAATTTTTTATTTTTTTATGCGGTAGCTAGCGATCATCAAATGTCCCCTCAAATCAATCAAAGTTTTTTACTTCGGTAACTTTCCCATATTCGTCGAGCCTAATCATAAGAGCATAAAAATCTTTATGAGAATTCTTGTGCTAACGATTGTCTCTCTCTCTCTCTCTCTCTCTCTCTTAAAGCAAGTAGATGAAGCCTAATCATGATTCTGGCACCACCACCGTGGGTCGTTCAGAGAATCTTGTTTGTAGTTGATTGACGTGTAGAAAGAAAGAAAGCGGGGAATGCAAGGGAGAGGAGGACAAAGTGGCTCTTCTCAAAAGTCCAAAACAAGAAGTGATAGCCACGAAGAAAGAGTGAGAAAGAATTCTGAAAACGAAATTAACTTCATTTTTTCCTTAGAATTATCGTTTTAAAATATTTCACTTGCAATTGAATTATAAAATAAATAATAATTAAGTTATACAAATAAAAGTACGTAAAATATCAGGTTTCTGTTAGTTATTTAGCGTTCAAGGGTAAAATTGAAACTTCATAAATAATACGAGGGTAAATTAAAACAATTTTAAATTCGAGCATGGAATTGAAACATTGATGAATCTACAAGGGTAAAACTTCATTAATTATTAATTAATGTAAGTGCTGACTCGAATCTTAGTCGAGTGCACGTGGTAACCACCGTCCATATTGCGGCCTCCACGCTCTCAGATGTCGGCACCCTCCTCAGCATTTGCACGTTTCATGTTTATATTTTGTTCAAATAATAAAATCTCAAGTTATATTTATACACCCACCCCGACCAAAAGGCAACAACGAAATTAACAAAAAAGGGAAGGGTGTCCATGCTGCCTCGTCTAAGTTTTTAATACATCAACATGGTAGGAATTTCAAGATACTTGATCGGAATTAGCTATGTGACTTAGGCATAAAAACTTTTGATTTATCTAATAAATAATATTTTGAAAATAAAAATTAATTATATATAAATTATATGACTAATTTGATGATCTGACTTAAAAATTCTGTCAAGACGATATATTAATTTTGTCGTATTACCAATTGATAGCTCAACTTATTCTTTACAATAGAATAATTCTTAAATAATTAAGTAAAATTTATCCTTAGATATACATTAATTAGATATGTGATTTAGGCATAAAAACATTTTATTTATCCGATAAATGATATTTTTAAGAATAAAAATTAGTCATTTATAAATTACATGACTAATTCGATGGTCCGACTTAAAAATCTTATCGGGATGATATATTAATTTTGTCATATTAACAATTAATAGCTCAACTTATTCTTTACAATAGAATAATTCATCAATAATTAAATAAATTTTATCTTTAAATATATATTAAGTTTTTAATATATTATTGTCATAGGATTTTTGAGCTATGTTGTCGAAATTAACCATATTTTGCATATAAAACTTTCTATTCATTTGGCTTGTGAGGTTGTTTTCAAAATCAATTAATCACATGACTAAATTCGATAGTTTGATTTAAAAATTTTATCAAAATAATAAATTAAAAATATTACGTAAATTCAAGAATAAAATTAGTTTAATTAGAAATATGATTACAGACTCTCTTTCGCAACATAATTTTAAATGCACCTATACATCTATAGGTATTTTAGGTTTCCAATATCTTTGGACTCATCATGTATAATAATGAGGTATGCACATCGTACAAGAAGCACACAGAAAGTCGGCTGCCATGTTCCCCCAGCATTTGGAAGCTATTAATCATGCCTTATCTCAACTCAGATTTGCCCCCACCTAGGCGATTCGATCCTGTTTGGGAAACCTCAACAATGATGGGTTGCTAGCTGGTGTCTCGAAATTCATAACATTTTAGCAGGAATCACACGTTATCGCAACTGGATCACACACACGCACACACTTAGCTAGCATATATTTGCTTAAACTATTACAACCCAACTTTGAAGTATGATTAAATCAATTAAGTATGGTAATGTAATACCATCCATAACACTCTCATTGTGTTGCCATGTGAACTTTATTGGTACGAAGAATAATTTGAGGGTTTTGACATTGAAGAAGTGTATGTTTATGTTTTAGTTCCTACGATTCAAATCTATAAAATTTAACGTTTCTATCTATTTTTGATGTGGATATTTTATTTTCATTAAGTAATAGATTTAATTTTGAAATTTAATCTAGAAAAAAAATTGAGAACATTGACTTATAATAGAATTATGAATTTTTCGTTGTAATGAAAAAATAATTTTCATTGTATTGTATGTCGAAAGAAAAGGGAAGATTCGTTGCGATCTCATATTATGCTTTACCTTAGATTAGTAAAATTACACCCATGGATTGAAACGCAAGCTTAAATCATTATCACTTCAATAATAATCTCTTAACCTCTTTTTTCAGTTACCCTAAGAGCCATAGATCTTGGACTACACAACGAGAGGGATTTTTTTTTTTTTACATATTACTAAATAAACTGAAATCATTATATAATGTTTATTTTATCTTAAAAATAGACGAACAATAATAACGACACTTGTAAAAATACCAACTACCAACTACCTGAAACCAAATATCAAGAAATCATTGGATGGCTAACGGTGCCAATTAATAAGATTGTGTTGTAACCCAAAAAGGGCAAAAAAAAAAAAAAAAAAAAAGGGGGGGGGAAATACTGAACAGTCCATTAGTATTAAAGCTGGATTGGGAAGAGGCCTTTTGCTTTTGCTTTTCTCCGTTAGTATTATGTTGAAAAGATATCTGTGGGCCTTTTCTGTAGCCCAAAAGATTATTTTTAATATGCTCACAAAAAGCTAAATTTTGAAAAGCTATAAATAAATAACGATCAGATGTTTTTTTGGAGGAAAAAAAAAAAAAGGGGGAAAGTTGGAAATAACTATTAAGATCACAACAACATCCATACAGGACAAATCATTCTCTTTTTATTTTTTATTTTTTTCATTAGAAGACAATCATGAAATTGAGACGGCACAAACTTGCAAGATCATTTACAATAAGGTACCGTGGAAGCCTGCCGCCCTGTCCAGTTTCAGGCCAGAATTGCGTGGAAACATGGTGAAGCATCTAGTCGTCATAAATGCCCCACCAAAAAGGGTTTTGTCCATTTGAAGAGGAGATCACTACATGCAAAAGTTAATGGAAAGCAAGGAATATAAAAGAAGATGAGTCAATTTCCCCTTTTTTTTATGACGTTCAATTGATGTTAGATCGAAGGCCCCATGAGGTCAAGCATTGATTGGTATGATAATCCATGGGACCAATCCTTGTTTGAAGTGCAAGTTTCTTGACAAAAAGAAAAAGTGCTGAATTATTTTTGCTTCACTGGCAAGTGTCCCATCAAGACCTAATCATAATTAAGCAAGAAATGATTTCACTTGGCAATAATTCCAGTAATTGAATGCTTCCAAGATACATAATGTGATGCATTAGCTTTTCAATTTTATTATTAAGATAAGAAAGAAGATTAAATTCGCAATCTTTTTGAATATGTTTAATTTCCAATGTCATTTCATAATAAGATAAAGGTTACCTTACAAAACAGATTTTTTAAATAGATTATCAGAACTTAATCGAATGTATTAAAAGACTGTTAATAAATTTAGGACAATATTTTTGATAAAAAAAACAGAAAAATTCATTAAAATTTAAGACGAGAAAATTATTTGTCGGTTTTGATTTTTTATTGGAGATTGATGTATCATTTGAAGATTTATTTATCAGATAATTTTAGAAACATATCACACGGAAAGGAAAATCAAAGGTAAGGATACATATTTGCAGCTATGTTAAACTTATGAGGTGATATAGGTTTAAAATAGAACCGAAATTTTCAGAAACCATGAGAAACAAAAAGGTCATGGTGCTTCACCTAATCTGTCTCTGGCCAAATCTCTGACGATGTTGGAGGAATGCAAAGGACCAAAATGAAAAGCTCGGTGTCCAAAACTGATCTTCCGATTGTGCGCTTTCGGTCATATTCAAGCCCATAAAGTTAAACTTTCCAGTTCCCTCTATTGCACTAACTTCGATGGCAGCCTAATCCTATGTCTTTAATTCTTGCAACGTCCTCTCGACGTGTCTCCTTGTCAAAAGCTTGCGGAAGATTCTGGTCCAGTTTTGGGCCACAATCGGTCTCGCCATCCACCACCAAATTGCAAGGTAACTTCAACTTTTGATCCATTGCAAACACGTCATGTTAAGACAACAATGAAAAGTAGCCATCCCTTCAATATAATAATTAAAATTATTAAAATTCGATTTTTTTTTATAAAAAAAATTAAATATATTACCTTTAAATTATGCCTTTCACGTATTTATTTATTTATTTTACCTTAGCCAAAAACATTTCCCATTCTGTTTTTTTTTCTTCTTCTTCTTCATATGTTTAAGAATGTCAAGAGAGGTCTAGTGGCCATGCCCCCAATTTTTTTTTTTTTTTTTTCCAGTGGAGTAAGTGGTTGATCCGAGGATTCTAAATCATAAGGAAGCAAAACTCCTTGAAATTGCTATACATCCAACAGCTGAAAGGCATCATTAATAACTCAAAAACGAATTAATAACACAACAAAATATAAATTACTTTGTTTAAATTTAGTAAATTTGTTTTCAAGAACTCAAATGTTTGTTCTCAAGAAAAAAAAAAGAATCAAGCATAAGTAAAGAAAAACTAGAGGATAGGATATTTTATTAGAGTGGATGCAAAATTCTCGAGAAATCACTCATTATATATAAAAAAAATAGTACCTCATGCTATTCTCTTGCATATCAAATTTTTGAAAAAGGGAAGTTGAAAAAGAAATACTTGAAACGTAGGGTGCATAAGATCAACACGCCATGATAAAAGGTCTACGACAAGATAGAGACCTGATTAGTCTAGGTTAATTGTCTGTTTCTCTTGCATTAATCCTTGAAGTGGCTAGCTTATTATGATAAATAATTCCCTTCTATCACATCACCTTTATATGAAACCTTAATTCCAGAAGACAATGAGAAGGTGACACTATCGTTCCTCATGTGTTGGTTACTTACGAAAAAATCTTGTCCACACAGTACAGCATATGCAATTCTTTAAGCTCATATATTTCTGCGTAGGGAAATGGCAATGTTTTTCTTAGTTTTGGTCAATGAAAGAAGAATACAATAGACAAAACCTCCAATTTACAGAAAGAGCTAGAGAGCAAATAGACCCTATCTGTTTAAGAAAGAGAGTCTCAATTCTCAATGATTGTAAACAACTTCCCTAGCAGCTCCAACAACACTTGAAATTTGCATTAGAAATTCCTGCCCCAACAGGAGCTTCTCTAATCTGTTTCACAGTAAGACCGGCAACATTCTATTCCTAGAGAACGGTATTGTTGTCTTACATCCTGTCCTGGAAACTGCAATCCAAATTGAGTCAATGATCCACCCCAGAATCTATCCCGAAGCAAACCAAACATCCCCTTCTAGCATCAGTGTTGCGTTTCAAGGTTTTAAAATCCCACATCGGAAAGTAATGGAAACACGCATCGAGACGTAGGGTCTAAAAAGCGAAATGCCAGACGTCAAAGCTCACACCTTTTTCGGCCTTTTGGCTAAGATAAAGTGTGGTATTGTGCTTATCAGTTTGATATCTGATATGTGGGCCAATAGTCCACGGGATATTAAATATATGTTTTAAGGAGTAGGGTCCATTACGGTAGCTTGCTGCTGGGGTTCTCGCGTGTAGTCTTTGCGTTGCACTACTGAATTGGCCTGGCCCACCCCTCCAATTCTAGTTCAAAGTTTTTCTTAATTTCGAATCTTTCGTTGTCGCGTACGTAGAATTCATTCTAATGTTGTAAATCAATTTGGATCGATTTGAGTTATTTCGATTGGAAATTGTTCCATTAAGAATATATTTTGAAGAGAACTTCTCAAAAATTTTAGTGATTAGGAATTTTAGGCTAGAGCTGTATTTTTTCATTTATTTATGTATTTTGAAACCTAATATTTGTCTCTTTTTTTTTTTAATAAGTTATGATGCCTTTTTCAGATGAACCAAGCAGTTGCAAACAAGTGCATCACCATGCACTGAAGTTGTTTGTCACCTATGCACCGTTTGTGATGCATCATGAAGACAAGTTTATGATCCAAACCCAAAGCAAAGTCCGGTCTTAAGCTCAGAACCCTAGTGCCAATTCCAAGTTACCCAATACATCTGAGATCCAGCCGACAAAAAAATCTCCGCATGAGGCAGAACCCGACAATGAAGAGGTGGCCTGTGCTTCTTTCAACGTTTCTCGACATGTCTTCTTTGTCAAAAGTATGCTGAAGATTCTCGTCCATCCCCGTCCTTTTTGGGCCACGATTGGTCTCATCATTCCTGCACAAAATTTGCAAGAACTAGAGGATCGGGGATTTATTGGTAGGGAATACAAAATTCTCGAGAAATTATCCACTAAATCCGAAAATAATGTGTCGATTTTATGAATAATTTTAATGATGGATTCTAATAAATATGAGTATTGGGCTAAGATGAATAGCACATCAAATACTTTACTTGAAAGGGAAGTAGAAAAAGAAAATACTTGAAAAGCAGGTTGGATAAGACGAACTTTGCTATGATAAGACCTATGACGAGGCTGAGATCAGATTATTCCGGGTCAGTTGTCTATTTTCTTAAATTCATCCGTGAAGTTTCTGGCTAATTCTGGGAAATAATTCACTTCTATCACATCACATCTTTATGAATCTTTAATTCTGAGACAATCAGAAGGTGACATCGTCCATCTTTCATGCGTTCTTTTCTTACGAAATATCTTGTCCCCACAGTACTGCACTTGCCAGTCTTTAAGCTGATAAATTTGTGCCTATGGAAATGAGAAAGTACACAAAAGGCAAAACCCACAATTTACAGATTACATCGAGAAAAGATCAGCAGCAGTATTGAATGCATAAAGATGAGCCTTACAGTTTCGTCACGGTTAAAGAATTTGCTCTAGCATTTCAGTCATTCCATGCGGGACAAAGAGTTAGAGACGAGCTGTCAACTCCATTTGAAAAGGCCAAGAGCTATCCAGCTGATTTTACATGGGTGATTGAGTGTCTATTATCCTGTTTCTTGGTATGCCAGAGATTTCCTTGACCATTGTACGTCAACCTTGTGTTTTACAAGCCAAGGAACCTCCTATTCTATCATTCATGGCATTTTCTCTTCCTCCATGGATCCTTAAGATCCTTAACATACTCGTACAAACTGCTATTTGGGTGTGCCTTACACGTTATATAGGAGGTTACGATCTTAATGTTGGAAGGTAGGAAGAACTGTGAATTTGAAAAATTAAAATTAAAATGGCTAAATTGGTCAGAACTTCTCTTGAACTTTGAATCATTTGAGAATCAATCTTCCAATTTCTAATTTTGGATGGGATCAAATTTTAGTTGGATTCTTGGCCATCTTCGACAAATTTTGCAACTCAGAGAACAAGTTGGGAGTAAAAATTCATCTTAAATACTCAGTTGACCGATCGATTCAAACTCCAACTTTTCCATTATTTCTTCCCTTTTTTCCTTTCGTTATAGGCTGCTGATTCAAATTCCAGAGATTTGTACGTCTTTTTTTTCCTGAAAAATCTATTGAACAAGAAAAGCAGGCTATCCATTTTAAATTTTAGAAATTTGAATGATATTATTGTCTTACATCCTTTCGTGCAAACTGCAGAATCTATGCCAAGGGAAAGCAAACACCCCCTTGCTTTTGATTTGAGAAACCAGAGAGGCTAATAATTTCTAGCAGCTAAGTTGTGTTTCATGGTTTTAATATCCCACATCGGGATGTATTGAAGATAGGCGCATAGAGGCAGGAAATAAAAAGCGAAATGCAAGACTTAATAGTTCATACCTTTCTCGGCCTTTTGGCTAAGATCAAGTGTAGTATCTGTTCTTATCAGTTTAATATCTGATATGTGGGCCAACGGTCCACACGATATTAAATATGTTTTTCAAGAGAGAGGGCCCATTGTAGTGGCTCGCTGCTGGGGTCTTCGAACGTAGCCTTTGCGTTGCACTGCTGCATTGGCCTGGCGCACCCCTCCAATTCAAGTTCAAGCTTTACGAATAATTCTTTTATGTGAATTAAATAAATTTTACTTTGGGATTTTTTATGGTAAAGTAAACGATTTTTTATTTGAAATTTGGTTAGACATGATTAGGTAAAATTCTGACTTGGATTCTGTAGATTTCAGTATGACTGAACATTATTAACAAAAACTTGTGAGAAACAAATTCTTAAAGTTTAGCAATTAGATAATTCAAGCTTTGAGTTATAGTTTTTATTTGTTTTATGCATTTTTAAAACTTACGAGCTTGAAATTCTGTACTCTATAGCCAATTGTGGTGATCTGTTTTTCTTCCCTCCAAAATTTGGCGTTGGGTAAAAATGGAGTAACTATGATAATTCAACAATTTTTCAGATCTAGCCCACAAAAAATCTGAACATGAGGCAGATACCTGGTACCAGCTATGTCAAAATTTCCTTGGAACTAGAAGTCTACAACCTCTGACAAGCATTAGATGTGTTATGCCATCTCTCTCCCTCCACCCCATGATACCTTAGCAGAGAAATGATCCTGCTGGGAAGCATTGCATCGCAGCATCTATTTATTTGCTACAATAGTGTGTGAAAAAGAACCATCTTGGCATTAGAAAACAAAAACAGAATCACTACAGAAATAAAGGTCCATGACACCCTTCACCATCATTCGTGATTCATAACAATTACAGAACTAAATCCCTAGTCAATTCCAATTTCTCACGGGAAAAGCCTTCAGTAAAGATCACCTTCCTTGTGAGTGTGAATCACACAGTCGGCAGTTGGATAGGAAATGCAAGTCAGAAGATAACCCTCCTTCATTTGATTCTCATCAAGGAATGAACCGTCAGACTGGTCGACAGAACCTGATTCCACTTTGCCAGCACAGGTAGAACAAGCCCCAGCCCTGCAAGAATAAGGCAACTCAACTCCTGCATTCTCGGCTGCATCTAGGATGTATGTGTCATCTGGAGCTTCAAATTCATGCTCTTCGCCTTCTGGTGTAATCAATTTAACCTTGTACACTGCCATTGAGGCTTTGTAATTGGGGGAGCATTTCAAGCCAAAAGACTTGGAGACACTCTTTACTGATCCCAGTGAGGATGGGCACTTAACGATGGTGCTGGTAAACCGATTTTGGGGTGCAGCTTTGAGCAGGCTTTGGGAGGGAACATTCACTGTTGTCATCTTTACTCCTGAATGCAAAATAGAAATTGTCAACTTGTAAAGTGCAGGACGAGGGACCAAATTCCATTTTATAAAAATACCATTTTTCAATCATTCACTGGACATGTTACACAGCAACCATATCATTAGAGGTTTTTATATTTGTATAGAACCACAACAAATGAAGCACAATACATGCAATGAATCAAACATGCCAAGGAGGATGCAGCATTCTCAATAGGCAAAGCAACATAGATCAGAATCCAAAAGTACCAAGCAAGGAAATCCTAAAAATGAGCAAAAGAAGGCTCCCTTCTCCTAGTCCAGGGATTCGTAAACATCCTCATGCATAGGATTAGATCATCTTTAAATCCAACAGGGTAGCATTGTATGCCTCACTTTTATTCACAGCATGGAACCAAATCATCCATTCCTACAATAAGAAGGCAATTGATGTTTGGAGCACTATGAGAAGAGCAAGCGAATGGCTCTCCGCTCTTCACTCGAGGCTCCATCTTACAAAAAGAGAAAATAAAGGAAGTAAAAAACCAAGATCAAGCTTCTCTCTCTTGGGAAGAAAGAGAAATAATAGCACTCTTGTCAATCGAAGTTCATAAAATTAGTTTGCACTCTGATTGCTAAACGCTGATTGCTAAACAAGTTAAGCAGTAAAAATAAAAAAAAACTAGAAGAGTCTTAATATCACAGGCAACCTAGAAATAAAAACATTCCCAGCTTAATATGAATACGATCATAATTCATGGCAAACTCCAGAAAACACAGGAACAAAACACAAAAATTAGTTCCACAACAACGCCGCAAGATCAGCAAGTGAGATGGTTCCTTTTCCTTGCAAACTAGGAAGAAGATTTTTTATTTTTTATTTTTTTTAAGACTAGAGCTTTCACAACCCAAAGAATCTCTAGTCACTGAGGTGAGGCGCAGAGAAATATGAACACTATTTTAACAAATTGATTGACCCCTCACACTACTGATGTCATACTTCAAATCTCAGTTTCTCAAGTGTCCTTTTCTTTCCAAAATGTCACAAATTTCAAGACTAAACCCCACATCCTAGACCTAGCTAGTTAAGAATCAAGAGAATGCCTCGAAAAAAAAAGCCATAAAAAAAATCCATGGCCTATAATATCATGTTGTTTTCAATAACTTCTCTTTTCCTTGAAGCACAATATTAGAAAACAAAAACGAAAAACATGAGCCACAAATTTGATTAAAGATGCAACCTTGTTTCGTTCTTGTCGACTAAAGCAAGATATGGAAGAGAGAGACAAGCCCACACTTTCCGAAAGACACACATGTTTTATATACCCCACAAATTAAATTCAATGGAATCAAGAACTACATCACATCAAATTAAAATAGCCAAAGAAAACAACATAAACTATAAAAGAATTAAAACCACCGAAAAAGAATCTTAACACTAAAGAGAAAAGAGAGCTTACTTTGGTGGGGTTGTGAGAATTCTTCAAATGAGGCGGAGAATACGATGTTGGATAGAAGGGGATGGGTGGCGGAGGAGAAGGGGGTGGTGGTGGTGGTATTTATATTAGTTGAAGAGGTGCTGAAGGTGGCTTTTGGGGTCTTTGAAAGGGAAGAGGCGGCTCTAAAAGCAAAAGACGGATGCCCCAAGTGCTACCATCACGGGCCAAACACTGATCCTCATTCTAATAACCTAGTTTGGTTGGAGCCAGCCACTAATTAGTATTCAACCAGCACCAATCTACCTAATTAGCAGATTCTAATTGATTTTTTTTTAACACATTCAAATAATGTTTTTAACTTTCCATTAATGATTCTATTTTATTTTGGGATGACTACAAAAAAGCCCCCGATCTATTATATGTTTACCAATATAGTCCCCAACATATTGGTTTTTTTTTGGAACAAGCTCAAAATATTCTAGTTTCAATAAACTAGTCACCACCATTTGCATATGTTAAAACAACGTGAAATACCTTGCGAGAAGCATGTGAATAAAATAGAATTAATTCACTCAAAGAAATCAAGAGATGGTAGAAGATTACAAAACAAAACTATTATTTGAAAAACCTAACATCATATCATACACACATTATATTGGTTTCTTTGTTGCCTAAATTGTGAATTTCTAAAAATGAATTCATTCTGCTGAGTTTACAAGGTGCTTAGCGTTTGTTTTAACATATCCATTTGTGAAAATTAGAATAGGTTAAATGTGTTTTTAAAAAATCAATAAGTTAGGGATTCATTTGTAAAACACACAATAGTTTGAGAACTTATTTGTGTTTATCCCTTTTATTTTTCATGTAATAATTCTTTTATTTTTAAGAATAAAGAATGCCATCGAATCAGATTCAACATTCTATTAAAAAAAAAAAAAAACTTTTCTTTTCTAGTATCGGTACAATGTCTAAGATGATTGAATTTGAGTACACTAACAAATTTAACGGTAAAAATATGATTACTTTTCAATTTTATACTTTATATTCGTGTTTGCAACATAATTAAATGATAAGTACACTATATACGGTCCACGAATGTTGCCTTTTAGGACCAAAGACAGTAGCCCTGTGGGAACTTTTCTGCCTTTGAAAAACTGTACCAACCAATGTCAGCTTTCACTATTTCTTCATGCATTTGATAGTTGCAGCTTTCCTTGGTTCCTAGGATGAATCTAGGTGTTCAGGACACACGTAGAAGCAAACCAAGTGTCAAGGCCACCGACTTCAAACATTTAACTGAGTGTTCGACAAAATTCAGGATGCACTTTTCAATACTGAAAGTGCAACAACCTTCCCAATGACGACCAATGTTGGTGAAACTAACGTTGCTAATGCAACTTCATCTGCAGGATCCTTCAGTTCTGAAAAGACCTGAATGATTGCAAATGCAAATATTATCAATTCAAAGCAATGTTGTCACTTCTAATGGGCAAGCTTCTTATGCATGTATAGATCCTTGTAAAGAATGAAAGAACATCAAAATCAATCCATTCTATTCTTTTTACAAACTATGTGAAGGAAACGAAAATTGGTGTTTCAGTTTCGTTTCTGGTTTCCTGCAAGGTGCTTCCAATTCATGATTATCAAATTATACTCACCAAGTGCTGCTGGGGTGTTGTTCCTCGTTCAAGCAGCTGGCATATTTGCTCGTAGACCATTTTGCATCAACTTCAATGCAAGGGAGTTGAGGGTTGACATTTGACACGCTAGCCTATACAAACTACCAAGGTTGAATCAGGATCAACTGTATTTTCTGCTACAAAGAGGGCATCTGTTCCTCCTTCCATTAAATTTCTTGTTCGAAATCTAACAGTCTGGCTGTACCTCGGTGAGGAAATGGAATCTCCAGCTCTGCTGCAACCAATCACACTGTCATAGTGTCATCCATACTGTGACCAGAAAAGCATCAAGCTTGAAGAAGAACTGCAAAATCGGCAACCAAAGGGGAAAAAGAATGCAACCTCATTCTATCAGGAGATGTGAAGAATCATCCCAGGAATAACATTAACTTGAATTCTTTGTTGTTGAAGAAAATCCATTTCCTCATCACCCCTTCCAAATACCTTTGGAACACAATGATATATGTCACCAAAAACTCAACTAGGAAATACATTATTGCATTCATTAGCTAACTTTTTAGATAAGAAACCCACCAGCAGATCGCCTCCTCTAAGCCTCGCATCAGAAGCTCTGCTTCAAAAAATTTCAAGAGCAATTCATGTATCTCCTCCCGCAAAAACCCCCCATGCCAGATTAATGAGCAGACTTGAACGAGTTCAGAAGGAGTTTTCCCCATTCACCTTTTCCAAACTCACATTTTTTGAAAGTGGCACCCTGATTTTTGGCCTCTTTGGCATCCAGTTCTTGCCTGCTAGTAACCCCATCTAAATAGGATCTCACCTCATGGCTTTGGAATCTGTCTGACAATGGTAGACACTTAAGCAGAACAGAATCCCAATTCCAAAAACCCAACAATCAGTACACCATCCCTGAAATCATGTGTACAAACAAGCATTTATGAAATCGATAATAAAGCTTACAAATCCAGCTAAAATACCAACAGAATCCTATATACTAATTGGAAAAAAAAAGATCAGAATTTTGGGACAAATTTGACATGAAAGTGACCCATATGGGAATTTCAGCTAAAATCAACAAACAATGAACAAATAACAAAAACCATAAGACCCCAATGAAGAAGAAGAAGATGTTTTTGTTTGCCTGACCGAGTTCTGCGATGGTACCGAGCACTCCTTTTGTTTTCTATTTATCTCAATGCTTCATGTCAAAAGCACAGGATTACCTGGTCCAAACCCTTCTTTCCATCGCCATCATTACGACAAGAAGGCTGCCTCTCTCTTTTTAAAGCACTTGAAGCAATTTCTTCAACTCTGGAAGCTTTAAAGCAGAGAGTTTGATTTGCTTTAATTCTCCAAAAGGCAAAACCAATCTAATAAACTCTCTCATTTTACAGGAAAAAATACCATATTTAACAATTTCACATATTATGAACAGTCTCCGATGCCGAGACCATGTTGGTTAATGGAATACCAGCTCTGCTCCAATTCCTGAAGCAGAGTCTTGCCTGCACAGGAATGAGCGGAGAAATCACATTGTTGAACATACCTTTAGAAAACAAAGCTGTATGTCACAAAAAGCTTAACCAGTAAACAAATCACATTGCATTCGTAATCTAACTTTAGTAACGTTTTGAATAAGAAACTTACCAGTGGATGACCTCTTTTAAGTCTCACAACTAGAACTCCTCCTTCAGCAAAACTCAAAAGCATTCAGGTGTCTCCACCTGCAAAAACCCCATGCTGGAAACATTAAACAATTTTTGAATGAACTCAAGAAGACTTTGCCCGCATAATCTTTTCCAAAACTCACATTTTCAAAAGTGGCACCCTGATTTTTAGGCTCCTTTGACATCTAGTTCTGACCTACCTATTTCAGCTAACCCATGAAAAAGCTGCTCTCACTTCATCCAGTGGGCTCTTACCTTTGTCCAACTAAAAACTAACAGAATCCTGTATGCCAATTAAAAGAAGGTTGGAATTTTAATGATTTACATAAACTATCATTAGCAAGAATTTCATAAATTCCTATGCACGAGCGATAAGATTTCAACATAGATTTATCCAGAATTACAAACCATGCCTTGAAGATGAAAACATACAACACTAGAATGCTTGCCTTGGCGAGTGCGGGAAATGGACCATGTTAAATGCCTTCAAGATACGGCTGCTTGCCTGTGATTCAAAATAGACAGGAAAAGCTAATAAGAAGGTAAACTTAAATGAAGTATTCTTGACCTCAAGGAGAATATCACAAACACATACCTGTAGTGTGAGCTATTGAAATTAAATGCAGGACACTGAGACCTTACCTTTGTTACGGGAACAGATCCTTCGTCTGCAATCTCTGTCCAAGATCAACCCAGTTTGCCAATTTCTACAAATGAAACAAAAGCCAAGCGAAGGAAAAGGAATAGAAACAATGATGAGACAGAGCTAAAAGATGGAAGGGAAGGAAGAGAGATTTCAAATATGAGATGAGTGAATTTAGTTAAAGACACTACTAGGACAGCCTAAATGTTTGGCCATGCTTTCTCTGATTGGATGTTAGGTAACACGACTTGAAAACTTTCAAGAATTAAGTGATTGAGCCAAAAATTGCCAGGAAGAAATTAGAGACCACAAATAAAAACAAAACTTGTTTGAATAACCAATTGCTAGATAAGATGTATGCAAGAAACAGAAACATACCACAGAAATAATTATAGCAGTTCATCATCGCAATGCTTCTCATCTAGTACAAGTTCAACAGCAAGGTTGCCACCTCCATTCACTGCATTCCTGTAATCAAAATTAAGGCATCTAAACACATTGTCCAGTATTCAGATTGTTACGTTATAAAGGATGTGAACTATCCAGGTGCATATTTACCTGATAGAGTATTGCCGTAAAGGACCATCTTCCACCATTATCTCCCACCCACACACCTTTGCTTTTTATTTAACTTTAGGGGTTGCCCTACAAAATTAGTTGTGCAATTAATGAATGCAATTAAATTTAACAGAGAGATCGATTTGAGAAATTCAAACTTACAGGTAGACAAATTTGGGATATGAGAAATCTTGGGCCACTCAGAGCCACGACCCTTGGCGCAATTTCTCTTAAGAAGCGGAGTGTCAGGACCAATATGCAGACTTGTTAATTTGGAGAGGCGTTGCATGGCTGTTGAACTTGGTAGATACTTCACTTTTGAACACCTTTCAATAGAAAGGCGTTGAAGAGAAGAAAGGCTTCCCAGCCAATCTGGCAATGCTTCCTCAAATTCCTCTCCATCGAAATACCTTATCTCCAATTTCTTAAGAGAAGTGAGGTGTTGAAGTTGATGTGGTATGCTCTTCAGTTTTTTCCATCCCCATATTTTTAGCTCTTCAAGGGACCCACTCAAGTGTTGGATTGAATTCATACCAGGAAACGCCTGCAATTTGTTTGAGAAACCACCAATTTCCAATCGCTTCAATTGGGTGAGGCTGCAAAAGAAATCCTCCGGAAGATACCTCAAACTCGGGCACATGATGTTTTGTAATCGAACAAGAGAATGCAATCTTCTCCTTCCAAGAGAAGGAAGAGACGGGAGCTTATCACAGTAACTAAATTGTAACGATTGAAGACGAGAAGATGGCAGCAATTCTCCTCCTCCTCCAAATACATCATCATCTTCATAATCATCCTCAAATACAGAAATACCCTTACTCCATCTGATTATCAATTCCTCTAGAGATGGGCAGGATAGTAGCCTCCTAATTGGAAGACTGATTGTTACTCTATCACAAGCACAAATGGTTACTCTTTTAAGAGACTGCAATTCACCAGCAAGACTAATAGGCACCAACTTAGGGCACTCATTAATATACAATTCCTCCAGGGCTGTACAGTGTTGCAGGCTTGGCACGGATGCCAGATTACCGCAATCACTAATGCTTAAATATTTAAGAGATGACGACGTGGAGGCATGAAATTCGCCAGATAACTCACTCAATTCATCACAACCACTGATATCCAATTTCACAAGTTTGGATGACAGATGAGTCATTGATGGAATGCTTTTCAAGTCATAACACTCCTTAATGTACAACTCTTCAAGGCAAGGAAATACTGCTTGGACTCCATCAGCTGCAGCAGCAGGTACCGTCCATTCCTCTAGACTCCACATATCCTTCAGAGACAGTCTTTTTAATGCTGGAAACAAAGTTATAGGCATTCTTGCATCCTCACTACTACTATAAAACTCATTGCCTATGCATCTTAACGGAACCATTCTTTCCATCTCAACAATTTCAAGACGAGGAAGATGACCAAGTGCTGGAATGCTTTTCAACTTCCAACACTCCTTAATGTACAACTTTTCAAGGCAGGGTAATACCACACCTGCTCCTCCTCCTCCTCCTTGAGGTATCATCCATTCAACCAGAGACTTCATTTTCACCAGAGACAATCTTTCTAGTGCTGGAAATATTGGACCCATATCACTTCCACCACTACTATAAAACTCCACACCTATAACTTCCACACCATTCATTCTTTCTATCTCAACAATTTTCAGATGAGAAAGATGTCCTAATCTTGGAAGTTGTTTACACTTATTGCAGCCTCCCAATTTCAACACGTCCAAATTATGGACTTCTGGATTCAAAAGCCATGGTATGTACAGGCTAGCTAGTTGAGGACTTGTATGTACAGGCAGGACTCCAAGGCTAATTGCATCATGATTAAGCTCATATAAGGACTCATTTATCCTTTTAAATTTTAAACCCATTCTCAGACGAAATACAATGGGGTTGGGAAGGGAGAAGAAGCTGCGTACCTTCCATGTGACGCTGTTTTGAATCTCTACCTTCCGTCGAATTTCGTAATCAAACTCATCTAGTGCATCTTCGGCACCATAAGCTACATCTCGAAGCTTCTCCAACCAACGCCTCACGAACTCATCTGTAGCCTGTCTTCTTTCAGCATATTGTAACATTGCCTCAATCATGATCAATGGTTCCTTCAGCTTTTCCAACGTTTCCTCGAATCCCCATATACGACTGTTTTCTCGAGCAGTAAGCGAACCGACCCTCTTCAGTATCTCCCCCGTTGCGAATGAAAGGGCTAACTCAGCCATATTTTCGTTCTGGTAAGTATTGAGAAGAGAGAAATGGTTTGAAAGTTTTGGAAATAATAGAGGTAAAATGAATTTGTAGTTAGGTTTGTGCACAAAAACCTGAAGAAATGTTTTTTATGTAAAGAAAGCTTCTTTTTCAAAGTTGCGGAAATAAAATTAATCAGATGATATATAGCAGAAGACTATTTTAACTTCCACAATAATGAATTGTTCTAAAAGAGAGAAAATAAACCACAAATTAATATGACCTACCTTCTTTGCCAATCTAACAACAAATATATAGAAATATTTTATTTTTTTCAACTCACTCATGATCCAAGCAAATCATTTAACCTTCCCACCCACCGACGCAATAAACGTCAGTAGATAGTATTGATAAATTTATCTTGAGATCCTTTCAACTTTTGACCCACTACATGACAGATGTGAATTGGAAGAGCAAAGTGGGCATAGCTTTCCTATGACCTAACATGCCCTGTCCTCACGAGATTAATTAATTATCCATATCAACAAATCTTGGATCAATTAATTATTCATAAGCATTGGCAGATGTGAACTTGATTACTTATTGACCTAACGTGCCCTGTCCTCACGAGATTAATTAATTCTTGATAACTACTTGCTTTACTTTATAATAATAATTTGATAAACAAAAACTCTTCAGATTCCAGAACATAAGCCCTCGGCCTACCCTATCTTTTCCTCGGGTTCTTGGTGGGAATTAAATTTTCCTTCTTTTTCCTTAGAAATTAATCCTGATTTTTTCATGTTTATGTTTAAAAAGCGCCTATCATTACACTTTCCACCGTCCTTTTAAAATCTTACAAGTACACTCGATTTTAACCAAAAGGTCAAAGTTGTGATCGGCTGTCTTAAATTATAAATAAATAATTCTCCATTATGATCTGCTCTTAAAATTCTCAGCTTCATTTCTGATTTGTGTAGATGATAACATGCAAAAGTCATGATTAGAACAGATATCATTTGAAAATAATTCGCGTCTTAATAGATCAACTCTAGTGGATATGATCTAGCTTGTCAAAGATTTTGGTAAGCTTGTCTAATCTTAAAGTCTTTTGAAGTTTCTGGCCTGTCTAAATTATTTTGCCCTTTCTCTTTTTTATATAATAAATATCTAAATTTTTCTTGTATTAAAATTTTTTATGACAAATACTTATGATAAGTTCATACCTGTTGATATATACTGTAATATTTGACAACTAAAGTATCTCCAGGGCTCCATGTTATAATCAATTTCATTACTCAAGGAACCCGGCAAGCTGTTCTCTACTCCACCAAAGCGGACCTAAAATTTAAAGAGGTTTCTTGTAATTTGCTGTTTCCATACATATTATCTTTGAACTACTTGTTTGATAGCCCATCTCATCTTGTTCTATCCAGTTTTAAATAGGGAAAATAATTTGTCGAGTTCTGATATGTTTAATTAATTAAACCTCAGCTCTCCCATTTCAAGATTCCAAGCTCCCCAAATCCCAGTAATGACTCTTCTTGAAAGCATCCGTGGACAAATTCTACATTTACATTTCAATAACCTTAGGCAAATATTAACCCTTGAACTCTTATCTGCCCATTTCAGACTTCTTTCCAATGATTAAGGGTATTGGATCTAAAGGGATGGAGAAGCAGTTGACTGAAATGCAGACGAAGAGAGATGGTTTTGTGCAGAATTGCGGAAGAGCATAGTAAAAGATCAGAGATTGACGGTTCTTTCAAAGGGGAAGAAAGGAAGGAAGAAACACAAAAGTGATGACTGCATCACTAAAGACGAAATAGTCACATATCTAAAGTAAAACTGAGCCACAATTTAAGTCATTAAGTCGTGAAATTATTCTCAATTTTTTGAAGTTCCGGATTAAATTTGATTCTGAAAATTATGTGATTTTTCAAGCAATTATTAAATTTAATAGTAACATATTATCAACTTTTTTCCTTTTTCCACTCACTCATGATCCAAGCAAATCATTTAACATTTTTTTCCCCATAAACATCAGTAGATAGTAGTGATAAATTTATCTTGAGATCCTTTCAACTTTCGACCCACCACATGACAGACGTGAATTGAAGAGCAAAGTGGATACAGCTTTCCTTTGACCCACCATAGTCGTCCTTACTTTGTCTGAAGATATGCTTTTTATGCTTTCCTTTATGTAAAGAAAGATTCTTTTCTATCCATCAATGGTGTCTTGCTATCATTGATTGCTCTCACTGGTTAGCTTGGGTGAACAAAAGAAAAGAAGATCATTAGGTAACCATTGGCTACTGATGAATTGATGAGTCACAGTGGTAGTAGAGCATAGTAAGTATCCAAGTAAAAAACGGTTTCAAACAGCAGCAGCAAATCCTTCATCAAACAGGATGCTTCTTTATAAGGAAGTAGTCAGAATAGTAAGCCAAGGTTGAATAATGATTAGCTGCTACAAAGAGCGGGATCCATTCCTCTTCTCCATGAATTCCCTATTAGAAATAACACTATCTGCGACGCCGAGACCACGCTGGTTAATGAAATCCCCAGCTCTGCTACAATCTCTGAAGCAGAATTATGCCTGCAGAGAAAAAGAAATCATATCGTTGAGCATACCTAAGCTGTATGTCACCAAAAACTCAACTAGAAAACATATCAAGTCGTATTTTTTAGCTAACTTTAGTAACATTTTGAATTAGAAACTTACCAATGGATGACTTCCGTTAAGTCCCACAACAGGAACTCCTGCTTCAGCAAAACTTGAAGGCATTTCAGGTATCTCCACCTGCAAAAACCCAAAGTGTAATTCAAAGCAGTGAGAGCCCCAATCCACGAAAACAGATCCTTAAGATGTAGCTTTGTTTTTAACCACTCCATTGGTGTAATTTGCTCACATTCTGAATTTGAATCCATCCAACAAGAAAGTTTTGGTCCTACGAG
This sequence comes from Dovyalis caffra, assembly GCA_963924115.1. Lineage (NCBI taxonomy): Eukaryota > Viridiplantae > Streptophyta > Magnoliopsida > Malpighiales > Salicaceae > Dovyalis > Dovyalis caffra. Next base: position 618,794 of record CAWUPB010000913.1, on the reverse strand, counting down.
ATAAAAGATGGTGTAGGAAGGTTGAAGTGGATGATAGCGGGTGATGGTCTGCCTTGATATCAGGCATTAGGTGTTCAACTTGCCTGGAAACTGTCTTTTTGCTTGTTTAGTTAATTTCCAGTGTTTCAGAGATTAAAGATATTGTAGGAAGTCAACAGAAAGTCCTCAACAAGCCACTACGCAACAGCCTAATAGCAAATCTCAATAATTCCACATGCAAGTTTAATCTTGCTCAACTGATGGGATGGGAGGAACAAAGGGGATGGATGAGATACTCTTGTGCTTTAGTCCAATTGTCCAGAGTGTAATGGGTCTCAAAGAGCAACAAATCACAGTACAACGGCTTGTTCAGATCAATTTCAAAACATTAATTTTTAGGAAAATAAGTTCATATATGCTAATAAGTGATAACTAAGGCATGGAAAAACCATCTCAAGACAAATAATACTGCAGCAGGGTAGAGAATAAAGAGAGATTATTGCTCAAAACAGAGTTACAGGGTGAGAAATAAAAGACTTTCCATAATGAGCCTCTGAGACAAGGAGGAGGAGAATACCAGTAACAAAGACAAAGCTGCAATTCAGGCTAAGAGAGGCCTAAGGCAGTGAAACATCTGCCTCTCTTTAAGTGCTTTGAAGTTGGAACCATCCAACAAGAAAGATTAGATATTTCAATTTGCACACACCCTTTTGTTCCTACAAGACAAAAAGAACATTAGATGAAAGGGAAAAGAAATTTAGTAACTTTAGTATGGGTTGTATTATTGTGAAGCAAGAACAAGCCAAAGCATTGCTTCATGAATTCCATTGACAGAGCACTCAAACTATCTACGTCATGACACTGATAAAATAAAACGCTAGTGGGAAGTGAATTACACAGAAACTTTAGGTGAAGTAGCAATCATAAGGAAAATTATTTATAATTGCAAGTGAGAACTTTAGTTAGTAGACAGTCATATGCTATCTTGACAGAATCCTTGCAAAAATTAACAAAATTAAGATGATTGTATGTGCAGCTGGAGACATGTAATGACACCATCACCTTGTGCATTCAGACAAGCAAAAAAGTATGAGAGACAGAAAGAACAATGATAGAGCAGACAATCACACCATTCCCTCATTCGCCCCTGAAATAATGTATACAAACAAGCATTTATCCCATGGATAACTAACCTTCTCAATGCAGCTAAAAAACCAACAGAATCCTAAACAACAATTAAAAAAGGTCAAAATTTTGAAATATATTTTAGAAATCTAACACTACCTGTGATGCCAACTTCTCAGTGAGTCAGTGGAATCCCCAGCTCTGCTCCAATTCCTGAAGCAGAGTGATGCGTTTCTTTTTCATTTTGAGAAATCCGGAAAGCAAGGTTGGCAAACTGAAGGGGAAATGGAAAGCAAGAATGTTTCAATTTGGGAAAGGAAAAGTTGTAACTAGAAGACACATTACATTTTGAATAAGAAACTTACAAGTGGATCACCTCCTTTCAGTCTCACAACACTAACTCCTGCTTCAGCAAAACTCAAAAGCATTTCATCTATCTCCTCCTGCAAAAACCCCGTGGTGGACTAATGAGCATAGCTCTGCATTTATGAACGATAACATTAAATAATAGTTGAACGAACTTAACAAGACTTTTCACCCATAACCTTTTCCCAAACTCACCTTTTCGAAAGCATGTAAATTTCTGGCCTGGCTCTTTCAGCTAACCCATGACCAAAGCTGCCCTCGCTTTATCTAGTCCTCTACATTAGATTCTTACCTTTGTCCTTTTTTGTTTGGTTAGTAACCCATCTGAATAAGAAAACGCCTTCTGGCTTCAGAATACTAGGTAGTGCAGGAAAGTAGAACATGTAAAAGGCAGATTGATTTTATAATCTCTGCATATGAGCTTATGCTTAGCAAAATAAGTCTCACTACTGAATTGAAACAAAAGTAAATAGAAGTCTTCAAAATTAGTTTAAATCATTGAAGTGTTTCCTCACAAAATTAGGATGAATGGACAATGCCTTCAAGATACTTGCCCCTTACTGCAGTTAGCTAGCTCCTTGCTTGTGACTCAAAATGGAAAAGAAAAGCTAATAAGAAGTAGTATTTACCTCAAAGAGAACTTACTAATTGAAGTAACTTTCTAGGTGCATATTTACCTCAAGGACCATCTTCCACCATTGCTCTACCCGTGGCTTCCAAATTGTATAACCTTAATGAAACAAAGGACCGCCGACAAAATTAGCAATGCAATTCATACAAAAAAGTTCAGTAACTGGTATAACTATTGCACATCTTAGAAAAAATGAGACCTACCAGAACATCCTCAGTTGATAAAACTCTTTGAAGGCAGAGACATTTCTTTAGAATTTTAGAGAGAAGCACAAATTGAAGGTATCTTGATGGATTGCTTCTCCTGCCAGGACTTAAAATCAGGAGAAGCATCAACCCAGAGAAAAAGTCTACTATGCTTATGGGATTGCATTGAAACTCACTAGTGGCTCACCTCCTTTAAGTCTCAAAACAGTAGCTCAGCTTCAGAAAAACTCGAGCAGTTTCTGTATCTCCTTCTGCAAGAAACCCAATGCCAGGCTAATGAGCAGAGTTTGCACAGCTAAATAGAATCAAATTCCAATTACAGCTAGCATTCTGAAAACATACTGCCTCACACTGCAGTTAGTTCCTTGCCTGCGATTGATTCAAAATGAAAAAGAAATTAAAGCTAGTTAGAAAATAAACTGAAACATAAAAGAAGTAATCATAACCTCAAAGAGAACTAATCCACATCCTCAAATGATACTAGTAATGATTGCTTTGGGTTTGTTGACAGAGGAAATGACAGGTGGCCTACCAATGACTAGACAGAGCTAAAAGATGGAAGGCAAGGAAGAGAGATTATAAATACCAGAAATGTGAATTCCACCTTTCCACAGTCACCAAATCAATTGTATAGTTTACAGTGACAGACATTAACAGAGCCTTGCCTGCAAAATAGTAAATGACGATTATGACCAGGATCACTTTTATTGAAACTTCAAGTTCTGTAATCGGGCTCCTGCACTCAACTTTCCTAGTATGATCATACTTACCTTGCATTGCTGGAGAGTGGTCCTTAGCTCAAATGCAGCATCTGGTGTGATATATATGCTGGCAGACTATGAATCCACAGCAGTGATAAGAGAAAGCATACTACCATTCTTCCAAGATCATAAATCATAAAATAAGTGTTTATGTTCTCAAGGAAAATATTGCAAAATGCATACATCTTGAGCGAGCAGGAAATTCAGTTTGCTATTGAAATCAAGTGCAGGACACCGACATGGAGACTGCACTGTTTCTTCATCTCTATTCAAGATCATGCCAGACTGCCGATTCCTTCAAAAGAAAAAGAAGCTATTGCAAAGACATACCTTTAGTGAGGAGGACACTCTTGTATGTCATTTGATTACCAGGAATGAAAGCTTCGAAATAAAAATATAAGAATTGGAACGAAAATTAGAGAATCGGAATGATATTTATATTTTTATATTGTGTTTGGAATAATAATAAAGAATCATAATGCAATTTAAATTTTTTAATATCTGATTTTTTAAACAAATAAAAATAATAATTAAAAAATAACTTTATCAAACTATAATGATTATAAAAATAATAAAGATGGTGATAGTTGTAATGATAGTAGTAGTAGAGGAGGTGGTTATGATGGTGGTGGTAGTACTGGTGGTAATGATGGTTTTAGTGGTGGTGGTAGTAGTGGTAGTAAAAATAATTAATAGATAATAAATAAATAAAATATATTATTATTTTGAAAAAAAACTTCATTCTCATTTTTTGTTTTTTATTTTCACATTTTAAATGTGAATGAAGTTATGTATAACTTTCATTCTCATTCTCATTTTTATTTTTCATTATCATTTCCACTTCATTCCTTTTACCAAAACAATTATAATGTGAGAGTAAAACTTTCATTTTCATTTTCATCACTCTATATCTAATTACGAAACAACACCTAAGAGAAGTGAGGTATTGACGTTGATGTGGTATGCTTTAGTTTATTCCATCCCATTATTAGCATAAAAAAAGTCTTATTCCCATTCTGCCTTGCCAAGGTGGACTCGATTGCAAACAAAAACACTTTAGTATTCAAATTGAAAAAAATTAAAATTCGGATATCAGATTGACCGAAAGCTCATAGTTCATACCAACCAATGACCTTATGATATCAGCTTAAGAAAGATACATAACATGACATTTCCTTGATTCCTTTCACCTTCAATTCTAAATACTCTAAAGCCTGCTTGTGTTTTCTTGTCAAGGTACCTACGAAAACAAAATGGACGAGGTTGTTGTTAGCTTTGCCGTCGAGAAGATGTTGAGCATGGTGAGTTCAGTTGCCAATGAAGGGATCAGTTTTGTTTGGGGATTCAAAGGAGAGCTTAAGCAGCTGGAGAAATCATTAAACACGATTCATATGGTAATAATGGGACCCACTCAAGTGCTGGATTAATAACAAACAAGTTGGAGTCTCTATGTTTCTCTCTCTAATTTTCTCAAGAAACAAACAGCAAGAATCTATCAACATTACTTTACAGTAACAAGCAGATGCCTGAAAGGTGGAAAGAAGTACAGAACGCTACCCTATCACTCATGACAAATTCACTAATCAAGTGTAAAGAACTATAGGTTTTTGATCTATCTGAAAACATTGCATGAAGCTTGCTTGGTTATTGCCAAACAAACCTACTCTATGCTTTCCTTTTTCACGGCACCAATGCCCGAAGCACAAATCTCTCTTCAATTCCATTTCAATTCAGAAGTCTGGTTCAATTTTACAAAGAAAAAACTGTCATTTTTAAGATTTTCACCATTTTTGAACATTGTCTAAAATCTATTGGAAACACTTGGGATAATATCCTAAAGATTGTATGCTCCACAAAACAAAATTGGCCTATAAAGACTTTTGGATTTTTAACAAAATCTTTATAATTTTTATAAGGTGGTAATTATTTATGTGTGAGACGGGATCACTACAAGATAATCAACATAATAACATTTAAGAATGTTTAGTTACAACAAAAATGTGGCCAAAATGCTGAATGCTGCCAAAATGCTGAATGCTGCCAAAATTCCAGACAGATCAGTAAATCTATGTGAGATGGTTATGAGCAGAAATAATGGATAAACAACAATCACACAAGTGCACACGATATTTTACGTGGTTCGGTATTTAGAACCTAATCCACGGGCGAGGACGATCGAGGAATTTCACTATGAAAAAATGGTCGGATATTACAAAAGGTCTCTCAAATTTCACTCACCCAATTCCCAAATGAACCCAGAACCTCACTTAAGAGTATCACAAAAATCTCACAGCACAAAGAGTAAGCTCCTCAATTAAACTCTCTGTTTTGGTTCTGAGATACACGATATGCCTTTCATATGCAAAGAACTGCACCATATATATAGTGCCAGAAAAGGGACAAAAGGCTTAAATTTTTCGCCCACCAGTGCTGCTTTTTAGGATCAAAGGCAATTACCATGTGAAAACTTTTCTTTCTTTGACAAACTGTACCAACCAATTTTAGCTTTCACCTTCTCTTCATGCATTTGATAGTTGCAGCTTTCCTTTGCTCCTAGCATGCATCTAGGACTTTAGGACTCATGTAGAAGCAAACCAAGTGTCAAGGCCACCAACTTCAAGCATTTATTGCAGCATTCTACAAAATTCGGGAAACACTTTTCAACACTGATAGGGCAACAACCTTCCCTGATGATGACCAGTGTTGGCGAAACTAAATCTGCTAATGCAACTTTATCTGCATGATCCTTCAGTTCTGCAAAGACCTGTGATTGTAAATGCAACTATTATCAATTCAAAGCAATGAGGTCATTTCTACTGGGCAAGCTTCTTGTGCATGTGAAGGGTGAACGCTACTACACCAAAAAGTTAAAAGCATAAAATCTTCAGCCTTCAAGAATTCTGTGATACGATTTTACAATGTGAAGGAAATAAATAATGGTGTTTCAATTCTGTTTCTGATTTCCTGCAACGTGCTTCCATTTCATGATTATCAAATCATACTCACCAAGTGCTGCTGGAGTGTATTCCCTCCCTCAAATTCAGCAGCTGGCATATTTGCTTGTAGACCATTTTGCATCAACTTCAATGCAAGGGAGTAGAGGTTTGACAAGCTCCCATATAAACTACCAAGGTTGAATCAGGATCAGGTGCATTTTCCGCTACAAAGAGGGATCTCATTCCTCCTTTCATTGAATTCACTGTTCGAAATCTAACACTACTGACAGTACCTCAGTGAGGTAATGGAATCTCCAGCTCTGCTACAACCCCTGAAGCAGAAATGAGCAGAGCAATCACACTGCCATCCATAATTTGATCAGAAAAGCATCAGGCTTGAAGAAGAACTGCAAGGTTGGCAACTAAAGGGGAAAAAGAATGCAAAATTGTTCTCCTAGGAGACATGCAGAATCATACCAGGAATAACTTTAACTTGAATGACTTGCTGTTGATTAAAAATCCATTTCCTTGTTATCCCTTCCCAATACCTTTGGAATACAATGATATATGTCACTAAAACCTTTCGGTTTTTGGTTTAAACATAACCCAAAATCTAAAAACCAAACTGAAAAGTTTCACAAATACGTACCTTTAGTGAGCAGCACAATCAGTTTTCTATCTTGTGTGTTGTTGTGCATTGCTTTTCATGTTCTATTGGATCAAACATCAGGTCTGTATACAGGTCCATGCTGCAACTAACACCTTTGCCTGTGATTCAAAATGGAAAAGAAAAGCCAGTAATTAAGAAAATAAACTGATCAATATCTAAACATCCTAGTGCTAGAAAAGAATTCTATGTTTCCTTGATGATCCACCTTATCAAATCGGCCGTGTATATCTTTGTTTATCTTCTTGATCCATCGAGAAGAGAAAATTTTCGTTGGAAAATGCTTATCTAAAATCATCTTGCATCTTTCACTCTCCTAAGCTAATGTTACAATCCTGAATTCATTTTACATACAAGAAGCTACAAAGTATACATCTGGTTACTTATTTACCTCATAAGTATTATCATAGAGGAACATCTTCCGCCTTTTACTCTACCAGCTGCTTCCAAACTCAATAGCGCAACCTTATTGAAGCCATCAAATAGGTGGAGAATACTAATTGTGCAAGCAAATCAATGAAATGGAAAAGAAATTCAATTCGATTAGATAAGTAAATACATGCGAGAGGAGAAATCTCGGGACTGAGGGATTAGATCGAGAAATTCAAACTTACCTCTCTGTATTCTGAAAAATAGGGACGACGAATGTTAATTGAGATATGTGAAATCTTGGGCCACTCTGACCCACTGCCCTTGGCGCAATTTTGCCCTAGAAGCTGAGCTCCAGAACCAATTTCCAGATAAGTTAATTTGGAGAGGCGTTGCATGGCTGTTGAACTTGGTAGATACTTCAGATTTGGACACTGACCAATAGAAAGCTGTTGAAGAGAAGAAAGGTTTCCCAACCAGAAATTTCTTTCCATAGAATTCCTTAATCTCCAATTTCTTAAGGTAAGTGAGGTGTTGAAGTTGATGTGGTATGCTCTTAAGTTTAAACCATCCAATTATTTGTAGGTCTTCAAGGGACCCACTCAAGTGTTGGATTGAATTCATACCAGGAAGCGCCTCCAATTCCTTTGAGCAAGGACCAATTTTCAATTGCTTCAATTGGGGGGCTGCAAGAGGAATCCTCCAGAAGATAGCTCAAACTCCAACAGCTGTTGATTTGTAATCCAACAAGAGAATGCAATCTTCTCCTTCCAACAGAAGGAAGAGACGTGAGCTTATCACAACGACTAATTTGTAATGATTGAAGACGAGAAGATGGCACCAATTCTCCTCCTCCAAATACATCATCATCATCATCATTATACTCGAACAAGAAGGCAAACTCCACACAGTCTTTGATTATCAATTCCTCTAGAGATGGGCCGGATAGTAGCCTCCTAATTGGAAGACTATTTGTTATTCTATCACAAGACCAAATGCTTACTCTTTTAAGAGATTGCAATTCTCGAAATCACCGCCAATACTAATAGACACAAACTTATTTAAAAAGGAAATATTCAATTCCTCCAGAGCTGTGCAATGTTGTAGGCTTGGAATGGCTGCCAGATTACCGCACTTACAAAAGCTTAAATATTTAAGAGATGATGGCAGAAACAGGACAAAGGGCTTAAATTTTTCACCCACAAGTGCTGACACTTTTAGGACCAAAGACAATTACCACGCGAAATGCTATTCTTTGACAAATTGAACCAACCAATTTCAGCTTTCACCTTCGCTTCATGCATTTGATAGTTGCAGCATGCCTTTGTTCCTAGCATGAATCTTGGTGTTTAAGACTCATGTGGAAGCAAGCGAAGTGTCAAGGCCACCAACTTCAAGCATTTAGTGCAGTCTTCAACAACATCCTTCCCAACGATGACCAGCGTTGCCGAAACTAAGTCTACCAATGCAACTTTATCTGTAGGGTCCTTCAGTTCTGAAAGACCTGTACGATTGCAAATGCAACTCTTATCAGTTCAAAGCAATGTGGTCACTTCTAATCGGCAAGCTTCTTGTGCATGTATAGATCCTTGAAAAAAATGAAGTGACATCAAAACCATTCTGTTCTATTCTTTTTACAAATTATGTGAAGGAAATGAAAATTGGTGTTTCAGCTTTGTTTCTGGTTTCTGCAAGGTGCTTCCAATTCATGATTATCAAATCATACTCACCAAGTGGTGCTGGGGTGTAGCCGCATGTTCAAGCTGCTGGCGTATTTGCTCATAGACCATTTTGCATCAACTTCAATGCAAGGGAGTGAAGGGTTGACATTTGACAAGGTAGCCCATGTAAACTAGCAAGGTTGAATCAGGATCAGCTGTATTTTCTGCTACAAAGAGGGCATCTGTTCCTCCTTTGATTGAATTCCCTGTTTGGAATCTAACACTACTGGCTGTACCTCGTTGAGGTAATGGAATCTCCAGCTCTGCTGCAACCAATCACACTGCCATCCATACAGTGATAAAAAAAGCATCAGGCTTGAAGAAGAACTGCAAAGTTGGCAACTATAGGGGAAAAAGAATGCAAACTTATTCTATCAGGAGATGAGCAAAACCATGCAAGGAATAACATTAACCTGAATTTTTTGCTGTTGAAGAAAATCCATTTCCTCGTTACCCCTTCCAAACCTTTGGAACACAATGATATATGCCACCAAAAACGCAATTAGAAAGCACATAACATTATTGCATTCATTAGGTAACTTCTTAAATAAAGAACCCACCAGCAGATCGCCTCCTCTAAGACTCACGTCAGAAGCAACACTTCAGAAAATTTCAGGAGCAGTTCATGTATCTCCTCCAGCGAAAAACCCCATGCCAAATTAATGAGCAAACTCGAACGAATTCAGGAAGAGTGTTCCCTATTTACCTTTTCCAAACTCACATTTTCCGAAAATGGCACCCTGATTTTTGGGCCTCTTTTGCATCTAGGCCTCGCCTGCTTCTTTCAACTAATCCATGGCCAACAGCTTCTCTATCTCTATCCAGTCCGAGTCTGCTACATTAGAGTTAATCTTCACTTTGTCCTCAATGGCCGCAAATGCTTTCACTTGCTTGGATAGTAACTCCATCTAAATAGTATGGCACCTCATGGCTTTAGAATTTGTCGGACCATGATAGACACTGAAGTAGGACAGAACCCCAATTCCAAAAACCCAAGAATCAGTACACCACCCTTGAAATCATATGTACAAACAAGCATTTATCACTTGGGTAACCAAGATTATAAATCCAGCTAAACAATCAATTGCAAAATTCAAAACATATTTGACATGAAAGTGACCCACATGGGAATTTCAGCTAAAATCAATGAACATTGAACAGATAACAAAAACAAATAAAAGCGATTAATCTCACTGCTTTCAATGTCAAAAGCTCAGGATCACCTGGTCCCATCCTCACCAAGAACACAGTTCCTGCCCACACTTCTTTCCATCACCATCATTACAACAATAAAACTGCCTCTCTCTTCTCAAAGCACATGAAGCAATTTTCTTCGACTCTGGGAGCTTTAAAGCTATGTGGTTTGGCCTGATACGCTCTGATGGCAGAGAGCTTGATTTTCTTGAAGAAGATTCCCATAGTTAGTTCCCATAGAGCCACTGGTTTCCTTGGCATCTCTCCATTGAATATTTCTCTGTAAAAGCTTTTTTTTTTTTTTAATTATTATTGTTAAGAGCTGAAGTAGTAAAAGTGCCAAATCCCTTATAATACAGAAATGCCAAATAATATTTTACTACACTTTCTGAAGATTGAAGTAACTTGGTGCATATTTACCTTACAGAGTATTGCCATAAAGGACCATCTTCCACCATTTTCTCTAACCATGGGTTCAAAACTACTCCATACAACCTTTATTGAAAGAAAGGACCACGGGTATTGTTAGCAATGCAATTAATACAGCAACGTTCAATAACTGTTAGAACTAATCCACATCCTCAAATGATACTAGTAATGATTGCTTGCAGTTTGTTAACAGAGGAAACGATAAGTGGCTTGCAGAGACCTACCAAAACATCCACAGATAATTAAACTTTTGTGGAGGTGGAGATGTTTCCTTAAAATTCCAGGACTTCAAATAAGGTGAAACATCAACTCTGTCTGGGAAAAAATCTAGTACACTTATCGGATTCAAAGTATGTGTCTCCTGAAAATACAGTAGTAGTCATAATCATCACGTAAAAAATAACCATAACTACTGAGAAGATGGATTTTCAAAGAAAGATGCAAATAACCTGTAGAGTCAGACGTCAAAGCAATGGAGGATGGGGTTGTACTCTGTAGAGCTTGAACGCCTTGACTTCATTGCACTGGATCTTCATTTAAAATTTCTGCTAAAGAGATGGGGTTGTACTCCGTAGAGCATGAACGCCTTTACTTCATTGCACTGGATCTTCAGTTACCATTTCTGCTAAAGATTAAACCCGCCAAAAATAAAAATTCTGATAAACAGAAAAATGAAAAAAAAAAAACATGGTTCTGTCCGTATAAATCTAAAGTTTGAAGAGAAAACCCACCAGAGGAAATTGACAGTCAGATTGTGACCCACCCACACACCTTTGCTATTTATTTAACTGTAGGGGTTGTCCTACAAAATTAGTTGTGCAAGCAATTAATGAATCCAATGGAAAGAAAGAAAGAAAGGCAATTAAATTTTACATAAAGAAATTAACATAATTGGAGACAGATAGATCGATTTGAGAAATTCAAACTTACAGGTAAATAAATTTGGGATATGAGAAATCTTGGGCCACTCAGAGCCACGACCCTTGGCGCAATTTTGCCGAAGAAGCGGAGTTCCAATACCAATTTCCAGAGTTGTTAATTTGGAGAGGCGTTGCATGGCTATTGAACTTGGTAGATACTTCATATTTGGACACGGACCAATAGAAAGGTTTTCAAGAGAAGAAAGGTTTCCCAACCAATCTGGCAATGCTTCCTCAAATTCCTCTCCATTGAAACACCTTATCTCCAATTTCTTAAGAGAAGTGAGGTGTTGCAGTTCATGTGGTATGCTCTTCAGTTTTTCCCATCCTATAATTGCTAGCTCTTCAAGAGACCCACTCAAGTGTTGGATTGAATTCATGCCAGGAAACGCCTCCAAATCCTCTGAGAAACCACCAATTCTCAACTCCTTCAATTGGGTGAGGCAGCAAAAGAAATCCTTCGGAAGATACCTCAGACTCCGACACTCATAGATTTTTAATCGAACAAGAGAATGCAATCTTCTTCTGTATAAACCATCAGGAACATACGTGAGCATATCACACCCTTGAATTTGCAATGATTGAAGACGAGAAGATGGCACCAATTCTCCTCCTCCAAATACATCATCATCATCATCCTCAAACAAGAAGATACAATCCACAGAGTGTTTGATTATCAATTCCTCTAGAGATGGGCAGGATAGTAACCTCCTCATTGGAAGACTAGTTATTCCTTTACCAGCCCAAATGCTTACTCTTTTAAGAGATTGCAATTCACCACCAAGACCAGTAGACACCAACTTAGGGCACCAATCAATATACAATTCCTCCAGAGTTGTGCATTGTTGTAGACTTGGTACGGATGCCAGATTATAGCAATCACTGATGCTTAAATATTTCAGAGATGATGGCGGGGAGGTACGAAATTTGCCAGATAAATGACTCAACGATCTGCAAAAACTGATATCCACTTTTATAAGTTTTGATGAAAGATGAGTCATTGATGGAATGCTTTTCAACTTCCCACACTCCTTAATGTACAAATCTTCAAGGCAAGGAAATACTACTTGGACTCCATCAGCCGCAGCAGCAGGTACCGTCCATTCCTCTGGAAACTGCATCTCCGCTAGAGACTCCATTTTCACTAGAGACAATCTTTTAAGTGCTGGAAATATTGGATCCATACCACTTCCGCCATTCGTGTTGAGATAAAAATCCTTACCTATAACTTCCACACCATTCATTCCTTTTATCTCAACAATTTTAAGATGAGAAAGATGTCCTAATGTTGGGAGTTTTTTGCACTCATTGCAGCCTTCTAATTTCAACACCACCAAATTATGGACTGCTGGAATCAAAAGCCATGGTGGGAATGAGTCACCTCCATAATTCTCAATCTTTAAGCTTCTTATGTTTGGATGAGGCTGGAGACCTTCCAATACATCCTCGTCATTCATGTTGCAGCTGCTGCTTCCTCTAAATGAACTCCATTCCAGTACCAATGCGTTAATCTTTGCTTTTCCGCACAGGTTTGCTCCCTTGGCTTCTTCTTTGTCTCTCACATACTCCAAATTGCGTATTCTGAACTCCCCTCCTAGTTCCTTCAAGCACCGCAGCTCTTCAATTTTGTGACCTTTATCTGGACCCACTTCAAAGAATGGCAATGTTCGTAGGCCAATTAAGCAGCCGACATTAGATGGTGTATCTGTAAAATCAATATGTCTCAAGCTCACCAAATGTCTCATTTTTTTGGGAAGCTTTGTGAGGGAGCCGCAATCACTAAATCTTAAGGTCTGCAAATGGTAGAGCTTCGAGATGGATTCTGGAAACGCTTTTATATCTGTATCTGAAACATCCAGATATCTTAAATGTTTCAGCCTGCAAATTGAACCTGGCAGATCTTCAATATCAGCTCCACACAAGTTTAGAGTTCGCAAGCCTTTGAATTTCCAAGACTTGTTGAGGACATTGACCCTTGAGAATAACGTATGCAACTGTCTAACACCTACTTTTCGAAATTCTGATTCGTCTCCGTCGTAACAAATGACATTTATATGCCGAATACGAAAGGTACCGTCTAAAGCTGAACCAGCCTCCAAAATCATCGTCTCTTGTTTTGACACCGACAAAGCAAGATCGTGCACAAGGTCGTGCATCTTACAAACCGTTATATTCTCAAGCTCATTCATTCGGACATCTTGAAAAAAAGAAAGTGCTAGCAGTTCATTAAAATACCTGGCACCTATTTCTTCCATATCTTCCTTTCCTTCACGAGGTGGCCTAAGTAACCCTTCCGCCATCCATAGCTGAATCAGTTGCTTCTTTTCAATCTCAAAATCTTTAGGAAAAATGGAACAATAAGCGAAACAGCGTTGCAGAGACGGTGAAGACAAGTGATCGAAACTTAATTTCAATATAGGAAAAATTCCATCATCTCTTGACGCGTCAAAAGCATCACTGTTTGTTATTGATAGCCATTTTTCCCTCTCCGTCTCAGAATGCAGCATTCCACCTAAAACTCTAGCAGCTAATGGCACTCCTCCACACTTCTTTGCAACATCAATTCCGATAGCCTCCAATTCTGCAGGAATCGGCTCCACTCCATTGCTCGTCACTATTTTCTTAATAATTGACCAACATCCATCATCTGATAATTTTTCTGGTTCATGCCTATATCCAAGAGAACTCTCCATTATAGATGAGGCTCGTCCACTACGAGTCGTAACAATAACAGCATTCCCATCATTGCTACTAATTTTTAACAAACGATCCTTTAGACTCTCCCACTTTCCAGGTTCTTCATTCCACACATCATCAAGTATGAGAAGATATTTTTTCGTCTCCAACGCTTTTTGAAGATGTGTCATTATCACATTTATTTCATCTATCGTACCTGTGTTTCTATCCAGTGTTTGCAGCATTCCTCCTAAAATCCTTTTATCCTCAAAACTATCAGAAACACAAATCCAAAATGTTACATCAAAGAGTTCTCTATTTTTTACTTCTTGATGCACCATTTTTGCTAGAGTGGTCTTTCCAAGCCCGCCCATTCCCACTATAGGGATGACAGAAAGATCATGTTGGTTGCAAGAGCTAATCAACAAGTTAATAATTTTAGAGACATCACCATCCCTTCCTATGACAACCTCTGAGCTACCGAGGAAAGAATCAGTCTGTCGGTTCGGCCTAGGTTGAGGACTTGTATGTACAGGCAGGACTCCAAGTTTAATTGCATCTTTATTAAGCTCATCTAAGGACTCGTTAATATTTTGAACTTTTAGAGCCATACTCAGACGAAATGGAATGGGGTTGGAGAGGGAGAAGAAGTTGCGTACCTTCCCTTTGAGACTGTTTTGAATCTCTACCTTCTGTCGAAGAATTTCGTAATCAAACTCATCTAGTACATCTTCAGCATCATAAGCTACATCTCGAAGCTTCTCCAACCAACGCCTCACGAACTCATCTGTGACCTGTCTTTTTTCAGCATCTTGTAACATTGCCTGAATCATGATCAATGATTCCTTCAGCTTTTCCAACTTTCCCTTGAATCCCCATGCAAGATTGATTCCTTGAGCAGCAAGCGAACCGACCCTCTTCAGTAGCTCCTCCGTTGCGAATGAAAGGACTAACTCAGCCATATTTTCGTTGTGGTAAGTATTGAGAAGAGAGAAATGGTTTGAAAGTTTTGGAAATAATAGAGGTAAAATGGATCTGTTGCTAGGTTTGTGCATAAAAACAAAATGGAAGAGCAAAGAAGATATAGCTGTTCCTGACCCACCAAGGATAAGAACGTTACACGTCCTTACCCTACCGGAAGAAATGTTTTTTATTCCTTCCTCTGTTTTATGTAAAGAAAGCTTCTTTTTGAAAGTTGTGGAAATAATTGGTTTAATAGCAAACTTTTCTCTTATTCTATGAGGATATGATAATTTTATATCTTTAATTTGAATTTTAAATTATTAATTTTAAGTAAAATTAATTTAATTTTTTTAATTATCGTTATATGTAACGAGTCAAATAGATTTATCGTTATTTGAAATGTCAAAATAATGTGTTAATTATTTTTTTAAAGTAAAAAATATTTTAACGCTCCTAATCTTAAATTTTTTTTTATAAAATATTATAAAACATACATGTAACATTTTATAAATATTTTTAACCCTCTAATTTTGAATTTTTTTATAAAATATTATAAACATTTTATACAAATGTTTTTTTATAATTTATAATTTATAAAATTAAGGGGGTCAAAACTTAATTATGCTCATTTTAATTTTATAAAATGTTAAAATTTATATTATAGACATTTTAATGCTCATTGTATATATGAACCTTTTATAAAAAATGTTGTAAAAAACATAATTAACAATACATAATTTCAAGCTTTTTAAAAAATATTTTATAAATTAAAATGAGCGTAATTAAGGATTGACCTCTCTAATTTTATAAATTATAAATTATTTTAATAAAATATTTACAATATTTTATAAAAAAATTTTATAATAGTTCAAAATTAGGAGGTTAAAAATATTTATAACATATGTTTTTATAAAATTCATAAAATATTTATAATATTTTGCAAGAAAGAAATTTTTTTTAAAAAAATTCAAAATTAAGAGGGTCAAAAATATATTTAAAAAATATAATTAACAGCAAAATATCAAAACAACATCGTTTTGATATTTCAAATAACGGTCAACTCAATTGACCGTTACATATAATGATAATTAGAAAAATTAAATCAATTTTATTTCAAAACTAATAATTTAGAGTTCAAATTATATAATTTAATACCCAAAATAAACATTAATAGATAATAATGATAAATCTATCTTCAGCTCCTTTCAACGGAAGAGCAAACTTTGACCCAGAAAGGATATAAACCATATTCGTCCGTAGACCATCTCAAGAAATGCTTTTTATGTTTTTCTTTATGTAAAGAAAGGTTCTTTTTTATCTATCAATAATGTGTCTTGCTATATATCATTGACTGCATGCTCTCACTGATTAGTGATTAGCTTGGGTTACGCATAGTTCAATTTCGGAAAGGGGAAAAAAAATCATTAGGCAACCACTGGCTACTGATGAATTGATGAGTCACAATAGTAGTAGAGCAATGTCTTGTTTTTTAAGAAATATTTGTGATATTCCTCAATTATTTTTCTAAATTGTTAACCCTATTAAATTTAAAAAATTGGACGGAAAATGGGATTATGAGGAAAAGAAGTTAATTGATTTATTGCACAAGTAATGTTATCCATATCAACAAATCTTGGATTAATTAATTACTGATTACCATTGGCAGATGTGAACTTGATGACTTATTGACCTAACATGCCCTGTCCTCACGAGATTAATTAATTCTTGATAACTACTTACTTTACTTTATAATAATAATTTGATAAACAAAAACTCTTAAGATTCCCAACTTGTGCTTGTCCATGTGCTTGTCCTTGTCCAGTCCACGTACTTGTCCTCTTGGTAATTTTTTTAAGGAAAAAAAAAAGACAAACAAATTGTAATGAAATTTGTTTATTGAACCCTCCGTTGTACAACATCAATAATCTTTTTTTATTAGATTGTAATCAAAGAAATTTCAATCGTTACAATTCGAATATTACATTAATTATCCAAAAAATTATTGGATACACATACTGTTATTCCATTTTTTTAATGGTATGCTACCAAATAAATCAAGAGATGTCCAAGATAATGACTTTATTTCCCATACATGCTAAGCACAATCTTAAAACATTAAGATAAATATTTTGTTATATATCCACCATGAAACCCTATAGCCAGGATTATCTACAACTTACTTTCATTATCTTTTATTATATGAGTTTGAGAATTATCTATTCTATTAAATTTTACCCTAAAATCAATGCTTATTTAATGATAATTCCAACAAGAATATAAAATTTCATTTTTATAATATAAATAGAAATAATAGGAGAATTAAAGAAAATGATGACAAGAAAATAAAATCATTATAATGTGAATACAAGTGATAAGAACTTCAAAGTTTCTTTTATTTTCTCTAAAAAACTTGTACACCAAATAATGAACAATCAAGCCTATTTATAGGCTTCAAATTTAAGAAAAGAATTGAAAATGACTATGAATAATCAATTGCATCACCCTTTCAATTTCTCATATTGAATGATGAATTGAATCATATTAAGAATCATGAGTAGTGAGGATATGAAAAGTAGATGAATATGATGATGGACATTCATTATTTCATAACACTCCCCTTGAATGTCCATTGTACAAGAAATATGTCTTGTTAAAACCTTACTAGGAAAAAACCTAGTGGAAAAAAAATCTTAGTGAAGGAAAAAGAGTACAATATTTCTTGTACACATTAATCTTAATGTTGGTCTTCCCTTGTTGAAAACATCATTTGAGATCTTTAAGACAATATATTTTAATCTTATGAATCATCTTTTTAAAAGTTGTAGTAGGTAATGCTTTAGTGAATAAATCTGTTGGATTATAACTTTGATGTATTTTTCCTTTAATGAAATTATGCAAGCGGCATTATCCTCATATGATATTATTGAAATTTTTTTGTTGATAGATAAACTACATGTCTCTCGGATATGATGGATTATTGATCTTAGCCAAATACATTCTCAACTTGCCTTGTGAATTGATATTTCGCATGATTTGAAGATGTGGTAGCTATAGTTTGCTTCATAGAACGCCAAGATATAGTTGTGTCTCCATATGTAAATATATAACCGAGTTGTGATAAAGCTTTGTGTGAATCGGATAAATAACCTACATTTGTATAACCAATTAATCTTATCATTGATTTATTTGAGTAATATAAGCTCACATCGGTTATTCCTCGAAGATAACGTAATATATATTTAACTTATTTCAATATCTTCATATTGAAACAAAACTATGACTTATTAATAAATTTATACAAAAGATTGTATTAGGTCGAGTATAATTAGCAAAATATATCAATGCGCCAATGGCACTAAGAAATGGTACTTCAAGATCAAGTTATTCTTTGTTATCTTCTCGAGGTCGAAAATGATTTTTTTGGATATCAAGTGAATGAATTACTATTAGGTTAGTTAATGAATGATCTTTATATAGAATCATCATAGAAATTTTTTCTATACAAATTGATCGATGAATAAAAGTCTCATTCTCTAAGTGCTCGAACTGCAGGTCGAGATAACATTTTTTTCCTAAGCTATTTACATCAAATTCTCTTTTTAGATAACTTATGACACTTGAAATCTCTTTAAGAGTTCCAATAATATTTAAGTCATCAACAAATACAACAAACCCCTTTTAAATAAAAATATATGAATAAATAGAGCTATTTTTTTATAACATTATTTTAATAAATAATCATTGAAGTGATTATATCACATGCACATGGGTTAGTAATAAATAGTAGATATAAAAATATAATATAAATTGAATTTCTAAAAACTAAAATAATAAAATAAATACTAAAATAATCCTAATGGAGATCTCTATAGTTTAATTGAATTCTTTTCTCGAAAATATGTATTACATGTTTCTAGCATGTTAAGCCTTTCTAGGACTTTCATATTCATATCATTTCAAATGAACAAATAAATTGTGATCACATTAAGTAAATGTATGCATATGAATGTTTTTCATATATTTTACCGGGGTAATGAGATAACAAAATATAATTGCATCCATTATAGGAGAATATGTCTCCTCATAGTTAATGTCGAGTTCTTTGCAAAAACTCTTGTGTTAAAAGTCTTGTTTTGTATCTTACAATCTTATCTTTCTTATTTTGTTTTCACATAAATACATATTTATATCCTACTAGCTTAACATCTTCAAGTGTTTTAGCTATGGGTTCAAAAAAACTACTCTTTTGTAAGAGAGTATAATTCACTCTGGATTACTCTTTTCATTTAGGTCAATCATCTTTATGTCAACATTCTTCAATAATTTAGGCTCGGAATCCTTATTTTCATTCAAAATATCAATTGCAATATTATATGCAAAAATCTTATCAATAGATGTTTTTTTCGGTCATATTTTCTCCCTATATTGACATAATTTATCAAAATCTCTTGATTTTTCTCAATCATTTAGATTTCTTCTAGAAGCCTATTATCGAAATATCTTGGACCATTTTATGAATATTTACATCATTTATATTTTCTTCTTGCCCTTTTCTTTTAGGGATTTTTGTCTTTAAAGCTGATCGGTCTTCCACGCTTTAGGCATGCTTTAAATTCATTAGCTATATCATAATAGATTGTCCCTCTAGGATATCAATTCTAATAGAAGCATTCTCAACGAGGACATGCATTTTAGTTACCCTTTTAAGATTGAGAATACATCTAGTAGTTGGTTTATAATACCTTGTAAACGAATTATCTTCCGAACTTCTAGTTCAAATTGTTTTGTATAAATTGATATAAAGATAGAGTACTCTATATAATCTCTTTTTTCTAACATTTTTAACTACTTATTTTGTTTATTCTCTCCCCTTAACGTTGAAAAAACTATTTCATCAAAATGACGAGTCGATAAATCAAGTTGTAAAAATATCACTTATTCATGATTCAAGATATTTAATTATCGAAAAGGATTCAAATCCAACATATATTCTCAATCTTCTTTAAGTGCCCATTTTATTTCGTTATGAAAGAGCATTATGGATATACATTGCAACACCAAAAATTCTTACATAAAAAATATTTAGCTTATGACCATAAATCAATTGAAAATAAGAGAATTTCGATAACTTATGGATCCGATGCAAATAAGTGTTACTACATGTAAGATTGCATGTCCTCGGACATAGACAAGGAGTTTTATTTTTTAAATAATGGTTTAGCTATCAATTGGAGCCTTTTTTGATAAATGATTTTTGCTAAACCTTTCTAAGTATGAACATGAGCAATAGGCTATTCAACCTTTATTTTGATAGCCAATCAATAATAATTTAATACTTGAGAAATAAATTCACCGAGCATTATCAAGGTGACTTATTTTAATGGCATAGTCTAAAAATTATGTTCAAAATCAAATTATTTGCTAGCAATATCGAAAACATCGGGTTTCGAGTAGATAATAAGCATATATGTGACCATCTTATGGATGCATTTATTAAAATCATAAAATATTTAAATGATCTATATGGTGGATGAATTGATCCACATATAACACCTTGGATACATTCTAAAAATACTGAAGATTCAATCTCAATTTTACTTGGTGATGGCTTAATCATCAATTTGTCTTGACAACATGCGAGAACATGAAAATTCATTAAATTAAAGAATATTACGGCTCTTCAATAGATGTTTATATGAATTTTTAATAATTTTTTGCATCATGAAAGACATAAGATAATACAACTAGTCATGCCACATAATAAAAGTACTTAAATTAGTAAACTTCTAGTTTATTATAATATTTATTTCAATCATGTCAATATTTGCAATAAAGAATAGAAGAGAAAGCGAGATAAATTTTTCAATACATATATTTTACCCAAGTATAATGATTATAATATATAAGTATTCACACTTGCTATCTTGATATGATATCAATTTAGATGAATATCTTTGAAACTAAATAAATTTTTATGAGACTTTGAAGAGAATAGTACATCATCTATAATAAATTTATCCTTTCGGATAATAATACATTTGCTCTTCCGGAGCCTTTAAATCATGTCACTTCAAGTAATAATATATCGACTCTTCTAGAGCCTTTAAAAGTTATCTCTTCAAGTAATAATATATTCACTCTTCTAGAGCTTAAAAAATTTGTCTCTTCAAGTCATAATATAATCGCTCTTCTAGAGCCTTCAAAATTTATCTCTTTAGATAATAATATAGTCGCTTCTTCTAGAACTTTCTATTAGATTGATATTATATATATAATATTAACATAAAATAAATAATTAAATAAATCAATATAAAATAAATAAATAAATATATTCCTCATAAACACAAACAAATAAATAAATAGTAAAATAAATTTGTAACTATCACTATACAATATAAATTAAAAGAAATATAAAAAATTTTATTTATAAATATAAAAACTAACAAGTAATTAATTTCAATTACTATTATTTTGATATATAAAAGTGACCTTTATATTTTACTATTTATTTTTCAATAAGGCTTGACAAGGCTCAATGAAGTGCTTTGGTGTACGACAGGTACACGATCAATATTCATTCATTCCACATCTATAATATTTATTTGTTAGAATACCGACTTTCTCTATTTTTTTTTATATAGTTATCCACTTACGGTGGTGAGATGTGATATTATGGTCACCACAATTATAATGATAATTATTTCGATTACGTTCATGGCTATGACAACATATTTGTTGATGCCCAAAATTATTATAAATTGTCACATTTACTTCGGGGAATGGAGTAAATCCAGTTGGATAAGATTTATTCTTTTTTCGTCAATAGCTTATCATTTTATTTAGCCAACATAAATAAGTATGAAATTGATTCAAAATATTTCTTAAACTCTTTTTCTTGATATGCTACTGCAGGAGCATATTCGAGACATAAAAAGTAGATAATATTAACTTAGCATCAAACGCTCATGATCAATAATTCTTGCCCAAAATGTCAAGGACTCGCAAAATCAAGTTTTGTGATGATTGATATGATTAAAATTGTATATTGTAAAATATAATAATAATGTTAGGAAATAAAGATAAAATAATAATAAAATTTAAATAAAACAAACATAATAATAAAATTTAGACTTTTCAAATAATATATATTAGATTATTAGGTTCTATATATTAAATTATTAAAAATTTTCAAATGTATTCTATGTATCATTAGATTTAAAGTACATGATAAATTAGATACATACCTCTTAATGATCTAAATAATTTAGATCTTTTGGTAGAGCACTTGTGTAGAAGAAATCCAATGGTTGAAACAATTGATTAAATTTTTTGATAGATACATACCTCATGGTCTATTATCTTGATTGGTTAGAACTTCGTACCGATAACGTGTTATAAAATAAATAAAAATAATAGAAGAATTGAAGGAAAGGATGACAAGAAAATGAAATCATTATAATGTGAATACA
This sequence comes from Dovyalis caffra, assembly GCA_963924115.1. Lineage (NCBI taxonomy): Eukaryota > Viridiplantae > Streptophyta > Magnoliopsida > Malpighiales > Salicaceae > Dovyalis > Dovyalis caffra. The sequence goes on along the minus strand of CAWUPB010000913.1, from coordinate 596,382 downwards.
AGTGATAAGAACTTTAAATTTTCTCTTATTTTCTCTAAAAAAACTTATATACCAACTAATGAACAATCAAGCCAAATTTATAGGCTTCAAATTTAAGAAGAGAATTGGAAGGGACTATGAATAATCAATTGCATTACTCTTTTAATTTCTCATATTGAATGATGAATTCAATCATATTAAGAATCATGAGTAATGAGGATATGAAAAGTAGATGAAAATGATGATGGACATTCATTATTTCATAACAATTCAAGGTTTTTTTTTTAGGGGAAATAACAAACAAAACCATCATCGTGGTTGTACATAGAACATTCAAACTGAGATTACATACATAGCTATTGGGTCATTGGTTTGGCTGTCCAGAACATAAGCCCTCGGCCTACCCTATATTTTCTTCTGGTTCTTGGTGGGAATTAAAATTTCCTTTTTTTTTTTTTTCCTTAAAAATTAATCCTGATTTTTTCATCTTTATTTTTAGAAAAAAAAAATTTTGAAAAAAAAAACTATCATTACACTTTCCACTAAATAAATAATTCTCCACTTGCACTATTAATTAACTCAAAGTGTTGTTTGCGAGCCTTGTTATTTTTCGTACAAGTTAACAGACAATATCAAGAGATAAGGTAGTCCTGAATGCGATATGTTTTTTTAGTACAAATTGATAGACAATATCAAGAGACACGGTAGTAGGTAAGGAATAGGTAATAGGTCCTATCAAGTGTGATTTTTAAAACATATATCAAGAGACACGGTAGTAGGTAAGGAATTATTGAATAAAGAAAACCGTGTAATTACTCAAGGAACCCAGCAAGCTGTTCTCTACTCCACCAAAGAGGACCCAAAGTTTCAAGAGATTTCTTTGAATTTGCTGTTTCCATATATATTATCTTTGAACTACTTGTTTGCTAGCTCATCTCATCTTGTACTATCCAGTTTTAAATAGGGAAAATAATTTGTCGAGTTCTGATATGTTTAATTAATTAAACCTCAGCTCTCCCATTTCAAGATTCCAAGCTTCCCCCACACAACTCCTGCCAAATGCCAACAATCACTCTTCTTGAATGCATCCCTGGACAAATTCTACATTTACATTTCAATAACCTTAGGCAAATATTAACCCTTGAACTCTTATCTGCCCATTGCAAACTTCTTTCCTATCATTAAATGTATTGGATCTAAAGGGATGGAGAAGAAGTTGAATGAATTGCAGATGAAGAGAGATGGTTTTATGCAGAATTGCGGAAGAGCATAGTAAAAGATCAGAGATTGATGGTTCTTTCAGAGGGGCAGGAAGGAAGGAAGAAATACAAAAGTGATGACTGCATCACTAAAGACGAAATATTCACACATCTAAAGAAAAACTGGGCCACAGTTTAAGAGGCAAGGAAAGTTGGTAAGCCCAAAAATACAGTCCTCATTTTCAATAAAGGAAGACTAGGCCCAGAAAGATTTGTATTCGACATACCCAACCCCTAGAAAAATCTAAAACCCCTTTGAAATGTCAAATATAGGCCTTGAACTATTGGGCTGAAAGCCCGGTTAGCAATCCAAAATCAGTTTTCTTGGATAAAGAAACTGAAATGTTTTGTCGGGATTTCTTAGTTTTCCCGTACTAGGTCAATTAGTAATATGTAGTGAGATTATTCTCAATTTTCGGAAGTTCCAGATTAAATATGAAGCCTTTTTTAGTCCATGGTGGTCGAGCTTTCAATATAAAGGTTCACATTACCATTATTAACATTCAATTTAAATCAGTATAAAATGGAAAAAAAAAAAAAAAACAAATTAGAAAAAATTATAAAATGGACAAAAAAAACCTAAGCCCCCAGTCTACCGAATTAGCAGATTCTAATTGATTTTTTTTTTAAAAAAAAAACATTCAATTCATGTTTTTTAACTTTCCATTAATGATTCTATTTTATTTAGGGATGACTACAAATAAGCCCCCAATCTATTATGTGTTTCACAAATATAGTCCCCAATATATTGGTTTTATTTTTTTGAGAACATGCTCAATCTATTCTAGTTTTAACAGACTAGTCACTACCATTTGCATATGCTAAAACAATGTAAAATACCTTGTGAGAAGCATGTGAACTCAACAAAATTAACTCACTCTCATGAATCAAGAGATAGTAACGTTGAGTTTACGAAATACTTAACGTTTGTTTAAACATATTTGTTAAAATCAGAATAGGTTAAATGTGTTTTTGAAAAATCAATAGGTTAGGGATTCGTTTGTAAAACACATAATAGGTTGCGAACTTATTTGTATTTATCCCTTTTATTTTTCATGTAATAATTCTTTTATTTTTAAGAACAAAGAATGCCATCGAATCTGGAATCAGATTCAATTTAGTGGTAAAAATATGATTATTTTTCTGTTTTATACTTTATGTTCGTGTTTGCAATGTAACTAAATGATAAGTAATCATTGCACTCAAAATCTTTAAGAACTTATTTTGAATTAACATTTGATAGATAATCCATCGTTCTATTCTACAATATACCTTCTAATGAAGGCCCTTAATTTTTTTTTTAATATCTTTATTAGGCATTATTGTTGAACATTTCTTCATCACACTAGAGTCACTTGGAAGCATTATGTCGTAGCCCAAGTAATGCAAAACATTTCGACACTGCCTCTATAAAAAGTAATGCTTCGGCTTCTGCTTCTGTAAAAGAATGTGGCCAGAACGCTGAAAGTTGCCAGAATTTTCAACCGATTAGCAAATTTAGGTTAAATTGTTATTAGGAGAAATGAAGAATAAACAACCACCAAACAAGTGCACACCATGTTTTAAGTGGTTCGGTATTAAAAAACCTAATCCACGGGCGAGGACAATCAAAGAATTTCACTATGAGAAAATGGCAGGAGACTACAGAAGGTCACTCAAATTTCTCTCACCCAAATCCCATATGAACCCAGAACCTCACTCAAGAGTTCATCACAAATCTCACAGTATACTATATGCCTTCCATATCCAAAGAACTGCACCCTATATACAGTCCACGAATGTTGCCTTTTAGGACCAAAGACAATTGCCATGTGGAAACTTTTCTTTCTCTGAAAAACTGTACCAACCAATGTCAACTTTCACTTTTTCTTCATGCATTTGATAGTTGCAGCTTTCCTTGGTTCCTAGGATGCATCTAGGTGTTCAGGACTCACGTAGAAGCAAACCAAGTGTCAAGGCCACAGACTTCAAACATTTAACGGAGTGTTCGACAAAATTCAGGATGCACTTTTCAACACTGAAAGTGCAACAATCTTCCCAATGATGACCAATGTTGGTGAAACTAACTCTGCTAATGCAACTTTATCTGCAGGATCCTTCAGTTCTGAAAATACCTGTATGATTGCAAATGCAAATATTATCAATTCAAAGCAATGCGGTCACTTCTAATGGGCAAGCTTCTTATGCATGTATAGATCCTTGTAAAAAATGAAGTAACATCAAAATCAATCCATTCTATTCTTTTTACAAACTATGTGAAGGAAACGAAAATTGGTGTTTCAGTTTCGTTTCTGGTTTCCTGCAAGGTGCTTCCAATTCATGATTATCAAATTATACTCACCAAGTGCTGCTGGGGTGTAGTTCCTCGTTCAAGCAGCTGGCATATTTGCTCATAGACCATTTTGCATTAACTTCAATGCAAGGGAGTTGAGGGTTGACATTTGACACGCTAGCCCATATAAACTAGCAAGGTTGAATCAGGATCAGCTGTATTTTCTGCTACAAAGAGGGCATCTGTTCCTCCTTCCATTAAATTTCTTGTTCGAAATCTAACAGTCTGGCTGTACCTCGGTGAGGAAATGGAATCTCCAGCTCTGCTGCAACCAATCACACTGTCATCCACACTGTGACCAGAAAAGCATCGAGCTTGAATAAGAACTGCAAAATTGGCAACAAACGGCAAAAAGAATGCAACCTTATTCTATCAGAAGATGTGAAGAATCATCCCAGTAATAACATTAACTTGAATTCTTTGTTGTCGAAGAAAATCAATTTCCTCATCACCCCTTGCAAATACCTTTGGAGCACAATGATATATGTCACCAAAAACTCAACTTGGAAGTACATTATTGCATTCATTAGCTAACTTTTTAAATAAGAAACCCACCAGCAGATCGCCTCCCCTAAGCCTCACATCAGTAGCTCTGCTTCAAAAAATTTCAAGGGCAATTCATGTATGTCCTCCTGCAAAAACCCCCATGCCAGATTAATGAGCAGACTTGAATGAGTTCAGGAGGAGTTTTCCCCATTCACCTTTTCCAAACTTACATTTTTCGAAAGTGGCACCCTGATTTTTGGGCCTCTTTGGCTTCTAGTTCTTGCCTGCTAGAAGCCCCATCTAAATACGATCTCCCCTCATGGCTTTGGAATCTGTTTGACAATGGTAGACACTTGAGCAGGACAGAATCCCAATTCCAAAAACCCAACAATCAGTACACCATCCCTGAAATCATGTGTACAAACAAGCATTTATGAAATTGATAATAACGCTTATAAATCCAGCTAAAATACCAACAGAATCCTATACACTGATTGAAAAAAAAGGTCAGAATTTTGGGGCAAATTTGACATGAAAGTGACCCATATGGGAATTTCAGCTAAAACCAATGAACAATGAACAACTAACAAAAACCATAAGACCCCAACGAAAAAAGAAGAAGATGCTTTTGTTTACCCGACTGAGTTCTGCTATGATAACAAGCACTCCTTTTGTTTTGTATTAATCTCAATGCTTTCAATGTTAAAAGCACAGAATCACCTGGTCCAAACCCCACCAAGAACACATTTCCCACCTACCCTTCTTTCCATCACCATCATTACAACAAGAAGGCTGCCTCTCTCTTTTTAAAGCACTTGAAGCAATTTCTTCAACTCTGGAAGCTTTAAAGCAGAGAGGTCGATTTGCTTTAATTCTCCGAAAGGCAAAACCAATCTAATAAACTCTCTCATTTTACAGGAAAAAAACTACCATATTTAACAATTTCACATATTATGAACACTATCCGATGCCGAGACCACGTCGGTTAATGGAATACTAGCTCTGCTCCAATCCCTGAAGCAGAGTCATGCCTGCACAGTAATAAGCAGAGAAATCACATTGTTGAACATACCTTTAGAAAACAAAGCTGTATGCCACCAAAAGCTTAACCAGTAAACACATCACATTGCATTCGATAGCTAACTTTAGTAACGTTTTGAATAAGAAACTTACCAGTGGATGACCTCTTTTAAGTCTCACAACTAGAACTCCTTCAGCAAAACTCAAAAGCATTCAGTTGTCTCCACCTGCAAAAACCCCATGCTGGAAACATTAAACAATTGTCGAATGAAATTCGAGAAGACTTTGGCCGCATAACCTTTTCCAAAACTCACATTTACAAAAGTGGCATCCTGATTTTTAGGCTCCTTTGACATCTAGTTCTGACCTGCCTCTTTCATCTAACCCATGAAAAAGCTGCTCTCACTTCATCCAGTGGGCTCTTCCCTTTGTCCAACTAAAAGCTAACAGAATCCTGTACGCCAATCAAAAGAAGGTTGGGATTATAATGATTTACATAAACTATCATTAGCAAGAATTTCATAAATTTCTATGCACAAGCAATAAGATTTCAACATAGATTTATCCAGAATTACAAACCATGCTTTGAAGATGAAAACATACAACACTAGAATCCTTGCCTTGGCGAGTGCTGGAAATGGACCATGTTAAATGCCTTCAAGATATTGCTCCTTGCCTGTGATTCAAAAGAGGCAGGAAAAGCTAATAAGAAAGTAAACCGAGACATAAATGAAGTATTCTTGATCTCAAGGAGAATATCACAAACACATACCTGTAGTGTGAGCTATTGAAATTAAATTCAGGACACCGAGACCTTATTTTTGTTACTGGAACTGACCCTTCGTCTGTAATCTCTGTCCAAGATCAACCCAGTTTGCCAATTTCTACAAATGAAACAGAAGCCAAGCAAAGGAAAAGGAATAGAAACAATGATGAGACAGAGCTAAAAGATGGAAGGGAAGGAAGAGAGATTTCAAATATCAGATAAGTGAATTGTGGTAGTTAAAGACACTACTGGGACAACATAAATGTTGGCCATGCTTTCTCTGATTGGATGTTAGCTAACACAACTCGAAAACTTTCAAGAATTAGGTGATTGAGCCAAAAATTGCCAGGAAGAAATTAGAGTCCACAAATAAAAACAAAACTTGTTTAAATAACCAATTGCTGGATAAGACGTATGTAAGAAACAGAAACATACCACAGAAATAATTATAGCAGTTCATCATCCCAGTGCTTCTCATCTAGTACAAGTTCAACAGCAAGGTTGCCACCTCCATTCACTGCATTCTTATAATCAAAATTAAAGCATCTAAACGCATTGTCCAGCATTCAGATTGTTACGTTATAAAGGATGTGAACTATCCAGGTGCATATTTACCTGATAGAGTATTGCCATAAAGGACCATCTTCCACCATTATCTCTATCGATGGCTTCAAAACTAGTCCGTACAACCTTTATAGAAAGAAAGGACCATCGGTATTGTTAGCAATGCAATTCATACAGCAAAGTTCAATAACTGATAGAACTAATCCACATCCTCAAATGATACTGATAATGATTGCTTTCAGTTTCTTAGCAGAGGAAATGATAAGTGGCGGACGGACCTACCAAGGCATCCACAGATGATTAAACTTTTATGGAGGTGGAGATGTTTCCTTAAAACGTCAGAGAGATGCACAAATTGAAGGTCTCTTGATTGATTGCTGCTCCTACCAGGACTTCAAATCAGGAAAAACATCAATTCCTTTAGGAAAAAATCTACTATGCTTATAGGATTGCATTGGAAGTATGTTTCTCCTGAAAATATAGCAGTCAAAATAATCACATAAAATATCATCATACTACGGATTTTCAAAGCCAAATTCAAAGAAGCAAATACCTGTCAGACGTCACAGCAATGGAGGATGGAGGTGTACTCTGTCGAGAATGGAGGCCTTGACTTTGTTGCAATGGATCTTCATTTACCATTTAAGTCTATAATTCAATTATAAAGGAATCAGTTATCATCAGCTTTGCAAGGAAAATGGACTGTATATATAAAATTTTGAAGAGAAAACCCACCTCAGGAAATTGATAGTCAGGATGGAGGTGTACTCTATAGAGAAGGAGGTGTGCTCTCTCTAGTCCTACAAAATTAATTGTGCAAGCAATTAATGAATGCAATGGAAAAGAAAGAAAGAAAGAAAGAAAGGCGATTAAATTGAACATAAAGAAATAAACACAATTTGCGAGAGACAGACAGATTTGAGAAATTCAAACTTACGTAGAAATAAATCTCTGGGATCTGAAAAATCTTGGGCCACTACCCTCTGCGCAATTTTGCTGAAGAAGCGGAGTTCCATCAATTGTCAGACTTGTTAAATTGGAGAGGCGTTGCATGGCTGTTGAACTTGGTAGATACTTCAGTTTTGGACACCTTTCAATATAGAGGGTTTGAAGAGAAGAAAGGTTTCCCAACCAATCTGGCAGTGCTTCCTCAAATTCCTCTCCACCGAAATACCTTATCTCCAATTTCTTGAGAGAAGTGAGGTGTTGAAGTTGATGTGGTATGCTCTTCAGTTTTCTCCATCCGCATATTTTTAGCTCTTCAAGGGACCCACTCAAGTGTTGGATTGAATTCATACCAGGAAACTCCTCCAATTCCATCCAGAAACCACCAATTGTCAATTCCTTCAATTGGGCGAGGCTGCAAAAGAAATCCTCCGGAAGATAGCTCAATCTCCAACAATCGTAAATTTGTAATCGGGCAAGAGAATGGAATTTTCTCCTTCCAAGAGAAGGAAGAGACGTGAGCTGATCTCAGTCAATAATTTTTAATGATTGAAGACGAGAAGATGGCAGCAATCCTCCTCCTCCAAATACATCATCATCCTCAAATACAGAAATATCCTTACTCCGTCTGATTATCAATTCCTCTAGAGATGGGCAGGATAGTAGCCTCCTAATTGGAAGACTAGTTGTTATTATCCAACAATCTTCAATGCGTACTCTTTTAAGAGATTGCAATCCACCGCCGAGACTAATAGACTCCAACTTCCTGCAGAAATCAATATACAATTCCTCCAGAGCTGTGCAGTGTTGTAGGCTTGGTACGGATGCCAGATCATAGCAATTATAGATGCTTAAATATTTAAGAGATGATGAAGTGGAGGCATGAAATTCGCCACATAAATGACTTAATCCAAGACAATCACTGATCTCCAATTTTATAAGTTTTGATGAAAGATGAGTCATTGATGGAATGCTTCTCAAGTCAAAACACCCCCCAATGTACAACTCTTCAAGGCAAGGAAATACTGCTTGGACTCCATCAGCTGCAGCAGCAGGTACCGTCCATTCCTCTAGACTTTCAATATCCTTCAGAGACAGTCTTTTCAATGCTGGAAACAAAGTTATAGGCATTCTTCTATCCTCACTACTACCATAAAACTCATTGCCTATGCTTCTTAACCGACCCATTGTTTCCACCACAACAATTCCAAGACGAGGAAGATGACCAAGTGCTGGAATGCTTTTCAAGTGAAGACACACCTTAATGTACAACTCTTCAAGGCAAGGAAATACCGCAGCTGCATCTCCTTCTCCTTCTCCACCTCCTCCTCTTCCTTGAGGTATCGTCCATTCAACTAGACTCCCCATTTTCACTAGAGATAGTCTTTTTAGTGCGGGAAATATTGGATCCATACCACTTCCGCCACTACTATAAAACTCCCTACCTATAACTTCCACACCATTCATTCCTTCTATCTCAACAATTTTAAGGTGAGAAAGATGTCCTAATGTTGGGAGTTGTTTACACTCATTGCACCCTTCTAATTTCAACACCACCAAATTATGGACTGCTGGATTCAAAAGCCATGGTGGGAATGAGTCACCTCCATAATTCTCAATCTTTAAGCTTCTTATGCTTGGATGAGGCTGGAGACCCTCCAATACATCTTCGTCATTATTGTACCTTCCTCTTTCTCTTCTTGACCTCCATTCCAGTACCACCGTGTTAATCTTTGCTTTTCCAGACAGGTTTGCTCCCTTGGCTTCTTCTCTGTCTCTCACATACTCCAGATTGCGTATTCTCAACTCCCCTCCTAGTTCCTTCAAGCACCCCAGCTCTTCAATTTTGTGACCTTTATCTGGACCCACTTCAAAGAATGGCAATGTTTGTAGACCAATTAAGCAACCGACATTAGCTGGTGTATCTGTAAAGTCAATATGTCTAATGCTCACCAAATTTCTCATTTTTTTGGGAAGTTTTGTGAGGGAGCTGCAACCTCTAAATCTTAATGTTTGCAAATGGAAGAGCTTCGTGATGGATTCTGGAAACGCTTTGATATCTGTATCTGAAACATCCAGATATCTCAAATGTTCCAGCCTGCAAATTGAACCTGGCAGCTCTGTGATATCAGCTCCATGCAAGTTTAGAGTTCGTAAGCCTTTGAATTTCCAAGCCTTGTTGAGGACATCGACCCTTGAGAATAAAGTATGCAATTTTCTAGCACCGACATTTCGAAACTCTGAGTCGTCTCCCTCGTAACAAATGACATTAAGATGACGAATACGAAATGTACCGTTTATAGCTGAACCAGCCTCCAAAATCAGTGTCTCTTGTTTTGACACCGACAAAGCAAGATCGTGCACAAGATCGTGCATCTTGCAACCCGTTATATTCTCAAACTCATTCTTTCGGACATCCTGGAAAAAAGAAAGTGCAAGCAGGCCATTAAAATACCTAGCACCTATTTCTTCCATATCTTCCATTCCTTCACGAGGTGGTCTAAGTAACCCTTCAGCCATCCATAGCTGAATTAGTTGCTCCTTTTCAATCTCAAAACCTTTAGGAAAAATGGAACAATAAGCGAAACAGCGTTGCAGACACGATGAAGACAAGTGATCGAAACTTAATTTCAATATAGGTAAAATTCCATCATATCTTGACGCGTCAAAAGCATCACTGTTTTGTATTGATAGCCATTTGTCCCTCTTCTTCTCAGAATGCAGCGTTCCACCTAAAACTCTAGCAGCTAATGGCACTCCTCCACACTTTTTTGCAAGATCTATTCCGATAGCCTCCAATTCTGCAGGAATCGGCTCCATTCCATTGCTAGTCACTATTTTCCTAATAATTGACCAACATCCATCATCTGATAGTTTTTCTGGTTCATGCCTATATCCAAGAGAACTCTCCATTATAGATGCTGCTCGTCCACTACGAGTCGTAACAATAACAGCATTCCCTCGATTCCTACTAATTTCAGCATTCCCATCATTGCAACTAATTTTTAACAAACGATCCTTTAAACTCTCCCACTTTCCAGGCTCTTCATTCCACACATCATCAAGAATGAGAAGATATTTTTTCTTCTCCAACGCTTTTTGAAGATGTGTCATTATTACGTTTATTTCATCTATCGCACCTGTGTTTCTATCCAGTGTTTGCAGCATTCCTCCTAAAATCCTTTTATCCTCAAAACTATCAGAAACACAAATCCAAAATGTTACATCAAAGAGTTCTCTATTTGTCACTTCTTGATGCACCATTTTTGCTAGAGTGGTCTTTCCAAGCCCGCCCATTCCCACTATAGGGATGACAGAAAGAACATGTTGGTTGCAAGAGCTAATCAACAAGTTAATAATTCTAGAGACATCACCATCCCTTCCTATGACAACCTCTGAGCTACCGAGGAAAGAATCTGTCTGTCGGTTCGGCCTAGGTTGAGGACTTGTATGTACAGGCAGGACTCCAAGTGTAATTGCATCTTTATTAAGCTTATCTAAGGACTCATTTATCTTTTGAACTTTTAGAGCCATACTCAGACGAAATGCAATGGGGTTGGAGTGGGAGAAGAAGCTGTGTACCTTCCCTTTGAGACTGTTTTGAATCTCTACCTTCTGTCGAAGAATCTCGTAATCAAACTCATCTAGTACATCTTCAGCATCATAAGCTACATCTCGAAGCTTCTCCAACCAAAGCCTCACGGACTCATCTGTTACTGGTCTTTTCTTGGCATCTTGTAACACTGCCTGAATCATGAGCAACGAATCCTTCAGCTTTTCCAGCTCTCCTTTAAATCCCCATGCAAGACTGATCCCTTGAGCAGCAATTAAACCAAGCCGCTTCACTATCTCCTCCGTCGCCAATGAAAGGACTAGCTCAGCCATTTTTGTTTGTTTTAGTTAAGTACTGAGAAGAGAGAAATGGTTTGAAAGTTTTGTAAATAATATAGGTAAAATGAATTTGTTGTGAGTTTTGTGCGTAAAAATAAAAACTCGTAGATTCCTTTACTTGTGCCTTGTCCATGTGCAGTCCATGCGCTTTGTTTGGGTTTTTACCTCATTCTCCACTTGCACTAACGAAGCCAAAGTGTTGTTTGTTAACATTATAAATAAATAAATCTCCGCTTGCACTACTAAGCCTTTTACTTGGCTCAAGAAAGGCGTTGTATCCAAGTGCATAGCATGTGACTGATGCATAAATCTAGAAGAGATTAACCAACCAGCTGAAGAGGATTTGCCTTTTAATTACTTTGTTTAATTAATTAATTAATGGGACAAGCGTAAAGTCCATTGAGCCTCAGGCACAGAACAAATCAAATGGTCGGTTCTAAAAAGTTAATTAAAAACAGTACCTGTCGATATTGATGTAAGTTCGAAATAGTAGTAATTGATTTGTTCAAAAAAAAAATCCATTAAATTGTCTCTTGAGTTCCCTTGATTCATCGTTGTATGGTATATTGCATTGTATATTAAAAATCTGTACAAGCTAGTTTAGAAGAGAAAAACAGAAAAAAGTGGATGTGAATGACATGATGAGGTTTACTAAACCAAGGATTGTTTAAAACAAAAAAAAAAAAACTAAACAATTAGTTTTTGAAATAAAAAAATACTAATTGATTCATTTTTTAAAACAAAAAGAAATAATTTTTAATTTACTCTACATTGATCTGATCACTACATTTGGTTATCTAATCATTAAAATTTCTTTTTATCTTAAAATTTTTAATTAAAAAAATCAGAGAAAAAAAAAGCAAGGACCAAAGTAAATAAAATGAAACAAAAAGTGGGACCAAAATCAAATAAAAACTATTTATGAATTAAAAAAAAAATATTTAAAACCAAAAATTTGCTGTCTCTTAATGTCTGAAACCGGTGCTTCCAACCCATCCTCTTCTACTGACCATGTCTGCAATCTTCCATTGCCACACATTCTACTAAATACTAAAAGATCAACGAACTTACAAGCTCGTTTTACTGTTTATTTAAATGGTAAAATTTAATTTAATTTAATTTTTTTTTTTTTTATAGCCAAGGCCATCTTTTTTTTTTTTTTCCTTCTACTTTCTGTAGCCAAAGCCCTCTTTTGGCTTTTGGTAAACTTTTTTTTTTATTTCTTATAATGGTATTTTCGTGATTTCCTTATAGCCAAGGCCCTCTTTGATTCAAAAAATAATTATTATTTTTTCCTTTTTGCTATAAAAAAGGTTCTATTTTTTGTTTTAATAAATAGAGAAAGAATAAAAAAAATAACTAAAAATATGAAAAAAATACATATACATATATATATATATTAGAAATTAATTATGTATCTATATACATAACACTAATTATTTATAACTTATCATTGAAAAAATATTAATTTCTAAAATTAATATTTTTAAATAAAATAATTAAAATATATATCGCTAGTTTTGTTATAAATTAATTATCTATCTACACACATAACCCCGAGTGTTTATTATTTTTTTATGTTTTAAAATCAATTTACATTAATTATGAAAAATAAATTTTTTTTTATATTACACTATATAAATAATTGACTTTATATATACGATTGTCTAACCACATAACGCTGATAATCAAACTCATTGCATCTATTTCCGTATCGCCGCTTTCCCACCAAACAACCATAAAGCTAGTTCAATTGGCTGATGCCAGGGTTGGAAATGCTGCTCCTCTTTACTGACTGGGTGCATGAGTTAAATACTATAAGCGCCCGTCTGATCGGTAGTTATAATTCTCAGGCTGCTATGCTGGGGTTGGTTGCTTACTGAGGCAGCCCTCTACATCAGCGTAGAAGATAGCTGGTATAAGCAAGTTGTTTTGTTGTAATGATTCTACTGGTTGTATTATGTGAGATGGTTATGAGGAGGAATAATGGATAAACAACAACCACACAACACCAGTGCACATGATATTTTACGTGGTTCGGTATTTAATACCTAATCCACGGGCGAGAAAGATCGGAGACTTTTACTATGAGAAAATGGCAGGAGAATACAAAAGGTAACTCAAATTGCTCTCACCCAAATCCCATATGGACCCAGAACCTCACTTGAAATTTATCACAGAAATCTCAACGGTATAAAGAGTAGTATACCCATGACTAAGCTCCTCAATTAAACGCTCTGTTTTGGTTTCGGATACACTATATGCCTTCCATATGCAAATAACTGCACCACATGTGTAGTCCCAGAAACGGGACAAAAGGCTTAAATTTTTCAGCCACCAATGCTGACCTTTAGGACCAAAGACAATCACCTTGTGGAAACTTTTCTTTCTTTGACAAACTGTACCAACCAATTTCAGCTTTCACCTTTTCTTCATGCATTTGATAGTTGCAGCTTTCCTTCGTTCCTAGCATGAATCTAGGTGTTTAGGACTCATGTACAAGCAAACGAAGTGTCAAGTCCACCAACTTCAAGCATTTAATGCAGTCCTCAACAACATCCTTCCTAACGATGACCAGCGTTGCCGAAACAAACTCTACCAGTGCCACTTTATCTGTAGGATCCTCCAGTTCTGAAAGACCTGTACGATTGCAAATGCAACTATTATCAATTCAAAGCAATGAGGTCACTTCTAATGGGCAAGCTTCTTGTGCATGTATAGATCCTTGAAAAAAATGAAGTGACATCAAAACCAATCCCTTCTTTTCTTTTTACAAACTATGTGAAGGAAATGAAAATTGGTGTTTCAGTTCTGTTTTTGGTTTCTGCAAGGTGCTTCCAATTATGATTATCAAATCATACTCACCAAGTGGTCCCGGGGTGTAGTCGCATATTCAAGCAGCTGGAGTATTTGCTCATAGACCATTTTGCATCAACTTCAAAGCAAAGGAGTGGAGGGTTGACATTTGACAAGGTAGCCCATCTAAACTACCAAGGTTGAATCAGGATCAGCTGTATTTTCTGCTAAAAAGAGGGCATCTGTTCCTCCTTTGATTGAATTCCCTGTTTGAAATCTAACACTACTGGCTGTACCTCGTTGAGGTAATGGAATCTCCAGCTCTGCTGCAACCAATCACACTGCCATCCATACAGTGATAAAAAAAAAAGCATCAGGCTTGAAGAAGAACTGCAAAGGTGGCAACTATAGGGGAAAAAGAACGCAAACTTATTCTACTAGGAGATGAGCAGAGCCATACAAGCAATAACATTAACTTGAATTCTTTGCTGTTGAAGAAAATCCATTTCCTCATCACCCCTTCCAAATACCTTTGGAACACAAAAATATGTGTCACCAAAAACCCAATTAGAAAGCACATAACATTATTGCATTCATTAGCTAACCTTTTAAATAAAGAACCCACCAGCAGATCGCCTCCTTTAAGCCTTCCGTCAGTAGCTACACTTCAGAAAATTTCAGGAGAAGTTCATGTATCTCCCCCTGCAAAAAAACCCCATGCCAAATTAATGAGCAGACTCGAACGAATTCAGGAATAGTCTTCCCCATTCACCTTTTCCAAACTCACATTTTCCGAAAATGGCACCCCTGACTTTTGGGCCTCTTTCGCATCTAGTTCTCGCCTGCTTCTTTCAACTAACCCATGGCCAAAAGCTGCTCTGTCTCTATCCAGTCCGAGTCTGCTACATTAGAGTTAATCTTCCCTTTGTCCTCGATGGCCTCAAATGCTTTCACTTGGTTCGATAGTAACTCCATCTAAATAGGATCGCACCTCATGGCTTTAGAAGTTGTCGGACCATGATATACACTGAAGTAGGACAGAACCCCAGTTCCAAAAACCCATGAATCAGTACACCACCCTTGAAATCACATGTATAAACAAGCATTTATCACATGGATAACCAAGATTATAAATCCAGCTAAACAATCAATTACAAAATTAGAAACATATTTGACATGAAAGGGACCCACATGGGAATTTCAGCTAAAGTCAATAAACATTGAACAGATAACAAAAACAAATAAAAGAGAACTCTTAAAAAAAAAAAAAGATGTTTTTGTTTACCTAACTGAGTTCTGCTATGGTACCAAGCACTCCTTATGTTTTGTATCAATCTCACTGCTTTCAATGTCAAAAGCTCAGGATCAACCGGTCCCATCCTGACCAAGAACACAGTTCCAGCCCACACTTCTTTCCATCACCATCATTATGACAATAAAACTGCCTCTCTCTTCTTAAAGCACATGAAGCAATTTCTTCAACTTTGGAAGCTTTAAAGCTATGTGGTTTGGCCTGATACACTCTGATGTCAGGGAGCTTGATTTTCTTGAAGAAGATTCCCATAGTTAGTTCCCGTAGAGCCACTAGTCTCCTTGGCATCTCTCCATTGAATATTTCTCTGTAAAAGCTTTTTTTTTTTTAATTATTATTGTTAAGAGCTGAAGTAGTAAAAGTGCCAAATCCCTTATGATACAGAAATGCCAAATAATATTTTACTACACTTTCTGAAGGACATAAGATGCTTTACTAATATTTTCAATAAGAAACTTACCCACGGATGACCTCGTTTAAGTCTCACAACAGGAAATCATTTCAGGTATCTCCTCCTGCAAAAACCCCATGCTGGATTGATGAGCGGAGCTTTGCACTGGTAAACAGAAACATTACTAATTGTTGAACAAACTCAAGAAGACTTTGCCCACTTAACCTTTTCCCGAACTCACAATTCCAAAAGTCGCACCCAGGTTTTTAGGCTCCTTTGACATCAAGCTCTGACCTGCCTCTTTCAGCTAACCCATGACCAAAAGCTGCTCACTTCATCCAGTAGGCTCTTCCCTTTGTCCAACTAAAAACTAACATAATCCTATACACCAATTAAAAGAAGGTTAGGAATTATAATGATTAACATAAATTACCATTTGCAAGAATTTCATAAATTCCTATGCCTTGAAGATGAAAACATACGACACCAGAATCCATGCCTTGCAAGTGCTGGAAATGGAACACGTTAATTGCCTTCAAGATGCTGGCCCTTTACTGCAATTAGCTCCTTGCCTGTGATTCAAAATGGACAAGAAAAGCCAATAAGAAAGTAAACTGAAACATAAAAGAAGTATTCTTGACCTCAAAGAGAATATCACAAACGCATACCTGTAGTGTGAGATATCGAAATTAAATGCAAGACACCGAGACCTTATCATTGTTACGGGAACTGAACCTTATCTCTGTCCAAGATCTGCCAATCTCTATAAATTAAACCAAAGCCAAGAGAAGGAAAAGGAATAGAAACAATGATGGGACAGAGCTATAAGATGGACAGGAAGGAAGAGAGATTTCAAATACTAGATAAGTAAATTGCGATAGTTAAACACGCAACTAGGACAACCTAAATGGTTAAAAGTCATGCTTTCTCTGATTGGATGTTAGGTAACACAACTCGAAAACTTTCAAGAATTAAGTGATCGAGCCAAAAGTTATTTAAATAACCAATTGCTAGATAAGACGTACGTAAGAAAAAGAAACATACCACAGAAATAATTGTAGCAGTTCATCATCCTAATGCTTCTCATCTAGTACAAGTACAGCTGCAAGATTGTCACCTCCATCCACTGCATTCCTCCAATAAAAATTAAAGCATCTGAACTAATTGTCCAGTATTCAGATTGTTATTTTATTAAGGATATGAAAATTGAAGTAACTTTCTTGGTGCATATTTACCTTACAGAATTATTGCCATAAAGGACCATCTTCCACCATTTTCTCTAACCATGGCTTCAAAACTATTCCATACAACCTTTACTGAAAGAAAGGACCACAGGTATTGTTAGCAATGCAATTAATACAGCAACGTTCAAGAACTGTTAGAACTAATCCACATCATCAAATGATACTAGTAATGATTGCTTGCAGTTTGTTAACATAGGAAACGATCAGTGGCTTGGAGAGACCTACCAAAACATTCACAGATAATTAAACTTTTGTGGAGGTGGAGATGTTTCCTTAAAATTCCAGGACTTCAAATAAGATGAAACATCAACTCTGTCTGGAAAAAAATCTAGTACACTTATCGGATTCAAAGTATGTTTCTCCTGAAAATACGGTAGTAGTCATAATCATCACATAAAATGTCACCATAACTACTAAGAAGATGGATTTTCAAAGGAAGATGCAAATACCCTGTAGAGTCAGACGTCAAAGCAATGGAGGATGGGGTTGTACTCTACAGCATGAACGCCTTGACTTCATTGCACTGGATCTTCATTTACCATTTCTGCGCTAGAGATGGGGTTGTACTCTGTAAAGCATGAACGCCTTTACTTCATTGCACTGGATCTTCATTTACCATTTCTGCTAAAGATTAAACCCGCCAAAAATAAAAATTCTGATAAACGGAAAAACGAAACAAAAAAAATATATATATATGGTTCTGTCCGTATAAATCTAAAGTTTGAAGAGAAAACCCACCAGAGGAAATTGATAGTCAGATTGTGACCCACCCACGCGCCTTTGCTATTTCTTTAACTGTAGGGTTGTCCTACAAAATTAGTTGTGCACGCAATTAATGAATGTAATGGAAAGAAAGAAAGAAAGGCAATGAAATTTAACATAAAGAAATTAACATAATTGGAGACAGATAGATCGATTTGAGAAATTCAAACTTACAGGTAAATAAATTTGGGATGTGAGAAATCTTGGGCCACTCAGAGCCACAACCCTCGGCGCAATTTTGCTTAAGAAGCGAAGTTCCAGGACCAATTTCCAGAGTTGTTAATTTGGAGAGGCGTTGCATGGCTATTGAACTTGGTAGATACTTCACATTTGGACACCGACCAATAGAAAGGTTTTCAAGAGAAGGAAGGTTTCCCAACCAATCTGGCAATACTTCCTCAAATTCCTCTCCATTGAAATACCTTATCTCCAATTTCTTAAGAGAAGTGAGGTGTTGAAGTTGATGTGGTATGCTCTTCAGTTTTTCCCATCCGATAATTGCTAGCTCTTCAAGAGACCCACTCAAGTGTTGGATTGAATTCATGCCAGGAAACGCCTCCAATTCCTCTGAGAAACCACCAATTCTCAACTCCTTCAATTGGGTGAGGCTGCAAAAGAAATCCTTCGGAAGATATCTCAAATTCCGACACTCATAGATTTTTAATCGAACAAGAGAATGCAATCTTCTTCTATATAAACCATCAGGAACAGACGTGAGCATATCACACCCTTGAATTTGCAATGATTGAAGACGAGAAGATGGCAGCATTTCTCCTCCTCCAAATACATCATCATCATCATCCTCAAAAAAGAAGATACAATCCACAGAGTCTTTGATTATCAATTCCTCTAGAGATGGGCAGGATAGTAGCCTCCTCATTGGAAGACTAGTTATTCTCTTACAAGCCCAAATGCTTACTCTTTTAAGAGATTGCAATTCACCACCAAGAACAATAGACACCAACCTAGGGCACCAATCAATATACAATTCCTCCAGAGTTGTGCAGTGTTGTAGGCTTGGTACGGATGCCAGATTACGGCAATCACTAATGCTTAAATATTTCAGAGTTGATGGCGTGGAGGCATGAAATTTGCCATATAATTCACTCAATTCATCACAATTACTGATATACAATTTCACAAGTTTTGATGAAAGATGAGTCATGGATGGAATGCTTTTCAACTCGTAACACTTGTGAAGGTACAACTCTTCGAGGCAAGGAAATTGTGCTGGTACTCCATCGGCTGCAGCAGCAGGTACCATCCATTCCTCTAGACTCCTCATATACTTGAGAGACAATCTTTTTAATGCTGGAAACAAAGTTGCAGGCATTCTTCTATAAAACTCGTTGCCTATACTACTTACACAATCCATTCTTTCCATGGCGACAATTTCAAGACAAGGAAGATGACCAAGTGCTGGAATGCTGTTCAACTGACGACACTCCTCAATGTATAACTCTTCAAGGCAGGGTAACACCACAGCTGCATCTTCTTCTCCTTCTCCACCTGCTGCTCCTGGAGGCATCATCCACTCAACTAGACTCTTCATTTTCACTAGGGACAATCTTTTTAGTGCTGGAAACATTGGATCCATACTACTTCCACCACTACTATAAAACTCCACACCTATAACTTCCACACCATTCATTCTTTCTATCTCAACAATTTTAAGATGAGAAAGATGTCCTAACGTTGGAAGTCGTTTACACTCATTGCAGCCTTCTAATTTCAACACCACCAAATTATGGACTGCTGGAATCAAAAGCCATGGTGGGAAAGAGTCACCTCCATAATTCTCAATCTTTAAGCTTCTCACGTTTGGATGAGGCTGGAGACCTTCCAATACATCCTCGTCATTCATGTTGTAGCTGCTGCTTTCCCTAAATGAACTCCATTCCAGTACCAGTGCGTTAATCTTTGCTTTTGCAAACAGGTTTGCTCCCTTGGCTTCTTCTTTGTCTCTCACGTACTCCAAATTGCGTATTCTCAACTCCCCTCATAGTTCCTTCAAGAACCCCAGCTCGTCAATTTTGTGGCCTTTAGGCAGACCCACTCCAAAGAATGGCAATGTTCGTAGACCAATTAAGCAACCGACATTAGCTGGTGTATCTGTAAAGTCAATATGTCTCAAGCTCACCAAATTTCTCATTTTTTTGGGGAGCTTTGTGAGGGGCGGCCAGCCAGCTGATCTAAATCTTAAGGTTTGCAAATGGTAGAGCTTCGTGATGGATTCTGGAAACTCTTTGATACGTGTATCTGAAACATCCAGATATCTCAAATGTTCCAGCATGCAAATTGAACCTGGCAGCTCTCCAACGGCAAAACCATGCAATTTTAGAGTTCGCAAGCTTTTGAATTTCCAGGACTTGTTGAGGACATCGACCTTTGAGAATAACGTGTGCAATTTTTTAGCAACTACTTTTCCAAATTCTGATTCTCTCTCATAAGGAATGACATTTAGATGACGAATACGAGATGTACAGTCTATAGCTGAACCAGCCTCCAAAATCATTGTCTCTGGTTTTGATATTGACAAAGCAAGATCATGCACAAGATCGTGCATCTTGCAACCCGTTATATTCTCAAACTCATTCCTTCGGACATCTTGAAAAAGAGAAAGAGCAATCAGGTCACTAAAATACCTAGCTCCGATTTCTTCCATATCCTCCATTCTTTCTTGAGATGGCCTAAGTAACCCTTCAGCCATCCATAGCTGAATTAGTTGCTGCTTCTCAATCGGAAAATCTTTAGGAAAAATGGAACAATAAGCAAAACAGCGTTGCAGAGACGGTGAAGACAAGTGATCGAAACTTAATTTCAATATAGGTAAAATTCCATCATGTCTTGACGCGTCAAATGCATCACTGTTTTTTATCGATAACCATTTCTCCCTCTCCTTTTCGGAATGCAGCATTCCACCTAAAACTCTAGCAGCTAATGGCACTCCTCCACACTTTTTTGCAACTTCTATTCCGATAGCCTCCAATTCTGAAGGAATCGACTCCCCTCCATTGCTAGACACTATTTTCCAAATAATTGACCAACATTCCTCAGCTGAAAGCTTTTCTGGTTCATGCCTACATCCAAGAGGGCTCTCCATTATGGATGCTGCTCGTCCACTACGAGTCGTAACAACAACAGCATTCCCACCATTCCCACTAATTTTTAACAAACGATCCTTTAAACTCTCCCACTTTCCAAGTTCTTCATTCCACACGTCATCAAGTATGAGAAGAAATTTTTTGTTCTCCAACTCTTTTTGAAGATGTGTCATTATCACATTTATTTCCTTTATGCCACTGGTGGTTTCATTAAGAGTTTGCAGCATTGCTCCTAAAATCCTTTCATCATCAAAACTATCAGAAACACAAATCCAAAATGTTACATCAAAAAGTTTTCTATTTTTTACTTCTCTATGCACCATTTTTGCTAGAGTGGTTTTTCCAAGCCCGCCCATTCCCACTATAGGGATGACAGAAAGAACATGTTGGTTGCAAGAGCTACTCAACAAGTTAATAATTTTAGAGACATCATCATCCCTTCCTATGATAACTTCTGAGCTGCCTAGGAAAGAGTCAGTCTTTCGGTTTGGGTTAGGTTGGGCACTTGTATCTACAGCTAGGACTCTAAGTCCATACCCAATTGCATCTTTTTTAAGCTCATCTAAGGACTCATTTATCTTTTGAACTTTTTGAGCCATGCTCAGACGAAATGCAATGGGATTGGAGTGGGAGAAGACGTTGCGTACCTTCCCTGCGACGCTGTTTTGAATCTCTACCTTCTGTCGAAGAATCTCGTAATCAAACTCATCTAGTACATCTTCAGCATCATAAGCTACATCTCGAAGCTTCTCCAACCAAAGCCTCACGGACTCATCTGTTACTGGTCTTTTCTTGGCATCTTGTAACACTGCCTGAATCATGAGCAACGAATCCTTCAGCTTTTCCAGCTCTCCTTTAAATCCCCATGCAAGACTGATCCCTTGAGCAGTAATTAAACCAAGCCGCTTCACTATCTCCTCCGTCGCGAATGAAAGGACTAGCTCAGCCATATTTTGTTTTTGGTAAGTATCGAGAAGGGAGAAATGGTCAGAAAGCTTTGGAAATAACAGAAGGTAAGATGAATTTGTCGTTAGGTTTGTGCATAAAAAGCAGATGGAATTTGTTGTCGTTGACTCTCTTGGGTCGCACGATGTTACACGTTGTCCAATATCGGACGATGTTGATGAAGTTATCTCTGATCGTCAAACTTGCCGTACTATAAATTAACATGAGAGATGTGAACTTGATGCCTTGTTGACTTAACACCCCTTGTCCTCGCCAGATTAACTAATCCTTGATAGCCATTGGCTAGCTAGCTCCTTCAAGGAAAATCATTCCTAAATATTTTGGATCTTCATATTTTCTTTTTCATTCCATCAATTTATCTGATGGAGGAATTGTTGGATTAAAAAAAAAAATACCATGTCATTATTCAATTTTGTCCCAACTTTTTACTTAAGGCAATTAAAAATTATTTTATATAGTTCAATATTTTTTTAAAAAATAATTTAATTTTTATTATCAAATTTTTATTTAAAAATAAAAAATAATTATTTAATAAACATTCAAACTTATTCCTTTATAAATAAGTTTAAAAAATCTATTAAAAAATTTAAAAAATTATTATAAATTAGTTAAAGGATAAAGTACGACCAAGAACAACGTGGCAATAAACTAGTTATAAAAATACAAAAACACTAAACAATTGGGCCAGTAAGATGCATACAGATCCATTAGGGCAGAGGCCCACTAAAAAATACAATTATAGGCCCAGTTCAACTGCCTCACAAGCCAGAAATCAGAAAACAATCACAGGATTGCTTGGATGATTCCTTTCTACCTGCTGAATGTTCTCGTCTCCAGTTTTCAAAAACATTTCTATGTAGAAGTCAATACAATTCTCTTTGCTATATATATATATATATATATATATATATATATAGCAAGGCGGAATTATAAAATAGAAGTGTTAATATGACCTCTCAAAAACCTTTCACTCAACGGTTTAATGATAAATTTTATTCTCATTTTATTGTAATATGATAATTTTAAATTCTTAGTATCAAATTGCATAATTTGAACTTTCAAACTATTGGATTTTGAAACAAATTGGCCAAATTTTCTTAATTGGTTTTATATATAATGGTCAATAGAGTTGATCCTTACATGAAATGTCAAAACCATTTTATTTAGACATTCCGCTCCTAATTATGTTTTTTAAAAAAATTAAAAATATTTTTAAAACCCTTAATCTTGGAATGTTTTTTCAAAAAAAAAAACAAATTATAAATTACATAAAAAATATTTTTAACCCCTTAATTTTGAGTTTTTTTTATAATTTATAATTTATAAAATAAGGGGTCAACCCTTAATTATACTCTTTTTAATTTATAAAATATTATAATTTATATTATAAACATTTTACTGCTCATTGGATATTATAAACATTTTATAAAAAAAAATATTGTAAAAAAATATGATTAACAATACACAATTTCAGACCTTTAAAAAAATATTTTATAAATTAAGAGGAGCCTAATTAAGGATTGACCCCCTAATTTTATAAATTATAAAATATTTATAATACTTCATAAAAAAAAAGTTTTCAAAAATGTTCAAAATTAAGGGGGTTAAAAATATTTTTTTATATAATTTATAAAATATTATTATAAATATTTATTAAAAAAAAGTTTAAAAAAAATCAAGATTAGAAGGGTTAAATTTTTTTAAAAAACAATTAATAGTAAAATGCCAAAAAGATGCTTAGCATTTTAAGTAACGATTAATATAATTAATGGTTATATATAATGATAATTAAAAAATTGGATCAATTTTACCTAAAACAAATAGTTTGAAAATAAAATTATATAATTTGATATTAAAAATCTAAAATTATCAAATCATAATAAAATAAGACAATTTATCTTTAAAGCCTCCATCAAACTCTTGCAAGTCTTATGGGAGAGCCCACAAAGTTTAAGCCAGAAAGGTTTCGAGACCCAGGGGAAAAGAGATGTTCATATATATTACCTTCTGGGGCTGGGAGGAGAAGGGCTCATCTACAAGGATAGTTGGGCTGGCGTTAGGATCTCGTATTCTGTGTTTTGAGTGGGAGAGATGAGTGAAGGAAATGGGCTCTCAATGACCAAGTCTCGACTATTGTGGGCTCAATTAAATCCACTTCAGAATAAAACTCAGGCCCAAATGGTCCAGATTTGCAGATCTTCTTGACTAACATGAAAGCCCACAAACAGTACTTAAACTCCAAACCCATTTTTAAATATTTGTGTTCCAA
This sequence comes from Dovyalis caffra, assembly GCA_963924115.1. Lineage (NCBI taxonomy): Eukaryota > Viridiplantae > Streptophyta > Magnoliopsida > Malpighiales > Salicaceae > Dovyalis > Dovyalis caffra. The sequence continues at coordinate 572,296 of CAWUPB010000913.1, read as the reverse complement.
ACCCACAAAGATTTCTCAAATCTCAATCTCCTCTCCAATTATGCAAATGGAGCTACAAATATTTAAAAAATGGTTTAAAGGTAAGCAACAACGTCTTGATTAGGAACAGTAGCAAGCGTGGGCCGGTGGTTTGATTGGAGAAGATGGAGTCATCAAAAACTCAAGTTTTTAAGGTAATCATAGACAATTTTTTAAGAAAAAGTTTTGGGTGTTGAGAGTATTGTTGTAATGTTGTGGAGACTTCCGACAAGAAGAGAATTGTCTGTAGCTCTTGGCTTCAAGAACCGAAGAGGAAAATAGGAAGGTTAATTAAATTCTGAATCTTGGCTGTAGCTCTGCGAAATAACAACAAGATTCAAAGCTTGTTTTTGTGACATTGATTTTATGATCTTTTTATATGATTTATCTCAGTAACGATTCAAATAAGTAAATATATTACATTTTATACAGGGGAAGGCAGACTTGCAATTTCTGTCTGTGATTTTTGTCCCAAAGTAAGTTTCTTTCTGGTCACATGATCAGATAGATGATTTCTGCAGTGCTACTCTTTTGGATATTAAGGTAAACCGTCCATAAGTCATTCGCATTGAATCAAAGATCTAATAATTGCCCAAAAGCCTCCATCAAACAGGATTTTTCTTGAGAAAATTTGTTAATTTGACATAAACGAAGAAGAATTTTTTCACCTTCAAAAAAGAGAAATATGTCAACGTTATTTGGTTCAAACTTAAGTATCATGTTCAATCTGCAATGCTAACTACTCGTAGGTAAACAAGGCAATGAGATCATGTCTATTAACAACAGACTTGTCAAAAGAATCAGCATGCTGTTGGCTTTCTATAGGACTTGGGCTATGGACGAAAGAGACACCTGCCAAGTTTCAATGCCTCTCTGTTTTATTGAGAGACAATCTTATTTTTTATTTTTCAGACATAGGTGAAACCAACATTTTCTTAAAAGAAGGAAAAACTCCGAAGGTTCTAAAAGCTAGCCTTGCTCCTTTTTGGGCTGTGGCCCGGCGAAACCAACAGACTCAATTTAAGCAGAATGAGATTTGTATGCATTAACAGTCCAATACTGTTTCGTACTTTCACTCGACTTTGCAAGCTATACATTACTTGACAATCATCTCGCATTTCCAGTGGCAATAAAGAAGCTAGGTTAGAAGAACTACGGAATTTGAACTCATCAAATGCATTCAAATCAATAATCTTCTCCAGGATGAGAAGAGTAACGAGTTAAGCTTGACGACAGACACTGATGCCAAAAAGCCATGGTACTGCTTGGAAAGCTTCTTGACCAATTTCTACTTCTTTTTCAGCTTTCTTCAATTGTTCAACGTCCGTACATTACAAGCTTAGACGCTGCCACCCAACTATCATGTACTTGAATTTTGATCTTTCTAGCTAAAAGAAAAACGACACCAAAAAATATTTGGTTTGCTGAATTCCCAAAATCAAAACTTGAGTAAAAAGCAAAACTTGTCCAGAAAAGATTCCGAGTTAAAGAACCCAGTTTAAAAATACAGAGGTGACTACGTATTACAAACTACTGTTTAATGTAAGGCTAAGACAACACCAAGCTACGTAAAGCTACGTAAGGCAAAACATTGTTCAATCGAAGGAAAACAAAGTTCACATCTATTCAAAAACTTCATACAATTCTAGTAATAATTATAGAAATAACAAGCATTCCAAAAAAAGAATCCAGAAATATAAAATTCTAATGTTCAAAGATAAAGATAAAATTTTCTGCTCAGCTCATGATAGACTATTCTCTTCTTACAAATCTATGGAGCTTAAAACTCCTTAGTAGAGGCGAACAGGAGTACCCATCGTACTCTTAAGGTGCAGGGACTTCACCTGATTTCCAACAAAAGACATTAAATGAGTACAGAACCAATCTAATCAAATAGATAGCAATCTAACTAACAATCATAAACATCCCCGTTATTAGATGGGAAAGATTTGAAATGACAGAGATTCTAATCCCACCCAACCCTTATAACACAAGTGGGCTACAACCGCAAGCCAGGAAGAAGATAATAGGCAGTGACATAATTGTAAACAAAGGATTGATTAGGTGCCAAAAGGAGCGATAGCAAAAATTCCAGCAAAGCTCAAAATAAAGAGCTCATAAACATAGAGATAGGCTCAGACAAGAAAAGAAAAAACTTCTAAGGACAACGACAGAAGAAACAAAATTGCAAAAAGAAAATAAAAATTGTGAATAAGTAGTTTTCAGCATAAATCAAAAACTCATCCTGAGAAAGCTAAACAGACAGTAGGTGAGGATCGGTTTAGAACTCACATTTTGCCAATTCTTCTTCAAAAGTGAGACGAGGAAATTGACACTCATCTGCACATTCTGGAAGATCTGCTTGTCCTCCATATCACAGTTCCCAACAGCAACACCCATGCACAGAACTTTCTTCAATTGAAACTTCACAGTTGCTTTGATCTCATTAACCTTAGACTCTAGCGACTCTTGGTGGGTAACAAGGGTGGGGAACTTGCCTGCATTCAAGTATAAATTGGCATAAAAAAAGGAATCCTAAAGCCAATTCAACACTTTCACTACACAACCACAGTTTGGGAGGCAACAAGCAAAACATTGAGTAATGCTCAAAATAAACTTGCCTGCCTTGTTGAGACCAGGGCCTAAAAGACGTGGAATCTGCTTGATGACAGACTCAGAGGCCAAAAAGGCATGGTACTGTTTTGAAAGCTTCTTTACCAATTTCTTATTTTTGTTCAACTTCTTCAATGCTTCAACATCCATCCATTGCAAACCTATGGACGTTGCCTGCCCATGGAAACCAATAGTTACAATCCCATTAACGGCTCACACACAAGAAACAAATCCTTAAATCCCAGGGCACAAATAATAACTGTCATAAAAAAAAAATGTTCATAGCCCAAAAAAACACCTGCATTTCACTTCTTATAAACTTGCAGTAATGTAATCAAACCATTGTCAAAATAAAATATTTCAAATGTCTGAATTCAAAAACACATTTCAAAATTCTTAATTCAAAAGGGGCAAAACAAAACATGCTATTCAGGCAGAAAAATATAGAAAATCATAGATACCAAAACCTCACAAATGATTCAAACATCCTTTTCCTCTAATCCATATCAGCAGTTTAGACCAAACAATTACCTCCTCCACATGCTGAGCATCTCCAAGCATGCAAACCTTCATTTTGGGACGGGGAATATGAGGCAACTTGACAGAGCCGCTGAAGCGCTTATCCTTTTGTGGGTCGTAGTTTTTCAACCCAATCTGAAGCTCAATAGTCTGCGTGAACTTGCGTGGCTTCTCCTGCACACCATTCTTTATGGTCGTCACAGCTTCTCGGATTGTATCACCCGAAAGCTTACTGCAACAACAAAAAAATTCAAAAACAAAACGCTTTTCATTCTGGGGTTTGAGAGATCAAAGAAATGCAAAAAGAAATACTGGAGAACTTTGCCATCAATACCTCATGGTTGAAAGATTTCAAGAAGGGCTCTAAAGATTTCTTTCTTTCTTCCCTGTGAGACAAACAAGAGGATTAGTCCGAGATCAGAGATTAAAGCAAGGAAAAAAATGTGAAAAGTACGCAAACGAGAGAAATTTCACTCACCAAAAATGAAGAAACCCTAGCCAGAAAGCAGTCGGCCAAAGGGAGATATATAAATAGGTCAGTGACTGATAGAGTGCGAAAGCTAAACCCTAGCTGCTAGATGACATGTTTAGTGGGCAGGGCCTGGTTTACTTGTGATTTTGTGGATTATGTTCGTGTGGGCTTGATTGAACTGTTTATATGGGCCAGATCCAATCCAATAGGTTTGCACGACTTTAAAAAAAATATTGATATTAATAAATAGTATGATTAAACTCACTACGTAAATAATAATTAGTCCCTCTGTTTTCAAAAACAAATTAATTAATAATTTTTGTTTCAAAAACTAATTATTTATTTTCTTGACCAATATTGATAACACTTAATTTAATATTGCTTTATTTGAAAAAATATCATCTTTTCTCATCAATTTAATCTGAAAATTTTGCTAAAATTATGTATTGAAAATTTAACACGCTTATAACAATTTAATATAGCTCAATTAAAAATATAATGATAAATTAAAAAATTATTTTATTATATAGCAGGATGCTAAACCACTGATCTATAAATAAATAAAGGTTTTTTATAGAATGTACACATTTAAGTTTTAATACAAAAGTCTCTAAATTAATGGGGCATTCCAACGCCATCATCCTCATAATCTTTTTTCTTTATTACGTCAATTTATAAAAATTCAATTTTTTTTTTAAATGGGTCTCGAGGTGTGCTTTAATTTTAATAGATTTGAATGATAAAAGTAAAATTCAAATATTAGGCCTAACTCTTTTTTATTTAGTCAAGAGTAACATTAAGTTGGAAGTTCAATGATTAAATAAATTCAACATTGCTAAACCACTAAAACAATGCCTCGTTGGCATCAAGAGAATAAAGCAAACGGACACAAGAAAATAAAATTGCAGTTACCATCCATTCAAACTCATCAATATCTATATATACACCTAACCAATAATTGATTTTAATGTTAATAATGATCTAAAAAACATGTATATATTTTATAAAGGATTTGACATTTCTATAACCACACAAGTATTTATAGTTCATCTCAAACACACACAGATATATATATATATATATATATATATATATAATTCGTATTATATAGATAAGAAATTTGAAGAAGTACCCTTTTTTATCTAACCAAATTCATTCCTGTTTTTGAATAAAAAAAAAAGTTTGAACATGAAATTTCTTTAATAATGGTTTTCATGAGTGTGAATTAAACTACAAATTCATTAGGGGTGGGTCATTTTTTTTAATAAAAGAAACGAATACAGCTCACAAAAAAAAAAAAGAAAAAAGAAAAAAACTTGAGATTCCATTAAAAGGATCCCTCAAGCCTCTATAAAAGCTCTAAATTCTGTTAAAACTATAGGAGGGGCAATTCACTTTATATTGTTCTTCAAATAATTCAAGTGTAAATTATAAACTAAATCCCTATGATAAACGAGTTAATTAGTTTTTTTTTTAAAAAAAAAACTATTTATTTAATGTCTTGACTATTGTTGACCATGTTTAATTTAATATTATTTAAAAAAATCTTTTTTTCTCGTTGATCTTTTCATAATATCTATTTTTTAAAAAAAGAAAAAATATATATTAGAAAAGAACATAAAATGAAAAAAAAACTAAATAGTTAGTTTTTTGAAACAGAAAACACTAATTAATTTGTTTTTCAAAACTAAAGGGACTAATTTATAATCTAGTCATAATTCAATGACTAGTTGTGACCTGACTTGCAGAATGCTTTTTAACCCAAGTCCAAAAATTTACAATTTAATCCGTTTGTACTCATATTATTTTTTTGTAGTTTGTGACCTTATAAATCAGGATAGAAGATGCAATTGGAATTTAGGATAAGAAATGCATTAAGGACCAAGTACAAAGGGAGACACAAGGGACAAATCAGAATCCAAATCAATACAATAAGATAAAAAGTCCAAAAAGAAAAGATAGGCCCGTTAATACAGAGTAAATTATAAATTAGTCCGTTTAGTTTTGAAAAAATATTCAAATAGTCCTTCTTGTTTCAAAAAATAATTAATTATTTCATTGATCAGCAATAATCATGGCTACTTTAATATAATTTTTTTCCAAATCTTTTTTATTTTTTCATTAATCTTTTCATATTTTTTTACTTATTTTTTATTTATTAAAAATAAATAAATTAATTAAAAATAAAAGGATCAAGTTATGAATAGATTTGAAAATATAAGAACTAATTAATTAGTTATTGAAGAGTAGCTATTTAATTTCTTTTAAAAAACTAAAGGGACTAATATATGATTTACTCAATAAATACAAGAAGAGAAAGACTATCCTTCCTCTTCGATGTTGAATCAATCCAACTTAAGCAAACTTTTTATTTATCTATTTACATAAGAAAAAAAAATTTCTTTAAATACCGGTAATAAATTTAGCTATATATAATTCCTTCACTCTATTTTTTTTAGTATTTTTTTTTAATAGGCTTCTAATGTTTTGTTGTGGTATATACTACTTGTATATGTAGTTGTATTTCAATCATTTTTAAAGCTAGTTTCTAAGATTATTTTATTTATTTATTTATTATTATTATTATTTTGCCATGAGGAGGTTTGTTGGGTTTGAACTACATAACGAGAATAGTCTTCTTTCATTAATTATATAATCATCAAATAAATTAAAATTACTAAAACTCAAACCTGTTTAAGTGAGAAAAAAATTATTAGATTCACAACTTTAGATTATACCTATTTGTTTTAAGGAGCAAGAATAATCTAACTAGTTGTTGTAAATTGAAACTAAATTCTTTCTTGATAAAATCTTAGGTAAGTCATCTACATCAATAGTCACATAAAATATTTCCTAATCTTATTGATATCTTTTCCAATTTTATTTTCCTAAAAATTTCAAGTAACTAGTGAGATCATCTTATTAAATGTATAAGATTTTTATTCAATACATGAGATTTCTCAAGCAAGATATTCGGTTAGCATAATAATAATTATTTTTTAAGAGTAATGTTTAATATTAAAAAAAAAACATGAGAAGAAAAAACTTCAAAAATAGGTATGAACAATTAGATTATGATATTAAAATGGAAATCAATTGTAGATCCTAGCTAGTAATCTAACGGCTCATATCTATTATTGGAGATTTTTCTTATCATGCATGTTTCTTTAATGTTTAGCATTAATTTTTTTAATAGCCATCCTTCTCATGCGTGGAGCATCATTATGATCCATCCATCAATATAGTTATACTCAACTTGATATTAATTTTAAATCTATCATTTACGTCCATGAAATCAGGTGCAGACTTTCAAACATTCAATAAAATATCTATTGATCTATTAAGGAAAATTCTTTCGTCCAGCCAACCATTACTATTATATATCATAGATATTTTACGAATGAATATATATATATATGTGTGTGTGGTAATTAAGCATCAGAAAATATTGTATAGTATATTATTATAAGTTAAATAAAGCCAAGTATGATCAATTCTTTATGCCAATTAAAATATTTCTGTGTGTTTTTTTTTTCCTTTTTTATCACTTGTAAGAGAAATTACCTCTTTTTTTTTCTTTTTTGTCCTTGTTGTTTATATGAGAGATAAAATTAAAAAAAAAATTAAGTCAATATGAAAATCTTCTTATTACTTTTAATGGATTTATATATATATATATATATATTATAAAGTGAGCTCACGAAATAATTACTATATATTCTTTCCGAGTATTATAAAATTTCTGTACCTATATATCTTTCTTTTTTTGTGTGTCATTATTAGGTAATACAATAGGCAAATCCTAGATTTGGCAAAGTTTTTTATTGGAATTATTCCACTTTACTCTAGGCATATAATTAATGTGGAAATATTTAATTTGGAGGGGGAAAAATAAATATGGCTGTAACATTAATTTTTGCAAGATTTTCTGAAATTCTCGGAGCGAAGGCCGCGGCTCTTCTCCTGTCTTTAAAGGCTCCACCTTTGAGGACTTACCATCTCACTTCTTCTTCTTGTTCATCTTCAACCCATAAAAAAAAAATGGTCTTTAATTTTCCTTGTCTGGGGTTTTTGATTCTGTGCACGGCCTTAATCACTACTAATTGTGTTTTAGGGTTTTCATCAAAAGGTTTACCTATCTCATCCTTCAATGAATCTTTCTTTCGTTTATATGGGAATAATCGTGTGATTTTCCTTGACAACGAAGGAAAATCAGTCCAAATTTCCCTCGATAAAAGTTCAGGTTCTGGTTTCTTGTCACAAGACATGTATCTCCACTCATATTTTAGTGCTTCCATCAAATTGCCAGGAAATTACACTGCTGGAGTTGTTGTCACTTTTTACACATCAAATGGGGATGAGTACAAAACTAACCACGATGAAATAGATTTTGAGTTCTTGGGTCATGTTAGAGGCAAACCTTGGTTGGTCCAAACCAATATTTATGGCAATGGAAGCACAAATAGGGGACGTGAAGAGAGGTACAATCTTTGGTTTGATCCTACTCAAGATTTCCATACTTATAGTATTCTTTGGACTAGTAAATGGATCGTTTTTTATGTGGATGAAGTTCCTATTAGAGTGGTTCAGAAGGTTGATGCCATGGGAGGAGATTTTCCCTCGAAGGCCATGACTTTGTTTGCTACAATATGGGATGGATCTGCTTGGGCAACAAGTGGAGGCAAACACAAGGTTAATTATAAATATGCTCCTTTCCTTGCTAAATATTCCAATTTTGTGTTATACGGATGCTCTCTCGATCCGATCCAAAAAGAATTAGCTGCTGAAAAGTGTGGCAGTGCCACAGATTTGAGTACTTTCAATGGTTTGACAACTGAAGAAAAGAGCAAAATGATGAAATTTAGGATGAAAAATTTGATTTATTCTTATTGCAATGATCGTTCTCGATATCCAATTCCATTGCCCGAGTGCATTGTAAAAAGGAAGCTCTAGCTAGTTGATTCATCATCAACTTTCCTTGTTGATTATGAACATTTAATATTTTTTATTATTAATGAGAATGGTAATTGATTTTTTTTCGCAATGGCAATCATATATTTTGTTATCACTTTAATTTTTGTAAGATGATAAAACAATCAATATCTTGAATCAAATTTGGTTCCAATAATCTTATTAAAACAGCAATTTATTAGTACTCCAATAAAAATTAATCCCCTAATTTATTATGTTTTTTCCTCTTTTACTATGTATTATTAGTGCTATTCAAAAACAATAAGTCTTTTGTTTATTTTGAAATTCTTCTATGTTGTTCAATTTTACGTTCGTTTATACGAATAACTTTATAGTTTTTTATTGATGAAACAAGATTAAAGTCTCAATGATGATAGTTTCTCATTTATAATTATATATTAAGAGAATACTATCTTTTATTGTGTAATTTAAACAGTTAGGATGTGTTTGATAACTTATTTAAGTAGCTTAAAAAAATAATTTATAATACTTAATAAAAAAAGTTTATTTGATAATCTAGACAATCTCATATTTAAAATTTAAATTTAATCAAAATTTACTAAATTGAAGTTTTTAGCTTAAAATTTTTTTATTAACACATTCAATTGAAAATTTTTAATTTTTTTTTTAAATATGACTATATAGCATTTATGTATGTTTATAACTCTAACTATAAAAACAAATAAGAGTACTGTTTGCCTACATGGAACTTAAATAACCAATTCGGTCTGATACGTCTTGAATGGAGTTGCTGCTGATAACAAGGACTCTTGTAGAAGGTCCACGGGTCCACACTTCATCAGGTATTGCCTTTTGAATTCCAATAAACAAGAAAAATGGTAAGAGACCGAATATTGAAAACATAATATTAATGGCCCTTATTCAGGAAAAATGAAAAGGTCGCTCTCCTTCTTCATTTTTATTTATTTATTTATACTAACAAATACATTTATGAATATAATTTTATTTTTTTAAAAAAAATTATGTTACAATTGCAAAGTTAAAATTATTATCTATATAGCTTTAATATGTTTAACAGCAATGCTTATTAAACAATATTATTATATTTAATATTTAATTTTTAGTAAATATCATATATCTTGTTAGTAACATATTTAGTACTTAATTTTTAATTTTATCGAATACCATTTTAATTTTCTACGCGGATATATTACAATACTCTATGTAATAGATATTCTTTGATAAAACGTATGACACAAGTATTTTCAGATATTTTCATGTTATGAAAAATTTGCTATTTGATTTTGTAGAAAAGCTTGACACTTCTCCAATTTTTACTAAAAAAACCAATTGTGAGGGAGCAAAAGGGGATCGATGGAAGGGAAAAGGCAGAGAGAATGTACTTGAAGGGGCATATGTTTAAAAAATTTGCCTAGATTCTTTACACAATTGCATGAGAAACGAATGACATATATAGTTTTTTTTGGTCTCTTTTCTCCTAAAATTCAAAAACAGTAAGTCTTTCGTTTATTTTGAAATTCTTTTATATACGTTTAATTTTACATTCGTTTACATTAATATCATGATAGTTTTCTATTGATGAAACAAGATTCAAATCTCAATGACGAGAGTTTCTCATTTATAATTATATACTAAGAAACTATTATTTTCTATTGTGTAATTCAAACAGTTAGTCTTCTATGCAGATATATTACAATACTCTATGTAATAGAAATTCTTTGATAAAACGTGTGACACAAGTATTTCTGAGATATTTTCATGTTATGAAAAATCTGGTATTTGATTTCATAGAAAAGCTTGACACTTCTCCAATTTTCATTCAAAAAACCAATTGTGAGGGAGCAAATGGGGATCGATCGAAGGCAAAAGGCAGAGAGAATGTACCTGAAGGAGCACATGTTTAAAAAATTTGCCTAGATTCTTTACACAATTGCATGAGAAACAAATGATATATATAGTTTCCCTTGGTCTCTTTTCTCTAGCTTTATTTTGCTTTGAGCTCTATCAAAATGATCATGCCTTATCAAAACAAACACATTTCAGCTAACAAAAAAAATAGTAATATTTGCAAACTATAATTATTTTTTCTTGTTATTAAACATACAAGACAAATTGATATAAAATAATACATCAAAACATCATGTATGTTATTTGTTTAATTAATTATTTGCTTCTAATTACTCATATATATTCGGTGAAAATATATATGTATTTCACTGATAGATATAATTAATAACACCAACATGCTAGCTAGTAATTAATATAAGAAAAATAATTAATTAAAGAGCTATTATTGATCATGATCAACACCTACTTGCTATCCTCAACCTCGAAGAACTTTCTCTACGACCCTCGGCAACAAGTGCTGCTCGAGCTGATGAGACTCCTTTAGGGGCTAACAACTCATCAAAGGTGGAGCAATCTGTCCAATCCTTAAGCAAATTCTCTTGATCCCAAGTATCTGGTACCATAACCCTACCAGCTACCTCTTCTCTATGCCTCTTTAATCTTTCACGTCCACAATCTCTATGCACCAACACTTGATGATCTTCAGCCTCTTTAGCATTTCCATGGCGATGCACTACTTCTTTAGGAGAAACTGATGAGCTTGTTGCTTGATCAGAGGAAGATGTTGTAATATTTTGGCTGGTGGATCCAAGAGAAACAAGATTAATGGTGGGTTCTTCTTCTTTCTTGGATGAGAAATATTGGGCACCTAATTCCATCTTATCAATGGTGTGATGACACAGAGAGATTGCAAGATTATATAAAAAGAGGATAGGTTAATTTGTGTGAGAAAAGTAATGGAAGCGAAGAGAGAAGAGAGTGGTAGAGCTAGAATAATGAATGGGGAAGCAAGATTACACGTCACAAGTGTTTGTTTTGTATGGTGCATGGCATCTCTACGTTTCAAAGTTTATGTCAGAGTGAAATTTGTGGTTTTAGTTAACATAGAAAGAGATCTTGAAAGAGTAGTTGAGTTTTTATTTTCATTTTCATTAATTTTTTCTGGTAAATTTCAATTTGCCAGCTGACTGAAGTTTATGTAATGTCTCAATTTCGCCTAAATTCGTTGGTTTTATCAATTAGCTGCTATATCTTTCATTTTTGTTTCAATCAACCTAACGTCTTTGATTTTTTCTTCAATCATTTCCACCATCCATTGTTAAAATATTATCTCATTTAAAAATTTAAGTCTAATAGGTGAGATCCTGGGATATGATTTATAATATTTGCTAACGATCATTTTCGTCAAGAATAATGAAGAATAATTAAGATTTTTACAATAATATTTGATGAAAATTTGGATAAAATGTGTTGTTGTTATTAAAAATTTAAGCTATTAAGTGAGACATCATAATCTGATTTATATTATTTTTTAATATCCATTTTTGTCAAGAATAATGAAGAATAATTAAGATTTTTAATAACAATATTTAATGAAAATTTGGATAAAATGTGTTGTTGTTATTAAAAGTTTAAGCTATTAGGCGAGGCTCGGGATAATATTTATATTATTCTTTAACATCCATTTTCGTCAAGAATAATTAAGATTTTTATAACAGTATTTGATGAAAATTTGAATAAAATGTGTATGTATAATATGCTAGTGAAAGAGTACTTTAGGGTAGATAATAACATTAATGGTATGTGGTTGCTGTTGTTGTTACTATTTTTTTCAAACATATATATTTCTTTTTATCCTAATATTATTATTTTATTATCAATTGATTGGAAGATTGTATTGATGAAAAATCCTTCTTTTTTTTTTTTTAATCATATTTGTTTCACTAAAAAAATTTCTTTCTTTGATATTTATTTATTTATTTTAGTTTGTTCATTCTTATTTTTTGGGTTATGTTGAGATATTCCATAAATATGAAAGATGAAAATTAAAATTTATACGTCTTTTCCATTACTATTTGTAGTAAAAATTAACAAAAATGGAGAATACAACAAATATAAAAGATAAGGAATCCGAAAGAAATAAAAATTTTTAAATGAAATTGATATAACATATAAAATCTAACGAGATAAATTGAAGGATAAATATATTTATCTGTTTTATATAATACTTAGAATCTACCATCTGTCCTTAAATTTTTAATTATATCACATCTATTTTTGAAAATTTTTAAAATGTTTAATCTGTTATTCCAATCAAATTTATCGATCATGAAATTCTTTTAGACTAAAATGTCTTTTACTAAAAATACAAATCTTAAAATCACGTGACCTTGATATTCTATTTTTGAAGTTTTTAGAATTTTATTTTATTTTGCATTTCAATCAAAGGTATTTTAGTAAAAAAAATTAATTGTCTGAAAAAATTAATTAGAAGGATAGATTGATCATTTGAAGTATTTTGAAGGAAAAATAAAATGCAATTAGAAATGTAGGAATATATAAAAGATTTTGAATATTATACAAAAATAGATATATTTACCTCAAATTAAAATTTACCTCTTTTTTTTTTTTTTTTTTTTTTTTTGGTGTGTAGGTTTGTATAATTTGGGTGGGGCTGATTGAATTGATTGTGAGCATGAGGTGGACAAGGATTGAGCACACAAGAATCGTTTTTTGGAGACAAAGATGTGGACTTGTGTGACGCAAAATGTTAGATATTTTTTGTCACATAAGTGACAAATTATACGAAGTTATCATATGTTTCTGAAAATTGAAATAAGGTTTTTATTATTTAAAAGAAGCTTCGAAAATATTGTGGGTAATTTTCATGGGCCGAGTCAGTGACTCCACAAACCGGCCGGAGTTCAAGATATTTTGATTTGATTTGGATTTATTCCATTTTAAGCCCTTCCCATTAAGAGTTGGGCTGCAGCCCATTTCTACATTTATATGACTTCTTTTTTTTTTTTTTCAATTGTACATATAAAAATAAAACTATATAAAATTATATAAAATTACAGAACCAGACATAAAAAAAAGGAAAAAGAAACCTTTACGTTAAATCGCAGAAGCAGACATAAACTATATAAAATTACACTTTTCTTGACACATCTGATTATATTGAAAGAAAAAAAAAAAAAAAAAGAGCCAAGCATAATTAGAGAACATCACATGCTTCCAATATTTACAAAAAAACAGTCATGGCCAATCAATGGAATTACTCAAGGATTTTATGTCATCATGCATATAAGGATTAGGATTCTGAAAACATGAAGCTCTCTTCTACCCAATGATGATCAAATGTTGGAAATTAAACAATAAAAAAGATAAACAAATCGATTATTTAAGCAATCAACAGCTACTTAATTTCTACTCTCAATCGTTGATGAGAAGCAGCACTGCTGCAGGCTCTACGTCCCTCAGCAATGAGTGCTTCACGAGCTGATGTAATTCCATTTGGGGCTAACAAGTTATCAAATGGAGAGTAATCAATCCAATCTGTAAGCAACTTCTCTTGACCCCATATTTCTGGTATCATCACCTTTCCACTCACTTCTTCTCTATGCCTCTTTAGCCTCTCACGTCCAGTAGAACTACTGCTTTCTCTGTGCAGTAATTTCAAGGCCTCAGCTTGCTCTTTCACTTCACTACTAACATTTTCTAGTCTAGGACAAGGAGGCAAACGTTGATGTTGTTCACTCATTGAAGAAGAACATGTTTGCGCCTTGTTCATGATCTCTGAGTTTTCCGGCCTAGATGGCGACTTGGGTTGCGAAGAAAATGCAAGGCTTCGGCTGGTGGGTTGTTGTTTCATAGATGAGAAATGTTTGTCCTCCATTTTAGGGTCTGCTAAGCTAGGGAGAGATTGCTAGATTTTGATGAGGCTTAGTTTTATAAAATCTTGATTGTGTGTGAAAGAAAGAAAGGATGGGGAAGCTAGTGATAATACAAGAAACAAGTGTGAGGTTTTTTTGTATGGTTTGTGACAACCCTACGTCTCATCATTCATGCTTGTTGTTGGGGTCAGATTTGTGTGGTTTACGTTGTCAATAGAAAGGGAGATTTGAATAGGATTTGGGTATCCATCTTCCATTTTAGGGTTTTTTTTTTTCTAATTATTTATATATTTATGGATGGTTGAAAGTGGCCAACATGGCTGTGCAATGGCTAGATTTGGTCCAAGTGGGTTGGTTGATTGGAATAGGGAGCAAATTGAGGTGGAAGAGTGAGACACAGAATTTGATTTTCTTGGAAGCAAACATGTGGATGAGCATAAAGACAGAATAAGATCACAGAAATTGATTTCTCAAGGCAAAGATTTTAAGATACGTATAAAACCAAAATGAGATTTTTTTTTTTTTTTTTTTGAGTCACATACTTAATGCTAAAGTTTCAAAAAGTTTAATATCTTAATCTTATTTATTTATTTATTTATTTTGATAATGATTTAAATTTAATCTCTTAATCTAATGATAAAATTATTGAAAAAGTGAAACTAGGATAAGTTACATGAAGGCAAGAATTCTTATAATAATCAGATCGTAAGTGGCATCTCACTATAATTATTATATCACTCAAAAGGCATAGGTTAGTATCATATTGGTATACCAAGAATTCTATATTTTACAAAGGAATTGGAGGCTTTCTACACACACCACAAATCAATACAATTATAGAAATCAAAGCTTAAGCCAGTTTAGAGGAAAAAGAAAGGACAAAATTGATAACAAAATCAAATTTAGAGGACGGGATTCAATTTAACTTCAAATTTGTTAAATTAAATTTAACTCGTATTGTGGATTATGAAACAACTAATTGGTTATATTCTGAACTTTTGGTTAACAGGGAAAAAAAATCTCACTTTTTTTTAATTCTAATTTGAACCCCAAACTTTTTTTTTTTCCCGCAATCAAGAACTTTTATCAATCTCAAACGACATTGAATAAGGTGAAGAAACGAAAACTATTAAAACATCAACACTATGTTGAGAAAGACACTTCTAGATACATGGACCATTAAAACATGTTTTCTCTAGAAATGTGATAATTATCCAATAGCTTGTGGATTGTGGAACATTTATTCATGAAATGTGATAATAATTCAAGAAGAAGATGCATCAATGTTGACAATCACATTAAACAAATATATTATTTAAAATTGAGATATTTTTAGAACAAAATTATATCCAAAATGGATCTCTGGTATTCAAGTCAACTCTAGCTAGAGGTTTTGAGGAGAAGATATTACAAACGAACAGGAAAACTAAGAGCAGCAGAATATACAATCAATATAACTAAATAAACGAGCAAAACATGTCAGATTCGAGGGAAGAGAGAGCGGCCTTTCTTCCTCAAAAACTCAGGAATCTCCACAGAGCCACCGTCAGCATAAGATGGACGTCTATTTGTTCCAAGAGAAACATCACCATGAGCACGCTGAGTTCCCTGCATTTTTTACCGATCAAAAGGATATAAACACATGAAATTTATCATGAAAATATGGGCATCGAGGACATACCTTCGCTTCGACTTCCTCGCGACGATTGAATCCAGTGGCAATCAGGGTTATGCTAACCTAAATGACAAAAAGACACCACATCTTTGAGCAATTAAAGCACAATCAGTAAATACTGAGAGAGAGAGAGAGAGAGACTTATCAATTGATCAAACTTAAAGCTCATGCAGCAAGGAATGATAATTATAATACCCTCATGCGTCAGAACTCAACCTCATAGAACTTCAGTTTCCACACTATTGGAACAGAAGAAAGATCACATGCTTAGCAATTTCAGATGCCGTGTTTGTTAATACAATTATACCAACTCGATTTGAATTTTGTTGTTTACCAATTGTCAATGCTTACCTTAAAAGCAAAAGCACCATATAATCTTCTGACATACAAGGGAAGGGACTAGGATCGGTAAACATAATGGTTCTCTAGTAAACCAAAAGTTCATTTATATCACTAACTTGGAAGGGAATTTATAAGATTAAAATTTGAAGTTCAAAAAGAAAAAAAAAGAGATTATAATTCGACTTTTCCTTGTCTTCTTTGTATTCTGTTTTATTTTCTTTTATTTGGAAAAAAAAATTCCGTAAATAAATGTTACCAGAATAATCACTAGTGAATACGCTTTGCAGTTATTACTCTGTTGCCTACTTACTTGACCAGTTAGTGATGGATCGATCACTGCTCCAAATATTAGGTTTGCAGTTGGATCCACAAGGTCATATATAACCTCTGCTGCAGCATTCACCTTCAAGAAATATGACACAAGAATTGAAGTAAAAGTTAGCATAGAAGCTACATGACAACCATTCATAGAGAATAATAAAACAGCGATAAAAACCACAATTACAGGCATGAATAAGATTCAGAAATGAATAAAATATCTTCTTACTGCAGAAAATTACACAGCCACATGACAGGGTAATAGGGTAAATAATGGGTGCAGAGAGCAATGTAGCTACATATTAACCCAATTTGTTAAAACATTTGGCATAAATAATTGTGATTTCGACATTTTCTCCTGTAGATTGGAAAGTCAAGCAGAGAATGTGCACGCTTGAATGTATAGAGAGATTCCACAAGGACCACTTGCAAAATCATGAATCATAGGAAAAATGAGTGGCAGCCCAAATCAATGATGCTTGCATTCCAGTGGGACTGATACTATCTATTCCTTAATACTCCTGAAAAATACTACTAAAATGAGCAGAAGATAAATAGTAGTGGAATTGAGTTCAGCCGGTATACTCTGGAGAGAGGCTCACCTCAAACAAAGTTAGATCGGTTCCACCAGTTATATTCCACACAATCCCAGTGGCTCTTTCAATTCCAATATCTAACAAAGGTGATTGGATGGCGTTCAATGCAGCGTCTCTTGCCCTCGTCTTCCCTGCTAATCATAAGGAAAAGGAATTATTACAGCTAGAAAATTAAACATGTGATCATGATGCATTAAACAGTTTTGTGCAGGAAAAAATGATGGGAACACTGAAATTGAGTATTATATCATGAATGAGGCAGGCATTAAGAGAACAAAATGGCATGCACCACAACAACTCTACAAATTAATAAAACAAACGCATGTGGTGACATAACAATGCTTTTCTCTTCTTTCTACTGTTTTAAAGAATTTGGCTGCAAAGAAATTCAGAAGGTGATAGCTGCAAGGGAAATACAAGGAATGAAAACAAATAGAAACTAACATTCATGCATAAGCAAAATATATTTTTGGGGTTTCAGTAAAATGAAGAATGGGGCATGGACAATTCGAAAACATACAATGTTTAGGATAGGCTTCTTTATATCTCTTCAGAAAGATAGAAGGCTGGTTTCCATAGGAGACAGACGGACTTCTTTAAGATCGATAGAAGATGGTTAATGAGACGTAAGGACATTCCTGAGTGGTCCAAGCCTAGGTGACTCATATTATTGTACGCCTTGCCTAGGTCATTCCAGAGATAATACGAAACTTAATTTTAAAGAGTCGGATTATAATTTAAACAGCAAATTCAAATTATTCTCCTGCCACTTCTCATCAACAAGAACAGTAACATTAAGCCACAAGGCAACTCCTCTGTAACATCATCAGGTGCTTATCTACCCTCCCAAAAAGAGGGTTAGAAACATTTTTAGGCTAATCTCTAATCAAAAGAGCCTCTACTAGTGCTAGACAAAAGGAACTATAATATAAAGGATGTACAGAAACTTGCTCACAGCTCTCAAAGTATAACCAACACAATCTATACTAAATCCCTTGTGAGGCATGGCCTCTAAAACCATTTAACATTTAACTCCATTGGGCATTGCATCAGGATCTCATCCAATGTAGTCCATAAATAGCTAAAACTAAAAATATTTGAAAATAACAAGTTCTGTCATTGGGCTCTTTTACTTACCGGTTGCAGTTCCTATTCCCAAAAGAGAAGAACCTGCATCTTTCATAATAGCTCGAACATCAGCAAAATCTACATTAACCAGTCCTGGCACCTGCCGAAGAAAATTTCACACCATTAAGAGAGGAATAAGCAAAAACACTGCTGGATATGGTTGACAAAGGAAAGGAATAGAAGACAGAAGACAGAGGCCAATAGAGAGATGGGATAAGCCCAAAAATCCTTATCAGATGACTGTAGCAACCTGGAAAATGCTTTTTCTTCTTTTGGGGGATTTGATAAGTAAGAAGTATCTGGATGCAAATTCAAGAAAATGATGCTAGCATTTTCATATATAAAGGGGAACATAAGGATCCAGGTGATGAAGACAACAAATTAACCAGAACAAGCATTCACTTCCAGATATAATACACCACACACAGACCCACTGACCCACATACATGGAATTTGCATATGCAAGTGAGCACTTGCATCCCAATACAACTCTAGAAACATAGGCACCTACTTCCATTAGCATAATATATGAAGATCATGCTAATACATTTCTGGTAACCGTAAGAAGAGATGCAATCACCAATCAAGAACGCATTTAAACACATTATCGACAATGACAAACCATGAAACCAAAAACAAAGGGTGTTGACCATCAAAGCGATAAAAAAATTATGAAGATTTTAAGACAGTGTTGACAGAGTAGAACTGACCCCCAAAGCGAGCGTGTCAGGTTCAAATCCCCCACTTGGCGAGAATTCTACATTTTTTTATTTTTTTATTATTATTTTTTTGGTGGTGGAGGGGGGATCAAAAGGAGAGAGAAAAAACTACAAATGTTAGTTCAGAAAAAAAAGGTCTTTATATTTACAAAATAAGGGCTTTAGCATTGCTTGTACTGATTGATCTGCAAAACAGTACATAAATAGTGGATTGTCCATCATTTACAACGTCATGGACACGGAGTATGCATGTTAGCACATAAACACCACACATGACTGAGAATTAATTTTAACATACCAGAAAAGAAATGATATGAAGCCAAAGATCCAAACTAACTTAACAGTACTCTTTACTCATTCCATACCGTAATGATGTCAGAGATTCCACGAACACCTTGTCGAAGTATATCATCAGCCAAGTTAAATGCCTCTGTCACTGGGGTTGATTGAGAAACTGCAGTCAGCAACTTGTCATTAGGAATAACAATTAATGTGTCAACATTGTTTCTCAGAGCAGCAATTCCTTCCTGAGCTTGAACAGCACGTCTTCGGCCCTCAAAGGAGAATGGTGTTGTAACAATGCCAACAGTCAATATTCCCATGGACTTTGCAACACCAGCAATCACTGGTGCCCCACCAGTGCCAGTTCCTCCACCCATTCCAGCCTACAGATTTAAGGCATCAGTGAGATATCATAACAAAATGAAAACGAGTAGTAACTATCAGGAAAAATTGAGATCTATTTCTAAGACTTACCAAGAACTACATGGAGACAAACAATATAAAGGGAATCCTCAATCGAAAATAGTGGATGTACAACAACAGTTCTGGCCTGATTTAAAATGAGATAAAGCTATGTTCTGTGCTTTGAACTTGTAATTCTGCACTTCCCTCAACAACATGAGATAAGGCATTGACAACATTTGACTAAAGTTGAACTCTCATATCTATTGGCATTACTATTTAACTAGACTTCAGCCAGAATCAATGGGAAAGCCTTATAAGAAGTTCACCATTGCAGTCAGCAAAACAAGTATTTACCTCCTACAAGACCCCAGATTTAGTGTCAAATTGAAATTATTGTGGAACCTGAGCTTTCATTTTATTTGCAAGAAAGGCCTCTAGTTTTTAATTATTGGCAGATCTAAATTACTCCAAGGAAAGGAGTTTAATGTGTTAAGGTCTACTTTGAATGTACAAAAACCAACTGACCAAATCTATTCACGGCACATAGGCATATACAAGCACATGCCACATTCAAACACACAAACGTGTGCCTTTGATCTCAATACTCTACTGAAGTTGCGCTAAACTAATTTATTCTTCTTTTCAAAAAGATGATAGAAAGGGAGTTCTATATCTCCAGATCTACTTTCATTCTACCAATTCTTTTAAGTAAATAACATATAGGAAAAGAACTAGGGCATACTGTTATGAAGACCATGTCTGCACCATAAAGTGCCTCCTCTATTACTGTTTTGCTTTCAGTGGCAGCGTTCATCCCTACATCTGGGTTTCCACCAGCACCCAGACCTCTAGTTAGCTCTTTGCCAACTTGCAAACGGTTCTCTGGGAGCACTGGTGACATCTTCATTGCCTGAATGTCTGTATTCACTATCCAAAACTCCACCCCTGTCAGAGAACTCTCAATCATTCTGTTAACAGCGTTAGACCCACCACCTCCGACACCAATAACCTTGATCCTGGCTTCATTGTGGTTGCTCATAAAAGAGGAATCCCCTGAGCTCTCAGTGACGCTTCCTCCAGATTTCTCCTTTCTAAGACTAGAGTATGCATTCGCATCACTTCTGAGCATCGAAACTTCAGGGTGTAAATCCAGGAAAGAGTCTTTGCTGTGATTTGGGCTGATATTGTGAGAGTTAACCGAACACCTAACTTGCGGAATACTGAAGAGATTTCTTTCACAAGCGCCCCATGAAGCATTCTTCTTGTCAAACCTCTTGAGTGCAATTATTCTACCAAATCGGTTTTCTGTTGAAATCCTTCGTCCCACTGAAATTTGAGTACCAGATGGCGTAAAAGGCGGAGGAACACAAGTTGCCATACTAGAAGGGGAAAAAATAAATTCTTTGAATTATGATCCAGTACACAAGTAGCTTAGAACCCAAGCTGCCCAAATTGAACTGTGCTGCTTACTTTCATTCTTCCTTGACCTGGTCATAAGTCACAACAAGTTAAACCATCGAGATGCACACAGAAAACACTTGCATTAACAGGAAAAGATTTGAACTTTAAATAATTCTACTTGGGTTAAGAAAACAAAACAATTGAAAAAAACAAATCAAGGATCCCATATACCAACCCCACCCCACATTTCACACACAAAACAACAAATACTTTCCAACTCCTTTTTTTATCTGAACTAAACATACAAGAAATTGGTAACAAAACACCAATAATCAACCAATTAAGCTATCATACAAGCCTGGAATAACCAAGTAAGAAACAGAAAAAAAAAAAAAAAAAAACCCACCTTTAAAACCCTAAACCACCCATTGCCACATCGAATATCAGGAAAAAAAATGGAAAAATGACATCTGGGCAGAAGTGAAACTACATTTTAAGAAAAAACTTGAAACATAAAACAAACCCACAAATAGAATGACCCAAAATCACCAATCCGAGCATGGAACTGAATAAATAGAAGCAAAAAGAAAAGGAAAAAGCAAGGCAAAGTCAGTTCGTTACCTGCAAATGACGACAATTACGGAATTAGCGAGGTTTATTATGTGACTGAGATGATAATGAGCAGAAAAAGATTTTAGCAACTGAATGGGAGAGTGTGGCTTTTAGTTGTGCTGTTGAGCTTTTTGTCTTGTCAGTTGTCTTCGGACTGAAAAGACTTGCCCAAGTCCTGTAAAAAATCTGAGCACTCTGTAACTAACTGGGCTAAAATTTAGGCTGCATGGTTGCAGCTAGAGATAGAGGCTACAGCCAGCCATGCCTGTGATTAGATTATGGGCTCACTTTCTGAAAGGTGCTTGGGCCTCTACGGCCCAAGTCAATTCTGTCTGACCACTGACCGGATGTTTAATAAAAAAGCGGCATGGTGACTTTGTGCCCGTTTAAGAAAATTAAAATAAATATTGTCTTTTTTGTTTTTTTGCTTTCAAAGAGTGCAATGTGATTGAGTTTTGTTAGATTTGCATGGTCGAAAATGAAACCGAACCTCACTTTTATTTATTTATACAAGAGTATCATTAAATTCGAATTTTCGGAACTTTATTCGCCTTATTTATATAAGAGTTTTATTGAACTATTAGCTTTTTTTTATTTTTATTTTTATTTATAATAATTTTTTCACTTCATTAGATGTATTTTATCACAGAATAAGGATCTTTTCAAAAATAAAAAATTATTAAGATTCAAGTATATTATAATGGAGTTTTCGACAATCTTAAATCTCTTCTCATTTTTTGCTGAATTTTGGACTTAAAAACTTTTAAAGTCTTATCTCAAAATAGAAATTCAAAGATTGTGCCATTAGGCATACAATTATTTTTTCTTTAATCCTTTAAGATATCCCAAGCCTAAAAATTTAGACTAATTCCTTATTATTTTGTTAAGCACACAAGATGGAGATAGCTACCTAAAATATTTTTACATATACAAATATTTGAATTTAAAATTATTTATTTAAGAGACTAGAGCTGTTTCTACTTAAAAAGCCCATCAATCACACAGCAAAACTGAGTGAAAAAAAAATATATATTTGTAGGGTGACACAAGGAATTATTCAGTATAATAAAAACTATACACCTTCTCACAAAAATATTGAACCCATGAATTATTTTTATAATAGATTTTATGTTTTTGCGAAAGAGTGAAGTACAGATCATATAGGTCAAGATAGTTGGACTTTATTCATTATGAGGTTTCCTTTTTTAATTTCATTGCCTAACAATGCAAGGAAATTATTCAGTATGCCGAGAATTTACCCTTTCTTTTAATAAAAATATGGAATTCATGAGTTATTTTCGTGGTAAATCTCATGTTTAATTTTATGAGAAAGTCGAGTACAACTTCTAGCATACTTAAGAATTTCTCAATTGCTATTTCTATTCCTTTCTTTGTTCGTCATGGGAATAAACTTCATTCGAGATCAATTTCGTATCGTTCCTTTTATTTTCTCATCACTATGCTGATCTTTCTGTGCTCCACCATATACCAAGAAACAAGTGTTTCCTTGGGATGGAATTTTTTGTCCGAAATGGATTTCCCAGCACACTAATACTTAAGTCTGATGCATCTTAAAATCAGGAATGGTGCTTGCACAAATGTTATAAAAGAAAGAAATATAGTGATTGATGCAGTGTCTAGATCTACGCGCATTCAGTTTACATGAAATGCTCATAAACATGTCCATGCACACATCTTGCTCTAAAAAAGTAGCCTTTTTAACCTACTCGCAAGAAATTTACACCCATTTTTTTGAATGTGTATACAAGGATGCTGCATGATCATCAATGATACGAAATCTCAAGTTCCCTAGAGACTGGAAAGTTAGCTACCTTCCAAAGATGAAAAAAAAAACATGGTTTCTTTCTTGCTTTCTGTACAGTGTTTTATAGCAGTTATGCAGGAATTTCACAATATGCAACAAGAGAATTGACCATTTTCGCGCAGTCCCTCCCCTCAACCCCCTCTTCTCCATTACAGCAACAAATGAACTTGTGTTCTTTGTTACAAGCAGCCAGAATATAAGAAGGAAGAAAAAAGATGGGCCAATGGACTGGCTCCCATAGTCATTCACTCTTAACAGCCTGATAAATGTCGCGAACAAATGTGAAGGATGCGCGGAAACCGATCGTACTGATCATCAAGAAAAATGCATAGCACATGCAAGCATTATAACCAAAGAAGAAGGATAGCTGCATAAAACCACTCATGCTCGACCTGGAACAGAAGTAGATGCCGTAGCTAACATAAAAATGGCCACTGAGCCCCCACACAACAGAGATCTGCATCAAACCAAAAAATAAGTGATGAACATACTAGATTGGCATGGTTGCAGCTAGAGATAGAGGCTAGAGCTAGCCCACCCTGTGATTAGATAACGGGCTCCCTTTCTGAAAGGTGCTATGGCTCAAGTCATTTCTGCCTGACCACTGACCAGATGTCTAACAAAAAAGGGGCATGGTGACTTTGTACCTATTTAAGAAAATTAAAGTAATATTTTTTTTTATATAAAGAGTGTGAAGTGATTCAACTTCATTAGAGTTGTATTGTTGAAAATGGAATTCGAACTTGATAACTCACTCTTTCTATCGATATAAGAGCATCATTGAACTCGAATTTTCAATATTTCTTTATTTATGTAAAAATACAATTAAACTATTAGCATATTGATTTTTTTTTATTTTTACTAAATCTCATCTTACTTTTCTTAAATTTTGAACT
Organism: Dovyalis caffra; assembly: GCA_963924115.1. Taxonomy (NCBI): domain Eukaryota; kingdom Viridiplantae; phylum Streptophyta; class Magnoliopsida; order Malpighiales; family Salicaceae; genus Dovyalis; species Dovyalis caffra. The sequence continues at coordinate 547,778 of CAWUPB010000913.1, read as the reverse complement.
TAAGATTTTCAAATAAAACTTAAAATCTTACGTACCTCGAAGTAGAAATTCAAAATCCCAACTTGCTAGATCGTGCCATTACGTATACAATCATTTGAAACAGTGATATCTACCTTTTAGATTTGCTAGCCTTGGATGGCTGAGTAATGAGGAAGTGAAATGCTTCAAAAAGAAACTGTAATAAAATATCAAGGTACAGACAATAACTAAACTAATGTTTTAGGAGGGTTTGCTAGGCCCCTTGCTGATCCCTTCTCTCCTTTCCGGCCCTTTCTCCCATCATCCTTGCCATAGTCCCACTTGATCGGCCATGAAGTTGCTAACATCTCCATTGCCAATTTACCACGTCGATCTAAACCAGTAATAATAAAAAGATACATTGATTAAGCAAATAAAAGAAAAATAGACAACTTAGGATTAGGGAATTATGGTGCTGGAATTGTAAATTTTTAAGAGCTTGAAAAGAGAGAACCTGCAATTCAAATATATCCATACGTCACTTTGGTTGCAGAGAGGAAGGGATGACTTACCAATGGGACAAAGGGACGAAGCATTCGAATCAGTGTCTGCAGGGACTTCTTGGGGCAGACAGTAGATGGACCCCAGATTTTAGGGCACCATGGGAAGAAGAATTATTTGGAAATTGGAAATTGAATGAGGCTTCGTTGAAAAAGCAATTAGACGCGACCCTCCAGTCATACCAAATTAACAAATGTTCTAGGAACAACATCTGGCAGGCGTAGAATCTCCTTATTGCACCGTAGGAGAAACGAAGCTCTCGGGTTCCAGATTCAGTTATCAAATGACATTCACATTCACATCCAATATCTACAGTCCAGCGAGGCTCGACGCTGCAAAAAGCAAAACCTAATAACTCCTGATCAGTGGCACTGTAGCAATGCGGTTTGATTTTTACTGATGAAGATCCTGCTTTGCTTTTATAGCTGAACCATTTTGGGACTCTATCTCCTGGGACGCTCAATCTAAATCCAATTGGCTCACCAGAATATTCCTGCAAGCATCATGGACAGAGAAAGATACACCATTATCGTGATTTTCACAGAGAAGAGAAAGAGGAATGAGATAGCTTAACTTATAAGATCATGGTTCAAATCTCATCTCCTATAATGCGTAAAACTCCCTTCCTCCATCTATATGGGCCACCAATGAATATATAGGTCCCGTTTCAACTAGAAATCACACTAATCCGGTTTGACTTGTACTCGGAAGACAATGTCTTCAAGTTTGTTGTCATTAAAAAAATAAGAGAGGGGGGGGGGGGGGGAGAGAGAGAGAGAGAGACCTGTTTGGATAGAGATGTTGCCATGCGTTGAATTCTCAACTTGGCACCAGCTATAATTGTTAACCGAGCGTCCTCACACAAATTCAAGCAATTAGTAAAATCGAAATCCTCGGAATCAACTTCATAGTCATCATTCTCAGCTTCTGTGAATATGCTTGCTACTGATTCTAGAGAGCTGCATCCCTTTGCATGTAAGCTCTGTAGACTTGATGGAAGCTCTGGTAAACACCGAAGCCTTTCACAGTAAACCAAGTAAAGTGTCTTCAGGTCAGAAAGTTGTTTAATGCTTACAGGTACTCTATCGATATTTGTGTACGATAAATCCAGCTTTCTCAATGAAACCAAAGAGCCAATGCTGTCGGGAACCATTGCTAGCTTTGAGCAACCATTAAGATTAAGCTTTTTGAGACATTTCAACTGTCCAATACTGCTTGGTAGACTCTCAAGATTGCTACAAACATGTATATCTAATTCAACAAGTTGAAAGAGATGCCCAATTTCTGCGCACAAAGTACGAAGACTATCACAATATCTAAGATAGAGTCTAGTAAGCTTCGTGCAATTTTTGATTGAGGTGGGAACCTTATCCAAACTTATACAGGAACTCAGATCTAGAACCACAATATTTGGGACTGCAGACAAGTCTAGAATTCTGAGTTCTTCACAGCCAGCTAGATTTAGAATCTCAAGATTAGGGGCTTTAGACAAGACTTCATTAATTGTGGTCAGCTTGCTGGACCCAGTGACTTCCAACTGCTTCAAATTCATAAGAGGCTGTAAACAATAAGACAATAAATAATCATAAGCATTTTTTTAGAATTCACAAAAGCCCTTACATTATATTAAAAGGGATGTTGAGTCATACCGAAACTTCATTCCAAAGTTCAAGATTACTGCTATTCCGCATTTGGAGTTGAACTAGATTTGTTGGACAAAACTTTGATGGCATAGATTCTAAAGGGCAACAATCCCAACGAAGAATTCTTAGCCTTTTCGAAAGAAATTCAAGGCCTTTAGGAAAAAGTAATTCGCTTTCTCGTCTAGAGATTTCATAATCACCCATTTCAGGAAAGTAGAATTCAACCAATCTAAGATTGCACATCTGTTTGAAGACTCTAGGACTCAACTTCATCTCTTGAATTTTCGACATGTCTAGGGATATGGCTTGAACTGTTTCAGTTCCCTGATAACCAAAAACAAATAATAAATCAGCATGCGAATTATAAAGAACTTACTGAAAAGAAAAGAAAAATTCAGAGATTTGTAAGATAATAAGAACCTATAAACAACTTTTCACAATGTTGAATCATCCCTTACATACCTTATAATGTGTTAACACGTGATCAATATCCTCAGGAATCCACAACCTGCTACGTTTTCTAGGATCGTCAAAGTTTTCTTGATGAACAATATCTTGCCCAAGTTGTTGCAGCAAATCATGCATCCATATCTCGTTGTTGGAGATATTTAGGAGGCACATATCAATCAAACGGTCTATTCCTCTTTCTGCGTCAAAACCGCATTGATCGAGTGTGTATTGGACCAAATCTCTATTGCATTTTCTAAAGAAACATGCAATATCAAGAAATATTCTCTTTTGTTTCCAATCCAATCCATCATAACTCATCATCAAAATTTTCTGAATTTCCGGGTCAAGACTACTTCCTTTAAGATTTGCCAGCATACTTTCCCATTCTTTTATGTTCTTGTTGTATAGATTGGAACCTAAAACTTTTAGAGCCAATGGATTTCCCTTTGTATAGCTCACTGCCCTTTCTGATAGCTTCTTAAACCCTTCTCCGCATTGATCATTTCCTTTAAAGGCATGCAATTTGAAGAGTTGGGAAGCTTCCCTGTAACCTAATTCTTGAACCTTGTATGTTTTGTGATCACACTGTTGATTTTCAACCACTTGATAATCTCTACTTGTCAAAATAATTCTACTTCCTCCGCCGAGTAAACCATCCTGTACTACTGCTTCTATTTGCTCACAGCTACTCACATCATCAAGAACGATGAGAACTTTTTTCCTCTGAAGCATTCGTTGAATGCTAGAGTCTAACGGTACTTTAGTACTGAGTAGTTTAAAATCTGGTTTCTCTAATACCTCACGAATAATTTCCTGTAACACGTGACCTAGTCCATGCCTATGTGATTCCTCCCTGACATTTCTAAGAAAGCAAGAACCTTCAAATTGAGGAGCGATTCGACCATATATAGCTTCGGCAATTGTTGTCTTGCCTATACCAGCCATCCCCCAAAGTCCCAAAACTAGCACACCAGCTGATCCAATGCGTAATAGCGATTCAACCTCATTGATGCGTGAATCGATGCCGACCAAGCGTTTTGCATCGGTTGAGGGTGAAACCAATGAGGGCATCTGATGTAGCTTCTTTTGAATGTCATCAACAATTGTGTCTACTAGCATGGTATCATGCCTGAAAATGCATGATGAAGCAAACTAATGAGTGTAAATAAAATACTATGGTTTAAAAAATAGCAATAGGTCAGGGATAAAATGGATAACTACTCTACATGATCCAATAAATATTTATTAAAAATATTTAATGGGCATTGAGATGCGTAAAAAGACTTCTAAGTATGGACACTCTTTTTATATCATAATATTATGCACTATGTCCAAATCTAATTGCACAAATTTTATAAAGTTGGGACCAAAATATTTTTTTATGGAAACTTTGAGAACCAAAAATCCTATAGATAAAGGACCAAGTTGTAAAACAAAATTCTTTTTTAAGGATCAAAATAACTATTTAATAGAAGACTAAAATGAAATATTTTGATAAATTATTTTTACCATGCATTAAATGGATTAGATGTGAGTTTAGAGGATAACTAGCCAGTTGCCGCGCTATACCGCGAGTCCGATAGAACAAAATTATTTTAAAATTTTAATTTTTTTAGTTATAATATTTAATTCAATTAATTTTTTATAATGTTTTTATGAATTCTTTGCTTAAAAAAAAATCATTATTCTCTATGGATTGATTTTAAAATTAAAAATTATAATATTTTTAACTAAAATATTAATCAAGAATTGAAAAAAATTTAAAAATATAATTTTCACAATATTGTATTCTAAAAAATAGCTATAGGGACCGATTTTGACAAAAATTAACAAATGAAAAGAAATCTCATTTAATGCCGACGAGAAAAAATAATTTTTAAAATTATTTGCGCAATGCTACTTGGTAAATAGAATAAAATCAATTCAAAATATAATAATTTTTTTATTTAATTATTATTATTATTATTATTGTATTTTTCATAAAATTTTTGCTTAAAAAGCATGCTTTATTCTTCGTTATTTAGGAATTCTTAAATAAAAACTTATAATAATTTAAGCTTGAAAAATTAATTAAGAATTCAAAAGAAAATACTTTAAATTTATATTTTTTTATAAGAATGAATTTAAAAAATAAAGTTACAATTAATGTATAGACTTGCATAAGAATTAACCAATGAAAAAATAAAATTTTATTCTTATTTAATGTTGGTGAGAAGATTAATTTTTTTCAAGTATATGCATTTGATCTATATATATTTATTGACAAAATAATCATATATGCATTTGATCTATATATATTTATTGACAAAATAATCAATAAAAGTACCATAAAAAACAATATTTGAATAATTGGTTGGTTCCTTTAAAAAATTATTTTAATTATCTTATTTCGAATAATTGATTTTATAATGTTAAAAAAATATTTATAGTAAATAATTTGTATTATGTTAGAAGATGTATAGTTAATTTTTAATAAAATGAATGATTCAATAATTTTTTTATATGTCTTGACCATATTTAGTGAACTCGAGATAAATTATTTGCAATACACTTTTAGTATTTTAAAACAATCATGTTTTAAAATTTTATTCTAAAATTCAAATATAGAGAAAAATAAATTCTATAATATCAGTAAATAAAATTTCATATAAAAAATATTAATTGGATGAGAATTTTTGAAAAAAAAATAATAAATTCAAAGAATGAAATTTAAATAATAAGAGTAATATAAACTGAAGTATATGTTAATTTTAAAATATAAAACAATATATTATATAATCATCAATTTGTGTAAAAAATAGTTATGATTGATTGTTCAAAATTTTAACACCCAATTAAAAAAAGAACATAAATTGATGAAAAAAGCAAAGAAAAAATTGATTTTTTAAAATTTTAACATCCAATCAAATAAAAAAAGAATATAAATTGATGGAAAAAAGTACAAAAAAAAAAGGAAAAAAAAACATATGTAATGCATCAATCGGGGAATTAAAATTTTTATTTTAAATTTTTAGGGACTAAAATGAAATAAATTCAAAATTACAAAAAAAAATTATTATAGGGATAAAAATAAAATATAATAAAATTTTAATAACCAAAAGAAAAAAAAATTATTAAACGGGGACTAATGCAAAAATTAAGTTTACCGAAAGTAAAAGGATGCTTTGGTGGAAGAGAGAGAAAAAATGAATAGTGATTGAAGAGATTCAAATATAATAAATTTTAATGATAAAAAAGAAAGAAAGTTATAAAACGAGGATTAAAACGAAAATGAAGTTTATTAAAATCAAAAGAGGAGTCGTGGGTCATGTGGCGAAGAAGTGAAAAAAAAAAAGAATAAATAGTCAATAAACAGTGCTTCCACTACGGTGTTTCATGGTTTTCTTTTAGTTTATTTTCTAATCAAAAAAGAGTTAGGTCGTGGCGGAAGAAGTGAAAAAAAAAAAAAAGAATGAACAAGTCAATGAACAATGCTTCATTACGGTGTTTTATGGTTTTCTTTTAGTTTATTTTGTAATTTCTTAATGAAATGGGCATAATATTTTTTTAACGAGTAGAGTAAAAGATTGAATTAATGGATTGATTAGTGCCATCCCTATTAATAGTCAATAAAAACAAGTAAATTATAAATTGCTTCTTCTACTTTCAAGCCATGAATTAATTATCCTCTCTTATTTTGGAAACTAATTATTTAATTTTTATGTTTTTAAATTTTTTCTTAACTTAATCATTTCTGTTTTTTTTTTCAATTTATTCTTATTTTTCGTTTTAAGAAATAAAAAACAGTAAAAATTATTAAAGAATTAATGAGAAAAAATGATATTTTTTAAAATAAAATAATATTAAATGAATTACAGTAAATATTGATCAATAGGCTAAATAGTTATTCTTTGTAACCAGAAAACTAATTAATTCGTTTCTCAAAACTAGAGAAACTAATTTATATATATGTGTGTACGTGGGAAAAAAAAAGATAAATATAATCCGACAAATGACAACGATTGTATATACTACGTACTTTGTATTAATTAGTATATTTTAATTAACTTACTTAATGACGTTGGAATCCCAGCCCTTAAGATTGGCTATCTCTTTCAATGCATGTCTCCAACCTTCCACCTCTTCAGCATTGCATTCTCCTTCACGCTGAGCAAGTCCATCAGCATAGCTCCCTCGCAGCTCCTGGATGTCAGTCGGATCAACTTGGTAGAACACCGGTATAACAATCTGGCCTTTCGTTTCCTTGCACTCCAGAATCTTTGCGAGTTCCCTCAAACAGAAAGTAGAGTCTGCATAGTTTTTGGAGAAAATGACTAGTGAAATCAGCGATTCTTCGATCTTTTTCAAGAGGGCTGCCTCGATCTCTTCTCCTCCACCAAGTCTATTATCAATGTATGTCTCAATCCCATTTCTATCCACCAGTTCACGATGAAGAACGCTGACAAAGTTATAACGGGTGTCTGCTCCTCTAAAACTCACGAACACATCATGCTTGCCTAGATCTCCTTGAGGAGGAGGAGTCATGGTTGAAGAAGTGAAAGCCATGCAGTTTTTGGACAACGGAGGTGCTTGAAATTTCTATGTATTTGTGTATGTTTTTTGGTATCAATGAGAAATGCAAAGTTGATGGACTGAGCCAACAGTGATAGTATTTATTAAGGGAAATTTGATACCTTCATTTCCCTGCTTGATCAAGAAAGAATTCGATACTTTCATCTATCTTGGTCTATGGAGTTTTCTTTGTACCTTTATTTTTCTTTGCCTGAGCCAAAAGTGTTCTGATTCCTTGCTTTGTCTATGATGAGAACTGTTTTCATTCCTTAGTTTAGAAGATATGAATGGAATGTCTCAATTTATAAATGTACGTATGATATTTAGGGATCCAATAACAAAGCATTTTGGTTCAGGAATTGATTGAAAAAAAAGGGAGTTTTGGGAGTTTCTCTATTCTAGTCCGAACTCGTCAATTCAAGAAGCCCGTCAATCACACAGCAAAACTGAAAAGGAAAAAAAAATCTTCATTTGTAGGATGACACCAGGAATTATTCGGAATAATAAGAACTATACTCCTTCTGGCAAAAATATTGAACCTATGAACTATTTTTATAATAGATTTTATGTTTTTACGAGAGAGTGGAGTACAACTCATAGCATAAATAACAATTTCTCAACACAAATATAGTTTTTTTTTTCTTTTATCCTTTAAGGTATCCTAAGCCTAAAGACCAAGATTAATCACTTGCTTTTCTGTTGGAAACAATTATCCGGAGAATTTTTTACATATATAAGGATTGGAACTCGAAACTACTTTAGCTCTTTTCACTCAAACTATTCTTCTTGAATTAACAATATAGGTTTTTAAATATGTCAAACTAAAAATTTTTTAACCACATTTCTTATATAATCTTGTTTTTATGTAACCTGCAAACATTTAATTGAGTTATAAAGGTATAAAGCCTTAGGTCAAGATAGTTTGAGTTATTCATTATGAGGTTTCCCTTTTTATTTTCTTTGCCTAACAAGGAAGAGAAATTATACCGAGAATTTACCCTTTCTTTTAACAAAAATATGGAATTCGTGAGTTATTTTCATGGTAAATCTCATGTTTTTATGAGAAAGTCGAGTACAACTCCTAGCATACTTAATAATTTCTCAATTGCTATTTCTATTCCTTTCTTTGTTCGCCATGGTAATCAACTTCATTCGAGATCAATTTCGTTTCGGTCCTTTTATTTTGTCATCATTATGCGGATCTTCTGTGCTCCACCATATACCAAGAAACAAGTGTTTCCTTGGGATGGAATTTTTTGTCCGAAATGGATTTCCCAGCACACTAATACTTAAGTCTGATGCATCTTAAAATCTGGAATGGTGCTCGCACAAATGTATAAAAGAGCGAAATATAGTGATTGATCCAGTGTCTAGATCTACGCTCGTTCAGTTTACATGAAATGCTCATAAACATGTCCATGCACACATCGTGCTCTTAAAAAGTAGCCTTTTTTACTTCCTCGCAAGAAATTTACACCCATTTTTTTGAATGTGTATACAAGCATGCTGCATGATCATCAATGATACGAAATCTCAAGTTCCCTAAAGACTGGAAAGTTAGCCACCTTCCAAAGATGAAAAAAAAAACATGGTTTCCTTGCTTTCTGTACAGTGTTTTATAGCAGTTATGCAGAAATTTCACGATATGCAACAAGAGACCATTTTCGCTCAGTCCCTCCCCTCAACCCCCTCTTCTCCATTACAGCAACAAATGAACTTGTGTTCTTTGTTACAAGCAGCCAGAATATAAGAAGGAAGAAAAAAGATGGGCAAATGGACTCGCATCCATATTCATTCACTCTTAACAGCCTGATAAATGTGGCGAACAAATGTGAAGGAAGCGCGGAAACTGATTGTGCCGATCATCAAGAAAAATGCATAGCACATGCAAGCATTATAACCAAAGAAGAAGGATAGCTGCATAAAACCACTCATGCTCGACCTGGAAAAGAAGTAGATGCTGTAGCTAAACATAAAAATGGCCACCGAGCCACCACACAACAGAGATCTGCATCAAACCAAAAAATAAGCGATGAACATACTAGATTGGCATGTAAAAACAAGAAAAGAAAGGCTTTCCATTAACGAAGGGAGGCTACTAAAATTCAAGAAAATAAACCAAAAACCTGCCTAGGAATAAGTGAAAACTTATTAATAAGGGCATACCTCCACCACCATTCGTGGTCTTCCATAGAAAGCTGAAGGTATGTCATCCCAACACTCAAGATTGTGGTCAGCACGATAAGGATGATGAATGTGACAAACAAAATGCTAGGAAGGGTGCATATTTTGTAGCCCCACAAGCTTGCATATAAGTGCTGTAACTCAAGGGCTACTGCACTAAAAGGTAAAAGTCCTCCAACAAACATTTGACATGGTGTTCTTTTATACCATGCTGATGGTGGAATTTCCCTTGGATGACTTTTTGTAGCAGAAGGTGCTTGAAATTCAGACCTAAACCGATGCCCAATCAACCCTCCAAAGGCAAGCAAAGGAATGGTTAAAAATATATAAATGAGAAGAATCACTAAAATGGTGCCAAATGGAAGTGATGCGGTGGCCCCATAAGATACAGAGATTGTATTGAGAACGGACAGTATCACAAATGATGGACCCAGGTAGAGAATCCCACTAAGAAGTACACTCCTTTCCTGAAAATTTACAATATGTCACAAAAATCAGTAAAGGTCATGCAAAAGGAAACTGCAGTAAATAAAAAGAAAAGGAAGAAGACAAATCCAAACAATTCTCTTACCCATCCATTTTCAGAAAACTGATTATGGAAAGAAGCAGCAGTATAGCCTCCAACCACAGATGTAAGTGCATATAGCAGGACAAAAGAAGTGAATAGTGCCCCACGGTTGTAGGGGTAGAGTATTCCAACAAATGCCAAAACAAATAAAAAGAAAACCCTGGAAAAAAAATACAGTTCGGAAAGGAAATAAATGTTAGAATCTGATACTTGTAAGGTTAACACATGGAGTAATCCTACCATGAATAATGAATAATATATGTGGCTTCAAATGCAAAATTCAAATTAATGAACTAAACCTCAATTCTAATCTAGTTGAGACCAGTCGTATGGATCTTTTTTCTCCTTTCAGTTCTGTTTTGATAAAAAAATTCCATGAGTTGTTCGATCGCAAATCATGGTTTCGATATGCACAAATACAAAAAAATTCCAGATATCCTAACCCACTACCGCAACCATCCATCCAACATCAAACTATTTCCGGATACCTATAAAAAAAATAGGGTACCAAATACCAATGCTTGAAAGTATAATATAAACAAAAACACCATTTATCAATTCCTGCAACAAAATATATTTCATGATGCCAGATTGTCAGGCACGAAAGCATGGACATTTTGATGACAGTGAAAACAGAGGATTGTTTTTGTTGTAGCTCAGCAGTGAGGAATTCAAGACTGCTTTCAAAACATGGCACAACCAGGCAACTGAACACCCAGACCATGTAACATCTAATATGATTTCCCATCCTTGATGCAAACTAAAGAAAACCAATGCGTCATAGCTCTAAAATAGATACAGAAGGAAGAAAAATGATTTTCTTGGGATCCTTACACTGTCAGCAGTTGAGTACCAGCCCCCAATACAGCACAAAATAGGGACATGTTTTGAGGATATCTGAAAACATCGCCATGTATGTATTTCCAACCGACCTCCCTGTCTTCTTCTTCATCTCCACTTGCAAACCTGCAATATTACAAAAATAAAGCCGAGGGCAAGAATACCAAATGACCAGCTCATAGCATTATCTTCATTCAAGTAAAACCAAATAAGAACAAAGTATTAAAGGGTGATTGCATTACTTTCCGAGATCCTTCTTGAGAAACCGCATAAGGAACACTGCAAGTAATCCCGTAAAAAGCACAATGTTAGCAATTGAGATAAAGAATGAGAACCAACGAATCTGCTGGCGTATAGGAAGTAACGAAGCCCTTGCATACTTGTCCATCCTGGCCTCAAACTTGGATGATGTTGCTTTCCAAAAACCGAATAAGTGAACTTCACATCCATATCAACATCATCTGTTATATCGACAGCATGATCTGGATCACTAAAAGCACTTATTTCTATTACTTGGTTATCATTATAAAGAACGTCAAATTGCACATGTTTGAACAGATAATACTTGAACTTCTTCTCTCCAAGGACCCTACTTTGCTCTTCAATTTTCCCAACAAAACCCCACAGTGGGAGATCATCATAGTACATTTGGAAGTAAAAATCATCAATGACAGCATCCCTGAATCTAGCAACTTCATATCCTTGAAGCCTGTTTTCACAAAGGGTCACCCCAGTTTTGTCCTCCTTGAATTTCAACTCATACAAACTACTACTCAAACGATCACCATTCAACACTTCACCAAGTGTTTCCTTTTTTAGGATTATATTATCTGCAAACCCCACAAAAAAGATACAAACTTTAACCACTTGAAACTCCAATAATATCTCCAAAACATCAACTAAACAAAATCCAGTAACCTACCAAAAAAGAAAAAAAGAAAAAGAAAACCCATCACAAATTTTCCTTCATTTTCACTGAATTGCTCAAAATTTCCATTTTTGCGCACAATCAAATATGACCTTTTTTCTTAAGCATTAAAAACAAATTGGTTCATCTAAATTCTAACCTGGATGGCAAAATGGCAAGTCATAGTACCAGTAAGTCTCACTGCAACACAAAACAAAAATCGCAAAAGAAAATCATAAAAACGAAAACTTTATTGTCCATATCATATCATGCTCTACAAGAAAAAGATGAAGACTTCGGCATTTGAATGAAAGATTTGAATTGATATAGAGCAGTACCTGGGATTATCCAATGGACCCACTTTGTTAACAAACAGAGGAACATGATCTCCAGCATTGTATTGGTGATTGGATGGTGAAGATGCAGAGAATCCAAAGGAGAAGGTTAGAGCTGTAAAGAGGACTAAAAGGAAACTCATTTTTCAAGTCAGTGCAGGAGATGCAGATCAATGCATTGCAGGACTGATTTTGGTGAGACAGAGGAAGTCTGACTTCCCAACGACAAGTCGTTTCGATTCCTTTAGATGCTTTAAAGCTGAATTGTTTATGGTTCAGACAGAAATCATATTAATGCGAGGAGTAGGTCAAGGGGTGTTCCTTCTGCTCCCTCCTTGGCTAGCGAATGGAGTTTCAAGTACGATTTGATCCCAAAGTATCTCGGTTTTAAAAGAAAAAAAATATTTAAAAATATCTTAACAAAGTTTAAATATTATTGGAAATATTGTATTTATTTTTCGATAAAACACTCATAGACAGATTTTGTCATAACAAAACATGAAACAACAAAAGAACAATGCATTATTAGTAGGGATTTTTCACACGTACATGGAAGCAAACACATTTCATTTATCCGAGGCATAAGTGAAAATATTGATAAGATTGGTGTTGTAATTGTGAAAATATAGGGTTGATCCTGAAAATAACCCAAAACCACGGGGACTTTCCTGTAACTACAAACAAAACTTCTGATTTCATGACCCAATAACAGGAACCCACCTTCAAAACAGGAGTAGGTTCCTGGATGGTTTATATGGTTGGGCCTTTTATACCCGTTAGAGTTCAAAGAAGGGAAATCCTCAAAATAGTTCCTGGTTTATAGAAGCAATATCGATTAGGTCCTCAAAATGATTTTCATGTTGATTAAATCCCCAACAGATCAATGGATTCTTAATCAAATCTTTCAGTCAGTTTTAGGAAATTATTAAATAGTTATGTGAAAAATTCACTGGATTCTTAATAAAATACTCAATTCGGTTTATGAAATTATTAAGTAATCGTGTAAAATTCATTGATTTCTCTTTTTCCATGCAAAATCATCAAAATTTTTAAAAATTTTAGTTTTATATAACGCGAGACTCAAATAAAAAAATAGATTGCATAAAAAAAAATTTATATTTAATTTAAATAATTTTTAAAAAAATATAATTAATTTTATAGTTTTTATATAGGAAATGAAAATGTTTTTTAACAAAAACTAATGAAAGGATATAATTGAGAATCAATTGATACAAAAGGGAATCGAGACAAACATCAATCTAGGGAGCTAATCAATATTTTTTCTATATATGGGGATTCTTTTGAAGTTTGCCTTCAAGAAACATAGGCAAATGATTACAAATGAAAAACCCATCTTTTTTATTCAGTATTTCGCTCATTATGGATTCTTCTAACTTATAATCTTTCTTACTCTCTATTCTCCAGGGTGGCGGATTTTTATCAAAGACACTCCTGGAATAGTACCTCTCTCTCTTGATTCTCTCCCAATTCATCTATAATCCCTTGCTGATTGCGTTGTTTGGTAAGATCTTTGACGACTTTGATGTTTTTTTTTTGGTTTTTGAATTCTGTTTATTATTTAGTGAATCTCATTTTTTCAATATTTTATTTTGTTAACTGATGTTGTAGTGTGAATTTTTTACTTGGTTTGTTTATACCCAGATGTCAGATTCTATGCTTTCCATGGGTTTTGTTCATTGATTTTTGGGTTATTGCCTGGCTGCTTGATGTTTTGCAATATTTTTATTTAACAAGTGAAAAAGGTTTCCTTTTTCGTTGAATACAATGCAATTGGTTAATACCCAGTTATTGGATTTTGAGTTTTTGGTTTTTTTTTTGGTTTTTGTAGATAGATTTGGGATTTATAAATTTTGTCGTTTGCCTTTGCGATCAATGATCCCTCCCTTTCTTAAAGTTTGGATTTTTTTTTCTCTTAATTTTTAGCTTGTCCCAATTGGCTGTTTCTATTTGTTGATGAGCTTTTATGTTTGTGTACTAGATAAAATTTTGGCGTTGCATTGGAAGAAACCATGCACAGGATCCGAATATTGTTGAAGAGTTCATTAGTTCCAATGTTATAAACTGAGCTGCATTAGTTTTTCTGATATTTTTTGTGGGAAGTTCTAGTGGAGGATTTGAAACTCCAGGTATTGGTTTTCGGGTGATGGAACATCTGCCAGTTGAAGTTATTGGGAACATTTTGTCACGGTTAGGAGGTGCTCGGGATGTGGTGATAGCTTCTGCAACATGTCGGAAGTGGCGAGAAGCTTGTCGCAAACACCTTCACACTCTTTCGTTCAATTCCAATGATTGGCATGTTTATCATGATCTCACGACTAGCCGGCTAGAGATTCTGATAACTCAAACAATATTTCAAACCACTGGGTTACAAGGCTTGTCGATTTTGATGGATGACGTTGATGAGTTCTCTGCTTCAACAGTTATTGCTTGGCTCATGTTCACCAGGGAAACCTTGCATCGATTGATTTATAATGTTCGGACTACTCCGAATGTTAATATTCTTGAGATTTGTGGCAGGCAGAAGCTGGAAACATTGGAACTGTCCCATAACTCTATAACCGGGGTTGAACCCAATTTTCAGAGATTCCCTTGTTTAAAATCTCTTTCTTTGAGTTATGTCAGTATCTCAGCATTGGATCTCAATCTTTTGCTTACTGCTTGCCCAAAGATTGAAACCTTGGAACTTGTCAATCCAGAGATTGCAATGTCTGATGCACAGGTGACTGTTGAGCTGAGCAGTCCAACATTAAAGAGTATTTATGTTGAAGCAATCAGTTTGGACAAGTTTATCTTGGAAGCAGATAGCATTGAATGCTTGCACTTGAAGGATTGTGCTCTTGAGCTGTTTGAACTCATTGGAAAGGGTACTTTGAAGCATTTCAAAATTGATGATGTAAGTGTTCTTCATCTTGATATTGGTGACACTGTTGATAATCTTGAGATCATAGATGTCAGCAACTTCACTATTATTTGGCCAAAGTTCTACCAAATGATCTTCAAATCATCAAAGTTAGTGAAACTTCGTCTTTGGGATGTGGTCTTTGATGATGAGGATGAGATTGTGGATTTAGAAACTATTGCTCTTTGTTTCCCGCATCTCAGCCATCTTGCATTGAATTATGACTTGAGAGATGGAGTGGTTAACTATGGTCTGCAAGGGTCTTCCCACTTGGAGAGTGTCATTCTCTTGGAGCTCGGATGGACTATAATTAATGATCTCTTCTCTCATTGGGTTGAGGGGCTGCTAAAACTTTGTCCAAATCTCAAGAAGTTAGTAATTCATGGTGTTGTTTCGGAGGCCAAAAGCCATGAAGAATGCCAAATGTTGGCCAATTTTACCTCATCCATAGTTCATCTCATGAGAAAATACATGCATGTAGATGTGCAGTTTGAGTACGAATAGAATCCTGTGATTACTTTTGGTCAATATTCAAGTTTTTCCTCTTAGATGAATTGTATACAAACGTTTGCCAGGTAATATTTTTGGCGTTTAGAACCTGAGCATCCCTTTTCATGTACTGTAAATAATCTCTGAATTCTTCCTTATCATGGCAAATTACTTGCTTTTGCAACAGAATCGTGTTTTCTTTTTACTTTGTTGTCATTTTACTCAATTGCTGTGGACAAGCTTTTGATTTCGTCAGGTTGAAAATTCAGCTCTCGCTTCCTCCCTCTCACATACTTGCACACAGATACATTGTGCAGCTTGGTTTTCTTTGGCCTATGGTTTCCCACATTCCTTTGTGAGTTGTATCTTAACTGAATTGGCTGTTTTTTGATGGAATATTGCTGGTGCTGATGTTTTTATGTTGGAAAATATGGAGATGACAGTAATATCATTGGCGTAGCAAGGATGGCAGATTTTTCTCAATGAAATATGCAAGGTGTCACTGATGTCTGATACTGACATGAATATAAATTTGAAACAGAATGATAAATATATGCATGGCTCTGTTATAACTTATAATACCAAGAGACTCCCTTGCCAGGGAAAACAATGATGTGAGTTTAAATTATGATTAGTAGAGTTTCTAAATAGATGTTGTGCTGCTTACAAGCTAAATAAATGACTAAATGAGGCTAAATGTGAGGCATCAAATGGAAGTTGAAGATGTATGTTATTCTTAAGGATTCTATTTGACTTTTGCTAATGGTAAGAATAAAACCCATCTCCTTGCGTTATTTGTCAATCTTAGTAGCCTGTTCTCCCCTAGTTCTTGAAATTGCAATCTCCAATTCTTGTACAAGAGCAAGTTTTCCTTGATAAGATTTCTTTAAATATTCTGGTGTTTCTGTGTTGAACGGTTCAATGGAATAACTATTGTGTTACTTTCTGTGATCAGTTAGCTAATTTGCCATTGCATAATTTAACTGCATCTGCCTGCTGTTCATGTGTGCAATGGTGTCTGAACTGTTTTTTAAGGACATTGATCTGTGTGATCTGGTTGAGGTCTAGATTTCTCTCTCAGCCAGTGGAATAGGGAGATGTGAAAAAAATATTTCAAGTGATCCCACAGCATTAGGTGTTAGAGATGGAATCCCTTGGAATTTCTTTCTGTGTTGAAATATGAATGGCCTAGGGCTACTCTGCTGAGGATCTTACAGTAGAAATATGCAGGTCTTCATTCTTTATGAGGAACAGAAATCATACTAGGATTAAGTGTCCATGGCCCATTATGCCTTCAATAAATTCAGTATTGTTTGGAGCAAGCGTTGAGACAAGGACTAAATAACTAGATGGACAAAAATATATGGAGGACAAAATATAAGAATATATTTCACTCAAGTATTTTTGGACACGCAAATCACATACTGCTACGAGCAATAGGCCGTCACACTCATTCTTACTTTCTCTACAACACTTGATTAAGTCTTTATTTTTTGCACACACAAACTTATGGCTAAAGAGTCGTATTTATACTAGCCTAAGGATGATTTTAATGAATCAAACGATAAGCACATTATAAATGCACCTGGAAGAGCTAAAAAGATTCTTAGAAAAACTTAAAAGAAAATTATTGGTGTTGGCAACGCCACATGGTTTGAGAAAAACTCTAGAGAAGATTTTTAGACGTGTACTTTGGGCTATGGACTTGGACTTAGGCTATGGACTAGAGCTGAATAAAGTTTAATTTGTAACAGCAAGGGCTCCGTCGTCAAACCCTTGAAGACAGGAGCTGCAAACATCACAAGTATTCTTGCAACACTCATGAATGACTTTAGAATCTTTGGACATAACTGAACTATGCTGGATTTGGATGGAAAGTATAGTTCACGCACTTACAATTTCATTAAATTTGAATCTTATATCAACACATTTGTCCTTTCTATCAGTAACATGTGCCCTTTCTATCAGTTCACATTCGAAAGAGGGGGCAGAGTAAGAATCATATAGGTCAGGAGAGGGCACTCAAAAGAGAGGAATGGGATAGGATTAGTGTAGTTGGGGGAGGGTTGCTGAATCCACTAAGAGGCTTCTTATGCTTGCTTTTCTTCAGGTTGGTTGAGGAACTTTTGCTTAGCATTTGAGTTAAAATTATTTCATCCACTCCAAAATACTGCTGCCGTAAATTCAGAGTGCAGGTGTCTTAGGTTTCTTTCAGTTATAGGAGAAGGAACATCTGTGCTTTCTGAATTACTGTTCTTAGATTCTTCCTTATCAGGAGTCACCTACGAAAAAGGCTGGATTGTTTCTGAAACTTTTGCTGTGATTTGTTTAAACTTTGTCCATAATTGTAAGTCAAACAGTCCTAAGGATTAAGATGCTATATGTAACTAGAGCCCTGTATGTCCAAGACAGTGAGGTTTCGGGATCATGATGTCGATAATGTTTAGAGGGGTGACAATCTTCGCTATGAAAGATCAATTCCCATCTAAATAATCTTGAGCTATACTTTGAGGTAAAGTAAAATAAGTAGAAATTTTAATTGCGTTGTTGGATTAGTTATTGCTTCGCTTACCTACACATTTTATTACTCTTTTTGCCTTAGGATAATCCATTTTTGTTTAAGAAAGCTCTGCGGTGTCATGGCTTATAAAATGTTTAGGGCTGTTAGAACTTACTTGACCTGGTAATAGGAATTCCTTTTGCAGCATTGTAAATAATAACTTTATCCATTTCTGCTAGGCAGTTTTTTCAAGATTTAAATCATACTTTATTGTTGCATCTAAGGTATAAATTGGTAGCATTTATACTTCATTAGGGTTTTGAATAGGTTGTAGTGCTGGAAGAGAAGATCCCTCCCTCCAATTGCCAGATTTTCATTACTTGTGTTTAGATTTGTACTATTCAAGGAGGAAACTGTGTCGCCAACTCTTTCACAAGGGAACAAAGTCAACTTTCTTGTACCTGATCAGGAAACAAGTCTTTGCTGTGTGCATGAACTTCTTGCAGAGAATTAAAATGGCCAGCAGCCTAGCACCTACTACTTGTATTGGCTGGCTTTTGCAAATATTCCACCAATTCCAACCACCAAAGGAGCGTTTCAAGTTTCAATAATTTATCTACTTCAAAGCAGTGGCCAATTTAAGATTCAGAAGTTATTCAGCATCTGATAAATTCTTCATAGCTAAATTGGAAAATTTCGGCACCGAGATCGCCAGAAGTTGAGAGGTTACTCTTTAAGTTGGAGAAGTTTTTATAACACCAGTAGATGCTTTAAATGTCAGATTTGAGCTTTCTGTTCTGTTTTGGGTTTAGTTATCAAGTCTATTATGAAGTTAAGGGGACCATCAAATCTCTTTGGGTTGCTTCGATTCTATGTTTGGAGTGCCAATGTTCATCGCCTAAAAGAGAGAAGGCATCTAAGCAACTGATGCAACCATTTCAATAATCTCTCTCTCAAGCAATGCAGGAGCTTGTAAACTGAACAGCACTTTTGTGCATGCAACCGATAATGCTGCGAAATTTCTCAGCATGTTTTAAAACAACAACCTGACGAGACTAAGTTTCTTTTCCAAGTGATTTGGAGAAAGAACGTAATCCTTACATCGGCTTGTACATTCAGATGAATAAATCTCTCTTTTCTCATTTTGACTCTGACCTGGTTCAACCGTTCTTGAGCCTTTGGTATCAGTTAAATGTCAAAACCTTGGCCATAGATTGCTTCTCTTCGTAGCATTTCAGCTAAGTTCCTGTCTCAATTGATTATTGAGAAATGGGAGACAAACTTGTAAGCCTAGCTCACGCAACTCCAGTAATGATAGACAACTAGAAAAGGATGCAAGTTGGGATGATTAAACTCGATACTTTATACGAAGAAGCAATATCAATCCATAGGGCTAAAAAGATCAAACTTCCTCCAAACTTTAGTTGATTTAAAAATCAGTTTGTGATTTTTTTAATTTGTATTTGACTTTTTTGAATTTTATTTTTTAAAAAAATTAGTCCGTTCTATAATTTTTAGCTACCATTAATCTCTTCTAAAAAAATTCAATTTTTGGTATTTTGATATGAGCCATAAGGGCATATTGAGAAAAATTCAATCCATTTTCTAGAAAAACTCCAAAATTTTTCAAAATAGAAAATTATATTTGTTTATTTTTTTGAATGTTAAAAATGTAGAAAATCAGAAAAAAAAAAAAAAACTAGACTTAAAATGAACCTAAATTTTTTGAAGAGCTCCAAATAAATCTCAATAAATGATTTCTATTATGAAGCTATTTTTGTAATTATTATTTTTTGAGATAAATGACAAACCGAAAGATTGACTAAATTTTTTTAAAAAATAAAATTAAAGTTTAAAAAGGTCAAAACATAAATTAAAAATTTAAAGAATAATTTTTAAAATAGACTAAAGTTAAAGGAAGATGTGGCTCTTTTAGTCCAATCAATATAGATATATATATATATATATATATATATATATATATCTTGGTTTCCATGCTTAAGTAACAAGCAATGCCTGAATTAGTTAACCAAAAACTTAATTATTACTTGGATTTGATCTAGACCAATCACCTTTCTACAAGAATAGAAGCAAAGGAACTTAGAAAGGGAACTAAAGTTTGATGGAATGCAAGATTCGTGGAATCTATAATCAAAAAGACTCGAAATCTTCCGTATGAAGAACATGCTGTAAGGTTTACTGGGAACAAAGATGTATATAGTAGCATGTAGGCTTAAAATACCTATTTTTACCTAATCCATGAATCCTACCTCTATGTTCGAGCCAAACCCCTTTTTTAGGCCAATCATTGGGATCACGGAGAAGGAATAATTGGTGTAAGCCATAAGGGCATATTACCTGCAAAAGTAGCAGATGAGCACAACATAAAATATTTGTTTCTACCTATTTTTATGAAAGATCATGGGTCCAATACCCCTCTAGACACAGAGACGCAAGCAATAATTCTTGTCATGGCTATCTCATTAAGTCCTTGAAGATTATTTAAACAATCCCATAATCTATCCTCTGACTCCTAACTTTACACTTCTTTTCTGGTCAGACCGTAACAAAAGGGTAGTTTTTTAGGATTAGTCATATCTGCTCAAAAGAGAGAGAGGTTTGAGGCACTGACAACACAACAAAGAAAAAGCCTTACCTAATGAAGGGATTAAGACCCTGATGAGAAAATGAAATGAGTTTTGCAACGACCCTATATCGCTGAGACCTAAAAAGAAATGAATTTCTATTAAAGGAAAGGAATCTTAATGTGGCATGGTTCTAGGTGATGACAGGGAATGGATGTTGACCCATCAACAAAGCAGATAATACCAAACAAATCCATCTCAAGAACTTGGATTAATTTATGACAAGAGGGTTTTTGCTTTAGATCATAAATTATTCTAATGTTTTGGTTGAAATAGTTCAAATTAAATCTACGTCCCTGTTGCAGCTCTGCCCTCTTGAGTCCCCTTCAGGACATAAACAGAAAGTATAATAGTAGTAGTGCAATCTTTTAAAAAATCTCTTGTTATTACCAAATTATGCGAGAGAAACGATTGTCTCTTCTTACATGATATTGAATGTTGAATTTATTGCTTAATAAATAAAATTTGATTTTTTCCTGCTGCAAAGTACTTGAATCCATGAACAGCCCCATAAAAAGAACCAATGAGAAAGCACAGGCGGTTAGAAGAGAGAGAAGAGTGGAGTAGGAGTCATTCAGTGATTCTAGTGGGTTCCTGCTAAAGACCCCACCTCCTCTTCTTCGGTTTTTTTTTTTTTTAATATTTGATCATTGAATTTAGTTTTTTTTTTTTTTTTTTTTTTTTTTGGCAAAAAAACCCCACACAGGCCAGAGGGCTTGAGACAGCTCTTGCTTGTAAGGACAAGAGTTTTGGTTTACTACATAGGGGATGAGTTTCAACTTTCGAAACCCTGCTTGCTGATAGAACTAAAGCAAACACCGAAAAGAAACAAGAAAAAAGAAAAACGGACTAATCTAATCGGGTTAGATTTCTTCACATAGAAGGAGAGAAAGATAGAAGGATAGAAAGGAAAGCAAAGGAAAGCAAGAGATAGAGACAAGCATGAAAGAGCAATAGTTGGAAAGAGTGGAGAGAGATATCTGAAGAAAAAGACATGTCTTTTCTTGTAAAAACTTAGATATAAACTTTGACAAGATAGCTTCCTTTGATTTCCCTCCTTCCCTCCCTCCCTCCCTCCCTCTCAGTTGTGTTCTTCTTCAAGTACAACTTAATTTCCAGCTCCAGAATTCAATACCAAACCGAGGTAAATTTACATACATGGAATTAGAAGCTGCAGTACTATTGACTTTAAATTTGTTTTGACGATAGTTTAATGTTCCTTTCCTCTGTTTCTTACCACTTTTATTGTTTGTTGTCTGATTTACAACATCTTTTTAATGTTTGATGATCAGTTACTTCTTGTTGGAGGAAGTTTTGAGGAGTAGAATGGTCTAAGAAAGAGAGATTGCATGGCTAGCCACAGAGTTGGAGAGACTGGTTTATCAGACTCAGGTCCCTCTAATCACCATCTATCTTATGCACTTTTCCAAGGAATCAACACCCCATCAACCAGTTTCATGTATGCCAGCTGCCACTGCTCAGCTTTCAAAATTTATTACAATTTTTTTTTTTTTATTCGAGTATCCCTGACATGGGATAATCATGTTTTCGTCTCTAGGAATCAAGAAGGATCTGCTTTTGATTTTGGAGAGCTAGAAGAAGCAATTGTGCTGCAAGGAGTTAAGATTAGGAATGATGAAGCTAAAGCACGTATGCTACCACCCTCTCCTCTCTCTTTCGAGCTATCATTTCTTCTTTTGTGACGTTTGATAAGTATAACCAACTCTACAAAAAGCAGAGAGAGGTTTGAATATGTCCAATCTATAGAGGAGTACAGCGTAGGGGGATTTCCATTTCCAATACAGTAATCATTCTGAGGCTAGAGAAATCAATGGTGTAAGGTTACGAACATAGTAACCTGACCACCATGGCATGATTTACTGACTTCATCTACATATAACTGCAGAAAAGAGGGGGATTAGGTGGCAAGGAAAATAGTACTGAAATCTTTATTGTCTTTATTTGAGGTGATCTGATCTTCTGAGATTTTGCTTTTGTTGATTCTTGCAGCTTTATTTACAGTAACAGGCAGACCTGCAGCTACACTGGAAATGTTCCCTTCATGGCCAATGAGATACCAGCAAACCCCAAGAGTAGTAGTTTCTTAGCTTCCTTTCTAAATCTTTGACCAGTTCTTATGTCCTTTGATATCAGTAATGGATAAAAACAATAGCCTTTGAAAGTCCAAGCAAAGCACAGCAAATCCCTACAACTTCTTTCATATCAACAAATTTTCCTGAAAGTCATTCCAGCAATCAATTTGAAAAGTTTTCAACTTTCTATATGGTTCTTTAGAGGCTGTCCCATTTCCAAAACTTAGCTCTTTTTTAACATGGTTCTTCATTCTTGACTGCCCTTTTGAACGTTTCTTGTGGGGTTTGCCCTTTGTTTTGTTTAATTTAAAAATTCAGGGAAGTTCAAAGTCAGGAGGGGAGAGTTCTGACTCAGGATCAGCGTTAAACACTCTTTCAAGCCAAGCTGAAGCCCATCTGGAACCGGAATCTCCCATCAGTAAAAAAGCTTCTTCTTCAGATCATTACAATCAGGCTTTTGATCAGAAGCATCTACAGTTTCAAGAACAGCAACAAGTAGATATGGCTAATGATACATCAAGAACAGGAGGAGGAGGAGCAGGAGGACCATCTCAACACAATCAATCACCTGCCAAAACACCCCAAGAAAAGGTTCTTAACACAACTGTTTTGCTTAATAATTAGTCTTTCAGTTCTCTCCTCTCTCTCTCCCAAATCCCAAAACTCAGGAAAAAGTTGGTATCTTTATTGCTCCCTCTCTCCATATCTTCAATACCCAAAAGCACAGATCCCAACTACCCTCATAAAATCCAAGGGCCAGAGCCTTCCCTGATTCCTGAAGGATTTCCTGTTCAAATGTCTGACATGAAATCAGAGGGAGAGAGACTGAGAGAGAGGGAAGGAGGGAGATTTGTAAATAAATATATAAGGCCAAAGTGAGAATCTTTGCACTGTTATTTTTTTCTTGTACAATAACAATGACCCACTTTACTCAATCCCTATAACTACCACTTTAAGCCACTTGTTTTTAGCCTTAAAAAATCATTTTTGGAATTAGGAAATTAACCAAAATCCCTCCTCAAAATGGAACATAATGATGGTTTTCTCTACCCAGACCTTGTTCTTGATTACCAATTTCTAGAACAAAACTCACATGAGAATGATCGGCAACCAGAATTTCTTCCTGGGAATTTTGTGAGAGATCTCTTTTATCATTGTATTTTAAAAAATATGCTACATTTTAGACGACTTGCATAAATTTTCTTACTCGGGTTGTTTTCTAAGTACTTGTTTTGGGGGTATTAGGACAATATTTTACATGTGTTTTTATGTCATGTTGCAGAGAAAAGGTTCAACATCAGAGAAACCACTTGATGCTAAGGTATATTTCTTTTTACTTTTTTCTTTTCTTTACCACCTTAACAGTGTTTGGAGTTCAAAACATGTTGCCTTTTGCAACTGAAAAAAGAAATTTTTGCTTTGCTTTGCTTTGGGTTCCAGACATTGAGACGTTTAGCTCAAAACAGAGAAGCTGCAAGAAAGAGTCGACTGAGGAAAAAGGTAAGGGTCATTTTCCTTTTCCACATCAACTTGGAGGCATCAATTAATGCCAAAAAAAAAATCATTAATGTTGTCTTTATGTTGTGTCCCAAAAACAGGCATATGTTCAGCAGCTGGAGACCAGTAGAATAAAGCTTACTCAGTTAGAGCAAGATCTTCAAAGAGCAAGACAGCAGGTCTTTAAATTATGTACAAATTTATACATTTTACCAATTAAAGCATGATTTATTTAACTTTTCATTATTAATTTTTTTTCCTAATTCTGGGTTGATTTACAGGGATTGTTCTTGGGTGGCTGTGGTGCTACTGGTGGCAATATCAGCTCTGGTATGTTCCCTTCAAATCTCATATTGAAGTAGCTAAAGGAAAAGACTGCAACTTTCATCAATTTTTTAATCTTTTGGACAATCCTCATGTGGCAGTTGGTTTAGCCTATTGAAAAAAGATGCAAAAATCTATGAAATATCGTTGCCAAGACATGTCCTGGTTTTCGATTGGCTGATTGGTAGTTGAACATTTGGTTTTTTTGGTAAAAAATTGGTGGTTGATCTTGACCCCTATGTAAATATGAGAATTTAACATCACTGATTTTTCTTCGAGTCAAAGTTCAAAAACTTACTGAAACCTTAATAAAGGTTTGTTTGGAAGGATTTCCTTAATTTGACTAAATTCTGTGACAAAATCTTTCTCAAAAGTTTTCTAATCCAAACAGTTTTAGCCACAAGGATATATTGCTGGACTTTTTCCATGCACAAAACTGTTCTGCCCAATCAATAAAGGATCCATTAGCATCAACTTTTCCATCTTTTAGCAAAAATAACTTTTGTTTTAGCCAAAAGACCAAAAAGGATGCGACACATTCTTTACGAAAAAGTACTCTATTTTCATTAGTGTGTCACATTTGCCCCCCATGTTATTCAAATTGCAAATGGGTCATGTTTATTATAGCCCTAACTTAATCCCAACCATTAATTTTCAATTATTATTATTAATGTTGTTGTTACAGGGGCTGCAGTATTTGACATGGAGTATGCAAGATGGCTAGAAGACGACCACCGGCACATGTCGGAGCTCCGGACAGGATTGCAAGCACATTTATCCGATGGGGATCTAAGGCTTATTGTAGATGGTTACATTTCACATTATGATGAAATTTTCCGGCTTAAGGTAGTGGCAGCTAAATCTGATGTGTTTCACCTTATTACCGGAATGTGGTCTACTCCGGCAGAGCGTTGCTTCCTGTGGATGGGTGGTTTTAGGCCGTCAGAACTCATCAAGGTGTGAATTTCGTACTGCATTTTAAGCATAGCACATTACATTCTACTCTATAGATACTGCTGCCATTTTTTTGGTAGTCAGCATAGGAAACTGGATAAGGGTCATTCTAGTCATTTAAGAAAAAAGGAGAGGCAAAGCGAGAGATGATATGTACAAGGAGATGAAATATTCCCTTATAAAGGGCACATTATCCTTTCAAAAGTAAGTGATTGAGACAATTAAAGTGCCCTAAATGAGGGAGTGTCCTTTTCTTGGCACAAAAAGAAAAATAAGATTGTTGACGATAGCCATACAAACCAGTCATAGAAAGAAAACTTTTGGCTTTAAAAGAGAGGGAGAGAGACACACATACAAGTAATGTCAAATGACTAAAATATCCTTATCAGATTATTCATTTTATTCTAACAAATTACGATTGTCTCTTCTTCTTCTTTTCGATTAAACAGATGCTGATAACCCAACTAGACCCTTTAACAGAACAGCAAGTCATGGGAATATACAGCCTCCAACAATCTTCACATCAGGCAGAAGAGGCTCTCTCCCAAGGCCTAGACCAGCTCCAACAGTCTCTGGTTGACACCATTGCCGGCGGACCGGTCATCGGTGGAATGCAGCAGATGGCAGTGGCCTTGGGCAAGCTTGCCAACCTTGAAGGGTTCGTTCGCCAGGTAAACAACATATCATTTTATTACTACCTTAACATGAATTTCTGTGAACTAATTAGGTAGACATTTTCTTACAAGAAAACAATGAATCAATCCACTTCTGTAGATGGACACACACACACACACCCATATGTCAGAATTGGACAATAGTAAATTTGTACTTCTTTTCCAAGTTAAGTACTTAGTGCTTCTGAAAATGATATAGAAAAGTAGGGTCTATCTCACTTGATTTCATGAAAGCTCCTAAATTTCTTGCTCCCGATTCATTAGCAACTAGGTGATGCATCAACTTTAATGTTCATGTCGATTAAGGTAACGAAAGATACAGAAATTCTAGAGGAAGAAGTTATTTGGTGTAGGAACAAGAGGCATGCAGTGGCAAAGTCAGAAATTTTTTATCAAGTAGGCAGTAGAAAATTCTTTCACAAGCAAAATACCTACATATATAGAAAAAGATTGATTCAAAAGTTGGTTCTGATGCTGTCATCTGGCCGTCTATTCCATTATATTCTATGTCACAGCATGTTTTGCGCCGCCATTTCTACCTTACACCTGAAGGGTAAAGAGTATAAAGCTTACACTTCCCTCAAGATAAACTTGATTTAAGATTTTCTATTGACTTTTAATCCAGAATATTAAGTATAAATATGTTTAGTTTGTTCAATAAGATATGCCACGGTCATGTCCAATGCATTTAACACTGATTTCTCCATCTTATAAATATCTGCCTTTAATAGTGTGGAAAATTACTTACAAAATTAATTGACCTTGAAAGATCTATCGATTGTTTTGTCAGTATCAAGTTTTTAGTCAACTTGTGAATGATTTAGCATAATTTTATACGTCAAAATTGACCATTTCCATTGCTTGTTTGCCAGATGTAGGGTGGGATGCAGGTCCTTGACTTGTACTATATGTTATTTTATTTGTATTATTGTAACCAATCATTTTGAGAAGAATATATGATTATTTTTCGGCTAAGAAGTCCATTTCCACAAGGTTGATAGCTAGGGTTTTGATGTGGGTTTTTTATCTAATAATAAATTAATGTTGCTATCAAAAGGGTTGTTAGAAAATGATGTTTGTTGAAATAAAAACCCTAGCTAAACCTATCAGCAACATTAAAAATCCTTTAATTATTGGTCCATTGAGAGAATTAAGTACCTTGTTTGATTATTTTATTATGATTTGAATGGTCTAAATCTAATGCCTAGACAAGACAAGTTCATGAGTTTCAAGTTTCAACCTCTTTGAAATGTTTAGTGTTTGTGCCCATATGCCCTTGCAATGGGACCCATCTTAGCTTCCATTTGATTTGTTCTTTATATTAACGTATATTTTGTCCCCCATCTTTTCGTTTTTTTCTTTTTGCATCCTTTCGTTTTTTTTTTTTTTAAGGAACCTTTTTTTTTTTTTTTGGCATCATACAGGCTGATAATTTGAGACAACAAACCCTTCACCAACTCCGACGGATATTGACGGTGAGACAGGCAGCACGGTGTTTTCTGGTGATCGGAGAGTATTATGGGCGGTTACGGGCACTTAGTTCTCTCTGGGCATCTCGTCCTCGAGAGTAAGCATTTTTTTTTCTATGAGAAATTAATTATTACTCCTTGAGCTTCTAAAGGTGTCCAAATTGACTTAAATGTAGGTTTCTAGTGACAAAATCATGCATATTCTATGAGATTTTTTCCATAATTTTATTACCAGCATTTCTTTTATTCCTTTCGATATATATATATATATATATATTTTACACTCTCCACGTAAAATTAATACGTGCATGGTGTCTGATATTGCTCAATTTTTGGAATTTTTTTTTCCAGGACAATGCTCAGTGAAGATAACTCATGCCAAACCGCCACTGATCTTCAAATGATGCAACATGCACAAAATCATTTCTCCAACTTCTAATAAAAAAACATGTGATACAAAAGAGCCAGACAGCTGCCTTCCTCACATTGATTTCACCTGTATTATGACAAATGTTATGGCCTCTTAGAATTCGGATAAGTACTTAATTAATTTAGTGAAGATAGGATTTTTTTTTTTTTTTTTTTTTTTGGCCTCCTTTTCCTCTTCTCGCCTTTGCCTTCTTCATTATCTTGATATTATTAATCACTATGTTCTCTTGTAAATGCAAATCAATTAATTATATGCATGAGGAGGCTTCCCACTTGCTTAAAGAAAGAGAGAGATATGGTCATATCTTCTAATGACTCTTGAATCATCCAAAAGGCTATATATATATGTAACTAGAATTGCATTACTTTTAATTTAATGGGTTTTAAACAATAATAATCAAAGGGGAAAAAAAAGTTGAAAGAGAGAGGGCGGTTGCAATTCATTTATGTGAAGTGGTTGTGAAGAAGAGAGGGTGTGTTATTCTAATCTATAGAGGACAAAGGAGAGGGAGATAGAAACCGATCGGGCTATTGTCTTTTTCTTGAAAGGTTTTATTATAAAATTTATAGTGCAAAGAGAAAAAGGTTGGTTTGCAACTCTTCATTTATTTTAAGTGGTTATGATAATTAATAAATAAATATATTTATTTATTCATTCATATATATATATATATATATATATATGATGATAATGCAGAAAGGAGGAGCAAAAATGGTGAGAAAGAGAGAGAGAAAGTTGCTTCTTTGACCTAACAAACATGGAGGAAGTAGCCAAAAGAAATATATTTAAAAGAAGGTCGACTAGGGAGCAACTTGCATGAATGGTGGACAAGATCAGTTCAACTTTTAGCAAATGCATGCATGGTCTTGCTAGCTAGTGATCACTGATATTAATTTACCATAATATAATTCATAATCAAACATCTTTAAATTTCAATTAAGATAAAAGGTGATAGTGTCTATCTTCTTCCTTTTTTCTATGTAAAAGTTATTTTCAAGTTAGTTTGTATGTTAATTGAGACAATTTTTTTATGAGATGAATTTAAAAATACAATCTTTCATATTTTTTTATTGTATTTAAGGAAATAAAGTTTTTAGATAATGATTTTAAGATCCTAACTTAGAAAATCTGTATATACATGAGGATAACATTCTTCAGGTTTTTGAAATATGATGTTGTAACCACTAGTATCCGGGGGCTCAAATGTACAATAATATGGTATTAATTTCTCAAATCTTATTTTCATGTAATATATATATATATATATATATATATATATATAAATAAAGATTGATAGCTCAGTCTAAACTTTTCAATTTTTTCTTATATTTTTAATTAAGTTAATTTTATTTCTAAATAAATGTTAAGTTTTTAATCTATTGTTTTGTTAATATTTTTCGATCAAATTATCGAAATTATGCATGTAATTTATATATAATTAATTTTTATTTTTAAAATATACTTGCAAGCCAATTAAATTTTTGAAATTATTTACATAATTTATATATGACTAATTTTTATTTTTAAAACACACTAACAAGTCAATAAATTCGAGATTTTTATATGTAAATTGTGTGATTAATTTTGATAATCTAATCTGAAAATTTTACAAAAATAATAAATTAGGATAAAATTAATTCGACTATAGATATAAAAACTAATTCAACCATGAACTATGTGTCCGGCAGTACTGGTAAGAGAGAAAGAAAGAACCACAACGACTGCAACAACAAGACAAAATCCCAAGTACTTGTGTTGGTTACTAAAGGGTCTAGAATCTGTGCAAGTGTCTTAAGAAAAGGGCATTCATGTTACATGTGTTGAGAGCATGCATGCTGCATGTTTTACGTGTACATGTAATAGATAAAGAGAGAAGAAGAAGGTCATGACGATATTGTTACTTTATTAATTCCTTGCAGACATCGCAGAAAGATTCAGAAAACGTTTCTGTGGGCTTGGAATTCAAAGTTTTCTTTTGACTTATCATTTCCATTACTACTCCCAATGTTATCATTAACTTAGTGCTCGAGAATTTTTGATAAAAGCCCTAGGCTTATGTCCATCGAAATGATATTCGCAGAATTGGATAATGTTGAGCTTGGTGGTATACATGGATTGTGGAAAATATATATATACTTCAAAATATTATAGTTAATGGATCCACGTGTCTTTATATGAAAAGGTAAATTTTTAATTGATTTTTATATTTTTATATGAAAACATAGTTTCCTACTCTATTTTTATATTTTTAATTGAATTAACTTTATTTTTAATCAAATTTCTAATATATTCTTTTTGCAAGATCTTTCAATCAAGTTGTCAGAATTAATCAAATGATTTGTATAACACATTATATATATACTTGTACAAATAGACAACATTTATGTGACAATCATTTATCTAAATCTCATAGTTTGACCTAAAAATTTTATAAAAATAATAAATTAGAATCTTAATGTTTATTCAAAAATAAAATTAATTCAATTAAAAATATAATAATAGATTGAAAAATTACACTATTATATAAAGATAAATTGAGTTTTAACCTAAAATATTATTATTATAATTAAATTTTGATTTTGATATAAGTATGATGGAGTCTCTTTAGATGTATGAATGTAAAAACCTAATATTTGATATCACTATTATTCAAATGTCGTAGGTGAAATGATAAGAAAAATATTTCCAACTCATCAAATCAGTACTCACCTTTGGAAAACTCTTCCCTCTCTTTTGGGTTGCACTAAATATGAACTAATGATAGATTCAAAGAGTTTAATTGATCAAAAGTTATGCGTAATCCGATACTAACTTAATCTAGAAATTAGTAAACTTATTTTGGATTGATGCTAAAATTAATCTAAAAATACTCCTCTTTATGTGAATATAAAAGATAATAAAGTTGTTTATATATATATATATATATAAAGACATGAACTAGTAATTTATTATGTGCAATAATGGAACAATCTGTTGTTTATATATTGCCAGCCTCCACCTGCATGCCAAGGAAGATATGTGGCTGTAATTAATTTATTCCTTCGTTGGGACACATGGGATCAAAATTAGGTCACTGATTTCAAATGGTTCTTAATTATTTAATAATTAATTGTTTAATAGTGTCTAAACTAGGGCTAGGCTAAAAAACAAAGCAGAGCAGATACCGACATGTTTCTTTTATATATATTTTCCTCTTAAAGATTTTGTAGAATATCTTTGATTGCAACCATTGATGGATGGACGTATAGATCAAATGCCATTTCATGCTTCTGTAGTTAGTTTATTAATTACACTTATTAACCTAATTGATTATTAATTAATTTTTGGATTCATTAATGAATTGTTTGATTTTGTTAATCTTGCTTTTTGCCTCCCAGCTTTTGGACCCATTAATTGCGTAGCTAAATAAAAAAGGAAGAAAAACTGTAAAGTTAGGGTCATTATCAGCGTGCTTTTATAACCTCATAAGTTTATAGGATATTTGCAAAGTCATGACCTTATCTTTCTTTACTTTATGTACACCATTGCCAAACGCTCTTTTCTTAGATTAGGTTTTAATTTAAGATTAAGTACTAAAGTGTCGTGAATCTTTGATTTCAATATTTTGATCTCATCAGTTTCGAATTTTTTTGCTAGTATGTATTAACTATTTTCGTCTCATTAATCAATTTCAAACAATTTTAGATACATTTAAGAAAACATTTATTATTTTTTTAATGATTTACGTATTTAAAAATATTCTTTTCAAAATTCGTATCATTATTTTAATGACTTACTTATATAACTCTCAAAGCATTATTCAATATCACTTGAAATTTGTTAATGAGATAAAAAGATTTAATTCAAGATCTAAAAACAAGTTTGAGATCAAGATCATAATAAAAAAAGATTTTTCTTTTCATGATGATAAAAATTACAATGTAATTTATAACCAATTAACCTTAATTTAATTATCTAAGAGTAATGCTACCTTCATCCTTACTTTCTATCAAAAGAAAATGGTTTATATATCAGATATTAGGGGATCATCATGAAGTTATGCATCATGCTTAACTAAAAGGTTTAGAATTTGAATAAATTAAACTTGATTTGGGATTAATATCTCCTAATTCATGATTAATTATTTACAATTTAATTTAAAAAAATGATATAATAGGCTTCAATTAAACGTGCACCAGAATCCGAAGTGCAAGAATAATCATCACACATGATGTATATTCCTTTGCTTTCTTGTCTACTCAATTAGTTGATAATTAATAAAATTATAGCCTAATTAAGTTTTGATTGACACGTTACATTGTCAAACACTATAACAAAGAAAGCAAACTGTTTTTTTTTTTAATAAATAAATTTTTTTTCTGGCATTGACTTGCATGATTGCTTCAGCTCACCCAATGATTCGCAGAAGAAATGGGTAGGGATCAATGAGGGTTAACCCAATCCAATTCTTCCAATTGGTTTACATTATCATTCTTCATCATAAATATTGGGTGGTAGTTTTGCTAATATTGTAGTTTATGGTCATGGTCAGCCATTTATTTATCCGCAAAGTACCATTCATCATATTGTCTTGGCACAGCAAACGAGGGATCAAAATTATTAGTTCTTCAAAGGAAAGGTGTATAATAATTAACTTTTCACCGACCAGACACAAAAGTCTACTATTACTTGAGTTAATTATAAATTAATCCCTCTGGATTTAAGAAATGATTTCATCGGTTACTCTCATTTCAAAAACTAATCATTTGATGTTTTTTTCTTTTTGGTCCATTTTATGTTTTTGTTCCTAATTTGTTTTGTTTTTTTAAAAAATAAAAATAAAAACCATGAAAAATTGATGAAAAAAGACATAGAAAATGGTCAAAGGACTAAATAATTAGTTTTTTGAAACAAAAGGAACTGATTCAATTATTTCTAGAAACCAGTGTGACTGATTTATAATTTACTCAATATTACTTACTGGAAAACATAACAAAAACTGGATTAAAAAAAAAAAAAAAACCATTAGTGCACGGCAACAAGACGTCAAGATTAAAAAACCTGACAAAACTTTGTCTGTAGCTGCAGAGGAAGACACTGAATACATGTCTGAAAAGTAGTACTTATCAGTAAACCTTACATGCATGCAAGGACTCAAGATATACTGCAGAAGATGAGAAAAAATGTCCGTAAGGAAGAAACAAGGAAAAAGAAAGAAGTCATGCAGAACCAGATCCATATATTGGTTTGGTTTTCTGAAGGGTACATGAATCTTTTGGGACTCAAAGTAGGTTCATTGGTTGGTACCATCAATATACTTCAATTAAGTACAGATTATATACGCAAGAATCAATCATAATTACAATTGTTGATTTGCTTACCTCAACCAGGCCGTTTAGATTTGATCTCAAAAATGGTGTTTGCGTTCACTTCACCAGCATGAAGCGCACAGCTCTCTACATGAGCATGTTCAACTCCGTAAGGTCATCCATTGGTATTTCAAGACCTATGGAATCATGATCTTGCAATCCCTCCTCATCAATATTCAACCATGAGCCAAGATCTTGAGGCCCATCAAGGTCAGTAGATCCTCCTAATTCAATGGTATCAAACTCATTTATTCGCCTGTTTGCAAAATCCACAGGTTCATCTGCTTCCTTAGGGGCATCCTGAGGAATGTTGCCAAGAGACATTGACCCCACTCGCTCCATTTTATTGGTAGCATTAGCTACTGAATGAGTAGATCCACGAGGTCCATTTCCTGAACTCAATAAATGAGTACTTTTTTGCTTTGGCTTTGATTTTGTTCTGCGCTCACCTTTGACTGCATCCAACGATGAGCGACTGCCTCCAGAAACAGAATTACTTCTTGAATTATCCTTGCTTTGTTCCCTATCTCTGTCGCTTCTCTTACCCTTTACTCCACCAAGAACAGCACTGTCAAGGGTTGATGTTACCCTTGAAGAAGCGCTGCCAATAACATCATCTATAAGTGCTTCCCTCTTCTTACTTCTTCCAAAGCTATCACTATGAGAATCGCATCTCTCAACAGTGCTAGAAACAACACCTAGTGGCAAGAAAAGGAAACACAGAGAATCATATGCTGCTGTTGGAACATAAAAGCAACTTAAAAACTGCTAAAATTAGAGTCAAAATGGTCTTAGTATACTATTAATATTCTGACACGGCCAATGAAAGTCTCAGAATCTTGAACAATGCATAGCACATTCTAAAGTCTATTCCAAGAGATATAATAAGCATCATCAAAGAGCATGAAAAGATTTAACATACCTGATCCTCTGGCTTCAGCATGAATGTTAGAGACGTCATTGCATGTGTTACTCGCAGTTCCTGAGCCAACACAATCCACAGATTTAGTGTCGTTGTTGCATCTAGGCGCAGAGAAGATGACCTCCTGTAGTGCAGGCTCACTAAAACAACTGCTGCCAGTATCTTCAAATTTTTGACATCTGGCAAGAGTGCGCTTGACAAAAGCCAATGCAACTTGCCTTGAAACCTTGCGGACAGTACTTTTTGAGGTATTATTCCCACGACAAGCCTGTATAAATCGATAACAGAATGTCAATGGTAGAGAACTGATGAAAAGGCCTCGATTCCCATATTAAACGGAACATTTTGTGAGACTAATCCGGAAGTGACCAAATTACACCAGTTTTAAACTCCCAAATGTAACACGTGTTTTAAACCTTCGATCCCCACAAGAACAGAGAGGATAAAATTCATTTTTCATGCTTGTCCAGTTCTCCGTTCCAAATTCTACTCTTGCACATTGGAAAACTAGAGTAAAACATAGATGCCCAAATTTTCCAGTTTTATGCAGGTATACATTTGATTTTCTCCATATATTCACATTTATAAACATTATGACATAAACCTAGTCGTATGATAGGTAAACACAATTGCTATGCTCTTTTGGGAGAGCCCAAAAATTCTAAGGGATTAGACTGCTAAACCATATGTCTAAGTGGAACATCCAAGAAACATCTTTCAGTAAATAGAATGCAAACTGCTTACAGACACAAAATATGAGCAAACACTGGAACAATTTTTCCTATTCCCAAAAAGAAACGAGGATGTCTTTTTAAAAAAAAATAATAATATATGCATGACTTAAAAAACTAAAAGCATTTTACAATCACACAAAGCATATACAAAAGGCACGGGTTTCATTCTAGGACCCTAAAATAACACCACATGCAAGTGGCTATATCCTACAACAGATCCTTTCAATGATTTGTCTATGTTACAAGAAAAGTTCATTTGGGAGCGCTTCAAACAAGTAAACATGTTGTATGAGTATGAATGCCCAAAAATCCTAATTTTCTTGATCGCACTGACACACAATGCAGATAAATGGCTGTTTCCTCAAGCTAATTGAGAAATTCAAAGGTGGAAAAGAAATTGTTGAGTAATGCAAGCCATATATGCCAGTTCATAAGTGTAGTTTTTTTTTTTTTTTTTTTGGGTCCAAAACCGTTCATTTTCTATCTCAATCAAAGGCTATCTGATAAGATGGGAAGCAAAATTATACCTCTGCGTGCTATAGGTTTACATAATAATAGTTATCCTTAATTGCTTAGAAGTTGGCAAAAAGAGACCATGGCTCAATGGAAGAATAGATAAATACCAGTTGCTTTTTGTAAGCCATCTGAATAAGTTGGTCCATTGCAACCTGTTCAGCATTCCTGCAAATTAAACCATGTTACTTGATCCAAGCAATATCTATGGATTTCATGACTGCAGCACATAACATCTACTGTGAAACCTACCTCTTTTCCGTATCTCTTCCTTTCTGAACAGCTTTACCAAGTTTCCCTAACTTGTTTTTCTTTAATCCAACCTGTCAGTAATGATAGGTGTTACAAAGATGGCAAGCCAAAAGAAAAAAAGTGAATTTAAAAGAAATAACTTGTAGGTCAAAAAAAAAAAAAAAAAGAGGAAGAAGAAGAGGAAAGAAACTATGCAAACACTTTCTGCAGTAAGAAAAAATAGAGAGAGAAAAAGAAACTTTTAGGCACACAACCTGCTGATGCAACCCTTCTTTAAGCTCCATTAGATCTTGATTGATCAATTCTCCCTCTGCTAGATCAGGCTGCAAGAAGGCATAAGAAGCATATTAAAAATGAAATAAAATTGAGGACATGTTATGATATCACTTTGAGAAAGAAAATATCAATGTATAGAAAAGAATGCTTACCAATGTTTCTGGGCATAAACCAATACTCTGTAGCTCAAGCAAAATCCGGTCATCCAGACACATCAGCTGATACTGGTCATCAGAGGAAGAAAAGCCAGGCATATTTAATTCCCTCATCTGCACAGTACCTGGATCGGTAGAACATATTTCACTGGCATGCCCGGCATCTGAATGTGAAAAGTCATCATCAACTGGCCACTGTTCATTGCTATGCAAAGAACTGGACATGCTTGGATTCCTAATTCCATTTGATACAACACTCTTGTCACATGAAAGTCTATCCAAGAAACAGTTCTTCTGTGTCTGAAAATTCACTTTTGACTCAACTTCAGATTCCATTCTGTCTCTATCTCTAGGTTCGATATCAATCAGATTACATGAACCACAATAAGAGTCATCACTGGCGTAGTGAAGAGACATATTCTTTGCTTCACTTTGTATGTAAAATTCTTCACTTTCATCTTCTTCAATTAAAGCAGAAAGAACTCTTCGGTATAACGGAGCATCCTTGTCCCCACATCCCATATCAATTCCTCCACATAAAGAAGTTGTCTTGGCCGATTTTTTATTAAAGTCCTCCCCTTGTCTTCTGCCAGAATGTACATCTTTATGCAAAACAACACCCTGAAAGAAACAGATCCCTTTTTATCAAATTCATTCTTACCGTCTTCTTTTTTTCTTTTTCTTTTCTTTTCTTTTCTTTTTTTTTTTTTTTTTTGGGAGGGGTTCATTTGAGTTTATTTAAGGTTAAAATAAAACTGATTTTTGACAGTTGCAAGTTTGTAACAAAACTTGACAGATTGGACGCAAACCACACTGCAAACTATAGGCATGCATGAGAGAAAAGAAGAGACTGATTAAATAAGTAAGGAGTATAATGCAAACATACCAAAACATTATACGCGGCACCAAGCATTTGAGAAAAATTCTCATCAAGTCCTTGTGCAGAAGTTAGCTGAACAAGCCACAAAGAGCAACAAAGCAAGAGAAATTGTAAGTCTCTGATCCATGAAAGTTCACACCATCCCGTATCTATCAAATCATCCCACTTATTACCTGTTGCTTCAAGTAGGACATATCCTCTAAGCCGACAGAAGCTAAAATAGAGTCCATCTTCTTCCAAAAAGGACCAGAACAGGCAATGTCTACAGAAGCAAGCATTTTTAACAGTTCATGCCATAGACAGAGCTGGCTTTTCAGGGTAAGCTTAAGAAAAAGGTAAAGATGCATACCACTAGCTTTCCGAGCAGAATTGGCAGCTGAAAATAGTTCTTCACGATCATCATCAGATTCGCCTGTGAATAATATGCATGGCTTATTACAAGAAATTGGGGTCAAGATTTACATCAAATGGAATTTCCACAAGCTCTCTACTAAATTTCTACTGTTTTAAATTGCTTGCATATGCATAGACAAAAACAAATAAATAAATAAAATTTGTCACTATAAATAACAAAAACCTGCAACTTCACAAAAAAAGGCACAAATTCACTGAAAGATGTTGATGGCCGTGTGATATATATTCAACCTGAGTATCTTGGTCATGCCAAGAAGAGAGTTTGTCCAGTGGGAAAAAAACTCTAATATAAATTTTATCCTCGCAAAGTAGTTTTGAGATTTGCAATGCTAATCATGAAGAACAGAGTGTTTCTACACCTATCACAAATCTAAAACTGCAAACTCCAAATTTACTGTACAGGTCGCAATTAATAGTACCTGTACAATCTAAGGAACCACTGGTAGGCATCGGTCCAACTCGCACTAAAGCCTTCCGATCTTTCAGCTTTTTGGAAGGTGGACGGCCAGTTTTGCTGATTCAGAGAAATACATATAAGCTTCAGAATTTAGAACAGTGTCAAAAACAAGTTCACACTATGATTTGACCAACCAATAGGTTGCTTTGGAGTGGGGTGGTGGTCAGGGAAGAAACCTTTTATTCTTATCAGAAGCAGCCTTTGTAATCTGAAGTGGCTTTGCAGCTGGCGGATTCTCTAACTTCTCCCTCACAAGATGATTACCTGGCCTTGTTAAGGACAAACCTCGTCCACTCCTTCCTTGTCTCCGCACGCCATCCCCAATTTCATTAGCTGATGATTTATTCTTTCTATTAGGCAATACAACAGTTCCAACTTTCTGCGTTGCAGACAGAGAAACCTCACTACTCTCTGTTCCTTTGTCCTTTGGTTTATTCTCTCCAGCTCCTGATTCTTCACTTTCAGATAATCCAAAGGGAGATGGCACACTCTCAAGTTCCCTCTTGAACTTGGGAGTATTTGTAT
This sequence comes from Dovyalis caffra, assembly GCA_963924115.1. Lineage (NCBI taxonomy): Eukaryota > Viridiplantae > Streptophyta > Magnoliopsida > Malpighiales > Salicaceae > Dovyalis > Dovyalis caffra. The sequence goes on along the minus strand of CAWUPB010000913.1, from coordinate 509,310 downwards.
CTAGATTACTGGCAATTAGAGATCCATTGGTTCCGATGGAAGAAGTTCTAGCACTAAAATCAGAAGTGGGAAAGCCTTGAGATGACGTCTGAGCTTCAATATGGTTTGAACCGGGAGCAATTATATTTGCCCTCCGTGTACGTGAATTTTTGTGTGGTCTCTGACCAACCCACTGAGCCATAGCATGTGAAGATGAGCCTGCAGACGTTTGACCCTTATGGTTATTTACCACTCCTGGCACTGTGACTTTATTTGAACTTGTCGGCTGTTCCAAACCTTGAAGGGATGTGGGTGAGGGGTGAGCTTTAAGTGATGAGTCTAGCAGCATGATGGACCCAGTACGTGGTGCCCGAGAAACCTTTGCTTTTATGACTGTATTAGGAGTGCTTGCTAAATTATCCTCATGGATATATAATCTGATTTATAAACAGCACCATATAAAAATTAATAGCCTCAAAAGCCATAACAAACAATCTTATATAACATATTAATGCATCTCTACTACAGAGTAAGATAGTAAAGATGAAAATACATACTTATTTGTTCCTTTTTTCACGATCTTATGCTCTAGAAGAGCTATACGGTCTCTTGCAAGAGTACCGCTTTCCATTTCATTCTTGAGGATGGAACCGGTATCTGAACTAGTAGGTTCGAAAGAACCATCCAACTTACTCATTCCACCAACTCCACCAGACGACTTTGATCTGTAATATATTAGAAACCATTTATATAACAAAATCTCTTTTTTTTCTTCCTTTATCATGAATGTGGGAAATGGTATGAACACAATTCAAGCTGAGCAGCAATGCACTAGCATGTCAATTATATATCACTGCTTTGGAAAGGATAACCCAAACAAACAATAAAGATGCGAATAAAGAGGCAAGCTTTCTGAACATGATGTCTCCATACTTGACACTTGAAAAAGCACCACAACAGATCCCTGATAGTAAACCATAATGATAACAGAACAAAAAAAAAATCAGTAATCAAGTTGATTAACAAACAAAATTACCTGAAACCCTGAGCATCACATGATCGCAACTTAGAGTCGGCACTCATCTTGGAAGCCATAGCTCGTTTTTGTTCTCGATCAGCATTTACAACTCTATTACCCATCAGTCCAACAGAACGTTTCTTTTTATTTTTTGTATCCCATCCTTCACCTCCAGCAGGCAATCTGCGGATCTTTTCTTCAAACCGAACAGCACCACCACCAACATCCTGGAGCATATCTCCACCCTTATCCGTTACTATCTGTTGCCTTGAGGGCATTGTGGACCTACCATCTGCCTGGCCGCACAGGTAAAAATCCATCAGAACTTTAAAGAAAATATAAGCACAGTTAAAAACTAGTGTCTGCTACAGAGAGAACATAAATACTCTCTATGATCAAAGGGGAGTGCAGATTCAACAAAGCATCTAAGAAACTTAACTGTCTAATATATAATTAAATCTCTGGTCCAGAAAACAATCACATCTTAAACATTATGAAGATGTACGAAAAAAGAAAATATATCAAGATAAATATCTAAGTACAAACCCGCACATCTGCCACTGAAGTACGAACACGCTTATTCAGCCCAATACTCTTGGTCCTGTCCTCCAATCTTTGAGTCATAATATCATGAGGATTCCTATGAATCTGACCCGCTGCCTTTGCTACGTTCGCTAAATTTGACCTCTCATTCAATGAAAGCTCACTCCTTTGTCGCTTCTTTGAGCTTAATGCTTCTTTATACCTTTCCAATTTAGATAAGGATTCGCGCAGCAGTTTTGCTCTGTCTCTGTTAGAAATACATGACATCTTTAATAATTACTCAAAGGTTTGAGCTCTCCAGCAACGTAAATGAATCATTATATCGAACTAAATCTTCAACACCAAAATCTAATGCAAAAAATGGAAATTCTACATGCACAAGGGCAGAAACAGCATCAAAGGAAGAATTATGAATTGTAATAATATGCAGGGGATATATATCAGGGGACAGAAAACCTGTTAAGGACAACGTGATTTATTTCATCATCTTGTTTATACAAGAAATATAAGCAATCAACTTTGCCATGACTATATTATTCCATGGCATTGCCATGTCAATTGTGACGCACAGCCATTACACTTCAATTGCAAACACAATCACATAATGACTTACACGCGTAAAATCCCGAAATAACCATAACATGGGAAGTAGCAATATGATGAACAAAATACCTAGCCTTTCTAGAAGTATCTTGCACACTTTCTTTAAAGTGCTTTAGCTCCTCCGTTGCTACTGGAGGCATTGGCTTGGGATGTGCAACTCCAAAAGCATGATCCTCTGACGCATTACTAAGAGGAACTCCCAAAACCCTCCTCACCTCTCCAGACCGTGTATATTTCTGATTGCCTAATGTGATTGGCTCCAAAGGCACAAATTGTGGAAATGGTGGCATATCCGGCGACATTGCTGAACTTCCTCGATTTAAATTATTCCCCGAACTTAGCATTATGTCTTAACCTGCTCAAAACAAGTAGCTAACTTAATAAAACAAGGATAAACACTCACTTTATTTTCTTTACCCGCCATTTTCTCAGGAAACAAACAGAAAAATTCGCAATAAAAACAAAAATCAAAACTTCCATAAACTAAAACTCCCAATTTTGTAAATTTTCCCTTTAAACCATCCCTTTTAAACAGAAAAAACCGCAGAAAAACTCAAAATTTCCATATTAATCCTAAGTAATCAGCTACTGATAGTAAATAAAAACAACAATTCTTGATTGAAATCATCAAGTAGTTAAAGGAGAATTTCATAAAAGTATCAAGAAAAACCCTAGCTGCTACTTACAGTCGGAATTACGATAAACTATAAAGGAGATAAGCGAATAGTACCTCGGAATCGTTAAATTCAAGCTTCGATCAAAATATTATTATTTTTTAAGAGAGAGAAAAATTGTGTAAATATTTTAGGGAGAGAAAGAAATAGAAGAAACGTGATGGAAAAAACTGGAGGGAGAGAGGGGGCGAAAGAGAAGGAGAAGGAGGGAGGATGATAAAAATAATGAATTATATGATCCCTCGAGTATTGGTATCTGGTCAAACCGGTACATTTATTTTACTTTCAGTCAAATTGGGTCCTCTGTTTTTAAATTACATCATCCCTTTCTCATCTTTACATAATTTAATTAGTTAAATATTTTTACATAATTTACATGACTAGTATAAGTTACTTCATTGAAAGAGACAGGCACAAAAAGGAGAAAGAAAATTTACAAAAAAAATTAAAACAATATAAAAATCTTTTTATCACTTTTAGTGGGTTCAACTGTAATCTTATTTCTTAAAAATGAGTTAATAGAATCACTATCAAACATATACACTAATTACTCCTTTCAATATTATAAAATTTCTCAAATAGTTTTAATACGCTATTACGTTAAATGTCTTCTACATATAACCTTGAAACTAGCTATTTTATCAATTGTTATATCAATTGCCGAGTTTAGAAATGCTGCATGAATGAAAAGTTGGTTGTTTGGAATCATTTCATTGCTTTGTTGTGTTTATTTCTTGGTGCAAACACGAAAGGATTAATCAATTACCAGCATGGATGAGGAATCAATGGAGGCCATGGCAAAAAACACAAAAGCATGAAGCCAACACAAGAAATCAAAAGGAATAACAGGTCCTAACTTTCGGGTCTAAAAATTATAAGAAATAACCACATCTTCAACCTGCAAATAAACTATGTTGAAATCATAAGGATGCATTGCTACCGGATGAAGATAGACATTCTCCCAGATATGTCCCTTAAAATGTTCATCAATATCTAATAACTTGAATTGTGTAATGACAAGTTACCGCAGATTGATAATCAAAGTAGCAGACTTTTGGAGATTTTTTCCTGTTAAGAGGCTAAATACTACTTAGTGAATTTCGGATTTCAAATATCTAATCCAAGAGGAGTGCTAAAATCACTCTCTAAAACTCTCTTTTAAACACTTGCTCAATAAAAGTGTCCACCTCACATAATAACGAGATATGAAATAACCGATGTCCCATATTATAAGGATATTTTTAAATTACAATAAACCTCCTATTATCTAAAATATTAAAATACCCTTTGTTTATTTATTTAGTTTTGTTATTTCGCGATCTCCTTCGCCAAGAAACCAAGTTGTCGTGGCACCACCAAAGCGAGCAACAAAAAGGATAAATTATTCACTTTCATATTTTATTTCTTTCTCTCCGTAAAACAATTAATTTTCCGAAATTGGGATATCTTTTAGTTTTTTCTTTGTTGTTTGAGAATTTGAAATGAGGATATTTGAGTCAAAGGGAAGAAAACTCTAAATTGCTCGACAAATTATTTTGTTCTAGAAGTAAATAATAAGTTAAATAAATAAATAAAAGGTATTTTAGTCTTTTAAGTGATATGAAATTTATTGTAATTTAAAAATATCCGTAAAACATGAAACATTAATTATCTTTTATTTGTTATTATTTGACATTAATATTTCTATTTAATAAATGTTTAAATGAGAGTGTCGGAGAGAGTATTGCTAGCACTTCTCTTTAATATAAATATCTAATCATTATCAACTACCGATTAGATTTCGATGTGATCATAAGAAATGTTTTAAATTTAAATTTGTCAAATAATTACAACATCTAACTACAATAGATGAATAACTAAACTATAGAGCCCACAGAGTATGTACAAGTTCAAAATTGAAAGACTAAATTTTTTTTTTAAAAAAAGAAATTTAAATACTATTTATTATTTGCTTTCTCCCAATAAGAATCAAGAATGTCATAAATTAAAAAAAATTGCATGGACGATAAAAAGTACAAAGCAATTTTTAAAATAAGTGGAGCTTGACTTACTTGACTAAGGATAAAATAGATGTTTATTAAAGTAAAAAAAAAAGTAAAATAATTAATTTATAAAAAGAGAAAAAGAGTGAGAATGTGGTTAGCTTATGAGAGCGTCAATATCACCTCTCAATATTGCAATCCAAAAAATTATCTCCAAACAAAATATATCAAATCTTTAGCCGATACAAAGAATAAACAAGAAGCCTATCTTCTTTAAATAGTTTAATGATTCATTAGATATTTGGTAGAATTGATAAAATAGTTATTCGTTTTGTCACCTATCTATTGTCATTTCTATTCTGAAACAAAAATCTCCCACTACCATCATCATCACAATTCTCCTACTTGACACCTTCCCCGTTCCTTGTGGCCAAATCAATTCCATTGTCACCCTCTTTGCCTGCCCTAACTGGCCTCATTTCCCTTTCAAAGATTTTATCAACATTTCGGTTCAACGTGGTAGTGGAATTAATATATAGATGCTCCCGCTCTAAAAGCTGTGGTAAACAGCAAAAACGAACCAACCTTGTCATTTCGGAGGTGTCAATGGGCCGATTGTGATAGGCTTGGAGCAGGCCAGGCCTTTCGGCTGGAGATAATTTGTGGGTTTGTATTTATTTTGGCTTCTGTGTGGATGGGCTCTGATCACCACCAAGCAAGGCTTTGGGCCTAGTTAACGTTTCCATCATCGTCGAAGTATTGTTGGGCTTTCGAGTGTTTGTTTCAATAGGTGAGGCAATTCACTTAGAAGAGTAACTTCTGAGAATATACTTCCCTGAGAGCCACGTGTCAATGTGGAAAGAGAAAGAAGAAAAGGAAGCGACAGGATAGCATGATGTTTGCTCGTCCCTGAGAACCACATTGGTTGGGGGGGGGGGCTGAGTAAATTATAAATTAGTCCCTTTCATTTCAAGGAAAAAATTAATTACTCCTTTTATTTTAAAAAGTAACTATTTAGTCCTCTTTTTTAAAATTTACTTGTAATTTAATTTTTTTTCACTTTTTCAATTTATTTTGATAATTATTTTAATAAATATCAAAAATTTAGAAACACTGATGAAAAAAGACATTTGATAAAATAAAAATAATATTAAATTAAATATAATCAACACCGATTACGCAACTAGATAATAATTTTTGAAACATAATAGATTTATTTATTTATTTATTGAAACTATAGGGACTAGTTTATAATTTACTTAAAATGGCGTTATGTTTTGCTCATGTTTCCTAAAACTATTACTAAGGAGTAGTATGTGCTCGAGGGTAATACTGAAAAGCTTTAAAATCTTTTAGTTTGAGCACAAAATCTAAAAATTCAAAATTTGAAACTTAACTATAAAATTTGAAAAACTTGGTGAAATTGAAACAAATATGAAAATTTATAGGAATTAAATTTCAAAAAATATAAAATCTCATCTTGCAGAAATCAAGAAAATAAGTAGAATTTCTAAAATTTTCTAAGAATCTGTAAAAATCTAGAGAAACTACAGAAAATATGGTAAATAGAAAAACTAGACCAAAACTGAAAACTTCTTGCTACATTTAGACACAGAAAGTATCTATAATAATAACACTAATAGATGAAAACAATATTCATAATTGCTTTCTTACGATTTTTTCAATTTTTGTTTTTTAGTATTTTTTTTTTAAAAAAAAAATCTTAGTGGGCATTAAACTGCTAAATACTACTCCCAAAATGAAAGTGCCAAGGTCGTTGAAGATGCAGTTTCTCACTGTTTTATCAAATAGAGCATTACATCTAAAGAAAATACCTTAGATATAGCATTCCCATCCTCTTTTAGAATCCATTGAAATTGAGAATCACATACACCATACCTTTAGAAATTCAAAATCGAATAACGTATATTAGCAATTTGATAAAATATATATGCAATTCTTCGTTATCAAGTTAAAATGTTATCTACAAAATATAACTCGATCGGATATACGTTTATTTTCACCTTAAAATACTAAAAGACATTTCTTGAAAAATAACCAAATCAACATGGATGAATTAAACCGACCATAGTCGAACAAGACTTTTCAACTAGTGGTTCAACAATATAAACAAGAAAGACAAATAAAGACTCGTTTAATCTTTTTTGAGTTAAAATTTTGATGAATTTGGATTTTGAAGTGATTTTAGATATGATAAAATATTATATGACTTCTAGACTATTAGGTCACGAGTGCGTTGTGAGTATATAATCCGACCCAATAAATATCTATTAAAAATGTTCAATAAACATTAAGACTCGATAAACATAAAATAGAAATACTCCAGGCTAGAACAACAAGTTCTTTATTGACATCAAATTCAATAATTACAAATCTAATAAGAATAATTCTCATAATTAGATGTATATTTTTGTACATACTAAATTATAAATTAGTTCCTCTAGTTTTTTTTTAAAAAATAAATTACTTGGTTCTTTTTGTTTCAAAAACCATTATTTAGTTTTTAATTAATATTGATCATCTTAATTTAATATTATTTTTACCTTACAAACTGTCTTCTTTTCTAATCAATCTTTCTATATATCTTTTTTCTTGTTTCTATTTTGTAAAATAAAAATTAAAAAAAAACTAAGTTACAAGTAGTTTTAAAAACACGAGGATTAAATAGCTTTTGCTTTGCCCTTTATTTCTTCTTTTACACATATTTATGTAATTTTTTTTTTTTTAATACCGTGGACCTTGAATTCCTGTGATTTGCATTGTGTTATTTTTGTAGTCCTGCATGTAATAGCACTTTTATTTATTTACTAAAAATAACCATATAGAGCTTAATTCTTTACCCTCTCAAAATGAAAATGCTATTCTATTTCTTTGATTTTATCACGGTAGTAAAGTTTTTCTTATTTGAAATTCAAGCATATCTCACAGTAGTAAAATGTTTCTTATCTGAAAGCCAATGCATGCAATACATATAGATAAATATATAATAATTTTTATTTTTATTTTTTTGGTGAATTACATCGAGCAATTAAAAGAGAATTTCATAAAAATATAAGGAAAAACCCTAGCTAGCTGCTAATTACAGTCGAAATTAGGAGAAACCAAAAGGCATATATTTTTTAGAATAAGAAAATTTGTGTGAATATTATTATTATTATTTAAAATAGGAAAATTTGTGTAAATAATTTAGCGAGAGAAAGAAATGTAAGAAACGTGATGAAAAAAGCTTGAGGGAGAGGGAGAGGGAGAGAGAGCGGGAGATGATAAAAAATGGCGAGTCATACGATCCTCGTGTATTCGTACTTGCTCAAATCGATATATTTATTTTACTTTCAATCAAACTAGGTCCTCTATCTTTACGTTAGTAATAATTGAATCCATCCATGAGGGCATGCACTTATACGTGTAAATATTAAAATACGAAAAGTTTTTTTAGAATTTTACCAAACATTTTTTTCCTTCAAACAAAAGAAAATCACAAACCTTTATTTGCCAAACGAGCTATAAAAGCAAATTCATCGTTACAACAGGAAGAAATTATGATATCTTTTACTCAAATAAAAAGGAAATCTATGGTGATAAAAAAATATCAAAATTAAAATAGCTTGATTAAAAAAAAAGGAAAAAAATGTAACACATAAATGAAAATATTATGAATAAAAAGATGTGTTTTACCCATGAAAAAAAAAAAAACAGCATATTTATGACTTTGTATAACTTTTAGTCACCTAGTAAGCAAAATCTCAATGCATCTACAATTTGGGTAATTGGGTTATAGCTGAATTTTTTTTTATGAATAAAACTAGAATGATTTGCAATATCTATAGTTATCATATATTTGATGTATTGGAGGAAATTAAAATTACACAATTAATTAATTTATAAAATTAGGTTAAAATAATAAAGAATAGTAATGGGTTGCTGCTCTATTTCTCCTATCATTTATGGAGACTCTTTTCATTGCCTTTCTAGTTGGTCAGATGAGGTGAAGAGATGGGATGAGTGAGTGACGGTTTGTCTGGAAAAAAAGAAGAAGATAATTATGTGCTTTTTTAGATTTTGAGTGCACTATTTTGTGGGTTGGGCTGGGCTGGGTTATTTTTACAATTTTTTTTTTTGTTTTACATTTTTTTTCTTATTTTTTGAAAAATAATAAAACAATCATTGTCAGTCTTACGGATATAGCCCAACATAAGAATGAAGTTGCAAGAAAATTATGCGAATATGAGCATGAACTAGTTTACATATATGTTTAATTGATATATTTCTTGATACAACAACATGGTTAAAGTTTAATATTTCCACATTAATCCTAAGTCATCAGCTCCTAATTGTAAGTAAAGACGACAATTCTTGATTCAATTACATTATAAGTAATTAATTTAGAATTTCATAAAACTATTAAAAAAATCCTAATTGCTGATTACAGTTGAGAAATTCGAGGAAACTAAAAGAGATAAACGAAGATTATCTTAAAATTATTAAAGTCAAGCTTTGATCAAAATAATATTATTGTTGTTTAGATAGTGAAACTTTGTATAGATATTTCAGCGAGAGAAAGAAATATAAGAAACACGATGAAAAAACCTTGAGGAAGAGGGAGAGGAAGATGATGAAAAGAAAATTAATGAATTATACGATCCCTAGTGTATTCGTATTTGGTCGAATTGATATATTTATTTTACTTTCAGTCAAACTGGGTCCTTTATGTTAAAATTAGTAATAATTGAATCCCTCTATGGATGCGTGTACTTATATGTGTAAATATTGAAAGATGAAAAGTTTTTTAGAATTTTACCAAACATCCTTTTTATTGAAACAAAAGAAAACTATAAACTTTTGTTTTTGCCAAATGGGCTATAAAAGCAAATTCATATGAGGAGAAATTGTTAGTTATATATTAACATTGTAATGTTTTTTCATTCGGATAAAAAATAAAAAATATCAAAATTAAATAGCCCTTTAAAAAATGTAATTAAAGGAAAAAAAAAGAATACTATGAATAAAAAAGGTGTGGTTTACTTGCAAGGAATAAAAAAAATCATGAATTTGTGAACACAAATAAAATCTCAATGGACGAAACTTGTTGAAAAAAATCTACAATTGAGATTCATAATATTATTGAATATAAGGTTTAATGTTTCAGAAAATTACAAACTATATACTTTTTAATAATTTTAGCTTATTCTTTAAACTTTATAAAAAAATATTACCAACTAAGCATCCGATAATAATACTAGCTAGCACGGATCTGATTTTTTGATAAAAAATTTGAACAACATTGACATGGCAAGTGACGAAGCATGACGATTGGACTTTAGTAAGCCATGTAAGATCTACATAAGCATGATAACATGACTTTAGCAAGCAACGTAGGATCCACATAATTGATTTTTCATGTCGCTACTTATGTGGATCATATGTGGTTTTCTAAAGTCCAAGTGTCATGTTTATGTGGATTGTCATGTTAGTATTGTCTGAAATTTTGATCGAAAAATAACATATGTGTTATTATTGTTATCGAACGCTTAGTTGGTGATCTGTTTATAAAAGTTTCAAAAAAATGAGCTAAAATCATTAAAAAAATGTATAGTTCATAATTTTCTTGAACATTAAGCATAAATATAATTGGGTTATAGGTATTTTTTAATGAGCAAAGCTAGAATGATTTATATCTAGATTAGCATTTATATTAAAATTGCAAAAAATGGATGAAGAATGTGCTGATTAATTAGCATTTATATTAAAATTGCAATTATGGATGAAAGATGTGCTGAAAATTCAGTTGATGTTCAAATTCCATGTTTTATTATATAATTATTTGTAGTGTGTATTTATAATTATTGATTTTTTTATTAGATAGCTTGTTCTCAAAACCCAATCCATTTTCCAAATAAAATTTGCCTAAATACTCCGGGGAAAAAAAAGACATTGATGGAATGGAACTTTGTCTCATTTTATAGTACTCAAGACTTTGATGGAAAAAAAGACATTGATGGAATGGTGCAACAAAATTCATTACATAACATATGCATTAAAAAATAAAAGAAAAGAAATTAAAGTTGTGTGAAAAATATAACAAGAAATTTTATACTACTTAAGAAAAAATTAGTGTAAGTTACTCCATAAAGAGAGATGGACCAAAAAATGAGAGAGAAATAGGAGAGAAAATTTAAAAAAAAATTGAACTGACGTGAAAATATTTTTATCACTTTTATTAGATTCGGATATGATTTTATATATATAAATATATATCTTTTTTAAAAAATAAATCTATGAAGTAACTAGTGTAACTCTATCGAATTATAAAATTTCTCAAAATATAACTATCAATGAATACACTATTATGTTGAATGTCCTCCGTATACAACCTTGAAACTAGCTACTCTATCAATTGTTGATTTTAGAAGTACTAGATAAATAAAAAGTTAATTGTTTGGAATCATTGCATGAAGCCAACGAAGAAACCAAAATGAATAACAAGTCCCAACTTTCGGGTCCGAAAATTGTAAGAAATAACGACATCTTCATGCTACAAATAAACCGTGTTGAAATCAAAAGGATGCATTGCTACTAGATGAAGATAGATATTCTCCCAAATTTGTCCCTTAAAATGTCATCAATGTATCATAACTTGAACCGTGCAAGGTGCTTAGGCCTAGCATTTGTTGACAAGTTCGTCGGTTGATAATTAAAGTAGCGAGCTTTTTATGATTGTCTCTTGTTAGGAGGTTAAATACTACTTAGTAATTTTCAGATTTCAAATATTTAATTTAAATATCTAATCATCATCAACTACTGATTGGATTTCGATGTGATCATATGAAATATTTCAAATTCAAAGTTGTCTAATTATTACAACATCTAATAACTAAACTATAGAGTTGACGCAATATGTGGAAGCTCAAAATTAAAAGACTAAAATTTAAAAAAAGAAAAAAAGAAAATTAAAATACTATTTACCACTTGGTTTCTCCCAATGAGAATTAGGAATTTCATAAGTTAAGAAAATTGCAAGATTTTATCTCTATCCGAACCTCGTACAATTCAAAATTTTTTGATCGAGATCTTAAATTTTTTCACTTCAATTTAAGAGTTCTACTATTATGTTGTTTTTGTTTCAAACATTAATTAATGATAACTTATCACGTGTGCACTCTAGCCAATAATAGCTTGCCACATCACGGATTCACTCAACCAATTTGAGTCCATCTTGACTCGTGGACACGTGGCTAGTCGTCATTTGTTAGAGTTTGTCACTTGTGCTTACGTGACACATTATAGTCCGAAATAATAACAACATAAGAGTAAAATTCTTAAATTAGAAAAAACTTAAAGACTCAATTAAAAAATTTGAATTATACAATATCTCGATACGTGTAAAATCCAAAAATTGCATGGACGATAAAAAGGACAAAGCAGCTTTTTAAATCAGTAGAGCTTGACTTACTTAACTAAGGATAAAATAAATATTTTATTAAAGTAAAAAAACAAATAAAATAATTAATTTATTAAAAAAAATAAAGAAAGAGTGAGAATGTGGTCAATTTATGTGAGCTGTCAATATCACCCTTCAATATTTCAATCCAAAAAAATTTATCTCCAAACATGAAATTCTTAAATTTCCGATCGTTATAAAGAATAAATAAGAAGTCTATTTTCTTTAAATAGTTTAATAATTCATTAGATATTTTATTAGAATTGACAAAACATTTATTCGTTTAATATCCTATCTATTATCATTCTTAATCTAAAATAAAAATCTCTCACTTGATTCTTTCATACGGCAAGTCTTTCTATCATCATGATCATCATCATCACAATTCTCCTACATGATACTTTTACCGTTTCCTGTGGCCAAATTAATCCTATTGTCACCCTCTCTGCCTTCCTAACTGGCCTCGTTTCCCTTACAAAGATTTTATCAACATTTTGGTTCAACGTGGTAGTGAAATTAATATATAGATGCTCTAGCACTAAAAGCTGTGGTAAACAGCAAAAACGAACCAACCTTTTCATCTCGGAGGCTGTAGACTCACAATTGTTGCTCAGGCGTCACATGGGCCTATTGTGATAGGCTTGGAGACAGGCCAGGCCTTTGGGCTGGAGATAATTTGTGGGTTTGTATTTATTTCGGTTTGTATTTTAGCGAGAGAAAGAAATGTAAGAAACGTGATGAAAAAGGCTCGAGGGAGAGGGAGCGGGAGATGATAAAAAACAGTGAGTTATATGATCCTCGAGTATTCGTATTTGGTTAAATCGATGTATTTATTTTACTTTCAATCAAACTAGGTCCTCTATCTTTAAGTTAGTAATAGTTGAATCCATACATGAGTGCATGTACTTACACGAGTTATCATATAGGAAGAAATTAAAATATTATGAATAAAAAGATGTGGTTTACCATGAGTTATAAAAGCAAACGCGTTGTTACTATAGGAAGAAATTATTAGTTACTAACATTATAGTGCTCTTTCACTCGGATAAAAAAGGAATTTACCGTGATATCTTTTACTCGAATAAAAATGAAATCTATCGTGATATAAAAAATACCAAAATTAAAATAACTGATTACAAAAAGGAAAACAAAATGCAACCCAGAAATGAAAATATTATGAATAAAAAGATGTGGTTTACCATGAAAAAAGACAGCATCATATTCATGACTTTGTAAAACTTTTAGTCAGCTAGTAAGCAAAATCTCATTGCATCTAAAATTTGGGTAATTGGGTTATAGCCGATTTTTTGTTTTTAATGATAAAACTAGAATGATTTGTAATATCTATAGTTATCATATATTTGATGTATTGGAGGAAATTAAAATTACACGATTAATTAATTTATAAAATTAGGTTAAAATAGTAAAGAATAATATTGTCAACCTCAACCGACTACCGATCATAGAAGATGACTATGGAAATTGAAACAATCATACCAAGTTGGCGTGAGATATTATTTTTTCTATTTTTCTTTTTCTCTCGAGGAGATTAATGGGTACAATGCAAACAAAAAGAGCAATCTTGAACGTATATAAAAAATAAAAAAGAGAGAATACGAACAGCTAAAGTAAGTAGAAGGTAAATCACTTTTTTTGAAGGAGGATAAAAAAATAAATTTACTAAATGCTAATTTTAAGACTCAATAAATAAAATGTCAAAAAATAAAGTAAATTCTCTCAACTATCACAACTACAATTAGTTAACAATTTATTTTTATTTATTTATTAAATAATTGCTTAAATTAAAATGGTGATGACAAGGGAGCATGATCACAAAAGAATTGAAATATCAATAAGGTATTATGTTATTCTTGTAAAAGAAAATGTAGAGAATAAGGTATACACAACTCATACTTATTTATATAAATGTACATTTTAAAATACTTAATTCCTTATGGTATTCCATTTTATTTAAAAAGGTGCGAAGAGGTTTTGACATATATAACTGGCCACATTAATTAAAATTTGTTTTTTTTTTTATATATTTTCATTACTTCACCAAGCTAGACTGACTGTCCTCCTTAAGCTCTTCAACTTATCAGCTTTCTTTGGTGTCGTCTTCGATGATTTCCTTTTCATAACCTGTAAAATAAGGAAAATTAACCATAAAAAAAAAAAGAAAAAAATTCATTTTTATTGTGCATCCTCTAGTTTTGCAAAAATGACCCCAAAAAAATATTTTTTTTCTCATAAATCTTTTAGTATTTTTTTTACTTTTTTTTATTTCATAAAAAATTAAAATAAAAGAAAAATAATTAAGTTACAAATAGATTTAAAAACATAAAAGCGAATTAATTAATTCGGTTTAGAAACAGAAAGACTATTTAATTTGTTTTGAAAAACTAGAGGAACTAATTCATAATTTCCTTTTTAACATAGTAGGAATTGAAGAATTTAGACAAAAAGTAACATCAATAACATTGGAAATTGTAAATAGTGAGTTCTATACCTCTTCCTTTCTCTTTTCCTCTATTTCCTCCTATTTCAAATTATATTTAAGAAGGAGAAAAAAAAAAAAAAAAACTCTCATTAGGGTGTTGATAATACTGAGGAAAAATGAATAAACCATTCTTATAACACAATCTGCAATGAAAGATGATCTCTAGCTTTAATTACCACAATTTGCTTTAGCTTAGCGTTCTCTTCTTTAAGCTGATTCAACTCAAGTTCCAACTCCACCGTATATGCCTGCAGTATCATATATAAGAGATTTTGATCAGAGTATTAATTGCATTAGTATATATCATGGGAAAAATGATTCTTGAAACAACGGCCTTCATGTCTGCGAAACATGAGGTGGAGACTCAAGTTCGAGTTCCTGCCACAAGGGAAGGAAGATTTGGCAGTGCATCATTTGATTTTAATGAAGCAAAAGGAAGTAAAGAATCCCCTGAGATTAATAACATTTTTAAGTACTGCATAACTTCAGAAAAAAAAATTAGACATACAAAATGCACATTGATTTCATGAGAAGAACAATCGTTTGGAGTAATCTAACATTGATTATGAGAGGATTAAATACCTGCTTCCGAGCACGCGATCGTGCGGCTGACTCTCGATTCTTTATCATCCTGCGTTGCCGCCGCTCCACGACTACCTCAGGCGGACCGTCACTCATTCTCTTCTTGTTTGATTGTGCTTCTAATTCGATCATGCTTTGACACTTCTCATTCTTAGCATTATTTGCTATAGCTTCTCCCACATCATACCCTTTGCCTTGTGGGAACAGTTGGTACGCTGCGAAACCATTTCCGGCGGACAAATTGGTACCTACATTTTGGTATCCTAGCCCAATCATATGCCCCATTGCAAAGTTCATGTCCAAGCATGTATTGTTGCTATCCTGAATAGGTGTCACCATTTTCTGCTGTGAGGATCCTGCAGGAGCTTCCTGAACAACACCGGCTTTTATTAGGAAATCTTCCAATGTTATCTCACCCAATGTTTGTTGCCGCTGAGGAGGTTCATCATTCGCACCGACGTTGTTCGAATTGTGTTGCGGTGGCTCTTCATTTTGAATCTCAAACCATACCTCATCGACGGTTTTTTTGCCGAGGGGGAAGGGATAGAGAAAGAGCCTTGCCGTGCTAGATTCGGATGTTGGTTCATTCCGCCAGCATCATTAGCAGGCCTAACATTTTGGTTCGGTTGCGATGGAACTTGATTATCATCAGAATTCCACAAGTTAGAAATAAATTCATCCATGTTCATAGAGCCAAAGGCCTTCCCTCTCTTGAGCTGAATTTCATTGAGGGTAAGTGACAAGAGAGAACTTTGTCCGTCTAATGGAGAAAATGGGGTGTCCTTCAATGTCTGGTCTTGATCTTGTGGTTGGAGCACTGGAGATTCTTGTATGGCATTGCCGTAACCAATATTTTCAGATACCATTCTTACCATTCAGGAATTTTGAGCTTGTGAATGTTGAAACAGTTCAAGTCCCTGAACAAGAAAAAATTGTCCAAACTAATATTTAGCTAGTAAAACTATTTTACTGAGATTGCAGTAATTGTATAACTTTCAGCTTCAAAAATAAATTTAAGGGACATCCCAGTTTGCTTAACCAAAAAATTACGGTCAAAAGATCTGTTTAATTATAAATTAATCAAACACTAATTAGTAACGACTGCATACCTGGAGATTGTTCATCTTTTTAAGAAATATAATAAAAGAAAAAAAGTTTTTTTTCATTTTTCCTAGAATATTCCTTAAAGAAAAAAAAAAAAAACAACCAACAAAAGTAATTTGCGAATAAGAAGAGATGGGCTCAGATTATTTGGGTCTTAGGCTGCCAACCCAAAACCTCAATACTTAGTTTACCCTCACGAAAAGCCCATCTTCTCATTTTCACAGACCAAGAAGAACTTTTACCCAGTTATATATAAATTATGTTTATTTATTTATTATAAGACTATCAAAATTAACAATGAAGCAAAAAAAAAAAAAAAAACAAGAAGAAGAAGAAGAAGAAGAATTCTCGTGAATATCCGGCATGCAAGGGCCCAATCACTAATCATGCATGCCCACCAAATTGCCTTCAAATCCCCATTAAAACTTGATGTTTAAGCTCTAAAACTTTTTTTCTTGAACAAACTCTAGCCTCTTGCACATTTGCATGCAGGAATCAATCTACCAGGCAAATAATTAAAAAAAAAAAAAAAAAGGCACTCAAAACAACATGTCTCACAAGAGAAAACAATTCATGCCATTTCAAAACTACAAGATAACCTGAGACTGACCATGCATATATAGCACACAAACCTTGAGAGAGATTGAGAAAAAAGCACCTAAGAATCAGAGCAGCCAAAGAGTTTTCTTCATCACTTGTTCTTGCTGTCTTCGCTATAGCGATGAAAACAAAGCAAAAGGGACAAATGGGAATCTATGCTTCTGCAAGAAGAAAAGAAAGAGTTGCTTCCATTAGTGGGTCTGTGGTCAGGGACTAGAGAGGAGAAGAGAGGGTTAATTTCAGTGTAACTGCCAATCTGCCATGGTTATGCCTTAATACAAGGCCACCCTTAATACATGGCAGAAGTGGGCCCCACCATTCCGTTCGGGCTTCTTTGACACGTTTCTGCCACTTGCCTCATTTTTTCTGCCCACGTACAACAAACCCTTTTCTCGCCTTACCATCCTTGCATGCCCTTGGCTTTTCTTTAGGTAGGTAGATTTGGGTAGTGTTAGATAGTAAATTATAAATTAGTTCCTCTATTTTCAAGAAAAGAATTAATAGATTTTATTTATTTAAAAATTAATTATTATTTTTTATTGATATTAATCATACTTAATTTGATATTATTTTATTTCAAAAACTTTCTTTTTTCTCACTGGTCCTCTAATTATTTTTTATTTTTTTATTTTTTAAAATAAAAAATCAAAATAAATTGAAGAAGAATGAAAATGATTAACTTAAAAGAAAATATAAAAATATAAAAATTGAATAATTAGTTTTTAAAATAAAAAAATTAATTTATTCATTTCTCAAAATTAAATGGTAGTATTTATAATTTACTCCTTAGATACATACCTTCTTAAAATTGGCCGTTTTATTTCAATTAAAATAAATAAATTACCAAAAGTGAATTACTATTATTTTTTCCTGTGATTTACACTTTTTTTTTTAACATATATTTGACTTCAAACAGTTTGTGTCCGTGGTGATCGTAAAAAGAGGTGGTGTTTAAGGAGTAAATTTTATACTGGTCCCTCTTGTAAAAAATAAATTAATTAGTTCTTCTGATTTCAGGACCTAATTATTTAGTTTTTTTAATCGATGTTGATTATAATTAATTTAATATTTTTTTATTTTATAAAATATCTTCTTTTCTCATCTATCTTCTCATATTTTTACTTGTTTTTATTCTTTATTTTTGAAAATAAAAAATAAAATAAATTGAAAATATTAAATAATTAAATAATTAGTTTTTGAAATCAGAATAATCGATTGATTCATTTCTTAAAACGAGAGGGACTAATTTATAATTTACACCGTCTTTAAGGTACAAATTTAAATCATAATTGAACTATATTTGAAAAAATTTATAGCTGTAGCACCATTGTCATTGCTTTGTTTATTAATGATATTGTTTTAATTCCTCAAATTAAGTACATGTGCATTTTATTAATTTTTTTTACTGTATTTACCATACAACCTAAATAGTAAAATCAATTGGTTAATTAAGTAATTTAATTTCAAGAAGTCAAGTCAATCTTATCTTACTTGGTTTGGTCAGTGCCTGACGTACCTTATCCGTGACTATGATGATTTTCATTAAATTAATTAATGCATTTTTTCTAATTTCTAACAAACTTCTCACTTTATCTGTGAGTGTGATGATTTTCATTGAAAAAAATTAATGCATCTTTAGTAATTTTAAACACACTTCTTAGATTTTTGAATCTCAATTACCGGTTATTTGTATTAATTATCTGTAATTGTTGATGATTATTATTAAAATAGTTAGTGTATTTTTACTAAATTTAAACAAACTTCTTACGTTATTCATGAATGTGATGATTATCATTAAAGTAATTAATGCATTTTACTAATTTTAAGCACACTTCTCAGGTTTTTTAATTTAGTCTTCAGTTATTTACATTATTAGTGATTGTGATGATTGTTGCTAAAGTAGTTGGTGCATTTTTACTAATTTTAAACAAACTTCTCACGTTATCTATAACTGTGATGATTTTCATTAAAAACAATTAATGCTTCTTTACTAATTTTAAACACCCTTCTTAGACTTTTGAATCTCAATTATCAATTATTTATATTAATTATCTGTAACCGTTGATGGTTGTTATTAAAGTAGTTAATGTATTTTTATTAAATTTAAACAAACTTTTTGCATTATTCATGAATGTGATGATTATCATTAAAGTAATTAATGCATTTTACTAATTTTAAGCACAATTCTCAGATTTTTTAATCTTAATTATCCATTATTTACATTATTTGTGATTGTGAAATGATTTTCATTAAAAAAAAAAATCAATGCATCTTTACTAATTTTCAACACACTTTTTAGATTTTTGAATCTCAATTATCGGTTATTTGTATTAATTATCTGTAAATGTTGATGATTGTTATTGAAGTGATTAATTTATTTTTACTAAATTTAAACAAACTTCTTACGTTATTTATGAATGTGATGATTATCATTAAAGTAATTAATGCATTTTACTAATTTTAAGCACACTTATCAGATTTTTTAATCTTAATTATCGGTTATTTACATTATCTGTATGATGATTATTGTTAAAGTAGCTGATGCATTTTTACTAATTTTAAACAAAATTCTCACGTTATCTATAACTTTGATGATTTTCATTAAAGTAATTAATGCATTTTACTAATTTTAAAACACTTGTTAGATTTTCGAATCTCAGAAAGATTTATTCAGGATTTTTTTTCTTTTTCAAATTCTCCTAACAAGAATTTTTATTTTTAACTTTACGATAGATCTTATTTTATGTTAGAAAGGACATGCCAATCCAATGTGTGAGGAAGTTTCGAGTTGGAGTGCATATATTGGCACTAAACCTGCTTAATATCTCTTCTTTCGTGGTCAAAAATTATTTTCTAAATAAATACAATTATGCATTGTATTTTATACATTTATTATAGTTGAGTTTTTGCTTGTCTTTACGTATGCATGGTCCGGTACATGGGGCATAAATATACTCGCTATTTCACAGTAAACAAAATTGTTATAAGGAGGAAATAAAACCAAGTTAAAAATACTCAATGTAAGAATCCTTGTACGTCCCACATTCGAATAATTGTTACTCGATTTTTAAACAAACTTCTCATATTTTTGAATCCCAAAAAAATTATTCAGGATTTTTCTTTTTCTTTTTCTTTTTTTCAATTTCACCAAATAATAATTGTTATTTTTTATTTTATGGTAGATCTTAATTTTATGTTAGAAAGGGCATACCAATCCAATGCGTGATGAGGTTGTAAGTTCGAGTGCAAATAAATATAGGCACTAAACTTGCTTAATATCCCATCTTCGGTGGTCAAAAATTATTTTCTAGATAACTACAATTATGCATTATATTTTGTATATTTATTATAGTTGAGTTTTTTCTTGTTCTTATATATGGGTCGGTACATGGAGTATAAAGACATTCACCGTTTTGCAGTAAATAAATTTAGTACGAGCAGGGAATAAAATCAGACAAAAAATATACAATACAAGAATATCATAGGTCGTACATTTAGTTCATTGTTACTCAATTCTTCATCAAATTATGATACTTAGTTGATCATGATCATACTAAAGAGTTTGTAGTCCAATAATAATAATTTTTTATAATAATAAGTCATGGATTTAAATTTTAACATACTAGTTTTACAAGAAGTCTTAGGAGTAAAAAAAAAAAAAAAAAAACTTGACCATAACTGTAATTTAGCTTCCAATTCAATTGGTGCTTCCTCGGATATATTAGACTTATGGTTTAAAGGGTTTATCTATTTTATTCTCTTCATCCAAACATAATATAAAATAAATTATGTACTATTGAATGTTAGAATTAGAATAAATTAATCTTTTTATCTGACATCTAATCAATCATATAATAACATATAGTTAACGGAAATTGACGATAAAGTTGGTTTCTTCGATGTTTAATAATATATATTTTTATTTATCGTAATAAAATAAAATAATTAAAATTAACGGATAATATTAAATAATGTTAAACAGTATAAAGATACAAGATGAATTTTATCTGTTAATTAAACATGGTTACTAATTCAAATCATGATTAAACTAGCGTAGGATATTTGCACCAATTTATGGCATTATGACAAATTCACCGTTGTCGTAGCAATTCTTCATTTTTCATATGGTTTTAATTCCTTGAAATCCTCGTATATTTTCTTAATTATTATTAACTTAATATCGAGTAGCCTAATTAGTAACCCACTCTTTTGGCCAATAAGTTATTTAATGTATATTTATATTTTGCTTTTGAAGTTAATGATTCAATCGGTGCTCATATAATAAATATCATTTTTTTAAATTAAATAAATGTAACTTTTTTCTCTTTTCATTTTGGATGTATTCACGCTGCTATTACCTTTTATCCAATAAAATAAAATAAATAAATAAAAATTCTCAACTGCTAAAGTCAGCAATGCTTTCTTTCTTGTCTTCAACGTCGTTACTGTCGTTTGTTTTGTATGTGGATTCTTCGATCTATTATGTCATCCTAGACTTGTTTAGACACACGTGCCCAAAAATTTTGCACCGGAGTAAATTAAAATTAATCCTCAATTATAGTTTAATAAAATTAAATAATTAATCCTTATCGTTTAGAAATTATATATTTAATTCATTTTATTTTTTTTATAATTTAATTAGTCCTTTTGTCAATTTTTGTTCCTTTTCAATTTATTTGTCTTTTTTTTTCTTTTTTGAAAAACAGAATAAAATAAAAAGAATTAGGTGAATGTGGAAATTTAACAGTAAAAGAAGTCGTTATTGGGGAAAAAATCTACTAAATTGAAGATGGTTAATGTCACTCCAGCGATTATTTAATTATTTTTCTGTTAATTTAAAATTACTGCTCAATACCATCTTATGTGTAGATTCTTGCACGTTCAATTTTCAAGTTTCACCTAGTTATGATAACCTTCCATTTTTTGAAATGCACATACCATTATGTTGTGAATAAATTATAAATTAGTTCTTTTAGTTTTAAAAAAGAATTAATTAATTTTTTTCATCTTAAAAATTAATCATTTAGTTTTTTAATCGTCATTGACTATGCTTAATTTAATACTATTTTATTATAAAATATTTTTTTTAATCAATGTTTCAATAATATGGATTTATTTATTTTCTTTTTTTAAATAAAAATAAATTTGAAAAAAACATAAAATTGACAAAATGTACTAAATAATTAGTTTTTGAAATAGAAAAGATTTGTTTCTCAAAACAGAGAGACTAGTTTGTAATTTACTCTGATGTGCTCCCAAACCGTCCCCTTCGTTGATTATGTCATCTGAGGGCACACACATGCAGACATATTTGTTTGCTTGTAATGTGACGGTCCTAATGATAGAGTAAAATATGATTTAGTCCCTCTCGTTTGGAGAGACGAATTTAATTAATCTCCCTTAGTTTTAAAAACTAGTCATTTAGTCCTTATGGTTACATTGGATTAAACAAGTTCATACTTTTCGTTTGTTGACGGTTAGTAAAGTGATGAAGTGTTCTTATTTGAATATGTTTTATTTTCAAATAGCCCTTCTAGTTATATATAAAACTAAATGGTGCTTCTCTTCTCTCTCCCCTAACCCTAAATCTTACAACTTATTTTCTCTTCTCTTTAACTATCGTTTTCTATTTCCTTAATTTTGCAACATCTTTTCCTTAATTGACAAACCCTAAATCTTGTAAGAGTACCCTTCCTTAAGTGGTAGCCTTGGATCCTAGGTTGTTACCTATTTAGTAATAGTATAACACCTGTGTGTTACAACAAATAAATCTATATAATATATTTTAATATTTTAAATAATAAAAATAACTAGACATAAAATAAAAATTAATTAACACTAACTATGAGAATTAATTTAATTTAATATGTACTATGCAATATTTAATCAAATATATATTCTATAATTGAATTTAAATATATCATAGGAATATTTTTTATTTTATTCAATAAAAAACATACAATTAATTATTTATTTTTTAAAAATCAAAATAGAAAAAGATGCTAAATCAATTTATATTAAAATAATATTTAATTTTAGCTAAAAAATTATAAAAAAATAAAAAAGTAACTACTAATTATGGAAAAAAAATCATTTTGATAAAATAATAAATAAAAAAAAAGGGAGAACTAAAAAGAGAGAGACTGGACTGGGGCTTACACCAGGCCCTTCTATATGAGTCTGGAGACAACAAGTCCCGTGCGTTTGGGCTGGAAGTGTAACCCAGCCATAAAAAGACATAAAAACCTTTTTGCAATAAAAATTAAATTTAGGAATCATTTTGTATAATATTAAAACTCAAAGAACTAAAATGAAAAAACAATGCCGTTTTGGTCACTGAGCTAAACTGCAATTAAACTGCATTTAGTTTTAGTTTTTTTAATTAATTAATCAATGACACATTTGATATGTCTTCCACCGTGAATGTTAGGACGTAAAGGATTTGATTTCAAGTTATTGTTCAGAAAATATGTGGAAGTACCAGGTCCTATGACATATGTTCTTTCTTTTCTTTTCTGTTTGAAGCTTTTGAGAACTTATGTGCCTTTAAAATCGAATGTCTATCAGATCAGTAGATTTGCTACCTTCTTGGAAGAGCTTGCAATTAATTCTGTCGTAAAAATCCTGCATCAACATCCTTAGGTTTTGAGAAAATGAGCGATGAATCTATAGGAACATATAATGGAGCTTCGTATCTGGTATTTTACCTCTCAAATCTCTTACGTGGGATTTTTTTTGCTGCCGACTCATGTACCTTTCTTTTCTTTTCTTTTCTTTTTTTTCTTTCTTTTTTCATGGAGAGACTCTGCTGCTTTTAACAAGATACTAAAACTTGTTCATCTCAAGTGATGGAATTTTGTAGCCGTCAGAGTCTCCAACTCTTAACATGAAGCATTTAGTGTCAAGACTAGGGAATATTCTTTTGAGGCGTTAAGAGTTTTTGTTTCAACCTCTTAAGTAAAATTGCAGGTCCCAAGTGGCTGCTGCCCTTTACTTTCCTATTCTGTACAAATACGTGGGTTACCTTTCTCTGCTTTCTTGCTTTAAGATAAAAGTTTTGACGGTGATATCCTTCACCTATTTTATCTATTTATAATCACCAGTATCCTGAAAGCGAAGCATATGCTTTCTTGTTTCTTATGATTCCTTGATACGTTGCTCTTCTTGTCAGCTCTTACTTGAATTACTTCCATCCAAGAAAACGTAAACCTTGGTCAATTGTGTGAAAAGTTTCTTTTCAATCCTTGAACTTGCAAGGAGTGATTAGGTAAATTCCACCAAGCCATTCAAACTTTCAGCGATCAGTTCAAAGGGAATGATTTTGGCATCTCTATATTGCACACAAACACAAAGGAAAGAATTATATTCACTTCAATCATTTGAATAACAAATGTAATTCGCACGTTACATTTCCTAAAGTCAATCTACATACACGAACAACATTTTGAATAATGGAATGATGAGTTGACAATTTGGGTGCGAATTATGGATGTATTTGGTCTAATGTAAGAGGCTCTTCTCGTAGCAAAAGTGCTCTCAGAACAGCTTCGCATAAACCAGTATAATGAACAATTAGATGCCCCCCTTCAGGAACTTCATGATACTGAATCCAGGGTAGCTTTTTTGAAATACATCTTTGAAGTTGAAATGGCACAACCTTGTCTTCATAACCTTGCCAGATGTGAACAGAGCTTTCGTTCTGCGGAAATGGGTTACTTAGTTCCACCGGATCAAATTCCCAATCTCCAAAAGCTACCATAAAGTCATGACGGAGAGTATCGAAAACATCTCGTTGTCGTATGCTTTCCTGTAAATTGAAAGATTAGCATTATTATGAGATGACACTTATTCAGCATGTTTCTTTACAAACCTACATGTAAATACAGTTGAACATGATTGGTTCAATCATTTTTCAGTTGAATTGTGCTAGAGATAACACTGCTACTACTTGTTTTATGAACTGACGTGATGGTTTAAGACAGATGATATATCAATCATGTCATTTGAAGATGGTAAGAATGTATGAAAATGTTCTTAAGAGACATGTTTCGTGATGCAAACAAGTGTTATTAAAATTGTCAGTTAGCCTAGCATTTCTCTTCAGTTTAACAGCTGGAGGCCTTCCTATTCCCCCATTTGTGCACAATGGAGTATATAGTTACCTGGCTTAGCATTGGGAATCCTGGTATCTTCTTCAAGACTTCTATATCGTGTGTGTTAAAGAACGCAGGGTTTTTTTCCAGGACAGAAGTTGAAGGGATCCATTTCTGCGTAACCCACCAGTGCAATATTCCAGGAGCATATTTTGCAAACCAGTATGTCCACCGGACAAGATTCCTTCTATAGTCCTCTCTTATCAGCCTTTTGGGAAGAGAAGGCCAATTATAATTCACTACTGGGACTATCAGAGCTGCACCTGCTAACCTGCACAGAACCTTTCGAGTTAAGTAACAAACTCTTATAAACATGATTCAAATGCAAAAACTATGCAACTAGAATTTTTGACTGCTTTGCCTGTTTGGTATGTATTTGAGGCAACTCCAGATGGGGTATGATCCCATTGAGACTCCAATCACATAAAACTTGGATCCTATCTCTAATTGATCAGCAAGTTCTTGAATGTCAAGTGCTTCACTTTTGACTGACCGCCTTGGGTTCGGATCACTTTCTCCATACCCTGCCCGGTCATACAGCAGAAAATATATCCCCAACTCTTCAATCATCATCTGAAAATTCAGCATTTTCAATCACACACCACCAATTTGGTCATCGTGGAGTCGTAGGCATAACCAAAATTTTCTTGTAAATCATGCATATTGGAGTAAGATGATTCCTCGATGAATAAATTCAAACATGCTTAACGAGTATGGAACCAGAATCACTTCCAGGTCTTGTCTGCACCAAGTCATTTTAGAAGCTTCCATGTAAATTCAAAAGGTTCATTCTTGTTATCAAAACATCCAAATTGGTTTTATGCACAGCCTTTTGAGCAATTTCTATAAGTTCAAACCCATCATAAAATTAGTCTATATTACTAGGTCAACTCCCTTCCCATTTCATATCCCCTTCTCTCTGCTCTACTTAGATGCAATTTCCAATGAGAATGTCTAAAGCTTTAGATGAGAATATAAGAAGAAATAGAGAAGAGAGTTATGTTTGTACTTGAGGTGCCAGAAAATTCATTTCCTTGGAGCTTCCAAAACCATGAACAAGAACGATGTTGTACTTGGATTTGTTCTTGGCAACTCCTTGCTCCCTGTAAGCCAGATATCTTCCATCTCTAAGTTTGATTCTTGGTGATTTACCAGGAGGATTGTCTGGTGGCAGATCACTATGTGGTGGCGGAACTTCTGTTGCCTGATAAACCATTCCTACAAGACACAAATCACGAAAAAAAAAAAAAACTACTGTTTTTGCGACATCCTCAACCAAAACACAGAGAGGGAAGGGGGGGGGGGGGGGGGAGATAGATCTTGCAAACACAGTTCAAATTCATCAGTAACAGCAATATCCCAGAAGAAAAGATGTACTCACCTGGCTGAATCCTTCGAGCACTTATGTTGAATTCAAGGCAAGACTAAGTTGATGTTTATTTTCTTTTTCATTTATCTTACTTTTTACTCTTATTATATAGTAGCTGTAGCTTTTCTAAGGTAACAAGCCAGGTAGAGCAATAATTTTTGACTCTTGGAAAAAAAAATTCTATAATTCTTGATTGCTTGCAACTTATAAATTATGTAGATATCTCAAGTGGGGTTTCTGCTGCTGTGCTGCCATTGATGGTAGAAATGTTTTGAGTCATTTTTTTTTTGTTAAAGGAGTATGCCATTGCCCTACTTGGATATTCCTTCATCAGCAAAGAAGATATGGATATTCCTTTGCTACCAAAAACATAAGAATTGATTAGATTTTATTATCAAACTTGCCAAGAAAATATGTACATTCCTTTTATTACCTAAGAAAATTTATTCGAAGGGTTTTACTATGATGGGAGTTGGAACCTAATGCTTCTTTAGGCGTCTAAAAGAGTAGATTATAAATTAGTTCCTCTAAGTTTGAGAAAAGAATTAATTAGTCTATTTTATTAAAAAAAAATAATTATTTAGTTTTTTTGTCCATTTTATGTTCTTTTCTAATTGTTTTTTGGTTGATAAGATAGAAAAATAATAAATAGATGTTATTAAAAGATTTATGAGAAAAGAATATATTTTTTTAAAATAAATTAATATTAAATTAAATACAGTCAATTCTAATTATTTTTTGAAACAAAAAGAATTAATTAATTTATTTTTCAAAACTAGAGAGACTAATTTATGATTACTGTATAAAAGAGAAGGGTTTCAAGTTTCAATCACGATTCACAATGCCCCCTCTCTGTCCATCTTCACCTTTAGGTGGGCTTACATGTTTATTTCGGCTAAATTGTAAAATATCTTCTTCTTTTTTAAAATTTGAATGGAAAAATAAATACCCTTGAACTAAAAAATATTGATTTTTATCTTTTAAATACTATGATTTTTTTTATTTTTTTTGGTTAGGGTTTTGCTGAGAAATAGAAAATTCATAAAATTTCTCTCATTTTCTATGTACTAATTTAGAAAAAAAAACATATTTACTGCTATTAAAAAGCAAAAAATTGAGAGGATTTTTTTAAAAAATTTCATCAATTTTTCAAGAAAATCCTAATAGAAGAAAAAAAAATTCAAAAAATCATATTGTTTAGAATGTTAAAATCAAGATTTTCTTAGTTTAGAAAAAATATTTTCTTTTTCACTTAAATTTAAAGAAGTACTTGTAATTTAATTCAATTTTTGGAATTTTAAGCTATGCAATGGAGTTTTTTTTTTTTTTTCATTTTTAAATTTGATCTCATTATCTTTAAGATTTTAAACCTAAAATTTTTAGATAAAAATCTTAAATTTTAACTTCTTATTATTAATTCGTTAAAATATGTTTTTTGTCACGTGGTTTAGTAAATTTCATGGTTCACTTACTTTTTTTTTTTCGTTTTTTTTTTAATTCTTCCAAGAGGTAATTTGAATTTTTACAGTTTATCTGAATAGATAAGAAAATAAATTGAAAAAAAAGAAAAAAGAAAAAAGAAAAGAAAGACAGATTAATAACTCCAAGGACATAGCTGTCTAGACACATGTGGCTTGCAAAACCTGACAAAGTACGGGCAACGCTGTGCTGGGTTGTCAGTTTATGCAAAACATATTTTATCTGTAATTTATAAGACCATATATGAGTACATTATAAATTAGTTCCACTGATCTCAAGAAATAAATTAATTAATCATTTTTTAAATAATTATTTAGGTGCTTAACCAGAATTGATTATACTTAATTTAATATTATTTTATTTTTTAGAAATGTCTTTTTTTATTAATCTTTTCGTAATATTTGTTTGCTTTTCTCTTTTTTATTTTTTAAAATAAAAAATAAAACAAGTTGAAAAAAACATAAAATAGAAAAAAATCAAATAATTTGTTTCTAAAACAATAACATTTGTTTTTCAAAATTAGATGGACTAATTTATAATTTACTTGATTGTATTCCTTAAACAGCGAAACCATGTGCAGTCTAGAACTTTATTGCTTTAAATCTTTTAATGGAAGGGGAAATCAAGAATACTTATTGTTTCAAAAAGGAAAAAAGAAATCAATTATTACATTGATAGGTTATGCAAAGTGGCAAAACAAAATCTATCATGAGATGGATGATTCGTGTTGACGGTCTAATTAACTGTTAAAAAGTATTTTTTATCATAAAAAAAGTTCTATCTTTTTTTCTATTCTATGACATTAAATAACAATTCATGAATATGATTGTGAATATCATGGCTTTTTTTTTTTTTTTTTTTGTTTATAAATGTGAGAATATTCCAATATCTCTAATGAACATATTACCATCTCATATTACGTATCCCATGGGTTATAAATTCCAATCTAATTATTGTTGTTTAGAGAGATATGACACGTCCACTTGCAATTGAATTTACTAATAAAAAATTCAAGAAACTTCAATCTAAATACATGTTTTTTTTTTTTTTTCAATCTAAGTATATTTGATGCTAGGAAAGCACAAAGTTTTAATAAGGTTAAATGATCTAAATTTTTTCTAAATCATAAATCATTTGAGAATCAATTTTTTGATTTTAGATTGGATTTTTAAATATTTTTTATTTAAAATTAAATTTTTATATTTGGTTTTGATCCATTCTAATAGTAAAATAAAAGCGACTTCGCTTTTAACTTTTCCAACAGTTATGAATATGTCAAAACTTATGAGTTTTTTATTTTGTTTCCTTAAAGTGTGTTTTTAAAAAATATTTTTTAATTACTTATATTCTAGCGTTTAGGAAGGAAAAAAAAAGAGTTTTGAAAGAAAAAATAAACAATCTATAAGTTATGAGATTTTTTAACTGCTGAAAAAGTGCACTTATATATTAAAACTAATGAAAAATTAACAAAAAAAAAAATCAATTTTAAATGAAAAATATTTAGAAAAATTTTAATTTATAATTAAAAGTTAAAATACCGATTCTCAAATAACTTAAATTTCAAAATAAAATTGTACCGTTTAGCATTTTTTATAATATAAAGCAACTTAGATCCACACTTTTTAAATTTGTGTTGTGTATATCACTAGAATTTTAATTTATTGGTAATGGGGTCTCGATATTTATAGAGAGATCACTAATTTTAATTTCAAACATATCACTTGAAAAATGAAAAAAAAAAAAAGAATATATATATATATACACGCACACACCATTAGCCATGCACGTTGTACCGGACTGAATGGAGTGATTGTTTTGGGCTACTGGGATGATATGACTTGGGCTTCCCAACCCCATCTTCGTACAGTATATCAATGAATGATGGGCAGACTAGGCTAGGCCTCAAATCGTCAGCCTGTTATAATTAAGGCCCATGATGGGTTCCATGAGATGAACAGTCAATTATAAATTAATTACTCTCTCTATTTTCAGTATCAGTAAACAAATTAATTTTTTTTTGTTTTAAAAATTTATTATTAAGTATTTTAATCAGTCTTAATTTTTATTAATTTAATATTATTTTATTTCAAAAAATATCATATTCCCTCATCACTTCTGGCATATATTTTGCTTTTTATTTCAAACAAATCTAGAAACCTGGTTGAAATAAAAGATGCTAGTAGATATGTTAATAAAATATAAATACTTTTTATAGAAAGTAATTAATTATAAATACTAATAAATCGTATTATTTATTTATGATATCTTATTATGTTGTGATATGCGTAATCTTTTTGTTGGTTTTTTTTTTTTAAAAAAATTATGGTAAAAGTATTTTCGAATTAGTTAATTTGGATGTAAATCGAGACAAAATCTTTCAATCATTAATAATTTTTCTTATATATATATATATATATATATAGAAAAGAAAAAACATTAAAAATTTGGTAGGATAAGTAACATAAGAGATGGACAGGTGATTGCATTAGTGCAGGACAAAAAATTAGTACAGGTGAATGGAATAAGATTTGATGCTTATACATCATAAATCCTACCTATCTAATCCCACTACCTAATTAAAGCAATCATACATTAAGCCTTCATCGCTTCATCTCCCTACAAATATCAAGATATTGCTCTTTCTGATTTCAATCTCCTTAAGAATCAATCCGCAAGGTATATATGCTAACTTCTTTTTTAACTTGGTCTAAATTAATTTCTTCAACGTGAAGAGAGACCTCATTCGAAATGGGAGCAGATTGTAGGATCAAGCATGAATCCTTGGCATGGATTTGCACACCTAAGAGTTCTTCATCTCCAAAGAAAGCTTGAGGTTCTCAGACAATTCTACTCCAAAATCACTAGGAACCGAATTGAGGTTCTGAAGCAACTGAGCAAGCCAAAGCTCAACGGTGGCTAACCCCATAGCTTTGCCTGGACAAACCCTTCTGCCTGCCCCAAAAGGAGCCAACCTATGATCAGACACCATGATGTTAACTACTTCCTCCATAAACCTCTCTGGCTTGAATTCTTCAGGATCTGACCGGATCTTCTCGTCATGGGTTATCGACCACATGTTGACCATGGCAGTGGTGCCGGCAGGGATAAAATGGGGTCCTATTTGAGTGTCATGGATTGCTAGCCTAGCCCAAGAAAGAAGAGGAACTGGTGGGTGCACTCTTAACGTTTCTTTCACAACAGCCCGAAGGTAAGGAAGATTAGGCAAGTCAGAATTTCTGACTGAACGGCCGGTGCCAACAATATTGTCAATCTCTGCCTGGACCTTTGCTTGGACATCAGGGTGTAAAACCATTCTTGCAAGAATCCATTCTAGGAGGATTACCACTGTATCAGTGCCTTTGAAGATCATTTATTTCCTGAGGCAAGTCATGAAAGGAGAACAAAGTCATTAATAATTAGTTTCGTTTTAAAGCAAAGTCTTCAAAAAATGGAAAGTAATAATAAAACTGAGTTAATAATGTATAAAAACCTACCCATAAAACAGCAATCATGTCTGAGTCACTAAGCTTGTTCTCTTTTTGCAAGTCAAGTAACACGTCAACAAAATCACCTGAACTCCCATCTCTAATGGAATCTCCGTTTTTGCCATTCTCAACCCTTTTCATCTTACGTTCATCTATAATTTTCTCTACGAAAACGTTCACCTTTGCAGCCAAGTTTCTACATCTCCTCCTAACTCCCTGCGAATCTAACCAAGCCAAGAGAGGAAAATGGTCACTCCAATTGAAAATCCCTAACAATTGGTACCCTTCACTCACTAAACCCTCGAGCTCACATGCATCCACTCTGCTCTCATCACCAAGCTCATAACTCCTTCCAAACTCTCTCATTTTTTTGAAAACTTTGCTTTAAAACGAAACTAATTGTTAATGACTTTGTTCTCCTTTCATGACTTTGAAGGAATACCAACAATTTTAGGCAGTGATTTTAACTGAAATCAGTACAGTAACGAGACTAGCATTCGCTTGTCACGCCTGTTTGGTATATATTTGAGGCATCCCCGAGTGGGATAGCCTCCCATGGAGAATCCAAGCATATAGAACTTTGATCCTAGCTGTAATTTGTCTGCAAGTTCTTGAATATCAAATGTGTCACTCTTTACCGAGCGATGTGGATTTGGATCACTCTCTCTCTACCCTGCTCGATCGAAGGAGAGAAAATATATCCTCAACTCACGAATTACTTCCTGCATACAAATTCAGAAACCTCCATTCCATAAGTGTGGCAAAATCTTCAAAACAACATAAAGAATTTATCAACATTATTCTACCCGAGGAGCCATGTCCTTGGAGTTGTCAAAGCCATGAACCATGATGATTTTGTACTCAGATTTCTCTTTGGGCAACTCCTCTCTCTCTGTAAGCTAGATACCTTCCATCGCCGAGTTTGATTCGAGGAGATGTAACAGGAGGACCACCTGGAAGTCCACAAATATTCGGAGGGGGAGGCTGCATTATAGTCAGATAAGTCCATACCAGAAAACTAATCAACAGAACAATCACTGCCTTGGCAAACATCTCTATCACCACCACTTGCAAATTGAATCGACATAAAAACTAGTATTATAGGACTTGGGTGGCATAGATTCTAAGAACTAGATCGATGGCTTTTAGGAACTAAAAATGAAGTTCTTGAAGTTCCAAGAACCATCTCGATGCTGTGGCAGCTGTTTTTGTGTGGTTCTTGTAAAGGTACGAACTACTGGAAAGATATTTATTGCTAGAAACAGGCTTCAGACATTTGCCCCACCACAACATTAGGCAGCACAACAACTGGTCCAGTTGAAAAGCAGCACTCTTATGTGATGTGAGGACGGTTATTTAACGGTAATGGAGGACATGGTTCCTAATAAAGGCATGTAACGTATTGATTGTTATTTAAAACGGTAGAGCATGTCTATTTTCGTTTTTAGACGTTATAAAGAGTTTAATGATATTTCGTCGAAATAACAACGTTATATAATGATAATGAATATTATTAACAAAAAAAAAGAATTAGGGAGTTTATTATTCTTCTACTGTTTATGTTTATCGTGACCCAGATTTGTGGATGAAGACACAATTACACTGTGCGTCTCCTTTTCTTGCATCTCAGCCCTTGATTCTTAATCGTCTCATTTTTTTGTCGTTCAATTTCATTGGGTTGCATTTTAATTTGTTCATCTGCCATCAGCATTATATTCTTTCTTGTCGTCCATTTACCAGGTTAGTCTCGCTCAATACTGATTCTCTTTTGAGGGTCCCAATCATTCTTTATTTGGAATCTCCGGCCATGCATATGTTCTACGTCTGTGGTTTTTAATTATATCATTTGTTTTGCTTCGCTGCAAAATTGTTAGCATTATCCTAAATCTGTCGTTCAAACAAAATTTACAGCAACATTTGTTTCTCGACATTCCTTTCTGAACATGATACGCCAAAGTTCACTTGCAAACGTAAATATTTAAGCAATCTTTTAGCTAGAGATCAAGACGTATGCCTCTTTGAAAATATAACTTCCCTCTCATCTCAACCATTTTCCCTATCAACCAAATATCCTCTCCAATTTGAAAAAATAACTTCACTCTCATCTCAACCATTTTCCCTATCTACCACTTATCCTCTCCAATCAAAAAGAAAATGGCAGAAACTTTTGCAACAGACATTGCCAAATCCCTTTTACGGAAGCTAGGCTCTTTTGCAGTTCGAGAATTTTGTTTGGCATGGGGATTTGCAGGTGACCTTGCACGTCTTGAAGAGAGATTGTCAGCCATCAATGCGGTTCTGTCGGATGCCGAGAGGAAACAATCACAAAATGACAGCATTAGGCTTTGAAGTTAACGATCATGTAAGCCTCCAATGGCCACCAAAGAGAGCAATCAGGACTCGAACCTGAGACCACAGGGGAGCAAACCCCTTGATACCAAATCTTTTGCAGCTGCGTCACCCCCTGGTGCTGTAATTGATTTATGAATTATTAACCATTCAACCTTTTAATAGCAATATTTAAACAGTGAGGAATGGGTTGTTCACTTTTTGCTTAACAACTTGCTGAGAAATCCTTTTTTTTTCTTATAATCATTTTGCATTAAACAATTGACGTTTATTATTGTTGTCCCTTCTTAGCTGCAACTCATGGACTTCATTTGTAGCTGCGTGTCCCTGTATGTGAATGTTTCTAGCCCAAAAATATTTTTAAGAACATTGTTTGACAAAGGCGGCCCTGGCATAGACTTCGTTTGTAGCTACCTGAAAAAACAGAGGTAATAACATCATCATAATATTAAAATTCAATCATTTTACACATCTTTTATATAACTTATTTAAATTGATATTACAGTGCAACTAATGTTGGAGGCAAGCCGCAGACTCTTATAACCAAAGGTCGTGAGCTTAAGTTTCAAACTTTCTTAACTTTTTGAGATATGAAACCACTAGAGTATTGGTTGTATTGTTGCATAAATCTTTGTTATGTTAATGCAATGATTGTCTTGAATTGCTTTTTTTTTTTTTACAATCTTAATCCCTTAGTACCAGTTCTTTTGGTATTTTTGTTTTGGAAAAAAATATCTGCAACCACAACTTTAAAAACCTGGATGTATTTACTTGTTAATATATGTTTGTGTATGTGTGTTTCTGTGTGTGCCTGCATCATCTGTCTTTTTTCGATTGCAACATACTTTCTATGATCATTTGTGTCCTATTTATGGATAAATATAAATATTTATTTACTCTTTCAGTTATTCCAATTCCTTTTGCAAATCTTGAACAACGATTCTACTCACACATGATTAAATTATTTCACGAAACTTATGATTATTAGTTTTCAACACTCAGCTCTCCACTGAACCTTTAAAAAAGTGAATGCATTGGTCTGCCAACAGACATATTTGACAACCCAGAAGGCTTGCCAACAAAATAGTGATGTTTGTTGCTAGGCCAAACATCGGTTGGATCGTTATTTTACTATCACAATCGCGATTGCAACTATTTTTATAACCACATTCGTAATTTAAAATTGATTCAGAGCTCTCTAGTCTAGAGATGCTACGAAAACAATCAAAGGCTGTTCATTCCTAATTTAAAATTGATTCAGAGCTCTCTAGTCTAGTGATGCTAAGAAAACAATCAAAGGCTGTTCGGACCCCAAAATCCACTTCTATGATGTATTTTTAAACCCTTCTGCGATTTAGCCCAAAGACATCGTTAGGATTCATGTCTTATAATTTCGGATTTTTAACTTCATGTTTATTTTAATTACAAATTGTTTGGGGTATTTGTTCCCCGAATTTGCTTTCATTAAGATTGTAAGAGAATACTTAGTTTTTCCATCAATAAAATTATTGGCTAATCGTTGAGTCACTGATTACTCCGTTAACGGCAATTCACTTGCCTACTCCCTGGAAACCAGTAGCTGTCATTCCAATGAATGAAGACAGAAAATAAGAATTAGGTTGCAGATATGGCGTTGAATGCTTTCTTACTGGCTTGTCTGTGTAGCATAAGGCAGCACCTCAAAGCAAAACTACAGCATAAACCAACTACTAAAAATCTGTACAGTAAGAACCGAGTTTCATTCTATTATCGACAGCCGACTCTCAAAGGAAGAAGATTTATTCTAAAGTAGTATACAAACGAAAATTGACGGCACATAGGCAGTTTATTGAACTAGTAATAATGATAAGGAAGGCCTTAACCAAGCAAAAGTGCCCTTACTATTGCTTCACATGGCTCAGCTTTGAACAACATCAAATGCCCAGCATCAGGAACCTCGTGATAACGAATCCATGGAAGCTTCTCAGCAATGTATCGATTTATTTCAATAGGAATGATTCTATCTTCACAACCTTGCCAAATGTGGACGGAACCCTCATTATTAGGGAAAGGATTACTTATATCCATGATATCAAATTCCCATTTCGCGTAACCTGCTATTATGTCTCGATACAATGATTCATGGAGACCTTGTTGGCGAATCTTTTCCTGTATTCAGAAAAATAGCAGTCTTAGACCATTGCTGAAAAGAAATAGTAGTTTCATTGGCATTGACATGAACATACAGCCATTTTTTTTTCCCGAACAAATGCTGCATACAAAAGTAACTACCTGGCCAACTCTTGGAGTTTCAGACAAACTTTTAATGATCTCCATATCTGGAGGGCAAAAAAGGTTCATGTTTCCAGCCATAAGAGATAATGTTGTGAACCACTTCTGAGTCATCCACCAGTAGAATAGCCAAGGGGTGTGATGTGCAACTCGAAATGTCCTTTGATCAGGCACGGGAAGCCTTTGGAAGCCCTCTTTTGAAACATTAGCAGGGAGCGAAGGCCACCAGTAGTGCACAAATGGAACTACCAAGGAAGCTCCAGCCAACCTTTGAGTAAGAAAAATACTAGAAAACTCAGAAGTAACTATCAAATTTCAACATTGAAAACAAGTTTAGGAGTTGAAATCTCATGCCTGTGTGGTATATATTTAAGACAGCCGTATACAGGATAGGCCCCCATTGACATTCCAATTACATAAAATTTAGACCCAATCTGCAATTGGTCAGCTAGTTCTTGTATATCATATGCTTCACTCTTTACTGAGCGTGATGGATATGGATCACTCTCTCCGTAACCTGCTCTATCGAAGAAAAGGAAATATATGCTCAGCTCCTCTATAATTTCCTGAAATCAAAGTTCACTGATGAATTAGCAGATAAAACAGAAATTCTAATATCATTACATATGTACGAGAAGGATATATATACACCGAAAGACATGGCACAAACAAGATTGGGCAATAGCATTTTATGAAACAAACCTATTGACTAGTATTGATCAGACAACTGGTACATCTCAATCTAGTATTAAAGCAACTAAAGATCAAATGGACATTCAATAAAACAAACCTATTGACTAAGTGTTACCGATTAGGCAATAGCATTTTATAATATTAATCAAGAATAAATCATAACTAACTAATTAGGGAATTGTGTTGTGAGATCCATAATTGTTAGGTGTTTTAATTAGATTTTCCACGTGTTAGGGAGTCAGATTAGACAATAGTCTTTTATGATTGTATTCTGCTTTTAAGACTTCTATATTATATAAGGAGGAGATGAAAATTGAATAAGATATTGAGAGAATTACACTCAGAAGGGTAGGGAGAGTTGGGAGGTTTAAGGACAAACCTCCATTGTTATTGTCAAAATAGGGTTCTCTGGGAAAGGCAGGAACATGAGCAAAGGAACAAGAGAGGATTTCCGTATACAACGACCTGTGACATGATCCTTGTCTTGAGACCATAACAGATTGGTATCAAAGCTTGTCGTCATAGGTGAATATGAATAGATGACAACCAGGGTGCAGGATCCAGATCATCGGATGACACAGTTCAATCAGCTGATTAGTCAAGAGCTACGAGAGTTGAGGGACAATATTCAGGCTATGCAGCACATGATGGAATTACAGTCTCTAAGCAAGGGCAAGTCCGTAATTGCGAGATAGGTCCAGCAGTAGCAGCCAACAAGTAACTAAACCCCATACGGAACATCATGAAAGGCGTGTGGGAACAGCTGTAGTTCCTAGTTACTCTAAACTAGAGTTTCCGTTCTATAATGGAGTAGAGGACCCGTTGGGATGGCTATATCGGTTTGAGCAATTCTTCCTCAACCAACGAACAGGGGAAGAGGAAAAGGTGGGTTTGACAGCTTTTCACATGACAGGTGAGGCTCAATTATGGTTTTTTCGAATGGACCAAGAAGAACCTTGGCTCACATGGGAACAATTCAAGTTTTATTGTCTACTTCAATTTGGACCTCCTTCGAGTAGCAACCCACTAGGAGAATTGGCTAATCTCAAACAAGCTAGGAAAGTGGAAGAGTATCAAAGTCAATTCCAGACACTCCTAGCTAGAGCTACTTCTGTCAGGTCTGATCAACAGGTCGATTTGTTCACTGCAGGACTCATAGAGGCACTAAGGGTGGATGTAGAGAAGCAGCAGCCTTCTAATTTGGTTACAGCTATGAGCCTAGCTCGGGCTTTCGAACGAAAGCTGCAACACTCTGGCAAAATTGGAAAGAGAAGCACTCCTAACTGGTTTCCTCCCAAAATGACAGGTTCAGCTCCTCCACTCACTGTCAACCGTGAATCAAAACAGGCGGGAGGCAGTTTGCCCATGGTTTTTGACACAGGAAGTACATCAATGCATTTCATGAAGAAGTTATCAAGAGCAGAGATGGCAGAGAGGCAAGTAAAGGGATTTTGTTACAATTTTGATGAGTCATTCTCTGCCGAACACCGGTGTAAACGACTCTGGCGAGGAATCAGACCTGTCATGGATCCTGAAGTCTCCCTCAACGCCATAACAGGGATTAGGAATGCACCCTAATAATGCTACATGAGAATCGGTCACTGCCTTGCAAGAGTCTTATCCTGCATTTGAGCTTGAGGACAAGCTCATTGTCCAGGAGAGGAGTAATGTTATAGATTAGGCAATAGCCTTTGATAATATTAATCAAGAAAAAATCATAGAAATAAATTATAACTAACTAATTAGGGAATTGCATTGTGAGATCCCTAGTTGTTAGGTGACTTTACATGTGTTAGGGAGTCAGATTAGGCAATAGCCTTTTATGCTTGTATTCTGTTTTTAGGAATTCTCTATTATATAAGGAGGAGATGAAAATTGAATAAGATATCGAGAGAATTATATTCAGAAGGCTAAGGAGAGTTGGAAGGTCTCTTAAGGACAAACCTCCATTGCTATTGACAAAATAGGTTTTTGTAGGAAAGACAAGAACATGAGCAAGTGAACAAGAGAGGATTTCCCTATACAATGACCTGTGACGAGATCCTTGTCTTAGAACCATAACACTGAGATCATTTTTTTTTTTTGTCAAATACTTGTCAGCAAACCCCTGAATGTTTCATTTCTTTTGTATCTTGAGATGGTTTTGGAAATATATGAATCTAAGGTGAAGACAGTCCGAGTCCCAGATTGACTCCTCCTCTCCCACCCAGCCAACCTCCAATCTAATCCAAGCAGCGACAGAGATGCTACATGAGTAATACTTGCCTTGAAATTGCTTCATATATCACAAAACAAATATACTTGAAGCATAAAGAGTAAATTACTGAGGTAAGATCACAAGCAATAATTCTCAACAATAGTTGTTGCTGAATCTTTCTGATCATTGAACTTGTACTACAGCTCAAGTTGTTGATGGTGTTTCCATCCGCCTCATTCAAGGAAAATTTTACCAATCACTTCCTATTGTTAATCTGAAAAGGCATGTTTAACCTCAATATTTGTTTCCAGTATCCCCCTAACAAACAGGTATCAATGCTAAAAAAGTGACCAACTTTTCATGCCTACTGCAGTAAAGTTAAAGGATGAAGACAGTGAATTCAAGCATAATCTCATCACAAGCTGCAACAATGAAACAGGGAAATGAGTGAATTCAGTTTTTACCTGCGACAAGGGTAAATTCACATCTTTGGAGGCATCAAAGCCGTGAACGACGATGATTTTGTGCTTAGCCTCTTCTTTAGGAACGCCCATCTCTCTGTAGGCCAAGTGCCTCCCATCACTGAGTTTTACTCTGGGTGAAGTGATAGGAGGACCACCTGGAGACCCACATATCTTTGGAGGGGGAGGCTTTAGTGTCTGATAAGCCCAACTTAGAAGACCTGCTGCCAATGCCACTGCTACTGCAGCAAACATTGCTGGAAATTGGGAAGAATGACAGAATATAGTGTTAGCAACAAAATTATTTAAGAAATAAAGGGTAAAGATTGGATCAAATATAGGAGTTTAAGAACCATGGAAGATTGATCTTGGAATATTTTGAGAAAATTAATGCATTAAAGGCAGAGTAAATGTAGGGTAGGTTCTCCTGGAAATTAGAGGGACTTTATGAAGTTGAGGGAAGATATCATTCTTCAGTCAGAACCTTTCGCTCAACCAACTCTTTACCAATTAGCAAACATCTAAGGCCCGTGCTTTCAACACAGCTCTGGTCAACTTTAAGTCTATTGTGTAGTCTAATTTCTGCTCAACTTCTATAAATAGCAACAAAATGTGCAGATATGTGAACAAGCTTGATTCGAGATGAACTAACCTTTAATTATGCCCTACTATACCAAAGCAATTGAACTCTAGATGAGTATGAATCCAAAACTTAATTTCTTTGCTTTAGATCAAGATCGTTTCTTTAGATTCACATAAAATGTAATTGCCACCACCAACTTAAGACAAAAAATTTCCCAGATTTTCAATTTCTAACGCATTAATTTGCTAAAAAAGAATAAAGAAAATAATTCATGCAATTCAAACAGAATTCCAATATACTATAAGAAACAGAAACAAAAACAAGAACCCACTAACAAGAACTAAGATCAAAGAGAATAAAAAGATGAGAGAAAACCACCTGGAAAAAGTGAAAAAGAAGAGGATTTAGCTTTGTTTCTGCGAGTATGAGCTCTTGCTGATGCAGCTGATATCTTCTTGCTAGACCCACCACCAACCATTCTACTTAAAAACAATAATTAAGGTAGTCTTACGTCACTAATTTTCAGACAATCGTACAGGGAAACTGAAAAGGAACCACTTGAGGATCTGACCGCACATCTCAGTTAGATGCTGACATCAACTGATCATATGATATTTTCTAGCAAGCAAAGAGAGTACCAGGACAAAAATGTGCTTGCATTAGAACAGTAGTTGACTAGTCTAGTGAGCTTTCATGTTTTTGTCTCCCTATAATTGGCTTTTAACATTCCAAAAGGCAAAAAGTTAGTTCAAAAGTGATGTACTTTCTGCTAAGATTGTCATAAATATTGTAATCTTAAACTTCACGATGTATTAGATGGTTCAAAACTATGTAATACATACATACATATATATATATATATATATATATATATATATATTATGTTGTTCATATTTGTATGTATTTAAAGAAAGTAGGTTTTTAATAAGTGCTCTGCACTTGTATTATTTAACTATTTTTATTTTTTAAGTTAAAAAAATTGTTTTTTTCATACGAATTAAAAAAATTATTAATTTTTATGCCAAATCTTTTATTCATATTTTTTAAAAAATACCTATTTTTTAAGAATTATTCACCATCAAAATAAATTTTAATTAAAAATATTTTTGAAAAGTAGACAGTTGTAATATTTTTAGATTTTATTAAATTGATTTTTTTAATTCGAATAGTTTTATATAAAACTTGACGATTTATAATCAATTTAGTTTATTTGATTTTTAAAGCATATAAATAAAATTTAATTGCATTGCATATATATATATATATATATATATATATATGAACTCTGTCTTTCTTGCAAAAATAGAAGAAAAAAAGGAGACATGGTTTTATTATTATTGTTATTGTATATTAATATTATTGGTTTTTTAGGGCTAAGAATTTTTTTCCTAATTATTTAGTTATGGATTATAAATTCATTTTATCATATATATATATATATATCATCAATTTCATTGTTGGAAATTTACAAGCATATTTTTGGGCCTAGTAGATAGGTGCTTAATAGGATCCCGATACATGAGATATTAGCCTAGAGCTTAAGAAGACTAGGCCCATCACATTTACAAAGCCCAAATCGTTGAAGCCCATGAAAATAATTGTTGTTGCTCCATCCCACATTTCTTGCAATCTCTTGCATATGATTTTAATTTCAATTTTTTATAAATATTTTATTAATTTAATCTATATATATTGCCATATAAAAATATAAGCAACAAAAGGTGAATAATGGTTTTACTCATTTAATTTTTATTTTAAAAAAAATTGCTACTTTATTTAGAGGGGATTTAAAAAAAAAAAAAAAAATCTATCCATAAGTTAATAAAAACAAAAAAAATGAACTTGACCAATATGCATAGTCTTTTTTTCCCACCAAATTATATGTATGAATCGAGTGCATAAAAAATGAGCACCATTTAGCAGTGTTTTTTTTTAAAAAAAATCATAAATGTTTCATTTTATGTTTCTCTCCCTACCATTTAATAATCATCATTCATTCATTCATGAGTAAATTATAAATTAGTCCTTTTAGTTTTTAGAAAGAAATTAATTAGTCCTTTCTATTTTAAAAACTAATCATTTAATTTTTTGTCCATTTTATCTTTTATTCTACTTTTTTTGAAAAATAGAAAATAAAAAAATAAATGGATATTACAGAAAGATTGAATAGGAAAAAAAAATTGAGATAAAATAATATTAAATTAAACGTATTTCACACTTGGAAAGAGACTGAATAATTAAAATTTAAAACACGAGTGATTAATTATTTTATTTATCAAAACTAGAAGGACTAATTTAAAATTTATTCATTCATGTGAAAACAAGGCTTGTGCAAGGCACAGGTCAATCTTAAACCAGTTAGGACTTAGGAGTTTAAGATGACAAAAAAGGACCCAAAAGGAAAAATTAATTGCATTTGTTAATGGGTAATTATGGTATTAACATTGGGCCTTTAAATGGCCACAAGAAAAGCCCAAAAAACCTGAAGGAAAGGGTGTGGAGAGAGCACGAAAGGGAGTGTGTAGTTTTTTTTTTTTTTGGGGGTGTTGGCGTCTCTTCTCTCTTTTATTATCACCACAGAAGTCAGTTGTGGTTTTAAGCTATTTCTGCTCCACTATTTTGGATCTGCTTATACTTTTCAGACCATCTTTACTCTTCTTGTAAGTTGATCTTTTCATTTCAAAGATTCTTAGATCTGTAAATAACACTAGGGTTTTTTTTTTTTTTTTGCGTGAAATGCTTGTGTTCTTGTACGGGTTAAGGTTGTATTTGGTGATGACGTAGAGTTGTTTGTATTAGTTTTGTGAAAATAAAAAATGGGTTTTGGGAATTTTGAGGTCGTTGTTGGTGGGTTTTGTTTGAATGTTGTAAAAGTTGTCGGAGTGCTATTTTTTAGGTTCTGGTGTATTTTGTCTGATTTGGAGGAAAATAAAGATTCGATTTTTATGAGTATTTGTAATTGGAATGTTAATAGAAGGTTCAATTTTTGTCTGTTTTATAGAAAAAAGATGAAATTTTTAGTGTTTAAGGTATAGGAGTTGTGTGGATTAGATTAGGCCTCCTTGTTTCTGGGCGTCGTTTACAAATGGATTGTAATTTTTTCATGTTTTCTTTTTGTGTAAAAATGTCTCCTAGTTACTTGGGTTTTTGTTTCAAAGTTTAAAGTTTTGATATGTGTAAGTTCTGCAGTGTTGGAAAAATTGTTTTGGATGATATATGGAGAAGCTAATGATTTGCCATTTCTAAGAAATCACTGTAGTTGAAAGACAAGGATTTATACTTTTCTAGGATGTGGACTGTGTAAAAGGCTTGTGATTTACGAAATTAGAACTTGAA
Source organism: Dovyalis caffra (assembly GCA_963924115.1). Lineage (NCBI taxonomy): Eukaryota > Viridiplantae > Streptophyta > Magnoliopsida > Malpighiales > Salicaceae > Dovyalis > Dovyalis caffra. The sequence goes on along the minus strand of CAWUPB010000913.1, from coordinate 465,890 downwards.
CTGTTGTTTTAAGGCATTGTCTCTGTTCTCTACTCCCATCTTTCTTTCACTCTTTTTTCCGAATATAATTCAGGTCTGAATTATTCTTTATATTTGTAGCAAGTGAGCCTTTTTCTTTTCTTTTTTCTCCTGTGATTTTGCTGAAAAATCAAATAGAGTTGCCAGAGGAAATTTATGGTGGTATGGGAGTTTTGTGTGAAAATATAATGTAGGGCTAAGTTTAGAGGCTGAAGTTTTAAAGGTAATCAATTCTGGTGAGGAAAATTAGAGATCTGTGATCAGAATTTTTTGCTTCTAAATTAAACATTTGACTCTTGCATATATGTCTATTCATATGTGTTTGTAATTCTTCTTCTTGTTTTCTTTTCCTTTTGTTTTTAGTGAATTTAATTAACAGAAATGGCTGGAGGAGGGGTGATCCACCAGCTTCTGAGGAGAAAACTTCAGTTGCACCCTGGTGTAAGAATTACCTTTCCTTATTTCAATTTAATGTTCCACAATTGGTTTATGTGTTTTTTAGTCAACTTGTGGTCCCTATTGCATGTACATTCATGCTTTGGATTTCTAATCTAGTGTGCATATTTATACGGAAATTTTTAGGGGCAATTCAATTTTCTTCTACTTGTTCTATCCACAGTAGGAAGAGAGGCATTGGTTCGGACATTGGAATGTATGTTCTTAGTATGCATCTAAGTACTACAATCTCAGTTGCTAAGTAGCTTGCACAATTTTGCAGGTCCCTTCAGTTTTATCTTCCTTCACTTCGAAGAAAGTTCATGATGATGCTGGATCTGTGGGTATGAAGTCCCTAAGAGCATTTGCATTACTTGGAGCTGGACTTTCTGGGTTTCTGAGTTTTGCATCAATAGCATCCGCTGATGAGGCTGAACATGGGTTAGAGTGTCCAAACTATCCTTGGCCTCACCAAGGGATTCTAAGTTCATATGACCATGCTTCGTGAGTATATTTCTCTGTCCTTTCGTGTAGAAACGAGTTTAAGCCCACAATTTGACTCAACTTAGAAAAAGCTTAATGGTTACTACTTCAGTTATGTATGCTTATATCCAAGCTATCGTCAGCCTCACAAAGGGATTCAAAGTTCACATGCTATGCTTCCTGAGTTTGATTTTTCATCTTTTTCGCATATAAAATGTGCACAATTTAACTTGACGTGGAAGAAGCTTAATGCTTGTTACATCATTTAAGTTATTTACACTTAAGGCTTTACCGTGATCTAAAGATATACTATTTATTCTATTCATTTTCTTCATGAACCACAATGCTGTTCCTACAGTTTCAGTGGTTTTTTTCTCAGGTACAATATATATCTGCAGTAGCACATTCTCATAAATTTGCACCGTTAAAATTCTGCTTTCAAATTTTTTTAATGTGTTATTAGAAGAAAAAAAATTGTAAAACCTTTGCTTTATTTATGTAACTTCTGTTTTCTTCTTAGTCTCTGGTGGTGGCTGTGTATGTGCAAAAATCTACCTGGATAATTTAGGATGTTATCATATAAACTCGGTTTAAGTTATTGCTTGCAAATAAATTACAATCTCTGTGTGGTTAATGAGATTATTTTTTCATGAGCAGGATTCGTCGTGGTCACCAGGTTTACCAGCAAGTATGTGCATCTTGCCACTCCATGTCCCTGATTTCATACCGTGATTTGGTGGGTGTTGCATATACAGAAGAGGAGACTAAGGCTATGGCAGCAGAGATTGAGGTGGTTGATGGACCTAACGATGAGGGTGAGATGTTTACACGTCCTGGTAAACTCAGTGACCGTTTTCCTCAGCCATATTCAAATGAACAAGCGGCTAGATTTGCTAATGGAGGAGCATATCCTCCTGATCTAAGTCTTATTACGAAAGTAATACCTACCTTCTTGTTTAGAATTTTTTTGGAAGTTGTATTGTCCATTGCAGAATTATCTTACACTTTGTTCTTCCAGGCTCGTCACAATGGTCAAAACTACGTGTTTGCTCTTTTAACTGGTTACCGTGATCCTCCTGCTGGTGTTTCGGTAATTTCTGCTCAATTTTCTTTTACAACACAAGTTTTTGCATAGCACATATTGGTTTCTTTATATAGCTGAGAGGAAAATATGAATCATAATCTCATATAAGATACGCAGAAGTTCTTTGGCTGATAATTTAGTGCATGGATGCTTTGCTGATTGACAACTTTGGTATTGAAAAAAATACTTAATTGATAGGCAACTTTGTTCAAGAAAAAAACTTTTTCGTGATTCAAGATGCATTTTGTGCTTCTCTTTGCTTGTGCAAGTCGGTTTTGATTGGTAGAAAAGTCCCTTTTTCTCTGCTGGAATGGAAAAGTCTCTTTTTAAAATTCTCAGTTAAGATTGTGTGAAATGCTTGTAAATCCATCTTCTTCTTTGAAAGGGAAGAGTGTTTTTTTTTTTCCCTCCTGTTTTTCTTCTTAATGTTATGGACCATGTTCTTTTACAGGTATATCTGTTGTTGAAATGATGCTTTATCATGAAGTTTGTTTGTCCATGTTTAAAATTACAAATATCTTGTTCTCATTTATGAAGATTACTATGCTTTCCTGTACTTGATGGTTGTCTTGTTTTCCACATCTAACCCAAATATATTTTCAAAACCCTATTGTAGATCCGAGACGGTTTGCACTACAATCCTTACTTTCCTGGGGGAGCTATTGCCATGCCTAAAATGCTCATTGATGGCGCTGTTGAGTATGAAGATGGTGTCCCTGCAACAGAAGCTCAGGTTAGTTTCCACATTATATTTGTTGCTAGGTGTCAGGAGAGGCATTAGCTGCAAGATTGGAATATATTGTTTATCTGGTAATCTCACAGTTTTAATGTTATTATTTGTGTTGCAGATGGGAAAAGATGTTGTGTCATTTTTGTCATGGGCTGCGGAACCAGAAATGGAAGAGAGGAAACTGGTATCTTGGCTTAAAAATATGTTTTCAGCACCTTATGTCTATAAGAATTTACTGTACCTGACAGCATGTGCTTTCTGATGCAGATGGGCTTTAAGTGGATATTTGTACTTTCCTTGGCTTTGCTTCAAGCAGCTTATTACCGGCGTTTGAAGTGGTCGGTCCTTAAGTCTCGCAAGCTGGTTCTTGATGTTGTCAATTAGCTACTATCGGTTTGTTCTCATTCTTATTTTTTGAGAGGACTTGGATTGGCAATAATTGCTTTGTAAGAAAACTAGGTTTTCTTTTCTTTTTTTTCTTTTTTTTTTATTGGTTGTTCTATTACATTGGTGATGGAGTGACCCAAAGAGTCCTCTGGGAAATTGAGGTAGAAAATAAGCTGCTCCATACTTGTAACACATTAATGCTGCTACTCGGACATGAATTTTTGTTAAATTTCTTTCTGGGTGATGATATATCCTCAGCTTGTTTTGCTCCTTTCAAGTTCTTCAAATAATCTTTGATACTTATAGTTTTTGGGGGCAGAAAAGCGCAAAATCAAACTATCTGCATATTCTGGCCCCTGAGAATCGCCATCTCCACATTAAAATCCTAGTTAAATCAGGAGCTGTCTTGATGTCGTCAAACACTGCTCTGGCTAATTGAACCTGTTATTTTCTATTTTTGGGTCACTTGAATCTGTCATTTGCTGAGTAAAATACAAATTTCTTCTTTTAGTTTTGAGAGATGAATTAATTAATTTTTCTTGTCTTAAAAATTAATTATTTTGGTTATATATTTTTTAATTTTTTTGTTACCTAAAACTTTTTTGTTCTTTGTCAATTTATTTTGTTTTATATATATAAATGATTGATGAGAAGATATGATGTTTTTTAAAATACAATAATATTAAATTAAATGTGATCAATATTGATTAAATAACTAAATAGTTAATTTTTAAAATAAAAAATTAATTAAATTGGTTTTAAAAAATAAAGGAACTAATTTATAATTTACTTGTCATTTACTAGTTATATTATCTCCAGTTTTGTGATATTTATGTTATGTGGAAAAGTTATTTTTTTTAATTATAAAAACCTGCTCTTGAAACTTTAGTGTGTTTTAATTTCTATTCTCCGATAAAACCCTACAGTTCGTAGTCAGGTACGACTGTTGTTCGGCAGTTAGTGGGATAATGAAATCATATTATTATGACCACGATCCAATTGGTCGCCGCTACAATGTTGGAGGACTAGTCTGGCCTCTACTACAAAGTTAAGGGGCTAATCTGAAACTTTTTTATATCCAGGCATGCTTATGTTTAGTTTGTTTGACAGAAACAACAACATTCAATTAAAAAAAATCTTTGAAGTTATTTTTTAAGAAATTATTTTAAAAAAATATATTTTTTGAGATTTGATAATTGCATGAAAAATAAAAATAAATTATTAAATTATTTATTATCAAAATAATCTTAAGATGTAAAAATAGTTTTTAAAAATATTTAATATATTTATAAATTGAAAAATTAAATGTTAGTAAAAATAGAGAAAAAATAATTACATAATTACTAATAATTAATAAGAAATAATTAATAATTAATTTGATATATTTTAAATAATAATAAAAATTATTAAAATATACAAAAAATGAGATGAGTAACGTTAGAGCTCGAGCTCGACAGCTTGCCAGAGAAAAAAAATCTATTTATTGATTTTTTTTTAAGATGAAACAAAAATCTAAAAGCAAAAAAATATATAGAAAAACAAATTCGTCCAAAGAAACACAACCTTAATCTCAAATCCCACAACCCACCGCAACCCCACCCCCCCCCCCCCCCCAAAAACAAAAGGATAAGAATCTCACTATGCCAGAAGCTCGGTGATAATTATACATCAGTTCCACTTGGTGCCATCCATTTGGCTCCGATAGAGTGGTCAAGGGAGAGGCTGTGCCCTGTGTCTTGACCAGGCCTGCAGCTTTTTCCTAGGCTTGGGCCCAGGTCTTGCCTGAATTGTTAAGCTGACCTTTTTCAGAATAAAGAGAAAAAAAAATTAATGCAAACACAATTTTGTGGTATCTTTTATCATTGTAATATATAAAGCATTGGCCCTACGAAAAAAAATCTAATTTCTATGAACTATTTCAATTTTTTTTTTTTTTTTTATGGATCTTAGTTTTTTACGTGATTAATTTGTTCAATTTGATTGAAATATTATTTTTATCCCATGATTTCCCTACAAGTGTAAGAATCTAACTATGCCAGAGGCTCGGTGATAATTACATAGCAGCCCCACTTGGTGCCATTTGGCTCCTATGGAGTGGTCTCACCAACTACATGTAGTCAAGGGCCTGGGTCTTGACCAGGCCTGCAGCTTTTTGCTAGGCTCGGGCCCATGTCATGCCCTGTTTATTAATCTGACTTTTTTCAGAATAAAGAGGAAAAAAAAAATTTTGATGCAAACACAATTCTGTGATGTCTTTATCATAGTATTATATAAAGCATTGGCCCTACGAAATAATTCTAATTTCTATGAACTATTTCAAGTTTTTTTTTTTAATGTGGATCGTAGTTTTTAACATGATTAATTTGTTCAATTTGATTGAAATATTATTTTTCATTGCCATATGCATGTTAGGTTTTCTTACATTAATATAAGTAAAACTACAAATAATGAATTAAAAGCAAAAATATGTGAGATTTAGATAATAATTTCTATGAGCTCTTTAAATTTATTATTTTCCAACATCCTTTTGTGACTATGGAAGAAAATTTATTTTTTTATATATAGAATATAGAGAATTAATAATCATATATAGAGAGGTTGAGGATTTATAATCATATAATGTGTCCTTTAAATTTAATATTTTTCGATGTATTTTTATGACTATCGCAGAAAAAGCTATTTTTTTTCGATATGTAGAATATAGAGGATGATCATATATATATATATATATATATATATATAGAGAGAGAGAGAGAGAGAGAGAGAGAGAGAGAGAGAGAGAGAGAGAGAGAGAGAGGTTTAGGATTTATAACGTGTCCTTTGATAACAATTGAGTTATGAAACTGTTCCACCGTGGTTAAGAACCTCTAGATTCAAGTCTACAAATTTAGGGTTTGGCCGAAATACCATGCCAAGGGACCATTCTAATAATTAGGTTGATAGTTTTGTAGTGAATTATTGGGTCATGATTCGTTGGCTAATTGAGGCTTCAGGACTTGTTTGTTATCATGCCTTTTACCCGGTTATAAATTGATGGAAACTCCTAATTAAGTCTATCAAATGTTTCGAAAAAAATTAATAACACTTAGTTTCACTAAATTTAGCAAATTCATAAAATTTAAGGTTAATGATATTTAAATCTATCCTTACATAATAAATTAATTTTTTAATTTGTTTTTATATTCTTCATTGAATCAATTTTATCTTTAAATACTCGAGGCTAAATTATCAAAATTATATATTCGAATGATTTGCATATGACTATATTATCATCCATATTTCTAATGTTAAGAAATGTCATAAAAAGAATTAATTTTTATTAATGCACATTTATGCACGGATAAATTATGTAAGATTATAAAGGAAAATAATTTAATCCCAATATATAAAAACTAATTAGAAAATACTCTTACCAAACTATTGTGATTTAAAAAAAAAAAAATTATGCACTTCATAATTAGTAATGCCCAACTAAGTAGGTAAAAACAATATGACAACTTTCAAACTTTGAGTAATTTTACTTTCTAGTCTTAACATTTAATTAAATTATCAATTATACCCTTCAACTTAGATTTATGTATTTTACAAAGAAACACATGGTTTGCAGCCTACAAATAAACTCTCCTCCATGGCACATTATCAGTAGCCTTTTCCTTTTCCTTTTCCTTTTCCTTTGTTATTTGATTTTCAAACTTATCCTTATCTCTTACCCTCCGGCCCCCACCACCCCTTTAAAGTTGAGTTCCCCGGCTGAAAAATACCTACTGGTTTATCCCATGAGCTATTCTCCTGCAGGGTGGTACGTAACTTAGGCCAAGGGTTTTTAACCAGGAACTGACCTGTTTCTTAAGATTAATGGTGATTTTCTAGCTGAAATTCAAGGTCTGTAAGCAATGGTTTGTAGAGTGACAAACCGTCAACGACAGTTGAGAACGGTACAACCTGACCCATAATTCTTAGCCGGATGACCGTATATCAAAAGAAGAGAAGAACCTTTAGAAGAAACTGAGGGCGGGTGCAATGTTTTAACCATCAGTTGTTTCATGGCACCAGATATTTGCAACCCCATTTTTCTCACGTGGCTTGTTAAAATCCACGTATTGTGTTTACATAAACTGTTATATCAGTATTATTTGAAATCTTACTCGAAAAATCATGTGTTTTAATATTGTTATCAGAATAGTGATTTTTTTATATAATTTTAAAAAAATTAATTAAAATCATTAAAACGTATATAGTATTATCATTTCATGGCACAATATATTCGCAATCTCTTTTTTCTGCATGGCTTGTTAAAATTCACATGTCATATTTATGTAGATTGCTTTATCAATATTGTTTGAAATTTTGGTCCGAAAATTACAACTGTATTAATATTATTGTCGGAGGCTTAATTAATGGTTTTTTTATGTAATTTTTAAAAAAGAGCTAAAATCATTAAAATATCTGTAATTTGTAATTTTTTGAAACATGAAGTTTTTTCTAATAGCATTCTCACTTTTTTTTCTTTTTAAGTTGTAAGATAATAATATTTTCTCATTAATTCCTTCTATCTATTGTCATAAATATAGAATTCGAGCCTCTAATCTTAAATGATTTAACATTTGATTTCCATATATATCCACGTAAAATAGAGTGAAATTCGTAACAAAAATATGATAGTTTTTGATAAGTGAATTTCGAATAACAATTAAAAAATATATCTCTCGAGCATTTATTTTATGTAATTTATAAATGAAGCATTGAGAAAACTATATAATATAATTCTACGTTTACACTCCAATTAAAAAATAAATATAAATATTATATATTACGGTACGTATCTCTTATAAAGAAATAAATTGAGTATCAAATTGAACAATTAACATCAAATATTAGGGTTGTATTATGGTTAGAGAGCATGAAAACAGTCAAAACACCCATCAAGACATATATAGAATCATATGGGTGATGAATTTCAAATAACGTTGCAGTGTTATATATATATTAGGGTTTAGTGAGGCTTATTTTGAAGCCTCTTGGTATATGGGTGATGAGTGAACACGTAATATAGAATCATATATGTAAATTGGACAAAATTTGTTATTTATCACCAATAATTAATATATAAAAATTTAACATTATCTAATTTCGATTACGTTTGAAACAAAATGGGTAAAATTATAAGATTTGAAACTCAATTAATAATGAAATAGGTCTCCCCCTCTATTTTATTACCGGTAGTAAGTAGCTAAGAATACAAAGAGAGTAAGAAATTTTACTCTTTACAGTTACCAATCCAGCCAAAGATATTACATCTTTCTGAACTGTTTATTGTCCATAACTCATAGCTTAACCATCCTTTAATACTAATAATTAAGTTTTTTTTTTGGCCTTTTCTCCTGCTGCAACAAGTTGGAATACAGTTTTTTGAGCAGCTGATAGTACAGTAGTAGGGGATGACACTGCCATGGTTGTTATTGATTCTTGCTCATGGAAGTACCTTTCAGATCTCAACGTCTCCTTGCAGCTGTTTCCCTTTGAGCGTTGAAGAAGACAGCTGCTACAGGCAGGCCAAGCTCATTTTCTTCAGCAAATTTCCTCGAGTTAAATTTGTCCCTTGAGGATGGTGTGGTCACTGTTTGCCTTCTTTTCTGCTTAAAAAGAAGGAAAACAAACCTGTGGATCCCTATGTTAGGCCTTGGCATTTCATAGTCCACCACTTCCCTACCTGCCGGAGAAAAGTTTATCTTGATCACATCATTAACAAAAAGAAAACCCCCAAAATCATTCCAGATTAAGGTGAGGCATCATACCAAATGTGGCATCTGTGGTGCCTGGGATGTCAGTAACTAGCCTGTAAAGATAGTCAAATCAAGGCCAAGCCATGAGTAAATATTTTGCTAAATGTGTGGTTTTAACTACTGTACTTTTTCCTACTATTTTTATACAACGAGTACACACCTTTTCCATCTTTTTTTAGTTTTGGAAAATATGGAAATAAATAGAATCGGTACCCTTTTCAAGTACTCGTTTTTGGGCTTTTGCTACAACTCAATTAATACTCTTGCCTTTCCATTTTTCATTTATGGTAAAAATTCCTTACTAGCTTGAGTTAGAGAAACATACCAGTGTAGATGCTCCCTGAGGTATGGATCACTAGGACCAGGAACATCTGGGTCTGTCATGACCTGCAGATGTTTATATATATATTCATTTCAAAGAGAAAGGGAAAAAAAATCTTGGGCATGGAAGAAAAAACATAAACATGTATATATATATATATATACCCTACCAGGGTGAAAAAGGACCTCATATCACCACCATGAACCTCAACTTTAGGTTTATGAGTTACTGCAGATGGGAAAAGCTCATGGCCATTAAAAACCTGCTTGTTGGAGTTATAAGAGATTGTCATTTTCACATTTGGAGTGAAATAATCAATTACATCTCCGATAACTCTTCCAACCACAAGAGGATCTGACATTTTTGACATGATATGTATGAATATTATAGGAAGACAAAGACAGAAAGCTCTAGTGTACAAAAAGGAAGTGATGAAGAGATGAGTGGATAAGCAAAGAACACTAAGATTGCTCTGTTTTCTTCTTTGGAAGAACTCATGCTGGGGATTGAGAGTGGAAGCCTGGTATTTATAGGGCTCAGATGTTTCTCTCAAGCTACTTTGGATCCATGGAATAAGCTCATGAGGCTCAAGAGGGAGGTGGGGTTACAGGGAGAAAAAAAAATTAGAAAGTGGGACATCGGTGTCCACTGAAGCAGTTCTCGAATTTTGGCCTCTTTTTTAAGGTTTTTTTAACTTAAAAGAAAACAGATGGAATTTAAGCAGATCCTGCTAAGACATTCTCGAGCTATGAACTAGATCACGACCTCTTATATTAAAGGTAATATTCTTGAAATGGGTGTTGCTAGAACCTTTCCAGAATTTGCCGTCACTTATGAATTTGCCCTATTTGGGGGTTTTTTTTTCCCTTTTTATGTAGAATTTAGGGCATAAAGGAATTCCACCATGAACATGTAAACAAAAACTGCTAGTGCTTTGGCGTCATTTCATGTAAAGAGATTCATTGTTTGGGGTCCCATTTTTTGGTTCTAAACATGATCAAAATTTGAAGTTTGATTGCCAGAAATGGAAGCTCAAGCATTCCTCTTTTTCTCTTACCATCTTTTCCTTCTCCTCTTCTGCCAATATCATGTATTCTTTCTCCTTTGATCGGGTTTTTGTTGCCATTTCTAGATGGTTTCACATTGTTCAAAAAGCCTAATATTCATGCCTCTAGAATCATGGGTTTTTTTTATGGGGTCCAAGTGGATGCTTCCTAATCAATTATATTACTATGGCTACGCATAATTGGATAAACATAACAAGCATTAAATTAATGTACGTAGCTATGGCTAAAAATAGTTAGGCTCTTTCAAATTATTAATTAGTCATATATATGTATGTGACTAATTAGTTTTAAAAGTATTGTGAATTTTCGATCAAATAGAAATTGAAATCCAGTCTTTAATTTTTTTTTCAATTTAAACATCATTTTTTATTATTACAATTTACTTTTACTAAGATTTTACGAAAACCGAAAAGATATAATCAGAAAGAGAAGGATAAACTTAAGTTTATTCTTCATTTTTCTTCTTTTGTATTAAAAGTGTATAGTATAGAAGAGGAGAAAATTTAAAATTTAAAATTAATCACTTATTTACATAATTATTTTTATTTCCTCAACGTTGACAACATCAATTATCTATCGGTCATGACAGCATTAATTATCTATCAATCATGGCACCTCGAGTATCTATATTTATGAGAAAACTATAATTTCTAAATTTGTAACAACTTTTTTAATGGGCTGATAGTTAAATTGATAGTTAAGTTTTACAAGGTATAAATATTATTTATGTGTTTCTTTTTAAAGAAATAATAATTATAGAGAATGGTTTTATTCATGTATTTGAGATGGCAATTTAATTTAAGTTTGATACCAAGATCTTAAGCAGTAAATTATTTTCATCCTAATCATAATTTTATTTATTTATGTTTGTTAATTAACTAGGTACTGCATTGAATTTGATACAACTTAGAAGAGGACTCATCTCTTTTTATTATTATTATTATTATTTCGATTACAATTAAGTTGTTTAGGCAGTAGGCACAAAAGAAACACAAGAGTTTCTTTCCCTCCCTCCTTTGATAGTAACCATTTAATTATTATTTTGTAAAAATAGTTTGGCGGTAAGAATATATATTTTTCAATGCATTTCATCCTGAATCAGGATTTGGAGCATAAAATAGTAGAATGGTGCATACGATATGCATTTCATGTGATTCAATAATATTTACTCCCTCAATTTTTTTCTTTCTTTCAATTTCAAACCAAAAAAGAAAATATTTTGCATATAGGAAAGAACATAAGAAATTTTTTTTATTTATTTTAGAAATTTATTATGAAAATTTAATTCAAATCCAAACTCAAGAAAAATTTATGAATTTCTTTTCATGACATAAGAATAAATGAAAAAATTAGATAAAAAGAAACGCATTTTAGGATTTTGTAATTATTTTTATGCATAGGAAAGAACAGAAGCAATTTTTTTTTATATTTTAGAAATTTATTATGAAAATTTATTTCAAATCCAAGCACAAAAAAATATTCTATGAATTTTTTTCACGACATAAGAATAAAGGCAAAAAGTAGATAAAAAGAAAGACATTTTAGGATTTTTGTAATTTTTTTTTAGAATTTGAGAGAAAGCAAAAAGAAATTAACAAATGAAATTAATTATTTATTTCTATACCTAAATGTAGAGAAAAAGAGGGGAATTTTGGATTTTTTTTTTTTTTTTTTGGGCATACAAGGTTGAATTATATTTTTTTTTAAGTTGGAGTTTTGAGTAATTATTTGAGAATGACCAAATTAAGTGAAGATCAGTGTTCAATTATAAATATTGACATGATACATGATGCATCAATTTAAGCTTTCAAAATTAAGACAAGCATATGATTATCACTTAGGTGGTTTTTTTTCTTCTGATAAATCAAAGGTTTATAAGTGAATTATAAACTAGTCACTCTCGTTTCAAAAAACAAATTAATTAGTCTCTTTTTTAAAAAAATTAATCATTTAATTCTTATGTTTTGATTTTATCAATAATTAGTCTTTTCATTAATTTTCTATTAAATTAATAATTTTTGTTCTCATTTTACCCTTCTTTTAATTTTTTTTTAATTGAGGAGAGAGAAAAAAATGAGTAAAGAAGAGAAATAAGACATTAATTGAAGGGTAATTTGGAAAAAATAATTATTAATTTAACAAAAAAATAATAAAAAAGACTAAGTTATTGATATGATTAAAATATAAAAAATTAAAAAATTAGTTTTTAAAACAAAAAAGACTAATCAATTTATTTTTCAAAACAAGAGAGATTAATTTATAATTTACACAAGTTTTATTTTTTGGATCCTCCAAAGTATCTCAAACATAAATATTCAGATTAATTTCTCAATATTTTGTTGATTACATAAGATGAGCATAATTATTCAGAAATTTTTTTATATGCATAAATATTTTTGAAACACCGAGAACACCGATTTAATCGCCTAAACTCCTTCCAATTAAATCAGTTCTCAAAAAGCATAAACCGTCCTATCATGCCAGTACAAGAGGCTATATGGAATCAATAATGTGTGAGAATTTAGGCTATCCACAAGCATTTCATGAATAGACTTCTAATGTACTTTTCGGGGGAAATCTAAAATTAAATAATACCCAACCTATGCACTAATTATTCGTAAACTAAATGTCTTGTCAATTGGGTCTCTAAGGTATATATTAAAACATTTAGATAATTATATATAGATAGATTCAATTGAAAATATCTAATGCAATATTGGAGATGAAATTCATAATTAATTACTCCGTGTCAAAATTGATTTAACAGGTTTGGAGTAAATAAACATACTTTAAAATGACGAATATTTATGTTTTATTTTTAAAATGCATTAAGAAAATTGATTTAACAAATTTGGAGTAGATTCCTTTTTTTTAAAAAAAAAAGCTAATTATCATTTCATTTAATCTTTATTAATAAATTAAAATAATTTAACAAAAGAACTCATTTTTTATTTTATGTAGCTCAAATCTTAGTGTATAAATCTAAATTACATAACGGGTTCTGACAATTAAAAATCATTATTTTTTCACTATAAACACTCTATCATAACAATTGTAAGAGAATTTTCTAATCATTCTCCACTTGCTCAATGGATAAGTCTCTTACATTCATCAAACAACTTTTAAAGTTCCGCTTAATTAGATCATGACTATTCACCTATCATTCACTTGATTTCAGAAACCGTCCTGGAAATATCTCATATCAAAAACATATATATATATATATATATATAAAGGATACGGTTTCGGTACAAAAAATTTTCAAACACCTCTTAGCAACCCGTGATGAAAGGGGGCCGAACCTAAGGCACCGGGTAAGCTGAAAAGCAGCAAAAAGCACAGGTACACGTCAAATAAAGGACAGAAGGCAAAGGGCTGAAACAACTAGTGGCGTAAGAACAGCCACCCAGACAGACCAGACAGAATTACCAAAATTAACACCTGATAATTAACAGAAACAGGGCAGGCATGCAGCACGTCCAGGACTGCAAAAAGCATTCAGGCTGGCACCTCTAAATAAAGAAAAAAAAAAAAAAGGAGAGCAGCACGTCCAGGACTGCAAAAAGCATTCAGGCTGGCACCTCTAAATAAAGAAAAAAAAAAAAAAGGAGAGAATCAAAAGCTTGGCCAAGAACCCTCCATCGAAAAATAAAATATTTGCTCAATCTTCACCAACATCTTGTTTGTTCTGCGTCCAGCTGGAACTGATTTCTTGATAAGTTTTTTTATGAATTAAAGTTTTAGAATTATATTTATCAAGAAAAGTTAAATTTTGTTGTTTTTTTTTTAAAAATAAAATATTACTCTAAGGCTTAAGAGGAGTAAATGATAAATTAGTTTCTTTAGTTTCAATAAACAAATTAATTAGTATTTTTTGTTTAAAAACTAATTATTTTATCTTTATATTTTTAAATTTTATTGTAATTTAATTCTTTTTAATTTTTTTAATCTCTTTTGATTTTTTGTTTAAAAAAATAAAGAATGATGGATGAAAAAAAACATTTGTTGTTTTTGTTTTGAAGATAAAAATAAAACATTGCTCTAAGGTTCATGAGGAGTAAATGGTAAATTAGTTTCATTAGTTTTGAGAAACAAATGAATTAGTATCTTTTTTATTTAAAAAAATAATTATTTAGTCTTTATATTTTTAAATTTTATTATAATTTAATCATTTTCACCTATTTTTAATTTCTTTTATTTTTTTAAATAAAGAATGATGGATGGAAAAAAACATTTGTCGTTTTTGTTTTGAAGATAAAAATAAAACATTGCTTTAAGGTTCACGAGGAGTAAATGGTAAATTAGTTTCTTTAGTTTCGAGAAACAAATGAATTAGTATCGTTTTTATTTAAAAAACTAATTATTTAGTCTTTATATTTTTAAATTTTATTATAATTTAATCATTTTCACCTGTTTTTAATTTCTTTTATTTTTTTTAAATAAAGAATGATGGATGGAAAAAACATTTGTTGTCTTTTAAAAAAAATAAAAATAAAATATTGCTCTAAGGTTCAAGGGGAGTAAATGATAAATTAGTTTCTTTAGTTTCGAGAAACAAACTAATTAGTATTTTTTGTTTAAAAAATCAATTATTTAGTCTTTATATTTTTAAATTTTATTGTAATTTAATCATTTTCACTTGTTTTTAATTTCTTTTGATTTTTTTTTGAAAAAATAAAGAATGATGGATGACAAAAACATTTGTCCTTTTTATTTTAAAAATAAAAATAAAATATTGTTCTAAGGTTCAAGAGGGGTAAATGACAAATTAGTTTCTTTAGTTTCGAGAAACAAATTAATTAGTATTTTTATTTAAAAAACTAATTATTTAATCTTTATATTTTTAAATTTTATTGTAATTTAATCATTTTCACTTGTTTTTAATTTTTTTGATTTTTTGTTTTAAAAAATAAAGAATGATGGATGACAAAAAAATATTTTATAAATAAAAAATATTAAATTAAACATCGTCAATACTATTTAAAAGATTAAATGATTAATTTTTTATATAAAAATACTAATTAATTTGTCTCTAAAAAAAATAAAGATATTAATTTATAATTTACTCGGCTTAAGAGGGAGTTGGGTTTAAAAAATAAAAATAAAAAGTGAAACGTCATTGAAAAAGTTGTATACTTTGCTTATTACAAAGGTGAGGTGATAGGAAATTACTGGCTACAAATTAAAGTACAGGAACCTCATATGATACCCCTCATAATAAACGAGCACTGGAATGACTACGATGTCTGCTCTATGTACGGAGTGAATTTTAAATTAGTGTTTTTTAGTTTTGAAAAACTAATTAATTAATTATCATTATTTAAAAAATAATTTAGATTTTATATCTTAATTTTTTGGTTTTTAATTTAATTTAAGAAATAAAAAATATGTAAAATATTAATGAGAAAAAATGATATTTTATAAAATTAAATAATATTAAATTAACATAATCAGCCTTAATTAACAAATTAAATAGTTAATTTTTTAGATAAAGAGATTAATTCATTTATTTTTCAAAAATAGATGAATTAATTTATAATTTACTCTGTGTACGTGATCAACTTCTCATAGCTATACTACAACAAATTTCAAGATAGACGAATATTTATTTTCAAATATTTAAAATTTATAGATTAATATATTTTGTGACGTATAGTTAAATTGTTTCAAAATCTGTATAGCTAATTATATTTCTAGACACAACATAAAAATCATCCAAGATAATTATTACAGACGAATTGTAAAGTGCTCATTTGCGAACAATTATTTTCATCATAGAATATCCTCATATTCGTTTGAAATGAGTCACTTTCGTCCTCGCTTGAGGCTGAATTTTCCATTCTTTCTCTTCCAAATAATTTCTCATAATTCATCAAAGACGTGGAAGTACATTGACTTAAATAGGAATTCAGGAAGTTCTGAGCTATGAGGATGGGATTTCAGGAGTAATTAATTTACTACGAGTTTAGGTAGCTGATTGATTTTTTTCTCTTAATGACCATTTAAGCTCTATACAAACATTATAGATGTTTTTTTTTCCTCTAAATATGTAATACCATTCTGGCCGTCGAGATTTTTATTTTCTTGAAAGCATTTCTTATGATAATCAGTATTTTTCTTAATTCCTACCTTGTTCGATCTCAAATAGAAAGGTTTTTCTTAGAAAGTAATATAAAATCATTTAATGAGTGTGTTAGAAAATAATATAAATCATATTTTAGGACTTCATCTAACAGTTTGAATCCCATCATCTCTACTTTCTCTTCTAATTAATTAAGCTTGAGAGCTTAAGAAAACGTGTTAGAGAATAATATAAATAACATCTTAGGATTTTAACTAACAGTTTAAGATTTTAGGCAAAATAGAATGTGTATAAAAAAAATAAAAATCATATCGTAAAATCTCCTCTAACATCTTAAACTTTTGGATGAGATTGAATGTGTTAAAGAATAATATAAATCATATCTTAAAATTTCACTGAATAATTTAAGTTTTCGGATAAAATGATCCCTTGATAATTTTCTTTCAACTTCGGATGAAAAAATAATTTCATATATATGGCTCAAGTAAGACCCATTTTCCATCCAACCTTTATACGTAAAAGTGTCAATGAAGAAAAATAGGGAAAAGCTAATTATGAAAAATATTATTTTCACTACTTTTCTTATAATTAGCTAAAAAGCATTTTATTTAAAAATTATAGGATATAATTTATATTATTTTTTTTACTGATTTTCTTAAATATCGATAATAATTGAGCAGCATATACTTATATTTTGGCAAATTCAAGTCTTAAAGTGGGTAATTTGTTAACATCCATCGAGCCCTAAAATAAGCTTTATCCTAGCTCGACTGTCAACAACAATGCATTGCTACAATTGACCAGTAATTAAAAAGGAAAATACAACATGACAGATTTTATCCACATTTGGTCAACACATATATTATTACTACCATTGAAAAGAAGAAACAAAGAATGAAGTGAAGACCAGCAACAGTACTGATTGATAATTTTAGGAATAAAATCGTTCATATCTTCATAGATCTCATTATAAATCGCGTCACTTTATTCCAATTGAAAGAAATGCGTCTATATAAAAGATAAAACATAATCATTCTTTGATCATATATCTGTCTATTTTCTATTGGATATAAACAATGCGCTGTGTTGGGTATTTTAGGAATCTACATTTAACACGTGACCATTTCAAACAACTGAATTTAATGAAAAAGATAATAAAAATAAACAAAAAATAAATAATTTTTTGTTTTCATTTTTTCTCATGTTACATGTGCCGATTCTTCATCTTCGATGGCATTAACAATGTTATCAACAATATAAGGTCTAATCATGTTCATACATCTAATTCTAACTCCTCCCACTCGTGCTCTTCCATCTTTTCTAGCTTTACATTATTATTTTTTTTTAACGCTTTAACTAAGTCTTGTTGAGCAAAGATACATGTCACCCTTTGTTATCAAAGAATATAATTTTTACTCTTATTAAATTGTTTCATGATAAATTGAAACTTGTTGTTTATGGACATTGTTTACGATCAAAAATCGAATTTTTCAAAATTAAAACTCTAATACCAGTTTGTTATAAAATTTAAGAAAAATTATTCAGTACACCGTCATCATGAACTATCCAATTCAATAGAAAAAAATAACAAATATGTATAAAGAATAGACACATAAAATTTATGTAATTTGTCACAATTCTACGTGCTTTGTAGATTTAAGAGTAATCTTTCTTTATTGTGAAAGAAAATTAATATAAAAATATGATTGTAATTTCTACGTTCAAAACTCAATTCCAAAACCCCTTATGCATCCACTATCACATTGGGGAAAAATCTCTTCATCCTTTTTTGTTTTTCATACTCTAAAACCACTCATCTTCTCGTCTATTTATAATGAACAGGACATTTTGTGGAGAAGAAATGAAAACACTCGGTGACCAAGTTTAAAGAGATTGGAGGCTACTCCATTTTTTTTTTTTTAATCATTATTTCAAAAAGTATGAGTCATGAATCCAACAAATGTGTGGGTATTAGTTAATGAGAAATAATATTTTGACTACCTGTGCTATATACAAAAAAGAAAAAAGGATAGCAAACGCACAATGAAATCATTTACTTTATTATTCTAAGGAATACAAATCTTTACTCTTAAAATATCTACATTTCACTTACTTATCCATCATTCTAAAAAAATATGAGTCATAAACCCTATAGTGTATAAAAGATGGGAATGCACTGCCAAGCTAGAAAAAAGAAGAGTACGGGGGAAAAAAACAATGAAAGCAGATACAAAATCAGCAATAATATCTGACAGGATTCCATCACATCATTTGTTGTTGCAGTATAAATTAGTACAAAAAATAAAATAAAAAAGTGCTATCAATACTTCCGTGGTTCTTTTTACCAGGCCAGGTAAGGAAGGGATATTCATGGGGGAAAAGCAGGGATGCATTTTGTCAGCCAACATCGATATCATGCTGTTTTCTTATCCTTTTATTACCCATTTGATTTTTTTTCTTTTTTCTTTTTATGATTAAAAAAAAAGAAAAAAAAAAAAGAACCTCTACTACGTTTATGGAAGGTGAAAAATTGGTGGTTAATTCTTTGAAGTAAAAGTAATTAAAATTATCCCATTTATTTGACTTTTACACTATCTAATGAGTACTTGAAGTCAATCCAAAAACCTTCAATTTATTTGAGTTTTGGCCCCATGTTATCTCCCAATTAATTTGATCAGTAAGTAAATTATAAATTGGTTCATCTAATTTTAAGAAATTAATTAATTAGTTCTTCTTATTTTAAAAATTAAATATTTAGTCTCTCAATTAGTATTGAACTTATTTAATTTAATTTTTTTATTTAAAAAAAGTCATATTTCCTTATTAATCCTTCCATAATTTTTATTTTATTTTTTTAGCACAAAATACAAAATAAATTAAAAATAATAAAAAATATCAAGTCAAAAAAAAATAAAAATTAGCTTCTCTCAAGGCCGTTGACAAAAAAAAAAAAAAAAGAGCAAAGGAAGAAGAAGAAGAAAGCACTAGACACCAATTAAGCCAACGCACATTTAAATAAAATTTAATGACCACTCGATCTGGCTATTTTCTTTTAGAATGCGAGTAAAGTATAAATTAGTCTATTTATTTTTAAGAAACAAATCAATTAGTTTTTTTGTTTTAAAAATTAATTATTTAATTCATTAACTAATGTTGATTTAATATTAATTTATTTTAAAAAAATCATATTGCCTCATAAATTCTTCCATATTTTTTACTTTTTTTCCTTTTTATATTTCTTTTAAAAAATAAAAAAAATTAAGTTACAGTAAAATTTAAAAAATTAATTTTCGAAATTTTATTGCAAGAAAGGCTGAGGCAGTTCCTTGGTCGGTGAGGGAATGACGAGTGTCTAGCATTTTAGCCACATAATTTGCTCTGCCTATTTTTAGTTTTATTGTAATTTTATTCAGCTCTTCGAATCATTTTTACACGTGTCTATTCGTGAAAATTTCGTTGAAAAATATCCGTGTTATATATTGTTACTTTTGTATATATCCAATCTTATCATGTGCTCACTAAATGCACCTTTAATATATATTATGAAACTCATTGAGAAGTATTTAGGGTAAAATCCATTTTGCCTTTATTTATAGATAATTTATCTATGGTCCGCTTATATGCTAAAAGTTTATAATTTTCCATATATATCACCTCAATAATTTTGAAAAATTCTGTCTCAACATATATTAAATAGGCTAATCTTTTAATCTTTTTTTTTTTTTAGGTAATTAGGTGTTTTTGTGAGATGTAACATTTATAGGAATTTGTTGTCGGAAAAATGAGAACACATAAAAAAATTCTGTCTCAACATATATTAAAATAATCGTATTTTAAAAATTTAAATAGTTTAAAAATGTCATTATTTTTTATGTATTTTTGAAAATTAAACAAAACCACTCAAAATACAAACCATCTCATTAAATATTTTGATTTTCATCGTTTTAAGACTCATAATATCACAAAATAAAATACTACTTAAGAAACATAATACCAATCTTTCTCCTTGAAACTCTTCAAAATATTTATTTTAAAAATACACATGTAACCACTCAAAATACAAACCATTTCATTAAATATTTTGATTTTCATCGTTTTAAGGCTCATAATATCACAAAATAAAATACTACTTAAAAAACATAATACCAATCTTTCTCCTTGAAACTCTTCAAAATATTTATTTTAAAAATACACATGTAACATACATATAGAATCTAATATCCAACTATTATAAGAAAAGTGTCCATACTTTTAGAGACCCGATAAAATTTTCACAATCTTATATCACCGTCATCATATTTATCCTTCTCTTTTTCCAAAAACAATCTTGCTTGATGTAATCCATTTTTTTGCTCATTTAACATTAAATATCTTTTTTTCGAATCGAACTCATACTTGTCACTTTGAAATTCTCTTTCAATCGATTTTTTTTTTAATTCTCCGAGAGATTTTTTTTTCCTTAATTTAACTTTATTTGCGTTTTATGAGATAAAAGTATAGCAATAATTTGGTTTAAATTCATTATATTCTTATTATACAATATTATCGTCTCTAAATTTCCAAATGTAAAAACCAAAAAGATTTTGTTTTCTTCCTCAATTTTGATTCTAACCTTTTGTAATTGACATAGTATACCAATCAATACATTCAAATATTCCATTATAGTCCATTCTTTTTGTCATCTTTAGCTCGTAAAGTTACTCATTTAGGTGTAATTTTTTGGTTAAAATCTTTACTAGATAACAAATTTTCAACTTTTTTCCATATTACGAGCAACGATTCTTCACCCATAACATTATTACTCATGTTATTAGTACTAAAAAGTTGAATTGTGCTCGGTTTGATTTTATATTCTTCTACTCGTACTCGTCCTTCTCTTTTGGTTATTCATTCTTTTTCCTTTAAGAACTCACTGGATCTTGTTAAAGAAGGATATCTTTCATCCTTTATTACCTTATAGATAAAACTTTTATTCTTGTTAAATTATTTCTTAGTAAATTAAAACTTATCGTCTATAGATATTGTTTACGATCAAAAGCTGAATCTTTAGAAACCAAAGTTTTACTATCATTTTGTTATAAAATCTAGATAAAGAGATTCAAAACATCACTACCATGACCAATTCAATTTAATAGAAAGCAAAATAACAAAGATGAATGAAGAACGAACACATAAAATTTATATGATTTGTCAAAATCCTACCTACTGTACGAAGAAGAGAGTAATCCATTTTTGCTATAGGAGGAAATTAACACGATCAGTTGTAAAAATAAAGATAATGCACAAAGCAAAAGAGAAAAAAAAATAATAATAGAGAGGGACTTGGGCGAAACCTACAAACGAATTTAATAATTAAAAAATTAATTTCAATTAATGTATAAATTGATCAAAATATCCTAGCAATAGAACCAAAATGACAACAACTATAACAAAAACGTGTCAAAAAAAAGTGGAGTTCGACTTCGAGAAAAGTTTGTCCTCGCACACTAGGAGTAGTTAGTTGAACTTGTTTTTGTTTTAGAATTTCTGTAGCCCATAGATTCTGCCAGTGAAGATTCCATGTCAAGTTTGAATAACATCCCATCTCTCTTGAAAGAAAGTTTTGTCTCATTGTGTTAAAAAAAAAAAAAAAAGGAGAAAGAATAGATACGACAGTGTTTATTGTAATTTAGTTCAATTATTTGACAATTTATCTCATGTGTCTATTCATGAAAATTTCGTTACAAAATATTCGCATCATACATCATTGCTCTTTTATATAATCCAATCCACTGTGCTCACGAGCTGCACCTTTAATACTATTTACAGATATATCAACGATAAACTTATATGCTATAAAGTTTATAATTTCCTTCGAAATTTTGAAAAAGTCTTTCTCACCCTAGGTTAATGGGCTAATCTTTTAATTTTTTTAAGGTAATTATGTGTTTTTGTGAGATGTTACATTTATAGGTATTTGATATGCGAAAAATAAAAACAAATATATATATATATATGTATAGAAGGTGATAGTAGTTCGGTTAAGTAAGTATCGATTTGTAAGCTAAATTCACAATTCGATTTTTTTTAATAATTCGATTCTTTTTAATTACATCCAGAAACAAATTAATCTAGAGATGCGTGAAAATTGTTCTGATGATATTTTTATTGCTGAACCTAATATATATATATATAATTAAAGCTATAATAAAAATTTCTCAATATAGAAGTAAAAATTGGTAAATATTTAGTAACAAAAAAGAACTTTACCCATGCATTTATTCAGTTATTTAACAATTAGAATACTATATTTTTTTTCCATTTCAATTATTATTTGTTCATTCATAACTCAAGTTATGAAAAGACATAATTATTAAACAAATTAATTAATTCTTATTTTCTACTACTTCTATTATGTTTTCTTGTCTCTCTTCCTCCTCCCTTCCTCTAAAAACTTCAATCTAATCACAGCTGTGCTTTTTTTTTTTTTTTTTTAAGCTTGTTTCCAAAGTGACCCCCGCTTTAAGTTTTTTTCATACCGTGCCCTTCATTTTCAATCATTTTTTGAGGTTATTTTCTTTTCGGTCAGACGATATAAATTATCAGCGTAACTATCTGTGTGTTATAAGTTACGGAAAGCAAATATTTCCCTTATTCATAACGTAAAGCTTCTCTTGGCTTATGCATTTTGTCAGCGATCATTAAAATCTGAAAAATTGATTATTTTAAAAAATTTATTTAGAAATATTTTCAATTTTGAGTGATTTTATAATAATTATTAATTATTTTAGCTTTAAATTTTTTTTATTTTTTTAAAAAATTATATTTTTATCATTAAATTGATATGATCAAACGTTAATCAACTAACAAAAATTAATTAATTTGATAAAAAAAATTAACAAATGATTGTTTTATACCATTATCTAATAACATAACACTTATTATTAACTATATTTGAATAGATAGATTGTAATAATGTTTTAGATATAGTACAAACACATGAGATGTATTTGACTCCTCCCGTTATCCATTTGATTTTTTTTTTTATGATTAAAAAAATAAATAATTTACTGCGTGCATGGGAGGTAAAAAATCGGTGGTTAATTCTTTGAAGCAAAAGTACTTAAAATCGCCCCCATTTATTTGACTTTTACACTTTTAGCAGGGTGAGTAACTTCTTACAGTCAATCCAAAACCTTCTATCTATTTGAGTTTTCACCCCATGTTTTCTCCAACTTAATGGAGTCCATGGGTAAATTATAAATTAGTTCGTTTAGTTTTGAAAAATATATTAAGTAGTCCTTTTTGTTTTAAAAATAATTTATTTAGTGTTTTTAAATAGTGTTGATTGCCTTTAATTTCATATTATGTTATTTTTAGAAAACTTTTTTTTTCATCGATCTTTTCATATTTTCACTTATTTTTTATTTCTTAAAAAATTAAAATAAATTGAAAAATGAAGAAAATAATTAAGTTACAAGAAAATTTAAAAATATAAAGAAAAATAATTATTTTTAAAAATAAAATATAATTATTTTTGAGTTTACTTTAAATAAAACTGTAAGAAATGAATGAAATTTTAATTATTCAGCATAGTTATTCTCTAGAGTAGAGCTTCCTTACAATTGAGAAAAAAGAAAAAAGAAAAAGAAAAGAATGCATTGCTTCGCAATTAATAGATATGAGATTTATTCTCAAATAAATAAACAATATGGGATTTATTTTTTCTTTTAATAAAGGAAATTTCATCGTAAGAATGGCCATGGCAGTTCCTTGGTCGGAGAGGAAACAATGAGAGTGTATAGCATTTAGCCAAATAATTACGTACTCTAGCTAATTTTGCTAAAGATGAATTGAATAGGCTCAAACCTATCACCTCGAAATATAAAAACAATCATAATTTTTTTTTTTTTTTTGAGAAAGTGAAATTATAAAAATATCACGTACGATTTTAATCATAAAAAAAATTTAATTTAAATCAATACATAAACCTACTGAAAGATATCTAACTGTGCATAAAAATAAATAAATAAAAAATAAAATAACAATAATAATGCGTAAAAAAAAAGTGGAGTTCGACTTGGTAAAAAGGTCTAACTTCATTAGTAGTAGTCAACTGAATAGACTTTTTTTTTTTTTTTTGAATTTCTATATTCCATAGATTATTCAACTAGACATTCCATGTAAAGTTTGAATACTATCCTATCGATCCTGCTCGAGAGAAAGTTTCGTGTCATTGTATATAGAGTGATGCTACAGTAAAAAACGAATAACTTTTAATAATTATTATAATTTTATTCAATTAATTTGTCATACATCATTACTCTTGTATATAATCCAACCCTACGTGCTCCCAAAATGCATCTTTAATATTATGAAACGAATTAAGGATCATTTAGGATAAAATTAATTTGGCTTTTATTTATAGATTTCTCAATGATCCCACTCGTATGCTAAAAAAATTATAATTTTCGATATATATCACCTCTGTAATTTTGAAAATGTCTCTCTCACCCTACATTAAATAGGCTACTATTTATAGATTTATTCAATTAATGTTTTTTTTTTTTTTTGAGATGTAACATTTACAGGAGTTTGGTATCAGAAAAACAAGAAACATAGAGAATATATATATATATACTTTTTGTTAGTAATTCAATAATTAAAAATACAATTAAAACTTCTTTTATATATATATATATATACACCTTTTGTTAGTAATTCAATAATTAAAAATACAATTAAAACTTCTTAAAAATTACAGACGCAAACATTGGCAAATATTTAGTGACAAAAAATGAACTTATGCTCAAGACACTATTGATTTTTTTTCTTTTCAATTATTATTTGTTCATTCATAATTCAATTTATGAAAAGACATTATTACTGAACAAATTAATCAATTCGTTTTTTTTTCTACTACTCTTATTGTGTTTTCTTGTCTCTTTCACTCGTCTCTTTTCTCTGAACACTTCAATCTAATCACTGCTGTACGTTTCTTTTCTTTTTTGTTTTTGGGGCCATCCACACGTCCCTAAATTATTTTTGAGCTTGTTTCCAAAGTGACCCTCCATTTTAAGTATTGTCAGCTTGTTTCCGACAATTGTCATGGCCATCTCTTTCACTTTTATTCTCTTTTTTTTTGTGTGGGAAAGCTAACTTTTGGGAAATCCGAATATTAGTCTCTAAGTTATTGCTCAATTATCAATTAAATCCCAAAAAATATTTTATCAATTACATTTTGGCTAAAATGGTTAAACTTCTCATAAAACGTTTGAAAATCAGTTGTTAATTTTTTAATTTGTAATTTAACCTTCTTGAATAGATTGTCCATTCTTCTGTTTTGTATTCTTTATTTCAAAAAATAACAATTATATAAATATTTCCATGATGAAAATTGTTAAGTGGGATTTTTTCAGAGCTTTCTAAAAAATTTGGGATCGTTTCATATTATTTTCTATTTTCTCAACTTTCTCTATTTTTGATATTCAAAAAGTAAACAAATATGATTTCTGATCTTGAAAAATTCTGGATTTTTCCTAAAAAATGGATTAGATTGTTGCCGACTTGTCTGAAAAAATACCAAAAATTGAATATTTTTATATAATGATATAATTTTTCAATCCATCCCAAATCTTTAATTGAGTTAATTTTATATTTGTATATGTGTTAAATTTATAATTTATTCTTTGGATAGGATTTGAAGACTAAATCACCAGAATTAGTCATATGATTTGAATAATAATTTTTTATTTATGACTAGTTTGATGATCTGGCAAAACAAAATAAAAAATTAATATATATATTTAAAATAAATTTTATTTAATCAAGGATATATCGATAGATTGGAAAATTGCCCGGATTTAGCCATTAAACATAGCGTGTGTGTGTGTATATATATATACGTGAGTGAGTTGCTTCCTGCATCTAGAAGTATTCATATGGGTGGGCTTACCCAATAATCAATCTGAGCTTATGAAAGTATTTGGGTTGTGGTTTAATTACTGATAGGCCATAGCTATTCAGAAGCAAATGAATCAGAAGCCCAGTTGGCCCATGTTCCTAAGTAATTGTTTATTTTTTTTGTTATATACTTAGTTTTTAGTTTTTTTTTCTTCTGATTTTCTATTTATTATTATTATTATTAATTAAAGAAATATTTTTATTTATTCTAAGAGTTTCTTCAATTTTTAGAATTAAAAAACTCGATTTTTTCTGTAAATATGTTTCAGTAATAATAAAAATGGGCTATAGAGCTAGACCTGGATGGGCTTTTTCAGCTGTACCTAGGCCTGAATTTTGTCTTGGGCTACGATCGGAGCTACATATAATTCGTATTCGGCCTGGAATTCTTTTTATAATTACTTGAATTTTGTCAAACTGATAAATAATGAGTCCGAGAAAATTTAGAGCATCATCTCTGGAGAATAAAATAAAATAAATAAATATAGTGTCTGTGATTATGTTTCGGAGAGAATTTAACATGAAATCCGTCTCGGAAACCTAACGTAGGACCTCGAACAACACGTCCTCCCTTGATTTTGGTCCACCTATAAGAAATACAAATCCAAAAAATCCATTAGCAGCAGTCTAGCTAAAAAAAACATGTGCAGAAGCATGTAATATGTTCCTGCCTTGCAACAAAAGCAAACGCAATCAAAAGGGAAGGAAAGAAACACGAACATACTCATATTTTTTGAGCAAGATATGGAGAAAGGTGGCCATGAACAATTTACTGAATTCTGCCCCTGCACAGTGTCTAGTTCCTCCACCATAAGGCATGAAATTCTTGGATACAAGATATGGGTCAATGTCCTATGTTCCATTTGCAATGCAAAAGAGATCATCAAGTTTAATGATTCTGTTTTATTTTCTTCTAAATTTCAGATGATCGAAGATTATTACCTTCCAACGCCCTGGATTGAATGCAAGTGGATCCTTGTACACGTCAGAGTTCAATTGAGAAGCAGAAGCGACAGCCATTATGGTCCAATCGGCCGGAATTGTAAACCCTGAAAAACAATTACAGTTGAACAATTTTTTGGAGTTGCAATCTGAAAGTGGATACAAGGTAATGATCTAAACCAGGAGTTATAAAAAAAATTATACCTTTAAAATCAATATCTTTCAGTGCTTTTCTTAATAGTCCAGGTGCACCATTCCCCAACTGCAGCGATTCGTTGATAACCTGCAGTTTTCAGAAACTAGCAGATGCAGTAGAAGAACATGGAATAGTTGTAAGGAGGATCAGAATAGTTACATGAAGTGTAAAAGTCATTGATTTGTACTCATCCCATGCGAGTAAAGAATCAGAATTTTGTTTACTTTTCAGGATCCCCTCATGCTCAGCCTGCAAAAAAACATATTACTATTGTTATAACCATGTATACATCAAGGTCTAATCTGAAGGCTTGCTGAGTTTCAAATATAATACACACTATCAGTTCCTGTAGCACTGAGTGGTCTGCTAGCAACTTGAGAGTTAGTGTCAGAATTTTCGAGACTGACTCAAAGCCGGCGAATAACAATCCAAAGATCACTGTAATATTGAAATCATCTGACAGAAACTTTTCTTTATCCTCCTTGTTCAAGTCAGCAATGACCTGATCACCTCCATACATATCTGCCAATTTTCGGCATCGTCATAACCAAACATGTGTTTCGCAATGGAATTGAAAACCATCTGCAAAGAAGAACCTATGTCAAAAACAGAACAATATTAATGAGCATAAAAAATTTCACATAAATGGATTATCTAGCGATCATAGGACTCACAACTGCAGAGCCATATTTCACTTCAACAGATGCTTAAGTTGACCACTTGAGCAGGGTTTTCTTAACAATGTCTTCAATTTGAGGAAGCAAGCCTTGCTTGAGCCCTTCAACACCAAAGTGAGTTAAAGATAAATTTCTGATATATTTGTGAATAACCCCAACTGCACTTGTCCTAGATTCACTGTCTTGATTGGAAGGCCTGGAAAATGTGTCTAAATGCCATGTCTCAACCAATCTTCCTTCTTGTCGGAGGATGAGATGGTTGAGTTCAGGATCGGTTGATATCACAATAGGTCTGCCCATGACATTAGTTCGAAAAATGGGTCCAAATCTGAAATTGGAAACACCAGAGAGAAAAAGACAGAGTAAGCAAATCCCACAAGCTAGCTAACCTTCAGAATGCTATGAAACTCAAAGACAAGTACTAAAAGGAATCATAACTTCATATTACCTTTGAATCCTCTTCTTGACGAATGGATTAAGGTCTAGAGAATAACTTGGAATGATCAAATGAAGGGTCTTTCCAATGAGAGGCAAGCCCATGGAACCAGGGGGAGAACTCCATTGCAGGTTGGATTCCTCCATTTGTTAATCCAATGAGTACAGTATATTACTAACAATACTACAACACAAAACCCGATTGCCCACATTTTTTATTGTGATAATGACTCAAAGTTGAAAGAAGAGAAGTTATTTTCATAGCAAACGTCCTGATTAAAATTGCAACACTTAAAGAGGCCAAGTGCCGAATGGATCAAAACAAAAACAAATGCATCTGACAAACTGACAGATCATAAAACAAGGCATGACACTGAGTTTCATTGTAAGACTTCTTGGTAGGTTATTTACTTTGTAAATGATGCTAACCTTTTTGTCGTGGAACCGAAAATCATGCTGTTGAATTTCTTGAGGATAATGTGAATTAAAAGTTCTGGATGCTCATCCTAAATAATTGTTAAATGGCTTAGGCAATGTAGACACAGTAGCCAAAAATCCTAGACGTGATTAAATAATGATACTAGTACTAATGAGCTATAGCTCAACTCGTATTAGTGTCTTTGAGGACAGTCCAAGACATCCAAGACAACCGGACAGTTAAAAACTTTGGGATTTTTATTTTGGAGCATTTGAGAGACAAAGGAGAAGCCAAGGGAGCAAACCTGTTTGGAAAACCAAAGATTAACACATATATAGGTATTGAATTGGAGTTTACGAAAAGATAGCAGCAGCTGCAACATGAATGACAAGGATGTATTGGAAGGCCTCCAGCCTTAGCCAAACATAAGACGCTTAAAGATTAAGAATTATCTCGGTGATGCATTCCCACTATGGCTTATCATGCCAATACTCAATAATTTGGTGATGCTGAAATTGGAAGGCTGCAGGGATTGTAAACAACTTCCAACAAGAGGACATCTTTCTCATCTTAAAATTCTTGAGATAGAAGGAACGAATGGTGTGAAGTGTTTTGACAAAGAGTTTTATAGTAATGATTGAAGAGTCTGGTTGAATGGATGATACCTCGAGGAGGAGCAGGTGGAGGAGAAGCTCGAGATGCAGTTGTGCTAATTCCCTGCCTCCCAATCCGATACAAAATTTTGCCTCAGAAAAACCGCACCTGTCATTTCTACTACTATTCTTAGTATACTTTGAAAGACTCAGACAAGTTCTATTGCTTTTCTAATATCTCTAAACTCTCAAGAACAATAAAGATGAAACCCCTATGCTTCCCAATATTCTTACCAAAACCTGATAGCCCATCTTCAATTTGTCAAAACTAAGCAAGAACCCTCTGGGCTTCCCTACACTAATAAGCCGGCCCACATTCGCTACAAACACACCTTAACTATTCATTATCCTAATTCTGATTCGATGCTGAATTTAAAGACACTAATTGACTTTTCATGCAGTGGTTCGTGTTTTGCAGAGTAGCAAACCATACGTCCATAGCCCTTTGCTGAGTATTATCACTTGTGTTTTCCCCTTTTCAGTTATGTTTTGGAGGATTTCATATCAGCTGGGTTAAATTTTCTTTGAGATATGGACTTTCATCTTCAGTGTAAATGTTAAAATGGATTTTAAAATTGGTCTTAATGCAATCACTTTACATACTAAATAAATTCTTAATTCGTTACTTTTACGTGATCAACAATAAATTAACTTTCAATAAATTCCTTTATTTTTGGATTTGTCGACGGGGATCTCATTGACAAGCTTTAAGGAATTTTTTTTCTTTTATAGAGTTTTTTCAATTATCTATGGACTTATTATTCTACTTTTAATGTAAGAGGTGATTCTAGTTTAAGTTATTGTGAAAGAAATCATCAAAGCTCAAAGTAGAACGACGATGGATATAACAATGATGGATATAACAATTTATAAGAAATATGAAAGACGATCTTTCTTCGTCTCAAAATTTAATTCTTCTATGCTAATAAATGCTAATCTCTTTTGAAAACAATCATTGGTTTAAAAAACCTAACATGAAAGAGCATAATATGTTAAGGCAAGCATTTCTTAACTATTTGAACTAATATTTGGTCATATCAAAAGAGCGTAATATGTTAAGAAAGGAATCAAAATTGCTTCTTTTGGCAAATTAAGCAACGAAGTACCACCAAGAATTTTTTCTTTAAAAAAAGAAAGGTAACGGAAGGCAGCAACAAAACATTCCTTCGGGAAAAAAAGTGGAATGATGTTTGAACTTGGTGTGGGACACAAGTGAATGCCGTTTTAAAGAAAGGAATCATAACTTCTCCCTTGGCAAAGCAAAGTGCTAACAGCAATTTTTCTCTAGAAAGAGCGATTGCAAAGGAAGGCATTAAAGCATTTCTTCAGACAGGGTAAGGAATAAAGTTCATATCCATGCATGGTGGGTCAAAAGCTATCCACTTTGCTCTTCCATTTGATTTTTATGCACAAACCTAACAACAAATTAATTCATTCTCTCTCTATTATTTTCAAAACTTTCAAACCATTTCTCTCTTGTCAATAGTTACCAAAAACAAAATATGGCTGAGGTAGTCCTTTCATTCGCAACGGAGGAGGTACTGAAGAGGGTCAGTTCACTTGCTGCTCAAGGGATCAGTCTTGCATGGGGATTCAAGGGAAAGCTGGAAAAGCTCAAGGAATCATTGATCATGATTCAGGCGGTGTTACAAGATGCTGAAAAAAGACAAGTAACAGATGAGTCCGTGAGACTTTGGTTGCAGAAGCTTCGAGACGTAGCTTATGATACAGAAGATGTACTAGATGAGTTTGATTACGAGGTTCTTCGACAGAAGGTAGAGATTCAAAACAGTCTCAAAGGGAAGGCACGCAGCTTCTTCTCCCACTTCAACCCGATTGCATTTCGTCTGTGTATGGCTCTAAAAGTTCAAAAGATAAATGAGTCCTTAGATGAGCTTAAAAAAGAGGCAACTGGGTATGGACTTAGTGTCCAAACTGTAGATGCAAGTCCACAACCTAGGCCGAAACAGACTGATTCTTTCCTCGGCAGCTCAGAAGTTGTCATAGGAAGGGATGATGATGTCTCTAAAATTATTAACTTGTTGATTAGCTCTCGCAACCAACAGGTCCTTCCTGTCATCCCTATAGTGGGAATGGGCGGGCTTGGAAAGACCACTCTAGCAAAAATGGTGCATGAAGAAGCAAAAAATAGAAAACTTTTTGATGTAACATTTTGGATTTGTGTTTCTGATAATTTTGATGATGAAAGGATTTTAGGAGGAATGTTGCAAACTCTTAACAAAACCACAGGCGGGATAGATGAAATAAATGCAATAATGACACATCTTCAAGAAGAGTTGAGGAATAAAAATTTTCTTCTCATACTTGATGATGTGTGGAATGAAGAACATGGAAAGTGGGAGAGTTTAAAGGATCGTTTGTTAAAAATTAGTAGGAATGATGGGAATGCTGTTGTTGTTACAACTCGTAGTGGACGAGTAGCATCCATAATGGAGAGTCCTCTTGGATGTAGGCATGAACCAGAGAAACTATCAGATGATGGATGTTGGTCAATTATTAGGAAAATAGTGACTAGCAATGGAGTG
This sequence comes from Dovyalis caffra, assembly GCA_963924115.1. Lineage (NCBI taxonomy): Eukaryota > Viridiplantae > Streptophyta > Magnoliopsida > Malpighiales > Salicaceae > Dovyalis > Dovyalis caffra. The sequence continues at coordinate 433,690 of CAWUPB010000913.1, read as the reverse complement.
GAGCCGATTCCTGCAGAATTGGAGGCCATCGGAAAAGACATTGCAAAAAAGTGTGGAGGAGTGCCATTAGCTGCTAGAGTTTTAGGTGGAATGCTGCATTCTGAAAAGGAGAGGGAAAAATGGCTATCAATAAAAAACAGTGATGCTTTTGACGCGTCAAGACATGATGGAATTTTACCTATATTGAAATTAAGTTTCGATCACCTGTCTTCGCCGTCTCTGCAACGCTGTTTTGCTTATTGTTCCATTTTTCCTAAAGATTCTGAGATTGAAAAGAAGCAACTAATTCAGCTATGGATGGCTGAAGGGTTACTTAGGCCATCTCATGAAAGAAAGGAAAACATGGAAGAAATTGGTGCTAGGTATTTTAATGACCTACTTGCACTTTCTTTTTTCCAAGATGTCCGAAGGAATGAGTTTGAGAATATAACGGGTTGCAAGATGCACGATCTTGTTCACGATCTTGCTTTGTCAGTCTCAAAACCAGAGACAGTGATTTTGGAGGCTGGTAAAGCTATAGATGGAGCATCTCGTATTCGTCATCAGAATGTCATTTGTTATGAGAGAGACCACTCAAAGTTTCAAAAAGTCGATGCTAGAAAATTGCATACTTTATTCTCAAGGGTCGATGTCCTCAACAATTATTGGAAATTCAAAGGCTTGCGAACTCTAAACTTGCATGGAGCTGATATCGAAGAGATGCCAGGTTCAATTTGCAGACTGGAACATTTGAGATATCTGGATGTTTCAGATACAGATATCAAAGCGTTTCCAGAATCCATCACGAAGCTCTACCATTTGCAAACCTTAAGATTTAGTGGTTGCTGGTCCCTCACAAAGCTTCCCAGAAAAATGAGAAATTTGGTGAGCTTGAGACATATTGACTTTACTGGGTCTACACCAGCTAATGTCGGTTGCTTAATTGGTCTTCGAACATTGCCATTCTTTGAAGTGGGTCCGGATAAAGGCCACAAAATTGAAGAGCTTGGGTGCATGAAGGAACTAGGAGGGGAGTTGAGAATACTCAATCTGGAGAATGTGAGAGACAAAGAAGAAGCCAAGGGAGCAAACCTGTCTGGAAAAGCAAAGATTAACACATTGGTGCTGGAATGGAGTCCACTTAGAGGAAGCAGCAGCGGCAACATGAATGACGAGGATGTATTGGAGGGTCTCCAGCCTCATCCAAACATAAGAAGCTTAAAGATTGAGAATTATGGAGGTGAATCATTCCCACCATGGCTTTTGATTCCAGCAGTCCATAATTTGGTGGTGTTGAAATTAGAAGGCTGCAATAAGTGTAAACAACTTCCAAGATTAGGGCATCTTTCTCATCTTAAAATTGTTGAGATAGAAGGAATGAGTGGTGTGGAAGTTATAGGTAAGGAGTTTTACAGTAGTGGCGGAAGTGGTACGGATCCAATATTTCCAGCACTCAAAAGATTGTCTCTAGCGAAAATGAGGAGTCTAGTTGAATGGACGATACCTCAAGGAGGAGCAGGTGGAGAAGGAGATGCAGCTGTGGTATTTCCTTGCCTTGAAGAGCTGTACATTGAGGAGTGTAATGACTTGAAAAGCATTCCATCAATGACTCATCTTTCATCCAAACTTATAAAATTGGATATCAGTCGTTGCGGAGCATTGAGTCATTTATGTGGCGAATTTCATGCCTCCACGCCATCATCTCTTAAATATTTAAGCATCAGTGATTGCTATGATCTGGCATCCGTACCAAGCCTACAACACTGCACAGCTCTGGAGGAATTGTATATTTTATTTTGCATGAAGTTGGAGTCTATTAGTCTTGGTGGTGGATTGCAAGCTCTTAAAAGAGTACGTATTTGGGCTTGTGATAGTCTTCCAATCAGGAGGCTACTATCCTGCCCATCTCTAGAGGTATTGAGTATACAATATTGTGCGAACTTAATTTTCTTTGATGATGATGATGATGTATTTGGAGGAGGAGAATTGCTGCCATCTTCTGGCCTTCATACGTTAGAAATTAATTACTGTTCTAAGCTCACGTCTCTTCCTTCTCTTGGAAGGAGAAGATTGCATTCTCTTGTTCGATTAGAAATCTCCACGTGCCGGAGTTTGCGCTATCTTCCGGAGGATTTCTTTTGCAGCCTCCCCCAATTGAAGCAATTGATAATTGGTGATTTCTCAGAGGAATTGGAGGCGTTTCCTGGCATGAATTCAATCCAACACTCGAGTGGGTCGCTTGAAGAGCTAGAAATAAGGGGATGGGATAAACTGAAGAGCATACCACATCAACTTCAACACCTCACTTCCCTCAAGAAATTGGCTATAAGGAGTTTCAATGGAGAGGAATTTGAGGAAGCACTGCCAGATTGGCTGGGAAACCTTTCTTCTCTTCAGAAGCTTTATATTGGAAGCTGTTCAAAAGTGAAGTATCTCCCAAGTTCAACAGCCATGCAGCACCTCTCCAAATTAACATGTCTGGAAATTTTTTATTCAGAGTCTCTTCAGGAAAATTGCGCCAAGGGTAGTGGGTCTGAGTGGCCAAAGATTTCTCATATCTCAATAATCAATATTAATTGGCAGTATATACAAAACAAAGAGGTAAGTTCGGATTTCTCAAATCTATTTTAAATTTATTTCTTTATGTTAAATTTCTCACACAAGGCTCTGAAGCAGCTCATAACAGATCTCAATAGTTGCATTCCAAACATAGTCTGAAAGCTCATGTTGAATAAATTCCTTGCAGAGGAGTTCACAATGAACTCAGAAATATCCAAAATTAAAATACATAACAGCAGATGCAGAATAAAACTCAACTAACCTTCACGAAGGTGTTAGACCTTCCCATACCAGAGATAATTTAGAAATTACCCAAACAAATGAAGAAATTGCTCTCATCTTGCACACAATGGAAGAAACAAATATATATATATAGCTCGGAACAAAGATAATCTAATCAGTTTGCCGAAACAACCGCTCTGCTCCTTTCCGATCCATTCAGTAAGCAGATAAAGTACACAAAAGATTACAATTTACCAAATAGTAATCCATTAAATTTAGATGGTCGTCCTCTATATTCAACAGCCTGCTGGTCGAACATAAACTCAAAAATCAATTTCATTGGTAGTAAGTATAGGAATTGAAGAAACCTATATTATTAAATGAATGAACTGTTTCCCAGCACCTATAACTACAAAGAAGTGAAACCAAATGGCAGATCAACCAGACAGCATTTCTCTTACAGAAAATATCACTTCATCTATCAGTGTACAAAAAGGTGGAAATTATATCGTGTCCTGCAACAACTGTACAGTAACACTAGCCACAAGAAGGGGCTAGAAAGTAGAAAATCAGGACATAATGAACTTAACAACTCTAAGTCTGCAAACTCACAAAATTTACAAAGCAAAACAACAGAGAAAGTAGAATCAGTCTCAGTTCATAGATTTATAAAGTGAGCGTAGGCATCTAGGGAAAAAAAAATCGAAGCTCAAATTAAAAACTTAATTTGTATTGACAGCGAGGAAGGCACCAATGCAACATTTTCTGTAATCGATAGTTCCCTTGAAAATGGAACCGCCCATCACTCACAGTAAATACATAGGTCCCAATGGTGGGATTTTCGAGCAAAACAAACAAAAATATTTTTGGGGAAAAAAAAACAGACATTAAAGGACCTGGAAAACAGAGAACAAACTCCAGAATTAAGAAACCCGGTCCATGTCATCCATATACCAAAGCTGAAAAGGACACCCAACGTTTTTGCAAATTCTTGAGAAGAAAACCGTCTGGAAAAAGCCAAGTAAAAGAAATCAACCCGCTTAATGAAGAAAAAAGCGACGCGACAAGCCAAACCAACTCTGTTGTGCATCCAATCAGGTTTTGGATTAAAAAATTGGGGTTAATCAATTCGTTTAAGAAACCAAAACCAACAATTCTGATTACTCGCATCAAGATTGGCACCGACTATGGAGTCTTTCGACAATGAAATTTCAAGATTCGCATCGAGTAAATAGATAGTATGAAATTTCAAGATTCTGAACCCTCAACCTTCCTGTAAAAACAGTATGATAATAAAGCAACGCATCCAATTAGATTTTAAATTAAAAAATTAGGGCTCAATATAACCAAACCAATAATTCCAATTTAATCGCATCCCTCAATTAGATCGCATCAGATACCGAGCTCCCTTTCACACACCCTAAAATTAGACTTGCTCGCGACACGATCTATCAAATTGCCAAGAGACAACAAAACGAACTTCTTGGATGAAAAACACGAGAGAGGCGATATTAGATTTAGAAGCGGGTGAGAGCTATTTATAGACCGCGGAATGATAGAAGGGACGGCTAGGATTAAGCAGTGAGTTGGAATATCTACGGTCAGGATTTGTTTTTATTTTGGGCGGCCCTGTAAAGAATATGTCAGGTGTTGACGCGGTTTTTCAATGGCGGTAAGTTTACAACGGTCGAAAAATTAAGTCAGGTTGGATTTTTTTTTTTTTAATAAAATTTTAAGAAAACAAAGAGTAAATTATAAATTAGTCCCTCTAGCTTTATAAAACGAATTAAACAATCTTTTAAATTTTAAAACATAATTAATTAGCTATTTGATCATGATCAATTTAATATTATTTTATTTCAAAAAAATATCTTTTTTCTATCAATCTTTTAATATCTTTTACTTACTTTTTCTTTTTTTCTATTTATTAAAAAAAAATTAAAAGAGAATAAAAAAATATTAAGTTACAATTAAATTTAAAAATATAGAAACTAATTATTAGTTATTTAAAACTGGAGAGACTATTTTATTCTTTCTTCAAAACTAGGGGGACTGATTTATAATTTACTCATGAAACAAACCATATATGTATATTTTGGATTAAGGATACCTTTTTATTTTAGTAGAAACGCCAGGAAATATAGAGCTCAGCTTACCCCAATGGATTGCTTCTCTAGCATCGAATCTGTTGAAGGAGTAACAATTAGCATCGCGAAATTTATTTAACATTTCCAACCCTTGCAGCAGCAAATGATGGATTCGACTCTGCCTGATTCACCCGCAAAAGCACCAATACAGGAATATGCTCCAGAAAAAGCACACTTATTATTGCTACTAATATTCTTAGTAGCAAGTGAATATTGTAACTTTGCTCCTTCAAAAACCTTAAAAGACTCTTCTAAATTCTAATGTCTTCCTAATGCCTCTTAACTCTTATGAACAATAAAGTCGAAACCCCTACCCTTCCCAATATTCTTAGCAAAAACCGACAATTTGTCAAAACTGAGCACGGAACCCTATGAGCTTCTCCACACTAATATGCCCGCCCACACTGGCTACCAACAATTTCCTCACAGTAACATCGTAGCTATTTATTATCTTCTTTCTGATTTTGTACTGACCCTAAAGATACTAATTGACTTTTCACACTCACACTATAACCATTTATTGAATTGTTTGCTATATATTATCACTTGTGTTTTGCCCTTTTTAGTTATGTTTTGGAGGAGTTAGATCAGCTGGGTTTGGACAATGATCTCAAAGAACTCACCTTTCAGTTCTATGCAAGCTTGGTGAACCACCTAAAAGAGGGCAGAAAGAGGCAGAGACCCTTATTATTAGAAGTGCTAGAACAATCAGTCATGAGCAGTGGAGGCAACATGGAATAGAAACCAGTACTATCCTTTAGCTGGTAGTAAAATCCCAGCTGTTTGCTGTTGCACAGTCTTGAGCAGTGGAGGCAACATGGAATGGAAACCAGTACTGTCCTTTCTTTCCAAAGATGTCGCAAAATATGTCATGGGACATGAAATCATCTCAGATGCCATATTATAACTACATGTGAGTGCAGAATGGTACAGAAGTAATCAAATAGAAAACCCATGCAGCTTTCCTTACTAGTTCTGGTAAGAAGTAAAAACTAGGGAATGACCTACAAGAGAGACCCAGGAAAGGACATGGTTTAACATAATTATTAATTCATCAAGCAACTTTCCTTTTGAAAGGGACATTTAGTTGGTTTTGAGGGGCCACAGCTAGAAAACGGGGAAAGCAAGCTTAGAACCTTGGAGTTTTTCCATTCTCTTCAGAAAATACCGGTTCCACCTTCTATGTCTAAAAAATAAAATATAAGGTTGTCTCTCAACGAAACAGAGAGGCCTCGGCTAGTGGGTTTTTTTTTTTTTTAGGTGGTTAATACCCCTAGTCCTACAAAAAGCCAACAACATAGCTGATTCTCTTGATAATCCTGGAGTTAACAGACTTAATGATCTCATTGCCTGGTTTAGCTACGAGTAAATTAGCATTGCAGATTGAGCATGGGACTTGCGTTTGAGCAACAGACTAAGAAAGGAATCAAAACCTTTTCTTTTGGCAGAAACATCGAATGATGTTTTAAGTGAATGTGTGAAACAAGTGAATGCCGTTTCAAGAAAGGAATCGTAACCATTTCTTTTGGCAAAGGAAAGTACTAACAACAATTTTTCTTTAAAAAAGCAATGCAAAAGAAGCCATTAATGCATTTCTTCAGACAGGGTAAAGTATAAAGTTTATATCTTGTTGGGTCAAAAGCTATCTACTTTGCTCTTCCAAACAACAATTTCATTTTACCTCTATTATTTCCAAAACTTTCCAAGCATTTCTCTCTTCTCAGTACTTACCAAAAAGAAAATATGGCTGAGACAGTCCTTTCATTCGCAACGGAGGAGACACTGAAGAGGCTCGGTTCACTGGCTGCTCAAGGGATCAGTCTTGCTTGGGGATTTAAGGGAGAGCTGGAAAAGCTGGAGGATTCATTGGTCATGATGCAGGCAGTGTTACAAGACGCCAAGAAAAGACCAGCAACAGATGAGTCCGTGAGGCTTTGGTTGGAGAGGCTTCGAGATGTAGCTTATGATGCTGAAGATGTACTAGATGAGCTTGATTACGAGATTCTTCGACAGAAGGTAGAGATTCAAAACAGTTTCGCAGGGAAGGTACGCAGCTTCTTCTCCCTCTGCAACCCCATTGCATTTCGTCTGTGTATGGCTCTAAAAGTTCAAAAGATAAAGGAGTCCTTAGATGAGCTTAAAAAAGATGCAACTGGGTATGGACTTAGAGCCCTAGCTGTAGATACAAGTCCTCGACCTAGTCCGAACCGACAGACTGACTCTTTCCTCGGCAGCTCAGAAGTTGTCATAGGAAGGGATGATGATGTCTCTAAAATTGTTAACTTGATGATTAGCTCTTGCAACCAACATGTTCTTTCTGTCATCCCTATAGTGGGAATGGGGGGTATTGGAAAGACCGCTCTAGCAAAAATGGTGCATAAAGAAGTAAAAAATAGAAAACTTTTTGATGTAACATTTTGGATTTGTGTTTCTGATAGTTTTGATGATGAAAGGATTTTAGGAGCAATGCTGCAAACTGTTAATGAGACCACCAGTGGCTTCAAGGAAATAGATGAAACAATGAAACAACTTCATAAAGGGTTGGAGAATAAAAAATTTCTTCTCATACTTGATGATGTGTGGAATGAAGAACCTGGAAAGTGGGAGAGTTTAAAGGATCGTTTGTTAAAAATTAGTAGGAATGATGGGAATGCTGAAATTAGTAGGAATCGTGGGAATGCTGTTATTGTTACGACTCGTAGTGGACGAGCCTCATCTATAATGGAGAGTTCTCTTGGATCTAGGCATGAACCAGAAAAATTATCAGATGATGCATGTTGGTCAATTATTAGGAACACAGTGACTAGCAATGGAGTGGAGCCGATTCCTGCAGAATTGGAGGCTATCGGAATAGATGTTGCAAAGAAGTGTGGAGGAGTGCCATTAGCTGCTAGAGTTTTAGGTGGAATGTTGCATTCTGAAAGGGAGAGGGAAAAATGGCTATCAATAAAAAACAGTGATGCTTTTGACGCGTCAAGATATGATGGAATTTTACCTATATTGAAATTAAGTTTCGATCACTTGTCTTCACCGTCTCTGCAACGCTGTTTCGCTTATTGTTCTATTTTTCCTGAAGGTTTTGAGATGGAAAAGGAGCAGCTGATCCAGCTATGGATGGCTGAAGGGTTACTTAGGCCATCTCGTGAAGGAATGGAAGATATGGAAGAAATAGGTGCTAGGTATTTTAGTGACCTGATTGCACTCTCTCTTTTTCAAGATGTCCAAAGGAATGTGCTTGAGAATATAACGGGTTGCAAGATGCACGATCTTGTGCATGATCTTGCTTTGTCAGTGTCAAAACCAGAGACAAAGACTTTGGAGGCTGGTTCAGCTATAGACAGTACACTTCGTATTCGTCATCTAGGGGTCATTGGTGATGAGGAAGACGAATCAAAATTTGGATTAGATGCTAGAAAATTGCATACGTCATTCTCAAGGGTCGATGCTAGAAAATTGCATACGTTATTCTCAAGGGTCGATGTCCTCAACAAGTCTTGGAAATTCAAAGGCTTGCGAACTCTAAAGCTGCTCGGTCTTGATATTGAAGAGCTGCCAGCTTCTATTGGCAGGCTGGAACATTTGAGATATCTGGACGTTACATTTACAGGTATCAAAATGTTTCCAAAATCCATCACGAAGCTCTACCATTTGCAAACCTTAAGATATCGTTATTGTTGGTCCCTCAAAAAACTTCCTAAAAAAATGAGAAATTTGGTGAGCTTGAGACATATTGACTTTAGTTATCGCACACCAGCTAATGTCGGTTGCTTAATTGGTCTTCGAACATTGCCATTCTTTGAAGTGCGTCCGGATAAAGGCCACAAAGTTGAAGAGTTGGGGTGCTTGAAGGAACTAGGAGGGGAGTTGAGAATAAGCAATTTGGAGTATGTGAGAGACAAAGAAGAAGCCAAAGGAGCGAACCTGTTTGCAAAAGCAAAGATTAACGCATTGGCACTGGAGTAGAGTTCATTTAGAGGAAGCAGCAGCTGCAACATGAACGACGAGGATGTATTGGAAGGTCTCCAGCCTCATCCAAACATAAGAAGCTTAAAGATTGAGAATTATCGAGGTGATGCATTCCCACCATGGCTTTTGATTCCAGACATCCCTAATTTGGTGGTGTTGAAATTGAAAGACTTCAGGGAGTGTACACAACTTCCAAGACTAGGACATCTTTCTCATCTTAAAATTGTTGAGATGGAAGGAATGAATGGTGTGAAAGGTATAGGTATGGGGTTTTATAGTAGTGGTGGAAGTGGTATGGATCCAATATTTCCAGCACTAAAAAGATTGTCTCTAGTGAAAATGGAGAGTCTAGTGGAATGGATGATACCTCAAGGAGGAGGAGGAGGAGGAGGAGGAGGAGGAGATGGAGATGCAGCTGTGGTATTACCCTGCCTTGAAGAGCTGTACATTAAGGAGTGTGGGAAGTTGAAAAGCATTGCAGCACTTGGTCATCTTCCTCGTCTAGAAATTGTTGAGATAGAAAGAATGGATAGCGTAAGTTGTATAGGCAATGAGTTTTATAGTAGTAGGAGGAGTGGTGAGGATACAACTTTGTTTCGCGCATTAAAAAGACTGTCTCTGACGTATATGAGGAGTCTTGAGGAATGGAGGGTACCTGCTGCTGCTGCTGTAGCTGATGGAGTACAATTACAATTTCCTTGCCTTGAAGAGTTGTACATTGAGAGGTGTCCTAAGTTGGGAAGCATTCCATCAATGACTCATCTTTCATCTAAACTTGCGAAAGTGGTAATCCATTCTTGCGGAGCATTGAGTCATTTATGTGGCGAATTTCATGCCTCCAAACCATCATCTCTTAAATATTTAAGCATTAAGTATTGCGATAATCTGGCATCCGTACCAAGCCTACAACACTGCACAGCTCTGGAGGAATTTTATGCTTTTCAGTGCTTTAATTTGTTGTCTATTAGTCTTGGTTGTGATTTCAGAGAATTCCATTCTCTGAAAATAGTAAGAATTGCGTATTGTGGGATAAACAGTCTTCCAATGAGGAGGCTACTATCCTGCCCATCTCTAGAGGAATTTCTAGTCAAAGACTGTGACAAGTCTGTCCTCTTCTTTGATGATGATGGTGATGATGTGTTTGGAGGAGGAGAATTGCTGCCATCTTCTCGTCTTCATTCATTACATATTATTCGGTGTGCTAAGGTCAGGTCTGTTCCTGATGGTTTATATAGAAGAAGATTGCATTCTCTTGTTCGATTAGACATCTGCACGTGTCGGAGTTTGAGATGTCTTCCGGAGGATTTCTTTTGCAGCCTCACCCAGTTGAAGCAGTTGAGCATTGGTCTTTTCTCAGAGGAATTGGAGGCGTTTCCTGGTATGAATTCAATCCAACACTTGAGTGGATCCCTCGAATACCTAGAAATAGCAGGATGGAGAAAACTAAAGAGCATACCCCATCAACTTCAACACCTCACTTCCCTCGAGAAATTGAAGATAAGGAACTTCAATGGATTGGGATTTGAGCAAGCACTTCCAGATTGGTTAGGAAACCTTTCCTCTCTTCAAAGCCTTTCTATTGATTGGTGTTCAAAAGTGAGGTGTCTACCAAGTTCTACAGCCATGCAACGCCTCTCCAAATTAACAAGTCTGAGTATTGGGCCAAAAACTCCGGCTCTAAAGCTAAATTGCACCGAGGGTATAGGCTATGAGTGGCCCAAGATTTCTCATATCCCACATATTGATTTAAAGGTAAGTTTGAATTTCTCAAATCTATCTGTCTGTCTCCAATTATGTTTATTTCTTTATGCTAGATTTAATTGCCTTTCTTTCTTTCTGTTCCATTTCATTCATCAATTTGTAGGACTAAGAGGAAAGGTGTGGGGGTGGGTAAGGGTGCACAATCTGACTATCAATTTCCTCAGGTGGGTTTTCTATTCGTACTTTTTGTTTTTATTTTTTGAATTTTTGGTTTCATTTTTCTGTTTATCTGACTTTTATATGTATCCAGTCCTTTTCCTTTGCAAAGCTGATAATAACTGATTCCTTTATAATTTCAGTGAATTGTAGACTTAAACGAAGATCTACAGATTACAGCTCCTTCCTCTATCGAGGTAATGTTTGACAGGTATGTGCAACAAAGTCATGGTGATATTTTATGTGATTATTATGACTACTACTATATCTTTCAAGTTCTTCTATTCCCTCATCAGTTTATTTTTTGTTATTGGCTTTTCTTTTCCATTTTGAATCACAGGCGAAGGAGTTAGTTGCAGTATGGACGTGTATCTTGAAGGCATTGGGATGGTTTTACAAATTTTATAGGAAACACTTTAGTGATTTAAAAACATGTTATTTTTAATTTGTGTTATCAGATTACAAGTACTAATTTTTATTTTTATCCATTGATGAGACATGCTTGGCTAAGCTTGTTCACAACGACTTGCTTTGCTAAGTCTTCTTGAGTTCGTCCCACGATGATTTGGCATTTGTGTTATCAGAGCAAAGCTCTGCTCGTTAATCCAGCATTTTTAACTGCTCTTGAGTTTTGCTGAAGCAGAGCTACTGTTGTGAGACTTATGCTTACTTTGACTTGGATGTCTTTGTTGTTGTTTGATAGTATCAATCGTGTTTTCCATTTTCGGTTATGCTTTGGAGCAGGAGCCAGAGAGGGCTTGTACAATTTTGAAGAAAGGAGAGGGCTTGTACAATTTTGAATTCTAATGTACTGTCTCTTGAATGTGGTAGAAAAGGAAAGCAAGGTCTTGTTGGGTGGGTAAAATTAAGGGCAAGACTGCAACAGATCTGATGTTTGACCCAATATAACATGAAAGGGAATGCACAACAACACAGAAGATGGAAAACTGACTGTCCTGCTCACTAAAGTTATGTATTTGTGATGTTCTCTTTCTGGTTATGATCACTTCTTTTATGTTTCAGGTTATTTTCTTACTAGCTTCGTGATTTATGATCTTGGATCTATGAGTTCAGCAAGGACGACAAGGGGAAGATTCTAATGTTAGCTGAAGAGGCAGGCCAGATTCCAAAGAAGCCCAAAAATCAGGACACCGGTTTCGAAAATGTGAGGTTAAGGGGCCAAATTCTTCTTGAGTTCGTTCAACAATGATTTAGTAGTTCTGTTTGTCAGTGCAAAGCTCTGCTCGTTAAAATCCTGCATGTTTTTTTTTTCCTATGCAGGAGGAGATAAATGAACTGCTCTTGAGTTTTGCTGAAGCGGGAGTTACTATGTCTTGTAGTTTGTTTTAACTATAACAATTCATATTTAGCTATGGCTTGCCATGGTTTCTGTTTCTTTTCCTTTTCTTAGCTTCCGTTTCTTTTGTAGGAATCAGCAGACTGGTTTGATCTTGAACAGAGATGAAGAAACAATGCAGACTCCATATCGGTGTCTTGCGCTTAATTTCGCTAGTGCACGCTAGAGGTATGTATTTCTGATATTCTCTTTGAGGTCAAGAATACTTCCTTTTTTGCTTCATTTTATTTTCTTATTAGCTTTTCTTTTCTATTTTGAGTCACAGGCAAGGAGCTAGCTAACTGCTGTAAGAGGCAAGTATCTCGAAGGCATTGTGCTGTTTATACTAATTTTGTAAGGAAACACTTCAATGATTTAAACTAATTGTCTTCAGTATCTTGAAGACTTCTATTTACTTCTGTTTCAATTCACTAGCAAGACTTGCTTTGCTAAGCTCATATACAGAGATAATAAATCCAATCTGCCTTTCACATGTTCTACTTTCCTGCACTACTATACTTTTATTTCATTTTAGTATTCTGAAGCCACGAGGTGTTTTCCTATTTAGATGTGTTACTAGCCAAACAAAGTGTAATCATTTTGAGTCCAGCAAGGACAAAAGTAAGAGTATAGCGGAGAGGACTAGATCAAGCAAGGCAGGTTGGTAGTCCATGTGATAAATGCTTGTTTGTATGCATGATTTCAGGGGTGGTGTACTGATTCTTGCATTTTTGGATTTGGGGTTCTGTTCTACTTAAAAGTGTCTGTTATGAGCAGACAGATTCTAAAGCCATGAGGAGAACCAAGTGAGAGCATTTGAGGTCAGCCAGGACAAAGGAAAGATTCAAACGTAGCAGTCTCAGACTGGATAAAGCTAGAGCAGCTTTTGGTCATGGGTTAGCTGAAAGACGCAGGACAGAACTAAAAGCCAAAGAAGCCCAAAAATCAGTGCGCCATTATAATAAATGTGAGCTTGGAAAAGGTTTAAGAGTACAAAATATTTTTGAGTTCGTACGACTTTGATTTAGTATTCTGTTTAGTTGTTCATTTCTTAGCTTGTTAATCTGGCTTGGGGATTTTTGCAGCAGGAGATACAGAAACTGCTCTTGAGTTTTTCTGAAGCTGAGCTATTGTTGTGAGACTTAAAGGAGGTGAGCCGCTGGTGAGTTTCAGCACAATCCCTTAAGCATAGTTGAAGTTTTCTCTTGGTTGATATTTCCCTTGATCTTAAGTCATGGCAGGAGAAGCAATCGAACAAGATGCCTTCACAAGAATTTAATCAACTGTGGATGTTTTGGTAGGTCTCATTTTTTTGAAGATGTGCATTAGTTCTATCAGTTACTGAAATTTGGTGTATGAATTGTATTGCTAATTTTATTAGTGGTTCTTTGCTTCAATAAGGTACAATTTGGAAGCCATGAGTAGAGAACATGGTGGAAGATGGTCCTTGAGGTAAATATGTACCTAGAAAGTTACTCCAACTAGTTAAGTCATAAAATACTCATCTATCCAGCATGGGGTTTTTGTAGGGGAAGATACATGAATTTCTTTTTGAGTCCAGCTGAAGTAGGAGCTGCTGTTGTGAGACATAAAGGAGTTGATCTGCTGGTGTGTTTCTTATTTAAAATGTTAGCAGTGTTAGCTAATGAAAGCAATGTGACGTGCTTTCTACTTGAGCTTTCAGTGACATATATCAGCGTTTTAAAGGTATTTGGTAGCAACGGAAAGGAGATGGATTTTCTGCAACAGCAAGGAATTCAAGTTAAATTAATTCCAGGTATGATTCAGCTTATATCTCTTACATCCTATTACCAAGTTTAGTCTCATAACTATAACTAATAGCACATTTGGCAGTGTCATTTCTTTGCTCATGTGCAGATATCACTTCTGCTTCATGGGTTGCAGCAGAGTTGGGGATTCCATTAGCTCACCAAGTTGCCGCAAATAGTGTCAGATTTCAAATTAGGAATTCAAAGAATGGAGGAACAGGTCCCATCTTTGTAACAGAAAATGCAGCTGATCCTGATTCAACCTCGGTTGTTTATATGAGTTTCCCCTTGCATTGAAGTTGATGCAATGCCGTCTCCCAGAAAATACACCAGTTGCTGCAATTGAGCAAGGGACTATATCACAACAACGCATGGTAAGTATGATGGTAATCGTGAATGGGAAGCACCTTGCAGGAAACCAGAAAGAGAATTTGAAACACCAATATTATTTTCTTCACATAGTTATCACAAATTTTTAAGGTTGACGGTTTTATGTTTTTCAAGGATATAATGCTAAGGTTCACCTTCTAATATTCTCTATGAGGGTGTAATTGTGCAATAAAGGAACGTGTGTAGCATAGATATGAAGTTAACCTTAGTAAATAGATGTTCATAGAATCTGTGAAGTTGTTAAATATGGCCATTTGTTTTCCAGTTCTAACGTAGGATTTCTTTTCTTGTTTGCATCTTTCTTCGAATATCCATTCTCCAAAATTATTGTGATATTGTATGTAATCATTATGATTACTACTATATTTTCAGGGGATACGTACTTTCTTGTTCAGTCAAACAATGGTGATTTTATACACAGTCCATCTCCTGATTTGATCAATGCCTAGAAGGAGCAGCAATCAATCATGTTACCTTCAATTTGCAAATCTCTGAGACATTTCGAGGAAACACCTCTGCCTCCACAAGGGTTTAATAATCTGTGGGCATTTTGGTAGGTCTCATGCATTTGAAGAAGTGCATTATTTCTAACAATTATTGAACTTCTCTGTATGAATTACATTGCTAATGTTATTGGTGGTAGATGAAGATTTGGTGCAGTCTCTGCGACGAAGATAAGACTTGTATCAGAAAATGCAGCTGATCATTATTCAGCCTTGGTAGTTTATATGGGCTTTGTCAACCCTCCACTCCCTTGCGTTGAAGTTGATGCAAAATGGACTATGGGCAAATATGCCAGCTGCTGAAGTCGAGCGAAGGACTACACCCCAGCTGCACTTGGTAAGTATGATGCTATCATTAGTTGGAAAGCACCTTGCAGGAAACTAGAAACAGAATCAAAACAGCAATATTTATATTCACATAGTTAGAAAAATTATATTACAGAGTTCTCTGAGGCTAAAGATTTTATGTTTTTGGAACGTGGACTAAGGTTTAGAACATGCACGATGTTTGTACTGAAAATGGGAGAGTTCATAAGGTGGATTGTGCCCTGTTGAGATTTACCTTGTTTAAATTCACATAAACTGTATGCAGAACGATAAGGAGTGGAATAATTTGGTTTTGATGTTACTTCATTTCGTGAACTTTAGGTTAGGCTTGAGGGTTACAACATGATGCCGACTGCTGAGCACTTCTATCTGTTGAAGACTTCCGATCATCAAATGAGGTAAACATTTTTGACAAGTACGATACCTTGACCTATACATGCGCAAGAAACTTGGCCATTAGAAGTGACCATCTTGATTTGAATTGATAATAGTTGCATTTGCAATCGTACAGGTCTTTGCATAACTGAAGGATCTTGTTGATAAAAGTTGCATTAGCAGAGTTAGTTTCACCAGAACTAGTCTTTGCATAAGTGGGCTTGACACTTCGTTTGCTTCTACATGAGTCCTAAACACCTAGGCCCATGCTCGGTCTAAGAGCAAAGGAAGGCTACAACTATGAAATGCACGAAGAAAGGCGAAGATGAAATTGGTTGGTACGGTTTGTGATCTAAGTTACCACCTGCATGTATACAAGCCTAAAGAGAGGGATTGCTTAATGCATGCAAGGCCCTTGCTCCTAAATGTCAGCATTGGTAGGTGGAATTTTTAAGCTTTTTGTCCCGTTTCTGCCCCAAAACATATGGTGCAGTTCTTTGCACATGGAAGGCTTAGAGTGTAGTGAGAACCAAAACAAATAGAGAGAGAGAGAGAGAGAGAGAGTTTAAGAGAGAAGCTTTGTTATGTATTGAAATGTATTGAACTGTACTTTTGAGATTTCTGTGATGAAGTCCAAGCGAGGTTTCTTATGTAATCTCCTAAGACTTTTTCATAGTGAAATTTTTCCGATCATCCTCGCCCGTGGAGTAGGCTTTTAAGTGCCAAACAACGTTAAAAATTGTGTACTTGTGTGGTTATTGTTTGTCTATTATTCTTCTCCACATAACCAATTGGCATAGATTGGTCCATAGGAATTTTTCACAACATTTAGTCACATTCTTCTAAAGAAGCATCCTGTGTGATGGAGGCTGTGTAGAAGTGTTTTGCATTACTTTGACAATAATAATCTGACAAAATTAAACCATATATCACTGGCTATGCAGGAAAGACTGCCGATTCTCCAGGACAAAGATGCCATTTATGATCTCCTGCGTAATATTAGCAGGAGATCTTACCAATGATGGACTAGAACTGAAACTGGGACTTGGCAACGGTGATGGAGACATTGAATATGAATTCTTCCATTCTGTATCAAGATTTTGAAGAGATTTATGGACAAATAATCCATTACGTTGATAATTTATGCTAAAGCCAAAATTCAAACCTTAAGAACACACGAGGTGCACAAAGCCGACTCCACGGGCGAGGATAATCAGCTGTTCCAGGGCTCAAGATTCCAATGAAGGATAGACCAATATAGCTGCAATGGAAGAAACAAATGGAGAACTTTTCACCCAACTGAACGATCAGGGGCAGATTCTTATTAATATGTTCCCTGATTTCCTCACAACCAAAAAAAGAAAATTCTTATTTAGTAGAAACAAAAAGAATAACAGCCACCCTATGAGATAATCCTGCAGTGGAGTAGGATTAACTTGTATAGCAAGGGAAAGAGCAGTGGCATGAAGATACTTTGCACAGGAAGACACTATTGTATTGTATGAAATGATGACTGAAAATTAGGGGGCAGAATTCCTAGAATGGATCAGTCCAGATTTGCAATGACAGCGTCAACCACCTCTTGTGTGGTGCTGTCTCCACCAAGGTCTTTGGATCGACACTTCCCCTCAGATATTACATGCTTCACTGCAGTCTCGAGTCTGTCAGCAAATGAAGGAAACTGGAGGTGTCTCAACATCAT
Source organism: Dovyalis caffra (assembly GCA_963924115.1). Lineage (NCBI taxonomy): Eukaryota > Viridiplantae > Streptophyta > Magnoliopsida > Malpighiales > Salicaceae > Dovyalis > Dovyalis caffra. The sequence goes on along the minus strand of CAWUPB010000913.1, from coordinate 416,498 downwards.
GGCAGATGAGAGGAGCAAAGCCACTGGATTTGCCTTCTTTTGTTCCACCATTTTTTCTTTTCCTACATTTCCAGCTGAAGCACCTTGCTCAAAAACGGCATAATCAGCTCCCACATTACCTGTAGTCAACATAAAAACATGGTAAGGCAAGCTCAAGCTCATAGAGCTGATAATAACAGCAGAGGTCCAAAGTACTTGAAACAATCAAGCTCCTAACAGCTTCATGATTAGGATTCATTAACTTATAACTCATTAAATAAGGTAGGGAAAAGTCTTTTGCGGAACTAGAACTTGTAACCAAATTCATACCTCCTGGCATGACACCAGTGCCCCCAGCAATGCCAGCTGCTGTATTTGCCACGAGATTGCCATAAAGATTAGGAGTAACCTGTTCAGAATATAACACAGCTTCTCATTAGTGAAAGGTCAAAGTCAAAATTGCTGATGGAACCAGTTAATCATCAAGCATGCACAAGACCATTTATTGGACACTGCAGCTACTGCAAGAAGCTCAGTTAGGTGGCAAGAAAAGGCAAAACTACAAGTCTAATTCTCAATCATTTTACATTATAGCTTTAGTATCCTTGTGTTGTGTCTACAGACTAAAGAGCATCAACCATCCATCATAATCTGAAATTCTATGCAAATACATTCATTGATAACAATCGCACTAGGGTATTTTCCCTAACCATATGAATCGCATCAAAACCAAAGTTGCATACTAACAACATAGATACGCACAAAATCAACAAATAATGCATAAAATACTTCAGAGACACCAATTCAAACAAAGTTTTCAAATATCACTTACCATTACATCAAATTGTTCAGGTTTCGAAACTAGCTGCATACAGCAATTATCCACAATAATCTCATTATACTTGATACTTGGATATTTTGTCGCGACCTCTCTGCAAGACTCCAAAAATAACCCATCCGCAAGTTTCATAATATTCGCCTTATGCACTGCCGTCACTGTCTTCCTATTATTCAAATAAGCATACTCAAATGCGTATTTCGCAATTCTCTCAGAACAAAACTTCGTTATCACCTAAAAAAACAATCATCATCATCAACACACCACAATTAAAAAAAATGAACAAATCACTCACACAACAAAAAGTTTTCATTAAAACATGAAACCAATAATCATCAAATCAGTTTTTGTAACATTTCCACTTTCCTAAAAACTCGAATTTGAATAAACAGAACATAGTTATCACAAGGAGACTATTGATTACACACACTCCCTCAGCTCACATTCTAGTGGGGCTATAGAATAACGGTAGTTTTACCAAAGATTCTTGCCGGAATTTCTTCCCGAAAAATCCCATACATTAAACCAATAGGTCCCTTTAGTGGGGCCCGCATATTCACTGACTGTGATTATTAACAATACAATTAACAAATTTGAATAAACAAAGCAATTTTCACTAAATCAATCAAACAAGAAACAAAAAAGTTAATTACTTTAAGGCTTTCAACAACACCAGGAACCACCTCATGCTCAAGCCCAGCGTATTCCCCTTCAGTATTCTCTCTAATAACAACAATATCAACATTTTCGTGCCGAGTCGGTAGCCCAGGCAAATTAAAACAATTCACCAGCGAAGCATACAAATCCAATTCCTTCCTTAACATAACATTCAGCGAACTAACACCACCACCGACCGGAGTCTTCAATCCTCCTTTTAGACAAACTTTATTTTTCTTAATCGATTCGATTACTTCTGGCGGAATACGATTCATGTCGCCGTGGACTTCGTATTTCTCGAAATAAACCGGAGCGTGCATCGCGTGCATAACTTGTTCCACTGCGTCGGTGACTAAAGGGCCGATTCCGTCTCCGGGGATGAGGGTGACTGGCCGTGGTGTTCCGTCACCGGGTCGCGGCATGTAGGTGACGGATCGGGAAGTTGGGATGGGAGCTAGAGAGAACGAGGTGGTGGATTTGGTCAGGGTTTTGAGGAGGGAGAAAGATCGGCGAGCCATGAAGGTTTTGGGACTTGGAGAAATTAGAAACCTCTTGCGTTTGATTTTTGAAATTAGGGTTTTGAGGCCATTAAAGGGCAAGAGAGAGAAAAGAGCGGGTAAATTGGCAATCGAGGAGGCTAGAATGGAAAGGAAGGGAAACTGGGAAAGTCAAAAGATTGGGAACGTTCAGTTTAGTCCTTTTTTGCTATATTTAGTTTCAATTGTATCCTACAACAAGAGATTTCATCAATCGGCTCTCAAATGTTTGAGGCATTTTCCAATACGGTCCTTCTGTTAATATTTGTTGATGTTTTCCATTTAATAAATAAATAATTTATCCTTATATAATGATATAATTTTCTAATATATCCTTATATATTTAATTGAGGTGATTTTATCTTTAAATATCTAATAAGTTTACAATCTATCATTTTGTCAGAATTTCCATATCAAACCATTGAAATTATTTACATAATTAGTTTTTATTATAAAAATACTCTTACAAATTAGTCAAATAAAAGGCTTTCATTCTCAAATCGCGAGATTAATTTTGATTATTTAGCTCGAAAACCTTAGTAGAATAACAAATTAGACTATTAATAAATATTCAATGATAAAATTAGTTTAATTATAAATAAATAATAAAGATTGAGCCATTAACCCATAAATAAATATTGATAAAAGTATCCAATTAAGAAACATTTGAAGCCTAAATTGATATATGTTTTTTTTTTGGACCTCAATTAAAATTTACAATTTTTTTCTATTTATTTATTTAGGATTACTGTAATTTTATTTTATTACACTGTTATTGTGTCCCCTTTGATTTTTGACCAAGTAGTGTTAAAAGGTTTTGGACCATCTCGTCTTCGCAGGCCCACCAAGAAGTCTCTCATGTCCAGACATAACCCAAACTAAGGCCCAAAAGAAGACAAGTGGGTATGGATCAATCTATCTTTTTATAATAAAATAATTTTTAATCTACCTATCAGAATTTTATTATTTATGTGATTTATGCATAACTATTTTTTTTTTTCAAAAATACTCTTACAATTTCATGTACAAATAGCGTGACTAATTCTGATGGCTTAATTTGAAAATCTTATCAGAAAAATATCGACATTTGATCAATAATTAAGGATAAAATTAGTTAAATTTGAGATATAAGGCATTAATTCCAATTACACTTACTAAACCATTACCTGTCAGCCCATAGCAGTTTGATCCTCTTTAACAGTTCATCTTGGAAGGTGATGAGATGCTTGAGCTTCTTAAAGCTACAGCAATGGTGGGGACTTAAAATGAGCAAAAACAAAAATCATTAATCTAATCGGAAAATTTATGAAATAACTAAGTTATTGACGGAATTAAAATAAAGAGACTAAATTATTAGTTTTTTGAAAGGATAAGGACTAATTAATTTGTTTCTCTAATAGAGAGGGACTAATTTATAGTTTACTCTTAAACACCAGTAACTATTTCGCCCAATGTTTTGCAACCTGGATCAAGAACAATGAGGAGAAAAATGCCAGCATCTGATTCCTAATGTCTAATTCAGCTAACACCAGATCAGATAGAAGGAAGGTTCAATTAAAAGATAAGTACAGCAAAACCATAAGCTATTGGTCAGGACTCAGGAACGAACCATATCATAAATAGTTGAAGATTTCTGGTTTTTATATCTGAAGTTGAAAGACATGCTAGAAGTCGCAAATAAAATGAAAGATCATCCACAAAATTATCAAGCACTCAATTCTTTATCTAACAAATTTTGAAACTAGAGACCATTCATACATGCGGGTATACGGACTAAAACTAACAAATGATTCTCTAGCAATCATATTTGAGAAAGAAGAAACAACATATATGTTTCTTACTTCAATGAACATCAGAAAAGGAATCCTTTCAGATTGTCAAAGAAAGTGGAAGTTCTACGTCAAAAAGCCTCCATGTGGCGTGATAGCCAAGAAATAAGAAGAAAACCTAATTCTCCCCTATTAACCAGAGCTTCAAGATATTTTCTGCCACCAATCCATTTATGTTGAATCAGCATTTGCAGCTTCTTTTTTCAATGCATAAACCATGAAACAACTGGCCTTAAAATGCATATTCAAAAATACCTGCACTAGGGGGTTGGAGCAGGAGGAGCAACAGTACTGCCCAATCCCATCTTCTGCCCCAACACAGTAAGCTGCTCAACAAACTCCATTCCTGTGAGAATTTCTGTTGTTCCATATATAACATGCTTGACAGGCTGCTGACGCTGTGCAAATTCTTGCAAGCTGCCATACTCCATATAGTTACCACCACCGATCATAAACACTATAGCTTCTTTAAATGGTCCTTTCAGATGGCTGCTACTGGTCCCAGACTTAGGAGCACGAGGATCAAAAACAAGGTAAGAATCAACATCAGGATTTGGCCTCCCCTCCATCAAAGCTTCCACAGTTCTCGTTAATGCCAGCTGCCTATCACTAGATAACAAATTCTTCACACCAGCTGTCACGGCACTAATTGACTGCCCATAAAGTTTTTCAGCCCAATCAACAATGTTACTTCGACTGGCAGAATTTGCTGATGCCAATGACACATTCAAGGACTTCATTTTCTTCACATACTGGAATGCGCAAGGATCAACCTCAGACTCCCTTAGAGCAGCTTCAATTGCTTCCACTTCTGACGGATTAATACTTTCAGAACATATCAGGTAAATGATTGCAAATCTGAGCTTATCCATCTTGGTTCCTTTCCCTCTAAGCACACCCAAAAGTTCATTTCGATCAATCCCTCCTCTGACCATCATGTCATTCTCTTTTTTCGCATAGGAATCAAGAGACCTCTCCTTGATCTCACCCAACAAAACAGTTGCAATGTTCGTGTGCTTATCGATCACCTGCTTACGCTCTGTCAATTCAGGCAGAGAGTTCACAGCATTCATCAGATGCTTTGTGTTCCCAATCAAGTCTGTCCCATCAAACTCAGCCCCATCAGTTCCTCCAGTCCTCCTATTCACCTCATCAACATCCTTCTTATACTTGTTCAATTGAGTCTCAATTTCCACTGCAACTTCAGGAAACTCCAGGGACCCATTTGCCACCCAAAATGGATCAGCACTATCCAACTCATACGACCTCATCCCACCCTTTTCCCCTGGCACACTCAACCTATTAAGCCTCAAGCCAAGAACATCATGAACAAGAGGACGATACCTAAAATCATGCTGTATTCCAACCGATAATTCAAAATTTCGATCAAATATACACAAAACCGGCCTCTGAAATGAGCTCGCAAAACCCCCACCTTCTGTAAACAAATTGTTCTTTGACAATAAATGATCCCTCAACTTCTGATCTAACACGGACGCTACCATCTCTGCTGGGCCCCCACGTGGACACCTAATAAGTGGCACAACTGCAAGTGTCGCTAACACACAAAATAACCCACTAGCGACCTTCTCAACAATCTCCTCAATCTCTCTATCACCAGCAGATGGATCATTCAACTGAACATAACAAGATTTCTGAGCCAATGAAAACAAATTATCCTCCAAAGTCACAAACTCCAAATACTGATCATGCACCTTCGAAATCTTATCTATCGACTCTGAATTCAATGTCCCGGATGCAAGATCCTCAAGAAGTGGACGAGGAATTGACGATGAAAAATTCAGGTGGAAGCTATCATAAAGCGCACGTGATGCATCAGCAACAATCCTCTGAACATTAACTTGACTTGGTTGAACAAAGTACACAGCAGGGACATCATGCACAGGCTTTCGATCCTTATCAATAAGGAAATAGAGAGTAACCCCATGTTTTCTCAGATCCTTGACATGAATCAATGGAGATAATATATTTTGACAAAATTTGTCATAGATCAAGATCTTGTAAACCTCTTCATTAGCAGTACCGGTTGCATTCACAGGTTGGTTCAGATTTAGCATTCGGATTATACATTCTGTAGCCCAAAAGAAAAAATTGAAATTATAAAACTTGTTCAATATACACATCAAATTAAACAAAAAGGAAAAAACATTCAGTGTAATTTGGGATCAAATCTAAGTAATACAAAATGGGTTCACATCAAAATCAAAGCTTGCTTAATAAATACACCAAATTCAACAAAAAGGAAAGAACTTTAAGGGTTATCTGGGCTCAACTCTAGGTAATAACAAATGGGTTGTGACTTAATTCTATAAGAGATCGACAGAGAGAAAGAAACAGAGAAAAAGCACTGACCTGTTTGTTTTTGACGCAGATTGAGAGCCATAACCGTAGGAAAAAGAAGAAAAATCTGAACTTTGTGAAATTTCGGAGTGTAAACTTGTTACTCTGTAGTCTGAATCTTCAATCTATCTCTTCATTGTTGTTAGCTTCTCTCTGGCAAGGATCGAGAGGTCAGGCGTTTGTTTATATTGCGTGAATTCCACGAGGTCGGATCCATTATAGTGGGGTCCTGATTTTCCAATAGAACTATACCACGTCATATGTTTAAGCATCCATTCTGTTGACTTTGTTGACTATTCCTTGATTCCACCAATGAGGTGCTGCCATGTCAGTCATGTGAAACAATAAATATGGGGATATATGGCTAATTTTCAGAAACAGGCAAAAGAAGTGGAGAGGAGAGATTTTGGCTATGGAAAAAAGTTTGTTTTTGAGAAACAAATATTGGGTTTTAAGGCACGGAAAAAGCATTCCTAATGAAAAGGGTCTTATTGTTTCTTCTATGGTGTTACTACTAAATATCTTTTTAAAAACTCCTACCTTTTGTTTTTAAAACTGTTTTGGTGCTTGTTTATTTACCAGTTGGTGATCTTATAACAGGAAAATGGAATCAAGGAAGAATACCAATTAGCAGACGAAGGTGTTGGTCAGGCACAGTTGGCTGGAGAATTGTTCCTTAAGGTATGTGTTTCAGGGCAAAGATTGAATTTTTTTTCCCAAGAAGATTACATTTTTCATGCTCTATCCTTTCAATCTGCGTTCAGTTTTCCTGTGTAATGTATTTTCACAGACTAGATGGGTGATTAGGGTTTGTACTACTTTTGTCGGTATTGGTGATTATCATACTTCACAAGATGAAGGGCTGTTCTGATTATATTTCGGAAAAAAAAAAAAATTGACACCTTTTTCAGACCAATCTTTGGATTCCTAGAGTTAGAGAGGTTTAGGATACTAATCTTTGGATTCCTAGAGTTAGAGAGGTTTAGGATGCATGTATATGTTAGCTAGAAATATCGCTCAAAGAATTATGCAAGAATGGAATACATGAGAAAGTGATGGAATTCTGAATTTGAAGAATCTGTTGCGATGCTTTGTTGGAAGCATCTGTGCATGCTAAAGAGACACAAAATGAAAGATTTTTAGGATTTGTGGTAGAGATAATTGATGTATGAGGGAAAGTTTGACGAGAGAATATGGCAGTGAGAGTTGAGCCTGTGAGGACAGGTTGGAACTTGGAAGCATATCACATATCATATTATAGTGAGAATCAAATGACTTTTTTTTTTTTTTTCGTCGTGAATTCCTTTTCGGCCAATGATACTGTGCCAAAGCTACAGGTGCCAAAGCTTCATAGAACTTTTTTTATCCCTCGAGTAATTGGCATTGTTTAACTACACTTGCTGATTTTCCCCCTAGCTAATTTAAGAATTTGCTGCATATCCAGCTAACTGTATAATCTGTGCAGGAATTGAAAGAGAGAAACATACCACTTGAAAGTGTTCGCATCTGCTACTCTCCATTTGCAAGAACAAGCCACACTGCCAAAGTTGTTGCATCTGTTTTGAAGCTTCCCTTTGAAGGCCCTCAATGTAAAGTGAGTTATCTGACCCATTTAACATTCTTTATTTAGCGCATCTACTCATCTGCTGCACTTGAATTGTTTGCAAAGTGGCACTCTCCAGAATGCTGTTCGTTGGGGAAAACATCTATAATTTGATTTTATAGAGTTACCCTTACCAACTGTGGTTGTAAGTTTGAGTTATGGTCGATGAATTAGCAGGGGTTGGCATACTAGATGTTATGCCCCTCAACATGCAAAGAAGTTGCACGGTTATCTTATGTTTTATTCAGCCACTTGACCATGTAGACTCCTCGGATGACATGAATCTATTGGGCTACTCAATAACCTGCTGAACTTCTGGTCTCTTTTCTCTCAGCAAGGACCTATGTTCGGTCCTTAAATGTAGTGAGTTTTTCTTGCCATTTTTTATATTTAATGTCCTCAACACTCATTATAAAGTAAATCCTGCTGGGCAGATGATGGAAGATCTTCGAGAACGCTATTTTGGTCCTTTATTTGAACTTTTTACACATGATAAGGTAACACATTTGTGAAATTTATTTTAGATGTTCTTGCCATAAATATTCTAGATTAAGGGTCTTATGTACGGGTATATGCTAAGGTTGAGTACTCAAGTTGTTATGGAGATACATTGCTACTGTGGCCTCAATAAACCCCTCCGTCTCACCATAAGGAACGCCATTAGCAATTGAGTTTTTTTTTTTTTCTTTTTCTATCAACAGTATTCAGAGATATGGGCAATTGATGAGAAAGATCCACTCATGCGGCCAGAAGGTGGAGAAAGTGTTAACGATGTTGCTACTAGACTTGCAAGTGCTGTGGCAATTATTGAGTCAGAATTTCACGGGTGAGCATGTCTGTGTTTCTTTGGCATTAACAGTTTTAGTACATTATGCCCTTTATAGTCAATTAAGGTGTTGATAGGAAATATGGAACGTTTCAGGTGACATAAAATCAACCCATTGTTTTTCAACTTGAATTTAATGTGAAAGTTAGCATTGACTGTAAAGGCTTTGTTTAAACTATCTGTTCCTGTGCAGGTGTGCGGTCTTGATTGTGAGCCATGGTGACCCCTTGCAAATCTTGCAAACAATACTAAACGCAACCAATCAAAACACAGAGTCCTCCTCTAGTGACTTTGCATCAAGAATTCAAGCAGCCAAGGTCCCTTCCATCTTGTCTCAGCACCGGAAGTTTGCACTGCTTACTGGGGAACTTAGATCAGTTGTATAATTTACAACTCATGTTGACTGAATGCACTTTGAAGCTTCAGCAATTTGATTTTGTTCAGACTTATTATCCTTCCTGAAGCAACAATGATTTTTCTGATGAGAAATGGCATCAGTTTGTTAATAAAAAATCCTTTCAGTTTCAATTTGTTTTGGATAAAATACAGACACAAGGACAGCAGCAATACAGACTTGGCATAGCAAATAGCAATAACAAAAAGGAACAGAGTAAACAGAGTTTATGAGAAGAAAACTCTTCCTTATTTTTGCACACTAAATCACAATATCTGAGTCAATCCAGAGGAGGTTACCAACACGAAGTACTGCTTCAAATAAGCCTGGCATCCCATGTCACATAAGATCCTTGAATGTCCATGCTTTTGATCGTAAGTAACCCGAGCCCTGCATTCATGCTCCAATCAGCTCTCACCATTCTTCAACAGGCATACGACTTTAACAAATCCACTGTTCGAATAGAACTTAGAAACCTTAAATGATTCATCTGTATTGTATTCCAAACCCCTTGGCAAGTAATTTCCTACGCTGTACTCCTTGACTCAAAACTCCACCACTCCATACTCTTTCATCCCTCATTATATAGTTTTAAATAACGACCATTACGTTATATAATGACCGTTATGTAACGGTTTCAGAGCTTCCCATTATTATTATTTTAGTTTATAGTAAGTCGCGATCTGCGATAGCGATCGCAATCTTTTTTTTTAACCGTCCGTGATTTAAAACTATCCATATCTAAAACTTTCCTTGGTTGCAAAATGCTGTTGAAGAAAGACAATCTCCTAGAACAAGAAGTTGATAGCCACACCTATTGGAGCCACAACAGTTAGATTTTGGGACTACTTCAAATTGTTCATCTGCGAGATCAAAGGAGAGAATAATAGGAAGTTTATAATGCCTGCGAATCCAACTAAGCCAATGAAGCCTTCCATTAAGCAAAACCCTAGTTTTGAGTCCCAATTCGATGGTAAGATACTCTCCCAAACTTCTCCATGCAAGACTGCTTATAGTTAAAACTTGAACCTTTGATTCTGACAAACCTGCAACAACATCTGTATAAGACAGTATCTTAACCACCTTATACTCTTTCGTCTTCGGATGGAAACCCAATCCAAACATAGCCTCTTGATTCAAACACTGTGTTGATTTAGGCAGCTCAATGCAAGTCCTGCTGAAAGGATTGTACACAAATGCATTGTTAACTGAGGAATCACACAAGCATAGCAGGTTCATGTAAGGCCATTACATGAACCTGCTATATCAAATTCTGGCATCGTCGGAACATGGACTTTTTCTTCACCATCTCGTTGGTTGAAATGCTCGAAGTGATATCTAAATAGAAAAGCTGGTTTCAGAAAGCACAGGCAGTGTAAGATAAGACCAGGATCATTCTTAGCAACATGAGAAAAGTGCATGTTAACAAGATGTAGATCTTGTACTAAATTTCGCCAGGTTCTACTTACAAACTTGGTTTGCAGTAAAGATGTTTTCGGTAGCATTGACAAAATGTTCAGGATGATCTCACGTGGGAGACCATCCGTCTTTGAAGCTGTTTCTTCCTGATTTCTTTGTTTTGTTCCTAAAAGAGAACTGAGTATAGGATTGATAGACAGAAAATTTTAAAGGGTTGGAGACTTGGAGATTAAAAATTGTAAGCAGGAAACTTGACTTGGGCATGATCAAACTGAAGATGATACCAAGAGAGAATAATGAGGATTGCCATCTTGAAAGAAATAAGTATGCAGAAAAGGTGTCACAAGCTATACAAGCAAATATGAAATAGTCAAAAGATGGATCAAAATGATACATTTGCCAACTAGATCATGGATCCAATAATGTTGGAAGGCTTGATCTTGTTCAAAATTAATTGGAGAAATGGCTCATTTTGTCCTTCTATAATGAGATGAGAATCCAATATATCCTTATATTCTAAAATAAACTAATTATACATATGTATTTTAGGCGAGTTTCTACCACTTTGTCATTATGATGAATTTTTTAGCTAAATAATTAGAAAAAATCACATGACTTGCACATAACTAATTTGTTTTTTAAAAATAAAAAATAAAAAATGCTCTTGAAATAAAAAAAAAAAAAACCTTTTTTCTAGTGGTTTGATCTAAAAAACTGACAGAAAGACAATTAAAAACTCACTTAAAATACAACATAACTAAATCATTTTAGACTATAAGAACATATTAGACCCGTTAAATAAAGACAGATTGGATCACTACTCCAGATTAACTAACATAAGCATCAAGGTGAAGTTAACACAAAGCAGAACAGAAGGTTCTCGATATGACATACAGATCCAGCCATTAAGCTGACCTAAATTCAATTTTATAGCAAAAAAGCATATGAAAATCTGGTTTGATCATAGAAATATAGCTCCAAATACAACATGTCTTTCCTCGTCAATAATGAAAAATAAGTCTAGCTAGAGGTACCCTGTTTTCCTAATCAGATTTTTAATTTTCCGATTGAACTGAAAGATCCCAATTTTTCTAGCAATCTTATACACTATTTCTTATCTTTTATGATCAATAAGTGAAACAGTATGTCAAGTGGAATTATTGATGTACATTTAACACATTAGTTTAACAAGCCTCAAACATCAAAGTAACTCCATAGCTGTAATGTTTTTCACAACCAAGATTTTTTAAACTTCTATACAACATTTCAATGGCAACCCCATCGTGGAGGATCTTGCGGGTGATGAAAAGATAGATTCGGATGAAATTTGAGCCCTAACCTTCAGTCTCTTTGTCAAAGAGTTAAATGTTCTCATGCATGTCAGCCAACAACCATCCCATCAGAGAAAAATAATAGCTCATGTGAATGCCAGCACAAGACATCTTTCTGACTTTGTTTGCTCTGGTTGTTCTTCGACCCCTGATCTGCTACCACTGAATTTGCTTTGGAGGACTAAACAAAAAGGACTCTACTCTTTAGTGACCCACCTACGACCCCTAATCTGATATGCACCGTAGCTTTGATCACTGCTACTTTCTCCCCCACTTTCTCCACTGGTATATCCTGACTTCCTGCGGTGGTGCTTCTTCCCCCTTGCTACCCCAGTATCACTGAAGCTCCCAGTTAAAAGAGGGTCATCAATTCCACGAATGACCCTCCGTGTGGGTGAAGACGTTGCTATGCAACTGTCATCTTTTGTTCTTCTCTTATCTTTGTTGTGCTGCTTCATATTTTGAGAAATTTTATGCAATTTCTCGTTGAACTTTATAATTCCCTTTTCCATAGGCTCCACTGCTTGGTTTACGGTGAACCTCACATCATTCACAATCTGCAAGGGAGGCCAGCAGCTGATTCAGCAGGAGATAAATGTGATGCCTTGTACTTCAACAAACCAAGTTTAACACAGTAAACATTGCCAGATTTATGTTTTACACTTGGTAATTTTATCATATTTTCCCATATGGACAAGGCTGGCTTTCACTTAGTTTTTACTAAAACTGATATAGCTGATACTCAACCAACAACTCCTTTTGTTTGCAGCATTATTAAAGTTTTCAGGTCAGCGACTGCACAGATATATTCCAATTGCGACGAACAATAAGCTAAATGAAAGAAACTTACAAATTCACTACCACCAAGGACAATATCTCGGACACTTTCTTTTATGGTCATTCCACTCCTATCGTTGATGTCAGGTTGAGGAAGGCGTAACTTCGTTGGCCGCTCACTGTCTCTAACCTCATCAGGATCTATAGGGCAATCAACAGATGCATAGTCTCCAAGAACTGCAACACTTCCAGGAAATCGATCTCCCATTAGCTCGTAAGGCTTGGCAGGGAAAACATACAGATGAACGACAGAAGCAATGCCCATCTGTGCTGGATGAATACATAGACCTGTTAAACTTCAATATTTTGAATGAGATAAAAGCAGTAATAAACTCTATTGAAGAGATACAGACATAGATGATTGTTGCATTCCCCAGGAATATTATAACAAGAGTTACAAGAAAAGTTCACTAATCAAATATTAACTTTTGACATATATGTAGCACATTGCAGTAAAAGACGCAGGACCAACAATACTTAGTAACTTTGCTTACACCATAACCACTAAACATGTTCATCACATCTTGCAGTAAACAGGATGCCAAATAGCAAAGTTTATCAGCACGTCTTAGTGAATAATCAATGTAACTTTGTATCAGATGTCTCTCATCTATTCCACGGCAAACCTTCTGCAGAACAAACATACTAGTAGAATAACAACATTTTTTTCACTTAGTTCTGAAGAAAATTGCAAGGCAGAAATCCCCAGAGCAAACAAAACAAAACGAATTGGCCCATAAAACATTCTGTAAGAGAGTTTAAACAGCCATATAACAAAAAAGGATCAGTCTGGCCCCATAAAATAAAGCGAAGTTGATGTGTCCAGCATTTCTGATTGTTAAGACAGAAATGACATCCTAGATAAGCTACATGAGCAACCAAACAGTGCATCCCCTTGAGCACTCTTTTATTTTTATTTTTCTTGATTGATAAAATTTGAGTCAGGTCTATTTTATTCAAACCCTTCCTCTCCCCTTTACCGCTAAAGCTAAAGCCCAAGGGCACTACATCCAACCCTTTATCACCCACCTTCCAAACTGTGACATCCACGACCGTTATCTGCTCCTCTCCTCGCTGCATCACCTTAGTTCAACAACTTGAATCCAGCTTCACCAGCCCTAAATTGCAGAATGCTGCCAATTCACTTTTCAATTGACTCTTGTCCTAAAGCTCATTCAATCAGCAACATGCCATAGTTTCCTCTCCAGAGATTAACTAATTAATCATTTTCACTTCCTAGAATGCTTAAGTTTCTCATGTAACCATCCACAAATAATAGAAAGCACTCGTTGATGCAGTGACTTTTTATTGAAAAACAAAATCTTGCTTTTGTTCTGTCATAGGTATTCCAACACTCAAGTTGGAATTACATAACTTTTGCATTTATCTTGTGATAAATTCTTGCCTCGTCCATGAAAGAACTTAATGCTATAACTAGTAGTTCAGAAATTTGATTCAACCAAGACATTTACGTATTCACTTCATGATATCAAATACAGCTACTAGAACAGCAACAGATTATCTTACACCACCAAGGGCAAGAATTGTTTACGTATGAAACAGCAAAGAGATCCTTTAGTAATGGAAGATATCTACCTCTATACAAATGATAAAGTCTTGGACACTTGACTTAAATTGCAAGCCTTGAGCTATCGGACTTTTGAATAAACCAAAAGAGTAGAGAAGAGCAATTGCCACTCCTTGCCACCAAGTCAAAAATACAATTGATTTAAACGTCAGGAACTTGTATAAAGGTTTTATGTGAGCAAGTTCATCGTTCGTAGCAGTGTAAAATTGCACCAAACAGTACAAAGCCCAAGATTGACTGAAATTTAGAACCACCGCCATGTAAGGATACCTACAAAACCAGGGGAATGCTAAGGAATTAGGAACATAAATATGGAATGCTAATGTACTAGTGATTTTGACAAGAGATATCCTTTAAAAGAAAGTACTCATTGCTTGGGGCCAGTTTAAAAGTAAGAATCATTATACACATACTCACCAATGAGACAATGAGCCCACATGGAATGGAATGACCGTTTTAAAGAATATACAGTTGAACTATGAACTCACAAGTAAATTGGGGTGAGGATGATAATTTTCAACCTCTATTATTACCACAAAACCATTTATGGAAAACAAAAGGTTCAAGCTTCAATAAAGAAAAGAAGCAATGAATGTCAGAAATGTATGAATCAAGATCAACTTTACCCGCATCTCAATTTAAAATCTCCTTCACAATATACACCAAAGGCTTCAAGAATTACTGCTAAAACAGCCGTCAAAGACTTAATTAACATCTGTCAAAAAAGATGAAAGTCATTGTTTTTTTCCAAACCAAGAATACTGCAATTGGGAAATGTAAAAGAGCTGCAAAATATAGAACTTCTCAAAAGAAAACATACATATTGAACAATACCGAACTTTACAACTTGGTAAAACCACTGACCAAGCTTCCATGGTTTAAAAACATAATTCAATGGAAAAGGGTGTTTTATAATTCCCCTTTCATGATTATGTTCTAAAAGGGGTGTCTTGGAACTAGAGCGACCTTCTCTTTCCAAAAACTCAATCGTTCTTTCTTCCCCACCTTTAAGAAGTAGACAACAGAAAAAAAAGCAACAATAACAATATCAACACCAGAAGAAAAAACAAAAGGAAATCTGGAAAATAATTAAAGAAAACCGTAGGGAAATACCTCATCCATGTATATGATTATAAATCAATAACATAGAAGGTTCACATGTCATGTTAATAGACAAAAATTGAAAATCATAAAGCTATGGCTCATGCTTTATAGAACAAAACTTTCACTTATAAACATAATTGCAATTTGCAATTTGACATAAATGATGTAAGATGATATTCAAAACTAGATTGGCACTCAACCAGACATGAGCATTACTACACATGCATTGTAGAATGTATTTGACCATGTTCACGTCTTTCTCTGAATGTGTAAGCAAGAAACATGAACACATGAATCCAATACCTCATAGTGACAATGCCAACGGATTTCTTCCAGCGAAAAAGGCCAACTTTGCATCATATATTACTTTACCCAGACTATTAAAATATATGTTCACATGCTTTAATTTTTGCACATTTCAAAGAAACTAGCACACCATTGAATTTGTCAGAACGGAAACAAATACATAGCCTATGTTCAACAAGTTCTTTTTTGTTTCAAGGCAACTTGTATTCAAGAAAACTACATCATGAACATCTGTGCTCTTGGGACCAACAAATTTGACTACAAAGTACAGAAAGAAACTGCCTATGGCTGCTAAAAAACATTCCAATATTCTGACTTCCATAACAGAATTCATGGACAAAAACATGGAAATATCAATTCCATAGAGAGGAAAATATCAGACTATCCAGAATTAATAAACAACTTCAAAAAAAATACCACCACAGAATCTAGAAAATTACAAACTATACAAGATGAATTAAACCAAATTCCGGATAAAAACCCTTCTTTGCACAGAAAAAACTTAGTAAGAAACATACCTAAGCAAGCAACAAGGTATCTTCCAAAGCAATACATAGCAAATGATTCATAGCAATCCCGCAGTATCTCAATATCAACACTAATCGATGGTTCCAGCAACGACACAAACTATTCAAAATAACCCCTGTTAGAAAAATAAAAAGCCCCCACCTCTCCAAATTCAAAAACTCAAACAACCCATTATTCAAAATTCAAACTTTTCACAGAATAAACATCAATCGAGCTGAAAAAATCACTCACTCACCGATTCTACAGCATAACAAGGAACCATAAGGATAACCCCAATCAAAAACTTCTGCTCCTGCGAGGTAAAAACCCACCAAACATTCAACTATAAATCTCAACTAACTCATTCAAATTTTAAAAACAAGACAGTGAAATAAGGAAAGAAACAATCACCTCGGGATTCTTGTACGCTGAAAGATGCTCAAACAAGAGGTAGAAAGACAAAGACAAGGTCACAAGTACAAAAGCACCAGCAACCAAAGTAGCCCATAAGGGAGATGAGAATCTCAAAAGATAATACCCTATGAGATCCTGTAAATACTTCATCGCCTTCTCCTCTCCTTCAAATGCTAACTTTCATACAGCACAATTTGAGTTTCCCATTTCCATAACCAATCTTAAAAAAAAAAAAAAACAGAGAGATTTTGAATTAAATTTCTATAAAAATCCAAATAAATAAAAATAGAAAATAATTTTGCTTACAGCTGAGCTTTTTCTTTGTTCTTGAGTCCAAATTGAATTGAAGAAGGCAAGGAAATTGGAGGGGTGAGTGGGATAGGCGAAATGATTCAGCTCTGCGACAAAATAAAAATAAATTAATTAAAAAAAAAGAATTTTATGGTGTAGGTAATGACTTTCGTTAAAAAAATGGTCCCACATGGCTTTATACAATTATAATTATATCAATTAACTATTCAAAAATTATAAGTTAATCCTTTTTAGTTTCGAGCGATGAATTTGTTCAAAGACTGATTATTTAATTTTTATATTTTATATTTTGTTGAAAATTTAATTTTTCGTTCCTTTTCAATTTATTTCAATTGTTTATTTAAAAATAGAAAAAACAAGTAAAAATATGAAAGAATTTATTAAAACATAAAGTTTTTTAAATAAAATAATATTAAATTAAATATACTCAACACTAATTATAGACTAAATAATTAATTTTTTTCTCAAAATTAGAAAGATTAATTTATAATTTACTCATAATTATATGAATTGACTAGTCAATAATTTTGTTGCTTCAATTTTACTATCATGTTGTATTTTTGAATAGTTTTATTATGCTTTGTTGTTAAAATTTTCTAATTTTTTTTTTTTTTTAACATTTATGTTTTCTGTTTCCATCGTTTAAAGAAGCCAAAGAAAATTTATTATAATAAATTTTTTTAGATCTTCAAAGTATTTCATACTCAACCATCTATATATAAAAAGTTTTCTGTATACATAAGAATTTGAATTTGAAATTATTTTATCAAGTTACAAGAATTTTTTTTCCTTAAACTCTACCTCATGGATAGTATATAATTTTTTATATATTATTATGAATGAATAGATTTGAGATATAAAATTAAATATTTGAGATAAAGACATAATAGATTTAGACACTAAATTAATAATAAAGCCAATTAATAATGCCCCTTCTTAGTTTAATTTGAATTTTATTTTTTGGGAATTATTTGTTAAAAGAGAGTATGAAAGTGTGACGTATCCAATTTCAGCCAACCAAAAACAGAAATATTTTAATTTAGGGACTAAATTGATGAAGTTTTTTATATCTGATGAAGTTGAGATTTTCGTAAGAAGTTAGGAATGATATTGAAGTTTCCCCCAAAAACTTTTTAGTGAGACAAAATTTTGAGTAATAGATTGATAGCTATTGTTCCTATTGCAAGCAGCTACGAAAATGGAGAACACGACTATGCTAAGAGAATGGTTCGAGCGAGTTGACTCAGAGAAAACCGGAAACATCACTGCAACTCAGCTCAAGGTCTCCCTCTCTCTCTCTCTCTCTCTCTCTCTCTCTCCCCCTCCTCTGTCTTGGCTTCCTCCGTCTTCTCCTTCTTCTTCTTTTTTGTAGCTTAAAAAGGCTAAACTCCTTCTAATGATCAATTTAATTAATTAATAATCAGAGTGCCCTTGCTGTTGGAAATCTTGAGTTTCCTCTCTCTGTTGTCCAACAAATGATCAGGTAACCCACTTGTCAACACTCTTCTTTGATCTCTCTTTTAGCACAAATCCTTTCCTTTGACAAGATTCTTTAATTTTTGTGGTGTAGGATGTATGATTTTGATAGGAATGGAACTATGAGTTTTGATGGTGAATTTCACTTTTTGGCTTCAAGTTTTAGACTTTTGAAATGGGTTTTGTTTATTGTTTGTTGATTTGATCAAATTTCGTTTCTTTTTCTTTATGCAGAATTTGTTGGGCTTAATAAATTCCTTTTAAAGGTTAGTGCTTTCATCATGAATTGTCCATTTCAAGGTGTAAAAGGCTATATTTTTGTGTGTTATGTTGTTATCTAGCTAATTATGAAATATTTATGTGGCCTTTTTTTACTAGAATTTTGTAGTGATTTATTTTGGTTCTTTGCAGGTTCAACAAGCTTTCGCAGATCTTGAGAGGTAAATTTAGTGGCTTTTCTGCTACAAAGTAGACTTTGATTGTTTTTTGTCCTACCTTGTAAGCTGTTTTTATGGTTTGGTGTCGTGACATAGTGGAATTCTGTCTGTGTTTGTTCCCTTTAGTAGCTCTAGTAAATGTATTCTTCTAGCTAGATAAAAGCATTCAAATAGGAATTGATAGGATACTTATCTTTGTTTCCATATTAATGGCGAAAGTTAGCTTTGGTAGAGGCTGAAACGAAATGTGATTATCATTAATGGTTCTTTGGTTCTGTAGTCATTTTAGTATGATTGGTCATTGGTTCTGGTGTTCGGTTGCTGTAGGGTTATTCTTTAGCAATAAGATCTTTGGGATTCGTGTACTGTTTGCAGCTTTGGACTTGTTTGGCATACAAAATCTGAGCTTTTGAAATTTTATGTTTGAGTTGATGCTTTATATCTACAATGATGAGTAAATGCTTGAACTCTACACCTTTTTCCTGTCTCTCTTCTCCTAAGTTGGA
Organism: Dovyalis caffra; assembly: GCA_963924115.1. Taxonomy (NCBI): domain Eukaryota; kingdom Viridiplantae; phylum Streptophyta; class Magnoliopsida; order Malpighiales; family Salicaceae; genus Dovyalis; species Dovyalis caffra. The sequence continues at coordinate 397,238 of CAWUPB010000913.1, read as the reverse complement.
AATGGTTGGATTTGCTTGTGTAAAAATACATACCTATTCTTTGCTTCTATCTTATTGTTACAGGGGGCGCGGATATCTTGTTCCTGATGATGTATATGAGGTAGGTTTTTTTTTTTTTCCAAGAATGTTATTTAGCTGTGACTGAATAAATGTACTTTTAAATGCTGCCCATGATTCCTGGCACAATATGTCCTGTAAAAAATAAATTCCTTCATTTATTATATAGTCTACCTAAGCATAGTTTTTGTGCTTCTGTTTAGGTTGTTCTTGTTTCAAGACATCCATGAAATAGAGTACATGGGTTTCCTCTGTCTCTATCCTCTTCTTTGTTTCTTAATTATCTGGTTTCTTACGACAAAAACCTGTTTGCAGGGATTGGTGAAAATTGGTTTTGCATTGGACTCTCCTTCTTTTTGCACAGTTTGTGAGGTAAAGGCCTTTTTCACTTCTATATTATGGGTGAGATCATAAATTTCTGTCGAAAAGATATTAGATACAGCCTTCGTTCTTTGAAGATCTGGCTTTATGTTATCTAGCATGCTTGTATACAGAATTCATTATTAAATTCAACTGGCCCGTTGCCTAGTCCTCCTCACTTGTATATTTAATCTACTTATGTTTGATAACCTATCAAGTGAGGAACTGATCCCTTGCATGAACAAGAGTCAGATTCTTTTGATTTAGTTATAAGTACTGAAATGTGAATTCTGCCCATTGTTGCTCAGAGCTTTGACCAAAAGAAGAATGGAAGAATTCGTCTAGATGACTTCATATCTCTCTGCATCTTTGTACAGTCTTCTCGGTGCGTTCCTCCTCGATTGTTTATGGTGCATGGTTTAGATAATCTACTTTAAGCTCTTACGGATGATTTCTCATTTCTTTCATTGCAGGAATCTTTTTAATTCATTTGATACAACGAAGCAAGGCAGAGTTACTCTCGATTTCAATCAGTTTGTGTACTGTAGTAAGTAAAAACTAATTCAATATGAACATAAACTACTTGACATCATGGTGCAATTTGTTAAGGTAATTTCTCTGTCGTGCAGCTGCAAATTGTAGAATATGAAATCACCAGCAGTGCTCCAAAGTTCCTTGTGGATTCATACCTACCAAGTTATTAATGATTTATGAGCAGGATTACATGGTCTTTAACAATGTAAAAAATTTTGGTCTTAGGTACTAAAATTTCTCCCTAGAGACTTTTTTTTTTTTTTTTTTTGGATGAGCCTATTGTTAATTTTATTTTTGTCATCTCCTGTATGATAATAATTGAAGGTACGTATGTTGCTAATGTGATTAGTTGGAAGTTTTTTTTCAAGAAGGATGAATTACAACATAGTCCCCTCAGATTAGCTTGATATTCACCACCATCCTTAATTTAAAAACCAATGACTTCAGAAATCTTGTTCTTGGAAACGATGAAAGAAATGTGTAAAATTAGGTGCTTGTTCGTGTTCTGCTACACTAAATGGAAATTAGTTTGTTTTTGACAGCATGATAAAGTCTGAAAATAATGTTGCCATAACAGTCATATCTTTGGCACAGCTTTGACCAGGAAACCATTCAAAATTATAATCCTACAACTAAAACATGTGGGAAGATGCTCTCCAGAGTCCAAACTCCAAATTAAAAATGGTGCAATTGCCCCTGTGTGTTTTTAAGCTGCTAATTGGTATTAAAGTATCATGTTTTTTTTTTTTTTTTAATTATCATCTGGTTAACTAATGTCAAGTAGGAATGGCAACGGGGCAGGATGGGGATGGCCATCACGACCCCTGCCTTGCCCTTGAAAAACTCCGCCTCGTCCTCACCTCGTACCCGATGCGGAACAATCCCTTTAGAGCACCGGTCTCCTGTTTAATTCTTTGCGTCCGTTCTGCTTTAGTCTATCTCATATCATCTTGTATCAAATTTTAAACTATAGTAGAAAGATAATAGTTCATATAAAAAATACAATTAAAAAAAAACAATTATTTAACATCATATTCAACTATAAGTTTACAACACAACTCATAATTAAATTGTTTTCAATCGAATCAATAATATACTTAATTAAGTTAATGAAATATTACAAATACATTTAAAAAACATAAATCTTTGCATGTCTTTACTGTTTATAGATCATCAAACCTTATTTATTGTATTGGAGATTAGTTTGTAAGCTTAGAGTTTAGATATATGTTATATATAATTATAATTTTTTAATAAAAAAAGGACGGAATAGGCAAATACTATCTCCGCCCAATCCCCGTTCAAAGTCAAAACGAGATAGGGGTTCTCAATAAACCCGAGAAATCTCTGTGTTGATCGAGATAGAGAGGGGCAAGGCAAATTATCATCCCTAATTTTGAGTGATTGGACGTGAAAGAACATGACATTGTTTTAATGGCTCACATATCTATTATGTATATCTAATATTACATGAGATTAATCAACAAAAACATAAAAAAAAATTATGATTGTAGATTAAAAAAAAAAAAAAAAAAGGTTCAAGATCCAATCAGAATAAAAATGGTTTTCATGTCACCTGAAAGTTCAGGATGCTTTATAATCAATTAGTCATTTTGAGTTCTTTGTTATGCTTGGCATGTTGGGCTTCTACCGAAGAGCCGATTGTGTGGATAGGGTCTTCTTTACCGTTCTTTTTTCCAATAATTTACCAAACGTCCAATTGCACAATCCATTTCCCCTTGAAAATTCTCGCATGAAAGAGGGTTAGACCGAAGGAATGAACTTCGGCTTTCGAGTTCAGATGAAATCCATACAGATCATGTAGTCCAAGCTCATTAAGACTTCCAATCCAATAGCTTGCTCATCCGCTTTAGACATGGAGATTTGAGATCCATACAGACTTCAAATCTAGGATCTCCTCCTCGCAGCACAGAGCAAAGCTCACATGAATGGTTACAAATCAAAAATCCTAAAAACACTACTGTACTCAGTAACTCTAAAAAGACTAGTGCACAATAAAACTGTAGGAAAAGGACTCTAAATATTGAGAAATCATCAAAGCAACCTTTATATTAACCGAGACTAAATGATCTTATCGGCTGGCTCCAAGGTTCGAACTTGGACAATTAAGAAGAGAACAAGCCTCCTTAACTACTAGAATTATCGGCTGCCTCCATGGGTAAACAGATCTTTCAGAAATAGAATTAGGGCTTCACAAGAAAGTACAATCTTGATAAAGAAACACGAGGCAACATTACATCCTCTCGATGAGGATGGTTCTTCAGAAAAAATCTGTAGGATGACACTGATGTCTTTAGAGGAAGTTGGGAGTTAACTCTTCAAACTAGATTGAAGAGAAATACTAGTATTTCAGGTAGTGTGTCCATAAATAATCGTTTGCTTCCCCATTTTCAACCAACCTTTGGACGATCCGAAACAATACAGGTTTTTGCATCGAATTCTCTCAAAGCAGTAAGCTTCCCTTTTTTTTTAAAAAAAAAAAAAAGGGTGGTGGCTGTGAGTTTTTGGCCTTTGCATCCATTTTTGGCCAAATCATCAGAACGGCCTGCAAGACAAGATGTGCAGAGCTATAACCCTGCTATTATTCATTTTTACGGTAGGACTAACAGGGTCAATCAACAATAACACAAGCAACTCGATTACACGAAAATGGAAGCAAAAACTGTGGGAGTAATTACTGAAATCACGTTTTCTTAAACCAAGACGAAATTACCATTGCAGGCAAAAACAAGATCAATTTGGATAGTTCGAAAAAAATTGAAAATAAAAAATTTAGTTGCTAATTACCACACAAGAAGATCAATTTTGATGCATTTTGATAACAGCCCTGAGCCTTCAACTACTTGAATAGAAATAACATCCAACTTTTTGCCATATTTTTTCATGTTGTGCTTCATGCTGTATCTTTCTAATATAGAGACTCGGCACTGACCGCTATCAAAAAGTCAGTCACAATTTCAACATTATAGGATAAAGAAACCCTAATAATTCATACCAAGATGAAAAACAGAAACCCATCGTCGAACAAAACTAGATTAAATTACAGAATAGTTTAGGGCACCCATGTAAGATTGGTTTCACTGTATACGTAAACCATAACTACACAAATATACATGCTACAAATCCTATCCAAGGGGCATGGAACCTTGTTCAAATACAACAGAACGTTGTACCAAATCAGATAACAGATGTGAGCAAAAATTCCCAGCAGCATATTTTACAATGCCATACTTTTGTTCCCTAGAACACAATGCCATCCCACCCAAGAAACATTAAGACCGTGCCTAATTCTTTATCGCCTAAATTACAAACCAAAGTACCCACGCAATCACCTAGCAATCTCAAATCAAAAAAGCTCTAGCTCAAAGTGAAACACAAGTCCGGGAACTTATGCATCATCCTTCCATCAGGAAATACATGCATTATCCAAAATGAAAAATCCATTCAATCCAAAAGATGTCACACAGTGGGGTGCAAACTGGAGAATGTAAAGACACTTTCTAACAGCTACAACAGTACAGGACATGGTAGGATTGTCTAGGTGCTTTGATCATCATCATTAATAAAACTCAAAATTAAATCACCAAAATTAAGGAAAAAGTGAGAAAGAATGCTAAGGACCCACTACGCTCATCAAAACAGAAAGCTAAAAAACTAAGTGCTTAACTAATAATACTATTGTAATAGGGGCTAATTAAATAACAACATTCACAATGGTACCATCAACTAATCTTCACAAACTAGCAGGTAAAAGCTTGAGATGCATAATACAGCATATTGTAAGAGCCTAACAGATTCCCCTGGAGCCACAAAAGAGGCATAAACTATAATTAACTACAACATTCAAAATCTACATAACAATAGACTTAAACTGACATTCATTCAAAGCATTTCCCATCAAGTAAAATCCAAAATCTCATACACATAGTCATAGAGAAAACCTAAGACAAATAAACATCAAAATCAAAATAACTTAGTTCAATTCGTCATCATTTTGCCTAAGAAAGAACTCTAGAACAATTTACCAAAAAGGGCAAGAAGAATTAAGCAGACAGTAATTTATCACAATCTTCACTCGCTCTTCTTCCTGAAAGAACACCCCTCTGTAAGCTTGGCACGCCCCCTGTTGGTTGGCACAACACTGTCTGGCAGTTCCCACACACTACGACAGTTTGCGAGTGACTGAAAACAGTAGTTCTGCACAAAATATGTTCATTTAAATAATAAATAAATAAAAAACACTACAATCAATCCCAAAACAGCTAAGGCTTAAATTCATCCTCCAAACGAAGGCCATGACAGCACTTACATGTTGAAGCAACCCTGGCACTTCACATCCTGCAGGTTTTTTTTCAGAAAATATGATAAAAAAAAATTAACAATAAAACAAAAAAATAAAAATAAAAAAATAAAGACAGGCAAATGGATGGTATATTTATTTACCATGAAAAAAGAGTTTGGGGACTGAACAAGACGCTTGAGCTTATGCTTCCTCTTCTCAAGCTCTGCTGGTGGGTTCAGCAAATCGATATCGTTTGGAAGAGGCTTCCATTTAACAACGTCCAAAAAACAGATCAGTTAAAGAACGAAACAGATAATACCAGAAAACTAAACCAAATCACATGAACCCACCATTTTGATCTCTGAGACGGCTTCTTTCTTTGGCAGGAAGTAGAAACCCTAGAGAGCACAAGAAGCAGAGTAATCTAGAAATAAGGCAAGAAAAATTTAAAGGGCTGAATGAGGTTTATAAGCCGTTGATTTCGAGCAATGTTACATCTTAGCCTTTCATCTCAGGTCTAGGGCAACATTAAAAACAGGGGCATCATCGTCCTTTCAATGCTAATGACTTGTACAATCCGTTTTGGTACCTGTTGCCTTTGTAATTTTCCAACATGGTCCGCTTGTTTTATTTTGTCTCATATTTATCCCTGCAATCAATATTTTCCCTCGAGTTTATGTTATTGAAATCATGAAATGGGGCCGAAGTCAAACGTTAGTAGCTAATGAAGTTTAGCTTTATGTATGTAGCATATACATACGTTTTTTTGTACTTTTGGACTCTGCAATAAGATTTTTTTACCTCTTTTGATTGCTTTTTGTTCAATGAATTTTCATTTATCTAGGGGAAAAAAAACATGCAAAGATCAATATTATACTAATGAATTTCTATTTTATTAAAATAAAAATGATTTTAACTTTGAATGGTTGTATTCCTATACATGAGATTGAATTTGGTTATCTTCAATTATGAAATTTCCTGTTTAAGATAATTACAATATAAATACATCAATTTTTTTTTATATTTTTTCATTTAAATAATTTTTTTAAAATATCATTCAAGTATTTTCATTGAACTTCTATCAATTGTATCGTTATTTAATAATGCATCATTTATCTTAAACTACTAAATTATGATTTTATACTTTCATTATAGGAAATTTTCGCTTTCAAATTATTTTGACAATTTCTACTTTTTATATAAAAAGTCCGTTTCAAAACAATAAAGCGCGAAATTATAGTGTAAAGAGAATGTGACACATCATCATATAACTGAATAATCGGTATAAGTATGATGAAAAATACTTAATTGACTATTTTAAAAAAGTTAATATAATTAATAAAAAAAAAAAAAAGTAAAACTTATTTCCAGCAAAGGATTCTCTTACTCGAAATTAAGAGCTTCATGTAGGAACATGGGATGAAGACACTCCCCGAGGTTATTATAGATGTGGAACATTATGGCAATTACGTTATGTCAACAGGAAAGAAGAGAAGAGATTATTGCCCTGAATGTCTAGTTAAACTGAACTATAAGCAAAAACTGCCCCAACAGCTGCCAACAAATGATGAAGCCAACAGATTGCGATCTGATTACTCTTACAAGGGAAAAGCCAGTTTTTTCTTTCATTCAAGTTCACAACTTACAAGGTAGAAGCCAGTTTTTTCTTTCATTCAAACTCACAAATTACGAGGTAGATTTGTAAACTGTATCTGATTGCTCTTACAAAGAAAAAGCCAGTTTTTTCTTTCACTCAAACTCACAAATTACAAGGTAGATGTTGTAATAAACAAGACACTAATTTTGTTTTGACACAAATAGGGAACCTTGAACAAAGAGTAGTTGTTTCCCAGTTGCAAGAAGATATAGCTCCTTGCACATTTGGCTATAAGAGAAATTGGGCCGGTTCAGCTTTTGCTGCATAACCAAACTTGGATGTACTGTACTTCCTATGAACTCCAGTGAGTTTCCCATATCCAGCTTTCTGATGGAAACTAACCATCATTCTTGAGCATTCCCTATTGGCATGCAAGAAAAATCATTCATCAGTACGCATCAGAGTTTAGTCACAAAGTCAGGTAATCAATGGTGCAAAATACTCACAAAAGCTGATCTTCTGTATAGCTGGTGTGGCACTCGCAGGTTTTAGACCACTGCTTAAACCGGTAGAGACTACACTGAGCAGTGTAGATTGCTGCAGCAGCTAGTAAAGATGGGGGGAACTTAAGCATATCGTACTCGACTAGGCACAGCTCAATAATGAAGAAGGAGAGAAGCTCAAGCTGTTCAAGCCATTGCAAATCAATAATTTAAAAGGTGATTTTTTTTATTTTCCCAAGAATTTCTCACTACTCGGTTACTTTTCTTACCTTCATGTCAGATAGAGCTGCCTTGAGAAATCTCTTAATGAACATATAAGGGGTTGGCAAAGACATGTTGAATTGTAAAGTGTTCACCATTAGTTTCTCCTACAAGCAACATTAAAGATAGTAAAAAAAGTGACATTGATGGAAAGGGAGAAGGACTATGAAGAAAATTTTACCATATCAAGGACTTCTTTCCTTGTGTAAGCTTTGTCTGATATCAGCACAAAATCATCCACTACTGGGACTGAGACCTCCTCATACTTGCATGCTATTAGCATTGCTGTCACACCAACCAATTGTAGTTTCTTTCTGACCACCGTGCAACGCTCCAAGAACCGGTCGATAAGATTGATGGTTAGGAACAATGTCTCGTCCATAAGCTCAAATTTGTAGTGGACCTATTGAATCAAACAACCAGACAATCAGACCACCTATTCTGGAAATGGGTCTATCTCTAGTCAGATGGTGAACTATCATTAAGGATACTGGTTAAACATAGGCTAAGGTTTTTCAAGCGCAATGGAAAATTCTGTCCACAAAAGTGCTTCAAAGAATTGCAAAGGGAACTCCAACATTTTCGATCCAAGAAACAATTCAAGGTCGGAGTAGTACCTCAATAAGCCAGTCGATAAGGATAGCCCTCATCTTCTGGTTGATGTCAAATTGACGATCCATATAAGTTGGAGAGACACAGCCAGAGCCCTGCATAAATGAATCCTGTTCAATAAATAAGATTGATCCATCTTCCACACAAGGTTGCTGCAACTAATGAGTTACTTGTTTTAGAGGAATTCCTTAAACTGTATTATCGCAATAGACTTTCAATCATAATTTCAACTTTTTTCCTCAAGAATCCACATCTTATTTGGAAAAAATCAAGAAAAAACAAATAGAAGTCACACAATGCAGACAGGCCTCAAAATAGATTGAATTACCTAAATTATAATAATATTTTGGTTAACTTCACTAAGTGAAACATGCCAACAAGTTTAAGGAATGAATTCCTAATGCAGATTGGATTTACCTCAGTTTTCTTGTAGTAAGCATAGATATCATCTATATACTCAACAACTGCCGATGGATCTTTCAAATCGCCATTGTCAATATCCACAATGGAGTCCTCTGCATCCTCCATTTCAACCTCCTACAAAAATTCAGGGGAGTTATTGATACTTTCCTTTAGCCTGCGAACAAACACACACACTGAAAAACCTTATTTAAATGTGTAGGTTTGATAAAAAGAAATACCATCCTATCAATTTCATCTAGCATAGCCTCTGTGTGCTTCACGAACATCGGTATCGCAGCACCATCATACTCTTCCACTTCTATTATTGAACAGTCTTCATAGCTACTTGGCTTCAACTCCAATGTGGTAGATTTTTCAGTTTCCTGATATCGTAATAAATCCCAACAGTTCAAATCAATTTCATGGTTTCACTAAAACATCAATTCAATTTGCTTAACAAATAATAAAAAGTCCATAAATTTACTTCATAGAATTGTTGCTTGTTTCTGACCATTTCTGCTGCCATGTCCCTAAACAAAAAAATTAAGTGAATTACTTGCAACTTTGGAAAGAATAACAAATACTGAGGACAAAAATCCTTGTAATAACTGAGTTCTTTTCACTTTTTTTTTTTTGTTTCCTCGTGTATAAAACAACTCAGATAATCAGGTGTAATAACATAGTTCACTAAATTAAGACAAAAATCCAATCAAAATGAAGCATATATAATAGAAGTTACCCTGATTTATCTCTCTCGTTAACCACAGATGGGTAGAGGGCAGCCCCAATGATGTTCTGATTGATGCTGCTTAAGGGCCTCCTTTGATTCTGCCCCATGTCCTTCGCAAACTTCGAATTCCCCATTCTTGTTCCTTCTACAAGACCAAAAAAGAATGATCTAAAGAAATAAATATCTTAACTAAAAATCTGCAAGAAAGACTAGCAATGTTACCGACTTACCTTGAAGGTTTAAAGGCACAAAAAGACCAGGATTGTTCTCATTTGACCCACCCATCTTCAAGAAAATAAGATCAACAAGAAAAGAACCCTTTAAAAATCATAGAATATCAACACACATTCATGATCTAGTTCAAAGAAACATATTAACATCGTCATAGAGTAAAGAAAATCAAAGATTTTATGATACTAAACTTCAAGAAGCAAAAATCCCAGTTCAGCATCGGATCAAACTGAATAAAAAAGCATAAATTCAAGCTTATTTACCTTCAATTTCAATCTCCAAGCAAGAACAAGCAGGAGAAACTGTCTGTTTGTCTCTCTCTTCCTCCCTATGAAAGCTTTGGGGTTTAGAAAAACATAAAGAAAAGAGATTTCGAAAATAACGGCTAGTAAGTAGTGACCGTTGGATTTTAATAAGACGAAAAGTTACGTTGGTCTGTTAACGGTTAAATAAGGCGTCTTTGGGCCATAACTGGAGCGGTCCGTTTTTAGCCATTAGAAAAAAGAAGCCCAGGTGCGCTCCTAACACGTGGAAGCTTCTAAAAGCGCCTTAATTTTTGCTTGTTTCCGTAATAAATTATACTTCTTTTTTTTAATGTTTTATCCGATTGGAATAAATCATACCATTTGATGCTATGAATTATAAAGATTATATTATATTTTAAAATAAAATAATATTCTTGAATTTATTAATTTTCAAACATAAATAAAACATAACTTTAACATAACTATGATAATTTTTTTAACAATCTCAAAATGTATTCAAATAAAAAAATAATCAGAAATTAATCATGTAAAATACAAAATTAGACATTCAAACAAAAGAAAATTCAATGGCTGAATACTGAAGTTATAATTTTCTTTAATTTCGAGCGAGAATCTATTTTTTATCACGTATTGGTTGATATCAACCATGTGTTAGCCGATATTGATTACATCAATATTTAATAGTTTTAAATACCAAAATACACTCAAATGAAATAAAAATAGGTATTGAAGTTGTAGTTTTTTTCTAAATTCGAAGGGAATCCACTTTTTATCATATATCAATTGATATTGATCATATCAACATTTATTAGTTTCGGATATCAAAATCCATTTAAATAAAAAAATAAAAATTAAATAACTCAAATAAATAAAATAAAAAGTTAAATGTTCAAATAGAATTTAAAAATAAAAAATAAAAATGGTTCACTAAATTGCAGTGTTTTCAAAAAGTTTATCATCCAATGTTGGAAGGAGTCAAGGAGGGGAGGGATATTGATGCTCCTAACATCCCTGGCTTGTTTTATTCGAACACACGAGTTTGATTTTGTTTTTCAATTATTAAGATCATGCTATGTTTTACATAAATTTAATAATCTTGATTTTTTATTCCCAAGAAATTTAAAAAAATTTACTTCAATATTTTTTTCTGAGTGCATAAGCATCCCAAAATATCAGTCTCGACATATACTTTTTTTTCCTTTTTCATAACGATTTTAGTAATTTGATTTGAAATATAATAAGTAAAAAAGCATGAAAAAAAAGCTAGATATATACCAGTTAATTTTATGATGTTTAGTTATATTTTTGCATATTAATTTGGCATAAAATTATTGAATATAGTTTGGGACTTGCGAGCATTTGCTTTTTTCAAAAAAGAGAGAAAAAAATGCCTTTAACTCTTTTCTTTTATTTATTAAAGAAGTCAAAATGGCAGCAGAAAACAATAAAAGATAATAAAATTTAAATTGTAATGATGCATGTATTTATTTTCACCTAAATTATTAATTAATTTAATTTAATTAAGACATAACATATAAATGTATGTGGTAAATTACAAAACTTCTTTTTATTAAAAAGCTCCTGAGATTTTAAATTACGTAACGAAAATAGTTACCTCTCATTATATAGTGGTCACTAAATAAATTAAATTCATTAATACTCGAATCTATTTCATTAGAAGAAAATTATGGATACATAAATACTAAATTATAACTTATTGTGTACCTACGTCCCAACTATTTAATAGTTATATATTTTATTTTAACTTTTTGTTTTTTGTTTTTTTTTTTCTGATCAAACTTTCTAAGTGGTGGGAACGAGTCGGGAAAATCATGAGCAATAAAAATTATCTATTTGAATAAAAATCATTTCAAATAGTATAGTCCAAGGCAGCCATAAACCCTAATCACTTACATCATAAAACTGACTGAATACTTTAATAATATTTAAAGAAATAACAAATAAAATTACCATTTATCCCAAATGACTAAAGTTCCACAATTGTGACTTAATTTCCTGAGCTCTTTATTGTTCTCTACCTCGGAGCTCCAACCTTTGATCAAAGTATAAGAGCTACTAGCGTATATATATGTCCCACTTCTTCAAGCATATATCAGTTCTTACTCTAAAGGATGGATCGATGAACACAACATTTAAGCCAGCACAGCTACCACATTCGAACATTCCTTCCTTTCTTCTGATATTCTACTGGTTTTCTTCTCCTCTTATTCTTTTCTCGTCAATACTTTCCTGCCTTGTTGTTCTTGTTAATTCACCAAATATGCTGCAATTAATGCACCCATGCATGTTCTCTTCAACAACTTTACGTGGACTAAAGCCTATCATTACCTTAATTTGCAGTGACATAATCCGATTGCTTATCTTTGTCCTCTGATCCTGAAGAATATTATTAAAAAATTCGACTTCCCAGCTATGAATTACTGAAGAATATTATTAAAAAATATTATTCCACGTCCATTATATTCATAGGGGAAAGAAAGTATTAAAGAAACGTCTAGATATTGATTCCATATTGCAATAGGAATAAAAGATTTAATAAATAGTAAGATGGTGTTTTTTTCGAACCAAAAAAACAGTTGTTCTTTATTAGGTTTGGTGTGTAGTCATCTTTATCCATATAAAACAATAAAAATTAATTAAAAAAAAAAATAGACTTTCCATGCATCAACCCTACTCCAACAGAAGAAATATTTTTTGGGCGTGCTCTGGGCCTTGGCAAATATTTCAGCCCAAATCTTTGTATCAGCTGTTCCAGTCTATGGAGATTAAGCCCAAGTATGATGAGAACTACAATATATTTTTTAAGTCTATGGAGATTAAGCCCAAGTATGATGAGAACTATAAATTATTTTTTAATTAAGTGCTGTTTGGTAATTAAAAATAGAATTATGGAAATGGAAATACAGAAATCGGAATAAAAACTAAAAAATCAGAATGGTATTTATATTTTAATACTGTGTTTGGAATAGTAATAAGGAATCGGAATGTAATTTAAATTTTTTAATATCCGGTTTTTTATAAAATAAAAATAATGATTAAAAAATAAGTTTATTAAACTATATAGTTGTAAAAATAATAAAGGTAATTGTGGTCACTTCTAGTGATGGTAGTAGTAGCAATAATGATTGCCGAGTGATAGTAGTAGTAGTGGTTATGATTGTGATAATGATTGTGGTGATAACAATGGTAGTTATTGTGATGGCAGTGATGAAGATGGTGGTGGTGGTGGTGGTTGTAATTGTTGTAATAGTGGTGATTGTGATAAAAGTAGTTGAGAGATAATATATATAAAAAATATATATTATTATTTTGAAAAAAATTAATTCTCATTCCTTGTTTTTTATTCTCACATATTATGTAAGAATGAAGTTGTGTGTAAATTTTTATTTTCATTCCCACTTCAATCCTTTTAACCAAACAACTACAATGTGAAAATAAAAATTTTATTCGCATTCTTACCACTCTATTCCCGATTAACAAACAATACCTTAATTTAAATGTTTTAATTCTAGCCTTTCTTTTTTCTCTTTGTAACCACTAATAAAATAAGACATGGTTTTTTGGGGTTCTTTCTAATACAAGTTTCAAGCATTGTTAGGCAACTTGCGCTGGCACACATCAACTCTGCTCTAACTTTATTTTCCTTTGATTGATCAGACCCCATGCATGACGGCAATCAAACTAAGACTTTGAAAATTATTTGTAGTTCATGGAGATGATGATGAAGTCAAGGTCAATCCGTTATTCCATCGACGAACCAAGTTACACGGCAATGAGTTAGGTTGAGAAGTGATCATTCTATTCGATTAATCGTAATATGGCACAGATAAGATAGAATAAAATAATTTTAGTTTAATAATTTATATTATATTACGACTCTATTAAAACACATTGAATCAAAGTAAAATAATAATAATATTTTTTTAATTCAAAATGGAGTACTTGATTTGATCAAGCCAGGATTTAATTTTTATTATAAAGTTTGAGTTAGTTTGATTTAAAAATTAATTTAATAGTTGACTAAAGGTTAAATGTAATTTTGATGATGTTTTAATTTAAAAAATAATAAATTTAATATCTATAAAAAGACGTAAAAAATAAAGTTTTGAAATCCTGTACATACAATATAAAGTTAGGTTTTATATTATATTACGAATTTATAAATAAAATGATTTCAGTTTAATAATTTATTTTATATTACGACTCTATTAAAACACATTGAATCAAAAGTAAAATAATAATAATAATTTTTTAATTAAAATTTTATGTTTAAATAATTTTTTTCTCTCTTATTCATTTTCTCTTTTCGTTTCTCTGGCCTCTTAGTACGCAAGAACCAAAATGCAATAAAATAAATTTTTGGATTGAAACAAAAATTTATTAAAAAGAGAGACCAAACTGCAATTATTTAGCCAAAAAGTGGAAATGCACCGTTCAAATGTGTCTTTATCCACCGTAGCCATGATTGATGCTCTACATTAAAAGGTTTATTCTTTTTATTCTTTTTTAGTTAATTGACGTGAAATTAGAATTAACTATAATATAAAAATAAATAAATCAAGTGAGAATCAATCAGACCAACTATTAAGAGATACAGTAGTTTGACGGTAATGGAGTACTTGATTTGATCAAGCCAAAATTTAATTTTTATTATAAAGTTTGAGTTAGTTTGATTTAAAAATTAATTTAATAGTTGATTAAAAGTTAAATGTATTTTGATGATATTTTAGTTTAAAAAATAATAAATTTAATATCGATAAGAAGGCATAGAAAATAAAGTTTTAAAATCCTATACATACAATATAAAGTTAGGTTTTATTAAAATGAGAAGAGAACAACAGATCCAATATCATTAAATTAAACTCATATTTCATCTACTATTTTGTTATGATATCATTGTTGGAGTATTTATCACTCGGTACTTTATTTATTTAAATTGAATTATATGTATTAATTGATATTATTTATTAAAGTGATATGATTTTTTATTTTTATTTTAATATATTTTTTTATTTGTTTAAACTACTTAAATTATTATCAATTTTAATTTGATTGAATGATGGAGATATTTCAGAAAATATAAAGATAATGATGCATAAAAAAATAAAAAATAAAAACCTAGAAATAAGAAACGAAGATATGAGCTTCTTGACAAGTACACCACTTCAAAGCCCTTTTACATGTTAGTACCTTTTTTGTTTTTTTTTTCCCTCGGTTCCTTAATTTCTTTATTTCTTTACTTAATACGCAGGGGGTGGAAAGTCACCGATCCATATGCATCGAATTACGTTTATTTTTGCTCGATGAGAACAAAAATGGATAATTTATATTTTAGATTTTCTAACTGAAGATATAAATTATTCATTTTGATTACTTTGATTTTTTTTCTGATTTTTTAATTAAAATTTTAAGACAAAAAGATGTTTAATTTAAAAAAATAATTTACAAAATAAGTTTTTAGATAAAAATATGGATATGAATAAATAAATAATATTTTTAATAAAAAATTTATAAAAATATAAAAAATAATTAATCAAATAAAAAATTTTGACTAAAAAATAATAAAATTGAATAAAATTTTATTCAGTTTTCATTTGATATATTTTTATAAATGTACACTATAATACAAGATATTGAAATGAAATAATTTTATGTATTTTATCCGATTAAAAGTATAGCACGATAAAAAAAAATAGTTTTTTTTTATAATAACAAAAATGGATAATTTATATCTTCGGTTAGAAAATCTAAAATATAGATAAAAAAAAAAAGATGTTTTTTTGTATGGAAGTTTGGATTTCTCGTCAATTCCACCGTCCACTGCCCCCCACCACTAGATTCTCTTTTGAAAATCATACAAAAAAGTAATCGAGGGACCCATCTGAAAAAACAAAAGCAAAGTGGGGGATCCTTATGGCTGTGGCGTATGATCTACACCTAAATAAGAACCAAAAAAGTTGCACGTGAAAACGCGTCACATTGTCTAAAAACCGCGTCAAATTTTTAACTGTTTTTCAAATCCCCTTTTTATTTTGACTTTACACCCTCTTTCAAAACCCGCGTAACAACTGCCTACCGTTAATCTCACTCCAAAGAGACTCAAGCTGTTCAATGGTTAAGCTTTTGTCTTTAAAGCCCTCTCGTAATTTTGCAAGATTAAGTTATGACCCCCAAAAAAAAAAAAAAAAATCATCAATTATATTTTTAGCCTAATTTATGCAGCATTTGAAATCAAGTTTTCTTAATTTATTATTACAATTTACGGATGAATTTTCAGTTACGTTATAAAAAGAAATATAATTTTTATATAATTTTAAACTGTCAAAAATAAATGTAATATTAAAAAAAGATGTCAATTAAAAAAATTGATTAATTAAGTGTTGAAATTAGAAAAAAATGCCTCTCGATATTCTAATCTTATCAATTGTTCCCTAATAATTAATCAAATTATTTTTTTTAGTGATATTAGGTTTGAATTGGTTTAACTTAAAATAACAGTTCAATAATCAATAAAAAACTAAGCATATTCTGAAATTTGTTTAATTTAAAAAGTGACGGACTTAATTAGTTTCAATCGATTTGAAAACTAATCAAAAAATATATATATATATATATATATATATATATATATATATATATATATATATATATATATATATATATTTTGATTAGTTTTCAAATCGATTGAAACTAATTAAGTCCGTCACTTTTTAAATTAAACAAATTTCAGAATATATATTGGAAATTAGAAAAAAGAATAGAGTTTAATAATAAAAATCATATATTCAGCGGTAAAAAAAGAAGAAGAAAAATAAGTCCGAAGGGCTGCGAGGAAAATCAAAGAATAGAATATGGGATATCATGCATGGAATTCACTCACAGTAACATTGGCATGTCCATACATTGGATATAGACATAGCACATGCTCATAAACGCGTATATCCCTCCAGATTTAACAGTATCTTTGCAAATTTCCAAAGCATTTGTCCTTAATTGTTTCAAGCTCCATAGCTAGCTAGCTGCTTCTGTTTCTTACTTTCTATTCTAGAGGACTCTGTGCATTTATTTTTATATTCCACTCAAGTACTGATTGACATATTTGTATTTTTTTTTTTTTGGGGATCAACCTGTGTATTATATTAGTATTAGTCTGTCAGTAACTTAAAGATCCCGTTTAGGGCATTGAGCTGAGGTTGTCTGGGAAGAGAGAAATGGAGAGGCAGAAAGTGATGGAAAGAGGAGAGAAGGCAGGTGTGTCAAGTTCATCCAATGGTGGAGATGAAGTTGATGTTGTGAAGGAAATGATGGATGTGATTAAGGCCGTGGGATTGTATGTGGGGTACAGGAAGACACAAAGAAAGGAGTGCGTGAACATGGTGAGGAGATTGAAGCTATTAGTTCCTCTTTTAGAGGAGATAGAGGAGATTGATAAGCATAAATTGCTTTCTAGAGAGGGTTTGAAAACTAGTTTGGTTAATTTGAAGAAGGCCCTTTTGGGCGCTAAGAAGTTGTTGAAGAAATGTAGCAATGGAAGCAAGATTTATCTGGTAAGTGTTTGTTTTTTTGTCCCTTGTTTTCTCTCTCTCTTGGTTGTGTTTCTTGTTGTTGTTTTTTTCAAGGTTTTGAAATGTTCAAGGATTGTGTTGAACTCAATTAGGCAATGGAGAGCGAGGCAGTGATGAGTAGCTTTCATTCTGTATATGACAAATTAAGTCAGGCTTTGGATGATTTGTCCTATGATGAGCTAGGGATCTCAGTTGAAGTTCAAGAGCAAGTAAGTCCTCTTCCTCCTCCTCTTCTTCTTCTTCTTCTTCTTCATTTTCCTTCTAATTTCCTTTTTGGTTCCTTTTTCCTTTGTGTTTCTTAATGTTTCTAGCCTTATTAGTTAATTTCCTATCTGGTTAGAGCACCATAGTTTAGAGAAAGATTTGGCAAAACATGGTGATGGGTTTCTTTCCACTTTGCTATTTCTCAGTACATACTAGATTTCGTGCTCAAATTTTTGTCCTCCCATCTCTGTCATTTCATTGTTGATGTCAAAAGAAAGCGAATGTTACATGTTTATGGAGCATCGGTCTTTCGGCAGGTATTCGATTCTTTCAGAAAGTATTTGATTATGTAAGAATCATTGTAAATCGGCATTGACATTGAATTATGCAAAGAAATATTGTATGAGTCTAGTAGTCTCCTTTGACAGATGATGAGGACTTAGGTGAACAACTGATTGTGTCGGGACCTCCTATCGATCGAGGGTCTTGATGATTTACTACCAGCTTGGTTACAACAATGTGCTTAGGTAGGCATACCATGCTGGTTATGTGAAATATTCTGTAGTCTGATATCCGTTTCGGAGTAAATGCTGTCACCTTTGTAATCAGTTCTGTCTCATTGCGTTGTCTGGTGAACTGTCTCAGTGAAGATTACGTTTCCAAACATTATAAGCACTCTCATTTTGCACATAATAACGAAGAAGATTCGGTTCAAGGACTAAAAGCTTTTCGTAGAAAATTGTTCTATATTATTGATTATTGAGAAAATACATTTTGAGCTCATGAGCTGTTAGTTGCAATTCCAATTTTATCATATCTCCAGTTTTACATATGTGATTGTGCTATCGCTACGATTCAGGTTGAGCTAACACGGATGCAACTTAAAAGAGCAAAGAGGCGAACCGACACTCAGGATATAGAACTGGCAATGGATATGATGGTTGTATTTTCTAAAAAGGATGACCGAAATGCAGATAGTGCAATACTAGAGAGACTGGCCAGCAAGTTAGAGCTGCACGCTATTCCAGACTTGAAAGCAGAAGAAGTAGCAGTCAGAAAACTAGTAAAAGAGAAAGCGGTGCAGAATGCTGAAAGCATCCAGCAAATTAAAGACCTTTTGGGAAAATTTAAACAGATTGCTGGGGTTGATGAAACCATTGTTCTCGATGGTCCTATTCCTTCAAAAAGCTTTAAGAGGTGTCAGTCTTTGCATATCCCCCATGAATTCCTCTGTCCAATTACTCTGGAGATCATGGTGGATCCTGTCATTGTGGCAACTGGACAGGTAATCTCATGTTGAACAGCTAAAATCCTTTCGATCACACATGTCACTATTAAATAAACAAGTTTTTTACAAAATTTTAATGTTACAGAAACTGAAGTAGAAATCTTAAATATTCTAGTTACTATGCTATGGAAGCTGAACCAGATTTTTCTTTTGTTTTAAAAGACTTATGAAAGAGAGAGCATACAGAAGTGGCTGAACTCTAATCGTCGGACCTGCCCGAAGACTGGTCAAAATTTGGATCATTTGACTCTAGCACCAAATTTTGTGCTCAGGAATCTTATACTGCAATGGTGTGAGAAAAATAACTATGAACTACCTATGAAGGATGCTTGTTTGGTCTCTGATGGCGTTTCTGCTGAGCATATAGAGGAAATCTCTTCCTTGATCCAAAATCTGTCCTTGGGTGAGTTTGAAGTGCGAAGAGAGGCCATTATGAAGATCCGTATGCTTGCAAAGGAGAATCCAGACAACAGAATTTTGATTGCCAACTATGGAGGGATTCCTCCATTGGTTCAGCTCTTGTCCTGTCAAGATTCCAAGATTCAAGAACACACTGTAACAGCTCTTTTGAACTTGTCAATTGATGAAACAAACAAAAGACTTGTAGCCAGAGAGGGAGCAATTCCTGCTATAGTTGAAGTTTTGCAGCATGGAACAGATGAAGCTAGAGAGAACTCTGCTGCAGCTTTATTTAGCTTGTCAATGCTCGACGAAAACAAAGTTCTAATAGGAGCTTTGAATGGTATCCGTCCTTTGGTGTCCCTTTTGCAGAATGGGACTGTACGAGGTAAAAAAGATGCTGCAACTGCACTCTTCAACTTATCTTTGAACCAATCCAACAAGTCCAGGGCCATAAAAGCAGGTATCATACCAGCATTGCTCCATTTGCTTGAGGACAAAAACTTAGGCATGATCGACGAAGCCCTCTCCATATTGTTACTCATTGCATCACATCCTGAAGGGAGAAATGAAATCAGCAAACTATCTTTCATTGAAACCCTTGTTGAAATCACAAGTAATGGGACTCCCAAGAACAAGGAATGCGCCATATCGGTTCTTCTCCAGTTGGGGTTGAATAATTCATCCATCATCTTAGCAGCACTTCAGTATGGTGTGTATGAACATTTGGTAGAACTTGCAAAAAGTGGAACCAACAGGGCTCAAAGGAAAGCAAATTCTCTATTGCTGCATATGAGTAAGTACGAACACATTCCATGAAATTTTTGCACCAAATTAACAGATTGATCATATCTAGCTTCCCACAGAGAGATGCCTACTTGTGTGCATGAGGGACATAGTTACAACCTTTTTTGTGTGTCATCCAACGTGGCTTGCCAAGTGCAGAAGATAGTGAGTTTTTTGGCCCCATTATATAGGACTTTGTATGGATTGTTAATACACTAGTGTAAGAAATTTTTACAGTTCTGGTGATGATGATAGAAATGTCTGTAGAAGGCTGCCAAATGCAAATGAACGGTAGCCCATTTAGTAATTTTAACACAGCTTTTTTATCAGACAAGTTCCAAAAGCTGTCGCAGAAAACGTTACTCCTCAAGTTCCATGGCTAATGTTTACTCATCAAGAAGAAGACTGTAAAGATTAAAGGAGTAAGCTTCTCTGATCCATCTGAAGGCAAGGTTTATAACCTCAATCGTGTGATTAATTCTAATAATTTAATTAAAAAATCTTGTTAGAAAAATAAATTTTACACATTTGACCTTTGCAACTCTTATTCTTTTATATATGTATATATATATATAAAAAAAAACTGTACATTAAATTATGAAATAAATTAATTATTATTTCCATAAATCATGGTAAACATAACATCAATTTGATGGATAATATATTTTGAGCTGTCCGAGTCGTTAACATAATATGGATTTGATCTAATAAAATTTCGGCCCAAATCAAAGGCCTAACAAAGGCCCAAATAAAAATCAGATTCAACTAACAATTAATTAAAAGCCCAAAGATGAAGCCCAAGCTCATTATTTAATTGGTAGCAAGAGTCAAGCAAATACGCATAGACATACAAATACGAATACAAAAAGAGTAAACTGCATACAAAAGAAACGAATATTCTAGATTTACTCTAAAACAAAGTCCAAAAAACATAAAAACGTAAATCCGTCGATCCTCTTTCCCTACCCTTCCCTTTCCTTCCCAATTTACGCTGATTTCAATTCTCATTTCTGAGTTCCTCTTTGATTTCTTTTACGTCGATCTAACATTTTCACAGAAACGGAATCGCAATCGTTTTTTTTTTTGAGCAAATTAGTTAATTGATTTTCGGGTTAGGGTTTTTGATTAATTCTTCTGTATAATAATATGGCTGCTGCTGGCGATTCGAGCGAGTCACAAGTGAGTAATGAACAGCAAGGCCAAGGACAGGGAGAGGAGGGTGCTGTGGTGATTAATATTCGGTGCTCTAATGGTACAAAATTTACGGTGAGGACCAGCTTGGAATCGGCGGTTGGCGTTTTCAAATCGGTTTTGGCTCAAAATTGTGATGTCCCACCTGATCAACAGAGGCTGATTTATAAAGGTCGGATTTTGAAAGATGACCAGACCCTTCTTAGCTATGGTGAGTTCGTTTCTTTCTTGTAATTGTCGGTTTTTTTTTTGTTGGAAGGAGGAATGGGACTTTTATAAATTGTTGGGTCTGATAATGGAAGGGCATGAATTTTGAAAAAAGAAGTAGAATTTTTCGTCTCTCTGTGTGGTTGGTTTACTTAGAAAGGGAGGAAGAAAAAAAATGCGGCTGCCTTTCCATCTGTTTAATGCTTAGATGACGATGAAAGCTTCCTATTGATTGGTTTACTGGGATTAGTAGAAAATGGAAGATCTGGGTACTTTTATTTTTTGATTGATAATTTGTTTATGATGAATCGAAAAAAGATGTAGTTATTTCAAGTATTATAAAAGATTAGAACTCCTTTTTTAACATGTTTTGTTTGTTAAGTGCTGCGAATCAATGGCTGTGTGGTGTTGATTTTGGATTCTTAACGATAGTGGAATTCATAATGCAAATGCACCTTTTCCATGCTTTATTTTGCAAGCGTTGACCATTGAATTGTTTGTTTGTTATTAACTTTTTCTGAAGGCTTGCAAGCTGATCACACCATTCATATGGTTCGTGGTTTTGCTCCTGCTTCATCGACTCCAGCTTCTGCTCCGTCGACTCCAGCTACTGCTCCTGCCACCCCCACCCCCACTGCTCCTGCCGCTGGTAATGCTGGGAATCCTGATACTACAACAGGGGTTACACGTGGTGTTGGTTCCAATGAAGGTGGGGCCTTTGGACTTGGAGGTGCTGGTCTTGGGGCATCTTTGTTCCCTGGACTTGGCTCGCTAGGCAGCGATGGTGGCGGCGGCGCATCTGGTTTATTTGGAGCTGGCCTTCCTGAATTGGAACAAGTACAGCAACGTCTAACACAGAATCCCAACATGATGAGGGAAATAATGAATACACCTGCTATGCAGAGCCTTATGAATAACCCCGAGTTAATACGGTCCTTGATGATGAGCAATCCTCAAATGCGTGAGATCATGGACCGAAATCCTGAGCTTGCACATGTGCTTAATGATCCTAGTATTCTTCGACAGACATTAGAAGCTGCTAGAAACCCGGAGCTTATGCGTGAGATGATGCGACACACTGACAGGGCTATGAGTAATATTGAATCAACTCCTGAAGGATTTAACATGCTCCGGCGAATGTATGAAAATGTTCAAGAACCATTTTTAAATGCCACAACAATGGGCGGAAATTCTGGCAATGATTTGGGTTCAAATCCATTTGCAGCTCTCTTGGGGAACCAAGGTGGGACTCAAGTCAGGGATGCATCAAACAACCCTTCAACCACTGGTTCTGAAACAACTGCAGGGCTTACTGCACCTAATACAAACCCACTGCCCAACCCTTGGAACAATGCTGCTGGTGAGTTTTACATCTCTTTGCTTCTGGCAAATCATTTATATATCTATTTTCGCTCAAAAGCCATACTCTTGAGGTCTGATATAGGAATTTTTAACAGAAAGAAATGATAACCATATTTAGTAGATGCCTATGAAACTTTTGCTTTGGGAAACATAGTTCCTGGTCCTGATGAATTCTTGTTCGTGCACATTTATTTAGCGGATCTTGAATATCTTTAGTTACACTTTACTGGAAGAAATTCTTTATTACAGTTACTGTTTATAAATGATAATTGAAATATTCTTGATGTTTAAAATGGTGAATTTCTAGGAGGAACCCAGACAAACAATACTGCGAGGCCAAATACAGCTGGGAATGCTAGGGCATCAGGTCTTGGTGGTTTGGGTCTGGGAGGGCTTGGTCTCCCAGGAATGGACAACTTGTTCAATGGCATGCCTGATTCAAATCAAATGAACCAATTGTTGCAAAATCCAGCTGTATCACAGATGATGCAAAGCCTACTCTCCAATCCTGAATATATGAACCAGGTACTATTGTTATTGAAAGTGGTTTTAGCTTATGTGATATTTATTGTTTGGGTTCAGTTTTGACAACTTGCACTTGAATTTTAGATGCTCAACTTCAATCCCCAGCTTCGTGGCATGGTTGATACAAATCCTCAGTTGAGAGAGATGATGCAAAATCCTGAGCTTCTTCGCCAATTAACCTCTCCAGAAACAATGCAGGTATGCCACTTTGAGCAATCCACACTTATGGACTAACTACTTCTTTCTTCTCTCTCATGCATCTGTGTGCACAGACAAACAGAGCCTTTTTTATGGTGTTGTGCAGTGGTTGGCTAGTTAATTGGACCTCCAATTATACTTGGCCTATGACTGCTATGAGATAGTTTGTGGATTATGTTGAATTCATTTTCTATGCTTGATCCTTTGTTAATCCCCTTTTTTCAACAGCAAATGCTAGCTTTACAACAGTCACTTCTTCCACAGCTCCGACAGCAGTCAACCCAGTAAGTGAGGACAATTTATTTTTTCGTTATTCATTGTGGGTGAAATCTTAGTTGTCTATAGTTTTATTATTCTTGAGATCATTAAAGGACCTGTAGTTTATGCTCCCATTGCCCCCACAAAATTAGATTTGTCTTTAGTCATTGCTTATCCAATATTTGCTCACTTGCAGGGAATCGGCACAGCCTGGCGCCCCTACAGGTACTCAAGGAAACAAGAAACCTAGTGAATGCCTTATATAATTATCTTAAGCATTTCATGAGTGCTTTTGTGATCTTTGCAGGCTTGTCTGTTTCCCCTTTTAAGATTATGCTTATGTTTTCTTGAATTAACAGGAACACCTAATAATGCTGGGCTGGAGATGTTGATGAACATGTTTGGTGGTCTTGGAGCAGGCGGCTTATCCGCACCTAACCAACCTAATGGTTAGTTCCTTCTTATCCCCCCTATTTCATGTAATATCACCTCATGGCAATTACTCATTGTTACTGAAAATTTTGTCGCTTTTGTAGTGCCCCCAGAAGAACTTTATGCAACTCAACTATCACAACTACAAGAGATGGGTTTCTTTGATACCCAAGAGAATATCAGGGCACTGCGTGCTACAGCTGGAAACGTACATGCTGCAGTAGAGCGACTTCTGGGGAATCTTGGCCAATGAGTTGTTTTGGAAAGCCAAGCCTTGGAAAGGGAGGAGAAGGGATCTTTCTGAGCAAGGGTTCATATTTTTTCCATGTTTAAGTCTCTGAAGACCTACTATAGCAGAATTGAGACTGCTAGGACACGAAAGTAGAAAAATTTTAAAAAAATGTACAAATTAGTATTCTTTCATATGGTGCTGCATTTGATCCTCCTCTTCTCCTCCTCACTATTCTTCAGCTTCTTGGAAACCTATTTCCTTTTCTATGTAGAAACTTTTATTAATGATCAACAGTGGATGTATTTTACAGCTCAATTTTCTTTGTTGCTCTATGATATTTTTCATTTGGCTTTTAAGTGCTGTTGGATTAAGCAGTGAGATAATCATTTTCCTCCAAAGTTTAAGCTTTTATTGATGCTTACTCTTTGTTTTTGTTGTTTTGTTTCTTTTTCAGAAGTCCTGAGATTTGAAAGCTTTGTTGGTAAGTTTAAGTGCATTTTAGAGCTGTGCCTTTCGTGTTGTGGTATGGCAAAGAACAGAAAAGAAAAGAAAAGATAAGTCGATTAGACGCTGCACAAAATGTAAATGTGCAAGCTTGAACTTGTGGCTGTGGACTTGTGCATTAGCAGAATTTATCAGATGTTCAAGCTTTATAAGCTTTGAGACAGGTAAACCTCTGACAAGGGCAAGATAGATGAAAGTGTCAAACCTGCATGTTCTTCAGAAAAGGAGGGGTCTTTGCGAACATTTCGAAGCAAAATACCTGTGGACAACTACTAAACTCACAAGGCTAAAATCAGCCAAAAATATAACTGGTTGATCATGGGAAAGTCTAAAAGTTGCTGTACTCATCCAATAGTGAGTGGTATAAAATATAATTATTACCATGGAGTTTCCATTTTAGTAACCTTAGGGTTCATGTAAGGTTCAATGGAATTGGGGAACACTTATAAATGCACCAATCTTGATTTTTTCTCCACTTTTAACTATCAAAATATATCTTGTAGTGATTCCATAATTATGAATTAATAGTTTTCAAAGGGAAGAAGAAAAAATCATGTGAATATGTGTTTTACATTGGAAATATCACTGCCTAGATTTTTGTTAGTATAAATCCTTGACAATTCCCCATAATCAACAAATTCGTCCAAAAAAAAAAAAAGAAAAAAAGAAAAAAGAAAGGATTAATGGCTAAATCTGCAATTATATAATAAAATAATTCTCTAATCTGTTTATATATATATATATAATTGAATCAATTTTATCATTAAATATATATTAAGTATCTAATATTATTGTGGCAAGATTTTTAAGATGACCTATTGAAATTAATCACATGATTTACATATAAAAATCATCTATTTAACTGATTTGTAAACGTATTTTTTGATTAAAAATTAGTCATGTATAAATTAATTAAAAATATAAAATAAATTAGAGAATTTTCTTGTTATGTAAAAATAAATTGATCTGTTAATTAAATAAATAAAAAAACTTTGTGGAATAAATTAACCAACTTTTAGTTGTATTTTTAGATCACTAAAAGGTTCCTAAGAGGAAGCTGCTGGACCAGACTCGAAAAAATGAAGTAACTTTTGTGGCACTTTATGAAAACAAAGCTCCAAAGTTGGGAAAAAAAGAAAATAGATAAAATATTGTGGCCCGAATGAAATAGTTAAAAAATAGAGAGCTGAATCGTAAATCTCTTAAACTTTTTTTTAGAGCCAAAGCTTCTTTCGCTTTTGAACACTAGCAACCCCCCTCTCTCTCTCTCCAACACTCGCTTTCTCACACTGCGTTTCAATGAGCGAAGGTAATAATGTCTTTCTATCTCTGCTTTTAATTCCAAATTCTCTCTGACCCTTTTTCTCTCTAGTTTATTACTCTTATTCTCTCATTTATTTTCTTCATTTGAAGTTTTTTTTGGGAGATCAATGATGAAATATTGACCAACATGGATCAATTTTTTTAACTTCTTGTAGAATAGGCTGTTATTGTAAATTCTGCATTTCGATTTTATGGGTCTTGTTTTTTTTAAGGTAATAAGCAGACTCCATGTTTCGAAAGTGCTGTATTTCTATTCTGGGTTTCTGTTTTTTTGGCCACTTCTGCGTAAATTTCTTCAATGTTGCTCAAAGATTAAGGTTTTATGTAAGAAAAAAAGAAATTATTGAGTTTATGTTGTTATTGCTTGTTGGATTCTTTTGGTTTGTTTGTTGGTATTGTTGTTGCTGTAATGTTAAGTTATTTGAGTTCTGCTTTTGCTGATCATGCTTAATAAATGCCCTAATTGTATATTGTGGTTGTTAATTAGTTGAAGTTTCAAGGTTATATATTTCTATATTTTACTCTAGATAATGAAGAAAGATATGACATTTTATTTATTTATTTATTTATCATTTGAGTTAATATGATTTGTTAGGAATTACTTGTGAATCTAATGCAAAAAGAAAATGCTGCCTTATGGCTTTGTTGATAGTAAGTATGGTAGATGAGCGTTCCGGAAATGGTCATTCAATGAGATTAAAGAAAGAAAAAAAAAACTTGTGTTTGCTGGATCTGCTTTTCTTGGGTTCGATGTTCATTGAGCTGGATCTGCTTTTCTTGGGTTCGATGTTCATTGACTTTAAGTGTTAAGAAATCTGAAGCCTCTACCCTTTTTTCAACTTCCATGGGTGATAATTTTAAGCACGATGACTTCTTTCATTGGTTTGGCTTGTATCATTCATCAGTTCTAGTTTTCAAAGGTTTCATAAATTTCTGTTCATTTGACTTCTTGTATAATTAAGTTTTCTGAATCTCTCATGTTTGTCTTTACTTCAGATGGTTCAACAAACGATAGATTCAAAATTCAGCGAGTATGGGCTCGGCAATACTGATACTAACTTGTCCGCACACGATAAGCAATTTCCACTTGTTGTAAAGAAGACAGCATTAAGAGATGTGCAGAATGAAAATAGAATTCCCAAATCTGTAGGAAATTCTCCATTATCAAAGAATGGAGGACAGACTATGAACAGCATTAAGGTTTCTGGAGTCAAGAGACCCTCGTCTGAGGGCCTGATGAGATCTCCAGTTCCACGTTATGAATCTTCAACTAGTGGTGCCCCAAATTCTCATCTTGTTTATGTCCGTAGGAAATCTGAAGCAGAAATAGGCAAGCTTGGTCATCCAGAGGAGACTGATCAACCAAACCCCTCCCAGATAAAGGATTCAACAGTCTCTTCGTTTCCCGCATTGTCACCTATGCCTGTGGCTCCCCCAATAAGTTCATCTGGAAAACCTTCAGTTCCTCTTCCTCTTGGACAGTCTAGCACAAGGTTTGCAACAGTAGAATCCAGTTATCATCCTGTTCATTCTTCTGTCCCTTCATCTAATCCAAAGGCAGAGAGAAATATGGATTGGGAAGAGCGATATCATCAATTGCAGACGTTATTGAAGAAATTAGATGAATCGGATCAAGAGGAATATGTCCAGAGTAAGTCCTGGAGTTTCAAATTGAGAAAAACTATTTAGCCACCGCTAAGCACTGATTTACTTTATCTTTTCTTTCACTGCAGTGCTTCGGTCAGTTTCGTCAGTTGAGCTTAGCAGACATGCTATTGAGTTGGAAAAGAGATCAATTCAGCTTTCACTGGAGGAAGGTAACATGAATTTCTGTTTTGTGTGTGTGTGATAAGGTAGGTTCAAACACAACCTTCATAAACTGTAAGATGGATATTGTGGGAGAGCCTGCATGTTTGAGGTGGGCTTAATGTGCACCAAATGTAAATGAATGTGGCCTACATAGGCATTGTATTGCATGAAATGCACAACGCGATTGCAAATGGGAAGCAAAATCTTTCTAATGTTGAGGATCATTAAACAGTTTACCACTTGAACTCATGTCACCAAATTGCCTTTTCCATATCTTCACTAGAGTTTTATTATATATGCTTTTGTGACTTTCTCAACTTAAACTTCTACACTTTGCGGAGCAGACATCAGCAAACTTTACTGTTAGGCTGGACTAGCTGTTGTAGGATTGTGTCCTTTTTTCAGTTTCGAGTAAGTTTCTGCACATTGGCATTTTATATTTGTCAGCCATGTCTTTTTCACAGTGACTGCATAAGTCGTAACAGGTGGTGCCATTGCCTATTCTGGGGTACATAACTGTATCAATTCTACTTTTTTTTGGTACCAGTCAATAGACATTTGCTGCTAACTATGTTTGTGCATGCTTGATAAATTCTAGTCTCCTTCAATATTTTGATATTGTGGGAGGCTAATACATCACTCTAATTCATTCCCATTTTTTTACAGCGAAGGAGGTGCAATGTGTTTCGATTTTAAATGTCTTGGGGAAATCCTTGAAGAATTTTAAAGCACTACCCTCAATTCAGCAAAACCAGTCAGAGAAATGAGAGAATGTTTGATTACCTTTCTGTGTTATATACTCTTTGACTAAAGAAGGGTAAAAACCTGTCTGCACTTATTTTGACTCTGCTGCAGTGGCCATCCTCCTTCTAGGCTGCCAATGTAATATTCCACTTGCAGTATCAGCCATCCTTTAATCTCTAGCTCCAAGATCTATTGACATTACTAAATTCTAACCTTGCTGTAATATAAGTTTTAGTAATGCTCATTTTCATTTTGTTTGTTTTTGTTCTCCCCTTCCTTCCTTCCTATGCTTCCAGCTAGTTTTGTATGTAATATTTTGTGGCTCTATTCAAAAACAAGTATCTATTTGTAAGAATTAATACAAAATGGCATTGATGATTAAACAATTGAAAGAATTTATAGCCTTTTGTAGAAGTTAAATCACTAAATTACCTCTGGTATCTGTTTGAACTATTGTGTTAGTGGCTAATTATCCCACAATTACTCTGTAAACCCATGTGGTCTAGTACTATATTGGTGATCAAAGTGGGTTTAGCTTGCCATGTAGTGGGCATCAAGCATTGCCCTCATTTTCCCACTTCCACCCTCCAAACACGAAACAGAAATGACCTATTACCTCCTAATTAGCCTCCACGAATCACAATTGGAGACAAACTAAATTTTTTCAGAGAAAAGCATTGGTATTACTGTTGTTTAGTTAATTACCAAAAAATCCTTTTTGTGGCCATAATCACCATGTGAGATTAGTGCGGATTAGGCAGTTTGATTAGTGCTAACGAAGAGTCACCAGGTTTCAAGCACCTTATGGATAACTACTACAACAAAAACATAAAAACCGCCACTTTCTCACATTGAATTAACTGCCTATAACTGCCATTACATCTACATAAGCAACCTCTTCTCCCATTGTTACACTTTTTTCTTCTTTTTCTTGTTCTTCTTGTTCTTGTTCTTGTTCTTTCCAAATTCGATCTCCATAACCGTAAATTCTCAAACAGTGATGACAAACCAAAATACTGATCCCGACCCTGATTTCTGCCTTCCATCATCTTCTTCAATCCCTACCACACACCACCATCAAAACCCACGTAAAAAAAGGAGCAAGTTGATCAAGATTGAACAAAGTTTGCTTCCTTCTAGTGCAATCTCTAAGCCAAAAAGTTACAAAAAACCTGACCCTTCTGCACCGAAGATCACAAGACCTTGTAGTGAGTGTGGCAAGAAGTTTTGGTCATGGAAAGCACTCTTTGGTCACATGAGATGTCATCCTGAAAGAGAATGGCGTGGCATTAATCCACCACCTAATTATCGTAGGCCCACTTCGCCTGTTCAACCGTTAAGTCCTACTAATTGGGAAGACATGATGACTGCAGAAGATCATGAGGTGGCTTCATGTTTGTTAATGTTGGCTAATAGTGATGGTGCAACAACGTTGGAGACTACTGAGTTTGGTGGTGGGGTTGGTGCTACTAGTTCTCATCAATTTCAAGATCATGATCAAGTGACTTGTACTCGTTTCGAGTGTTCAAGTTGCAAGAAGGTTTTTGGGTCACACCAGGCACTAGGGGGTCATAGGGCTAGTCACAAGAATGTGAAGGGTTGTTTTGCAATAACAAGAAGTGATGGTTGTGAGAATATAGTTGAGGATCATGGTGGAAATGGTGACGTGAAGGAGAACGTGGAAGATAATAGCAAGGCATTGATGGTGTTAGGGCACAAGTGTAGTATTTGCTTGAGGGTGTTTCCTAGTGGACAGGCACTAGGTGGACACAAGAGGTGCCATTGGGAGAAAGGAGAAGAGACCTCATTATCGATGAATAATCAAGAAGGTCTTCATCTTCTTACAGCAAAGGAAGGATGTGGGTTGGACCTCAATTTACCTGCTCCAATGGAAAATGAATCATCCTCTTCTTATTCTTCAGGCCTCACTTTGGACTTGAGATTGGGCCTCTGAAACAAGAATGAATCGTTTTCTTTTTAGGGTTCTTCTACTAAAACTTGGTATGCTACTGATTTGTAATTGTACCTTAACTTCTAATTAGTATATACTAACTAGTATTCTGTATCATTGATGCTGCTGCCCCAAGTTTGGGAGGCTCTAGTATATGTATGCAGTACTGACAAGTTTGTAAAAACTCTTATTAATTTCCTATCAATAATCAGCACTAGTTTAATTAAGGTTTGACATATTAATTATAATAATTACAATTTACAGCCTACCAAAATTGGCTCCTGCCCTCATATTCTTAGTTGCTCTACGTGCTCTTTAATTTTGGCGATCAACTGGTATAAAATATATAGATTGATCTGTCAGTTTCAGAGTTAAGAGTTAAGGTCCTTTTTTTACTGATGTAGTTAGTGATAAGCTATCTGAATGCAGCAGGTCCATCAGTTGAATTAATGTTTAAGCACTATCTTTATCTTGATTCTTGCTTAATTATAATATATATAGTTAATGGATTTCCAGATAAATTATATGAAAATGGTCTGCATTGGAGCTGGTTATGTCATGTCTGAAAAAACTAGGGCATTACATTCATTGATTCTGATGATAAGCTATATTTCTGCAAGTTGTCTTTCAGTTGACCAGTACGGTATAGTTTTACACATCGGTATGCGGCAATCGGTTGCGGACAGCTTGGTGTTTGCTGATTGTATGAATTTTATAAGGATTATTAGACCTAAACATTTAGTATTAAATTATATGAAAATGATCTGCATTGGAGCTGGTTATGTCATGTCTGAAAAAACAAGGGCATTACATTCATAAGCTACATTATATATGCAAGTTGTCTTTCATCAGCTGATCAGTACGGTAATCGGTTGTAGACAGCTTAGTGTTAGTTGATTGTATGAATTTTACAAGGATACTTAGACCTAAACATTTAGTATTAAATTAAGGGGAATGAAAGAGATATATGTGTTACAGGACAAGATCTCTATCAACACAAAAAAGAGTACAGTAGAAGCATGGGAAGTAAGCAGCAGAGAAACTAAGACAAACCACCACATGTTGTAGATAGAGCGGTAAGAAGAGTACGAATTTGATTTTCACCTTCAGAAAATAATAGATTTATTCTCGATTAATGTAAAAATTGTTCAGATGATATTCTAAACATCACAAAAAAAGAAAAAGAAAAAAAAAAAAGAACAAAGACAATAATAGAGCACTGAAACAATGCTGCAATTAGTTTATTTTCCAGCAGATTAGTGCTACCAAATGATTTTATTAGCTTGGCCATCTAACATTTTGCAGCTGTCAGTCCCATTTTTGAAATGATTACAGTTTTTTAATCTGCAGCTTTTTAAAGAAAGCACCAAGAATAAACCCAATGATTTAGAATATGTTACTAATATTATTGTTTAATCTGAGTTATGGGAAATGATGCTGGTTTTGCAAACTCGTCCCTCTTAGCAGGCTGTCCCATCCCATAATCTGATGTCTTCTGAAATGATCTGGAAATTGGTCCATTAGATGGATTTTTAACCCAAGTTAACTATGACATTTCTCCAGAAAACATGGGGCACTTATGCCAAAATATGGACCAATGCTTAATGTTTATGATTAAAGCAGCAGAAATCATACACAGTTTTTAGTTTCTAGAGCATAAAGTGTACAAACTTTTTGAAAACAAATGCTTAATGTTGGGTCCTACTGATAAGCAAGGCACATGTACAAAGAGAGAGCTTGAACTAATAAACTAGTTTTTTTTTTTGTAAACGAAGATCGATGAAAGCTAGCAAGAAAGTGGCAGAAAAAATGTATAACGATTAGAGCTAAATTACAACTTCCTCTTGCCTGCTAATATTATGTTTAACTAGATTATCAGCTTTAGCATTCCTTACTTTATTCACTTTAGCAAAACAAGCAGATATCAGGTTACTAACAAAAGAAGTATTATTATTGAAATTAGAATCCAACTTTCAAGACATATGATATAAACTCTTGCGAACTCAATTGATAGCATTTGAAGAATATGATTCAACAGTCTAATGAAACTTTTGTACAAGGAGATGAAAAGCACTCAACTCTGAAGTTGTTTGATCGCAAGAATTTCTGATTCATCAAAGTCCGTAACACCGATAGGATCGGAAGAAAATGACTAAATTACCTAAGATTGATTACCCTGCCATAGCGATTCCCCTGCGAAGCATTTCTATCGGATTAGTTGAATTTGTGGTCGAGTTATTAGTGCCAAAAGATTGCCAAGACACCGAAGAACAGAAGAAGATGTGGGATTTATTGCCTATTGCCATACAACAGGTTTGCCGGAGTTTACAAATTGTCATGAACAAGGAGCTTGATCGAGGAGAACATCAGAGTTTTGCATCATCACCTTCAAAAGAGCCTTCACCAGATGAATCATCTTGGATTGCCCGTCTGGTGGAGGCCCAAAAGAAGGGTAAAAGTTAGTGTGTCACATGGGACTATCCAAAAGAACCTAAAGAAGAGTTCAAGATCATAACTCATTAGGATGACGCCGAGGTGGAATTCGATCATCATCAAGTAGTTTCAGAATTGGGTCCGCTTCAGCAAAATTCTGGACCCAATGGCAATATTGAGGGTGATGGAGTTTCTTCTGCTCTTGTCAGACGTCGCTCATTAGGCAGCAGAAAAACAGGTAAGAAGAGACGGACCAAGACGTCTAGAATTTCAATGTTAGATTTGATCCATCCTTGTCCTTATACAGACAAATATTTGCTGGATAATCATCCCAAACCCTTAAAATTATTTTTGTTTGTTCAACCATTTTGCTGTCTGCAATTAACACAGTTTTTTCTAATTGCAGTTCGCCCTACTACTCTAAAAAGGATATGCAGACAATACGGCATCGCACGATGGCCTTCTCGAAAGATCAAGAAGGTTGAACATTCCTTACGAAAACTTCAGCAGGTGATCGACGATGTCCAAGGTGCTAAGGGTTCCATTCAAATTGAATCTTTCTATTCAACCTTCCCAGAGCTAAACTCTCCAAAATTTTCAAGTCATGCTCCGTCTCCATCATTCAGGAGGAGTGACAATTAAAAGCACTTAGACTCTCCACCTGATGCTAGCTCTTCTGGCACTGCCTCAAAATCTCATTCCTCTCCGTGTAGTAGGAGCTCCTGTTCAAGTACCTGCTGTTCTGCTCGAGCACAACAGCATGCCACCACCATTATCACTGGCTCAAGCAATGGAAATGCCTCTTTACTAGCAGAAATACATTCCTCGAGTAACCAAGGAGAACCAGACTTTCTTGTAAGATCAAAAATTCACAAAACAAGGACAATCATTGAGCATATTCATCGAAGTCAGCCAGAAACTCCACCACATTTTGGCCAGAGTTCACGAGGAGGAGGTGTCTTCAGAGTTGAGGCCATTTTGGCCAGAGTCCATCCTAATTCTCGTACGTTTCTTGATGTCGCCTCGTCTCAAGAATATCGACAAATGGTTCAAACTTTTTTTGAAGTTTAAGTTATTTCAGAATTAATCAATTATTTATTTAAGTTGGACGTCCTTCCAATTATTTTTTACTTAAAATTATATTATTTTATTAGACTTTTATTAATTTTAATAATGAAAATATACATTACTTACGCATTTGTTAATTTTTTAATTTCTAGGCAATGCCAAAACGTCCTACGTTGGACATACTAGCTTTAATCATATATCAATATTTCAGGTTATTATATATATATATATATAGAAAACAATAAAATCGTAGTTTCAATATTTCTATTTGTAAATAATGATCATAATAATGATTTTACTGAAAGCTTCTTGCAAAAATCATATCATATAAAAAAATTCAAAAAAAAAATATTTTGGGAGTGATTTATTAAAAAAAAAGGTGCTTAAGTTATTACGATATTATATAAATATTGTAATAGAAAACAATGGAAGTGTAGTTTCAATATTTCTATTGTAAAAATAATAGTAATAATAATTTCAATGAAAGCTTCTTGAATAAATTAATCAGATCTTATGAAAAAAATAAAAAACAATAATATTTCTATTATAAAAAAAACAATAATCATTTCAATGAAATTGTAGTTTCGATATTTCTATTGTAAAAATAATAATAGTAGTAATAATAATAATTTCAATGAAAAATTCTTGAAGAAATCTCATCTTAAGAAAAAAAAAAATATTTTGGGAGTGATTTCCTAAAAAAAATAAAATAAAATAAAAATAGGAGCAATTAGATTATTCATGAAGAATAGTTAGAATTCATGGAAATAAATAAATAAGTTCGGAGGACAGAAGCCTGTAGGTAAGTTAGGCCGAATGAGGCCCAACTACTGGATGGCCATATTTTTGAACTCGTAGCTTTAAAGCCCAATAAAAATAAAAGAAGAAGAAAGGAAAGTCAGCCCAATATTCTTTAAGTATCAGGTCTTTAAGCCCACAGAATAAAAAGGCTTTTACTTCTGTCGGCTGATGTTCCCTTTTGGGCTGAGCCTATTACCTTTCTCTTTTGTTCCCCATTACCTATCCATTTAATATTTGATGCTTTTGGGCTTCCAAGCCCTGTTAAATGAAGAACCTATTTATGCATACTGTTACATAATAGCTCAATCAAAAGCGAATTCTCTACTCTATTTTGATATTCTTAATGAATTTAAGTTATGTTTTTAATAATTTTTTATCAAAATTTTGAAGTCTAAACCACTAAAATTATTTATGTAATTTACACATGATTAATTTTTATTTTTAAAATATTATTACAAGTCGAGTCAAATAGAAAATTTTTATATGCAAATCAAGTAATTAATTTCAATAATTTAGCTTAAAAATTTTGTTGGAACCATATATTAAACACTTAGGTGTTATTTGATAATCAAGAATAGAGTGATGAAAATAGTAATACGTGAATCGGAATGAAAATTAAGAAATCGAAATGATATTTATATTTTCATACTATGTTTGGAATGCTAACGAGGAATCGGAATGCAATTTAAATTTTTTAATATCTAATTTTTTATATAAATAAAAATAATGATTTAAAAAATAATTTTATCAATCTATAATGGTTGTAAAAATAATAAAAATAATAGTGGTGGTTATAACAATAATGGTTCTAGTTGTTGTGGTGGTAGGGGTAGTAGTTGCGGTAGTGGTTTTGACGGTGTTGGTGGTGATGATAATGATGGTGGTGGTGATGGTTGTGTTGGTAGAGATTATGGTGGTTGTAGTGATGGTAAAAATAGCTAATAGACAATAAATAAATAAAATATATTATTATTAAAAAAAAATTCATTCTCATTTCTTATTTTTATTCTCACATCTTATGTGAGAATGAAGTTATGTGTAAATTTTCATTCTCATTCCCACTCTTTATTTTCTTTAACCAAACAATTACAACGTGGAATAAAACTTTTATTCTCATTCTCATTACTTTATTCCCGATTATCAAACACACCTTAGTATATATTTAAAAATAAAATTAATTCAATTAGTGATATAAATATCATATTTTGAATAATTATATTATTATATAAAGATATACTGAGCTATTAAACTTTATACATTTGGATCAGTTTTAAATTAATCGAAACTAAATTAATTATTTTTTAAACTAAATGATCATCAGATCAGGGCGCCTAGCCTGGACTTTAGCTTCCTGCCATGAGATGTAAACTTCCCCTCTCTTATTTTTAAAGAAACTCTCTTCCCGGCTGGTGGCCGACAGTAGCTACTATATGTAAAAACAACTTCTTCAGCACTGTACTTAAAAAAGAAGGAGGAGGAGGAGGAGGAGGAGGAGGGATGAGTAGGGCACTTGATGAAATATTTGCTCATTGGTAAGTAATAGGAAGAAGAGAAATGTTGGCTTGTGATGGTTTGGAGGAGGACAAGGAGAGGATTCTACGTAAGGTCTTGCGTCATTCCTTGAGTATTAAATTCAAAATCACTTGGATTTTAGTGATGTCTCCATCCTATATGCTTTTTTGAGGTTAACTCGTAGCTGCAGGGACGCCACACTGGCCTCTTTTGCATGGAATCTGGGGACTACGAGGCTCCCAATAGCCGCATATCAACTATGTGGGGACTAGAGAAATTTGATATTACTACCCCTAAATCTTTCAGATTCTGGCAGTTTCTCTTCTGAAGCTGTGCATATTTGGAAATAATGGTTTTTACTGCCTTGAAAACTCCAACGTTTTTTTTTTTTTAAGGGTTAGTTTTCAAAAGTTTA
Source organism: Dovyalis caffra (assembly GCA_963924115.1). NCBI lineage: Eukaryota > Viridiplantae > Streptophyta > Magnoliopsida > Malpighiales > Salicaceae > Dovyalis > Dovyalis caffra. The sequence continues at coordinate 360,154 of CAWUPB010000913.1, read as the reverse complement.
AAAAATCCAAAGAGAGGTAGGTAAATCCCTAAAGATTTGGCTTCAAAAACCAAAGTTACAGGAGACCTCATGGCAGCAACTTCGTTGGAATGACTCAATACTCAACTTGAAAGGAATAAAATAAATAATTTTTCAGTATCCTAGTTACGTACAAAAGCTGGAGCATCCCCAGGAAGATCACATTCAATGAAATAATACTGATCAAACCAACACAAGTTGTGCTGCGCATAATATTGTCCAGCAATAATTCTTCTGTTAAGCCTGAAAGTTGGACTACAAGCTGCAATTCCTGAATGACCCGATAGAATTCCTGAAGAAAAGATACGAGGGATCCATTCAGAATCTGTATAGAACATGAATTTTCAGATTAAATATTATATTGTTTCAGTTTTCAATCCTCAAATGTTCATTTGAGAGAATGATAAAGAAACAAAAAGAACAGATAATGGACAGAAATCAGCAATCCATTCGTTGTGGTTCGCTACATCAGCTTCCCTCCCCTTTCCAGGAGGATAGAGGCTGCTTTGATCATCAAGTGGGTCAGGCACACATACAATATTATTCTATTTTGTATTAAAAATTCGGATAGAGTAGTTGATTAGCTAAGCTGCCGATCACGCGGGCAAATGCACTGATCAGTTAGTATATATTAAACCAGCAAAGACTTTTCATTCATCAGATTCTGATCCGTGCAAATGCTCCTTGTCTGCCATTGATACAAGGACTTCAAGTTATCAATGCGCAAAAGAATGGTGGACCGTCGCATGAAGTCATGAAGTATAGAGTCAAATATTGCCGCATTTCATGCTTCCTGAAACACCATAGTTTTGATCAAATAGGTTTCTTGAGCAGTTGAAATCACTTGATATATATATAGGGATAGAATAATTATATCTCGTTACCGTAGACGAATGATCTCCTGTTTCGGTAGTTCACCGCCTGGTCTAATATAATATCCTTGTTAATCAGTTTTTTCTTCTGTAGTAGCTAGGTCTAATGTCCTTGGTCTAATGATCATGCTTGCTTAGGGTCTTCACCTATCTATGTGTTTGATGACTAAGTTATTAGGTTTTATCAGTAGTAGTTTTAATGAAAAGATTGTTAGAACTTAAAGATATAATCATCTGCATCCCCTTGGAACCCTAATTTATTGCTTGCCATGTAGCTAGAGAAGTCAATGGATCTACCATTCAAACGATTTCCTTTTTCTTTTTGTTTTATAATACTTCCTCCATCTGATCCCGTTCCAAGAAGGTTTGTGATTCATTTTCAACTTATTTAGATTCATCTATATATTAATTTGAAATAAAAAACTAAACAATTATTGATTTCTGACTTTTGGTATATACTGCTGCTATGTGACCATCATAATAAGAATCATTCAAGCTTCTTTCATGTATATTATCTATTTCCTTGTGACAGGACCATGAAGAATAACTTATCTACAAACTTTGGTAAAGCAGAAACAGATCGAACAAAATATTGAATAGCTAGGCTCATCTCTTCCATTTTTCTTTCCTTGTTACCTCTTCTCAGCTACCTGATTATTCTGACCAGTAGTATCTGCAGAATAAAGCTTTTGAACCATTCCTTGCCAGCTGTTTCATCTCAGCATCAACATCTGTCACAATTGTGGCTCATCTGCTGATTCAGAGAATAACAATGGAGTAAAATAGATAGATTCTTGTAGTTGAAACCACATCTGATAATAGTTAACCTACTCATCTCCCAACAAGATTAACATATAATAAGCAACGACCATTCCACTCCTTAGGTTATATTATAAGAAGAAAAAGGAAGAAAGAATCTCCATTAGGGATAAAAAAAAATGGAATTGACAGATACCCAAAATGAGTCCCATTGGTATCTTGCATTGAATCTATTGGCTGGTGCAATCCACAGCCTCAACTTTATCACATCATTATCATCTGAATCAAAGATTAAAAGAAAAATTAAACAGCTGACTTTCCTGAATTAGATATATAATTTAAAGAATCAACTAATTAAACAGTTTCTTGAACCAAAAATTGTTAAGTGTTTTCTGGGACAAGTAAATTGCATATCAACATCAAGCTTGTTGTAGACTTTGAAAACTGATTAGAACAAGAATGATCTGTCCATGAGATAATGACTGCAATTTTTTGGGTTCATAGCAAATTTAAGATTCCAAAGAAAAGCTTAAAAAAACCTGAGAAGCTCCAAATCTTGCCTATCATGAAGTTATTAGAAACTGTTTCAAGTAATAGCTAGGACAAGTAAACTTATCAAATTCCTGAAATTTTCATAAAGTTAATCACTGAGGCAAAATCTAGTAACTAAACTTATGGGAAGGAAATGTATAGAAAAACTGAGTTGAGGACAGGAAAAGAAAAAGAAAACAAGAAAATTCTACCAGCATTAGGTTTCCACTTATTCAGAAAACAACAAGACAAGATGCCGATGTCGTCAGAGCCGAGTATCAAATTTGGACGATATCAGTGGATGGGTCAGCTTCAGTGGATCCATCATTACATCATACAATAATGGAGAATAACCAAGCTTTACAAAGGAGCTTTGAGTGGAAAGCACGTAAGCGAAACTGTAATTAATTTATCACGGTTATGATAATACTAATCACATTTTATTAACATTTCTTTCTCCATTTTTAATCACATTCTGTGCTTTACACCACATCAACTGACATCAGTTCTGAAAAAATTAAACAAATTATCAAATCTTGGTAAGCCATAATCATCATCATTTTCCATGAATATTTAATCACAGGTGGGCTATAAAATAGCATTATACTTTATTGTCAATGACTAAGCGAAGTTATTAAAATATTGCAACTAAGTTGCAATTCCATAAAATTTTCTCACATATTATTTGCTATTTGATATCAATAATTGAGACTTGATCAGTTCACAATCTAAAATCTTGAATCGCTGATGCGAAACCTTATGATCTTTTTCAGGACCATCGATGGCATGCATGCAGAGACTCCAATGAAGCAGAAGTTGAATTAAGATGAGCGTTTCTCATCTCCTAATTAACACAACAATTTGATGGATAATTCTGCTGCTAATAATCAAATACTTTTGGAAGTGATTGTTAATGTTTCCTCAAAAGCAACAGATGCGTGTAGGGCCTGCTGGTTTCGCTCAAGCAATGAGGATTAAAGAGGCAAAACCACCTCACGTTTTCCCATTATTTGGAATCAGAAATGATGAATCTTGAGGATTCCACCTCTGGACCATTATCATATATAAAATACAATTACACTAGCATAGTTAATTATAATTATCTTGAATCGTACTTCAATGGCTATACGCGGCGAACTGATGAGAAAGAGGTCATGCCCCCTGGAAACTTGAGGGGCAATTATTGACAGTGGGTAATGTTAATGTGACCCCATGTGGTTAATATATGATTTCTTGAAGATTCAAATAGATTCTTGTGAAATATCCTCATTGCAGTGCCTCTCATATAATCGATCCAAAGTCAAGCCTAATTTTGCGCTGAGCTATTTTTTTTGTAATATGAAAAACAATACACTTGTATTAAAACCCAGTAAGATAATAGAAAAACCAAAATACAAACAAAAGTTACAAACATTGAAACCAAACTATAATAATTATTTTAATGTGGTAAGCTCCAACTCTTGAACATTGAGCGTATATATCTATATAAATGCAGCAGGGTTCTGCTTGGCTCCCAACACCTTCTCGAAAAGAGGCACAAAAACTAATTGGGGGTACGTATAAACCTAGTCAAGTGTTTGGGTTATGTTCAAAATGGTTGTGAAGAATCTTGGAGTCAATTAATAAGCTAAAATAATAAAACAGGTTAGACTGAGAATCCATTTCAGAGGGTTGTTCTTGATGATGATGTTGCAGAATAAGCTAGAATAAAGAATGGCAAAGGAACTTTGCCTTGTTAGGTGTTAAATTATATGTTAGAATAATGCATGCTAGCTACACATGGGCATGCGAGGGAATCTTAACAAGCAAGGATAAAACGCCACCGTAACATCCAACATACCTTCATTTTCTAACCTTGAGATCTATCTTCAAGTTCAAAAGAGAAAGGAAAGTTGATGCATGGTTTTAATTACGACAACAAATTACAATAAAAATACGTTGGTATTATCATGAAACCTAGCATTTCATTTATTCTAGCTAGTTCAAATATATATTCTAGAAGAACAATTAATAATATCTTAATGTTAATGTAAGGAAGTTGGCCTAATTGTTTTTTTTTTTAATTCACAGATAATGAAGTATTTTTAAATTAATCAAAATTAAATCTATTATTTTTGAGCTAAACTAATGTGAGAATATATCTAATTTTTTTGTCAATTACTAGATTCTCTTAAGCAAAATCAGTTCAAACATGATACTATTAAAGAATAATTATATATACATTTTTTATGTATGCATTTTTTCCTTTACTCCTACAAAATTCAAATTTTAATTCCATTTATAAAATAAAATCTTCAATCCCCATGATGGACTGTTTTTTTTAGAAGTAAATTGAGTCTTTGTGGAAAAATGAGTAAATTATAAATTAGTCAATCTAGTTTAAAAAAATGAATTTAATTAATTTTTTAAAATAATTATTTAGTTTTTTAATTACTATTGATAATTTAATTTAATATTATTTTTTAAAAAGATATCATTTTTTATCAATCTTTTCATATTTTTTACTTATATTTTTTCTTTTTTTAAAATAAAAAATTACAAAATAAAATTACATAAAAATTTAATAATTAATTTTGAAAAAAAAAATTATTTCTTGAAAGTAGAAAAACTAATTTATAATTTGCTTGTGAAAAAATGGTGTCCTATTTATAGACAAGACAGGGAGAGGAAATCATGAAATTATTTTCTTTTCTGTTATTTACAAATCGGAAGCTTTGGTCCTTTGGTGGGGTCCTGTGTACTGTTGTTGTTTGCTTTGCGTAAGGAGAAGATTCTTCACGCGCGATAGCCTGAGAAGGAGAAAGTTTGGCAATGCCAGAGTTTGGCGTTTACAAATGCTTGGACTAGGCTATTGGCATTACATCAGCTTCCTTCAGTAGATCACTAGAGAGCTGCCTCTGCCACAACTGGGAGGATAATTTTCTCTTTCTTTCTTTCTCTGGATGTCAAGATGCCCTTTTTCTTTCCTTTGTTTAGTCTTTTTGTCGTGTAAGGGAAAACCAAGCCAACCCAAGTTTCACTGAACAGAATCTTTGTTTCTGCTTATGTACATACTTCTTGTTCTTCTTCCTGTAGTTCGGTCTGATTTAGATTTGCTTTTACTACACAGACACATAGTTCAAAAGTAAGTTACTTGTACTTCCTTGTCTCTCTGTCTGCCTCTCTCTCTCTCTCTCTCTTTCACTTTCATCACTACTGTTTCTTTCATGTTCTTGTCTGTCTCTCTCTTTCTTTTCTTGCTACTGTTTTTTAATTGTGTTTACTGTAGGCCTATATAAGCTATATTAGAAGTGGGTTTTCTTCTCTTTCTTATATGTATATATATGGATAACTGGCATCTTGGGTTAAGTAATGGTTGCTTTGGTGTTTATGGGTTTTGTCTTAAAATTGTTGCTGGTAATAATTTGAAGCTAAGGGATTGATAAATAGTTGTAGAGTCAACTAAAGTTGCGTTCTTTAAGATATAATTAAGGTGGTCAGTGATGCTTTTACTTGCTAATGGTATAATTAACTTGTATGATGATGGTGTGGTAGGTATTTCTTCCTCTGAAATGCATTTTTGAATTGCAGCAGTCCACAAAAAACTGTTGGCAATGTTTCTGCAAGACGGGCATATTGGGTTTTTGGATACAAGCAATAGCAATCCTTCCTGGAAGTTCCTCTTTTTGTTTTTCATCTTTACTGTTCTTTTGTGTTTCGGATCGTGATAAAAGTTTGCAAATTCAGATTTATTAGGCTTCGTTGGATACAAATTTCCAAGGCAAGTACTCGATATGGATGATAGAAATGGTGATTTTGTTCCTGATTCTGGATTCGGGGGCCACTCGGGAGCTGCCATGGACTTGGATTTCATGGATGAGCTCTTGTATGATGGATGCTGGTTGGAGACTGCCGATGAGTTCGAGTTTTTCCAGGCTGGTACCTCAGCCTCGGGTGATCTAAATGACCCTAAGCAGTATTTTCCTCTTTTCGAGTCTAACAGTGGTAATTCGAATGTAAATCCTCGTCAACAGAACTATCAAGTTGCAACAGAAGAGAACTTTCGTGAGAACCCACTTATTGGTAATTCCAAAATAGAGGAAATTGGTGTGATAGGATCCCAAGACCAGGATATTCAACCGGCTACCATATCTTTAGTACAATCCGGAAGTTTTCCAGTTGAGAGCAATGACTTGGGTAGAAGAGTCTGGATTGCACCAACTGCAAATGCGGGAGCATCTTCTTCGGTAAGAGAGAGATTGATCCAAGCTATAGAACAGGTGAAAGATTGCACCAAGGATAGGGATGTCCTGATTCAGATATGGGTGCCGATAAAGAAAGAAGGCAAGCATGTCCTTACCACTATTGATCAGCCATACTTGTTTGATCCTAAATGCCAGAGTCTTGCGAGTTACAGAAATGTTTCACAAACCTTTCATTTCCCAGCAGACGAGGATTCCAAAGATTTCGTTGGTTTGCCTGGCCGAGTTTTCTTGAGGAAGCTGCCTGAGTGGACTCCAGATGTTGGTTACTTCAGCAGGGTTGAGTATCCACGTAAAATGCTTGCAAAGCAATTCAATATTAGAGGATCCTTTGCGGTTCCTGTTTTTGAACAGGGAAGCAGGACTTGTTTGGGGGTTATTGAGGTTGTCACGACCACTCGAGACATCAGTTATCGTCCAGACCTAGAAAACGTCTGCAAAGCTCTTGAGGTCTGTTTCTTTTTCTTGTTCTTATATATATTACAACTGAAGTTTTGATTTTGTTGAAAGAACAATGGAAATCAACATATGGGCACTCGTTATGATCTGTAATGTCTAAACAAGCAATGCCCATTTGCATTTTAAATCTGAGAACCTTCCTTCATTTAGAGACACCATTGCAAGCTTTTCTTAGGTTCTCTCTACTTTCGAATAAGCACTCATCTATCGTACTTGATGAGTATTCGCAACTGACTGGTAAGCTATTATGACATTTGGCTCTGTCATTTGTGGGTTTACTCCAGTTTCTTTTGATTTCTTCTTTGTTTTGATTAGTAGTACTTTGTTCATTTAAAGAAGAAAAGAAAATTTTTATTGACTTTCTTTTTTTTTTTTTTTAGAATAATTTTTTGTAGAGAACCTTTCAGAAGCTCCAAGAGCCATTGGTTTATCCATGATATAAGTTATCCTTTGCATTAAAATTTATCCCACCTTGTATTCCAGTCTAATAAACATTGTGACATGCAGGCTGTTGATCTTAGGAGCCCGCAAGACTTCTGCCCTCCAAGTGTGAAGGTGAGCGGATGATGTCTTGCAAACATTAGAGATTATTTAAGTGTCATAAATCATAGATTTATGCTTCCTTTTTCACAGGTTTGCGAAGAGTTTTGCCAAGCTGCCGTTCCTGAGATATCAGAGATTTTGGAGTCTGTTTGTAAGGCACATAGAATACCTTTAGCACTAACATGGGCCCTATGTTTCCAGCAAGGTAAAGGTGGATGCCGGCATTTTGATGAGAACTATTCTCATTGTATTTCTATGGTGAATTCTGCTTACTTTGTAGCTGAGACAGACGACTTTGGGTTCTATATGGCATGTTCCGAGCAATACCTTTCCTTTGGTCAAGGGATTGTTGGGAGAGCATTTGCAACAAACAAACAGTGTTTTTCGACTGATGTAGCAGTGTTGAGCAAGACATATTATCCTCTCTCTCACCATGCTAAGTTGTTTGAGTTCCATGCTGCCATAGCAATTCCAGTACAAAGCACGCATGCAGGATCGGTTGATTTTGTCTTGGAGTTATTCTTGCCAAAGGATTGTCGTAACACTGAAGAACAAAAACAAATGTGGGATGTATTGCCTATCACTGTACAACAGGCTTGTCGGAGTTTGCATGTTGTCATGGACAAGGAGCTTGAGGAAACTGTCAACAAGAAAATGGCAGTTGCTTCAGTAGAGAGATTTAATAAAGATGAAATTCAGATATTTGCATCTTCTTTGTTCAAAGAATCCTCTGAAGTAGAATCATCCTGGATTGCTCGTATGGCAGAGGCTCAAAAGAAAAAGGTAAAGGTGTCTGTGTCTCATGGGACCATCCAAAAGAGGAACCTAAAGAAGAGTTCAAAGTGACCTCCCACTGGGGTAAGACTCAGGATGAATTGTACCACAAGCAGGCATTTACAGAGTTTGAGCAATTTCAGCAAAATTCTGGACCCAAAGTTAGTAATGACACTGTTATAGATTCTTCTGCTGCTGGGCGTCACTCATTAGGTGTTAAAAAATTAGGTGACAAGAGACGGACCAAGACGGAGAAGACAATAAGCTTGGAAGTTCTTCGAAATTACTTTGCAGGAAGCCTCAAAGATGCTGCGAAGAGTATTGGCGGTAGGAGAATTTTACTACAATTGGAAATTACATATTTTTCTTCCACTTCTTGAGTCAAGTAAATATTACGCACTGAGCAACCAAAACCATATTTAATAGAGAACCTAAAGCCTTTCTTCATCGATGCAGTCTTAGATTTAATGTAAACCTTAGCATACTCACCTGGAACTTTACTACACCGGATGTTTGCATATGATTCAATCATTCTGACTTTTTAAGTATGAGTAGCCTATTGTTCATGTGTTGTTAAAAGTTTGACACCATTTTCTGGAATCACTTATTGCTTATTACAAGAGGTTGCAGTCCTCATTAATAGGTTTTTAGCCTCCTATTTATGCTTTTGGTGCTTATATGTTCATGTTGTTGTTAATTGTCCACAAGATGATAAAAATGAGTTTATGCACACATACCAGACTGATACTCGAAGAAATGAATCGCGTCGAGAAAGTAATCCAGAATGAGTCTTCTTACAGATATGCAATTCTTTTACTGGCTCAATCTCCTCGATCATTCTTCTTATATAACTCTTGAATCTGCCACAGATCTCTACTTTATCTACTTGATTCTTGTACATACAATCACAACATTATGTTGAAATTTTCCTTGCTAGGACATGCCATCTTTTGCTTCTTGATATTTGACTTCTGTCTCTGATTGTATAAGTTTCTGTTAGCCTTATTTCATGGAGGAGTCTATATGCCCCTATTTGCATGATCTGGCTTTGTTTATTTCGGAAAAACCACTGTGTTGATCTTTTTTATCTATCCACATACGAATAGGCTACCTTGGTGCCTGTTGCTGACCTATTTTACTCCTAATGCAGTGTGCCCCACCACTCTGAAAAGAATATGCAGGCAACATGGCATTGCCCGTTGGCCCTCTCGAAAGATTAAGAAGGTTGGCCACTCGTTGAAGAAACTTCAACTTGTGATTGACTCAGTACAAGGTGCTGAGGGTGCCATTCAAATCGGTTCCTTCTACACAACTTTCCCAGAATTGACCTCTCCAAATTTTTCTGCTAATGGTGCTTTTCCATCAATCAAGACAAATGACGATTCCAATAAATTAAACCCTCACCCTCAGAGTGGCATATTTAATGCTGCAGCTAGTGCTTCAAAATCCCCATCCTCATCATGTAGTCAGAGCTCTGGATCAAGTATCTGTTGTTCCACTGGAGTAAAGCAACACGCAACCACCAATAATGGCTCAGTTAGTGGCAATCCATTATTGGTAGAGGATCCTGGTGGTGTGCTTAAGAGAACACACAGTGATGCTGAATTGCATGCCTTGAATCGTGATGAACCAAAGCTTCTTGTAAGATCTCAAAGCCACAAAACATTTGGTGAACTTCCAAATCCAGAGACTTTGCCGTCCCTTCCGAAAACTACCAGCCGGATTATACGTGATGGGGGTGGCTGTAGAGTGAAGGCCACTTTTGGTGCTGACAAAATCCGGTTCACCTTGCAACAAAACTGGGGTTTCGGGCGCTTGCAACAAGAGATTGCAAGGCGTTTTAATATTGACGATATCTCTAGAATTGATCTCAAGTATTTGGATGACGACCAAGACTGGGTTCTTTTGACATGTGATGCTGACCTTGAGGAGTGTAGAGATGTCCATAAATTGTCTGAGAACCACACAATCAAAATATCCCTTCATCAACCTTCTCAACCACATCTAGGAAGTTCGTTTGGATCTGGAGGGCCACATCTGGGAAGTTCATTGGGAGCTGGAGGGCCCTTCTAATGCCACAGCCAGTTTCTAATGCTCATGGCATTTGGGATTAAGAGTATAAATTTTCTTCTTTAGTTACTCTTTGTTTGGATGTTATACATCTAGTAGCTTGTGAAATGGCTTGGGATTCTGTAAGGAATCTTTTCCAGTTTCATGTTAGCATAGCAGCCATTGAATCTCATTTTACGGTTCCGTGGCTCTTTAGAGGGAATAAGGATATATTTGAATATTTGAATCCTTGGTTCAAGTAAGCTTGTTGGCTGCTCATAAATCATGTAAATTACATCAGTAGGGTTGGACTTTTAGAATGGAAATGAATGTTTTGTGTCAAAAGGTTATATACTTTGCTTTCGCCATTATATCTATTCATGACAGCTCTTTTATATTTATTCCAAGGAGCAGCTTATTGCTTGAAAGTTTAGATGATTCTCAAATTAGCGGATATTTTGATCGGCTGGTGGAGTATCAGTTTTTTCTTCTCCTGTCAAAGCCAGTATGGCTTCAATAAGGAATTAGGACTTGCAGCCTTGCAAACCATGACAGTTACTTAGGGTTATGGCTTGATTGAAAATGGAGAGACAAATTCCAACCCAAGTAGGGTTATGCATTTTTGGTTACATAAAAGAATCTACCAGTGTAACTAGGAGACTTCAATTAACTGATGATAATCCAAGCCTAGTCAAGCTCATAGTATTGAACGAGAACAACTGAGGAAGTAAAACATATCCAGAAAAATATAGAAGGGCTGGCCATGAAAATTTTCTAAACCTGATTTGCAAATGCTAACTCACCATCTAATCACAAAATTCTTATGGAACTGCAAGACACTAAATGTAAAATTGCATTTCACTTGCCCTTTTTGTGCCAAAAAAGAACCTTAATGGAGACCATTATTCATCTGTAAATAGCAAATTGCCTCTCATCCCACATGGAGCCTCTGTACACCATCTTATATTCTATACAGTAACTACAATAGCTGTTTTAGTGCCTAAAGTATGCCTGCATGCAGGATGAGACAGCCTAATTCTGATAGCAACTTAGCAAGGGAAACTACTACCATATTAACAGTTACCAAAATCAAGAAGAAGAAGAACATGCTAAAACCTGTGGATATAATTAACATGAAGATTGATGAATTTGAAAAAAATCCAATGGGGGCTCTCTCGGTGTACCACCAAGTAATTTCTGCATCCCCAATCTGATGATCCGTGGACCTCTGCAGAACTCTTCTGAGCTCTGAACTAATCTTTAGGCTGATTGGCTCTTACACGAAAGAGAGAAATTTAGTTCAATAAAATTGAGACCGCTGCAAAAGCACCAACGTAGGTCGCATCTTTCTGCTGTTCTGCAGCCTCGATTTTGGCATCAAGCAAGCCATCCAACCGCATATCAAATCTCAGTTTTTGCACAGGAGAATTCAACTTCAGTTTGAATGGTCCAATCATTTAACGACTACCTTTCTAGTAATCAAGGTAGTCATCTTTCTGGGGCTGCAAACTTGCTATACTTCCCTGATCCAAGCCTCTCTGTACGCGTTTAAGAGCTTTCAGTGCAATTCCACTGCCATCATCTCTGAAACAGGAGGAAACAGATGTGAAATCAGGAAGATGATACATCATGGTGAGAATAGCAAAGTAAGTACTGAAATAATCGAAGATTCGAAATGCTTGCAAATAAAAAGAACCCAACTTCAAGATACAAGATTTTGCAGTTTCTATTTCATTGAGATGGCCAGTCACCCAGATGTATTAGTCAATATACAAATACGTGTACCATGATACAGTCAGAGTATGATGTTTCTACCTGTAAGTCCTGATTTTAAACAAATCGTAGTTCCTCAACCAGAAACTTACAGGACATTTTCATCAAAAACCAATTTAATAACTTTCCCCACCATTGTTAAAAAAAAAAAAAAAGGTTGATAAAACCAGCCCAATCCAAGTTTAGCAACAAGAAATCAAAAAAAGAAAAGTGACACATTCTTTATCAACATACCTGTGCAATACAGTCTGCCATTCACATTCGCCACCCTTATTCTTCTTCCCTTGGATGGAACTCCTCGCATTTCGATGGATTTTGTTTTCCACCTTACCATCTGAAGCCATTTCCATCATTTTCTCTGCGAGTTCATCAGCGTCATGCTTGTTTCCCCTTTTACCAAAGCCATCAATCACAGGCATGAATGATGCAGGATCAAACCGGTATCCTTTATCAATCAACTTGCGTAGAATGCCACTAGCATCATCCAACTTCTCCTCTTTACAGAGGTGGTCAATGAGATCCTTGTAGAGAAAGTTCCCCACATCAAAAGATCTATCTAAGGCAGTTTCAAACAGCTTTTTAGCTTTGACAACTTCTCCTCCATCAAGTAATTCATTGAATGTTAAACTATATAGGGCCTCCTTGTGGCCGCAAACATCCAGAGAAATCTCAAATATCTCATCCACTGCACTAAAATCACAAGCCTTGCAGAAAGCTTTAATTAGTATACTGAAGGATGAAATATTGGGAGAAATGCCCTTTTGCAGCATCTCATCCAAAACAGAAGGGGCATCTTTAACCCTTCCTCCTTCACATAGAGCAGTAAGCACATTATTATATATCGTGACACTAGGAAAAACCCCTCTTTCTCTCATCTCATGCATCAGTCCATAAATTTCAAATATTTCGTTTTTACTCCCTAAGCCCATGATCAATGAATTATAAGTTTGCAGGGTCTTGTTGCAGCCTTTTTTCTCCATGTCTTTGAGTACTCGAAATGCAGATGATATCTTTCCTTCTTTGCAGAAGCTATATATGAACGCATCGTAAATAGCAGAATCAGGCTGCAGGTCTTTCCCCATCATCTCAATAAACTTCTTTTTAGCTTCATCAAGCCTCCCAGCCTTGCATAAACCACTAATTATGGTTGCATATGAAATCAAATCTGGCATGCATTTTTTCCTGCGATCGCTATCATCAACCAGGCCAATATATGAGTTCCCCAAGCTCCCCAGAGCAGCACTTCCATGATTCCACATACCACTTACTATTTCAATTGCTTTGTCTAGCTTCCCATTGTTACATAGACCATCAATTACAATATTGCAGGTCACAGTATCGATGTCATAACCTCTTTCATTCATTTTTTGCAGCAACTCCTCAGCTTCTGATATTCTCCCCTCCTTCCACAGACTGTACAGCAAAATGTTGCAAGTATAATTATTCGGGGAGCAGCCATTCCTCATCATCTCACGCAAAACATTGTTAGCTTCAGATGCCTTCCCTTTACGGCAGTATCCATGAAGTAAAGTGGTATAAGTTACTGTATCAGGATAAACACCACTGCTTGTCATTAAACCCATCAGCATTCTTGCATCAAAGAGCATCCCACTTTTGCAGAGCCCATCCATCAAAATATTATATGAGTATACATTAGGCTCCATGCCCATATCCACCATTTCTTTAAGTACCAATTGAGCCTCTAAGAGCTTCCCATTCCTGACCAAACCCAACAACCAAATATTATAACTCTCTATATTCATTAAACTATCACTTCCTTTCATTTTCTCAAACAGGGCCCTGGCTTCTTCCAACATCCCTTCCTTGCAAAATCCCCCAAGCATTAAATTATATGTTATAATATTAGGCCGAGGGAGCCCTAACACTTCATCAATTTGCATATCCCTAAAAATTCTAGAAGCCTCAAGAACCTTCCCAGAACTACACAAAGCCGATATCCTAGCATTGAAAGTCACCACATCTGGAGACAAACCAACCGCCCTCATCTCATCCACCAATTTTTCGGCATCATCAATTTTACCTTCCTTACAAAAACTCGAAATCAAAGTATTATAAACAACCTTATTAGGCAAAAACCCTAATCTCCTCATTTCACTCAAAAGCTCCAAACCTTTACCAGTAAATCCAGCTCTACAATACCCACGAACCAAAATTCCAAAACTGTACTCATTCGGTTTACAACCTTTCTCAGCCATTCTATCAAACAACTCTAGGGCGTCATCCAAACAACCCGAATCACAAAGCAAACCAATCAACACATTAAAAGTATAAGTCTCTGGAGAAACCCCAGAAGCCACCATATCTTTATACAACCAAGAAACACAATCTACACGGCTCTCTTTAGCACATGATTTAAAGAGAACATTATACAAATAGATAGAAGGCGGGTTTTCAGGAAATCGAAAACGCAACGATTTAAACTGCGAAACAGCCCTATTAAAAAGACCCGATTTCGCTAAAACGGCTATGAATGTTACAAGAGAAGAATGCAAGGTTTCTTGGGGCTGTGAGGCAATCAGAAGTTGGGGTAAATCATCTAGTTCCTTAACCATTTTGGCGCGAATGAGGATACGGGTAATGATGGGAATTGATTGAGGACATTGCTCTGTGACTGGTAAGGACAGAATGCGCTTGAAAAGGTGCCATGACAGTTTGGGATCATTGGTGTTTTTGAGGAGAACTCTTGTGAGTTTGACTGTCGGATCCATGTACAAGGCGGTTTTGGGTATGCTTTTGAGGTTTCTTTTCTTTCTTTCTTGCAACTAACTTCTTGTTTTGTTTCAAGAAAAAGGCGGGAGAGAGAGAATCGGTTAAGATTTGAGAAACGAGGAAATTACAAATAAATCTCTTTAGTTTTTTTTTTTTAAAAAAAAAAAACAAATTAATTAATCTCCCTTGTTTAAAAAAAAACCATTTTAGTTTTTATATTTTATTTTTTATATTTTTTTTTTGAAACTTAATCCTTTCTTTTTTCAATTTTTTTTTATTTTTTGTTTTAAGAAATAACAAAAAAAAAGGAAAAAATTGAAAAAAAAATTCAAATATAATATTAAATTAGATGTAATCAACCGTGATTAGAAATTAAATAATTAATTTTCTTTTAATCAACTCTGATATGGAATTAAATAATCAGTGTTTTAATTAAAAAACTAATTAATTTATTTCTCAAAAATAAAAGGACTAATTCATAATTTACTCCCTAATAAGCTGGTTCTTAGCCACTAAGTTGCCTTACGCAGTTTCCATTGACTCCTCTCATTTGCATCAGTTATGCGAAAGCAGACTCTTTGTGTGTTGCAGAGAATCAAGGACATCAAAGCTGAAGGTCACAGACAAACTTATTAAAGAACCTAAAGCTATACAAAGCCTAGAAAATTTGCGTCCTGTATTGAAGATTTGTTTATGATCTCTTCGTTCTGCGGTAACAATTTATTCTTACGATCATATAACAAGGTTCTTCCACAATTCGAGAGGCCTCGATGATCACTGTATTGCATTAGAACAGTTTAGCAGTTTAAATACTATACACTAAACGTAAAGTGGTGAGCATTGTTTTTAAGAAACGTTTTAAGGATCTCGACATAGACAAATAAAATTGAACTGGCTGTCCTAAGCCCTAGCCTGGAGCTGTTTTCCCCAAATGGGTGCTGTATTGCACACACTCTTCTCAACTACTAGAAGAATGTAGGGCAAATAGTCCAGGACTATTTCCGTAAGTATGGATAGTGAAATTCTTAATTACAATATGCCTGTTGATCAGCCTAAGTATGATGAAGTAGAAGCTCATCTTGTTTCGATGATGACTTGTCTTGTTGGCGGACCAAACACGCTAAGCACCACCTGCAAATCATAAACACAGAACCAGGTCATTATTCCACCAAAAGCAAGGAACAGGCAATAGCTTTATGTGATCATCATTCTTCCTTCGTCATCGTGCAATCGCATTTACATAATGGCACATAGCAGGGAAGTACGGAAAGGGATAAATATTCCCTCCTAACGGGGGATTTGGGGATTTGGAAGGGCGCATGTGGATACAGGAGTCAAACAAAGGTTATGGTAATGGAATAAAAGTAACTTACTGGTAGGAACACCAGTCCATGCAAGAAACCAATAATAACCAATGCCAGGTACATTTGGAAGTAATAAACCTGCAAAAACAGAGAAAGTTATTTTTATATCCTCGGAATGGACCAAAAATATTGAAAGCACTAAGGGATGCAGCAGAGACCACAAAAATTTCTGATCTGGCAAAGCAAAGGACAATCACTCCAACAAGCTTTGTGAGTGTAATTCCGCTGTCAAAAGTCATGGACATGAACGATTATCAATAACTATCTTTTGGTTAGCATAAAGCACAATCATGGACCCCAAGAAGATAGACGGTATTAAGTGAATGCTTCAATCTTATTTAAAGTTAAATTTGGAATCTATAGTATTATGCCCTTCTTAGGAGGAAATTTCAGCCAAATATAGCTGCCTTTCATTTAAAAACTGATATATAGAGCATATAGGAAGTTCAAATGAAGTACCACAAATGACCAATGACAAAGGAAAAACAGCATAAGACAACCTGAACACGGAAGCTCCCATGGTGCTCAGAGCCTCTTTTGCCCTCTGGCCCCTATCACCATGGCTCACCTGTCAAGAACACAAGGTTGTAGGATATTATCAAATTAGGAAACACGTGTCAATTCAGTACGTGCAAGTATTTGGAAATGGCAGTCCCAAAAGGTTTCGATGTCTGTAATTCATCAATGTTCATATTAACAAAGTAACAACTACATTTCAGAAGTTCATGAATAATAATACCCTATCCCCTTCAACAGCTACTGCCTTGTCCAAGGCAAAATACTAAAAATAAAGATTCACAGAAGCTTTAGATACTAACCAAGAAAGCATGTGCTATATGCACACAAAATTCTACGGCAATTCCTATTGACATTATTAGGTTGACAACGGAAACTGCATTTAGTTGAATATCCAAAATTGCCATTACGCCCTGCAGGATTTAACATGCAAATATGTGTGTCTATTAGCAGACAATTGCCATAGTAAAATTTTTATCATCAGATAAGAGAAGGATTATCTTTGATCGTCATACCATTAAATCCACAACAATCATCACCAAAACAAGTAAAATGATTGCTGAACACCAAAAGCTGCATCAAAACACAATCCAAGGGATTAAAGGTGCACAAAACAGTGTCTTCAACAGTAGACAGCTTCTATATTAAGATGCAACAGTTGAAACTAAACGAGGGCTAGAGAAAGGGTTTAAACCTGGAAGTGATGAACAGACATACAATAAATATAGCACCTGTATAGTATCAATGAGATATTCAGATGTTTAAAAGGCTCAAATGCAGAGAGTACAAAATAAATGTAGAACAATTATCTCATCGTGCTGGCCAAATGTCTAAACATTTTAGTAATTCTGCCATTTCCAATTTTTAATAACTTGTAAAAAAAGACAACATTATTCGTGAAGCATGTCTGACAAGAAGGGTAATATTGTCTTTCAATGCACAAAAAAAGCTTCAATTAAATAGATAATCTAAAAGTGCCATATAAATTTATGACCTGCTTTAACACATCCATCCACATGGATACAGACACACACATGCTTTGTGCGACGTGTAAAATAAGTTCAGTGTGCCAACAAGTAGGACTGCTTAATTAATAACGGACCCAAAACACCAAAAAGACTTGATTATATTCATCACAACCAAGCATTCTAATACTAACCAAGTGCTATAGCAATGTTGATCAAAGCTATCCTCCAAATGTCTAGGTACTGCTCAAAGAAAATGTAGAACACGGAATATGGAAAGATTTCAATCTGCATCAAAGAAGTAATGAGAGTAAAATATCTGAATCCATATCAGATAAATATATTGC
The DNA here is from genome assembly GCA_963924115.1 of Dovyalis caffra. Taxonomy (NCBI): domain Eukaryota; kingdom Viridiplantae; phylum Streptophyta; class Magnoliopsida; order Malpighiales; family Salicaceae; genus Dovyalis; species Dovyalis caffra. Next base: position 342,213 of record CAWUPB010000913.1, on the reverse strand, counting down.
AGCAGATAATACACAGAGTTAGTGAGATAACATGCAGAAGGCAGGAAAAAAACTTATATCAGCGCCCATCATTGACTATGTCCTTTGAGGGATAGGTCTCATCTCCATCTCCTCTTTTAGGTAATTACACTAAAAGCATATATGTATCAAATTTTTAGTCAAAAAATTGCACTTCCAGGACCCTCTCCCCTAACTCAGGTTGTCCATGACACATACATGAAGCTAAAAATAAAATTAGTTAATGGGGTACAAACACAACTAATTTTTGTAAATAGTTACATGCTTGAATAATGTAGCTTGGTCAGAATATACGATGTATGAGAACTAATTGCCTGGCTGCAAAATGTTTGTGTCATGTCCACTGGGCAGAGCACTATTAGTTGCTGAGTAACAAAAGCTAGTCAATATATAGCAAAACATCAGGGGAGAATAAGGAACTAGAAATAAGCGCATTTTAGTAACTGTGCTATCATGCTTCAGTGTCTAGACCAAAAAAGAAACAGCTTATCAAATCTATTACTTGAAAACAAATATTCTAGAAGACTTTTAGAACATCAAGAAAGCTAAAGAAAAGGTAACAAACATTCTTGAAGTCAAACCTTCAAGGAATCAGAAACTCTTGTAGTGAATTCTCTTGCAGCTCGTAGAGCATTGACATAGTCCCCCTAAAGAAATGAGAATCAGATCAAGGAAAGATGGGTGTATGCAACAAAATATAAACTAAGAAAAATAGTAAACTATGTTCTAAACTTCTAGTATTAATTCATTAAAGGAACTTCCATACTTGTTTGTTAACCGGTGTGTGATATGTACGGAACTCTGAAGCTCTTATAACACCATTCTCATAACCTGATAAACAGTTTAAAATCAAATGAATCAAAATGAAGTCATCACAAAAAGATAAAACGCCAATCCAACTAACCATTTAGATCCACACTGCTGGTATAAGCCCCATGACCGCCCTTTGCACAATCAGCAGATGGCAGAGCACTGAGGAACCATGGAAGCTTCTCCCTAAATTGTGCTGTAGATGGGCGATCATTAACCAAATCCGAATGCAGAAAGCACTGGAATCAATCTAAAATGTTAGGACTTCAAAGCTTTCTTCCTGACACTAAAATTAATTCTTCTTTGCATATGCTGTGTGCAAACAAATAATAGATAATACGAAAACTCCATTTTAGCATATGCATAGGCCACTTGAATAACAAAGTCATCGTATTAAAGTAACTACAGTTTTTAGAACATATTCATAAAGTGAAAAGGGTACATAGAGAGACAGAGAGAGAGAGAATAGTATATCACCGTTGTACAGTCTTTGCAAACTCCTCCAAAGCCACATGAAAATTCATCTGGTGAGCAGCAAGGTGGCTGAAAAGAAGGACTTTAGCTTCAGTTTACTATCAGTATAACAAAGTTCTGTCAATAACACCTAGCAAACTTAATTACAAGGGCAACTTCAAAGTTGCATCAGTTGTTATAACACTGAATGAACTCAAAGAAAGAGTTAAAAAAGAAAAAAATATGTTCCCTCCGAAGTGGATGCTCTTAGGCATCAAACATAACAGCTTCCGCCATTGCTTCAGACAAAGGCCCTCAAAACCTCTAATAACACACAAATTCACAACAATTCAAACAGTACTCATAAGACGCTGACATACTTCACTCTTCAGACTTGAGAGTGTGCATGTCTGCGTGCACAGGCAAGTCTGTGTGTGAGAGGGAGAGAGAGAGAGAAGAAATTTTTTAACAAATAAATCACAAAAAATTCAACCAGTAACAATAAAAAGCTAACATAGTTCACTGTTCATGCTTGGGAGTGTGCATGGGTGTCTGCATTTGCGCATGGGTGTGTATGCATGGGTAAGATGTAGGGTGTGAGAGAGAGAGAGATGTTCATTAACTATTAAACTAAATCCAAAATGCCAACGCAAAGATAAAGTTCATCAAACCAAAAAAGAAACAAAGGTGGAGCTTCCACACGACGGTGACATATATATAATATGAGCACCAACCTGATCATCTGGCGGGCAATAAGTACCATTCATGAACTTCCGACAACAACCAAAGGCCTCAGGTGACAACCAAACAAGAAAGTCATCAAGCCATGAAGCAGCAGGCTTGGCTATGTAGCTTGATTCTGGAACTAAAGATGCCCTCGATACCTGCAGCATATTTAGGTGAGAAATATTTTAATACTAATACAGCTTGTATTGAGGTTAAAATCCATTTCATACTAATACGACATGTGTATTAAGGTTAAAAAAAAAATTGATACTTTAACCCCAAATTTAGAATGAAAAATACTCGATCACCTATTTACCTCATTCAAAAGAGAGTTTGAATCACAATGGCTGATGGAGCATAACTGGTTTGTATGCCTTGATTCCAAGCTGAGTGAGAAAGCCATCGGGCATCAAACAAAATATTAGAAGAAAACTAATGTGAATAACGTTGCTTAATGATAAAGTAGGAATAAAGGAATATTATCAATTGCCCTTATTCAAACCGAAATGAACACATAACACTTATGATATATGATGTACAAATGAAACTTTGAACTCCAAAGATGATAGATTAAAGAAAAGGGAGTAGTGAGATAACAGTAAAACTGATACCTGTAGTTGTAATCTTTAACAACAAAATATAAGGGTGGTCCAATTCTCAGATATTCGGAGATATTACTGAAATAACCCTGAGACAAAATACAACTCTGTTTGTAAGAACAGCAACACAAAACACAAAATACTAAATGGAAGCAAATTTACAAGATTAAAAAAAAAAAAAAAAAAATTGAGGAATGTGGACTTGAACCTGAAGATAGGAGTCACGTGGAAGAACCACCTGTTGCTCCAAACCAGACTCAATCCTGGGACATAGTGCCTATGAGAATGAAAAAAATGAAGAAATATTAGAACAATGATTTGACTTTATAGCATAAATATGAAAGAGGAGGGGATACAATTTCAAGAGGAAATTAATTTCGTGAAATAAAAAAAGAAACAACTTACAACGCTTGCCAACGCAAATGCAACAAAGATAGCAATGACAACTATTTTTACTGGCCAAAGTCCAAGAATGGGTGCATGAACTTCCTACAATATGATAATAATAAAAAAAGGTCATTTTAGGGATGAAGGCAAGATGTTTACACCAATACTGATGTCTGTCCTTTAAAAGATACTTGCATTCTTGAATTACCCAGGAAAAATATAGATAACTTTCGAACAGCAAGTACAATTTCCAAAAGTTACCTTCATATATCGGGCCAGAAGTCCGGGTCTTCTCTGATAGATGCCTATATACCAACATACTAAGTCAGAGGCAATATGCAAAATGCTGAAAAGATTGTAGTTCTAAGAATATAATGTATATTTCAATACTGAACTAGGTAAATACAGAAGCCAAACTAGAACAAATGCTAAAGTAAATACCTTCATTAGATGCTCCAGGTGATGAAGGAACTTTAATGCACGGAAAACAGTCAATCCTGTTATCCTCAGCTCTCCGACAGTCAAATACAATCAGTGCAACAAAAGCTGTGACTTGAAGAAGAAAGTCCAATAGAACAGCCAAAGCTACAGAAAAGCAGACAGAAAAATGTCAAATTAGGGGGAAAATGTAATTCCATGGTGAATCTACAAGTGGAATTCAGACCTGCAAACATGGAGAAAACCCGGCATGCTGGCATAGGAATAAAACTTCCAACGGCAAATGCCAGAATCTCAGACAAACTAGCAAGTGTGATTGATGGGCCAACTTCAAGCAGTGCATTACTTATTCGATCCTCTATAGGTAATTCAATTGATTGCCGCTTCACAGCATGCACCAATATACACATGTTATCCACTCCAACCTAACACAGATCAAAATCAGATGCAACTTCACTGGAAAAAACACCTAACACAACATTGGCTGCTAGAACTGAACTTACCGCCAAAACCAGGAAAGGAATGACTTCCATTATTATTAATGTAGATTTGACTCCAACTGCACTGAAAAATCCAACAGATCCAAGGACAGAAAGCATGACAAGAACAACTCCTGAAAGACCAAGCAATACCTGGGACCATTTCATCAAGAAGTGAGTACCTAGAGAAATCACTACTGTATTTCTCATACAAGGACTATTTAGCCATACATTTAACATATAAAGTACATAATTCTGGTTAAACACAACATTCATATTCAAAAAGTTAATTCGTAAACATATGCCCACATACAAACTCTCATGACTCATATGGAGGGACAATTTAAAGCAATTGCAAAATCATACCTTGGATGAAATAAAGAATGTAGACAAGTGCGGTGCATCCCCCAACGTCACAGAAACGTAAGCAAACATTACAACATAGCTCACCTGAAAGCACGTTGGGCAGGGGGAGGTTATAAGTTTCAAACTAATGATAAATAACAAGTCCAGTGCTCAAATGACACAGATTATTATACCACATCAGTGGTTTTCTCATATGAAAGCATAAATTCTCCAGTGACTTACTGCTATAGTTATAATATCTGCAGTGCTTTCTCTTTTCAATTCTTCCTCAATTGAGCTTTCGCTCGAGTACGAAAGTGTAAGATTGCTAGACTGCACCATGGACAGCAGCTCGTCCTGCCAATATGATTGTTTGAAGTTATCATACAGTTATAATACAGATAAACCATACGAAATGCATATCACTGTTAACAGAAGCAAAATAGATCCTCTACTAGCACAGAATTTCTAGGCTCTAGCCCTGCTTACCCAGTTTTCATTCTACTGCCTGGATCCAGCAAGACTACAAAATTTAGGCCAATTCTCAAGTGTGTACATGGAATGTTCATTCTTAATAACATATTTTAAATCCATTAGGAAAATAATACTTCCACAACAGCATTTCCAATGATTCAAAATAATATGACACGGGAGTTCAATGCCATGATATTGCATAGAAACTTCATAATGACAATAGAAATGAGAATAAATTTCCTGAATAACGTCAATGTGGAATCTCACACACAGGGAATGCAAAATTGGTTAATAAGCAAATAGAAAGAAAATGCAGTGCTCGAACCTCCACCAACCGAATGAAAGCTTTTTCCCATGCCACTGCCTTTCCATTGCCTGCTTCATCAATCGCATTATTAACTGGGTAGGTAACAACAAATGCAGATGCCTGAAATTTGAAAAATGACATCAAAATGTTAGCACAGAGTCATATTCCTGTGCTATGATTGAAAACCTTACCTCAGAATAGTTGTTCCCAGAAAATCCTCCTAAGGCAGTGCTGGGGTCTAGTGGGGCTTTGAATGCACTCATACAAGTGTCTGCAGTAGTATAATGCTGAAAGTGAAAAAAAGGAGACCATGAAAGTCAAAATCCATCCAATGGTTACAAAAATCACAATATCTGTAATATAGAAAAATTGGATCCTAACTGACCATTTCAACCAATGACTTTGCTTCTCACAGATGTGCCAACCAAAAAAAAAATTTGAATGCCAACGCTAATGGCAACTTTGACATGAGTTTTGACTACAAAGAAGCTAAGCAGAGACAGAACAGGTGATTGATTGACTTCAAGATAATCTATATTCAGCCAAAAATATGATAGTGCATTGCTCCATTAGAAGAAACATCCAGATCCTTTCTTTCAGCATACATAATAAATTTTTGGTTAGTTTTTGTTCATGGGCATTTAGGAATGTGCAGAATTATTCTCTGCATATTTTTGGAAAAAATGAGGATTGCAGAGATGATTTATTATTCAAATTTCATTCTTCACGTCTCTCTCATTTATTTTCTTAGCAAGAAACTTGACTCTTCTTCCAATATCTCTAGGAAAAGATAAGCAGATACAAATATAATCCAAAGTATTTTAGTTAAAGAAGAAAAATGCAACCAAGAGATAAAAAATTAGTCACCTAATTGTTCCATTTGACTATCCAGAACTAGATTTTATTAAAAGTTTCCTCACCAATCAAATAATCACAGCATATATACCACAGGTCACTAAAAGTTTTTCCATAAACAGCTATCAAAATTGCAAATACAAGGGGGTCAATGAATTACCTGAAAACAATACTCAGCATGATCCACTCCTCCATAGTCATCATAATTTTCAGGGTCCATTTTAAAATACTATCAAGAAAGGGGAAAAAAAAAAAAAAACAATGTAAATACTTGAAAAGTAAATGCTAACATGCTAAATAACTTTTTTCAATTTGAGAAGACACAAATCATATATTTCAAAATCCACAACTATACTAAAAAAAAAGACATGCAGACCCTAAGCCTGACGAAGAATTCCCCACCAACCCCAGTTTATCAACTTCTACAAGATGAGGACAAAATGCATATGTGTTTCAACATTCAAAATGCACATAATATACAGATGCAGGACAATGTAAGAAAACCTGTAGCACGCTTTGAGTGGCACAATCATCACCAAGAGGCTTCAAGCAAATGTCTGTTAGAGATACAGTTGAGCCAGAATAATTTGCACGAATTCCATCAACCTGGTATCATTGAGCAAAGAGTCAAAGAATGAGACAGTGCCAAAGCTCTTCCTAAGAGAACACAAAGGGGCATATACCCACCCTGTTCATTTAAAAGAAATTGTAAAGTAATACTATATCAGATTAAAAACTTTTAAATTGTTCACACATTGGAAATTCAAAATACCTTCTTCTGTATTTCAAATAGTAACTGGATATTATCATCTGTGACAATACTGTGTCTCTTGTCGTTCTTTGGATCTGGCGAGGTTGCTAATATAAGCTGACACACACAAAAATTGACACATCAAGTGTTTTATATAAAAGTACATTGGAAATGCCCCATCCTATAGAACAGGTGAGGAGAATAATTAGAGAACGAGTACATCTGTACATATTCATTTTCCATCAAACAAGAATGAAGAAACATCAAATTTTGAAACAGAAAAGCTTTCAGGCTGTGTGTGGGGTTGAAAGGAAAAGGGTGGACATACATTAATATCAACACCTAAATCATGTAGCTAACATTGTGACAATTGTGATGCAATTATACTGACATCTCTCTCATTGATAAGCAGTCACAAAACAAAAATCCAACCTCATTATCACTACAGTGCAAACACATAGAAATCACATTAGATATTTCAATAGATTTAGCTTACTAAAACTATTTTGATCAAGATGCTTCAACTATTTTCAATTGATGCCCTTTTCCATCCTTATTTAACTTCCCCAAATTCTTTTCAGCCCAATTATATTTTGATTCCAACCAAATTCTAGTTGCCATTTTTTGTCCTATAAATCAAATTATAGGAACAAAAATCATTGGGAAATTACAAGAATATGGACTAAACTAACAAGATATTCTCTAAAAAAAGCATTAAACAAATGAACACGTGGGAAAAGAAATGGGGTATGTTATGCCTGACGAAAAAAATATGCTCAAACACAATAATTATAGTATGTCATCTCGCCTGCAGTTATCATCTGCAAGCCTCATTTTAAAACTACTGGTCTCCTGGAAATTCTGACCTCTTAAATATTTTTAGGAATGTTCTTATATTGCTGTTCCCAAAATGTTGCTAAAAAATGTGGGTGACAGGGACAACAACAAGCATCCTGGTTGTGATTGACTTTATATTTTGTTTTGGCTCACTTTGACGAGAAGCATAGCTCATAGCAGTTAAATCATGAGAAATTACACAAGACAAAAGATGAAGCAAAACATTAAAAGCAATCATGAAACCTGTTCAATTCTGTAGAAGGGGGCAAGGTGGCTGTCAAAAAAATGTTTCTCTTCTGCTGCCTTACTCCCAGGACCTACCCACAACTACAAAATTATATTTGTCATAATTAACTTATCAAAAGAAAGACAAGCATGTAGCAATGCTATATTGATGGACAGTAATTGATTAACTTGTACAGAGTTAAGTGCACACCAAAAGGAAATTCTCTAGCAAGATATGAAAGGAATAGATTTCAGTATGATACCTTCTCAGGCCGGGTCTCCACCTTAAAACGGACTAATCCTATACAAAGGACAAGAACAACTGCCACTGATAAACAGAGGACGAGAGTGGGATTTCTAGCAACCCATTTTCCATAGCCACTGGATGTAGCATAAGGATTTATCAGCATAATTCAATTAAATATATGTTTCAAGCAGTGTAACATTCAACCTGTAAAAGTTTGACATGTGTCCTTGAACGCCAACTAGTTGGAACCTATTTATCAATCGAGGCACCTGTTATTCAGCAGTCAATTAGACCTTTGATCCAAATCGTGTGTGTGTGTGTGTGTGTGTGTGTGGAGGCATACAGCAAGGTGGGAAGTAAGATAAGACAAGCCCCACTAAAACTAGAAGTAATACATTTTCAAACAACATAGAGAAGCAAGTAATCTTTAGCAACACCTAACAAGTCTGCTTCTTCAAAGCCTCAAATGCCAGTTTCCAGCATTCCAAAGCATTCCTATCAAAAAGTTTGCTGCCAACCGACAAAAAATAGCCTTTCTACCATACCAAAACACCCCTATATCGAACACCTCAATAATGTGTCCATGGTGATGAAACAGATGAGACATCAACACATATTCACACCCAGCACCTCAAAATGAGCCCTTGTAATTGCATCACTAAATATTCACATGATCAAAGTCTACTAAATACAGCAGCTGATGAGTATATTAACAGAACTTAAGGCACAAAAAGGAGAGCAAAGTGACTGAGAGGCATGAAGTTAAGGCTACAAGAAGGCACAATGGCCTATAATTTGACAGGTGAATGGTTGAGATTGGCTTCATCCAAGAAGAAATACATGATACAAATTCCATAAAGATTACAATGAAGTTAAGTACAGTAGTTGGTACAAAAGAAAGGAGTTTAGAAAAAGAAGAGAGAAAAAACTCCCCCTTACGTATTAATATCCAGGACCACTAATATTGTGTGCCTAGAAAACTCAAGACATAAGTTTATGATGAAAAAAATCAATTGCTGAAGATCTCAGCTTCAGACAACCATAAAAAGTAGAGTATATACCCTACAAGGAAACGGGAGTATAAGATTACCAAAAAAAAAAAAAAAAGGGATGTAGGTCCACGAAGTAATTGAAGCTTCCCTAGTTTGCATGCAATCAATCTTACAAAAGCACTGCATAAGGCAAGAAGAAAAAGCTGACCATGCCATCACCACATATGCCAGAAAGAGAAAACCATACAAATTCTAGACCAATGAGCAAATGTCTCACACTAAATGAACAGCATGTGCTATTTTATTACACCAATCAATACTATAGAAAAGATTGGAAATTGGAGGAGAAGAATCCGGAAATTTATCTACCTTTCCATCCTTCTGGATTTCAGTAGAACCAGTTTCAACCTCATCCATCGACCTCAACAATGGTTCTGTGCTAGCTGCAGCTCTTCTTTCTCTTGTCCGATTAAAAGAAGCCCATCCCAGAAATGCAGAAACCAATATGATGTACAAGATTGCTACAGAGAAATCAAGACATTTAACCTGCAAGCATAAGTCGACAAAACCAAGTAAATTATATACTACAATGCAGGTCTCTCACTTTCCACACTATTCCAGGACATCTCAGTAACCAACATGACAAAAATGGTCTGACCACTGAACAGAAAGAACAGTCAAAATAAAAGAAACTAAGTCACAGCATTTCCTTACCTTAAGAGGCCCAATTCTAATCAGACAGGATTCCTTCTTGGGTGGAGAAGGTGGCTCTGAACTAGAGCATCCTGGAGCTAAAGGGCAATCACCACAAGAGCAGCCCAGTGAAGTGTCTCCACATGAATAAGCAGAGACATTCATAGGGACCATTTTTGATGAATCGGGAGTAGTTGACTTAAAATCAATGGCATAAGGTGAACCAGGAAAGCCCGGGGGTGCCTTCTGACCAATAAATGCAAACCATTCTACAAAAATAGAAAGAGTTAAAAAGAATAAAAATAATATTGGATAGAAAAAGAAACAGATGTTCTACATGAAAAAAAGACTGAAACTAATGCAGCAAGAAGTATTTGCTCAGGCGGGGACTTTTTTTATGCATCAAACGAAACATTCACCTGGAAGTCAAAAGCACAGTGGAAAAAAATACCAATTTAACCTGAGATGAAGTTAGTACCAAAAGACAGTGCGCACTAAATATTCAAACATCCATTCACAAGATAGCAGGTCACCTTTAAAATTATTGGCACCACCACCAACAAAGTCTATTGCTCGTGTATTCATAGTTCCAAACTTCACATCCTTGCAGGAGTCATAAAGCCTTTCCCCAAAATCATCGGTGACATAATATTCAATACCATCCACAGTGAGATTGCCATTAACCTTGAACAAAAAACAAGATGATGGCAATTGAAGAGTAAGGAAATGGTTGCTGTAAGAGAAAAAAGGGCATATGGTTCCTTGATAAAACGAAGTATTAACTTATAACAGATCAATAAGGCTGACCTCAGAAATAGAAGTGACATTGATGAAAAGACTTTGATTGGGTGAACAAGATAGCTCACAGAAAAGATTTAAGAAATTCCTCAAGCATGCTGGACAGCCCACAAGCAAAGGAATTGCCTGCAAAGTGATTGCATACATCATAAATTTCACATCATTTCCTAAGACAAGCCATAATAGAAACAACAAAAAAAAAAAAAAAAAAAAAAACATGTCCAATGCTCTAAACTAAACTGTATCAGTCCTTAAGAAAGCTATCAACTAGAAACAAAAAAGGAAAAAAAGAAAAAGAACAGCTTCCTATAATGTAATAATCTTGAGAGGAAGAGGGGAGTCTTACTTGTTGAACCTGAGCTCGCAAAGTATCAAATTGTGTCTCAGTACAACAAACATTTCCACTAATTGTCGGACACAAGCTTTGAATTTTAGCAGAGAAATGGTCATCAGGCTGCACGCATCAAACCCATAATTAATTAATTAATTAATATCCCACAATTTTATTTCTTTAAATACTTCTAAAGCTTTAACCTTGACAGAAGGGGTAGGGAATGGGCAATTAAGAACTTTTCCATCACTGCGTTCTCCACAAATATCATACATCGCGCAGTATTCTTTCTCATGCTTCGCACTGCCCAACAAATCACAACTTCTTAATTACTTGCTAATCGTGTTAATTTAGCAGCAAAACCAACTAAAAAAGATGATCAGAAATTCAAAAAAAATTGAAATACAAAAGAAGATGGTGATGAACGGTTATTTACCCGTAAGTGAGACCAGAAATCAAAGAAGAAAAAAAAGAAAAAGAATGAACGTCGCCATTTCTTGTTGTTTTCTATTGTTAAGCAAATAAGGTTAAGCTTGGTTTCTTGTTTTCTCGCTTTGGTTGTTGCGTCTGTAGAGTTGACTAGAGAGAGAGAGAGAGTAGGAAAGAGGATGGTGATAGAAATAAATAGGAAGGAGAAAGCAAGCATATCCCAAAGGCACGGCACGTTGTTCCTTTTTTTTTTTCCTTGCGTTTGCAGTTAATTAATTACTAAGTTGTTGAATAAATTATAAATTAGTCCCTCTTATTTCGAGAAATGAATTAATTAATATCTTTTAAAAAAAAATTAATTAGTTAGTTTTTTATATTTTAATGTATTAATAATTTTGTCATTTTATCAGTTTTTCGTTAAATTAATGAATTTTTTTTTCAAATTACTCTTTTTTATGCTTTATCTTTCTCTTTCACCTACTCTTTCCTCTCTTTTCAACTTAAAATCAAGAAAAGAGTGATTTGAAAATAAAATTCAATAATTTAACAGAAAACTGAAAAAGAAATAAATGATTGGCGAAATTAAAATATAAAAGACTAAATTATTAACATTTAGAAGAAAGGAACTAATTAGTTTGTTTCTCTAAATAAGAGGGACTAATTTATACTTTACTCAGTTAATTAATTACTAAGCTTTCTGTCAGAGGAGAGGACACCGATGACTGAGGACTCACTCCCTGACTGACACGCAGCTCAGCTGACGATGTTCTTAAGCCCATCCCAGTTTGGCCCAACTTTTACCCAGCCCGATCCATAATTTTGTGTCTGCCTCTACTCTACAGGGACTAATTAATAATTAGTGAACCTTAAAATGTAATCTGCCTTGATTAATACTTACTATCAAATTATTAAGCGAAAATCCAGATTAAAAGTCCATATGTGAAGTTCAAAATATCAAATTATTTGCATCTAATCTATGCTACTTAGGCAACTCGTTTGTTTAACCATTTCTTATAAACTTACTATATTTCAAGTAATTCAAACTTTCAAGCAAGTCATGTCTACGTACTAGATAAAAAATATCGTTATAACTCTTCTACTTAAATATAATTTATAATAAATTTTGTATTATTCGATATTGATGCAAAATAGCCTTTTTGTTAATTTTTTTATTAGATTGATTAATTTTTGTTAATTGATTAACGATTGACTAATCAAGTGATAGCATAAGTCAACTTATAAGTAATTTTCTTCTCAAATAAGTTTTTTTTTTTAAAAAAAATAATGCTAAAATAATTAATATTCATTATAAGATCATTAGAAATTGAAAAAAAAATCTAAAGAAAATTTTTAAAATATTCATTTTTTTCTATTTTAATGATTTTATAATAATTATTTAAAAATATATATAAAGAATTTTTTAAATTTTTTTATTTTTTATAATAATTATTAATACATAATTATTTTTATCAATTTTATAATAACTATTATTATATATATAAAGAAAATTTTGATGATTTTTTAATAATTATTAATAATTTCAATAAAAAATTTGAAAAACAAAAAAAAAATTCAATTTTTTTATTTTCTTTAGAAATTTTTTCAATGTTTAATGATTTTATAATAATTATTAATTTTTTTTAACTTTAGAAAAAATTAAAAAAAGATTTACAAGAAAATTATGTTATTACCTTTAAGTTGGCACATGCTACCACTTGATCGATCAGTCATTAGTCAATTAATAGAAATTGATCAATTTAACATAAGAGTTGCTTTACACCAAAGTCTAATCATACTAGATTTGTTATGAATTATATTTAAATAGAAGTGTTGCAATAATATTTTCAGCATAGTGCAAGAACACAGGATATATTTAACTCTTTCAAAATATAATTGTTAAATAATATAATAGCTTTTATTCAAGGGATTTGGACAGATTTGTTTCTATTATATAGTGTTATGTTATTTCATTTAAATAAGAACAATAACAATATTATATAATGGTAAAATCTATTGCTGTTAATTCATGAATAATGTTATATTGCTTTTGATACAAGTGAAATGTCACTATTTTTTCAACTCCTAGTGGTATAATATAAGTTTCCATACGATCAAATGATTAAACTAGTAAAAATAGTATTATTATGCTTAATTAATAAAACTATTAAAAATATATAAATTAAAACAAATTTATTAATATCTATTAATAAATTAATATTGAGCAACTATTATTTTATTATTACGGTCCATGATTGCAATTTCGATCGTTTTTACGACCATATTAGTGATTTATTGATTTAAAACTATGAGTCTACTACTACTTGGTGAGTTGGGTTAGCATTCAATAGCTGACATATATTTCTTTTTTCATCAATCTTAAAACAATCATGGAGCTGCTGACCAACTGAGTGAATCTCATCTATTTGTGGATGAGATTCGTCTCCAGCAACGAATCTACACGCCTTGTCATCAATGTGTACTAAGCTGTATCCAGCAAAAACCTTCACTCCTTTCTCCTTCGCTAATACTCTCATCCTAGCTGCATCTTCCCACAAACCATCTGATGCATACATTCTTGATGCTACCAAATAGCCTGCTGAGTTCAAAGGTTCCAACTCAAGAACACGGGAGATGGCTTCTTTGCAGAGCTCGGTCTGACCGTAGCTTCTACAGGCGCTCAAAAGTGATCCCCAAATGCTTGCACCGCCATGCTTTAAGTTATCAGGCATCATCTTGATGACTTCCGTTGCAGCGTCAAGCTTTCCTGCTCGCCCTAGCATGTCAACCAGGCATGAGTAGTGTTCGAACCCAGGCTCGAACCCGTGTTCCTGAACCATTGATATGAAAAGGGAGAGCCCTTCTTCGACTAATCCACCATGACTACAGGCAGCGAGTAATGAGAGAGTGGTCACAGGGATTGGCTTGAGCCCATGCTGCTTCATTTCAGCAAACAAAGCCAAGGCTTCGTGTGCAAGACCATTCATACCATATGCAGCAATCATGGCACTCCAAGTTACTATATTTTTAGATGGGATTTGGTCGAAGGCCTTTCTCGAGGCGTCAATTTCTCCACATTTCGAGTACATATCAACGATCGCAGTTCCGACTATCACCTCTGATGCAAAGCCTCGTCTAATTGCAATTCCATGTGCCCACTTTGACCTCTTTAGTTCAGCTGAAACAGAACATGCCTCAAGAAGATTTACAATGGTAATGGAATTAGGCTTCTCAAGTTCTTTGTTCATCTCCTGGTAGACAGCTATAGCTTCATCAGGCTTGCCGCAATGTGCAAACCCAGCAATCATTGTGCTCCATGAAACGACATCTCTCCTCTTCATCCTGACAAAAACTTCCCATGCAAGTTCAACAAGATTGCACTTTGCATAAGCATGGATCAGCATACTTAGCAACAACTCATTTGCTTCAATGCCCTTACGGATTATCACGCAATGGACCGACTTGCAGTGAAATGGGAGCACAAAATACTTGCATATTTGAAGAATATTCACTAGAGTTACTCCATCTGCCTCAACTCCTTCTTTCTTCATTGAAGAAATCAATGATAGAGCCTCTAAATAGTTTTCATTGAGAACAAATCCGGATAGCATAGAATTCCACGAAACGTTGTTCCTGCGAGACATCTCATTGAAAACCTTAAAAGCAGAACCAGAATCGTTACACTTCGAATACATATCAATCAGAGAGTTCTCAACAAACAAATCGCAATTGAAACCTCTATGAATCACCAACCCATGCACCAATCTCCCGGCACAAAGGTCTCTTGAACTAGCACAGGCTTTAAGAACAGTGACCACAACCACTCCATCTGGTTCAAGCCCAAGCACCGATACCATCTCCCTAAACATTAGCAAGGCAAGCTGAGGGTCCTCCCACTGCAAATACCCACCGATCATTACACTCCAAGAAATAACATCTTTCTCATGCATTTCATCAAACAGCTCTCTTGCAAACTCCATGTCAGCATCAGCATACAAGCTCAGCAGAGAATTTTGAACTGAAGAAATAGTCCAAAAGCCACTCTTGATTACATAACCATGTAGTTTCAGCCCATCATGCTTATTTCTAAGACTGCGACATGCCTGAATTACAAGCACCAATGTGGAGGTATTGGGTTCAAACCCAGTAACCCTAGCATTAGTAAACCACCACAACCCTTCCACTAAGGCACCATTATCAAGGTGCCCACGGATCAAAATATTCCAAGAAACTGAGTCTCTGTTTCTTACCATGTAATTAAAAACATCCACAGCAATGTCCAGGTCCCCACATCTAATGTAAAATCCCATGATGGAATGCCCAATGGAAGTGAATGAGTCAAATCCTTGCTTGATCAAACAAGCATGAAGGGATTTTCCATGCCTGTGAGACAGAAATGACCAAGCTTCGAGAATGGGAGGAAAAACTGAAACATCTACAGTTTGAAATCCTGCTTTTCTCATTTCGCCGTAGTGGGAAATGACTTCTAGCCATTTTCCATTAGTTGCCGATTCTTTGATTCTCAGAATCCAATTAGGGATTTTTGAACCTGAGACTATAGCTGAGAAACGCATTGCTTAGAAACAAATACTGGCCAAAGACCCTTCAGGGGCATTACAATTACCGAAAAAAAAAAAAAAGACTCGGAGATTTCCACGGGTATATTATAAATTAGTCCTTCTCACTTGGAGAAACGAATTATTTAGTCCCTTTATTTTCAAACAATAATTATGTAATCCTTTTTTGCTATTTTTCAACTTATTTTGATTTTTTTTAAGAAATAAAAAAGAATATAATATAGGTAAAAATATGAAAAAGATTTAAGAGAAAAAATTGTATAGAATAAAAATATTAAATTAATCTTGATCCATTCTTATTAAAAAGATTGTATAATTAGTTTTTGAAACTAAAAAAACTAATTAATTTGTTTCTCGGATTAATTTATAATTTTTTCAGTATACTGTACCTATAGACTCAATGGCAACTTGAACTAAACTCTTTTTTAAAGATAATTATATGTGAATTATAAGAAAGTTTTTACTCAATACCTTACGTTTCCAAAAATGTTATTAAAAAACAAAATTTTAGAGGGTTTCATTGTACAATTACTGTAGCAGCAAACTCGCTAGCACTATAGACTCAAATATGATTTTTTGTGATTTTTGCCTTTTTTTTCGTACAATTATATGCGAATTATACAAAATTTTATAGTTTGGTCCTTAATGTTTCCAAAATTTTTATTACAAAAAAAAATTAAAGATTTGTGATTTTCACCTTTTTTCTGACAATTATATGCTAATTATACAATATTTTATACTTTGATCTCTAAGGTTTTTAGAATTTTTATTTTGATCCATAAGTTTATTTATGACACATTTTGATCCCTAAACATAGAAAGGAGAAAGAAACGAAGAGAGAGAAGCCAAAAGGAGAAAGAGAGAGTGTCGATCAAACTTATTTTGATCAGTTTGATCGATAATATTTTTATTTAATTTATTTATCTTAGAGAGTTGAGTCTGTTTATTGTGGTTTTAATACATATAATGATCGGAGAAGCTAAATTGAGATTTCGAAATATTATATATGCATTATAATTAATTTTAAGATTCCAAACGTATTTCTTGACCTCATTTTTGTGTTTTTAAAGTATTTTAGAAAAAAAAATGAACGTGTTGAGTTTTGCAGCCAAAAAAATCCAAAAATCTATTTTTCCAGTGAACTCAAATTCACAGACTATGTGCTCTTTATATGTATACACAAATGTGGCCAGCCCAGCCTGGGATAGTTTTTTTTTTCAGCAATTTTTTATTGTTTTTCATTATTAATTTTGTGCTAAATTTATAATAAAAAATAATAATTTTTTTTCATGCATTCTGGCGATGAAGAAATATGATTTCTCCCATTTGTTATTTTTGTATTTTTTTACTTTCAAATTTTAAAATAATTTCTTTGATTTTTCGTTTTTTCTTTTTTATAAAAACATCCAATTCATTTCTTAATTTATTTTTTAGTTAATTTTATTTGTTAAAAAATATGATTCATTTTTTTCTATTTATGGATTTTTAATAAAATTTTGAAATGTAATTATTATTTTTACATTAATATAATTTAATGATAAATTCTTATGACACACACACACTAACTATATATATACACTCTAAACCTATTAAATATAATCGTGATGTATATATTAAAAAAAAATTAGATCATTGATTTTATTAAAAATTAACTATGCATCTACACACATATAACAACTATTTATAATTATTTTTTTTATTTTGGATCATTTAAATTTAGTTGTTTGTGAATAAATAATTAAGATAATATTTTTAAACATCTTTTTTATACAAACTTATGGAAAAAATATTAAGGTTTTTTTTTTTTTTTCCAATTATGAATTCTATTCTCTATCTAGATTGCCACAGGTTCTTATTTAAAACTTATTTAAAAATCAATGCATACACAATAATAAATCATGTTTTTTGTGTTGAAAAGTTCTGAAAAATATAAAGAATAATCAATTAAATATAAGATTTCGATTAAAAACCATGGCTACGAGGGTGAAGCTATTAACGCCAATTCGACGCACCCAGAAACCTTCAAGACAGAAAGCGATGGAGGAAATTGTCAAAGATAATGAATGGAGCCTAATAATATGAGTTGCTCCGGGCTTGCATTGATTTGCTATAGTTCAATAACAAAACGAGATACTGTTTGTTACAAAAAAAAAAAAAAAAAAAAAAAAAGAAAAACCATGAAAATATGGAAAATCTATCTGAGCAAGTTTCTTGGTGGAAAAACAAAAAGTTGTTGAGCTACAAGGCACTGTGATTTGCTTTCTTTAAAGACTACGACAAGAAAGAGAACATGGGTTCAAAAAATCATTCTTCGATAATGTTGCAGTGTTGAAGATAAGGGTTATCAAACTGTACATATTTAGACCAGTAAGACTTGTACTTGGCAACAGCCAAATCCAGCCATGGCTTGTAATTCCCATTGTAGTGAACTACAGCTCCATTTTCTATCTCAGTTTGGTTAAGAGCCGGGTCATAACCAAGTCCCAAGACATGCCAACTTCGGTCCAGTGGATAGGTTAGGTTATAGAAGGTTATCAGTCCCGGTGGCAATGTCCCCAATTTCCAAAGAGTTCTATCCTCATTCTGCAAAACAATTTTACCAATCATTTATAAAAAGGAGTAACTATAGAGTGTAATAAAACTCAGATTAAAAGATTAAAAAGGTTATGAATATACAGTTGTTTTTTTTTTCCCCCAGCATATAAAAATAGCAATGCATGATTGTATTATATAGCAGATGAGAAACCAGTTTGAGAAACCAGTTTGACAAAATCACTCTTTAAGCATTCATCCACCCCCTAAAGATAAAAAAGGATAAACTCGGCCACTCCAACATTCGCATGATTAAACCATTTGAGGGGGTGAAAAAACCATAGCATATTAGCATCTACATCTCCCATTCATGACACCATTCAAGCTCTCTCATAAAGCATGATTAAACCAGCTACCTTAAAAACTGGTTTCTTCACTTCCAATAACAGATACATGGGTATTTTTGGCCAAAAATAATCCAAATAAATATCTCAAGATTTTAGTTTCTTCCCCCCATGTCACGACTATATTCATATACAGCCAGTTCACGACTGAGTAATAATTCAGGATATAATCCAAAAGATATCTGACATAAAACGTACATAAGAAAAAAACAGTTTTTAAGGTGGAAAAAACTTCGGAGGAGGAGATTGAAACTTTTACCAGATCTTGCCATCGATGATATATGCCAGTGATATTCCACCTTTTCCACTGCTTCAAGTCAAACATGTTCATGCCAAATGCCCAACCGCAAGCATTTGGATCAAAGTTGTTGTAAATCTTAGGATTTGAGAAGTTTAGATACTTGTCAAACCTATGAAAGCTCTCCTTACATGTCTCCACTGCACCATTCACCATCCCTTGTAGATCAACGGACCAAAGTGGTGTCAAATCTTTCTGAACTACAATGTCATCATCCAAGAAAAGGATCTTGTCCAGTTTTGGATAAACTTCAGGAAGATAGAATCGAAGGTGATTCAGCATAGACAAATATTTTGGATTCCTATATTTGAGGTTGTCAGCACCAGAAGCGAGAGAGGAAGGATGATTTGACTTGAAATAGTATTCTTTAATCCTGGCAGATTCAAGTTGACGTAAAACAGAACAGTAAGAGGCATTCAACCACTTAAAATCATCAATATTTTCAACTTGCACTGTTGCTTCTGCTGGAGGATTGACAATAAACCACATTTTCATTGCAGCAAAGTTCAATTTATCTGTGACTATATGGAAAACATGTTTCTCTGGATCTTTTGCATGCTGCACAGTTGAATTGACAACCACAGATGCGGCGAGTACGTTATCAGAAAAGATGGCATAGTGGAACAGAGATGGATCTTCAACCTTTCTTTTGTCGAAATACTCCTTGTTTTGATGACCATATAGGAAATAGTCAGCTGCAAGCTGCAAAGGAAGACAGTGTAACGGTATTGGGATTGTTTTTGCTGCTAGCTGAATCAAGAATGCACTTTTTTCTTCAAAGCATTTACGTTCTCTTCAGTTAACTGAAGCATGGCCCTTAACTTCCTTGACATTGTAGGACATTCGTATAGTTGATCCTTTGCTATAGACAGAACACGCCCCATTTCTTTTGCATGAACAAGTGCACTGGAGAGGCATAACAGAAATATCCATCCATGAAAACCAAGAATCAAAACATATGCCCCATAAAGAAAGCAACAGACAACAGAAAGGACATACCTTGAGTGAAGTTCAGCATCAGATGTTGCTTCTCCAATAGCATGCCGGCTTTCTCTCAACTGTTTCATAAGAGCATTGTAAAGCGTAGTTACATTATTTGATTTGGCAATATTTGCATATGCTTTGGCCATTATAGTCTGGTCCCGCATGAGTTTCAGCGTAGAATCAGAATTTGGACTGTCAAAATCTCTCCTCCATATACTGTACTTTCCCTTGACAGAGGTGTCCAAGCTTTTATACCATATAAATGCAGCTGCTTGTGTCTGGTTCTCAGCAGCTCCTTCACCTTGTCGAATTAGCACTGAAGTTCGGTATTCCCTCCTCTCGTTTCGCCTTACCTGAAGAGCTCAGAACGATCATAACCTAAATAAACTAAGAAAAACAAATACAGTGGATACAAGCAGAAGCTATTGACAGTTCACCTGGCGCTGGAGCTTCACTGGGTTCAATGGTAACTTCAAAGAAGATGGGTTCCCACCTTCACCAGATCGATGATCACTCACAGACTGCAGCGCATCATCTTCATGTGTCGCTCCAGCTTTTGGCGAATCTTCTAATCTCTGAAAGTAATGGAGAGGTAGAGAAAATGCCTTTTCAGGTCTGCAACTTCATCTACTGAACTAAATCAAATAGGAAAATTGAGGTTGAATATTATTTGAAGTCTTAAAACCTATATTACTCTGAAAGATTGCTGAAACTGTTCTTCATCTTGATAGTCATGACACAAATCATCTTCCTTTCATAGTAATTATTTCTACTGAAACTCAACAAAGTCACTTGACGTTACCTGGGAAGCCTTTGGCTGATCATGACTTTTATCTGCAGGGTTTTCCAAGACCCAAGAAGGAGATAGGTCGCTCATTTTCACCCTACTCGTTCGAACAGCACCAGAAGTGTCACTGTATGTTGCAATTATGTTGATATCCTGGCAAGAGAGAAACAAATATAAGCATCACTCTTAGTTGCTGTCAAGTGAAATATGCCACTAGTTACCATTTCGTCTTCTGAATGAAGCCTGTGCCCAGCTACAGAAGAAGCATCATGTTCCTGCCCACCCAAAAGAGGGCCAGATGTCAGTTAAATGAGTGTACTCTTTGCATGCATGAGTATTCATTCAAACAAATAATGTCACTCAAAGCTATATATAAACAGGGTATCTAGAGGGAAAAAAAAAAAACAGATGCTTCTGCATTTAAAAACTCAACAAAGGAACCAATCACACAAAATCCTTTTCTTATATATATAGAACCAAAGTTTCAGCTAAATGACACGCCATCAAAACAACTAATTACTCTACCTAACTGAAGGCAACACGATCTTTGAACATAGATGTAAGACCATAATACCTCTATAAAAAACAAACTTTCAGCTCAACTGGAACTGAAAAATACGGGAACTTTCTAAGAAAAACCCACATTTACTTTGCCAACAAGATTGAGGTTTCCGCTCAAAAAAGAAAAAAAAATAGGGGGAAAAAGTTATTTTTCAATCTAACCTTTTTCAAGAAAGCTGAGCACCCTCAAAATGATAGTAGTAAGACATAATATAGTTGAAGCAGTGAGACCCCTGATAAAGAAAAACAAAGCGGGTGCCATTACAAGTCCAGCCAAATTATTATTATTCAAAACCCGACTCGTTGTCTTTACATCACAGCACACGGAAAGATTGAAAACTCAAATTCCATTTCATTTCATTTCAGTTAAATCCAATAAATAACTAAATAATAAAATAAAATAAAATCACAAAATCCATATCCACAATAAGGGAGGAAAAAAAAAGATGTAAGCTAAATGATAGTATAAAATCACGAATTTCACACACAACAACAGCCATCATAATCCAC
The DNA here is from genome assembly GCA_963924115.1 of Dovyalis caffra. Taxonomy (NCBI): domain Eukaryota; kingdom Viridiplantae; phylum Streptophyta; class Magnoliopsida; order Malpighiales; family Salicaceae; genus Dovyalis; species Dovyalis caffra. The sequence goes on along the minus strand of CAWUPB010000913.1, from coordinate 320,369 downwards.
AAAGATTCAAACTTAGAATAAAGAAACAGAAAGAGATGAGATGAGAATAGAAAATAACCTCATGTAATCGCCGACTAGACTTTAGCTCTCTTCGACTGAAACCAAAACCAAACACAATCAATCAGTCAATTAATCAAGAAGTAATAAAGAGTGATTAAAGAGCAATGAGCAAGCAAAAGATCTTACAGAGTCGGATTATCAACTGACAAATCTGCACGAACTAGAAGAACAACCTGCACGAAGGAAGGGTTTAAGTAATTAAAATTGAAAACAAATAGAGATTAGAGAGTAGAATTATTATAAGATAATTAAAATCGAAATGAAGAATACCGTGAAGAAGAAGATCAGAAGAAGAGAATTGGAAATGCAGAGAATTCTTCTCCTCTCTGCTTCCATTGAAATTCAAGATTTTTGCTGTCCTTTTCCTTCTTGTTTTGTTAAGTTAGTCAGTTTCGTACTTCCCACCGTCTTTCTCTTTTTCTATCTCTCCTCTGCTTGCCTCACCGGCCGCGATTCGGGTTTAACTAAATGACACTTCGGTCGATGCGCTAGAGGGAGCAAGAATTGCTTGCCACGTGGGATTTTTTAATTTTCGTGCCTGAAACCTGAGAGAATGACATTATGACAACCAACTTTGGGAGTAAATTATAAATTACTCCTTATTGTTTCAAGAGATGAATTAATTAGTCTTTTTTTAAAAAATTAATTATTTAGGCTCCTACGTTTTTATTCTACCAGATAATGTAGTTTTTTAATCAGTTTTTACTTAGATTAGTGATTTTTTTTCTAACTATCTTTCCTTTGATCATTAATTGAGAAGGGAGAAAAAAATGGATGAAAAAGAGAAATAAAATATTAGAAAAATGTAATTTAAAAAAATTATTAATCTAATAAAAAACTGACGAAATAACTAAGTTATTGATGAAACTAAAATATAACGCATTAAATTATTATTTTTTAAAATAAAAAAGATTAATTAATTTATTTCTTAAAACTAGAGGGATTAATTTATAAATTACTCCAACCAACTTTGTTGTGTCTTAATGGCTTTCAAAAATCAGCCAAAGCCCGCTAAGTAAGATTTAGTCTTGTTTCAGTCTAGGTTCGAAGAAGAGGGCTTAGCGGGCTTCCAAAACCAGCTCGGCCCAACGTTTTTATAGATTATTCTCTACTTCCAAAACCAAATATATACGTGAATACAAATAAACAATAAGAAAAAGAAATTAAAAAAAAAAAACCCTCCCAGCATGATCGTTAGGTTAATTTCTTATAAAATATTTTGAATTCTTGATTAATTAAAAAAAATTATATTCGAAATTTTTTTATCTGTAATTAATTTCTTTCGTTCTATTAATCAATTTTAAATGACATTAGATATACATAAAAAGATAAATACCGTTATTTTTTTATCTTGATTAATTTTTTCGTTATGTTAAGTGTTTGAAAATGTCTTTTAACTTCTTTCATTGTAAAAAGATAAATGTCGTTATAATATCTGAAAATATCTTTCTTAAAATACACGTTATTTTAATCACTCGCTTGTCTTTCATACATCGGAGTCTTTCATACATGCCCAATATTGCTTGAGATTAATCCATTTATAACCACTTCACTGCTTCACATTATCTGGATTGGATTAAAAAAAAAAACCTGTCCAAAATCAAGATAGAATGTATTGGCACCGGATTGCAGGAAAAAGAGGTTCGAAACCAAAAGTTCAGGCCAAAAAAATGCGAAACAAATGATTTTTGCACCATATATTGGATGATATCCAGGTTTGTCTGGCTGTTTAAACTTGAAAACCAAAGGAAGGGTTTAATGGCCAGAAAATAATGAATTCCCTTCCTGCATAGCACAACTACATTGTTTACATGCTTCTTAGTTCTTACCACCACAACTCCACATCTCTTCTGAAATAATTACATTCTCATGGCTGATATCTCAGTTACCATTACAACAACAAAACTCAGCTATAGATTCTATGGATTACATAAACAAATAAATGATAAATTTTGATGTAGAAACAATGATTGTAATCTGTAGACCGTGTGCATTTGCAGTGGTCGGATTAGTTTACTCGCGGAGAGTGTTGGTAGCCTCGACTTCCATCAGGAACTTGATGGAGCGGAGAGCGATGTTGCAAGGGTTGTTGGCCATTTTGATGAGGCATAGAATGGTTCGAACGTTTAGGACGAGCTCTAGGCTCTACTGGTCTTTCCTTGACCGCTGCTATTCGTTCTAAAGTTGCAACAACTTCTTTCATATGTGGACGGTGCTTGTGTTCAGATTCAAGACAACTTAGAGCAAGCTGAGCTATTCGCAGTGCTGCTTTGGAAGGATATCTCCCCTCTAACCGAGAATCCATAATGCTCTTCAACTTTCTTTTATCAGATAAATATGGTTTGATCCAGTCCACCAGATTATGTCTCCCACTGGGACGGTTTGTATCAAGTGCCCGTAAGCCCGTCAAAATCTCAACCAGGACGACCCCAAAACCATATACATCACTTTTTACATATAAATGCCCTGTTTTGGCAGAATGTTAGCGTCATGAAAAAGGGTATTTAAATAGCTTTCACGTGATCTGGCTTTGAACCAGATTACTCTAGGTGCAAACATGGAGTCAGACCAAAAAAAGTGATCAACAGAAACCAACTGAAGATCCAAAGGATTACCTGTTGCAACATATTCGGGAGCCGCATAACCATAGGTTCCCATCACCCGTGTTGTCACATGTGATTGACTAGCAGAAGGGCCCAATTTTGCCAAGCCAAAGTCCGATAGCTTTGCAGTGTAGGACTGCAATAAAACCACATATAAGAAGAGGTCTAAAATGCTAATATTCCTCTAGTGACATGTTTCAAATCAGAAGCATTAAATTCAAAGAGAGTACCCCATCAAGCAGTATGTTAGAGGCTTTAAAATCTCTGTAAATCACTTGCTTCTCTGATGTGTGCAAGAAACCAAGGCCTTTAGCTGCTCCTATGGCAATCTTGAGCCGTGTATCCCATGGAAGTGGCTGAACAGCTGAACCTCCTGCATCAGCCAAAAAATATATTGTATGATGAATCAAACGATCTTGTTTCATTGTTTTCTTTAACGGGGAAAAAAAAAAAATCCTTTTGTGCCTAAGGAAGAGCTTGAAAAGGGGGGCAGAGATGTTAGTTAAATCAAAATTAATTATTATCTCTTACTTCCAAATAAATGGTTCTCCAAGCTACCCTTTTGCATGAATTCGTAAACAAGGAGAAGTTCCTTGTCCTCCCAACAGTATCCTATCAGCCTTACAAGGTGGGGGTGAGAAAGCCTTCCCAAGAAATTTACCTCTGACTGCACCGAGAAATGAACACATAAGAAACTACGCACAATTTTTGAATAATGTAGTAGTGATAAACTAAGTTAATCAGAAAATAGGAGACCTCAATCTCCGATGTATATGCCTAACAAACAGAGAAGATCCTCTAGTATCTAGTCTGTTGCCTAGCCTCTTCCCAGCAACTATAAGAGAAAGATCATAAAGAACAATTGAGCTGGTCCAGTTCAACTTCATATGCACTTACTGTTAAATACAGTTACTAACCATCACAAGTGTCCTACTCTCCAAATGATCAGAAATCCAAACATTTCAAGGCGTATGAAAAATAAATGACAATTTCTAAAACCAGTCTACCAATGCTTAGTTGTTTCTCAAGTTGGGTTGGGTACCTGCCATTCTTCAAGTCCTTGCAAGCTCTCCGAATTCAATCGTTTAACAGCTATTACAGTTCCACTTCCATTTCTACCTGGCGCCTTCTCATCAAGCCATCCTTTGTAGACTTTACCAAAACCTCCCTCGCCGAGCAATGTATCAGATTTAAAATTCCTGGTGGCAGCCTTTAGTTCTACGAAAGTGAATATCCGCAAGTTGGGGGTGGGCAAAATCTGCCCATTTGGAAACTCCTCATCGCCACTCCCAGCAGAAAACTGGCTGCGGGCAGAGATGTTGCTGCCCCTAGATGATGTTGCATTGCTGACCCCAAGGGAAGTAGTATTGCTAGTTGTCTGAGATATCCCAGCTGTAGTTACAAAATTGAAGTTAGATGACATATTCAAGTCAAAATATAGAAATTTTGGGTTAAGGTAGATTTAAGAAATTCTGAATTAAAATCAATTTGACCCCAAACAACAAGATTTAGGAAAGTTTGAATTACAAGAAATGATTTCTGTTCACAATTGAAATAAACAATTTTGTGGAAAACCAAAAGAAAACACTAAACAACTTTATGCAAAAAAGGAAATTTCCACAATTGATCAGACAAAAAGTGAGACAAAGTCCAGCCTTGTTTTCGGAACAAACAAATTCCTGAAACGGAATCCATTCCAAAAACTGTAAAGCATCAAGGCAATCTCCAGGTGAAAGGACTGACATATCAAAACTAGCTCAAAAGCAAAAAGTGAAAGACAAAACAAGTTCTCTTGGTACTAAACAAACATCACACTGAATCACATCAATTCCTATTCTTTCAAATTAGAACAAAAAACACCAAAACCCAGATTGCAAATTGGATCAACTAGATTAAACATTAAATGAAGGAAAAAAAGAAAAAGAAAAGAAGAAGCAATGCATAAAGGTAAGAAGGTTTTGTTTTACCTAAGCTTAGATGACCAGTGGCATAAGGCGTAGTAGGACTCTGAGCAGACGAATCAAAGCAACAAAACCTCATCTCAAAAAAACCAGTTGGATTCTACCAGGATACAACCGTGCAGTAGTATCCACTTTAATTTCAAGAATTCAAAGACAGATACAATAAAAAGGAAACAACTTTGATCTTGATTATCTAGATTCTTCCAAAGCGTTCCTTTTTTTTTCTTGCTCTTCAACAACCAAATGAATGGGGTACGCTCTTTGCTTGACTAGAATTTTCTCTCTCTTTCCACTAGCTCAACTCCGAGACTTTCTTTTCATGTGTAAATCTAATCAGAAAATATAAAACCAAGAAAATTTTTCAACTTTCTCAGTAATCAAACAGTATATTTAATTTTTTGAGAGAGAGAGAAACAGGACAGAAGAAGATGCACTGCGTCTTTTTATGGATCTGTGAGAAGGCAAGTGGCTTCGCGGGTAATGAAGATTGAAGAAAGTTATAGTCAAGTCAACTGCCGTGTCAGGCAAAACTTTTTTCGTCAGTCAAATAATGGAAATTCTAAACAAGGGACCCTTTTATTATTTTATTTGAATTATACAGGACTTTCTGAAAATTCCAATAGATTAGGCCATGAATTATTATATTAATTAATTATTGATTTTTTTTTCCTTTTATTGATGCTGAATTATCAAAGAATGGGGAGGCTTAAATTGTATTTGTTTCTCACTTTATCCGTTTCGTGATTGAAAAGCAACTTATGTTGGGGGGGATTATGAATCCATCGATTTAGATGTTCATAACCTTCTTACCATCAAACTTAATTTTGTTGGATCATAAAATGCAAACTTCAAGGGAAAAAAATTCAAAGAAAAGAGTGACAGGAGAGTTATGATTTTGTTGTTCTTTTTAGCTAAGAAAGAGGAGTAAATTATATATCTATTTTTTATTTTAAAAAACAAATTAATTGATTTTTATGTTTTAAAAATTGATTATTTAATTTTTTTATCAACGTTAATCACAATTAATTTAATTTTATTTAATTTCAAAAAAATATCATTCTTCTCATCTATTCATGTTATTTTAATTATTTTTTATTTTTTAAAATAAAAAGTTAAAACAAATTCGAAATGAAATGAAAAGAATTAAACTAAAAGAAAATATAAAAATATAAAAACTAAACAATTAATTTTAAAATAAAAATACTAATTAATTAATTTCTCAAAACTAAAGTAATTAATTTATAATTTACTGCTGAGCAGAAACTGGAAACTGATTGGCACTTTCTTAAACTATAAATAAAAAGACTAGAGCAGACAGTGCAAAAGGAAAATCCAAGACGGCACCTTGCATTCAAGGATTGAGGATTTACGATCTAATGAGTTATTGTCTCTGACAGGTGACAGCAACATGTCTTATTTCAGACAAAAATAATTATTTTCACCTTTTGAATGTACTCTGTTTTCCTAAGATAGAGAGGCAGACAGAAAGAGAGACAGAAAGAGAGAGAGTGCAAAGCAATGATTTTTCTGCTTTATTATTTATTTATTTTTACAGACCATGGATTTATAATTTATATGGTGACAATTTTTGGATTGAAAAATAGTTCTAAATTATCGTTATTATGGTATTTAAGGAATTTGGAAGTTCTCATTTCATTATAGACTATAGAGAATTTAGCAATATTTTATCTAATAATGACAATATCGAAATATTGTGCTGTTTAGTAAATAATGTATTAAGAAAATATTTTTAATTATTTATTTTAAAATGAATTTGTTAATATATTTATAATATTAATTATTGTAATTATTATTTTATTATGGTGATAAATCATGACTTGCAATAGTAATTAATATATAATAATAACTTCTACCGTTTAAAATCATGGACCGGGCTAATGGTCATCGGCAAAATTTGCGAAGCACCAAACTGCTTTTATTAGGAAACCCTTGTTTTGTTTATTCGCAAGGACAGCCTGTTCTCCATTTCTGTAACAAAAGCAAGCAGGTTTGACCAAGTCCTATTTTTACCTCGAAGCTTAAATGTGACGTCAATGGCTACGACATGCCAAAGTCATCAAACCTTAAAACGTCTGACCATTGTTGGAGATTGAGCGGATGCTGTTTCTCTGCAACTTCACTTCGTTTAAACTGTCGAAAGAAACCATTTTTTTTCCTACCCATTTCATGATTCTTTTGCTTTACAGTTACTATTTTATATTAACGGATTTTCACAGAAATTTCATGTGGTTTTAAACAAAATTTGTTGAAAAGTCACCATGTTCCATGGCCAGCCATCTTTTAACTCAATATCTTATGTTAAGATGGTTCCTCGCAAAGTTTTGCGAAAGAAATGTGCCGACCTTATGACCCCTTGGACATGGCAACCATCATTTTAAATAACGTTCCTTATTCAACGAAATCGACTAAAACCGTCATCTTTTAAAACAACATGTTTTTGATTCTTTATTTAAAATAAATTTATTTATAGTTGTTAATTTATTAACAATATTAGTCATCATAAGTATTATTTTATTTGTTTATATGGTCAGCTGATGGTAGGTTAGAATAAGGTTAACGGAAAATGATGACCCTTTAATTTATGTAGAACGAGACATTCCATAACGATAGCAAAAATGACGTTCGATGGCATAAGAAGGAAATTTCCATTCTGAAACTTGACGAGGTTAAGAAGTCTAGAAATCAACATCGCATATTGCATTCCAGAAACCGTTGAATTCCAAACGGATATTGCTTTTCAAAGTTGAAAATAGTTACAATAAAATAGACATCTAACATCTTGAATAAAATTCCTGGAACATCATGGTATCTTCGGTTTCCAAGGCTACAAATGAAACCTTTTTTTTAAGATTATGAATCTATGAATCGGGATACATTAATCTGTACAGAAACAACCTGCAATTTTACAACACAGTTAGGTGTGGCTTGGATGGATCCTTACGGAGGAGACCATGACTTGGTCTAATCCCTTGGAGCACAAATGCCAAGCCCACCTCTATATGGCTCTGTGCTGGTGCCAAAGCTTGAACCCTGGTCGAGTGGGTTGAGAATCAACACCAAACCACAGGGGCAAGGAGCATTGGTCACCACTCTATGGTTAACTTAGTCGTCTGAGAAGCAAAAAAAAAAAAAAAGCTAAACTATTCTCAGAGCTGCAAAGCTAAATCTGGGTGTGCAGAATCAATGCGACCAGAACTAGGAGAACCTGGAGACTGGTATCTGACATTCAAGTCAGGTGGGACGGTGTCCAATTTCTGATGTGGTGATGAGCCTGAATCTGGTTTTGGTTTTGGATATAACCCTTGCCAAGTTGGTTGAGGTCGGTCTCCAGATCTTGGGGCCTCCACTACTTCGCTCCCAGAGTTTGGCAATGCACCACTGAAATTTACTGAACTTGAATCCTCCAGGAACTTCGTTTTCTCTGAGTGTATGCCGTTTGTATTTGCCGAATGGACCAGGTTAGAATTAGTTCTAGAGACCTTGTCAGCCATCTGAGATGACTGAATGCTTAACCCAGCAGGCCTGGAAACTCCAATTGGTTTTCCCATTTGGGCTGAAAGGTTAAACCCATATGTGGCATTAAATCCAATCATGCCAGGATGAATGGCTGGGTTCTGATGAAGCTGAAATGGAGGCCTTTGCCTTATCACACCCGTACTACTGTTCAGCACATTAAATGCAGAATGGGAATTCGATTTCGCAGCTGCTTCTTCTCTTTCTGTGCAAGGTTCAGATTTATTGGCAACTGAGAGGGATGTAGTCATCGAGGTTGATGGGGGAACAGGACTTAAATGTGCCTCTGACATGCGAGTTGAAGGCACCTGCTTCTCTGAAAAAATATCTTTCTCAGGTTTCATCGACAATTTCTCTTCTTTTGATTTAACATTGCAAGGTGAGGCATTAGCAGCTGAACTTTCAAGTACGGAGTAGGGCCTTTGTGGTGGTGGTGGAGGTACCAGCTGACTTGGAGGGGGTGAAGAAAACAACGGCCTCTGTGGTGCGATGTCATTTTCTCCGACCCATCCAGGACCAAACTTAACTCCCGGTCCTAAAGACCTTTCTATTTTTCTAACTGCAATTGTCCAGGCCAAAGGTCCAATGTTCGCAGCAAATCGTGCTATGCTCCTTGCATAACCATGCTCTGCCAGAAGTCCCACCTGATTCACGTAAAAAAAAAAAAAAACAAGAAGAAGAAGACAAAATCAACCAACCATAATGGAGACCAGTTAAGTTGTACCAAACATGTTGGGGGCACCCGTAGATAGAGCAGAATACCCAAAAGAGAAAATTCCATCACAGAACCTAATACAATTTCACTGCAGCATTAGTACCACTTCTTACTACTGTTAGGTTCTTTTAAGATTAGCATTTTGCAAAGTAGAGCTATACCAAATTAAATAGCCAAGATATGTTCTAGGTGTTATTTTTTTTTCCCCTTCTGATTACTCGACCCACCATCTATCTGTATGGGTCCTTTACATGAAAATGAAGCTTCATTTTTCACTTCAAGGAATTAAATAGAAAATAGACATCAATGGGATACATACAGCCACTAGCTGCTTCCTTTCTGCATCAAAAGTAGTCAGCACAGATGGCACTCGTCCACCAGCTGAAGGATGGAATTGCTTATATGTGTTGCGCCTGTTTTCGTCAAATGCCAAATGCTTCTTACTATGCTTACCTTTAAGTACAGAACCTGTAATAAAAATGAAAATGACTTGTCATTATGCCAAGTACAGAATTGGAAGAGTGCAGCCAAATGAAGTTGAAAAGGAGAAGTAAAAAAAAAAAACTAATATTGAAGTTCCATACCTGCGGTTTCATCATTCCTCTCAGTCAACAAATAAGCTTCATTGCGGGAACCATGAAATTGTCCTGAAGAATCTGCAAAACTAGACTTCTCTGCTGGTCTATTCTCTCCGCCTGTAGCTAGAGTTGCACCTGAGGGAAATTCCGAACCAGCGAGGTCCAATGAAGGCCTGCCCGGCGATTTTTTTAAATTCTCCGAAGGTGGCCTCCCTCTTCTTACTGCTTTAGGTTCTGCTTCATTGTCATCACTATCTTGCCTCAAATTTTCAAAGTTCTTTTTTGCCAACTCTTGTATGGATCGTGCCTGACAACAGTAGGGAATCTCAAAAACATATGTAGACAGCCTGAAAATGGCAAATCCAAAGGTAAAAAGCTGACTTTACCTGTCGAAAATATATGGTATCTGGTGCATTATACTGCATTGCATTCGTACATATTAAGAAAACATCTTTCTGCATGACAATGAGATGAAAGTCCAATGAATTTTTTTGAAATCAAATAAAAGCACGAAGGATTTTAGAATTAGATTGAGATATTTTCCTAACTCAGAATCTGAATAAATCTTCTTTTTCTTTCAAAGAGGCAGCAAGGAAGGCAAATTTCAAATATGTCAACATGCACATGCATGAAGCAGGAATTAAATCATGTAAAGCTTCTTCCAGTACAAAGAGGTTCTATCTCTTGCAAGTGGATCCACAATCAATTGGCCAACGAAAATGAAGAATTTCAATAATTAGCAGTAAATCAACCAATATACGATGGACATGAACACAGAAATAGTACTCCTTCTGCCTCTTTAGTCTTCCAGTTATCTAGTGGGAGATGCACAAATGCAGGAAATCATTCGTCACTTGCAACCATTAAAAATACACCACCTACTGGGATAATTCTTGCATTTATCCATGTAATCAGACCAAGCATGGAGCTATTCACATTACGTCAGCACCTCCATCTTGCAAATTAAGCAAAAACTCTTCCACATATGTTTAATTCTAATAGCATGGCACAAGCAGGGATGACAAGTTGCTCATGAATTTCTATGGGGCATTGACTCACTTAAAGTGGCGAGTTCTTTTTCGTTCATGTGAAATCTAATTATAGGTAACTACTAAGATGATCTTCCAATGCATGAAGTGAGCATGATTTTTAGAATTGAAGACCACTGTAGCAGTCTTAACGGAAGGGATAAGGACTCTTAAGTATGTTAAATCTAATCTGGAAACACAATGCCCCAACTTGTAGAATACTCTTCAAAGATATATCTGCATACTTAAAGAACAAAAACCAAGCCGTTGTAAACAAAATCTGCACTCATGCAAATGTATTAATTTCTAATGTAATGCCCATGTCCCATAGAAACCAAAATGAAATCAAACACTGTTCATTCCTTAGTCCCTTTATTCTCTGAGTGCTCTTTCATAAAATGAAGAGACAATCAGTAAAGCCTAGTCTACATTTAATCGTGGACTCTTCTCCTTTTGTATAGACATGTGCCTGTCTATATGAGAGCCATCTCCTTACACCAAGCCATAACTACCTAAAACACTAATCAACCTAAATAAAAGCTCAAAGGGAATGCTGGAAAGACGTAATCACAATTACATAAACCAACCTCAAATTGTTCCAAACTGGCGTAAGCCCCATCAGTGAGTTTCTTTCTGACCGTCCCAAAGTCCATGGGATGCTCAATGACTTCAAGATAATCTGGAAGCTGCACAACAAATCAGATGTCATCAACCAGAAATCAAATAAAAAAAGCACATAGACAAGTCTAAAAAGCTAAATACATCATCAAAAACTAACCTCACTTAGGTCCACTGGCTCAGAGAACACACCATACGTGTCCTTCCTGCAATTATAAATTGAAAAGAAACAAATCTCACTCACTTAACTATAAACCACAAAGCAACATCAAAAGAACAAAAATGCAAAAACTTTGAAAGCTGCTGAGGAAAAAAAACGCACTTTTGAAGCCTGTCCAAGATGAACAGTAACAGCTTTTTATCAGGTAAAGTTGATGAGGGTCCAGAATCTGCAAAACAATTGAAACACATAAATCAAACAAAAGCTCCCAAATTCAGCCCTTTTATACAAAAGGGTCTTTAACATCATTAACAAACAACCAACCTTGGACATCGCTTGTTGGGTTTGTTCCAGTTGTAGACTTCTGATCTCCCTGAAATTGTAAAAATAAAAAATAAAAAGCCCAACAAGAAATAAACAGAAATAACAAGAATTACTATCAAAATTTTATACTATAATTGGTAAGGAAGTGTCAAAAGGGACTTGAAAGCAGCCAAAAAGGAAACTACAGTTACCAAAAAAATATTACTCTTAGTATTATTTATTTTCCTCATAAAAGACAAATTAAATTCCACTCCGAAAAAGGACTCTTATTTATTTTTATTTTTATTTTTTGGTGGTCTAAAAAGATTTATTACAAGACATTATTATTAATATTCGAAAATAGAAATTTTCAGACCAAAGTCAAAATCCCAACATAACTTACACAAGCCCGCTTTTCAAGGACGTTTCCGTTCGTTAATTTTCCCACCAATTTTTTCTTTGTTTTACCAAAAAGTTTGAATTTTTCACTTACCTTTTCACTCTCAGATCCATTGATATTCCTCTTCTTCTTATTCGACCCCGTATTCTTCTCTTCTTCACCGTTCGATTCCTCTCCACTCGAGTTAATCGACGTCGAATTAGTGTCTGATTTGGGCAATTTGAGTACCAGCTTCAGTTTCTTCTCGCGACGGCGCTTTCCATTCAATTCGGTGTTGTCTTCATCATCAGAGGAGTCGTGGGAGTTGTCGTCGTAGGCAGGGTTACGGCGAGTGGATCGACGGAGAGGAGTAGTACTAGTGGTGGTGGCAGATTTGGGATTTTGAGAAGAATTAGGGGTGGTTATTGAATTGCTTGAATTAGAAACAGAAGGCGAAACGTTTCGATGACGATGTTTGCGTTTCTTTTGTTGATGTTGTTGTTGTTCCTGGTTTTGCTGCTCTTTTAAGGAACGTTTTTGGAGATCTAATAAAGAAGGTCTTCCTTTCTTCTTCTTCATCTTCTCTGCCATTTTCCCCATTTTTCGGGCTTTACCTTCTTTTTTCCTCTCTCTCTCTCTCTCTCTCTTCTCTCGCTTGCACTCACTACCAAACTGGGTGTTAGTTATTTTCACTTCTTTTTTATTTTCGAATCATTGTTTTTCGTTTAGGGGTAAACTAGGTTTTTGTCCTTATAAATTCATCAATATTTCATTTCTGCTCCTATAGTTCAATGTTTTCTAATATTACTCCTTAGGTCTTGACAAGTTTCGATTTTGTCTTTTACTACTAAACAACTTAGGGTTAGTGTCCTGTTGTATAAACCCAAAAATCAAACCCAATTACTAAATTTTAGCTTAGTCAATTCGATTTAGGTTGATAATTTGGTTTTGACTTGAAAACCAAATTCATCAAAACAGATTTTTATTCTATTAAAAATTAAAAATCTTTAAATTTAAAAAATTTTGAGAAAATGACCGAAAAATTGAGAAAATTAAAAGTCAAATTGAAAATTTTCAATATATGTATTCGGTTTTTCACAAGATTGATTTGGTTTTGATTTGATTCCAAAAACAAAATCGAACAAAAAAAATCTTGTATCAATGTTCTTATAAATAACTAATAAAAAGTTGAAAATTTTCAAAATTTGTTTTATTTTCCTTTATTTTTTATCATGTTATATATATATATATATATATATACACACATACACACTAAATTAAAAGAGTAGGCTATGTAGGTGTTATCAGGTGTAACATTGAAATTTTCTGGAAAGTTGAGGAATGATATTGAGAAATTTAAAATAAAAGGGCCAGAAATAGAATATTGATGAATCTGGGGGGAGAAATGAAGTTTAGCCTTTGTTTCTGTTCGTGTAATAATGTGATAGTTTGCTACTGATGGTGTCTGACTTTTAGGCCTCGGCCGAGAAGGAGGAGCATGCGTGGCACGTGCCAGAGGCAAGAGTTGTTCGCACGTGTTTGTGACGGCTGGAGAGAAATGGGAGTAAATTACGAATTACTCCCTCTTGTTTCAAAAAATATTTTAATCCTTTCATGTTTAAATTTTTCTATAACCTAATATTGAATTAAATTTAGTTAACAGTTGGTGACGGAACTGAATAATTAATTTTTAAATAATATTAATTGATTAATTAGTTTGTAAAAAATAGAAAGATTAATATAATTTACTATGAGAAAAGGAAAGCATGCCTTCTTTTAAAAAATAACATGTGTCAAAAAGTTCCATGCATTTCAATACCTTTGTTTACGTGAAATGATGGGTGTAAATAATAAATTTCAAAGATTTAAATACTTTATGTTATAATGTTCTTTACCACACATATAAATATGTTTTTTTATTCTAATTATCTTATTATCTTTTTATTTAAAGAAACAATAAGAAAAGAAAGATAGAATCCGACTTTGAAGGATAAATTCAATCTCAATAACAATCAAAACATAGTTAAATGAAAGAACTTATCGTAGAAAATTTTAATTAGAGAATTTTTGTCATTAAAATCATACGTCCTATCACTAAATCAAATGCAACTAAAATCTTTAAACAGAATAAAAATTTTATAGACATTCACAAAACAAAAGAGTTTTTTTTTTTTTTTCAAATGCATTGGACAAAACCATACATGTCCAACAAAGTCAATATTAACATAAGTATTTAATAGATCATTACAATATTGGTTAACTATAGAATCTAGATAAAATATTAGAACAAATTCCGATACTAAAAACAAAATGAAATCAAACAAAAATTTTCACATTGGCAACTAAGAGAAGGTTGATATTTTTCAAATATTTATTCTATCTCGTTTTACCTTTTATCATTTTTCAAATAAATTTCCATTTATATTACAATGTATTAAAAAAACTTAAAAAACAAAAACAAATTAAAGGAGTATGGTATTTAATTGTCATATTACTCGTATGGGATAAAATTAGACCTTTATTGGAAAGCTGAGGGATAATATTGAGAAATTATAAATTATAGAAACAGAAGTAGAACATTGATGAATTAAAGAGGGAAAGGAAATTCAGCATGTGTTTTGGTTTGGGTAGTACTTTAGCAGGAGCGAGACATAGGCACGAGCTGTTCGCACGTGTTTGTGGCCACCGGTGAGAAATGGGAATAAATTATAAGCTAGTCCCTCTGGTTTCAAAACAAATTAATTATTTTTTTTCTAAAAAAATTAATTTTTTAATTTTTTATTTATATTGATAATATTTAATTTAATATTATTTTATTTTAACAATTGTCTTATTTTTTTGTTCAATCTTCACCTAATTTCTGTTTATTTTTTCCTTTTTATACTTTTTAAAACAAAATAAATTAGAAAAAAATAAAAAAAACTAGATAATTAGTTTTTTTTTTAAAGAAAAAAGGTTCATTTATAACTTAGTGGGAGAAATGAAGAGCATGTTTGTTACTTTTTTTTCTCACTTTTTGTATTTGTCATTTATTGAATGTTGGTGATGCAAGGAGAAATTTTATAATATACAAGGAGTAACTCAATGGTACGTATAGTAGTTACTTCTTAAACTCGATTTGAGGAGAGAGATAGACACATAAAAAGAAAAAAAACAAAAGAGAGAAAATAAAAAAATTTCAGTGAAAATAAAAATTTTCATATCACTTTTGATAGGTATAAATATATATATATATTTTTTATGTGTCTATTTCTCTTCTCAAAATAGATGTAATAAATAATTATTATATATCATTAATTATTCTTTATATATTATAAAATTTTCCGTAATGAAAAAGTAAAAAGGAGAGTGATTTCTTGATTTCAACACGGTTTGAATGGAATTCTTGATTTCATTATGGCCAGAAGTACTTTGGAATATTGAATTAACGCGTGCGCGTGTTTGTGTTGCGCCTTTACGTGTATGCACAAGGAATTGAAATTTGAATTACATGCAAATAGCAAACATGATTTGGAATTGATTTTTTTTTTAAAAAAAGACATTTTTTGGAGTTAAATGATTTCATTTTTTAATTTTTTTTATTTGTATATCTTTGTCTTTCGTAGGTAAATATTAATTGTTTTTTTTTCTATTAGATTTTTTTAATAGAAAAAAGCTATTTTGTAATATTAAAAATAATTATTGTCATCTTATACAATGAGGATGTGTTAGCATATAAAGAAAATTTTGATTGGAAGTTCCTCTTTCTAGTCACGTTTCAAATTTTGAACATAAAGAACCAGAAATCATATAGTATGAAGGAAATTATTAATTCAAATTAGACTTAATTCTAAGAAGTTGGCTTGCTCGTCAATAAGATTTACTCCATTTCTTGATTTGTTTTTTGAATTCCATTTCTTACATAATAATAATAACAATAAATAAATAAATATACATAAATAAATTAAAGATATCCGATAACAAATAAGGCATTAATTAGTGCAAACTATAACATATCTTGAGGTATTTCTTGCCAATTTAAATCGAGTAAATTACAAATTAGACCCTTTAGTTTTTCGAAAGGGATTAAATAATTTCTCTAGTTTAATAACTAATTAATTAGTTTTTATATTATTAAAAATAAAAAAATTTTATAATACACTGGGAGTAACTAGTTGCATATATAATAGTTACTCCATCGATCCACTTTGAAGAGAGAGATAGACACATAAAAAAAATAAAAATTACATCTATATTCATCAAAAGTGATAAAACGATTTTCACGTCCGTTCAATTTTTTTTTATTTTCTCTCTCATGTTTTTCTCTCTTTTTTGTATGCCTATCTGGTGTATTATAAAATTTCTCTTAAAAATCTATTTGTAATTCAATTTTTTCATTCTTTTTTAATTTATTTTATTTTGATATATATATATATAAAAAGAAAAATCGATGAGGAAAAAAAACATTTTTTAAAATAAAATAATATTAAATTAACTATAATTGTAGTTGTTTAATCGACTAGTTAACGAAAGAGATGGCAAAGGAGACCTGTTTCAGGGAGGAGACGAAGACTGTTTTGGGAGAAGAGACGGTTGGATTGGCTGGAGACCGCTAGAGTGTGAAAGGGAATGATCTATGAGGTGGTTTAGGGAGTGTTAAAGTCGGCGGTGGTGTTTGAAGGAGGCGAAGGCGGCTAGTGGTTGAGTGGGAGAAGAGAACGGAGAGAAAGAAAGAGATTTTGTCAATTTAGGGATTGAAATTTAGCAATCCAACATGCCCTAGACAGAGAAGATCCAACATTCCTTCATTTCTCATAGCTATGCTACACCTATAATTGCTCTCGAGATTTTCAAGGCCTTCTTCTCCGATGCCTTCTGACCAGAATTCTTCAAACCTTTGCTTATTGAACTCAATAAATCCACAAATGTTACCGAGCTTTTTCATGTTCAAGTAACTTCCTCGTGATTTTAAACTATTGATTAAAAATTTGTTTTTCTAATCTTGCCTTTGCTCTTCGTGCGTTTCAGTCTCTGAATTCTCTCCCTTGATCGTGCAAGTTTCGGATATTTCTTTCTTTCCATGGCTCACTCTAACGCTCCACTCAATTCTCCTTCCTCCTCTCTCTTCGTCATAGCAGCAACCTTCTATATTCCTCCTCTCCTCTTTCGCCATTAAAATTTTCATTTTTACTTTTCCTGTTTCCTTCCTTTCATCCAAATCCAAAAATCACTACAAACAAACCTAAACGATTTAAATATAATAAATCTAAACGAATTCTAGGTGAAGGAGGAGGAGAAATAGTGGCGGCTAACAAAGAGAAGGGGGAAAGAGGAGGAAGAAAAAGAAAAAAAATGAAAAAAATAAAAGAAAAGGTATTTTTTAAAAAAAGAAATACACTAAGTACTAGAAAACATTTGGGTTACGTAAGTGAAAAGGACCGCCATTCTTAAAAAAAAAAAAAATTTGAAAAGGCCCAAATATGCATCTTATTAGGAGGCCAATTGGATCTGGTCCAACTACAAGATGGACTTTTAGATGGTTTCTTCGGCTATTTCTCTCTCTTTTTTAAAAAAAAAACTTTTGTTGAACACCTTAGATGCATTAACATACCACCGATTTAAGGAATTGTTTGAAGCCAAACGAAATCAGGAGATGCCATGCCTCCTCGATACAGAGACCGGTCTCCTCCTCCTACGGTGGTTCGTGTTTACACTGTCTGTGACGAATCAAGGTCTCTGTCTGTCACTGTCTCCCTCTTTTCTTTTCTTGTTTTCTTAAAATCAAACTAAAAAAATCTGTTTCTGAACAGATATTTGATAGTGAGGAACGTTCCTGCTTTGGGATGCGGTGGTGATTTGTTCAAACTCTTTGCCTCTTATGGAGACGTTGAGGAGTAAGTAAAACCCACTTCTCCTCTTCTTCCGTTACAGTTATTTTCTTTCTTAAACTTTAATTTTCTTAATTGTTATTTTAAAAGAAGGAAAAAAAACTGTTTGAAGGTGTAAACCAATGGATGCAGAAGATTGTGAGCAATTTACTGATGTATACTGGATCAAATTCCGTCTGATCAGCAATGCAAGGTTAGCTGATTCGTTCATGGTTTCAACTTCTGGGCTTGCTTCTTTCGTTCATTTTTACTTCTCCAATAACGTTTCATCACGTGGGTGATCTCCAGGTTTGCGAAAAGAAAATTGGACGAATCCATTTTCCTAGGGAACTCTTTGCAGGTCTCCTATGCTCCTCATTTTGAGATCGTCTCGGACACAAAGGATAAGTTAGAAGGCAGAAGGAGGGAAGTTTTTGCACGATTGAACCGTCAGTTTCTGTTTCTGTAAATAATTGGTTGTTTTTATTATTGGAATTTGCTTGGCTGTTAAGGATTTTGTATCTCTGACTATTAAGTCAGTCTTTTATGGTTTCAGCTGGAAGAACCAAGGGTTCTAAAATTCATAGCCCGGGTGCTTCGAGCCAGGCTTCATTGCTTCCATCACAGATTGACCCCATTGCTCAGCACTTGAACTCTAATCAATCTTGGTAGGCTGCTTAAATTTTCTGACCAGTTTTTCTCCTCTACGAAAGTGTTTTGTTTTTTTATATGCATATGATTAACCTGTCCTATGTTTCTGTAGGGACTCGGGAGAATCACAGCATAATCATCAGATAAATGATCCTCCTATTACAAGGGTGTCCTCTGATCAGGTTTGTTATTGCTTCGTTGGGGCGTTCTTGTGGCATGATCGTTTATTGTCTTCGTAGGGACAAAAACCCCAAAACTGAGGATGGATTAAGCTACCTGCTGAGCTGATATAACTCAACCTGTTTCGTAGTTGAGTTGAGTCGAGTTGATCAATCCAAACTTGTAATGAGTGTGGTCAATATCTTGTGTTGGAGTGTGATCGTTTCCATCCCAAGCATCACATGCGCGTTAATATTTTGAATTGATCTATTACAATCTTAATTAACTGAAATTAGAAAACAAAGTTTAAGACATCAATTGATGTAGACTATGTTCTGGGAAAAATGTAGTACCTTTTCAAGTTAACACAGCTGCATTGAGGTCAAACAGTGATAAGTATGGCATTATCTAACTTCCATGATTTGTTTTGGATTATTTTTTACATGGGCTAATGTATAATTCTCAACTTTGTGATTATTTGTAGGATTACTTTCCATCCGAATCAATGAATCAGACTGTTAGATCGGTCAGGGAGAAACTCGATAAGGTGAACAACCTTTCCACAATATTTCCTTTTTTTCCTGAAAGATCCTTATTGTTAAATCTTACCTAACAGAAAATTTGTTCTCTCGTTCAGATCCAATCAAGCAGTGAGCATCTACAAGCCGGGCCTGCTTCGAAGAAAGCACGAGTTGACAATAGAAGAAGAATCTAATAAAACTTTCATACTGAGTTAATGGAGAGAACCATCAGTAATCATAAGTCCTGTTTTTCAGTCTCAAGCCAGCTGCCAAATCTCTTGTGTTTCTGCCTCGCAGCAATCAGTTAGGCAGGCATGGAGGTTGGGGTTGGAGAAGCAAGATGCAACACTGTAAATCTGAAAAAATGGAAATCAACATTGTATTTTGTGTAACATATGCAACTGTTTGATTCAATTTTGATCTATTAATGAGAGTTACAGGAGATTATGCTGAGGAGGTCGAATAAAACCTTCCAAGGATGGATTGCTCTTTTTGGCAGTATTAAGCAATTGTTGAAAGCAAGATAAGGGTCCTTTCCTTGTCGTGCCGCATGTCACTTGTTGCCGGAAAATTGTGGTCGGAATTGACCGAAATTTCATTGAATGGCCCACAATAAGAAAATGTAGAGAATAGAGAGGACCATATTAAGAAAATTTTAATAATATAGGGATGGATTATGGGATTAGTCCTTTGTATTTACCGGCAGTGAGAGAATATGGTGAAGGAGAGTCAGTTTCCAGTGTAAGAAAGTTTGAGGACCGCATTGCAATAATAAAAGAGTTTGAGGACTATCTGACAATTGGAATTGAGAACCATCGGTATGACAAAAACGTGGCAGGATCCCTCTGCAATATAACCGCAGCGAGAAATATAATATTTGGATCATCTTGTCTTCTTCGGAAGTGAGAAGGAAAGCAAGTATGAAGGGAAAACTAGTGGCGTAGCGAAAAGAATCTCAGTTTTTTCAGCAAGGAAACAAGATGTGTATAGCCGTGTTTTTATGGCAAGCTCAGCCGCTTTACCCGTTTCTCTTGTTGCTCAATAGAGATGAATATCACAGCCGGTTAGTGAAATGAATCCATCCCTTCCTCCCATTTTTCTACCTTTCTTCTTATTGAAGTTTCTGTTTTTTTTTTGTTTGTTAAAAATTGTGGGGTTTGTTAAGAAATCTGTTTCTGTTTCGAATTAGGCCAACAAAGCCACTGGGATGGTGGGAAGGCGGAGAGATTCTTGGTGGGAAAGATGAGCTTGCAGGTGGAACATGGCTGGGCTGCACTAGAGATGGTAAGATTGCATTTATCACTAATGTTAGAGAAGTTAAATCGACCCTTCAAGCTAAGACTAGAGGTGACCTTACTCTTCGTTTTTTAGAGGTAAAATTTTCTTTCTTTTTGGTTTTAATCGTGTTTGATTTCCTTGAATTCTAAAGCGTTGACTCATTTCCTTTCTGCTTGTTTTTGGATGTTATGCTCATTTCCTTCAATTGATGATTCGTTGATGGTTCTTGAGCTCTTTAATTTAGTGTCAAAGCATGATTGTTTTTATTTTGGTTCAATAAAGCATTTCAACTCATGTGTTCTTCCTGTGCCTCTCTCTCCAAGACCTTTAACGATAATAAATGATGAATACCCTCATACCCTTTGATGATGATTCTCTATAGGACCACGAGTGAATTTCATAACAATAATCTTCAGATAGTAACTGGCGTGGCTTTGTTATTATCCCTTTAGAAAGCTTTGGCGGTGATAGAATTCTATGATTGCAGAGCAACAAGAATCCAAAGGAATATGCAGAGGAACTTGCAAAGGAGGCAGATCAGTATAATGGGTTTAACCTGATATTAGCTGATATTTCTTCAAAATCCATGGTTTACTTAACAAATAGGCCAAAAGCAGAAAAGTTCATCGTCATGGAGGTGACACCGGGGATGCACGTATTGTCAAATGCAAGCCTAGACTCTCCTTGGCCGAAGGTAATACGTTTGGTAGCTGAGTTTTAATTATGGGTGAAATGCTGAATTGAAGTGAGATTTTTTTTCTCCAGGCACAAAGACTGGGCAATGGCTTCAAAGATCTAATGGAAAAATATGGTGAAGCAGAACTTCCCACAAAAGAGATGGCTGATATACTAATGAGGAACACAATTAAAGATGATGATCCTGGAATTTATCCTTCTGAGTGGGAACACCAGTTAAGTTCTATATTCATCGAAACAGACTCTCCCCTGGTAAATCATTCTCTCTCTCAATTACTGTCTTGTATTCCACACGCAATTCTAGCAAGCATACCTTAAGGATCTCCTTGATATGCAGGGACGATATGGAACTAGAAGTACTTCTGCATTGTCCGTAAAATCAAGTGGAGAAGTTAACTTCTATGAAAGGTATCTTGAGGAGGACCAGTGGAAAGAGCACACAGTGAGTTACCAAATCAAAAAGATGGAAGTACATGTGTGATTTAACTCAGTCCAGTCATCCTTTCAGATAGGTTGAGAGTTACAAGATTTTCTAACTTCATGCCCTTTGGCAATTCATAAAGGAAGCGTTTCACTTGTATAAATAAGAATCTTGTGCCTTCTTTTGTTTCTTGACAGTACCTAAATTAAAGCTTTGTTGTTTCAAGTGCGTTCTTTGAGTGTCAGTTTTCTTTTGGAAAAGCCTCACAAATATATAGTCATATCACATTGGCTGAATACTTACCCCCAAAACCCTAATTTTTTGTTTGATTTTTATATCACGTAAGAATTTAGCAAATTTATATATATAGATGAAGATTTTGATTCAACTCTGTCACAAAACTGAAAGAGAAGCATCTGCATGAACATCAACAGTCTGTTCCAGCTGCTAGCTTTTTATTTATTTACTTAAGGCCAAAGATAGTCTCTAATTTACTAGATACTCATGCCACTCATCATCGACGAGATGACGGAGCTTGCTTTTGTTCTACGCGAGCTGGCTAAAGCTTCCATTCAGGAGCTGCAAGTCGGACAAGCACAACCAGCACCACACTTGCAGTATGCCTTGCCCACGCCGGTAGCCACCACGCTCCTGGCGCATGTGCAAGGATTGCACCCACAGTGCTCGCCGCACGAGCATTTGTTGTGTCCAGCTCCCTCTGCCTCTCCTCCGCTCGCCTTCGCTGAACTGCACCTGTATTCATATCAAGCAGCAGCACCTTAGAGGCATGAAATCTTTTTCATAGATTGAAAACAGAGACTGCCTTTTCAGCATCAACGTGCAAAAAGACGTGAAATATTACTCCATTAATGAATTAACAAGACAACCCAAAAACTAGATTTCAATATGTCAAGATCATTGTAATAATCAAAACTTGAAATTAGAGGCAACTAGCTAGTAAAACTTTACCTGCAGGCTTTGCCACCAGGGCATGGAACAGGACATCCACACCCATCATTACAACCCACAGCACTTCCCCTGGTATCTGCCATTATCCTCCTCGCTTTCTTTTGCCCCTCTCTCTCAGAGGGTAATGCTGCAAATAGCTTGCTCAAGCCACAGACAGGCACTGTGGATATATATATAGGATTTGTCGAAATCTTACCTTAACAAGTAGCAGATGAAATTCTATTAGACAAACACATGGCCATGCAAGGACGAGGTATGACGTATGACTGTCCTCGAAGGCTGCTGAGTTGCACAGGTGGAATGGAGAGGGTGTAGAGGAGTAACACCTGGAAATGTACGTGGCTGTTGAATCTATGACGTGGGTTCAGCAATTCATGCATCCCCTGCCACATCATGACAATATGGAGTCGAATCTAATCCTCCTTCCGATATGGAAACAGACTAGGACCCTTGCCATGAAATCCGAATTAATATGTGAGTGAATATTAAATGAAAAGGTAGCTATTTATTTCAGCTGGTAACAATTTCTGGTCCAACAGAGTGTTTTTTTTCAGTTAATAAAACAAGAAGAAGCGTTACAGATTTCTACTCAACTTTAAGTCATCTTTTAATAATTTTTTTAATTTAAAATAGAGTTTTTTTGGTTACGTTTTTATAAAATCTAAGGCATGTAAATGCAACTCTCGGCAACTAAAAAATATATCAAAATTTAAAATACACTTTTTTTTCTTTTAAATACTAAAAAGTTTCTTTTAAAAAAAGTAAAGATATTTTAAAAAAAGGAAACCAGTTTTGGAGAGAAAAAAAAATCCCGTTTTGGTGCATTTTTAGTCGTTTGGGAAGTTAAAAAAATAAACAATATATAAATCATATACATTTTCACGGGTAGAATGAATGAAAATCGGATTTTGCATATAGATTTCGTATAATTCGTTTTTTTATTGAGATCCAAATTTTTTTTCCTATCCAATTTAAAAGTTTTTTTTAGACTCTAATATATCACGTAAACACACATAATAATTCTAGCCAATAACATACTTACCATATGTCATAATAGACTAAAATTGAATAGGTAATATGGCAAACTCGTCATTGATTAAGATCTAAAATAACAATAACATAAAAATAACTCTTAAATTGGATTAAAAAATTTTAAGATTTTAATAAAAAAATATTTCAAATTATACAGAGGTTTTGATATGAGTAAAACCCAACGAAAATCTAATAAAAAAATTCAATTTTGTCCATGGATTCATAGAAGCTTTAAATGAAGTAGGAAGGGAGATAATCAGAAGAACAAATAATGTTTGGGCCGACTTGAACCAAACAAAGCTTGGGACAGATGAAGGCCCCAGAAGAAATGATCATGATTTGTCATGATCCTCCTTTCGATGTTAACATGCTAACAAGTTACCAACATTGAAACTGGACTTGACGAGAGTGCACGTCCAGAATTCTGACAAGTCACTGCGAAATGACCAAGCCCTTGCCTGATTCATGTCTACACAGCATGTTCTACCTTTAATTCCTGAGTCCTTCTGTAGGATACCTGCCTACTTTGTGGCCCCTTGGGCCTTCGCATCTAGTGATTTGATACTAGCTAGAGAGACCTCATGCACAGTACCTAGTTAAGGCTGAGACCAATTCAGATCCCTTTCCCTATGATCCCATCGTTAACATTATCGTCAGAAGCTGAAAACATGTTCCTTGCAACAAAAAAGTTCGAAACGGAGGTACAGCATATGCCTCCATCTCATCAGTTTGGGCCACATTTTGCTGTAGTGCAGACCCTGCAATTGTGCCCTACAGTGAAATAGGAATGATGGAGACACTTATGAGTTTGCGAAACTGACGTGGATGAAAGCACACAGTATGGGATGACATGTAGAATTAGTATGACGATCAAGAGAGCAGCGCTCTTTGGAAGGTTCAAGAACAAAATTTCTAAAGGTTTACAGAATATTAAATCAGTTATATAGGTTTGTTAGATCCTTTTTTTTATAATTTTAGTTATTCAAACTATAAATAGAGATAATATCGCTGATATTTATAGTTATCAATTGAGAAAATCTAATAAGAAATCATATTGCAGTCGTAAAGTAAGCATCATTGTTGAATATCGTAAAATTTTATGTTGTGTGATTGTTTTTATCTTTCTAAGTAGTCAAATGATGAGCGGAAAGGGCATATATGCTGCTGATTTTTTAAGTTCTTCGAAATATATTTATGAAGATTTTGGTTGAAAAATCCTGCTTTCTGAAGGTTTTTCAAGTTCTGATCAGCTTCTAATTTTAAGAGTAGAAAAGGACATTCTCCTGCAATGGAAGCCAGCACAGCCAACTTGTGGGCACATAACCATTGAATTTTCCTTACAGTGACAAGTAATTAACCAGCTGATTTGTCTCTTTTCTGAATTTGCATATATCTTGGTTAGCAATCAAATGTCACACAGCAATTTTCATTCTGAGCAATTTGTATATTTTAAGTTGACGAAATTCTGTGCCCAAAATCTCATGTGGGCGGCTTGTCTCTTTCTCATGCAAGGGTAACACCTGTTCATCACGGTAGTGCATGTGGCTGTCCAATTCATTGATTGGGACAGACATTGTTGGTTGATGAGGGGTCTCCCCGTTCTAGTGAGTCTTGAGATGGAATCAGCTATATCATGATGATGCTACAAGTTTTTGACATTTTTCCCATTTACCTGTTTTTTTTTTTTTTTTTGCCTTTTTTCATCCTAAACCAGAAAACATCACTATCAACCAAGATTCACGGGACAAAATCCACATAACAAGTGTTATTATTAGTTGGTTTGGATTATATTTATTTTCAAACATGCCAAGTGGACGATCATTTCAAATTAAGATTATAAATTGAGGAATCAAATAAATGGAATTTCTTTAATCCACCGACTGTCATTGGAATTAGAGAAACTAACCAAAGTTGGGGACAATTGGCTAGCCCTAGAAGCAACAACAAAGAGAGAACGCAATCTCTCTTTATTTTGTTATCTTTTTGGACATCGAGAACCACACTTCCAGCTATCGTGACGGAAGTTATTTATCAAATTTAGATAATATTACTATATTTCACACAAATAATAGTAATGACAAACGATCATTATTGTCGTTGTTACCAGTGAGTAACGACGGTTATATTAAAAAAATTATTCTGAGAAAAAAATCTATTCATGCAATAAATTCAATCATTAATAAATAATATTAAATTATTAAAAATATATGAATTAAAATAAAATTATTGATAATTATCGATAAATTCACAATATTGATTGTTATGATTGCCGTTAACCGTAACACGATTGTAATTGTGACTGTTTTTATAATAACATACGCTATTTAAATCCAGACGAAGAACACTGTTATCCAGTATCATTATTCACAAAACAAACCACTTAAGCTCAGAATTAACCATCAGTAATCAGCATCACCAACAGGAAAAAGAGGGCATAGATTTGTTTAACCAGTCTAGCTGAGTTACCGTTTATGTCCTTGTCGTCGTCTTGTAGCAACACACCAACTAAAGCATCAGAACCTTTTCATTACCCCTACCCACTCATAACATGGCATGGACGGATGGACCTGAAAAATCAGGGCAAGACTCATTGGCCATCATAATAATTAACGATAGTAATGTGTACTTTTATGGGTAAATTAATTTATTAATTAGTTTCTTTTGCTTTAAATTAATTAAACACATTACACCAACTAAAGCTCAGCTGATTGTCTCTTTTTATCTATCTTTCTAATAATATCTTCTTCTTTTTTCTAAAACAAATAAATTAATTCAGTTTTTAAAACAAAAAGGACTAGTTGATTCGTTTTTCAAAATTAAAGGGACTAAGTTATAATTTACTTGTACCTTTATGGGTCCCAAACATTAGCTGTAGATCACAAATGTTCCATAAAAGTCTTTTCCTCTGCATAGTCTTCGAATAGACCCAATGAATGTTTGGCCTTTTGTTTGATCATAATTTCGAGGCATTCGAAATTTTTTAAAGGAAAACAGACAAAAACCCTAACCAGAAAAGAAAAGATTATTTCTTTCATGATTAACATGTGCCTGGGAGGGATGGGTTTGCTATCTGAGGCAAACATTTTTCCTTTATTTGACTTTTGACGACATAAATTATAAATTATTTTATCCATGGTAGCATAATCCAAGAGATTACAGTTCACATCAACTATCTTAACTTATAAATAACAATTAACAAATAAAGATTCAGACATCTTTTTTGGATTTATGCATACCAGATATATGTTTTTTTTTTCTTTTCCTGTTTCAAATGGAGCAGGTTGACCCCGTTCTCTCTAACCTCTAGCAACTACCGAGTTTGCTTTTTACAGTTGTCTAACTTTATGTTTGATAATCAATTTTTAAATTTTTAATTTCGAATGAGATATTTCTCTAATTATTTTTCATTTGAAACCATATATTTTTCTTAGATTTTTATCAGTTTTTAACAATAAAAAATATACATAATTTATATTTATATGTAGTTGACTTTTTAGTCTACTCATTAAAAATATTCCAAAACTTGTGAATATTTTTTTTTAAAAAAAAATTTCTTTTAAAATACTATTTAATTACTTATAATTTCAAATTAGATCTTTTTTTGTTAGATTTTTATCAATTTTAGTATGTAAATGTAATTCCTTCATAATTAAAGAATACAAAAAAGCTTATAGATATTTTTTTTTACTCAAAATCTTTTTTTCTCTTCTAAATGTCAAAAAGTAAGCAATTAAAAACCATTTTAGAAGAAAAAAGTTTTGAAGAAAAAACAAATCTTTCATAAAATTTGAAACATTTTTAATTGTTGAAAAAATTAAAACGTCAACTACAATTAAAAAAAAATCATATGTACTTCTGCCGTTGAAAATTAATAAAAACTTAAAGAGAATAAACCAATTTCAAACAAAAATAATTTTTTAAAAAATCCAGTACAAAATTAAAAATTAAAAACTATTTTTAAATGACTTAAAAAAGAGTAAATTATAAATTAATCCCTTTTAACCTTAAAAAAAAAATTAATATCCTTTATTTCAAAAATTAATATTTAATCTATTTAACAGCTTTTATCATTGACATGCCTTCTTTTTTCATGAAACTTTACACATATATATTTTTTTGGTTTTTCTATTTCTTAAAATAAAATAAATTTTAAAAAATCAAATAATGAGGTCCAAGAGTAAAATATCTTGTGAATTGAAGAGTTGCACATGGGCAGTGTGGCAAGCAAGAAAAGGGAAAGTACTCAAAAAAATGACCTTTTTACATCAACATCTAATTAATAAGCATTCAAGAAAAGAAAAGTACTATTTTCAGTCGGCCTTTTGCTCGTGCTGAGACAGAATTCATCGATTGCAGGAAAAAATCTATTGAAAGCTAATAGAAAACTGTAAATCAATATTTTTACTATTAATATAGAATCAAAATCTAACATCACCAAATATCTCTTTTTGTACATCTGAATTATAATTATTTTTAAGCATAAAAAAAAAAAACTGAAGAAATACAAAAAAAAAAAAAAAATTTCTGCTCCTCCACCTTCATCACTCATCCAATTGCCAAATTAACCCCAAGAACTCAAAAAAACTGAAAGAAAAATCAAGTTCAAGAGCATAGAACCTGATGTTTTAACAATCCATAATCTTTTCTGCTTTTTTTCTTCTTTCCCGTTTTTCTAGGTCCTAGAAAAGACCACCACGGTGTCAGTCCAAAGCATTAGGACCAGAACATGCCTTCAACTCAGGGCTCCAGATCCATTGCACCAAGAACTTCCTCCCTCTTCTACCGTTCAAATTGAAGGTCTTGCCTTGCCTATCTCTCATGACCTGCCCTATATACCCACCACCACCACCTGTCCCATACAACCCTTCACACAAATCCCCTATCTCAGTCGGTGCTGTTGGATCTTCTCCGGCATACCAAGCATTCACCAAAGGATTTGAAGACAATTCTGCAAGCTCATGGCCGATAACACTGATCATTCCTTCCAAACCCACATCCCCATTTGGTGGCTTCAAGGATCCTGGCCCACCTCCACCCATGTAACCAGGGACGGCAAAAGGGTAAGCACATACTTCAGGACATTGTTTGCCTGAGTTACCGACCCAGGCATAAGGCAATGTGTAGCCCACCATCGATGGGAATGTAAAGTAATGAAATCCACACACTGCCCTACAAAAGTCTTGCATAGTCACATCTTGTGAGGTCAATATGAGGTAGATCCCATTCTTGTGATCTACTGGGAAAGGTGCAGACTTTACTGCTGAGGCTATCACTTGTTGGATTGTTAGTCTTGTCAGGCCATTCCCATGTGAATAAGCACTGTCACTGTATTCACCAGCTATGAGCATCGAACGGGAGACATTAGCTCCAGTTTGATCCGTGTACAAAGACACAGTGCGCCACCAGTCAGAGACGGAGGGCTTGGCGGCGACAGTGGTTGGGGAGATGGAGTTAAGGAAGTCTTTGATGAGAAGTTTTTGAGAATTAGCCCATCGGCCATACCATATAAGGTAGATGTTTATGGGTGTTGAAGAGAGGACTGGACCCATATGGTAACGAAGCTGGACCAAATCCGATGAGCCCTCGAATTTTTTGAGGAGGAAAGGGTTCTTGGTGGAAGTTTCGGGTTTATAATGTCTGGTTTTGTGTTAAGGGTTTGAACTTGTGGTGTGCTAGCAGAAGCACAGACATTGTGAATAAATAATAAAGATATCAAGCCATACAACAGAGTTAAAGAGAAACGAGGCTGTTGTGACATTTTGAGTAGTGGTGGTTGCGGTGGTGGTGGAGGGAATGGAGAGGTAGTGGGGGTATATAAAGAGGGGTGAGGTGGGGATAAATGGAGAATGGGAGGGAAATGGGCTGGAGACAGCTGCAACGTGTGGGCACACTCTGCTTTGAGTCTTGAAAGTTGAAAACAGTGTCTCTCTCTCTCTTTCTCTCTCTATCTTTGTGTCCTAACGTTTCTGGAAAACTGAAAATCGACTATAGTGCAAGGGATTCTAATGACTGTAATAGCCTTTGATGTCTCTCTTCTTTTTTAGTTCTGTCTGAATGACGAGGAACCCTTTTTAGTTTTTTCTTTGACTTGTCCTAACCACCTCTTCTCCTACTTTGTTTTAACTTTTTTTTTACTTCAATTCGTAGGAGTACTGAATCATTGCTGCTGGGAGAGTACAGGGAGTGATTTTGATGTTGGGCAGATATCATTTATTTATGCCTAATCTTCTTGGGTCAAATTGCTGCTGCAATCTCGACCTTCATGCCAAAACGACTTGTAGCTCACCATTGATTTGAAGAAAAATGTTCGATTAAAACTTGCTAAAGTCTGTCTCTTTTATGAACTTCACTGTCAATGCATTCTCCAATTTAAAATTAAAATACTTGAATTGTTTTACTGGTAACTATCATTTTCTTCTTACGATCTTATCGTAAACTATTTTGGATTACGTAAAATAAATGGATAATACAAAAAATTAAGTACATTTTCAACATTTTTAGTGCAAATAGACTTCTGATTTTTGTAATTATTATGTAAAGTCATGTTGGGAATCAAATTGCTTCGGTAAGACATGGCCTTTACTTCTTCACATTCTTTGAATCAAATACTCCACGTAGAGACAACGTATATTGTTGTCTCTTTTATCAACATATGCAACGAATTTTTGAGGCACTAAATCTACACAAGGCAGATGACTACAAAAGAAAATAAATAAATAAATAAAAAGCAAAAAAATGCAGCAAAATTCATTAATTAATGTGATTTCTGTGAAGAAAGAATGGTACAAAAAAAAAAAAAATCTCATTAATTACTATGCCTATTTGTCGGACACTCACGAGATGTATTATTTAAGGCAAACTTAAAAGATGTCCCACAACTATAAAGCCATTCTCAATTTTGCCTCCAAGTGGATTTTTATATCAACGTGTCCTTCAAATTTCAGAAATTCTCATCTGAGCACTTCCATTCATATATTTTTTTCAAGCTCACACATCCAGGTTTTTAATAAAACTAATTTATTTGTAAGAAAATCAAAATTGTTTTTGCTAAGAAATTCAAACAAGAGACCTTAATAAAGAAACCAAAATTATTTGAGGATAAAATCAATATTGTCAGGTTGGAAAGAACCTATTTGAACTTCTAGGTTTGAGTTAGGAAAAAAAAAATCATATCCCATTATTTGATATGGTGAAAAAATTTAAGTAAATTACTATTTTACCATTTTAATTGCAGTATATATATATATATATATATATATATATATAGTTTGTGACTTGGATTGGTTCGTGTGTATTTTCCCAACAAATACTAACCCCAAAAAAAATATTTTTTTGAGACTTGCTCCGTTATCTACAGAGAATAGGTCCTGACGCTGACGCTATGGTACCTCGTTGCTGGACTTGCATTATTAGGGCACCGTTGGATGATTGCTAAACAGAAGACAGTGCTAACCCTGCAATGAAAGGTATGGAGTAGCAGTGACAAATATCTTTACCTTTTGAAGATATTTTTCTCTTAGTAGGAAGTGAGCTGGGAAGAGTTCGTTCTCTCACATCCAGCAAAAGCAATCACAGGATGAAATCAAGGAAGGATAAACGTTTGAGCTAACTAATAGAGAGTTATTGACTTTGAAAAATTAATTGAGCTTCTACAGTTCGTCATATCTTTTGGTTCAGCTTCTGCCTCCCAACAAGTCAAAAAAAAAAAAAGAAACAGGGTCACATCAAATGAAATTTCAACCGATTACAGTGACGTAAATTTGGAGGCCGAAATTAAAATTTTGTCAACTTGGGTAGGGTTAGATTGAATAGGCGAGGATAAGCCTATGGTTGAGCCCTAGATGTGGGATCAAGCTTCTGTATATAAATATATATTTTTTTAATGGACTAGAGAAGATATTGCTTGAGAGTAAATTATAGATTAGTCCCCTTAGTTTTAAGAAATGAATAAATTATCTTTCTTTTTTTTAAAAGAAAACTAATTATAGATTTGTCTTTATATTTTAAAATTTTCTTGTAACTTAGTTATTTTCATTCTTTTTAAATTTATTTTAATTTTTTATTTAAAAAACAGAAACAAAAAGAATAAATATAAAATACAACATGCTTAATGAAAAAAAGATGATATTTTTTAAATTAAATACTTGATAATACTAATTAAAAAACTAACTCATTAGTTTTTGAAATAAAAAAGACTAATCAATTCAATTTTCAAAAATAAAGTACTAATTTATAATTATCTTATTTTAAAAAAAAAACTAATTATAGATTTGTCTATAATAATTATAGACTTGTCTTTATATTTTAAAATTTTCTTATAATTTAATTATTTTCATTCTTTTTAATTTTATTTTGATTTTTTATTTTAAAAAATATAAACAAAACTAATAATATAAAATACAAAAGGTTTAATGAAAAAAATGATATTTTTTAAATAACATAATGTTAAACTAAGTATGATTAAAACTGATTAAGAAACTAACTAATTAACTTTTGAAATAAGAAAGACTAATCAATTTATTTTTCACAAATAAAGTACTAATTTAAACTGTTTTTGATTAGTAAATTATTATTGATTAATATGATTATCCGATCCAACATAATTGGTTACATGTTTATAATAGTTTGAATTATTATACTCGAATTAAGTGAAATTGGATCGAATTTTTACTTAATCCTCTTCCATTTCAGTCAAATCAAATGAAAATGAAACAATGATCCAATGTGATAGGGATATGTCGGGTACGCGTTTACAATGGTTTGCATTATTAGAAAGATGATCATACCAAGCCTATCACATTTCAGTATCATCATCATAGACTCTGTCTACCCCCTTCACTCTCCTTGCGGACTGGCCGTGGACCCCAACCTTTTCGAGAATTTATATGACATGATAAAAGTAAAATTTTTATCCACGTGGCAGACCAAGTGTCTGAAGATGGACCACGTCATGCCGAGGTGTCACATTCTGATTGCATCATGAGAAAACATTATTAAAGGAGAAGAAGATGACTGGTGTGAGCTGTCTGTCTTTGTTCTCTTCTTTATCTTGTCCACTTGTGATGCTATCACGCCAGAATTGGCGTCCGTTGGCTTTTGCTTTTTGGTAAGTATATAGTTTTGGCAAATTAAGGGGTTAATATGTTGTAAAGGAGTCCTATTCTTTTTTCTTTTCTATTTTTTGGCTTTCGAAATTTGAATTTTAGGGTTAATATCTAAAATAAATCGTATGTTTGATCTTTTTCTTCAACTTTTTAGGTTTCTCAGCTTGTGTTTGCTTCTTGGTTCCAAAATACATTGGCATCACCAACTTGCGACTCATATGCACTGATTAAGCTCCTTTCCATGAACGCTGGCCGTTCGTTTAAGCGTTTAAGCTTCCTCGTGGCCAACGTTGGTTCAGACCGCACGATTGTTTGCTTCTTCTTTCATATATGTTTTAAAATTTTGTTTCTTATTTTTCTTTTTCGATTGTATTTTTTGTCATCCTTTCTATGAATCTAGGCCGTTCTTTTGCTGGTGAGCCACACATATGCGCTGTAGGTTTTACTTTAGTTAAATCTATAATGCATACCTTGTTTCCCTTCAATTTTATTTCTTGTAATACTAATAGCATAGAATGTTTTCAAACACATCAGGACCACAACAAGATCTCAATAAAAATTTATTCCAGTCAGCGATTAAGCAAGAAAAAAAAAAAAAAGACACTATAGACATACAAATCAAATCAATGATTGCAATTTCCACAACTTACTTTTTGGGCATGGCCTTTTCGTCAGATTTGTAACTTCAGTAGTCTATTTCCTTGAAGTGCAGCCTTCTCAAGCGGATCCCCAAACTGCAAGCAATTATGGAAACGTTAAAGAGCATTCTCAAGGGACGGTAAACATATTGGGAGGATTTTAGCCCACGTCAGATACCTACATCAGGAAATAGTTTACTTGTGCTAACTGGAAAATATGACAAGGCAGAAACTTAAGGATGAACCAAGGACCATGAATAGCATACAATTTGACATTTCTAGTGGAGGAGGCAAAGAGGGGATAATGCTGAATCATGTGGTGCTTTCAGTAAAATATAGCTGTTAATTTCCCAAGGCCTCGATGAGGCTAATTCCAAGGAATGTTGTTTCATGTGTTGTTCTACCAGAGATGATGACGTTTCTGCGAACACTGTATATAGACACCAGAAAAGATGAAACCATAAGATGATAATTGGATAGAAACCTAACAACCTCTGTTTTACTTTTACATTTTTCATTCATGTAGAGCAGATACAGTATGAGAAGTCTGGGGGAAAAAAATCTGCCACGACTCCCTCATTGCCTCCTTATTGGTTCTCAAAAAGGTCAAAGCCAGAAGGCATCACCAAGAAAATCTTTGCTATCGATTCAGAGTACCAGTGACTAGTCATGACAGCCGCAAGAGGAGGAAGGGAGAGGGAACCTTCGAATTTCATTGAAACTTAGATTTCCTAGAGATAACCAATAAGGAGCAAAGAATCACCAGTATAGGTGATCTGGATATTCACTTCTGTAATGGATATAGCAGAGGATTTGCTGACAAAACCTGCTAAATCAGAAGAACGAAATCTGTAGCATATCTACAAGTGTCAATTAAGTAGGGGCTTAAAAATCAAGAGAGGTTGATAAATCCTCCATTATAACCAAAGGTATACAAGAACATCACATAATGAGCAACTGCAGTACCGAGGACTTCATCTAAGTCACCATGAAGCTCATTCTTCTTTCCCTTTTCAACAATTTTCTTTATAATTCCATGTTCACATCCGCTACCGTAATAGACGAAACAAGCTTAACCTCAAACTGAACAAGAGAATTCATAGGCAAAGCATCATGCCATCCACTGCAAAGCCCAATTCAAAACTGATTTCCAAACTAGCAGAAACAATTTTATTCTTTTATTGGGTCCTTCCAATAACCTTAGGATTGTTAATCTTATATATAAGAAAAATCCCTATATTGTCATTTGATTAATACCTACCTGCATTGGTTTCCCAACTAGAGTTTTTAGTCTTCATTCTTATCCAATACGAAAGCTGTAGCTGTGAAAGAATATTTCCAAGCTTTCTGTTATGAGTTATCAATAGCTAGATTTCTTCAACATTGCCATTAATACAAATGGAAAATGAATAAACAAATTGAATTGCACCCAGATGTTCATTTTTCTTCTCTGACTGGAAGAACTTAAGAAGTATATGCTTATGCATCAATAAAAGATATACATTTGCAGTATAATACTTTTTGGTTGGGAATTGGGATTCCTCATATCAAATTATGTCCACAACAATCGCCATTTGGAACCATCAGAAATTACTAAATTTGAGGATCAACTATGAAGGGCTGGATAATGGGGCATCGAAAATGGAGAATCTTCTAGCAACTAATTTGAATCCAGCAATTTAAAGAACAGCAAAACATACAAACAAAGTAAGAGATAGATATCCTTAAAATCCTGTTTGCTATATCTTCTCAAGTTACAATAGAAAATGACAACAATTATGTAGTGTACAATGGTTATAATGCAGGTTGGAGTATCATAGTACAGAACATCCTGCAATCAGACATAAAGTTTTACAATTTTAAGATCGATAAGGTAGTTTCACACTGAAGAGATAATAACACAATCTATCTACAATACAAACAGGGAAAGGAACAAAAGCTGACTGCTATAATTCATAGTTGCCATATTCTAAGAAGAACATACCTATACTTTGACAGCAAAGATCTCCACGAGAGCATACCAAGTTCCTGAAACCGCAAGAACAAAGCCTAAGGTTACAATCACCACGTCAATAGTCCATCCCTTCCAACTCATTTCTTGCTTGAACACAAGCAAGTGAAACAAAGCTGGCAAAACAAATCCCAATCCACAGCATACACTACTCCCCACCAAGGACAAGAAATCGGCAAAATTGGGCACCATTAAAGCCACCAAAGTAACCAACAAAACCAACAGCCATCTAAGCCACAAACAATACCTGCCACCCCAAAACCTTCTCTCCACTATCTCGTAAACAGGGTTCATCATCAAAGGAAATGTGAAGAACAGATTAATACAAAGACCCAATTGAACCAAGAGGCTAATGATCCCAGGCCCTAAATTAGCAGTGATAATATCCTGTGTATCATTTCCAAAAGCAAAGTAACCCAACACACCAAAAGCTCCATATATCATTGAAATAAGCCCCATGCCGAATCCTAAGGTTCTCCCAAACTTTTCCCTCTCTTTCATTTCAGATTCTAATGGCAAAACCATACCAATCCCTTCAAATGCATAAACGGCGACACCCATCCCATAGAAAAACACAGACAAACCTCCAAAAGCTCTAACTTCTGGCCTATTTTCCATCATAATAAAAACATCCTTAACAATCACCACCCCCATGGCAGCGAGATCAACAACATCAGCAAAAATGCTTAAAGGAGCCAAATGCGTCAACGTTGCAATAGAACTTAACCCCAATTGAAAAGGAAAACAACCCCATATATACCAACTCTTAGCTGATACAGAAAAGGCCATAAGTTGAGAAGCCAAGCTGGGTGATGATGAATTGAAGAGATTAGCCATAGTATTACCGATAAATATCAAATAACCAATACAAAATCCAGATTGAGACAAGACAATCATAACATCAACAACAAACCTCCCAATAGAACCACAAACAGTGAAACCCAGATCACCAAAAGAGTTGATCTTTGAGCATTCACCAGACAAAGATTGAAGCTTTCTACGAGTGTTGACTAACAACATCATACAATAATGAGTTAAACCAGCAACAGAGAACAACATTATAAGACTCATTACCCAACCTGTGCGTTTAAAAGCATAAGGGAGACCAAGAACACCAGCACCGACAACAGCAATGAAAACATTTGCAAAAGTCTTGGATTGAGAGGATAAAGGCTCAGATTTGGCTATGAGAGGTGTGTCTTCTCTTGGTAGAGGTGTTCCTGATGAGGATACCTTTTGTTTTCCAAATCCCATGTTTGATTGATTGTTTGTTTTGAGGTTCGGTTTCAGAAACAATAATCTGAAGAGGGATCGGTCGTTGACGATGTTTTTAACAGAAATGGTTTTGACTGCTAATAAAAATAGGAATTTCTATTGACAACCTGGTTGGCATTTTCCTTTATCCAGCCTCCAAAGTTTTTATATATTACAGCTCAACTTTTTTTCATGGAAAAATATTTGAACACAATTAATTATAGAAAAACATAAATATTCCATATTTAACATGTGTCAATTCAATTTAAACCAGTCCAGACTCCAAATTGGGCTTTTCCACTATCAAAAAGTTTGAAAAAAAAAAAAAAAAAAACCAGAGCTTTGGATCGATCCTGCCCATTTAAATTGGGGGCAAGGTCGTTATCTCCATAGCATGGATTGGATCAAAATGAACACTTCTGGCAAACAGAAAATATGCAGACATCATTATATTTTGAGCATTTCTATATAGATAATTGCCTTACAAGTAGATTAATTTTTCAATCAATGTTTCTTTTTCAATTGAGGATATGATTTTTTTTTTTTAGTAAATCAATTTTCTTTTTAAATTGCTCATCAAGTATTTTGTTTGTTTAACTTTTGTCAATTATTTTATTATTAGATGATGTGTTTTTCACTCACACAATTAAATTACGATTTTGCCTCTTCCTAAATTATTTTTCCAATTTCTACTAATTTGTATAGTAAGATATCCAAATCTTCCTTATATTCGAAAAAAAAAACGACAAAATAATTTAAGAGGAAAACTTCTCATTAAAAATAAAATAACAAAATCATAATTTAGTAATTTAAAGAAAAAAACATGTCATTAAATAACAAAACAATATTAACAGAAGTTAAACAAAAATATTTAATTAATAATTTTAAAAATATTAATATACTAAAAAAAATTTAAATTCATATACTCGATCGAAAAAACATATAAAATTAATGCATTTATGTTGTAATTATCCCTATAGTTGGAAGCTTCATGGTACAAAACTTGGTTAAGCTTTGACACCAAAAATACGGCCACCCAAACGAATATTACGTCCAACACAGCAACCTTCTCTCCACCATCGCATAAACAGGGTTCATCATCGAAGGAAATGTGAGGAACAGATTAATAAAAAGAACCAATCGAACCAAGAGGCCACTGATAATATCCCGAGTGTCATCTCCAGAAGCAAAGTAACCCAAGACACCAAAAACTCCATATATCACTGGTAAGATTCTCCCAAACTTTTTCCTCTCTT
The DNA here is from genome assembly GCA_963924115.1 of Dovyalis caffra. Lineage (NCBI taxonomy): Eukaryota > Viridiplantae > Streptophyta > Magnoliopsida > Malpighiales > Salicaceae > Dovyalis > Dovyalis caffra. Next base: position 282,594 of record CAWUPB010000913.1, on the reverse strand, counting down.
TCGTTTCAGATTCTATTGGCAAAACCATGCCAACCCCTTCGAATGTATAAACAGCCACACCTATCCCATAGAAGAACACAGAAAAACCTCCAAAGGCTTTAACTTCAGGCTTATTTTCCATCATGGTAAAAACATCCTTAACAATCACCACTCCCATGGCAGCAAGATCAACAACATCGGCAAAAATGCTTAAAGGAGCCAAGTGGGTCAACGTTGGAAGAGCATTTAACCCCAGTTGAAAGGAAAACAACCCCATATGTACCAACTCTTATCTGACATTGAAAAGGCAATGACTTGAGAAGTCAAGCTATTAGGTGACGATGAATTGAAGAGATTAGCCATACTATTAGCAATAAATATCAAATAACCAACGCAAAATCCAGCTTGACACAAAATAATCATAACGTCAACAATAAACCTCCCAGTAGAACCACAGACAATGAAACCCAGATAACTAAAAGAGTTAATCTTTGTGAATTCACCAGATTGAAGTTCAACATCATACAATAATTAGTTAAACCAGCAACAGAGAAAATCATTATAAGACCCATAAGCCAACCAGTGCGTTTAAAAGCATAAGTTAGACCAAGAACACCTGCACCGATTATAGCAATGGAGACATTTCCAAAAGTGTTGGATTGAGAGGATAAAGGGTCGGACTTGGCAATGAGAGGATTATCTTCTCTTGGTAGAAGGTTTCCTGACGAGGATGCTTCTCTTCTCCCAAATCCCATGATTGATTGGTTCCTTTGAGATTTGGTTTAAGTAAGGAGAGATTGGTTGTTGATGATGTTTTTAATGGTATTGGTTTTGGCTGGCAATTAAAGAAAGAAAAATGAAAATGAGTTAATATAACCTTAAACAACCCAAAAATAAAGAGACAGAGAGAGGCGGGGAAGATCGACCGTTAATACTATGGTTAAATTATAATAATATCCTTTGAAATTTATCTTTAAATCCCCATAGATAAAAAACAATTCCCAATATCACCTCCGAACTAGTTTTATTTTAAATAAATTATAAATTAGTTCCTCCCATTTTGAAAAATGAATGAATTAGTTTTGTTTTTGTTTAGAAAAATTAATTATTTAGTATTTTAATAAATTTTGATCGTGTTTAATAAATATTTGTCATGTTTAAAAATATTGAAGATTCAATCTCAATTTTACTTGGTGATGACTTATTAATCAATTTGTCTTAAGAACATATAGAAAATGAAAATTCATTAAATCGAAGGATTTTTTTGGCTCTTCAATAGATGTTCATATGAATTTTTGATAATTTTTTCCATCATAAAAGACCCAATATAGCACAATTGGTCATGTCACATAATAAAAGCATTTGAATTAATAAACTTCTGGTTTACTATAGTATTTGTTTCAATTATTTCAATATTTATAATAAAGACTAGAAAAAAAGCGGATAAATTTTTCAATACATATTTTATTCTCGGTATGATGATTATAACATATAAGTATTCATATCTCGCTATCTTGATATGATATTAATTTAGACGAATATCTTTGAAACTCAATAAATTTCTATGAGAGTTTGAAGAGAATAATACATAATTTATAATAAAATTTATCCCTTCGGATAATAACATATTTGCTTTTCTGGGCCTTTGGATTATGTCACTTCAAGCAATAATATATCAACTTTTCTAGAATCTTTAAAAGTTGTCTCTTCAAGTAATAATATATTCACTATTCCGTAGTCTTTAAAAATTATCTCTTCATGCAATAAGGTATTTGCTCTTCTAGAGTCCTCAAAATTTGCCACTTCAAGTCATAATATAATCGATTTTTTAGAGTTTTAAAAATTTATCTCTTCATGTAATAATATAATCGCTCTTCCGAAGCTTTCTATTATATTGATATTATCATATACAATATTAAGGTAAAATAAATAAATAAATAAATAAATTCTTCATGGCCATAAATAAATAAATAAATAGTCAAATAAATTTATTATTATCTCTATGCAATTATAAGAAAATATAAAACATTTTATTTATAAATAAAAAAGCTAACAAATTATTAATTTCAATTATCTCTCGTTTTAATATATAAAATTAGCCTATATATTTTACTTTTTTTCTTTTCAATGAGGTTTGACAAGGTTTAATGAGGTGTTTTTATGTACGGTAGGTATACGACCAATGTCCATTCATACTATATTTATAACATTCATTTTTAAAATGTTGACTTTATATATTTTCATTTTTTTCTTTTCTTTTTTCATAATTATCTACTTCGGTGGTGAGATGTAATATTATGATTATCATAATTATAATGATAATTATTTCAATCATATCCATGGCTATGATCACGTCTATGTCCATGCCCAAAATTATTATAAGTGGTCATATTCACTTCGGATAATGGAGTAAATCCAATTGGATGAGATTTATTCCTTTTCATCAATAGCTTGTCATTTTATTTAGCTATGAGCAAATATAAAATCGATTCACAATATTTCTTAAATTTATTTTCTCAATATTGCTATCGCATGAGCATATTTAACACATAAAAAAAAAAGAGAATGTTTTTTTCAAAATCAAGCACTCATAATCAATAATTCTTATTTGAAATATCAAGAGCCATAAAATCGAGTTTATGAGGTTTGATATGGTAAAAATTTTATAATGTAATATATAATAATAATATTAGAAAATAAGAACAAACATAATAATAAAATTAAAGCTTTTCAAACAACACTTATTAGATCATTAGATTCCGTATATTAAATCATTTAAGTTTTTTAAATGTATATGATATATATCGTTATATTTAAAGTATACGATAAATTAGATACATACCTCTTAATGATCTAAATAATTTAGATATTTTGGCGAGCACTTGAACATAATAATAAAATTAAAGCTTTTCAAACAACATATATTAGATCATTAGATTCTATATATTAAATCATTTCAAATGTATATTATATATATCATTATATTTAAAGTACATTATATATTAGATGCATACCTCTTAATGATCTAAATAATTTAGATCTTTTGGTAGAGCACTTGTGTAGAAGAAATCCAATGGTTAAAACAATTGATTAAGTCTTTTGTTAGATACATATCTCATGGTGTATTGTCTCGATTGGCTAGAGTTTTGTGCTTGATAACGTGTTATAAAAGAAATAGAAATAATAGGAGATTGAAAAGAAAAAAATGAAGAAATGATTTCACTATAAAGAGAATATAAGAGATAACAATTCTAAACAATTCTCACAATCTCTATAAAATGCTTGTACATCAACTAATGAATAATTAAGCCTATTTATAAGCTTCAAATTTGAGAAGAGAATCGGAAGGGACCGTTAATAATTAATTGCATCACCTTTTCAATTTCTTATATTGAATGATGAATTGAATCATATTAAGAATCATGAGTAGTGAGGATATGAAAAGTAAATGAACATGATGATGAATATTCATTATTTCATAACATCCATGATATTTTTTTATTTTTTATTTTTTTCTATTTAAAAAACAAAAAAATTTAAAAAACATAAAATAGAAGAAAAAACAAAAAATTAATTTTAAAAAAGATTCACTAATTAATTCATTTCTCAAAACTTAAATAACTAATTATAATTTTATTCTTTTAGTCTTAAAACATGTTCCCGTACCAGTTCAAATAATTAATGGAGTACATAAAATTATCAAATATTTTTATTTATTCAACAGTAAAGAATATCCCCAACCATCTTATACATTCACCATCTTATCATACTAACCTTCTGCATTTTCTTAAATACTAATGGATAAAGATGTTATTTGAGAAAGTAATGCTTTTTTGGTTTTTATCAAAAATAAAATTTTTAAAATTTGTAAGATATATTGGGTAAGTTTTATTTTAAGACATCTGGTTTGTAGTTTGAAAATTAAAAATAAATTATAAATTAATCTCTCTAGTTTCAAAAAATAAAAATAAAAATTAATCAGTTAGTTTTTTTTCAAAACTAATTATTCAATTTCTTAATTTAAATTGAGACATTTAATTTAATATTATTTTATTGTAAAAAACAATTATTTTCTTGTAAATCCTTCCTTAATATATATATATATATATATATATATATATGTCTGCCATTGTCTTTTATTTATTCTAACTGAAAAAATATCTAACCAGTTTTATTTATTGTTTTGTAAAGGTGCAATTTTGATTTTTGTTCAGCTTAGTCGGGGTGATTGACTTATACTTATATAGGTGGCGTTTCAGTCAACATGGGTGTACGTGGCAAGGTATTATTGGCAACTGGTTGGAAGATAGGAATATCGGAAATTGAAATTGTTACGAGACTGTGAGTAAAGAAAACGAAACAGAAAATCAAAAACTCTCTTTGCGTTCAGCCAGCAGCAACAGAGACAGTAGAGAAAACGATGAAGAATTAGTTAATTAAAATAAAAATCTGGTAGAAATGAGAAGAATGGGATGCGATTATCGGTGCCTTCTGATACCAGCCGCCGTCGCATTCTTCTATATTCAGGTCAGTCGGCTTCAGCTTGATTCTTCTACTTTTCCGCTTCTCTTGCGGATCCTTCAAAAAGTTGCGTAATCAATCGGAATTTCTGTAATTTCAGATGCGGCTGTTTGCCACGCAATCGGAGTACGCGGATCGGCTTGCTGCGGCGGTTGAGTCAGAGGATCATTGTACGAGTCAAACACGATTACTTATTGATCAGATTAGCATTCAGCAAGGCAGAATTGTTTCTCTTGAAGGTGCGGCTCTCTCTCTCTCTCTCTCTGTTTTTTGTTTTTTAATTTCTTTTTTTAACGGTTATTAAATTGGATTGGAATTTTTTTTTATGGAAATAATTTCAGAACAAAACAGACGACAAGGCGAAGAGTGTAGACAGCTCAAGGCGCTTCTTGAAGATCTTGAAAGTATTTTTTTTTTTTTTGTTATTCCGTTTCGCACATAAGTTCGCTACTTTTGAGTTTTTTTCGTTAGTGCATAGAAATTTGGTCTTGGTTGAAAATGCGAACGGCCTCAAGTTGCTGTTTGTTTTAGTGTTTGATTGTCTGAGTTCACGATTAACGACCAGCTTAGGAATTTTGTTCTTCTGGAAAAGGGAAAGTGAGAATTTTGAAATATGTGGAAGTTCTTTTGTTATAGGCGTAGGAATCAAGTTCTCGTTAACTTAGATATTGTTTTACCTTTTGTTCTCCTTCCTTGAGAGTAGCATTGATTTCTAAACTTCCTATTTGTATAAGTTTTTTTTTTGGGCCGTTTGCATTTGCTTTAAATGTTTTTTTTTCCTGTATGAATGGAAACATTATATGAAGCTTAGCATTTTCTTTATGCTGATGTTGCAGGAAAAGGCCTTAAAAAAGTGGTTGATAAGGTACAGGTCTTGAACTGTGGATAATTTTTGAGTTTTTTTCTTTTTCTTTTTTATGTGTGTTTTGCCATTGCAGTCATCACTTCAAATTATGTAAGCTATTTCTACATCGTTTTGCAGGTACCAGTGGCAGCAGTTGTGATCATGGCATGCAATCGTGCTGATTATTTAGAACGGACAATTGAGTCTGTTTTGAAGTATGTTTTATGTTCATATAGTTTTTTCTTGTGCATTTAACTTAATCATACACACTAGCTGACTGGTTTTCTACGTTTACAGATATCAAAGCTCCGTTGCTTCAAAGTATCCACTTTTTGTATCTCAGGTACTGACAGCATTTTTTTCTTTTCCCCTCCTTTGTTGAAGTACAAATTAGGTTTGTTTGTGAGCATGGCTTGCGCACCTATTGTCCAATAGATATGTTGTATAAGAAACCAAATAGCTATTTCTTTAGTAATAAATTATTATTTTTTCAAATTTTTAGGATGGATCAGACCCAAATGTTAGAAGCAAGGCTATGAGTTATGATCAGCTAATGTACATTCAGGTAAACTGTCTTCTGTGTATTTTTGTGTGCATGTAAGGTTATTATCTGTTATATATTTATGGGTGCATGAATAGTATTTGAATATTTTGTGGTATGTCAATCTGTGTTTTGAGGACATTTTGCACATTCCACTTGTAATGCTTGATTATGTTAGTTTATTTTTCGTTATTTTGCAGCACTTAGATTCTGAACCAGTACATACAGAAAGGCCTGGGGAATTGATTGCATACTACAAGATTGCAAGTAAGGAATGATTACTTTTTCTGTAATACCTTTCTTCTACATATACTAACTAAAATAAATATTGTCTGTAGGGCATTACAAATGGGCAATGGATCAATTATTCTACAAGCATAATTTCAGCCGAATAATTATACTTGAAGGTGGACTTCTTCTCCTGCTGTGGAAGCTTTATTCACATCTTTCTTTTTCTCCCCTCTATATTCACTTGTTTGTGTGAGAGAAAGTATATGCTGAAGTATTGCTTCTAAAACAGATGATATGGAAATCGCCCCTGATTTTTTTGATTACTTTGAGGCTTCAGCAGCTCTTCTTGACAAGGATAAGTACGTTTGTTTCCATGGCTTCTAGTTCCTACTCATTTAATTTTAACTTAAAAACCAGGGGTTTAGGTTTTTGGTGAGCTAGTTTCTTTCTCATTTGGTATCTAACATGGTAGGTCCATTATGGCCGTTTCCTCATGGAATGACAATGGACAAAAGCAGTTTGTGCATGATCCTCGTAAGTTCTTTTGCTATTTACTTTCCATATACTACCACATCTCTCACTAAACTGTAACTACCTATTTTTTCTGATCTTGCATTTGATGTATTCTGCAGATGAACTTTATAGGTCGGATTTCTTTCCTGGACTTGGATGGATGCTGACTAAATCAATTTGGGACGAACTATCACCTAAATGGCCAAAAGCATATCCTTTTTTATTGTATTTTTTGTTTTGAAGTCAAGCTTTTATAGTGTGATTTGAGGCATTTTTACTATCATTTTCCTTAACAAAAACTCACTTACTGGGATGATTGGTTGAGATTAAAGGAGAATCATAAAGGTCGACAGTTCATTCGTCCAGAAGTGTGCAGAACATACAACTTCGGTGAGCATGTATGTCTGTCTATCTATTACTACTGCACTTATTGATTTATTTTCAATTATTTGGATGCATCCTTGTGCCAGGCTTACATATTAAGCTAGTGCTGATTAATGTTAATGCATCAAGGACTACTTAGGCAGAAGCCTAGAAATCAGTTGATCATTCGTTGGATTGCTATGTAGGGGGATTCAGTGAAAGAAAGTTTTTTTTTTTTTCATAAATATCACAAAACAGAAGGTTTATGAATAAAATGGCACCAAATATCACAAGCCAGAACCCACTAATTGACTATGGATTTATGATCACAGGGCTCTAGTTTGGGGCAGTTTTTCCAACGTTATCTCCAGCCTATTAAGCTGAACGATGTGATGGTATTGTATATTCCACATTTTTTCCACTAGTTGAAGTTTCTGCGCATATAATGTATATATCATTAAATTATAATAATGAATTTCACTTTTGTCTCTTCTTCAAAAGGTTGATTGGATGTCAAAGGATTTAAGCTACCTGATGAAGGTAATGAACAATTTCAATTCATGTAGTGTGGAGGCCTATAATCTAATTCTAGTCAATAAATTATGTAATGCTGCTCTTCTTAGGACAAGTATACAAATCATTTTGCTGAGATTGTGAGAAAAGCTAAACCTGTCCAAGGAACTGATGCTGTTCTTAAGGCCTATAATATAGAGGGTGATGTGCGTATCCAGTACAAGGACCAATCAAACTTTCAATGGATTGCACGCCAGTTTGGTATTTTCGAAGAGTGGAAGGTATTTCTGCTCTAACTTGGATAAAGTTACGCAAAAGGGAATGAAACCAGAAAATTCTCAACTTTATTATATGCGATTGGGTATATGACTTGGATCAAGTGACTCCGTATTGATCCTGTCATGGTACTTAACATATCATGGAATATCTCACTATTCCATGAAATGTTTAGTGTTACAGTTAAAAATCCCTTCTCTGCATTGCACTTTGTCATGCTTATGTATGTTCACTCTTGTTCGCTCAAGTTTTCTCTATTCAGAATCTGACTATTTTTCTTTTTATCATTTTCGAAAACAATTGGGCCCCCTCTTGACATTTTTCTTTTTCATTTCTAGGATGGAATACCAAGGACATCATTTAAAGGAGTAGTTGTTTTCAGATACCAAACAACAAGACGTATATTCCTTGTTGGTCCAGATTCTCTGAGGCAACTTGGGATCAAAGATGCTTGAAATTATATGAAATGAGAGATCATTCACTGTTAGTTCTATAGAGTTTGGTTTTTATCTTGTAGCATGCATTGCTGACTAGTAAGAGGAAGGAAGACTACCATCAAAGTTGAGAAGTTCTTGTCTATCTTTAAATTAACGGAGTTCAATGAAGGAAAGTATGCAAATTTGAGTGGATAGAGATAAACAGGCGAAAAGATACGGCTACACATTGGAGCCAGCCAGACACAAGCATAGTTGATCCGGAACGACGCAGAGGAATCAGCTTCTACCAGACGTGCTTTTCTTGACCCTTGTACCATTTTTTGTGTCATAGTTACATCTGATCATTGTATGAGATGCCTGATTCTTATGCTCCTCAAGTGGTGGAGCATGTATGTCTTGTTATTGCATATAGGACAGAAGTGCCCATGAATTTTATAGTCTTCATCAAGGACTTTGCTGTTACTAATGTTTTTCTTAACCTTCACCTTCCAAATGATAATTGACTAATGACTGCTTCTTGACCCATTTTTCTGTCTTGATTTTTTTTTTTTTTTTTTCACATGAAATAAAAGAATGGTTTAAAATATTTATAATGGATATGTCAAATTTACTAACAATATAAAAGAATGATTCATCTAAACATTTGTTATGGAAATGTTAAACATGTTAGAAGTTTTTGTGTTATGATTCAAAAATTACCATAGAAAAAGTCTCATAAAAATATCTAAGAGTTGTATGGAAAAAAAAACAAGGCCTTTTAAAACTAATTTCTTAGGTCTAAACCAATTGTATTATGAAGCCATGAAAGCATGCTAGCAATGATGGGCTTTGTTTGGGCTTTTAAATTAATTTTTCTGATTTTTTATTTAGGCCTTTGTTTGATCCTTGATTCAATGCAAAAGACACACAAATCTTTTCTTTTACGGCCCATTGCTATTTTATTTTCTCAAAAAAATAGAATTAATTCAAACGAGAGAGAGAGAGAGAGATTCAAATTTTTGCATGGCTCAATCCATGGGCCTTTTCTGGGCCGAACAACGGTGTCGTTTTTAAAGACAAACCTCTCTAACGACTCTCCCCCTAGAGCTAGAGGCCACCTCTAAAAACCTAAAAAAACTGCATTGTTTCCTTCCTCTGCTTTCCCTCCAACAGTAAAGCTGTAACAATGGCTACTCCTCCGCATTCAATCAACAAAGCAAAAAACCCCAAAAAACAGAGTCTAAAAGACCTCAAAACCCTAGGCCACCAACTTCTCTCATCAAGAACACACATAAACAACCTCCCTCTCCTTCTCAATTACATATCCCCTAACTTTCCTCCTCAATATGTCCTCGAATCTCTCCTCTCTCTCCACTCCTTCTTCTCCCCTCTCCTCCCCGACCTCCCTTCTTCCTCCCGCCGCATCGCCGACAGCAAGAACGACGAGTCGAACGCTGACTTTATCTATAAAACCTGGCTTCGCTCTAAGCTCGATGAGTTTGTTAAATCGTTACTTGATGTTGTTGTATCGCCGAAAGCTGAAGATGCTTTAAAGGTCAGTGCCTTTTTTTTTTTTTTTTTTTAATTTTGGTAATTTTTTTTTAATGATTTTTGTGCGTTTGATTTTGCAGGAAGTTGTGTTGGATACGCTAATGGAATTTGTCAAGAATGGAAATGGAGGGAGGTTTAATTCGTCAATTTATCACAGATTGCTTGTTAATATTGTAAGTTTTGTTCTGTTAATTGTGCGAGATTGGTGTAGTTGTGCTGTTAATTATTTATATCTCATCTAATTATGGTAAAAATTGTTTACTTCGGGTGTTTATGGTAGCGCAGATTGGTTATTAATATATTATTTTTCCGTATGATTATGTTAAATTAGTGTAATTATACTGTTAATTATGTAGTGTTAGTTCCTATGTTTCATCTAAGCATGTCAAATTAGTGTTAATCATAATGTTGAACAGATGCTTGTATTCATTTTCACTTGTAGGTGCAATTTACAGAACCTTTAGATTTTGTGGTAGAGTTGCTGGCTTCAAAGTATTTCAAGTACATCGATATCCGGTAAGTCTTTCTTTCATCTGCTTTTTTTAGAACGTGGAAGTGCTGATTATTGAATTTTATGATTTTGCTGGTTTATGAATGACAATTTGATTTTTGGGTTTTCTTTTTTGGTTCGTGGTACAGTTATTTTACTTACATCAGCCTTGAAAAATTTGCTAAGAATATGGAGGTGAAAGATATTGCTGGTACTAGTTTAGATTAGCCATGCTTGTCATTTGGAAAATTTGTGTTTTTTTTTTCCCAAATTTTTATTTATTTGATTTGTTTCTTTCTATTAGATGGGAAAACTGACAGTGGTGATAAAGATGGTGAGAGTGATTCAAGGGAAAGGTTAGTGTTGTTTATGATTGTCACATATGGAAATTTGGTTCTTGAAAGAATTTTTATTCCAATGTCATTATAGTGAAGTGTGAAAATTTATTTACTCTTCTATTTCAGTCTGGAGCTTTCTATTCACAAGATATATTATATCATATCAAATATCCCTCCTCTAGAAGACCCCAAACAGAATTCTGATTATGAGCTGTGGGGTGGTTCAGGTAATTGTTGGCTAGTGCAAATATCAGTGTATGATGATTTTAGAGCTGCTCTATGCATTCATACAGCTCCTTCCTATCGAATGCAAATGGGCACACACACTATTTCAGACAACTGAATGCGAGGCATCAAAAGTGGCTGATAATTTTAGAAGTTTAACTACTTTCTGCCCTTAATTTTTTATTTTACAAGCTTCCTACTTTGGTGGGTGGCTGAATTTTGAGTTTGATAATTTCTATACAAATCAGGATTCTCTGTTAAAGAAGGTGAATCAAAAGGACCTTCTCAACACCTGAAAACAGAAGACAAAGACCTTAAGTCTGAGAAACACAATACTGATGTGAGTCATCAATGATTTATTGTTGCTGGGTTTTTTATGCCATTCCCCCCACATATGCTAGGTAGCCGCTGATCTTTTATTAAACTCCATGACACTCTGTATAGAGCTTTATGATTTGCGTTTCATTCAGGTTTTATCTGCTGGTAATTATGCCAAAAAGATGAAATTAAAGTTTACCAAGGCTTGGATTTCATTTCTTAGGCTACCACTTCCTATTGATGTGTACAAGGAGGTAAGGCTCTTGGCCCCATACTTGCACTTGCATTGATGCACTTATGTTTAGTTTAAAGGCTGATATCGAGGTTGGATTCCTGTTTTTGTTGTGGCAGTGGTTAGCTTGAACACTGGCCTTTGTGTCTGTTTTCTTTTTTTTATACAACCGTCTGTTAATGTAATGCATTATTCTGTTCTGATATGCTCGTCTTTGATGCGTAGGTTCTTTCCAATCTCCATCAAGCAGTCATCCCTCATCTTTCTAATCCAATAATGTTATGGTAAAACATTACACCAAATTTTTTTACCTCATGGATTTGAATGCCCCTTCCTACTTATATCTGGATGCTGATTTGCTCTTAATTGTGCAGTGACTTTTTGACAAGATCATATGATATTGGAGGTGTTGTCAGTGTCATGGCCCTCAGCAGTCTCTTCATCCTCATGACTAAGCATGGTTTAGAATATCCCAACTTCTATGAAAAACTGTATGCACTCCTCTTACCTTCCATTTTTATGGCGAAACACAGGGCAAACTTTTTTCAGGTAATGTCAATACAAACGTAAAACGATCTGGTCTGTGGAATTATTTCTAGTGACAGTATGTTAAGTGAAATCAAAACTAGCTGTGAAGACAGTTGCTACATTACCTATGTGCTATTAGATTGATGATGACTTGTATTCATCTTAACATATGCTGATCGGTAATGAGTTAGCTTGTTTGGTTTGTGCATGTTAAGAGGATATGACAGGATCATGGAGTCCAGCAAGCTTTCCATTATGAATTCTTAACCTTCATGCTTTATGTTTGGTTTATTTAAGGTGATTTGATGATCATAGAATTTGGGAAAGTTCAATGAAAACATTAAGTATGTGCAACCTTAGCTCAATGACCTTGAATTTGATACTTAGTTCAATGGCCTTGAATTTGATAAACACCCCACCCTCTATAAAGAAGATTTATGAAATCAGCACAAGAGGTCAAAAAAATAATACTGGAATATGCTGATAAATATTGATCGTTTTGAATACATTCTGATGATGTGCACTTATCTTGCTGTAGCTTCTTGATTCTTGCCTAAAGTCACCACTTCTCCCAGCATATCTGGCTGCTGCTTATGCTAAGAAATTGAGTAGACTAGCACTTGTAGTCCCTCCTTCAGGAGCATTGGTTGTTATTGCATTGATTCACAACCTCCTAAGGAGACATCCTTCAATCAACTGTTTGGTGCACAAGGTACAAATACAATCTATTTTTTGTGAATAATGTCTTCACTTATTTATTGGTTATTTGTTTGAGCGGGATGACATGTATTCTGCATTTGATCAACAGATGTATGCGCTTCATAATTTTTTTTTTATTAAAGATTGTCTGGATACTATCTTTATAATCACTTTATCAGGGTGATTGTCTGTAGAGCATAAATAAGATGTCTTTACCTTTTCTTCATTTATTGAAAAAGAAGATGTCTCCGTATGGGTTTATTGAACTTAGAAGAATTGTCATATGTATTTATGGTATTTTTTCAGGAAGATGGTAATGAAACTACAGACAATGATTTGGAATCAGAAAGGGGAGATGATGACAATGAATTTGGAGCTAGCACATGTATTGCAGCCAGAAAAGCTGGCATCGATCATTTTGACAATGAGGAAAGCAACCCCTTAAAGTCCCATGCCTTGGGTAAGTGTTGCACATATATGTGTTTGAAGTTGGACAGAACTTCATCTGTGCATTAACAATAATAATATTCAAACAGGAAGCTCTCTTTGGGAAATTGATAGCCTTCGTCACCACTACTGCCCTCCTGTTTCAAGGTGCACATACATCTTTGATTGTTGTTGATCAAGTATGCTGCTACTTTTATGTCTCCTGATGTTTGATTTGCTGCATCATTAGGTTTGTTCAGTCACTTGAGAATGACTTGACAGTCAGAGCAAAAACCACTGAAGTTAATGTTGAGGATTTTTGTTCTGGCTCATATGCGACAATATTTGGAGAGGAGGTATGTTTTGAGTTATCCTCTAATTAGCAGAAATTTATTACGAGTCATGCATCCTTGGCTGCCAATGAAATAGCCAATGTTGTGTCATTTTATGTCCAAACAATTAATGGGTTCAATTTTGACTCGTTTGGCTCAATGTATCATTATAAATATGTTATCGCCCTTATACTTAATATTTAAGTATTTTCAGATCAGAAATCTTTTTGTTTTGAAGGAAAAGTAACCATCTTAACCTTGATTCATCGTATCTCTTTGAGTCAGTAGCAACCGCACTGGTATTATTCTCATTTTGGGGAGGGGTAGTTAATCATGTATTTGCTGGTATTTCATCCTGAATGCGAACTGCAAATGCTGATTGTTGTTGAATTTGTTTAGTGGTTTCTTATTCTGCAACTTGGGACGGTGTTGAGTTACTGACTTTATTCAGTAACCATTTTGATTGTGTATCTGAAATTTTTGAATGGACTTGTCTTTTGTTCATTCTAAGTTGTTTCATCTCCATATTTGTCACGTGATATATAGGAATGACTTTTCTTTTGTTCCTTTTTCCTTGATTGATGTTCATATTTGTGTTTGGTAAACCTACATTGCAGATTAGACGAAGAGTGAAACAGGTCCCAGTGGCATTCTACAAAGCAATCCCCACCTCTTTGTTTCCCGAGTCTGATTTTGCCGGTTGGACCTTCAAAGATGAAGAAAGCAACGGTACCTCAAACACATGTGAAAAAAATGATCAATGTCGTGCAAAACGACAACGAGTAGAGTGCTAATAGTCGCACACCTCACCTTACATGTATCCAAAGAGAATCATAAAGAGAGGCTTGCGAAGTCAAGCATGGAATTGAGAGTGGCATGGTAACTAATTTGGCAAGAGGAGCCTGCGATTGCCGGAGAAGATGCCGGAAGGAAATTAATCCAAGAGCAAGTTAACTGTTTCTAGTTTATACACAAATGAAGAGGGAGGGAGGGAGGGGTGTTGAAAACCAAATGTGGCCGATATGTTTAGATTTTGAAATTAAGTTATTAATGTTTATGAGTATTCAATTTATTCCATAGCCATAGCCATAGCCATAGCCATAGCCATGATACAAGTCGAGGGCAAGACTTGACATTTTTTGACTGGAGGAGCAATGTATTTTTCTCACCTTTAAAATTAGAAAAAACGAGGACAGGCTGTTTGCAATTTTTATTAAAAAAAGAAAAAGGCATTTTAATTTATTCACGCACATATAATTATTTGGAGCAGTGTAATTCAATGGAATCTGGCCAGTTTTTACCTAGAAGAAGGGAAATTGGAGTCGAGTTGGGGCAGATAAGATAGGCTTAGGTGGCGGTTATTAATAGGCTTGGGTGGTAGTTATTAATATAGTGGAAAGTCAACGGAGAGAGAGAGAGAGAGTGGGAGGGTGAGCAGTTTCAAAGTTTGATGGCGAGTGAGTGAGTTAGATAGTTAGAAAAGAAAATAAAATAGAATAATTGGAGTTAAAAAATAAAATAAATAGAATAATTGGTCGGGGAGGGGAGAAGCAAGTAGGCGCAAGAGAAGCCCAAAATCTCTGAATGATTCCTTCGTTTTGATTTGTCAACTCTTTCTTTCATCATCAATCAGAGAGGAGAAGAGAAGAAAGGAGGAGGAGGTTGTATTTAGGGTTACATAAGCCCAAAAGAGAAAAGATAAAATAAAATTGGGGAAGAAAGAGTAAATGTGGTGCTCCATTTCCATTCAATAATAGTAGTGATAAGCATTAAGCAATTGCTTTGCTCAGCTCTGCTCTTGGTTCGCGTTTGCAGAAGCCACGCATTCGATTTTGCTCCAATCATATCATTCATTCTCGTCAAGTCAAGGTTAAAGTTGTAAATCTTCTTTCTGCTGCATTTTTTTTATTGGGAATATTTCCTTCTTTGCCATTTGTTTTTGGGTTTTTGACTCTGATTTTAAATCTTCCTAACTCATCGCTTTCTTTGAGATCCATATCTATTCCATCATGAATTATGCTGCTGCTGTTCGACTTTTCTTCATTTTATTTGATGATTTATTATTATGCCTTTTCTCTTTGGATTTCAATTTCAACTGCTTTATGACTGAATTTGATCAGTGGATGATCACAACCGATTGTTATGTGAATATTGCAATTTAGACTACTACTTTTTGCTTCTTCATTTCGAAGCTGGATCGGGTTCTTCATTTCTGGGTGTGAATCAGATTCATAGGGTCGGATAGATTTGTATTGGGATGGAAACGTAATGCACTTTTCCCATTTGCTGGATTTCTTGATCTAATGCACCCTCTCCGTTTCTTGATGTTATTTCAAAATCTTGGTATGGATTCTTATGATAATCGCATTTCTTTTAACATTAATAATCTGCTTGGCTAGTTGATCTGCCATTGCTGTTTTTTTTTTTTTTTTTGCTCTGTTTATGTTTCTTTTTCTGACATTTTCCAATTATTTTGCTCCAGATTTGTAGGACTTGTGAAATCGTGGCCAATCTTTGTCCATGTTACTTGCTGGTACGATTCTGAAATAGTATCGTGCTGGGTAAAAAGTGAAGGTGAGGTATGAAGGGGTGGAATTTCCCAAGCCGTTACTTGATTGTCATTTTGACATTCATATGCACTTGTGTTTGTTATATAGAGCGAGTGGGTTTCTCCATTGCATATACTATTGCAGCTGATGCAGCTGGAGTGAACCAATCAAGTAAAGGCACTATACTGTCTACTTTCTATTATGGTTATGCATGTTCTCAGGTGCCTGGAGGGTGGGCCGCTCAGAAAATTGGGGGAAGGAAGGTTCTCCTTCTCTCTTTTCTTTTGTGGTCATCAACTTGTTTTTTGATACCCCTCGATCCTAATCGAGTTTTGCTCTTGGTGGTGGCCCGCTTGCTTGTTGGTGTTGCACAAGGGTTCATCTTTCCCTCCATCCACACTGTCCTGGCACAATGGGTTCCACCCCATGAAAGATCTAGATCCGTGTCGCTTACGACTTCTGGAATGTACTTAGGTGCAGCTATGGGAATGCTTGTCCTTCCAAGTCTGGTGAAATTCAAAGGCCCTCAAGCTGTATTTTTTGCTGAAGCAGCATTAGGCATTTCATGGTCTTTGCTTTGGCTTCAATATGCAAGTGACCCTCCTCGTTCTGACCATCCAAAAGCAACTGCAGCTGGTTTTGGGGAATCTTTACTGCCACTCAAAGCTAGTCAAAAGGCAAGAATGGAGAATGGAGGGACTGCTGTTAGAACTGCCAGAATTCCATGGAAGAAAATTTTTTTCAGCTTACCAATTTGGGCAATTGTGGTAAATAATTTTACGTTCCATTATGCTCTGTACGTGCTGATGAACTGGCTGCCAACATACTTTGAGCAGGGCCTCCAGCTGAGTCTTCAGGAAATGGGTTCTTCTAAGATGATGCCTTACTTCAACATGTTCCTATTCTCAAATATAGGTGGGGTGCTTGCTGACCACTTAATTACGAAGAGAATTTTGTCTGTGACAGGAACCCGGAAGTTCTTGAATACTGTAGGGTTTTTAGTTGCTTCTCTTGCTTTGATAGCACTTCCTATCTTTAGAACATCCACTGGGGCTGTCTTCTGCTCCTCAGTGGCTCTTGGCTTTTTGGCTCTGGGAAGGGCTGGATTTGCAGTGAATCACATGGATATTGCTCCAAGATATGCAGGAATAGTAATGGGAGTTTCCAACACAGCTGGTACTTTAGCTGGGATTATCGGGGTTGATTTAACCGGCAAAATTCTTGAAGCTGCTACTGCCACTTACTCAGATCTTTCTAGTCCAGAAAGCTGGAGATCTGTATTCGTCATACCTGGTTTGCTCTGCATTTTTAGTTCTTTAGTGTTTTTGCTGTTTTCAACCGGAGAGAGGATTTTTGACTAAGGTATGCTGCGCATCACAATCCATTGCTTGGAATATAGTTATCTAATAGAGAACTGGACATGTGAATGTCTTCCTGAGGTCCTCTGGTTCCTGCTCCAGCATACCCCCTCTCTGGAAGGGTTTGTATTGATAGTTTACGGGCCATGAACACCTAAAGTGGTCAGTATAGAGTGGAAAGCTTTAAGGAATCCATTTTTTACTAGTCAAAGTGAATTGCTAGAGAGGCTTATTTGCCCATTTTTCTTAAACACCACACTAGAGCAGGTCTAATATTTATATATTTTTTTCTTTGACATGGCTAACATTGCCATTTCCTTTGAGAATTGTTACATAATTTGCTCTTTGCAAGGCAATAGTGGCACTTTACTGCTGCGAAGCTGTGTGACTTTACGCAGAGACACGTAGATTTACCTTGCTAGGCATGCAGGAAATTTGTATTTGTTCGACCAGGAAAAGTTCAAGTTGTATCCTAGATGCTATAATAAGACCTTGTTGATTGTTCTCCTTGAAGAATGAGAAAATCCCTTGATTTTTATAGAATGTCTGCTTCAAATACATGGATGAACTCGTGAATCAGGTGGTCCAAAGTAATGTCATCAATTGTTGTAATTCACATGTTGTTTTGGCTGTTTGTCTGAAAGAGATTGTGTGCTGACTTTTCACTCTTGCTTCTTTTAGTACTAAGACAGCTCCTAACCATGCAATAAGGGGGGCAAACATTTTACCCATACTGTCTATGATTAGACTAAAGAAGTTATTTACAGTTGAAGATGGGCAAGAAACATCATATTCCTATGAGAAAGATGATGTTCCTAGGAAGCACGATAGAATCATATGGTCCACGAAATATCGTCGGTGTTATCCGCAACTTAGCCCTGTGCTGCGCATGCTAAAATCTTGATGGTTGGACCAGCAGTGGCATCGAAGAAGTGGATGTTCCATTGCCCCACTTTGAGAGGTGTTGATGTTGTGTTTCCCATTTAAAAAGTTTGTCAAATTAGCAGACCACACCACTTGCTGATGCAGGCGCCATTGTGATTGTGATTACAGGTCATGATTTAAGGGGGTAGTAAAATAATAATCCTGATAGTTAATATAGTAAATATATTAATAAATTACTTGGTGTTAATAAATTTATTTTAATTTCTATATTTTTAACAATTTTACTAATTAATTATAACAATGACATTTATAATAATTGAATTTATTAAATAAAATTATAATGCTTCCTATAGTTTAATCATACAAACAATAATAAAATACAAAAAAAATTATACTATTGTTATTTATCAAATAATGGCGTCTAACTAAAAGGAATGGAAGAAGCACATTAGAAGCATCTAGAATTTCAAAAATCCAAAAACAAATTATCGTTGTGATCTCGTCAAACCTTAAATAGATATCTCATAAATCGTAACTCAAGAATGAACTAAAGGATATCTAGAATATACATGCAAAGCATAATATCAACAAAGCAAATTCATACTTCTTGAAGAGCAACACGGATAAGTTGATTTCGATTTTTAGCTCTCCAATTATGAAGCTCGTATTCCGTCCATACGAACTTTATGAGATTGAGCCTTTGGTTTAGGACTCGATTTGCTAGTTTTGATCCTCTCTTTCAATTGTCCAAAGTTGATCTCTAGCTTCCACTAAATATTCTAGTTTGAAGTGATAACATGGTTAAGTTTTTCTTGAGTTTAAGTCATATGTCTCTTACACTTTCTAGATTCATGTCTAATTAGTAACTGGAGTATGATATCAACTCTTTGACATCATGAGAAAAATCTTTTCTTTATTCAATACTATTCTTAATGTATCCTTAGTCCCATAAGTCACAAGTGAAGTCTAGCATAGCATATCATGACTACTTAATCGGAGATGAATGTATTAAATCGATTAGGTACATTTAATGAAACCCATAATCATAATTACCGTATATTGGTATCCTTTCATTTCAAAATCTCGATCTTAGCTAGGGTCATATAAATGTCAAACCCTAATTGCTTAGATACCATGACCTCATCTCGGTTATAATTATTGATATTATAATATTCATTCTATAAACTCTTTTCGGTGAATCTATCTCGTCATGACTAAAAATTTTGTTTATCAAGAATAACCAAATAGCATAGGATCTTATCCTTGTCTACTCAAGGTAATGAATTCCATATTGGCTAAACATCTACCTCCTACACATAACTAACAAAGGCTACCATATACCATATACCCCTAGCATATATATGTAAGCAGTAACAAACCTTAATCACTTATGTGTGAGATAACCGTGTCACCTTAGGTCAAAGAATTATAGGCACCATTATAATCTAGATGATAAATCATTGATAAATAGTAAAAACTTCATGTTATCGTCATCTAATGTCAATAGTCGACCCTCTAAAAAAAAATCCACATGTTTGTTTGATATCACATATTAAATAGCATGAGACTCACTATTATTAACAAACGAGAGGTGATAGTCTTTCGGATATATGATGCCCAATTAGATATCCTAGGACCATGAACTCTTTAAAGTATTATCCTAAAATTATATGTCACTCATATTCTAAACATCTTTGAGAATAGATAGTCTAATAATTTACTTAATGACTATGTTTAAAATAATAAACAACTTTCATAAAATGAATATATCTTTTATTGTCATAAATAGATAATTATTTATAAATCACACAATACATATGACTTTTTGGCATACATATCCGACAATCTTTCACTTACATTAGAGCCATTTATTTAAGTACTAAGACCCATTCTATTAAGATGATAGTTCAACCGTTGTTGTGTCACGACCCTTGTTAATGGATCAATAACGTTCTCAACTAACGCCGTCTTTTGCAAGTATATATTGCCTCTTTCAACAATCTTTCTAATAATGTGATAACATCTTCTTATGTGTTTGGATTTTTGGTGAGACTTGGGTTCGTCTTTGTTTTCACGGTAGAGATAAATCGGTGAATTAATAGAAGGAACTATACCAAGTTCTATCATGAACTTTCTAATCTAGATAGTTTCCTTTATAGCAGCTTGATATAGCAATATGCTTGATCTCTCGCAGTAGTACTATGTTTGAAACACTTCTAACATACTCGCACCTCCATTATATATAAACATAAATCTAGAGATAGACTTTCTATTATCAATATCTTATTGAAAATCATAATCTATAAAACCATCTAACCTCAAATCACCTCCTTCATATGCCAAAATAAGATCTTTTGTTCTTTTTAAGTATTTTGGAATCGCTTTGATCGCATTCTAGTGTTCCAAACCTAGATT
This sequence comes from Dovyalis caffra, assembly GCA_963924115.1. Lineage (NCBI taxonomy): Eukaryota > Viridiplantae > Streptophyta > Magnoliopsida > Malpighiales > Salicaceae > Dovyalis > Dovyalis caffra. Next base: position 262,051 of record CAWUPB010000913.1, on the reverse strand, counting down.
GGATTGAAATCGATTAGTCATACTAATAACATATGAGTTATTTGACCTAGTACACAATATAGCATGCATAAGGCTTTCAACAATCAAAGCATAAAGAATCCTTGTAATTTTTTCTCTATCTTTGAGTGTTCTAAAAGACATCTCTTTAGATAGATGGATATCATACCTTAGAAGCAATGATCCTTTCTTGAAATCAAGCATATTGAACTTCTTCAACACTTTTACCAATTATAGACTTTGAAAAAGTCCTATTATTCTTTTTTATCTATCTTTATAAATATGAATACTAAGAATATAGGTTCTATCTTCTAAATCTTTCATAAAAAAGATACCAAATAACTAGAATTTTATAATGGTAAGCATATCAATGTCATTTCCTATCAACAAAATATCATCCATATACAAGATAAGGAAAGTGAGTGCACTCTCACTAGTCTTTTTATAAATGTAGGGCTCATTTTTTATTTTTGATAAATTCAAAAGATTTAATGGATTCATTAAAATATTGGTTCTAGCTCTTTGAAGCTTGCGTAAGACCATAGACGGTTCTCTTAAGTTTGCATACCTTGGTACCATCTTTGGATTAAGACCTTTAGGTTATACCATGAAAATTTTTTCCTCAATAAAACCATTAAAGAAAATATTTTTGACATCCATCCGTCAAACCTTATAATCATAGGTGTCTGCTTAAAGCTAATAATATCCTTATAAATTTAAGCATGATACTAGCGAGAAGGTCTCTTTATAATCAACCCTTTGTCTCTAGCTAAACCCTTTAGTTATAAGCCTTGTCTAGAAACCAATGATTAAATTACCATGTACTAAAATCTTTTCATTTCAAGATTTTGATATTAGCGAGGGTCATGAATATCAAACCCTAATTGGTTAGAAACTATGACCTCATCTCGGTTCTAATTCTTGATATTATAAAACTTATACTATAAACTCTTTTCTAACGAATCTATTTGTTCTAGCTAAAAACTTTATTTATCAAGAATAACCGGATAACATAGGATCTTATCCTTGTCTATTCAAGATAATGAATTCCATTTTAGCTAAACACCTACCTCCTACACATAACTAACTATGACCATCACATGCCACCATCATATGCCATATACCTATAGATGACTAGCATAGATATGTAATGAGTTACAAACCTAATCACCTACTTGTGAGATAACCATGTCACCTCGAGTCAAATAGCTATATACACTATTATAATCTAGATGATAAATTATTAATAAGTAGTAAGAACTTTATGCTATTATCATCCGATATCGGACTCGTTCAACCTACTAAAAAAGTGTCCACATGTGATCGGTGCATAATTTATATAATTTTTATTTCCTTCTACATTAAACTTACTAATATATTAGGTGCCTTATTAAGTTGATAAATGATAACATGATATTTATTTGTTTTGCAAGAAAATGGCACCAAAAGCTAATAAGCCCGACCTAAATACATGATGGTACTAAGTCCATTTAATCTTATTCCTCAACAGGACATATACGGCTATGTAAAGATTATGCCGCCCATATGTATTATTGCCAAAAAATATACACGGCCTTGCAACAAAGGATACATGACCATATATCTAGATCAAGATCCACAAGCTTCCCATTCCGAAGTTACTATTAGTGTGGATATCAAACACACGATCATTTGTGTTGTGTTCTCGCCTAGCACATGATGTCACTATATATATAAAGGATAACATGATGTTTATTGGTTTTACAGGAAAATGGCAAGCAAAAGCTAATAAGCCCAACCTAAATACATGTGGTACCAAGTCCTTTCAATCTTATTCCTCAACAAGACACATACGATTATGTAAAAAATATAACACCCACGTGTAATGTTGTCAAAAAATATACACGATCATGCAACAAAGGAAACATGATCGTGTATCTAGATCAAGATCCATAAGCTCCCATTCCGAAGTTACCGTTGACGTGGATATCAAACACACGATCGTTTGTGTTGTGTTTTGCCTAGCATATGATGTTGCTATATATATCCGTGTGTGTGTTTTTAGGTTTCAAGGGAGATTGAGTTTTTTTTTAGAGAGAATAGATTATTCTATTATTTTGTTTTATTGCTCTAACTAGCATGTATGGCTAAACTCTTTGTATGGGTTCGAGGGAATTTCGAAGCTTTCATAGGCATCTCGGTGGTGTAATCTAGTAACTTTGTTCTTCTTCTCTCATTATTGGGATTGATTATGTTATTTGACTTTATTTGATTTATAGTTTCTATTTGATTAATTTGGTTTGGTCGACTAGATTGATTTTTATAGATTTCTATTGCTAGATCTAGAAATGTGATATATATAATTGTCCTATTTTTAATAACTCGAGTAGTGAATAGTGGTAGATGATTATGGATAAATTTTTATTTTTACCACTATGAATAATGTAACGTAAGTTAAATAATCCGAGCTTGTGAGATTATTGCTTGGATTGGTCTATTTTCCTAAATCTTAAAGCAACCATGCATTAAATTTAGAGAGCTTATTCTAAGTTGTGTTATGGTTAGAATCTAGTCGAAGACTTGTTTTATCGATGATACTCAAGAGAAATTCGGATGACGAAACTTATTATTATTTAGGATCAACAATTCCATAAGAAAAGTTGAATAGTTTACTCGTGGTTACATTTATTGAGTACGGGAGTGGAGATTGAACCAAAAACCGATTATTAATTCCATTGTTTTTAATCTACTCTATTTGCTTGTCTTTATTTGTTCATCAAAGAATTAAATATCAAAACCCATTTTTATTTTTATTTTCTTTTCTTTTAAAACAATTAGATAATTGATAAAATTTCTGAACCAATTCTCGGTAGGATCGACTCTTGCTTACTCTAACTACGGTTTAGTAATTAGGTCTAGTAAGGAAATAATTTGATTATTTTGGAGCATTTGGCACGCTATAAACATGTTTGTGCTGATATCACATATCAAATAGCACATACTCACTATCATAAACAAATATAAGCGATAGTTTTTTTTTGGATAAATGATGCCTAATCAAGCATTGTATAACCATGAACTGTTTAAATTATTTTGTATTAAAAATATTTATTGCTCATATTCTAAACATTTTTTTAGAATAAATACTCTAATAATTTACTTAAAAATAATAAACAACTTTAAGATCATTATTCGTATGAATTGTCATTATATTTTTTACAACGGTAACAAATGTATTCAAATATGTTAAATAAAACTGTTACGATATATAGTAAGGACGACTGTTTGAAACGATGCACACCACGCACCATGGTTGGGTTCTCTTATCTTAAATTCTCGATTAACTATAAGAAATCAGATTCTCCTACTTCAACTTCCCCACTTGTGAAATTCTGCCACGTTTTACAAATTTTTTCTCCGTACCCTTAGTTACCCCACCACAAAAATCATGGGGTCCACGTGAAAAATATGGGACATGGAAATGCAATACCATCAAGTAGCAGAGCTGGCCAAAATGTTAAACATGTGTAAGGACAAAGTTGCTAAGCTTGTCCAAGAACATTCAACTTCAATGGTGCATGCAATAAGAATCTCAGAATATATGCTGAAAAACTTGGTCATAAGCAAACATCAAGAGCATAAAGAAAATGAAAAAGCCTAAAACCTATTTCCTTACATGGTGACTTCACTCAGAAACATCTACATTGCTTCCCCATTGAGTACCACAATGTTTGGGTTGGATTCAGTTATGATTGCATCCTCCATTATCTCCAAAACGAAGCTTCATAGTGAAAGAGTGGTTGTCCCTTGTCACCAAGAAAAGGCAAGGGATTTTCCACATGACTAATTACTAGTCAACTCATAAGTGGTAACCCAACTTACCAAGTTGTTCTCTTTCTCCATCTTCAAGTATTCCCTTGTTTAAATATTTAATTAAAGGAAAGTGCCCAGTACCCACCATGGGAAGCCTGTGGCTCTTGTTTCTCAGCTCACTCACATACCTTTTCTCTTGAGAGTACTGTAGTCTAAGGTGACCTTCTGCTTTTTCTTTTTTACTTCCAGAGTAATTTTGTTTCTTTCCAGCTTTTGTACATGTGTAGTTCTTTGTGTGTTGATGAGACAATTTCTTCTTTGCCAAAATGGTTGCTTTTCCCTAGATTTAATCCTTCATCTTTAGCTAATGATGGTTTTGGTTTGAGCTAGAGGCTGGGTATGTTCATGGTGAACGCCCCCTGAATCATAAAAAAAATAATTCTTTGCTTTTTGCCGGCTCTCTCTAGGTAAGAGTACTATCTGTTTGTTGTTTTGGTATCAGGACAAATGCTGTTTTCCTTTAGTGGGAAAAGGACTAATTGTCGACTTTTTTAACTGCTCTTTGGTTCCTTCTCTTTTCTTTTCGATACATGGTTAGCACCTAGCAACACCAAGAAAAGTTATTTTTAAATGCTTATGGGTCCCTTTGCTTTTTAGAATTCCCTTTTTTTTTCTCAAGGTATAACCACTTGCCTTGGACGATGACCTTTTGCCTCTTCATTTTATTCGCGTTGTTGATAAGATAGTTGAAGTTTCTTGAAATTCAATTTTCCAGTTGAATTTGATTTGGGGTGTATAATTCATTATGTTTCATGATTTTGGAAGCTAGGTGATTCCATTCATCCTTTAGCATCACCATGAATCTGGCCTGGCTTTTGCCCATCTTGATTCTTTGTATCAGTTCTTTTTCACGAGGGGCCTTAACCCCCGGTGGTACTGTGAATGTTGGAGCTATTTTTACATTTAGCACCATCAATGGAAAAGTTGCAAAGATTGCCATGAAGGCAGCTGAGGATGATATTAATTCTGATCCACGCTTTCTTGGAGGAAGGAAACTGTCTATAAATATGCATGATTCCAACTTCAGTGGATTTCTGGGAATCATTGGAGGTATTCTTTATTTCTCTGTGTAATTCTTATCTGTTACTTATTTTGTTCTGTTTTTTTTTTTTTTTTTTTTTGCCCTTTAATGGTGCTGAGTTTGTCAGTTTAATTCTCGTAATTTTAGCAGCAAGTTTACTTTTCTTTGTGAAATAGAAGTACTTAGGAATTGCACTTCTTGGTCCGTTGCAGCGTTGCAGTTCCTGGAGACTGATACTATAGCTGTTATTGGGCCACAAAATGCTGTAATGGCTCATGTACTCTCACATCTTGCAACTGAGCTCCAAGTTCCTTTCTTGTCATTTACAGCTCTAGACCCCACTCTTTCACCTCTCCAATACCCGTACTTTATTCAAACAGCTCCCAACGATTTGTTTCAAATGACTGCCATTGCAGACATGGTTAGTTATTATGGTTGGTCAGAGGTTATTGCAGTTTTCAGTGATGATGATCAGAGCCGAAATGGTATAGGTGCACTAGGTGATGAACTTGCGGAAAGGCGTTGCAAAATTTCCTATAAAGCAGCACTTCCTCCAGACCCAAAGGCCACCCGAAGCGATGTTCAAGATGAATTAGCGAAGGTTCTGCGGATGGAATCTCGAGTAATTGTTTTGAATACCTTCAGCAAAACAGGTCTCTTGGTTTTTGATGTTGCGAAGGGACTTGGAATGATGGAGAATGGGTTTGTTTGGATTGCTACCAGTTGGCTGTCTACTGTTATAGATTCAACTTCACCTCTTCCTACTAAGACTGCCAATTCAATCCAAGGAGTTTTAACACTCCGCCCGCATACACCAGATTCAAAAAGAAAAAGGGATTTCGCATCACAGTGGAGCCAGCTGAGTAATGGCTCTATTGGGCTAAATCCTTATGGTCTATATGCCTATGATACTGTTTGGTTACTTGCAAATGCGTTGAAATTGTTTTTTGATCAAGGCAACTCCATTTCTTTTAGCAATGATTCGAGATTAGGTGGAATGGGAGGGGGACTTTGAACCTTGGTGCTTTGAGCATATTTGATGGAGGAAGCCAATTGCTCAAAAATATATTGCAGACAAGTATAACAGGTCTGACAGGACCTGTTCGATTTAATCCAGACAGGTCCATTTTACATCCTTCTTATGATATCATTAATGTATTAGAAACTGGGTATCAGCAGATTGGATACTGGTCAAACTATTCTGGGCTCTCGGTTGTGCCCCCAGAGACACTTTATGGGAAAGCAGCTAACAGTTCTAGTTCAAGCCAAAATTTATACAGTGTGGTATGGCCTGGGGGGACAACAGCTCGGCCTCGGGGCTGGGTGTTTCCAAACAATGGAAAGGAATTACAAATTGGAGTTCCAGACCGAGTTAGTTATCAGGAGTTTGTCTCAAAGGTGAATGGTACCGGTGAGGTCCAAGGATATTGTATTGATGTGTTCCTGTCTTCCATTAAATTGCTTCCATATGCTGTTCCATACAAGTTCATTCCATTTGGAGATGGTCATAAGAATCCAAATTACTACGAACTCGTAAACAAGATCACAACCGGGGTGAGTAAATTTGTAGCCCCTCAGAAAATAATCAGATGATAGAGCTTATACTGATCCTATGAAAATGTTCTCACAGGTCTTCGATGCTGTTATCGGTGACGTTGCTATTGTCACCAACCGGACAAAGATTGTTGATTTCTCTCAGCCATACATAGAGTCAGGGCTGGTTGTGGTGGCTCCTGTCAAGAAGCAGAATTCAAATGCTTGGGCATTCTTGCGGCCTTTTAGTCCATTGATGTGGGGCGTCACATCAATTTTTTTCCTTGTTGTGGGAGCTGTTGTATGGATCCTTGAACATAGACTCAATGATGAATTCCGAGGGCCACCTAGGAAACAATTTGTCACAGTTCTTTGGTGAGTAGATGGCATTTTAGACATGGATTCATGCATATTTTCAGTACTTTAGGGTTGCCAAAATTCTTTTGACTTTCACAGGATGTTACTGATTCCATGCTCCCTTCCCTGAAAATTTTTTATCTCCGGTTTCCTTTTGCCAACACACGACACAGATTCACACTAACATAGTGTCTCTATTTGAAAAAGGCATTTGTAGGAAAGTTAATTTTTATTTGAAAATATTTTAAATCAGATAGCCAACAGGCTTAGTAATATCCTTTGTCAGATTGTGGTAGTTTCAAATCCAAGGTTCATTTCTAAGTGTTGCAGCAAATGTTATAGCTGCCTTTGTTTCTTGTTGCAGCTATGACAGATTAAGGTCTCATTTTTCTTTAATGTTTGCTTGATTTGAGCACTGGAAGTAGATGAACTCCACGGGTACAATGAATTTATCTGAGAGCTGTTCTGTTAGCTTTGTTTCTTCCCTTCCTTGCTCATCTTTCCAAATTTTGGTTTATGGCCGGCAAGCCGTGTGTTAAATGATGGATGTTTAATTACTCTGCACTTACAGCTCACATTTTATTCGATTAATATTGAAAATGTTTTGCTTTTCTTTCTTCTGAACTTGTGCATTCTGCTCTTTTTCTGATTCCATTTTTTTTTTCACTTGCAGGTTTAGCTTCTCTACTTTGTTTAATTCTCATAGTAAGTTCATCTTTTAATTTCCAAGTTGGGATTAAATAATTTTTTTGTGTTATCTCAGGAATTTATCTTTAGCTAAGCCAATAAAGCCAACTCTGAATTTTATTGAATTTTCAGGAGAAAATACAGTGAGCGCACTTGGTCGCCTTGTGCTGATCATCTGGCTTTTTGTAGTTCTGATAGTCAACTCAAGCTATACTGCAAGTCTGACATCAATTCTCACAGTGCAACAGTTATCCTCCCCCATTAAAGGAATCGATACCTTGATTACTAGCCATGCTCAAATTGGATTCCAAGTAGGATCCTTTGCTGAAAATTATCTAAATGAAGAACTTGGCATTGCTAAGACTAGACTTGTTGCTCTTGGTTCACCAGAAGAATATGCGGATGCTCTTAAAAATGGTACCGTTGCTGCTGTGGTTGATGAACGACCTTATGTAGAACTCTTCCTCTCAGAGCACTGTGAGTTCTCTGTAAGAGGTCAGGAGTTCACCAGAAGTGGTTGGGGATTTGTGAGTATCTCAACTTGGAGATAATTAATTCAAGTTCTTATTTCTACTTTCTTTACTAAATGAAGTTGATTTGCTTGTAAGTTATAATTGCTTGGAAGTCGTCAGAATTAAGTAGCTTGAGAAGAACACGGGGGGGGGGGGGGGGGGGGGTTGGTGGGGGTTGGGGGGCGGGGGGCTGAATGAGTAGAATTTCGTAGGCATACCCCTCTCCTCCACCCCTCCAGTGGCAATAAATGTTTGATAGGATGATGATGAGAGTGTAAAGTGCTACATAAATTTGCAAAGGAAAAAAAACAAATTAGAAAACTTTAGATAGTGTCAGCCCAAGCCTGAAGAAAAGAAACGATGGCATAAAATCCTCTTAAGACATTGTGTGTTTTGACAGGTCATTAATTTGTTTGTTAATGTCATGTGTGTTTCTTCCAGGCATTTCCAAGAGATTCACCCTTGGCCATTGACATATCTACTGCCATTCTCCAACTATCTGAGAACGGCGATCTTCAGAAGATCCATGACAAGTGGTTGCCAAGAAAGGCCTGTAGTTCCCAGGACATCGGGTCCAGTGCAGATCAGCTGCAGCTACAAAGCTTCTGGGGGCTTTTCCTCATTTTTGGGATTGCGTGTTTGCTTGCTCTCTTGATCTACATTTGCATGACATTTCGCCAATTCAGCCGGCACATACCGGAAGACAATCTTTCTGTCCAAAGCAGCTCCCGCTCCAAACGTCTTCAAACATTCTTATCATTTGCCGATGACAAGGTTGAACAATGGAAGAAGAGCAAATCCAAGAGAAAAAGAGAAGATGAGTTGTCAAATCGTAATGTGCAGAAAACTACATCATTAAATGGATCTGAAAGAATCCGAAGGGACATTTCTCAGGAAAGGGAAGATAGAGATACTTGGTTGCATTAATTGGTCATGATAGTTTTATTTACATAACCAACTATATCTAGGTAGCCAGTTGATACTTCATAATTATGTTAAGTGACTATGTTTTACTACATAATGTAGAAAACATTTGCTCTCACATGAGGTAGATTATAGCTTGCAGTTCCTTGAACTTGTTATTCAATTGTCTACATATATATATATATAGTCAATACAAATGTAGTCTGTGTTCTATGTAAGAATGGAAATACCTCTCATGATGATCCATAAATGGAAAATGATGAAACCACCATTCTTCTCTTCTCCTCTCTGTATTACTCATCATGTAAACAGTCAGCTACTTGCAGATTATCCATGGAGAATCTAACTTGAAGACACTCATCTAGGATCAAGTACAGTTGCTATTGTTCTGCTATAATAACTTCAAGCTACCGAGACTTTTTTGTCCTATTTTGTTCCTTGATAAGGTGGCAAAGATAAAACTAGCCCTCGAAATTATGGTTAGCTGCACGCATCCGGTTATTTGATTTTGATTTCGACTTTAACAAATTCAATTTGTTTTTCGATTAACAGAACTTAAAAAAGTCAAAACCGAAGTATCATGGATTTGCATATTAGTGAGCGGACGAGCTAGACATGACTACGCACATTTTGGAAGTATAGGGGGTGATATGCTTGAAATTATGGATGAGGAACTGATATGGTTAAATTTATAAACTTGGAGGACTACATGAATAATCCACCCCTCTCTATCTTTATCGCTTTAAAAGGGCTGGAATCTGAAACCCTGCCGCTTTTGACCCAAGAAAAAGGGCGAAAGCACTCTCTTTCTCTACATACAACAAAAGATGGCAATCTGTTTTCTTTCTCCTTTGAAACTCATAACCCCTGCAACTTCATTAACAAATCCGATTCCTAAAAAACCAAACCTTCTCCGCTGTAACCTGTCGCTGCCCACAATCATAACCACGGAACCCGAACCCGTTTTCACCTCGGTCAGATCCTTCGCACCTGCCACTGTCGCCAACCTTGGCCCTGGTTTTGATTTCCTTGGCTGCGCCGTCGATGGGCTCGGCGACTTCGTCTCTCTCCGTGTCGACCCATCCGTACAACCCGGCGAGCTCTCCATCGCTGATGTTTCGGGCTCCAAAAAGCTCTCCAAAAACCCACTCTATAATTGTGCTGGCATCGCCGCCATTGCTACCATGAAAATGCTCAGCATTCGCTCTGTGGGTCTCTCTCTTACCCTTGAAAAGGGCCTTCCTTTAGGATCCGGACTGGGATCCAGCGCGGCCAGTGCTGCTGCGGCTGCTGTGGCGGTGAATGAGCTGTTTGGAAGGAAATTGGAGGTGAAAGATTTAGTCTTGGCTGGATTGGAATCTGAAGCTAAAGTTTCAGGTTACCATGCTGATAATATAGCACCAGCAATAATGGGTGGTTTTATTTTGATCAGAAGTTATGATCCATTGGAGTTAATGAGATTACAATTCCCAGTTGAAAAAGATTTGATCTTTGTGCTTGTTAGTCCTGATTTTGAAGCACCAACTAAGAAAATGAGGGCTGCATTACCTGCTGAAATAGGGATGCCACGCCATGTATGGAACTGTAGTCAAGCAGGGGCCTTGGTGGCTTCGGTGTTGCAAGGGGATTTGGTAGGTTTGGGAAAGGCACTCTCGAGCGATAAAATTGTGGAGCCTGAAAGGGCTACTTTGATTCCTGGTATGGAAGGAGTTAAGAAGGCCGCTCTAGAGGCAGGGGCTTTTGGATGCACCATTAGCGGTGCGGGGCCGACTGCGGTGGCACTGGTGGAGAGTGAGGAGAGAGGAATGGAGATTGGGGAGAGAATGGTGGAGGCTTTCTGGGAAGAAGGAAATTTGAAGGCTGCGTCTACTGTTAAGACGTTGGATAGAGTTGGTGCTAGACTTGTTGGTAGTGTTCCTAGATAATGAAAGTTTGAATAGCACCAAATGTCTATCTATTCACCCAAGCAAACAATTAGAGGAGAGGGCTTCTTTAGGTTTTGTCTTACTTAGTGTTAATGCAGCTGTTTTTATGAATAATATAGACATGTTTTTGCTCTGATGCAACTTAGGGTTCTTCTCCGTCATTCATGGTCTCATATGATTCCTTCATGCCTGTGTTTTGGTAATGCAGTTGGAATTACTAACTCCTATCCTTTGTAGTACATTGGAAGATGGTATAAATGCCATTGTTTTGTCTATTTATGCCCCAAACATAAGGAGACCTTACTTGACTCTTCCAACTCGAAAATAAAACCTTCTATTTCTCGTACATCATTTATCATCCCTGCTCTTAGCTAACATGATACGAGGGGTATTCAAGAACTTCAACGTATAGTAGGGAAGGAACTTTGAAGTCTGTAAAATAAAATCATAACATAAGGAAGGAAAAACTGATGATGTATTTTTTTCTACAAAAATAAAACAGAACAAATAAAGCAACGGTCAAAACTTTTTCTATCCGGCCGAAGCCTGCAAAAGCGCCATGGCAAAAAACTCGAATATCACTTCCAGAAGCATGCCTTGGTTCTCTGTAACTTTCAAGAAGACTAAGCACAAATGATATGATGCAGACGACTGCATACAAGCCAAAAACACCAGCAAGGCCAATCCAGAATGTAAGGGCACATATGGCTACGCAAAGGCCGCGAACACGAGTAGAGAAGATCTCTGCACATAGTATGTTGGGAATTGGCCCAAAAACCTATGACAAAAAAAAGAAATAGAGCGCAGCGCTAACAGTTGAAATTGATCCATTAACAACACTGCCCATATCCACCAAGCTTCCAAGGACCAACAAAACGAGGGATAAGATAAACACGGGGATGGTACTGAGCAGCAAAGTCCTGCAAAACGCAACAGCAATAAGGATATTGGGGGGAAAACAAGGGACAACAAAGGGATAGCGCACATGAATCATAGCTTTTTTTTTTTTTTTTAATCCAGTCAAAGGAGGAAAGAAGAAAATGGAAATACCTTCTCCCCGAGATATCCATGAGCCTCATGGCAACAGCTGTACAAGGGAGCATCAACATTGTTGTAACTTGTAAGGGCGCTGATAAGCAGAGATGTAGAAGCCGAACTAAGGCCCAAGTTTGAAAGAACTCCTACTCCTGCCTGCTCAAGAATTTGAGGAGTATAATAGAGAACCCCGTTTATACCAGCGAACTGCATAGGCACACAAATTTAGAAGCAACTTGTGCAGAAGTGAAACAAAACCTTAAAGCAGTATAATGTCTCCATTAACCAAATCACTATGCTTCAAACTTTAAGGCATAGTTGTCGAAAGGAAAAGAAGAAAATGATGGTGTGGAAGTGTCGTATCCATTCGTTTAAACCGTTCTCTGCTATTAAAGTTTAGAAAATGTCCCTCTTGAAGAAAACAGAACAGATGCTAGGATAAATGTGCTACCATTATAAAGACCAAAAGAGTAGGCATTAAAATTACCTTCATCACAAAAACCGAGATCAATAGACTCTATTTTCATACCTGCTGAAGTATTTGAAGTCCCACCACAACAGCCAAGGCATGCCTGACTCCAGGTTCGAAAAGATCTCTCCAGCTTGGTCCTTCAGCTGCAGTTTCGGATGGGTGGACCATAGCTGGTCCAACTGGATGCTCATTCACAAGCTCCTTGCGATAAAGAGCTGATTGACTCAACAAAGCAGCAGCCTGAATTTATTCACCATCTGCATGGGCATCAGCACCAGTCAGAGAAACCAGAGATCCACGCCGAGAACCAGGGGCTCCCTATTGATGCAAACAAATTCTCTAAAAGCCTCTTTCCTTCTTTCCATCCTGACCTTCTCTCTCGGACGATTTCCATGCCAGCTGCCAACCACCACCAATCCCTGTGTTACGAACTGGATGACGGATCTCCTGCATTTCCTGTTATCAGACTCCCTTGTCTCATGTTTGACATGATTCCAAGGGCAGGTGGGACTGTGTCCTTGTCCATGCTTGTTGTCTGACTTTAGATCAATAGAATCTTTAAATTGTCATTAAAATCAACACCATGCATAGCCAAAATCAACACCATGCATAGCCCGAATCTTCAAATTGTCATCAGAATCGACACCATGCGTAGTCCTCCAGAGAGACTTGGCTCTCCTTATCCCAATCTTCATTTTTAGGATGATTCCCTCCTACATTTCCTGTTATCAGACTCACATGTCTCATGTTTGACATGCTTATATGAGCAGGTGGGACCATGTCCTTGTCCCTGTTTGATGTCAAACGTGAGATCAATAGAATCTTCAAATTGTCATCAGAATCACCACCACTCATAGTCCTCCCAGAGAGACTTGCTCTCCTCATCCCGATCTTCACTTTTAGAATGATTCCTCCAATATTTCCTGTTATCAGACTCACATGTCTCATGTTTGACATGCTTATATGAGCAGGCGGGACCATGTCCTTCACCATTCTTGATTTCAAACGTGAGATCAATAGAATCTTCAAATTGTCATCAGAATCACCACCGTGCGTAGCCCGAATCTTCAAATTGTCATCAGAATCACCACCGTGCGTAGCCCGAATCTTCAAATTGTCATCAGAATCACCACCATGCATTGTCCTCCCAGAGAGACTTGGCTCTCCTCATCCCGATCTTCATTTTTAGGATGATTCCTCCTACATTTCCTGTTATCAGATCACACGTCTATTGTTTGACATGCTTATATGAGCAGGTGGGACCATGTCCTTGTCCATGCTTGTTCTCAAACGTGAGATCAATGGACTCTTTAAATTGTCATCGGAATCACCAACAGCACCATCAGGTGCATAGTCCTCCCCTTCTCTGGCTTGGCTCTCCTCATCCCAATCTTCATTTCTACGACAATTAATTCCCTCTACACTAAGCATGAACATGCTGCCAAAGTGAGGGAAAACATGTCAAGTTATTCATAAATCCAGCTGCATTAAAACCAAAGTAAAACAGAAACAAAGTAGGCCCTCTCCACTACTTGTTTGCTTGGTCCTCCACACTACTTGTTTGCTTGGTGAGTTAGCAGATATTTGCTGCCGTTCAAACTTATTATTCCACAGCAGATCAAAATGATCGGCGTCATTTTATGATTAGTATCACCATTATCTAGGAACACTACCAACAAGTCTAGCACCAACTCTATCTAACCTCTTAATCGCAGCAACCGCCTTCAAATTCCCTTCTTTCCGAAAAGCCTCCAACATTCTCTTCCCAATCTCCAGCACGCTCTCCTCACTTTCCACCACTGCCACCGCAGTCGGCCCCGCCCCACTAATGGTACATCCAAAAGCCCCCGTTTCCAGAGCCGCCTTCTTAACCCTTTCCGTCCTAGGAATCAAAGGAGTCCTTTTAGGCTCTACGATTTTATCGCTCGACAGTGCCTTCTCGAATCCAACCAAATTCCCTTGCAACACTCAAGCCACCAAAGTCCCACCTTGACTACAATTCCACACATGGAGTGGCATCCCTATTTCAGCAGGCAATGCAACCCTCATTTACTTATTTGCTGCTTCAAGTTCGGATCCTAAAAAGGGCTTTTCAAAGTAAATAGAGAGACCCAGACCGGACGTAGAGCATTTTCATGGTGGCAGTGTAGGAGATACCAGCACAGTTATAGAGTGCGTTTTTGGGAGATTTTTAGAGCCCGAAATATTGGAGATGGAGTTACTAGTTAATGGCTGGTTGTTAGTCCTGATTTTGAAGCAGCGATGTGTGAAATTATAGTCAGGTTGTGGCTTCAGTGTTACAAGGGCATTTGGTGGGGTTTGAGAAGGCATTGTCAAGTGATAAAATAGTGGAGCCTGAAAGGGCTCCTTTCATTCCGGGGATGGAAGGGATTAGGAAGCCGGCTCTGGAGGCAAGGGCTTTCGGATGTACCATGAGTAAGGCGGGGCCGATTGCGGTGGCAGTGTTGGAGAGTGAGGAGAGAGGGGTGGAGATTGGGGAGGGAATGGTGGAGGCTCGTAGAGAAGGGAATTTGAAGGCTGTTGCTGTGGTTAAGAGGTTGGATAAAGTTAGGTGCTAGAATTGTTGGAACTTGTGTAGTGTTCCTAGATGATAATGTTGATTGATCATGTAAGATTCTGGTTTTGCTTTGGTTGGAATAATAGTTTGAATTGCAGCAGATTTTGTTTTACTTTAGTGTTAACTAGTTACAAGGATACAGAAGCTAGCTTTTGTGACCTCGAGAAAGCAAACATCGTAAATCCTCTGATAAAATTGGAACGATACAGACAATACATCAGCGAAAACATAGCATTTTCTCTAACAAAATTGGAAGAGAACTAGTTGGACAGTGAGATAAGAAAATCGAAAGTTTTTAAGTTGAAAAATTAACTTGCAAAATGTTATCATTGAGCTCTTAAATAGGTTCTAAAAATTACATTTTTTGTGGAATTATCCAACTGTATGCAATGGCGTGTCAAATATGTGGTTTTGTTTTCAATATCTGACCTGGGAGCTATCGTTGTTTGGACTCCAGATCTGTTTAAAGACATGTCATCTGAAAATAGTCCTCCCAAAATTGGACTGGATTCCTGTGCTTTCCATTGATTAAGGTTATAATAGAGAACACACTCTTTCGAACATTTATTTGACTTTCTTGAGATGGCTGGCACATCATCAATCCACAATGGACTCTTGTTGTTTGGTTGCAATTAGAGTGTTTTTCAATTTAGTTGATTTTCTTTAGGGAAAGAACAACGCAAAGTTAAGCTTTCGTTATTGCTGCCTCATTGAGCAAGTTTGGTGGCTGAGACCTTTGTCTGTGATAATATGTTGATTTCTTATTATTGCAGTTGTAGAACCATCAAATGTTAGTGTGCTTTTGTTTGAACATTGAGATGCAAATTTGACTCTTAAGCTCATAGCCTTTACTTTTTTGTGGTGGTTTCAGGTTTTGAGTGCTCCATACCTCCAAGGTGCATCAACAGCTCAAATTCAGGTGAGCATGAGCTGGACCTACATAGCATGACATTTTCCTATTGCACAATTTCCTCCTAAATAGCAATGTCCTTTCGTAGTCCATTTTCCTGATACATCCAAACGTTAGCTGCATGTGGTCCACTTGGACATGCCATTGCCCCCACTGAAAAATGCTATTACGTTTATAACCCATTCTAGCATGGAAAACCAATTACTTGATTGAAATTTACAGCTCGATTGATCACTTGTGCAGGAATTAGGGCAACACAGTCTAAGAAACAAAGGTTTATGTCTTGTACCAATCTCTTGCACTGCTGGCATTGCTCGTAGTAACGGTGCAGATCTCTGGGCCCCCATCAAGAGCCCTCCTCCCAAATTCAGTAAGGCTATCTCACAATTTAATTGACACAATTTAGCTCTGCAACTTGAAGGTTGCTTTAAGTTTATTGATAAGGTGGCGTGAAGGGTAACCGACTTTCTGGATGCGCAACAAGGTTTTGTCGGGCAGATGCAACTTTGTAACAGAATTTAACATGGGCGCAATGGATGTTCTCATGTTATATTTAGTCAAGCTCTCAATGATGTATAATGTCAAGTCACCATTCTAGTATTAAGTATGTTTCAGAAAACGAAATTTCTTGTTTTAAGCTGATGACAGGGCACGGTATATGATATGACTCTGTATCTCCTGATTAGCAAAATGTATATTTACAAACCTAATATGTATAAGGAACCTAACAGATGATTAATCAATATATGGGAGCCATTTATGGTTTAGATTTTCCCTGCCTTTTCTTTGAAAGATATATCTAGCAGATTCCTGTTATGAGCTCAGAAGGTGCTATTAACTTCCGAATTTTCATTTAATTATCCCAACCATGCTTTGGAGGTGGGTGGTTTGAGCCCCGAAACTCTTGAGCGTATGATTGAACTACGAAACTCTTCACTTGAGCATAAAGATTGAACCACAGGAAAATCAGATCATATCTATATAGTTGCAACTTGAGTGATTTTGCAGGAGAAAGAAAAAACTGAACGATTTTGGTTTGCACGCTCGCATCTGCAAAACTACTACGAAGCCTAGCTACATATTGGACACTTGACAGGTAGGCTCTCCTATGTTTTAGGCTTTGAATGATGCACAATAAGTTCAAGAGCCTAATTCTGAGCTGAGATAGAAAAATGGACGATGCATTCCAAAATGAATCTGAATTCTCATGACAACAAATGATTGTGTGAATTTATGGATGCTCCCAAAGCAGGGTACCCACCACCCACATTGGATGCTCTAAAAGCTTGGCATCGAACTGAGATTGCACTTTGGCTTTTTTTAAAAAAAAAACAAAGACTGCACGGAAGATGTGTAGCTTCCCTGAAATCAAGTACAGTACTTTATATCACTAACGACCTTCATAAAACATCAATTTGGAGGCTTGGAGCCACCCAGTCCTATGATATCTTAAGAGGGGCAGAAAGGAACACTAATAATGCCGATCACCACTGCATATTTCCAAGTTAACTAAATCGTTATTCTTTATGAATCCAAGCTAGTAAAGATACAGGCACGTCAGCGCGAAATTAAGCCACTCTTTTAATTGAGACCCAAAAAAGCCACTCTCTTAGGATGCTGAAACAGGCTTAACCTTCTCCCTCAAGAACTGCAGCACATGTTCCCGTTTCCAGTTGTCAATTCTGCAAGTAAAATAACAGTAGAAATTCTCAGTACAGAAGGCAATAGAACCTCATTATTTTTCTTGGAATGCAAATTTCTAATATATGAGAACTGCTAATTGCTTTGGAGGAGCTAAACAAGGCTCGTGTACTTGCCAGGCCAAATGAAGATCAAAACAAATTTCTGTATATTTGTTCACCAATTGTTATGCAGGAGCAGAAGTAGACATAATAAAAGCAGCTCACCTAATGGTTTCCTTATGCTGACCCTCATCATCTAGCATGATTAACTTTGGTGGAGAATTGAAAAGATACTGGACTTTAACAGTAGGAAATTGATCCTTCTCTTCTTCAATGAAACTAACAATTTCAGGATAGAAAACCAATTTCCTCATGCAAACCTCTAGTATTGCACCGGAGTCCGTAATCTGCAGCAATTTAGATACATCTTTCAGTTCCAATAAAAAGGAGAAACTTAGTGATTCTCTTTGATGTATATGCATGTACGAAAATTAGATTGTAAACTTCTTTAGCATTCAAAGCTAGTGTCAGTTACGATTGCATGTCCATGAAAAACTGGAGAAGACTTAGAAATCTGTTCTTTATTTCATTTAAGGATACAATTGACCACATTTTTTTCCATAGTCTGTGTTGTTGTAAATATAGTATGTAGATATTTACATGTTGTAACTATAGTAAGTAAATACATAATTATAGGAGTAATCATAGGAGTGTCCTAAATAGGGTAGCTGTGTAGATATATATATATATATATAAGAGAATTCAGTTTCATCTCTATTTACACGTGCCAATTAGTGGCCTTTCGAATTGAATTAGAAATGAAAGAATAGTATAAGCAAGGAATTAAAAAAGAAAGGGTCAAAAGGAAATTCAAAACATAAATTTGAGCTCCAAACATTAATTTACCCTCAATATAATATATACCTTGCTCATGGAATCATCAGAATCCTCTGTGCAACACTTCCAACAGTCAGACACCAACTCTTCAATCAAAACTTTAGTGTTAAAGACTACCAGTAACCAGAAGGCAGTAAAACAGACTTTTTACATTACTATGCCCTTTAGAAAAGTAGAGTCCAATTGATAAGTACAATATCTTTGATCCAGTCACTTTATCTTCCTAAAAGTAAAGCCAAGTATCCCATCATTCAATTCTGTCAACTTAGTTACAGCCTGACTGCTAGCAGCTAGTGTAGTGCTATGGGCAGGAAGAAATTAATGTGTTCCTGTCTAATGGGCTTTGCCTTGGTCTCTTTTTGGCTTAATTCTATCGCTTACATAAAAATCTTTCCATCAGTCCCCGGTTTCTTATTATTAGATTACAGTGTCGTTGATACGCATCCCCCCACAGTGCTTAAGTCATCGCATGGGCATGGTACCAAACACTATACTTTATCCTGTCTTATCTTAGACCCCAACAAGTTCAATAACTTCACAGAGACTATTACCATCAGTAATGCATATGGTAATGTCAACATCTCAGTTGAAGAACCAAACGAGAGAATAAGCTACCATAAAGCTTTTATTGGACATAACACCTGCAACATGTTTCCATAGAATGACCAAGTCATTTAGAACAAGATGGCCTGTTTACATCCTGCACACCAGATGACGATCATGTCAATACCACAACACTCGAAAATCATTCACATTATCTAAACAGCCAATCCAGCCATATCAAAAACAAAACCAACAAGGAGAATCATTCAATCATTAATATGTCTTCATCACGCAAATATCTATGCCTCCCTACTTTATAAGCCGAATTCTCACAGCTGAAGCTCACTAACCCATATTATCAAACATCATAGAAAACTGAAATGGCAAACACCATCTATATAAGGCAATTTCTTCCGAACCAAAAGCGCCTGCTCTTTTTCAGTGAGATTGGAGGAACACGGGATAATATCAAATTCTCTGCACTTTCAAGTTAGATCAACATGCCGATTTGAGAATCCAATACAATCTCAATGTTAACACTAATTAAATAGAAACAAATCGAAACTAACTCAAATGGTCACCACCTATTGCATTCTACAAAACACTCAAGATCCCAACTTTTAACCCAAACAAACCTTCAATATCCCATAATATTCAAAACCCAGAAACCAAATAACCAAAACAACCCCCAAAACAAGACATCCAAATAACCACACTAAAACCTACATTTCGCTTAAAAATCCAAAAAGACAAACTTTATGACCAAAAAAAGGCTAAGACAGAGAGAAATGTCAAAAGGGTCTTTAGAACTCACCTTGGTTTTTAACATACTCAGCAAAAGTATTGCAATCAGAGCAAAGTGCAAGTCCTGAAAATCCTAGATCCTCACGTTCTCTTGAGCTCAATTTTTCATTGGATTTCACAACTGGTAAAATAAAAGTAACTAAAAGCAATAGTATACAATATTTATACACATTCATGTTTAATATCTCAATCTCTATAATGATTTTTTTCGTAAAGTTTCAGTCTTTTTAGAAGATCAAACAAGGTTTAGAGTTGAACTAGTGAGTTACCCGCGCTACGTTGCGGTCGGATACCTATTTTATATAGATGATCAAGAATGTTCCCGCAGCATACTACAGGTGAAGCACCATTATATGTTTCAGGCATTTGATATTTTTTTTAGATAATTTTGACACAGATGAATTATGTTCGTAAGAAATTAGTTTAAATTTATTTGCTCAATCATGTTTTGCCTATTGTGCTTTAGCCTGTGCTAACCTTTGTAATAAGTGAAAGAGAGATTTATTTAGCAATGATCATTGGATGGTTATGTTTAAAATATATATAAATGATTGTAGGAAGGTTAGTGGTGGTACAAAGCACATATTTACATAATATATGCATAATAAACCTAGATCAAATGTTAAGAATGCTTGAAACAATCTTAAAAGAGAATTAAATACCTTTGGATAGTCTCATTATAGCATTAATCACAATATATGCAGCTTTTACTGCTTCTAGGCCAAATGAGCTGATAAAAGAGATACTAACTAAATTCTCTACACAATCAATTATCCTAAAGAGGATAAAAAATTTCACCTTAAATGATAAAAGCAAGTTAAATGTCACCTGAAAAAGCAATTTAAATAATCAATCCAATCATCTCCTTAGTACAATCATTATATAGTTATGGAAATGTACTTAAATGTCTTCAAGGTTCATAGTACAATTATTTAAATGTCTACAATTATGTTTCATAGTTGTAGACAATCATGGATGTCACGAAGGCCATGCATGATATAACTTACTCAAAAGTACATAGCAGAGTGTAATGAGATTAAAAGAACTCTATGATATTAATCATGCATGTTTTAAACTCATATTTATCCATGTCAATAGTTTTACGATTTTCGGTAAGATCTTCACTGAAAGACAGGATTATTGAAGATGTTAAAACATTATGATTTCTTGTAAGCTCACAAACGGATAATATAACGTTGACTTTCATCGAAAGTATAATTATTGCATATAAAAATTGCCAACACTATTATCTACAAAAGGTATTTCAAGCAAGTAGCCTGATCTTTATCAAATCACAAACTATTCAATGCTGTAAAAGCATGCACAGAAAAATAAAAACCTAGTACCTCAATATATGATAACATGTCTTTTATCAAATTTAGTTGTTCCAAAATGAATCTCTGAAAAATAGTTGCTGATGCACCGACAACAAAAAAACAGGATGTCTAGGCAAAGCAATCATGTTGACTTGTCAGCATTATGTCCCTAAATTTTAGGTTCTTATGTAGAGTTACAGTTAATGTATAAACGTTGACACCCTTGGGCAAAACAATTGCTCCAAATTCCATATCTTGCAATGCCTCCTTAGATATCACACAAATAGGAGGGTAAAGGCACAATGATTTGTGAATCATTACTGTCAACTACAATCAATCAAGTTGTTAGTCAGTTAAATGATGTTTTCATAATTTAAGAACCAGAGAGATAATTCAAAATAAAAAACATAAATTATACCACTCACTATTTTCATCTTGCAAATCATGTCAGCATCCTACAGTTGCCCCCTACAGACTTCACATGCTTCTGCTCGAACTCTGTCTTGCCATTCAGGATTTGATGCCAAAAGCATCATAGTCCATGTTGCAATGATAATAGTTTCAAAGCTTGCCAAATATATGTTCTTGCAATTGTCAACGACGAAGCACTCTATTTCATCCTAACCAGATTCACTATCCTTCGTACCTTTTAGGATAATTTCCAACAGGTCCTTCGATGATGGTTCTTTCACTTCCTCCACTTTCTAATTGGATATCTCGCGCTACGGTGCGATCGGACGGCCGTTATATATGTAAGATTAATAATTCGTATCGTGTAGTACGAATAAAAATCTTATTTCTCGTAATTAATAAAATCAAATCTATTTGTTAAGAAAAATCGTTTGATTTATATATATTTATTAACAAAAGAAGCAATAATACTATCATAAAACGTTGTATTTGAAAAATTGAAAAGTTATTTCAAAACATTATTTCAACTATTTTATTTAAAAAATATTGATTTTAGAACATAAAAAAAAATATGCGGATACATAATTAATTTCTAACAAAACTAATAATTTATATATAATTGGTTTTATGAATGCGGATACATAATTAATTTTCAACAAAATTAATGATATATTATGATTATATTTAATAGATTCAGAGTATATAGTATAAACAATTTTTTTTAAAAAAAAGCATCTAAATTGTATGGAATATATTAAAATTAATAAATTGAAATAAAAAATACTTCAAAATTAATTCTTATACATTTTACTTCTTAATTTATGATGGAAAAATGTTTTTAAATCGCAAATTAAATTATAAATTAGTTCATCTTGTTTGGATAAATGAATTAATTCTTTTGGTTAGAAAAATAAAAATTTTCAATTTTTTAACAATTAATTTATTTTTTATTTTATAAAATGGTTTTTTTTCCTTCCATATTTTCACTTATTTTTTTGTTCTTTATCTGTTTCTTAAAAGAAAAAAAAATTAACAAAAAAGCCAAAAAAAAATTAGTTTTTAAACCAAAAGGACTAATTAATTTATTTCTCAAAAAAAGATGGACTAATTTATAATTTACTATTGAATAGCAAGTAGCTGTAGCCTAAATTCATCATGAATGGGTACTTTTATTGTAGTTGTCAGGAAATGGATGCTAATACACGTTATTCTGTTTTATACAGAACACAAATGCTAGTACTTATGTTAAATGAGGGCTGTACATTTTGTTGCAGATCATTGTAGCTATTGGATATATGGGCGAAAGGCTTGAAATTCCAAGCTATGTAAATCCTTCAGTGGCTGCCTTGATTGATGTCTGCTCGGATAAGTAAGTGGGACATTCATTATCAGACCTACTTCTAAAGAGTTTATAAGACTAATTTTATCTCTCAAATTTGAAATTCATCCATCTTCCAGAAACCCTACTCAAGAGAAGGAACAAAGTAATATACAGGGCATGCCTGTAATCTCACTTCCTTTTACTACAGCGAGCCCTCAAACTGTCCTTCATTCTCGTATATATGGAAACTTTACAGGAGCTGATAAATAACTCCATCTCCCAACCAGTTGCTCCTGGCGTTCGATGACAAATCCGTAAAAGGGGAACCCCAGATAAAATCTTAATTAATATGCAATGTGCCATTCATGTTATGCTCATCTGGTACATATTTCAAGTGTGCCCTGTCATAACAACAACCACTGAAAAACAAACATATAAAGCATCAAATTTAGAAGCCAAAATTCTTGAAACCAAGACAATACTGACATGCCAGAAAGAAAAAGATAAAAAAAAATGGGCTAGAAGAACAAAAATAATCTGACAAATTCTGTTTCAATTCACCTATCAATACAGAGATCTCCTAACGTGAACAGATGGAATTTATCATAAAGTTATTGAAACTGGAAAGGAGGAACCTCAAATTGAAAGGAAAGAAATACACTAAGAATGAAAGGAGAGGAGAGAGGAACACGCACAAATTGAAACATCATACAGATTGTATTGCTTTGTTAATCTTTATTTCTCGCATCTATCCGTCTTGAATTAATCCAATAGTTCATATTTGGAACCCTTATCAATGATGAGTAACAATCATACAGGGTTTTAATTAATTGTTTAATTTCACTGATTTGTCCTCTCTCTTTCTGCGAATGGATTATGGATCAGTAGCGTTAATTTGCAGCCATAATTAATTAAGCTGGTTTTATTTCAGTAATGAACTTCGTAGTTGCCTGCCATGCTAGCAGTTTCATCTAACGAGCTCATTTTGAAGTTTTATCATTTAGAGATAAACTAGCATACCTCTCTCTCGCACGTTGTCGCTCGCGGATAAGAATATATAATATATTTTAATATTTTAAATAATTAAGAAATTTAGATATCAAATAAAAATTAATTAACAATAATTGTGAAATTTTATTATATATATATATATATATAATTGATTTTAAATATATCTTAGGAATATTTTTTATTTTGAATAATAAAGAAATATGCAATTCAATATTTATTTTTTAAAAAATCAAATTGTGTAAATCATTATATATCATAAAAATATTCAATTTTAGTTAATGAGTCTATAGAAAAAAAAAAGGGATAATTACTAGAAAAACCTTATAAAAAAATCTTCTATCTAAAAAATCCACAAATTTATTTTTAAATCTATTAAACCAAAAAAAATAGTCGAATGTTAATGTTTAAAAGTCAAGGAACCTAAAAACCTTTTTTTTTTTTCTTTCAAATGCAATAAAAACGAACTTGACTTGATCATGAAAAAAAAAAAAAAAAGTAAACATCAATCTCATTAAAAACTATGAAATGAGTTTATTATTAGATAAAAACTATATATATAAAAAAAAAGCTCTAAAAAAAATTCTATCTAAAAAATTCATTAATTTATTTTTTAAATCTTTCAAATGTAAAAAATAAAAAATCATCTTATCTAAAGACTCAATAGTTAACTAGTGTTAAGTTAGAAGTTAACTATTAAGTATTTTGGTAAGAAAAATATTACTTTGGGTTTGAGAGATTTAAAAGTAAATTGATGGGTTTCTTGGATATAAGATTTTTTAGAGGGTTTTTTTGGTAATTATCCTTAAAAAAAAATCATTAACTATGGAGAAAAAAATATTTTGAGTACATAATAACTAATGAAAAATAAAAACATAAAAAAAAAAAAAAAAAAAAGACGATGGGCTGGAAGCATAGTTCAGCCATAAAAAACACAGACCTTTCTGTAATAAAAAATAACTTTTAAGAACCATTTTGTACAATATGATAAGTCGAAAAATCAAAGTATAAAAACAACGACAAAAAATTATTATTATCGTAAAAAAAGGAGCTGTTTCAAGTCAAAAAGACTCAAAACAAAGTCATTTTATTCACTGTAGAACAACTTAATTACAGTGAAAATACATTTTCTTTTAATACATGTATAATGCAGCTTTTTTTGTGTGAATAACTTCTTGTGTTTTTGCTATCTTTTGGGTCTAATAGAACTTTAGGTCCTTGTCGATAATCTCTTTATAATTCCTTCCTGCCTCCATTTCAGGTGTAAATATATCAGATGATATATCTTATACTGATCCTGTAAAAATGGGTTAGTTGCATAAAAAGTCTATTTATTTTTTATATTTTTTCTAACGTGATCTCTCTCTATCCTTAATTCTTTTTGTCCCATTTTTTAAATTTCTAAATTTTTTAATGTATTCCTTCCTATGGTTTTTCACTAATTTTTGACCAAACACTGGACAAACATAACATATAGCAAAAATTTAACATATATAATGTCATGGCAGGTAAAATTAATGGGTGAAAAAAAAATTAAAAAAATAAAAATTTAACTAAAACAAATAGAGAAATACTCTTTAGTGACAAAGATTAATGCCTGTTTTATTCCTTAATTAAGGTAGTAAGATAAAACCAGCCCTCAAAATTATGGTTAGCTGTAGGCATTTGGTGATTCGATTTCGGTTTCAATTTGCATAAATGCCATTTGGTTTCGATTAACTGAATTAAAAAAAAAAAAAAAAAACCCGAAATATCATGCATATGCATATTAGTGAACGGAGAAACTACACGTTTGGGAAGTATTGGGGGTGATATGCTTGAAATTATGGTTGAGGAACTAATATGAATAAATAAATAAATTTGGAGGACTTCGTGAATAATTTACCCCTTCACCATTCTCTCGGTGCCTTTAAAAACGACTGGAATCTTAAACCCTTAGGTCTTTGACCCACGAAAAAGCGGAAAAGAACTCTCTTTCTCTCTGCACAACAAAATATGGCAATCTGTTTTCTTTCTCCTTTGAAACCCATAACCCCAACAACTTCAATAACAGATCCGAATCCTAAAAAACCAAACCTTCTCCGCTGTAACTTGTCGCTGCCCACCATCATAACCGCCGAACCCGAACCCGTTTTCACCTCGGTCAGATCCTTCGCACCTGCCACTGTCGCGAACCTTGGCCCCGGTTTTGATTTCCTTGGATGCGCCGTCGATGGGCTCGGCGACTTCGTCTCTCTCCGTGTCGACCCCTCCGTCCACCCCGGCGAGCTCTCCATCTCTGATGTTTCGGGCTCCAAAAACTCTCCAAAAACCCACTCTATAATTGTGCTGGGATCGCTGCCATTGCCACCATGAAAATGCTCAGCATTCGCTCCGTAGGGCTCTCTCTTTCCCTCGAAAAGGGCCTTCCTTTAGGATCCGGACTCGGATCCAGCGCGGCCAGTGCTGCTGCGGCTGCTGTGGCGGTGAATGAGCTGTTTGGAAGGAAATTGGAGGTGAAAGATTTAGTCTTGGCTGGATTGGAGTCTGAAGCTAAAGTTTCAGGTTACCATGCTGATAATATAGCACCAGCAATAATGGGTGGTTTTGTTTTGATCAGAAGTTATGATCCATTGGAGTTAATGGGATTACAATTCCCAGTTGAAAAAGATTTGATCTTTGTGCTTGTTAGTCCTGATTTTGAAGCACCAACTAAGAAAATGAGGGCTGCATTGCCTGCTGAAATAGGGATGCCACACCATGTATGGAACTGTAGTCAAGCAGGGGCTTTGGTGGCTTCAGTGTTGCAAGGGGATTTGGTGGGGTTGGGAAAGGCACTTTCGAGCGATAAAATCGTGGAGCCTAAAAGGGCTCCTTTGATTCCTGGTATGGAAGGAGTTAAAAAAGCGGCTCTTGAGGCAGGGGCTTTTGGATGCACCGTAAGTGGGGCGGGGCCGACTGCGGTGGCAGTGGTGGATAGCGAGGAGAGAGGGTTGGAGATTGGGGAGAAAATGGTGGAGGCTTTTTGGAAAGTAGGGAATTTGAAGGCGGTTGCTGCTATTAATAGGTTAGATAGAGTTGGTGCTAGACTTGTTGGTAGTGTTCCTAGATAATGAAAGTTTGAATTGCACCACCAAGTAGAGGAGAGGGGCTTGTTTAGTGTTAATGCAGCTGGTTTTATGAATAATATAGACATGTTTTTGCTCTCTTTTGGGTCTAATGCAACTTAGGGTTCTTCTCTGTCATTCATTATCTCATTATGATTCCTTCATGCCTCTGTTTTGGTAATGCAGTTGGAATTACGAACTCCTATCCTTTTGTTGTACATTGGAAATTTCAGAGAGTCACAGCAGATGGTATAAATGCCATTGTCTGGTCTATATATGTCCCTAGCATAAGGAGACCCTACTTGACTCTTCCATCTGGGAAATAAAACCTTCTAATTCTCATACATCATTTACCATCCCTGCTCTTAGCTAACATGATGTGAAGGGTATTCAAGAACTTCAAAATAGAGTAGGAAAAAGAACTTCGAAGTCTGTAAAATAAAATCATGACAAAAGGAAGGAAAAATTGATGATGTATTTTTTCTACAAAAATAAAACAGAACAAATAAAGCAACAGTCAAAACTTTTTCTATTCATAGGTGTTCGGATTCAGTTTTCCTTGGCAGCTGCAGCCTGCTTTGCACCGACGGCAAAGAACTCGGATATCACTTCCAAAGGCATGCCCTTGGTCTCTGGAACTTTCAAGAAGACAAAGACAAACGATATGATGCAAACGACTGCATACAAGCCAAAAACACCAGCAAGGCCAATAGATTTAAGCATCACTGGGAGTGTATACGTCACAATGATGTCGCCAATCCAGAATGTAAGGGCACATATGGCTATGCAAAGGCCACGAACGCGAGTAGGGAAGATCTCTGCACATAGTATGTTGGGAATTGGCCCAAAACCCATGACGAAAAAACAGAAGTAGAGCACAACGCTAACAGTTGAGATTGATGCATTAGCAACACTGCCCATATCCACCAAGCTTCCAAGGACCAACAAAACGAGGGATAAGATCAACACAGGGATGGTAACGAGCAGCAAAGTCCTGCAAAACACAACAGCACTAAGGATATTGGGGGAAAAACAGGGACAACAAAGGGATAATGCACATGAATCACAGCTGCTGCTGCTTTTTTTTCTTTTTTTTTTTAAAATCCAGTCAAGGGAGGAAAAGAAGAAAATGGAAATACCTTCTCCCGGAGATATCCATGAGCCTCATGGCAACAGCTATGCAAGGGAGCATCAACAAGGTTGTAAGGGCGCTGATAAGCAGAGATGTAGAAGCTGAACTAAGGCCCAAGTTTGAAAGAAGAACTCCAACTCCTGCCTGCTCAAGAATTTGAGGAGTATAGTAGAGAACCCCATTTATGCCAGCGAACTGCATAGGCACACAAATTTAGAAGCAACTTGTGCAGAAGTGAAACAAAACCTTAAAGCAGTATAATGTCTCCATTAACCAAATCACTATGCTTCAAACTTTAAGGCATAGTTGTAGAAAGGAAAAGAAGAAAATGATGGTATGGGAGTGTCGTATCCATTCGTTTAAACCATTCTCTGCTATTAAAATTTAGAAAATGTCTCTCTTGAAGAAAACAGAACAGATGCTAGGATAAATGTGCTACCATCATAAAGACCAAAAGAGGAGTCACTAAATTAACTTCATCACAAAAACCCGAGATCAGTAGACTCCATTTCATACCTGCTGAAGTATTTGAAGCCCCACCCCAACAGCCAAGGCATGCTTGACTCCTGGTTCGAAAAGATCCCTCCAGCTTGGTCCTTTAGCTGCAGTTTCGGATGGGTGGACCATAGCTGGTCCAACTGGATGCTCATTCACAAGCTCCTTGGGATAAAGAGCTGATTGACTCACCAAAGCAGCAGCCTGGATGTATTCACCGTCTGCATGGGCATCAGCACCACTCAGAGAAACCAGAGATCCACGCCGAGAACCAGGGGCTCCCTCTTGATGCAAATAAATTCTCTTAAAGCCTCCTTCCTTCTTCCCATCTTGGCTTTCTTTCTCGGACCATTTCCATGCCAGCTGCCAACCACCACCAATCCCTGTGTTACCAACTGGATCTCCTGCATTTCCTGTTATCAGACTCCCTTGTCTCATGTTTGACACGCTTCCATGGGCAGGTGGGACCATGTCCTTGTCCATGCTTGTTGTCTGACGTGAGATCAATGGACTCTGCAAATTGTCATCAGAATCACCAGCAGCAGCATCAGATGCATAATCCTCACCCTCTCTGGCTTGGCTCTCCTCATCCCAATCTTCATTTCTAGGTTGATTCCCTCCAACACTGAACATGCTGCCAAAGTGAGGGAAAAGCATGCTTCTCATGCTTCCTTGTTCAGGGAGCTTCTCATGGACGCTACCAAAGAGGGTGACAAGAGGATCCATAAGAGGTAGGCTCTGGTTCACCATGCTTCCACGCCTAGACACAAGACCAATAGCACTCTGCCCACCGACAGGTCTGGCAACCCAGCTGTGACCTTGTTCAGGCCCATATAACTTGATCTGATCCTTGTCGGCAGATATATCATGGTCATCAATGAAATCGCTGGCAGGGCCAATTATGTATTCCTCTATTGATGTGTCAGTTCCTACTCCAAGTCCCTCGACCAGTAAAGCCAGTTCACCTGTTCATCCAAACAAGATTGTTCTCGTGAACATGATAATTCATTACCACCAAATTGTGAAAATAAACATCCTAAAGTTCAAGTATTGAGTGATTTCACACCATTTCCACCAAACATGACAGAATACTCAAACTTCAATGCAGGAAGTAGAGCAGTAATAGGAAACACTGCAATATTATCGCTCATAAGGAGCAAAGAGAACACAATTATTAAGAACTAAATTGACTATAGTAACCAAACCATCTATTTAAGTTGCTGTAAATTCAAACAAATGGTTCTCTCCTTTAGAAAAGCTAAAAGAAATACAAAAATAATGCTTTGATTTGACAGAAGGATATACATGGCAGGCGGGGGTCACTTGGTAAGGTTTCAGAGGGCAGGCTAGTGAAAGAGAGAGAAAGACTCAATGAAGAAGAAATAGGAAGGGCATTCCCCCACCACATGAGACAGAGTTGAGTCTATACATTACAGTATTTTGCAAGGCAGACAATGTAAGAACTATAACTAACACATGATTAGTTATGAACGAATATGGCCTAGGAAACTCTATATAAAGCATCTACAATATAGCAAAGTACAGGTATGTGATCCTTGAAATCAAATTCTGCTCACTTAAAACAGAATGCATTATATTTGAAGACAATGACATTTTGTAAAACAAACACAGAAGAGAAAGAATAGAACAGATTACAGTCAAGCGGATTTGTACAAACTTCCTAAAAATGACTATCAAGATTGCTATATGAATATATGATCCTTTGAATAGGCACACTATTGACTGATGGTCAATAGAATACCGAAAGCATAAAATTTCCCTTTGAAGGTAACAAATGTAATTCTCTGCTGAAATCTCACTGCCATTTCACAATTTTTATACAAGCAATGAAATCAAAACAAGAGCCTCTGAAAGCTTGCTTAATCATAATCCTTCTTGCAATTTATGATATAGTCTGAATTTTAAAAATTATCTATTATCTAGTCAATGAGGACAAGAATAAGAAAGTTTCATTATATTGCAAGGAAGCGGTAAAGAGATAAGAAGTGAGCTGAAGCAAAAATAGATTGAAGAAAATAACGTGTAGATACATTGTGCCTAGTAGTAGCCTAACAACTGAGCATCAGTGAGAGCAAAACAAATGAAGCCCAAACTGCCAAAGAGAATGATTGTTGAAATACAGAATGGTTGCTTCAACAGGAATCACATGAAAGAAGGGAAACTCTTAAATTTCAGAACTAAAATCACCCCACATTGAACAGAAAACTTTCATATTAAAAAGTCGAAGCATGCTCCTTTTCATACAAAAAATAAAATCCTAATATCTTTTCTCATTTTTCTGGGACAATTTCTGCATGAACTAAATTTCCAAAACTCTACTTTTGTCTAGCAGAAAGCTTTTACCTTATGTGTCATGTCACCCATCACTAGGCATATCATAACAATATTGCTATTAAACTCAAAATCCACGCAGATCACATATTTGTATCACCAGACAAAAGGAACAAATAACTTTCAAAGAGGCATAGCAGAAGGGCTAACCAGCGACATCTTCTCTGCCACGGAGCCTCTGCAAAACCCTCTTGGCCTCAAGCATTCGTCCTTTACTCACAAGCCACCTTGGCGACTCAGGCAAGAAAAATACAGTCAATAGAAAATAGATGATAGATGGAATAAAAAGAACTCCAAGCATCAATCTCCAACTTGGAGCCTCCGTCAAGGACATTCCAAACACCATGCAATATGAAAGAAACATTCCACCAGATCCGGTGAACTGAGGAAGGGTATTCAACAACCCCCTTATTTCTGGTGGTGCTGTCTCAGATATATAAACGGGAACAAGAGTAACTGCCAAACCAATGCCAAATCCGTCCAAAAGCCGTGCCAAGAGGAGAACATAAACATTAGGAGACCAAAACATTACAAGACCACTGACAAAATAAAGTACAGCTGAGATTATCATCAAAGGACGGCGGCCTAGCCAATCGGATATGGGTCCAGAACACATAGTAATTAAAGTGGCTCCAACAAGTGACGTAGCCACGATTAGTCCTTCAATAGTTGGTTCACTTTCCAAATGAAATTCCCTTTTTATGTATAGAACAGCACCTGAAAAAAAAAAAAAAAAAGACCTGATCACTTAGAATCAATAGCCAAAACACACAAGGTTCTAATTTAGAGAGCACTATATGTTAGCCAATTCAAGCAAGGTACAATTATCAAGTACTGAGGGAAGCAAATCTCAGTTGCTGTAAGTCCATCACAAAAGCAACTTAATGCATGTTGTGCAAGTGATCGCCATTGAAAGCTCAAGAAACCTTGAAGCATTTCAGGCCTTGACAGTAAAACAAGGAATTAAATTATCACAAGGGCAAAATTACCTGCGATGGTTGCATTATCCCATCCTTGCAATAAGTTGCCAATAGCAGCAGCAACAGCTACAAGCACAGCTCCCCTCATCTTTCCTTCAGCCAAGATTTCTTCTAAACTATAACCACGAACCGTACACTCACTCTGATACAGAAGATCCCAAAAATCACAGATCAAATGGTTGAAAACTTTATCGCTTTCCCAATTCAACAATACCAAATATTATTACAAGGTTCGATTCTTATGAGGTACGAGGATCTCAATTTGGCAGAGAAACAGACCAATCGATCAACACTATCACCCTAACAACCCGATGGACACTATGGAACAAAACAAAATAAAAATTAAATAAGAAAACATAAAACAAATGAAAAGGCAGATGTCCTAATCTAAAATGAAAACAAAACAAGTGGTTTTTTAAAAAAAAAATTACCCAGACGAGGAAGGAAAATAAGCAGAACCGTTAGATGGGTCCTTTCAGGTATCATCAGACGCAGAAAAGGCCATCATATCCTGTGTGCAAATTGCAATGACTTGGCGTCAAGAAAGTTGTCCTTAGTGAAGAGTTTTTTCTATTATTATTATTATAATTCAGGACAATGAAACCCAGATCTTTCTAGGTGGCAAATACCATAGAGAAGTTAAAAAGGAGAAGAATTTTGGCAAAAGGGAAGCAAAGCTGACGCCTTTCGAACTCGGACACCTGCCCCTTTATACCTCTCTATTTGCCCTGCACGTCACCACCTTCCTCGGATTGCTATTACTTCCTTACTATATATCATCGCTATCAAACCCTTATACGCATCACCACAAGAAAAGAAGGGTACCTCAATTTTTATATATTACAAAATTTCATATCAAAAAAGGAAAAGGAAAAAAGCTTGAAACTTTATAAAGGGAAATCACCGTTTGGGAAGATTCTGGTGTGATTTATGAAAAAAGAAACAATAATGTTGAAGAGTACAGGGGGGCTGAAGGGGATCAGTCCAAGATCCAATGTGTAAGTCTGGACTCTGGAGATTGGAATCTTGTGGTGTGACCACTGGCTAACGATTTGGTGTCTAACCAAATAATTTACGCAATCAAAGACACAGATTGCGTCAAATTTTCTTTCCTTTGTTAATCATGTGACATTAGCAAATGAGGATTCCACCTTCTGTATTACCAAAGAGACAAAAGCTATTGACTCATAGGCTCATAGCTGAAGCCGTCAAATTTTAATTAATTATTATTATTATTTTTTTTTAAGAAACAAAGTTTACAATAACGTCGTACCTGTACAAGTGACATCAAATCGTTAGCCTGCTCTCGTCTGGTCTGTCCTCTCTTTATAGCTTGCAAAATTGTGAAAAAAATAAATAAATAAATAAACGTAAATTAGTCTCTATTTCGCCCCCAAAATAATATTTAACATCAAATTTGATCCTTCAAGTATCAGAAATTGTCAATCAAGTCTTTCCTTCATATTCAATTGTCAGAGCCACGGCCCTTGAAAAGGAAGGAAAGTAGGAAGGAAGAGCAGAAGATGCGGGAACTTCGTTTACTAGTTAAGGGCATGGTGCGGGATCGATGAGAAAAAATAGGGAACAGCTTCACTGACAATTTTAGTGCTATTTGCTCTCAATTATTTGTACTTGGGACCCACCACCTATTTTGCGTTGGGTCCCACTCATGATATGTTGGTGTTTAATAATGCTACGATTAAAGTGGATTTGATTATGATTTAACGTCTGATCACAATCAAATTGAACTTTTGATTTTAGCTTGGTATCAGGTTTAATCAATTTCATCTTGTCTGATTGCGAGGTTTAACCGATTTCGTGTGGAAAAAAATTATTCGTGTTCCCGTAATTTCATCGAATTGGTTTTTTATGTTAAATCGATTTGAACGTTTATTTTTCAAAAATAATATGAAATGATCTTGATGGAGGTAATAAAAAAATTTAAATAAAATAATATTAAATTAAACGTGATTAATACTAATCAATAAGTTATATAATTAATTTTTTAAAACAATAAAAATTAATTAATTTATATCTCAAAATTAAATGGACTAATTTATAATTTACTCCTCAAAACATATTGCAACTCTCCTCCTAGTAGATAAAAAAGAAAATGACGCTTGAGGTCGTAACCTAACGGTTGAGGGCTTGTCCCGATGACCATCCGAGTTTGACTCTCTCTACGTACATCCGTCACCCCTGCGATGCCTTATCCGTTCATTGGACTTGTAGGGTGTTTAGTAGGTCCAGGGGTTAGTCATGGTATATGCAAGCTGGCCCGAACACCTTGGGATATAAAAAAAAAAAAAAAAAAAGAAAAGGTTAGTTGGTATTTATTTATGTGAGAAAAAAAAAAGGAACAAAATATTGAAATGGAAGAGCCGCGAAGAAAAAGTAGTGAGAAGAAAAATTATAAATCTCCAGAATCAAACAGAAGAATCTCAATCCTATATTATTAATTAATTATCTCACAAAAGTCTATTATGCAAAGCATAAAGGCAAAGCACAAAGTAATTAAGATGGAAAAAGCAAATACATAGATTAGTAAAGAATGCGCATTAGCTGGTTAATTAATCAATGAAAAAGCATTAATTATCAGGGGGAATGTAGGATGTTCAATGCATGTGGGCCATGCAATACATATAGTAAGATAATTAAAGCTACAATCTTTGAAAAAATTGAAATAAAAAAAGGGGGGAAATGGCATCATGCGGTACGGTCAGAATATTACTCATTTGAATTGAAGCTGAAAGGGCAAGCAAATAAAAAGAATAAAGCTGTCCGCTAAGTCACCACTAATTAATCACACTAACCATTCAGACAAATCCAGTGGGAAACATTTGCTAGGCTGGAGGAGGAATAGATGCTGAAATAAGTCAGTTTTCCAATTATTGGAAATTATTAGATTTTGAATAAACGACAACATTCTAAATCAAATTACTTTGCTCATCATATTCATTGATTGATTTTTTTGTTCAATCTTATGGTTTGCCTCCGCGTTTCAGTGTTTGTGATCCGCAATTGATTTTGATTTTGATCTTGTTCGAGTGTTTTTAATTCAATTAATTTGTTCTTATGTTATCTAATTTGAATCCATTAAGATTAGCTAGAAATTTTTATCTGAATCCGATGTTAATTTTAGATGAAGTGGGATAAAATGGGTTGAAAGTAAAGAGAGAGAAATGTTTTTTTAAAAAAATGGATGACACTTTCGAGACAAATTAAAATAAAAACACAAAAAGATAAAAATCATCTAAGATTTTCCAAACATTCCTAATATATATATATATATATATATATATATAATTAATATTAACTAGGAGTATTTTAGGAAAACACACTGCTTAAGATCTTGACCGTGTAAGTATTTTAAAAAATATATATATATATATATATATATATATATATATATATAAAAAAGAAAGACAATTTATTTGGGATGGAGGACCTCTGTTTTAAATAAATTGTTTTTTCTTTGACTTTCTACGCATAATAAGAAAGTTATTAATCATTATTTGTTATCAACATATTTTGTTCCTACTTTCCTAAAATGTCTTCATTTTTTTCAAAAAAACTGTTAGTCATCAAATTTAATATCTCTTTGGAACAAAAAAGAGTATTTTATTTTGACTATCAAAATTCTAAAAAACTTAAAAACGAGCTAATAAAAACACAAAGTAAATAAATTATATCAAAATTCATCAAATTATCAAATTGAATCATTGATTAATTTTTCACACATCATTTTATTATTATTGAGTTGCTTTATTTTGTCTTCTCTTGCACCAATACTGATTTAAAAAAAATTATAAAAAATAAGCTTTTTTAGAACAAATCCTAAAACATTGGTTAAACTTTTTATTATTTTTTTCTTGTTTATAGATAAACTCTAGCAAGGTATTTAAACCACTTCTAAATTGTATAGTATTATATTGGTACTTTATAACTTTTTACATAAATTAAAAAGGTTATTAATTGTTATGTTACACCAATTTTTTTTTTTCAAACATTCTACACATGCATATATATATATATATATATATATATATATATATATATATATATAGAAAGACAGTTTATTTGAGACGGAGGACCTCGGTTTTAAATAAATTGTTTTCTTTTACTCTTTACACATAATAAGAAAGTTATTAATTATCGTGCATTGTCAACATATCTTGTCCGTACTTGCCTAAAATATCTTCCTTTTTTTAAAAAAAATTGTTAGTCATCAAATTTATTGCATAACACAAATCTAACATTAATTATCGATGTTTTAGGAAAGCATACTAGTTAGATTTTTTACCATACAAGTAATTTAGTATAAATATAAATAGACAGAGAGACAATCTCTTTAAAATAGAAAGAGTATTTTTATTTTGACTATCAAAACTCTAAAAAGACTTAAAAACAAGCTAATAAAAAAAACATAAAGTAATTGAATTGTATCAAAATTCATCAAATTATCAAATTGAATAATTGATTAATTTTTTACATATTATTTTTATTATCGTTCAGTTACTTTATTTTGTCTTCTCTTGCACCAATACTGATAATATTGAAAAGGGCAACGTAAATTAATAAAATATAATTTATACAATTTTTATTTGCTCGTTATTAACTTATATTCATGGCACATATACACGTGAAATAGAAGAGAAATATTTTAAATAAAAAAGTTTCATAATAATACATCATCAATTGAAAATATTTGAGTAATTACTATTTTTAAGAATTACATATATTCATCCTAACTATTAATGATTGATTATTTTGACTATCAAAACTCTAAAAATACTTAAAAACAAGCCAATAAAACACATATAATATTAAAATATGAACATAATTAAACTATTGTTTATTTGTTGGATTTAGGGTATGTTCTCTAATATCCCTGCGACTTGCATTTCAGGATCATAGACCGTAGAGTTTTTTAGCCTCTAATAATGTATTAAATTAAATATTTAAGATTGGAATTGATTTATAAAACTTAAACTTTATGGTAGATGGTCGATTTGTAACTTTATATATCATTTATTAATTGTTTAATTGTTTAATATACAATATGTTCTCTAACAATAAGCTATTTTTGGTTATTTTATTTTATTATTTTTTACTCTAAATAAAAACCGATAATATTTAAAAAGGCATGATTTTAAAATATGATTTATAATTTTTTTATTGACATACACATTGTTAATTTATATCCACGTCACGTATAATTGAAAAAAAAATAGCTCATAATAATATAATATTATGCAAAAAGTTTTGAATATTATAATTTCTAAGACTTATATATATTTATCTTAACTATTAATCACGAAAATGTGAAAGATAAATCGATTTTTTACTTACAGTTTTAAATTAAAAAATTAATTTGATTTAAATTATCAAAATTTATATAAAATTATTAAAAAATAAAAATTATTTAGTAAACATTAGATGCTATTCATTTATAAATAATTTTAAACAGTCTATTATAAATTATAAAAGTTAGTTAAATCATAGACGTACGCACATGCTATGAGAATCGCAATAAAAAAAAAAAAGCCTTCCATTAATTTTTTTTTATCGGATGAGAATTGAACCGAGTATGGATCATGCATGCATGGAATTGACAAACAAATATTTACTTCAAAAAAAATCTACGACAAAAGCATTACTTTTCGTAAATCCAAAAGCCAAAATTCCGAACCTTGAATCTTAAATTCTCCTCATCAATCTAACTAACCAAAAGCAAGCCGTCCATACCTAAAAATTCATAAAGAACTTTGATTTGATGGTCTAATCTCGAATAGGAAGCTTGGCGTACATAAATGATGGCAGGATTATGTGGTAGATCATTAATAGCGAATTCTCTTCTCGGTGGGTTTTAAGCATGAACAGGCTTTATCCTCTCTTGGTGTTTTGGGCCCTTTTGGAGTTGAGTTCGAGTCTTGTTCTTTCTTTATAAGAAAGAAGACACAGGCCAAGCCTAGACAAGACATAAAATTCGAAAGATGGGTTAGTGGGTTCAGTTTGGTTTGGTTTGGTCTTGGTGAATCAGAACAGCATAAAGTGTGTTTTGATTTGCGCCATAAGTTTGGCATCGGAACTGCGTACGTGTAAGAATTGGCAGCAAGAGAACAAGTCAGGTCTTTTTGCCTCCTGCTGCTCCTTCTAGTTAAACCCTTGAAAAGCCTCTCCTCCCCGTGCATACTTCTCTATCTATAGTCTGTAGTATTTCACGGGAGTTTTGGTTCCAGTTTAGCAAACCCATATATAAAAGAAGGGTCTTTCTTTGCTTTTTGGTTCAAGTTTTAAACTTGAAGAGAAATGTGGCTTCTTTTCTTTTCTTTTCAATAAATAAAGAAAGAGAATAAAAAAGGAATTGATCCAAGAGGAGTGCAGGAAATGAGAGGAGTTCAACAAGGTGGGAGTAGTCTTGTGGAGGAGTTCTCACCTGCTTACTATGGACTCTGTACTGTTGGAGGAATGCTCAGTGCTGGTTCTACTCACCTTGCTATCACACCTCTTGATGTTTTGAAAGTCAATATGCAGGTGATTACTTGCGTATTTTTTTCCCCTTTTCTTTTTATTTAAATGTCTTGTTTTTTTCCCCCTCTTTGTAACCTGTCTTGATCATCAGCACATTGTAAGCCTTGGTTGTTTTTCTTTTTTTGGGCAGTTGTTGTATTTATGTGATTGTACGGCATGTTGGGGTGTTAAAGTTTTGACTATAAGAGGGTTTTGGTGGGTTTTAGCTCATTCATTCTGGAAGTGGTGGAGTATGGAGTTTGTTTTGCTAGTTGTAATTAGGATTTTCCATTAAGGGCTTAGAGAAAATTTTTCTGATCACGCTCTCAAGGATTTCATGGTGGCCTTTGGGTATGCTAGTTATTTATGCTTAATACTGGTGTTTCCATTTCTTAATTATTGTCATTATTTAATTCCTTGATTTTGTCTTTTCTATGACGGCTGTCGATTATGTGTTGTTATTTTGCCTATGTTTCCTTTAGGATCCCGAAACTTTATTCACTTCTGAAACTTTTGTTTATTAATTTGGCTAAAGAAGCAACAATCTTTTTCGTTATCCCATTTCAAAGTTTCAACAGTAAAAATGACCTTTTAAGAAAATATTTCCAAATTACAAAAGTCTGTCATTCATTTCTTTGGCAATTGGAAGTAATCCTGTCGTCTCTTTTCCACTATTTTTCTTCTTTTTCTCCATTTTCCACTTTCTCTGCTACATAAAAGTTTTGAGGCCACTCTTTTAATATATACTTTCTCAACTACAGGCGAATCCAATCAAGTATAACAGGATTTTGTCAGGGTTCTCTACCCTCTGGAAAGAACAAGGCCCTTCTTCCCTTTGGAGAGGTTGGTCTGGCAAGCTCTTTGGATATGGTGTTCAAGGTGGCTGCAAATTTGGCCTTTATGAATACTTTAAGAGGCTTTACTCAGGTGTCTTGGTGGATCAAAACAGGAATTTCATATTCTTTTTCAGCAGTGCATCTGCTCAAGTATTTGCCGACGTGGCTCTCTGTCCATTTGAAGCTGTCAAAATTCGTGTCCAAACACAGCCCAAATTTGCAAAGGGCTTGGCTGATGGGTTTCCAAAACTCTATAAAGCTGAAGGACTCACTGGGTAAATTACCTGAAAACTTGATGATCTTTTCTTTTATCCTTCTCCCATTATGTTTACTGTCATATCATTTGTGCAGTTTTTACCGGGGACTTGTCCCGCTATGGGGCCGCAATCTTCCATGTATGTAATATCACTGTTTCTCTGCATTCTTGGGATTCTTTTCTTTTTCCTCTCGCTATTTTCTTGGTTTATAATTTAGGTGTCAAGCTATTATAATTATACAAGACTTCTATACTTGTGCAGCTAAACATTTTCATTCATTTAATTTGAGTGACTACCGGTACTAGCCAACCAAGAGAATGTTATTTCAATGAATGGCATAATAGCATCTCCTACTTGTAATAATAATCAGTTTCTGTTCTATTAACCTTCTTTTGCATCTATATGCTGTCTACTTCCATTTATTTAATGCAGGAAAAGAGTGGCATGCCTCGAACGGGGATGATAAACATTATACCTTTTAGGATTGGAGGTTAGGGTCCCTTGTGAATTGAAGTGATAGCATACAATATTTAGTTTAATTAAAGCTATTGTAAAGTAGCAATACGTGAAGAATTTTATTACTTCTGTAACTTATTAGGCATGGATTCCTAAGCAAGAAAAACTAAACAAAGACCTGTGCAAGAGCCAGTTAAGCAATCTAATAAGAAATTGAGACTTACCAGCTTAGGTAGAAGCATAAGTTCTTGCCACTGCATGATAGGAACCTTATTATTATGGCACTTCAGAGATTCAAGTGACAATGGGAGGACTGCCAATCAGTGGGGTGCCTTTTTGGAGCAACTTACTATAAATTGACAGGGATTGTTGCCTTGATGAATTACTTGAGCTTGTGTTTGTGTGTTTATTTATTTATGTTCAGAAAGCTTTTCAACCTTTGCTTGCTTATTGTCGTGATTGGCAGTCTCAATGGTAATGTTTACAACATTTGAGCATTCAGTTGACCTGATATATCGCAACATTATTCAACGGAGAAAAGAAGACTGCTCCAGAAGTCAACAGCTTGGTGTGACATGTTTGGCAGGCTATGCCGCTGGAGCTGTTGGTACTGTAATTTCTAATCCTGCTGACAATGTTGTAAACTCTCTTTACAATAAAAAGGCTGAAAATGTGCTTCAGGTATGACTTGTAGGTTAAACACTAATGCTTTCTGTGAACTATGCATTATAAGAGATTGATTGCATTGGATACAACATTTCTCAGGCTGCAAAGAATATTGGACTAACTAAGCTTTTCACTCGAAGTCTCCCTATTCGGATCACTATCGTGGGGCCTGTAGTTACTTTGCAGTGGTTCTTCTATGACACCATCAAAGTACTAAGTGGACTGTAAGTGTATCTCATTTATCATGCCATATCACAGATTCACGAGATCAAAGATATCTTTTTGCTTCTTCTGTCAATGTTGGACCCCGAATGAGCGATAAGGATCTGTAGAATCATAAAATATGTATAGGTTATTAGTTGAACGACTAGAATTGACACTGCCATGATTCTTAAGAGAATCATGTCTTTATTAGAAGAAAATTGTCTGGAACTTTTTGCCATTGAGCTTAGGGTTTCACAAAGGAGATTTCAGTCTTTTTCTTTTTTTTTTTTACCCCTGTTCTCTTCTGTTAACAAGGCATTTATAGCCGCAGGTGGCATTTTGTTACTCAACTAATAAGTACGAGCAGTTAAGGTTCCTTCTATAGCACCCTCAAGAGGTTCTGTTGATACTGAATGGAGGATTGGTATATATATTTCCCAGCAGTCCATCTTGGTACTTGAAACAATGATACTGGAAGATGCCCTTGATATGTTAAGTTCAACCTACTAAAAGGTTTTCACATAGGCACCTTGAAGATAACCTTTTATGACTTTACCAAATGTAGCTTACAACATAATAGAGCATTTTGCTTTCTGCAACATATCCTGTCACAGCATGCAATAGGTTATGCTCTAAATAGCCAAGTGTTTGAGATACGGGCTCCTTGTTGATTTGTGTTCTTGAATTATTTTTTGGGCTTGTCACACATATATTATCCCTATTGTTCATTCTACCTGACATTTAATTGAAATTACTTCAGGCCTACCAGTGGAGAGCTTGGCAGACATCAGAAAGACACCAACCTGTTAGCTTAAAGTCGGGGAAGTCTGAAACTGAAGTTCCATTGAATCGTCGTCTCCAAATACGAAAGATAATTCCAACTTGTGGCATTTGATAGTTTTCTGATCCAGACATAGTTTTTCTCCTGGTCCAGCTTATACATCGT
The DNA here is from genome assembly GCA_963924115.1 of Dovyalis caffra. Taxonomy (NCBI): domain Eukaryota; kingdom Viridiplantae; phylum Streptophyta; class Magnoliopsida; order Malpighiales; family Salicaceae; genus Dovyalis; species Dovyalis caffra. Next base: position 220,343 of record CAWUPB010000913.1, on the reverse strand, counting down.
ATTATGTCAATTTTCTCTATTCTTTGATTATCTCTTTTCCTTTTCGTTACAGTCGCAGCTCATAGCTGATAAAATTGCACTGTAATCCTAAACCCTCCCATAATTATAATCAGTGGGAGTGGGAGTTTTCTCAGTTCGGTTAGATAAGTAATATGTTTAGCTACTTAAAAATGTCAATTTGTCATTGGAGATGTACACAGACGATGTGTACTTTTCTCCATTCTATCATCAACTTTAAAAGGCCAATTTTGTTTCCCACTGAACGTTTAGTGATTTTGTCTTGTTTGATCTCAATTCATGCATAGAGTAGGACAGCAGGGTTGTCTTTCATGTTGTCTTGCAATTTTTTTCCCCACTGTCATGAGTTGAAAGATTTGACTGTTGACCAAAAATATTGAAAAGAACTCTCCTGTCCCTTAAGAAAGCTAGAATTACTTTCTCTGCAAAGTAAATCCTTTTCTTGTGTCAAAACTGTAACTTTCATCTAACAAACAAAGGTGTGGCCTTAGATGGGATTTCCCTTTTATCTCCTTTATTTTGTCGGATACGCTAGCAGCCATTAACCATCACAACTTTCTCCCGTCTTAGAAAATGCAGTCTTTTGTTTTTTTACTGAAAAGTCCATGAGAGAGAGAGAGAGATCCATGGAATCTCAATATATATATATATATAACACAATTCGCGCAGGTGTGTAATGTCCAATTGCATGGAAGAAGTTGGTGGATGGATGATGACGTCAGAAAAATCACAAACATGATAGCGAATGACTCTAGCTTGGGGTTTCAGGGATGTTTCCTTGCTTGCACCAGATGGGCCTTACCTAGAGTGAATCAGTCAGTCAAGATTGCTTGATTGAAGGAGTCAGTCAACTTGGCCAACTCTGATGCAATGTGCCAATTGCCATTTACCATTGCCTCCTCCTCATCTTCTATTCTATAGGGGTATAACTTTTCTTCTTTATAATTTTCAAATGAATGAGCTAGATGGGCAATTTTCTATTGTTGACTATTGGCTGGCCAGTCAGCCATTCACCTTGGAAGAAAAGATGAGAAATTTTAGGTTAACAATCCCTTTTAATTTGACTAAATCGAAAGATCTTGTAATATAATAATAATAATCTCTTGTAAAAGATAATATAATTTTAAATCTTAATAAATTAATTCTATTAAGAATTTTGAACGTATGAGTTAAAAAAATAAAAAATGGATGCAAGTTTGACCTCAACAACGGAGATCAATTTTAATTCCACATGCACCTCTCTAATCCATCCTAAATACCAGTAGATACCTTCATTACCTTAATAGCTTTGTGTAAATAATTTAAAGCAGATTTTTTTTTTTTTTGGCAAGTTCTGACCAGTGCATGCCTCCCGGAATCCAAAGATGAAAGATGCACTTAAAAAAGAAATGAAATATAATTAGATGCTCTTTATCTTTTGTGGATAATTGGAATGTAAATTGCTCAAAATAAAAATGTTAATAGCCAAGGAAAAAAAATTCAAGATTTCCAGAAATGGTAGCATAAAGGTTGTGAGAGTAAGGTTGAGAGGAAACGATGAGTCTTGTCTAAAATTAGAACTTAAAAGCTAAGTTTATCTCTGTTCAAACTAACAGTAGCTGCAATATTTTGACCAAACCATCCTCAAAAAAGAAAACTGAAATCCATGTTGTCAGAGAAGACCAGTATCTCCAACAGAGCGTGAGAGCTACGCACCAATGAAGTTTATTTGGGTAGCCAGCAGGATTTGCTCTTCAAGCACAAGGTCAAAGATGGAACCTTGTTGGTTGGTTAGCATTTCCTGGAGGGAACTTCGTAATAATAGAGAGAGAGAGAGAGAGAGAGAGAAGAGTAGGGGTAATTACTATTCTTATCCAAAAAAAAAAAAAAGAAAAAGAAAAAAGGAACAAAAATAAAAATGGAGGAGATTAAAGAAAACTGTTGTAGTAATGACTTGATTGGAAGGTAAAAACTAAAGAAAACATGTAAAGCCGCGTGCCCTTTCTTCCACCAAAAAGAAAATAAAAAAAGAGAAAGAAAAACAAGAAGGAAAAGAAGTTAGCTGGTCAGCACTCTCCAATCCGATGTTTCTCAGCAACAACATCAAACCCCATTTAATATTCGTAAGATCACATTAATAAACAAACAACTCCCCTGTTGTGTTATGTTTTATACATTGGTTTCTTCTCATTTCTTCCATTTTTCTTTCTCCTACGTACAACTCAGATCCATCCTTTCTTTCCCTTGTATAATTCAAGACAAAATATAGGTAAGCACTTAATCTATCATGTGCTTTCTTATGTTTAAATCCTGTCACTTTCTTTAAATAATTTCTAATTTCCTTGTTGGGTTTGTCTACCTTTGTAATTTGTGATGATATTCGTCTGTGAAGATTTGTTCTTGTGGGGTTTTGACTGGTAGTTTCATCATCATCTTTTTTATTTATTTTGATACAAAATCTTTCATTTTGTTTAGCTTTTTTTGTTCCCTTCATTGGAAAATGGAGAGGGTATTCACTTTCTGATGAAACAAACTGAACAGTTGGCTTGATCTGATGTTAGATACTTTCTAATCTTGGATTGGATTTGTCTGCTTGTGTATGCGCCTACAAACACATGTATAGATTATGTGCACAATAGTATTAATATTTTAGTGTTTCGATGTGTCAAGTTTCTAAATTTGTATTTGCGTTATTAATTATGATGTAAAATTCGTTCTTGCAGCGTAATTGATGAGACCTCATTAGATGAGGACAAGGTGGTGAAGTGATTAAAGGGAATCGTGGTTGTTCCATGGGCAATACATGCCGTGGATCTTTCAAAGGAAAACTTTATCAGGGCTACAATCAGCCCGACGAGCAATCCACCACCACTGCCTCCAATTCCAAGCGCAACGCCTCCTCTGATAACTCCAATTCTGAGCATTCCCAGTCTAGCCTAACCTCCCAAGAACTCATCCAGAAAAAGGACAGCAATTTACCTCTCATTAGCCCCAACAAGAAAGATACGATGATGAGGCGCAGTGTTGATAACCAGGCTTATTATGTTTTAGGCCATAAAACTGCAAACATTCGTGATCTTTACACTTTAGGTCGTAAATTAGGACAAGGACAATTTGGCACTACTTATTTATGCACTGATATTTCTACGGGGATTGAGTATGCTTGCAAATCTATATCCAAAAGGAAGTTGATTTCCAAGGAGGATGTCGAGGATGTTCGGAGAGAGATTCAGATAATGCACCATTTGGCAGGTCATAATAATATCGTGACCATTAAGGGTGCATACGAGGATCCATTATATGTCCATATTGTTATGGAGCTTTGCTCTGGAGGAGAGTTGTTTGATAGGATCATCCAAAGGGGGCATTACAGTGAGAGGAAGGCAGCTGAGTTGACTAAGATCATTGTCGGGGTTGTGGAGGCATGTCACTCACTAGGGGTTATGCATCGAGATTTAAAGCCTGAGAACTTCTTGTTGGTGAATAAGGATGATGATTTCTCACTCAAAGCTATTGATTTTGGACTCTCTGTGTTCTTCAAACCTGGTATTCAACACATCATTTGCATTTTGTTGAATTATCAGCATATCGAGATACTAAAGATGATCTTATAAAAAATTATCAAGATATTGCATACTATTTCTTATGAAATGTTTCTACCAAATAGAATGCATGTTTTACCTATTAATAACTCTCCACATGTTAAATTATGTCTCTTATGCTTGATGGTATTCGTTCGGTTCGAATGAATTAAATGATTAATTTTTTGCATACCTCTAATTGCTTGACAAGTATAGCGAACTTATGTAACACTTTGCTCCTCCAAAGACCTGAAATCTAATTCTTGAGATATAGTAATGTGTCACGAAACCTTTTATTACATGGTAAAACAATGTAATCTCGAGTATTGAGGCTTATATGTGGTTTGCTACTACAGGTCAAGTTTTCACTGATGTTGTGGGAAGCCCATATTATGTTGCTCCAGAAGTACTCCTCAAGCACTATGGGCCAGAAGCAGATGTGTGGACAGCTGGGGTCATATTGTATATATTGCTAAGTGGAGTACCACCATTTTGGGCAGGTAGGTGTTCTTTGGGATACTGCTATAAAAAAAAGTTTTTATTCTTTGTGCAGTTTACTGAAAATTTCGTCCGTTTGGATTTCAGAAACACAACAAGGAATATTTGATGCTGTGTTGAAGGGATATATCGACTTTGACTCAGACCCATGGCCCCTCATATCAGACAGTGCCAAAGACCTCATCCGGAAGATGCTTTGCTCTCAACCCTCAGAGCGTTTGACTGCTCACGAAGTGCTATGTATGTCTGACCTTTCAATAATTTCTTGTGTATGCGATTGATAAGCGGGTAGGCTGCTATCAATTTGGATTTCGCTTTCTGTGTTTATTGTTACTGCAACATAAATGCTAGACAGCAGAATGGCTAATAAAGGATGTGTATTGTGTAGTCTCTGTGGCCCTCACTGTGTTTGCAGTGCTAATAACAATTATGACTTTCCTTTCGGGTTCCTCTTAGGTGAATCAATTTAGGTTGCAATCAATGCCCGTACATCATATTGTCCTTGAATTACTGCATTAGTTATACTGATTTTTCAATTCAATGTTGTTCTGGAACTCACTGCTCTCTCAAGTAGGTTCATTAGTAAACATAATTTTGCAGAGTCTGCAACTTTTGGATTCAGATCCAGAATCATTATGCTATTGCGGGAATTCCTTTTCTGCATAGTTTTCTTTCTTCATGCTTTATTTGATTTTCAGCTAAACTCTAGGTCAAACTGACATCTGTTGGCTTTAACCAGGTCACCCATGGATATGTGAAAATGGAGTTGCTCCAGATAGAGCACTGGATCCTGCTGTGCTTTCTCGTCTCAAGCAGTTCTCTGCAATGAATAAATTAAAGAAGATGGCTTTACGGGTAAGTGCATTTGTATGTTCATGCAATGAATTTTTGAGCATTCTAGATTCTAGTTGACACACTTCATGGAGAATACTTAATCACTAGGCAAATACGGATGGAGGCACTAGTTACACATATGTGTACTCATCCTCATATTGTTTTTGTTGTTTCCCGGTTACCTACTTGCACCTATGAGCAGTCTATCATTTAGCTGGAAAGCATACTTACTTGGCTTTGAAACTTACTTTGCTAATTCTGAAGCCAGAGGGTTGATCTTAACTTGTCATGTCATAGATTCAACTCTTTATACCATACACATTCTGATGACTTCTACTTGCTTGTTTCATATTATCAGGTAATAGCTGAAAGCCTTTCGGAGGAGGAAATTGCTGGTTTGAAAGAAATGTTCACGGCTATGGATACTGATAACAGTGGTGCAATCACGTTTGATGAACTCAAAGCTGGTTTGCGAAGATATGGCTCTACCTTGAAGGATACTGAGATACGTGATCTTATGGATGCGGTAAGATGTTTGTGCCAAAGCAGATATCTGTATCTGGTTGTTTCTGTACATCTTAGTACTTCTCCATTCCATTGTTTTTTTCCCAGTCACATCTCCTTTTCTCTATTTTCTTATTCTTATTTTTCCTCATCATAGGCGCAATGCTTTTCTTCTTTATTATGTTATATCTTGTGGTTATCTTCTAATCAGCTGATTAGTTATTTTTTTGTCAATTTCAGGCTGATGTGGACAACAGTGGAACAATTGACTATGGAGAATTTGTAGCTGCTACAGTTCATCTTAACAAATTAGAGCGTGAGGAACATCTTGTTGCAGCATTCCAATATTTTGACAAGGATGGAAGCGGTTATATTACAGTCGATGAGCTTCAACAAGCTTGTGCTGAACATAACATGACCGATGTTTTACTTGAAGACATAATCAAAGAAGTTGATCAAGATAATGTAAGTCATATACACTAATATATGGTGGGGGTTGGAAACCAGATTCAGTTATTTGGATTTTCAATTCCCTTATCCGTTTGCTTGTTACCAAACTTCACTGATATGGGTATATGTGTTGTTTCAGGATGGAAGAATTGACTATGGTGAATTTGTTGCCATGATGCAAAAAGGCAATGCAGGAATTGGTAGACGAACTATGCGAAACAGTCTGAATATGAGCATGAGAGATGCACCAGGGGCCCTATAGCTGGGAAATACATGATGTAAAGGTACCTTTTAGCCTTTTGTTTTCAGATGCTTCCCGATTTCCACTTCCTTCTTACATGTGAATTATTGCTGGAACTGTCTCTTTACCGGGAATTTCTATTGCGCATTTCATAACTGTTGATAGTAGATGTTCAAAAGAAATAAATATTTAATCGGCAATTATTAAATCAATGTTTCTGGTACTAATGTTCTTGACAAAATAGTGCAAGACTTTCTAATCATAATATTCTGTTCATGACTTGTGAAGATTTAAAACATGCTTCCAAAGCGAAAATCTAATGATTGTAAAGTTGTTTTCAATTTTCATAGTGCTTTTGTACCTTGCAATCAAGCATTACAAAACAATAACTAGCTCTGATTAATTATTGTGCACAATTAGTAGTCTTAAAGGATATAGCATTAAAATTAAAATACTATTGAGACATTTTTTGACGGTGCTTTTAAATACCATTGCATAGCAACGCATGATTATCAACTATAGTCCTGTATTTTGATTTGGATTCACATTGGCAGGCTGCAAAGCAAAGCTGGCAGATGAGGATGATTGGTGACAGAAGTTTGCGAAATGATTATGATTCCTTCCAAGTAACAGAAGATTTTTAGATTTTGGAAGTTTCTGTGCTTGAGCATTTACATTGCTGTTTGACTGAGGAAAATGATTGTAAGCTTTGTATACTTTAGTGTGAAGTATTATTATAGCTGTTCAAGTTGATAAGTTAATTCGTTGTGTTTTTATTTAGGGTTTCTGTTTGTTGATTTTTGAAGAACAATGATCTTTAAGTTTCATTTTGTACTCCAGGCATTGCTTGAAACCCCAGGTTGAAAACTTCACAGTATGCTAAATTGCTAACGACTGGGGGGGTTAACGCTATCTGTGCCAATTATAGACAGTCTTGCATGATGAATTGGAAAGCAGAAATTGGTCCTTATACTTGAGAGTAATTTTCAAAATTGACCAACAATGAAAATTTTCCAATATTACATGCTCCTTGTAACATGCTGTCTTGTGTTATATTCCATCTCCTATTTGGCAAAAACCAATAAAAAATTCGTACACTGCAAAACCCTATTTCGAGATTAATTTTGGCTTGAAAACGGTGCACGTACAGCATCTTTTTATATGTATTACAAATAAATTTAGCTGTTTTGAACGGTCATCTCAGCCTAGACGCTCTCCGAAATTGCAGATTCCTGTGCTATCAAAATTTCCTGCGAAAGAAACGAAAGGGTAAGGTTGAAAACAACACAAACCTCTGGATTCATATTAACAAGTGATCATAAATCCATCTGCCCCAGTTTCAGATTTATTTATTTGACAGAAAGAACAAAAAATTATGATGAATGTGAAGAACCATAATACCATTTGGCAGGTAGAACATTAGTCAAGTAGATTTCTCAGCTTGACAGAAAAAGATGCGAGAGTTCTTTTGGCCTGAAGTAGGCCGACTAGTCATGAGATTACACGAACCTACAGCTAAGCCTCTTTGTTAAAAGAAATAAAAAAGTTCCATAATAAATGGATGCACTGACCACCTAGCTCGAGTAATTTCAAATCAATGACTGCTAGATGTTAAACCGAAGAACAAGTGAAATCTGAGTAAAGAGGAGTCAACTGATAGTAAAAATCAGTCTATAGCAACTTGCCTTTAACTTCACATCGCTGGAGAGGATACACCTTGATGTAACAGCACATCCATGATCAAACAGCCATCCTACCTCACACCAAGTTTCACCATCTTCGTTTGCTTTAAGCGAGCACCACAATTGCTTGGGCAGCAAAATGAGATCACGTTCGTCTCTGACTGACTTCCGCACCATGTCATCAGCTAGTTCTTGAAGCAAGACCTGGATTAATTAAAAAATTAGTTTGACTGTATTTAGCATTTAGTGCATGGAGTAGGGTTTGTTTTAACGAGTTTTGAGTGCAAAACTAGTATTTTTCTGCAGCCAACACACACCTAAAACTTTGAATTCACCGAAACAATAGCTGTCTCACTCTTTCAGTGCATGAGCATAAGGACTTGTGGATGCATGAACTCTTCATCAGTACTTGGAAGAAAAAATGAGGAAGGAAAAAGAAAGCTGATTTAGCAGAATCAATCCAATCCCTATGGATGGAATAGTTTAGATATCAGAAATAAACAAATCCCAAATCTTGGCAAATGATATATAACATAATTCTTATTTCGCATATCTAATAAAGCTTTGAATTCATAGAAACGGGCTGCGTGATTGCATGAACAAAGAGTTAAAGAACAGAATGCCCTTGTAAACAATGGACAAGATGAGCCAAGATCAATTTCTCTGATTCTGGATGAAATGAAGATAAGACAAGATCAGGGAAGGAATCTGGCAAACTCACATTTTGAGAAGAATCAAAAGTGGAAACAGCACCGGGACCCTGCCACACGCCAACAACTTCAGACGCTTTCAAGGCAGCGGTGGAAGCGAATGCTGAATCCCGGATAGCACATCCACCTAGTTGGTCACCATTTCTGAAAGGCCCATACCACTGCTCGCAAAAAACTCTGATGTTTTGCAATTCAATCCCTGTATTCGCTACACGAACAACCTGGATTATTCTCATACGAGACTCCTTATCTCGAGGATTGATCAAGCAATGCTCCAATTCAAATTGCTTATATTCACCATTGTCCACAATTGGCCAGACAGCTGCATAAGACCCACCTGATTGATATGCAAAGGCAGAAACATTATTCTCGACTCCTCCAACAACCCTCTCATCGATGCTATACCGAGTTGCAGCATCGGCTTCACATCCTACGGTGGGAAGTAGTTTGATGGTTTTGTAAGTCATAAGAAGGTCCTGTGGTTGAGCGACGGTCGGACACTGAGTCTGCCAATCAAAAACCTTAACCTCCCACTCCCTGTAAGCTTCAGGCACCACAGATTCAGGTAGTTCAATTGGCTTTCCTTCAGTCGTGAAGTCTGCTCCAAACCCATCCCATTCACCAGATATTTTGCTAGCAAATTCTGACCAGGCTATAACAACACAAATTAAAGAAAAAAGAACCCTCAATTTCCTTCCACTTTAATGTTTACTCAAACGTTTCAAGTTCATCAATTTTATTTCTTTGGGTATTATAATCCTAACAATTGTAGTTAGAAAGATGAAAACTTTGCATAAATGAGACGCATTAAGATTCATCTGCTTGGAGAAGCAAAAGGACCCATGTTCTTGTTTATGGTTCTTGGTGTGAAATAATCAATTAAGCTGTACAGATGCCAAAGTAAGAGCAAGAAATTCCAAGTCTGAAGTAAGAACTTACTAGTCGTGGAGATGGTGGGATTGATGGTTTGCTGGACTTGATCAGCAGCAGAGACAGTACTGCTGGTCTTTGCCACACAATTAGACAAGGTAGCAGTCGGAAGTTTGGATTGGAAGAGATGGTGGTGTGGAGTATTATTACAAGAAAATTGCTTAGAATTATTGTTATTTTGCATGTTGTTTCGAAGTTTTGACGTTGATGGCAAACTGATCATAGGAAGAGAAGAAGGGGTTCTATTGTTTTGGTAGATTATACTTCTACCGCTAATACTATTTCCTCCTCCTCCTCCTCCTGTTGCTAATGCCATCATCTGCTGATGCTGCTTCTTCTTCTTCTGATTCTCTGTCTCTCTTATCTTTCTAACAAAAAGAACTGAGCACACAGACAGTTCAGATTCGTTCTTTATAGTCCTTCTCGTTTCAGAAGACGAATTATTAGTCGTTATTTGTTTAAAAACTAGTTATTTAATTTTTTGAATTTTAATTATGTTAATAACTTAGTTTTTTTAATCGATTTTTTTGTTAGATTAATAATTTTTTAAATTATTCTTTGATATTTTATTTTTCTTATCTACCTGTCAAATTTTAATGGAGGGAGAACTAAGGAATATTCTCATCCTATCTTTTCTTTACCTGTCAAATTTACAACAGAAATGGAAATTAGTTAAACTGGATCTAGTTGTTTGAAGGCCCAACCCAATTCTTATCGTCCACTTCAATGGGCTATTGGAGTTTTGTCTTGTTAAGGGCCCAATAAAAATAAGAAGGGACCCAAATTAAAATCAGGAAATTTGGAGGACAACACAGATAATTTAACACCTCATGTATGAATTTTGGTTCACAGTAACAAATAAAATGAACAACCGTAAATTACGGTCTAATCACGTTTAAAACGCCTGAAACATGAGAACAATGTAACAACAACAATAACAATAATAATATATACATTGGGGAGAAACATGATTTATTGGTAAATAAGCTGTTTTCATTTAATTAATATTTAGATTTAGTTTTTATTATTTACGAATAATCAATTATAAATTTTTTTAATAATATCAAATTGGAGTTGGTTTAATCTAAAAAATAGTCTAATAATCAATTATATTCTAACACTATCTTATCTTAAATGGTTACAAATTGCATTTTCATTTATAAAAACTGAACAACAATACTTTACAAAATGTAAATATTAAATAAATAAATAAATAACAAAAAAGAAGAAGAAGAAGAAAAAAAACCTCGGCCACTAGTGGTAAAGTCTCGTCGGTGACCATTCCACGAGGGGATTCATATGCCTTATCGTCTTCATTTGTTCAAAACACATCTTGCACTCGTCATGTGTTTATCATACCTTGAAAAAAAAAAAAAAACAAAAATTTGCACCGACACGTTTATATATAGTGCATTATGATTTAATTAGGAGCATGAGCATGAGGTCCCTTCATTGCCACATCGTGTGAAGTAATTCCAATGGAATAAAACAAGGCAATGTTTGTGTATGATCAGTTGGGAACGAGGGAGATGGGATATGATCCGAGGTTGTAATTGAAATAGTAAGAAAAATATTTTTGATTCATTAAGCTAATAATTTGATTCTCGTTTTTTTTTAAAACTCAACGAGGTAGGATAAAAATTATTAGTGGGTTTAAAAAATATAGTTTTTAAAATTGATTAAAAATTAAGAATGATCCTATATTAATTTAATCTAAATAATAAATTTAATTTAATTTTAATCAACACAAAAACTAATTAAAAAATAACATAACTACTTATATATCATAATAAAATAAAAATTGAGAGAGATGCGTGGGTCTTTTTTCTTGAAGCTAACTTAGAAAGCTACAGGCATGGCGTGATCACATGCAGGATAGGTCGTCATCTCATCCTCTCTGGCATATGATTGGCATTTCACTTTTTATTTAGTTCCTGTTAGGTTTTTTTTTGTTTGACATTACGTTACGAATAAGATAAAATATAAAAAATTATTTTAATTTTATTATTTATTTTATAATATAAATTTATAAAAATATATGAAATCAATGATAATAAAAAAATTTATATTTAATTATTTTTTATTTGTGTGTTTCATAATTTTTCTTCTAGAAAAAATATCTATCATTTTTAATTCATGGATTATTAACTGAAAAAAAAATTAAATAAATTTTTTTAAAAAAGCTTCAGTATTTTATAAAATTGTGTAAAAAAACAAAAATAATAATTATTAAAAGCTTACCTAGAATTGAATAAATAAAAAAATTATTTTTATTTAATGTTGATAAGAATATCGATTTTTTTTTTAAATGTGAATTTAATTTATATATATATATCACCACATTTTACTCTTTCCGCCTAAAGTAATGTTTATAACTAACCAGACTTACTCTATTAATTAATTACTTCTCCCTTCGTTTTATAATTAAATTAGCTATCCCGTGGCCCTTAGGCATAGCATAGTATTAAAGAGAACATTTTATCCCTCCCCATTCAAATTAATTAATTAATTAAAAATAATGAAAAGGCTGAAAATATACAGAATTAATTAATTAATACATCATCACCGTCAACCCAAAGATTCTTCTTATGTGGACTGAAATCATTTGGCGTTGGGTTTATGCATGGGCCCCAAAAGTTCGGGTGAGAATGAGAAATCCTACGTACTCGCTTGCTTGTGCAAAAAGAAAATAAAATTCAATGAACAACAAAATCACATACTCACTACTTAATTTAAATTAATTGATTACAATGGGAGCTTCAAAAATATAATAATCAAACAATAAATAAATAATATAATTTAATTCATATACAAGAGTAGAATGCAATATGGGTTTAACTAAGAAACTAAAGTAAAAATAATTAAGAACAATAATCTTTATTTGGTTGGCAATAAGCAATCAATTAATATTAATTACTAGCTCGTACTGCTGGCTCCTCGAGCTTGAAAGATACTTTGATTCCTCTTCAATCAATGCATCGATCCTTCCTTCCTTCCTTCCTTGCCAATGAATTTAATTAAGAATGGATTGATCTCTCTCAACCAATTAAAAACTCATAATCTCTGACAAATCATCTATCCACTCAACCCATAAGTACTAACACAAATATTATTATACTCTTAATAATAACATATAATAATCTACCAAGTATTACAAGGCAATTTTCATGGACAAACATGTACACGCATTGACAAGGCAAAAAAAAAAAAAAACGAAACATACAAAAAAGAATCCTATTTCTTGATCTGAATCTTGAATTCTTGAATTCTTGAATTTTTTTTTTTTAAATCTTATTGAACGAATTAATCAAATATGGACCTGCTTGCTTTGAATACCTTCAAATGTTGAAGAAGATTGCATACATGCAATAACCCAAGTAGAACTCTTTTAATCGTTTTGAGCTTTGATGAGACCAGTACGTACTAGTTGGTTCGTCAATGGCCAGGATCGAAATTCTTGGAGTAATTGAAAGAATCATACTTGCAAGTTTGAGGAAGGCCGACTTTATCTTCAGATCTCACAAGCTTTCTTACCTCGGACCTGACCTTAAAGAACACATGTCTCCAGCTCCCTTTGTTATGACAACCGAGAAACCTGGTCTCTTCTTCGTTCATTTCCAGATCTTGGGCAAAAACGGGCTTTCTTGAAAGGATCCAAGACCAGCCCCAGTCCCACCATTTCCTGATGGAACTGCCAGCATATTCTCCCATGGCCGACACGGATTTGGATCTTTGAAATGCCCACTGACTAGCAGGAGAAGAGATGGGCTGAATTTTGAGGGAAATAGAGGAGAGTCTTCTACGTAGACCAGCTATAGCTTGATCTTTCGAGTCATGGTGAGCTTGTGAGACGGGGAGTGCAGCAGCATGGTTTCTCTTTTGAAAGCTCTGGACAATGGAGCTCATTTTTATTGGTATAGTGATTAAAGAAGAAGAAGAAAAAAAAAAACACAGAAATGGGATAGCAGGAGATCGAGGTAGCTAGCTAGCTAGTGGTAATGGTGTGGGTGTGAAGGGTAGGAAGGAAGAGTAGAGAGAAAATTAAAGAGAGAGAGAGAGAGGTGAAATATTACAAGTGTTAACAGCTAGAACACAGGCTGGTTTATTCTTTTTCTGTGGAGGGATGGGTGGATGCTGATAGGGAAATGGGCTGCATGGTGGGGCCCATTTAATCATTCTTATAGACTATAATTATTATTCATTTTCATCATTAATTAAAGTTAATTACTAATTAATTATATATTATATCAAACTAGATAATTATCTATGTAAAAACCACAACTAAATATTATTTCATAGACTCCAACAAATTATATATCACAAGAACATGTTTTATGGAATTAACCACTTACATTACATGGATAAATTGTAATAGCTAGTGATAATACAAAGGTACTCATTAACCATTTTTCTATATTTTCTATTTTTTTCTTGTAATTTATAAACTAGTCTCCATATTTTCAAAAAAAAAAAAAAAAAAGAATTAATTAGTTTTTTAAAATAATTTTCTAACTAACATTGATTATGTTTAATTTAATATTATTTTATTTTATAAAATGTTATCCTTTTCTAGTTAATTCTTTCATTTATTTTAATAAATTTCTTAAAAGAAAAATTGAAATAAATTAAAAAGTAACAAAATGGGTTAAGTTGTGAAGAAAAAATTAAAAATATAAAAGCTAAATAAGTAATTTTTGAAATAAAAAATGACTAATTAATTTGTTTCTTAAAACTAGAGGGATTAATTTACTCTTCTTTTAGGTATTCAGTAGCTTTACTTACTTTGCCGATATAGTTAGAACGTATAAATTCAATTTGACCAAAAGAACTAATAATAGAAATAAAAGTTCCAATTCATCACCCTTAGCCTTGGATCCATCTATGATTAATTATTTATATATTAGAGAATAGTTAATGAGTATTATCACCACATGGAATCATATTCTAATGACAAAAGCTAGGAGTAGTAATGAATGTTTTATGTCCATACATGCATTGACAACCATTTGTCTCTTAAATAAATTAAAAAATAAATCAAAGAGAGTGGCAATTTCTCAGCTCATTCTCTTTCCCATATTCGTGTAACGTTTTGAGTAGAAAACGTGGGGAGATGGGACCAACTCAGATGTCGGTTGTGAAGTCTGGATCTCTCCTCTGTTTTTTTTTCTTTTTTTCAATAGAATTTAGTTACGCAATAATTACATATAAAAACCTCATCTCTCAAATGAAGGCGTAATTAAGGCAGAATTCTATCAATCAGTTGACTAAATGAAGCGAGAACAAGAAAAATAAGCTAATGTCAATTTTTATCTTTTTCATTCTATTTATACGATTGAAAGAAGGCGTAGTTTAATAATTAACAAGGATAATTAACTCTGATTCCATCTTAGAATTAGCTTAATTTTAGAAGAATTTATTTTCTTAATTTTTTAATTTCATCAAGAACTTGTTTCTATTTTCAAATTATTCCTTTTGTACCTTATTTCTCTCCTGCACTCAATTTTTTTCCTCTCTTATCAACCATCATGGTGACTTCTCTCTTGATTTTTTCAATCAGTTATTGGTCAAGGAGAGAGAAAAGGTCATCATAATAGTTGAGGAGAGAAAAAAAATAGATGGAA
This sequence comes from Dovyalis caffra, assembly GCA_963924115.1. Taxonomy (NCBI): domain Eukaryota; kingdom Viridiplantae; phylum Streptophyta; class Magnoliopsida; order Malpighiales; family Salicaceae; genus Dovyalis; species Dovyalis caffra. The sequence goes on along the minus strand of CAWUPB010000913.1, from coordinate 205,295 downwards.
GAGAGAAATAAAGCATTAAAAATATAATTTAAAAATTAAAAATACCACAGTAAGACACCCCGTCACTAATTTAATGAAAAATAACGAAATAACTAAATTATTGACAGAATTAAAATATGAAAAACTAATTGATTAGTTTTGAAAACCAAAAAAATTAGTTAATTCGTTTGTTTAAAGGAGAGGGACTAGTTTATCATTTAATCGAAACACAGCGGTCAAAGGAAAAAAAGCAAAAAAAAAAAAAAAAAGGGACCTAAATTATCAGGGAAGTGACCCATTAAAATGAGCCCAAAGCCCAGGCAATAGCCCTGATAGGATGTTGACGAAAAAAGAGGGTTCAGTGATGGTTGATGGGCCCACTCAGTTTTGAAGCCCATAAGATTATACTTCCAATTTCCCTCCTTCCAAATTCCATCTATACTCTCAAGCTGATGAATTATATTTTCTGTGATAACCTAACTTACGTGGACAAACTTAATTTGATTATTTATTCCCAAAAAAAGAAGAGAAAAGATGAATGCATGTTTCACATGCTGGTGAATGGTTCCCACTTCCCACTACGTTGTCATTTGTCAAAGATACACTACGGTTCTCTCGTCTCCCATTGAAAAAAAAATGAAAATGCTTAGAGCCAAAGCATGCTAAAGAATGAACAAATCGTAAAGTCTGAGTTTGATTTGAAAATTTGATTTACTACTTCACTTGAAAGCTAACACATGCAAAACCAAAGCTATATACAGCTACCCCCATCCCTTCCTCGTCTCTCATCCTTCTCCCTTCTCACCCTCCCATGGCTCCCTCAGTTTTAAACATTTCTCTTCTTACCTTCTTGGGCTCACTTTTCGTGTGTTCGGTTCTAGCCCGTGATTTTTCGATCGTGGGTTATTCACAAGAGGACTTGACTTCTGTTAATAAACTTATCGAGCTATTCGAATTATGGATTTCTAGGCATGGAAAGGCTTACGATAGTCTTGACGAGAAACTGCATAGGTTCGAGGTGTTCAAAGACAACTTGAAGCACATTGAGCAAAGAAACAAGGTGGTTACTAGCTACTGGCTTGGATTGAATGAGTTTGCTGACCTGAGCCATGAGGAGTTCAAGAGCAACTACTTGGGATTGTACCCTGAGATTCCTAGGAAGAAAAGCTCCGAAGACTTCAGTTACAGAGATGTTGCAGACTTGCCCAAATCCGTTGACTGGAGAAAGAAAGGAGCTGTTACTCCAGTCAAGAACCAAGGTTCTTGCGGCAGTTGTTGGGCATTCTCAACAGTTGCAGCTGTTGAAGGCATAAACCAGATTGTCACAGGAAATCTAACTTCATTATCTGAGCAACAGCTGGTAGATTGCGACACAAGCCTCAATTATGGCTGCAACGGAGGCCTCATGGATTATGCTTTTCAGTTCATAGCCAAAACTGGCGGACTCCACAAGGAGGAAGACTACCCATATCTAATGGAGGAAGGCACTTGTGATGAAAAGAAGGTAAATGCTGACATAGTATCTAACAATGCATTCAATTGTTGAATACAAAGGATAGAATTTGTTTAATACCTCTATTTGTTTGCTGTCTTCAGGAAGAAATGGAGGTAGTAACTATTAGTGGTTACCGTGATGTGCCACAAAATGATGAACAAAGCCTCCTAAAAGCACTAGCTCACCAGCCTCTCAGTGTAGCTATTGAGGCTTCTGCTAGAGACTTCCAATTCTACAGCGGGGTAAGAAAGTTGAACATGCTCTCACATCTATAATATACCTGCTCTTTCTCACTTCCCAACTTCAAGAAGCATTCAAGGAGGCCAGTCTCATTGACTCATTGTTTATGGCTTTTGGTCTTTGCAGGGAGTATTCAGCGGATCTTGTGGAACAGATCTGAATCATGGAGTAGCAGCAGTTGGATATGGTTCATCAAAGGGGATAGATTATATCATTGTGAAGAATTCCTGGGGAGCCATGTGGGGTGAAAGAGGCTACATAAGGATGAAGAGAAACACAGGCAAACCTGATGGGCTCTGTGGGATCAACAAAATGGCTTCATATCCCACTAAAGAGAAGTGACATCAATATGATTTTGTATTTTGCTTCTCCTTCCAACAGTTCCACGATCGATGATATCGGTTTGTTTTACTCTTGTCCATCAATAAAATGCGATGAAAGTTCATATAGAAACAATTCCTAACATTAATTAGCATGGACGAAAAACTAAGAATAATCCCTACACTAATGCTAATGGATGGCATTGCCATTGCGTCCTGCACATGTCACGCACAGTTCATAAACAGATAGAAGAAAACAAGACTACCATGTCCGTGCAACAGAACTTACGAAAGATGCCACACCTCACATACATGTATAGCAAAATGGCCAAAAAATAAAACAACACATGTAATCAGTTCTGTGCTTCTTTATTATTTGAAAGTACTGAATTTTATAGTTCATGGATATGTTCTACGCAATGAGACCTAAAATACATGTGTACTGAATGGTTGGCTCGTGATAAATTGGGTTAGTAGTACAGAGAAGAATCGAAAATTTTAACTCACGGCTTCATTGTACTTGAAAACACAATCGTAAAGCCGTCCTCCAAGGAACTGAGCAACCTCTGGATGTTTCACCTGTTTAGAAAGAAAACAAAAATTGGACAGATGTTGGCTACAAGATTGGTGAGATTATATAAACCAGCGCACGTGAATTGAAATCCTCAATAAATAAATACATAAAATTTCAAATAATTACCATCCCAATCTTGAGAGAGTCGCACTTAAATTGAGCATAAAGATTTGTCTCTATCCCACGACCCTGCCAAAAGCAGCAACAGATATAAGTTCACACAATGGAGAATCATGCATTTCTTCTATTGAATTCACTTGCTAGCCCAGCTATCTTGATGTGGCTTTCTTTTCTTTTCTTTCCGTTGTTCTTGGTCAGTCAAAATATCCAGCAACACTTGAAAAGCATCCAACCTTTACCATTCATAGACTAGAAACAACTATCAAACTCCATCTTTATCTACTTTTAGCACACTATTTTTTTTCCCTTTTTGTGTTAGAACAATTGACTAAAGCCACATATACATAAATATAAGGTCACTATACCTAATCATGCATCTTTACCCAATTGGCCATTTGGCATTTTTTTACACACTAATCTTATTTTAGAACGAACTTACCATTCCTTCCAATACTACTAGGTCTGCATCACTTGCTAGATAGGCTAGTACTTGGGATACTCTTGTAAGATCAATAACCTGCAAGGAATGGAAAAGGAAAAGGGCTATAACTATACAGCCAAGAGTACCCTCCAGACAAAGAAAGAATATCATTCAACATGAAATACAAGTAAATAATATAGCACTCTAATTCTTTACCGGTAAATCATTTCCAGAATTGGCTATAAAAAGATTTGATGTGTCAACACCCATGAGCTGTCCGTTTTCATCCTTCAACTAGAAAATTGGATCTCAAGTCAGACACAACCAAGAATCAAACAGTACAATAGTTCTACAAGTTCTTACTCTCACCTTTGCTATAATCTCTATCAGTTCAGTGTAAGTGACGTCATTGATAGAAGGCATGTCATTGGCAGCCAAAACAACCTGCAGATAGAGAGAGCCCCAATATACTCAGGAAGAAAGTATTTAAACAGTACCTAGTATAGAATCTTGCATAAATGCTTTAAAATAAATAAATAAAAGTATTTCCAGCACCCATCATCATATTTGAGCACAAATTAATTAAATGAAAAACACCTCAGATTTGAAGACTTCAAAATAAAAATATGAAAAGAAGATGAGTGTTCAAAACCACAGGATCAGTTTCAAAATCAAAATACCATTGTCGTTGTTTCTTCCATATTGAATGCCAACAATGTACTGACAAACTAGTTATCGAGCTGTATCAAAACCTTCAATTGATTCTTTACAATTTGGAAGTGAACAAGCTAAGTTAAAAAATGTCATGCAAACTTTTGGGCTTGTGATGTAAAAAATAAATGTGTTGCAACTTGGAATTCAAATGTAAATGAAAACCTGAGTTCCACGTCGCATTAGCTCTCTTGCAAAGGGCAAAATACCCAAAATTATATCTGCACCGGAATTATCAACAAAGATGACAACCTGTTGTGAACAAAGAGGAAGCTGATAAGATTTTTTATTTTTTATTTATTACTAGTACAAATGGAGTCATTGACATATTTCACAGATGTACTGAAGGGCATGTGACTACTCTAAAAGGACAGTGACATCATGTAAAAGAATTCAGTCTTTTAATTCACCTTTTTCCATGATTTCTTGCTCCATTTCACTTTAAAGGTGTCCAAGTCGTCGATGACCCAGGGTCGAGGGACAAGATTTTGACAACTAGCCAAAAAGGACATTCCATCCCTTGAGAAAACCTCAGCAAGCTGCATGAAATAGGGAAATAAAATTGCACAAACAAAACAGAATCTATATCCTCAAGAGAAGAAATAAAATTTAAGCAGCATTTAAACAGTTACAGAAGCAAAACAACTGCTTTTGCTAAAAGCTAGAGAGGATGATAGTTTCAAGAAATTCCCATAAACCAATGGCATCAATCAAAGATGAAACAAAATAATGAAAGATGGTTGCAGCATGAGCAGAAAACATTGATGCACCAGTAAGCCAGAGGGTGATCTAAATCGAAGGGGTCACATAGGAAAGGAATGCTAATGGCAAGTTTGGGAATGAAGTCAGAAGATGCAGGACCCCAAATAAAGAGAAAGTGAGAGATAAAAATAGTCCTAGAATCCATGTAATTTGGATTCATTGATCATTTACAACATTCATATATATATATATATATATAGGGTGACAAAAATCATAAAATGTTTCAAATAAATATTAACCAACCTCTGCAGAACCAAGGTCAAATATATTCCCAGCAAATATTCCTCTGACAAGATTTTCTAAGCGTTTGGCCTCATCTTCAATAGCATCATTAAGCTGAACTACATCCTTAAATAGTGAAATAGCCTTTGCATTCTCTTCTTCCTATTGAATCAAGAAAAAGAGTGCCCTTTTCAAGTGTATAACCAAAAGGGGATAATATTGCAAGGAAAAAACAAATGGCCCCAACACACGCAAAAAAAAAAACAAAATATTAAAAAAAAAAATCAGTCTTTCACCATTGACAGGCACTATAATTAACACATGGTAAATGTTAATAGCAAAAACCCATTAAGCCACTATGCAAGCTGTTATCGACTGCCGGGTCTTTTGCAAGTAAAATGACATGTTTTTGGAGCAAATAAGAATGAAGGAGTGACTGACCTTGACTTTCTTGAATATATCTGTAAATCCCAACTCTCTAAGGATCAGCTCCCGCAGTCTGCAGAGAAGCTACCGGGCAGAAAGAAAAAAAAAAACAATCGATAAACTAAAAAGAAAAATGAAACAAACAAAAGGGAAATGTATAGAAGAAGAGGAAGTTTAGGAGTTACAATGCAATCGGGAGGGCCACCATGGCTTTCTGGATCTTTCTTCAAGTCCTCCAGTATTTCACCATACCTATTTTTTAAGCTCACATTAGTAAACAAAAAAAAAATTGCAGCAAAAAATTAGGAAAGCACCTTTGAGCAAATTTTTCAGCTCTAACAGGAGCATCAGGAACAGTAGAATCACTTTCAGCACGTTTCCTGCTCCCAAAAACAAAGGAAAACGGAGAGATCATTTGAGTCAGAAAAAAGTAATTACATAAGAGAAATCGATTGAATAGAAAAGAAAAGAAAAGATTACTTGAAGGAGGGAATGGAACTGAGAAAGAGGTCAATCCACTGGAGTTCAGTAGGGGTTGGTTTCTTAGGATTGTCTGATGGGAAGCGGTAAGGAATGGTGCAGGCTCTGTAATTTGATTCGATCGGCGTCAATAGCAACGGGAAAGCTACCATCTCCGATTCGCTCTCCATCGCCTTCTCCTCGACCCAACTCAGACTGCACTACCCTTTCCCTCTCTCTTTTTCCTCTTATATTTTTTTCGAGAAGGGATTTATGTTCATTTCAGTACACAAACTTGTAGGAGTATTATTTACAGAACCTTGGAAGTGCAATATATCCAAGTAATTTATTTTATTTGCTTTTGGACTCATTTGCTCTTTCTTTCTTTCATTTTTGCCCTTCCTTTTAGCATGAGGGTTTTTTTTTTTTTTTTTTTTTTTTTTTAAACTCCTTGCTTGTGTCCTTCGGGTAGCATTCATTCAGCTTAAAAAATTCAAGTAGCTTAAGTATGGTTTTTTTTATTGGTTTAATAGCAAAAATTATCTTCATTTTATTATAATTTGATAATTTTAGATTTTTATTATTAATTTAAATAATTTGAATTTCAAAATATCTATTTTTGAACAAATCTTATCCAAATCATATTGTTTTTATTATTCCTAACACTCAACCCAATTGATCATTATTTTTTTTGTTATTAATTTTTTTTAAGTTAAAAATGTTCTTCCTTCATTTTTCAAGAGAGATTTTTTTCACCTCTTTGCCTATAAATAAATAAATAAGTTATTAAATTTATGACTAAATTTTTTTTTCCCCTAAAAAGGAGCTTTCACTTCTTGAACCTATCTTTTTAAAAAATAAAAATAAAATAAAATTAGAAAATTTTTTAAAAAATGGTTTTCTAACTCTAACAATTTTAATGCATATTATATATTTGAATCAATTGTGAGAATACAAAATTCTATAAAACATGTGAAGATAAAAAAAAATTAAATACATACAGTCATATTTAAAATTTAATGATTAACAATCACAAGAATAAATTTATTAGCATGATAAAAGAAAAATTTCAGTTAAAATTAATTATTTGATAATTTTAATTGATCAAATCCAACCTATAGATATTTGTATTTTATTAATTATAGAATTTGATTGTTTTAATGAATAATGATGCTCCATAAAATTATTTTTTAGAATTGAAAAAAATTATATATAAATAACAATTTGATTGATTATGAAAAATCAAAAGAATTAATATGTGAAATTTTTAAACAACAAGAATCTCTCTTAAAAATAGAGGAAAAAAAATTTAATGTTTAAAAAAAAATAATGATCAACTGGTTTGACCATTAGAGAAAATACGATTCAAATAAGATTTACAAAAAAAACCAATATTTTGAATTTTAAACTATTAAAATTATAATAAAAATCTAAACTTGCTAACAAAATGACAGATACATTTTTTGTCATTAAACTGTTTATTACTACTACAAGGCACATGGTGAAAAAAAATAATGATCAACTAAGTTGACCGATACAAATAAAAGAAAAAATATATAAGATTTGTAAGGAAAAAAAACAATATTTTGAGGTTTAAATTACTGAAATTATAATAAAAATCTAAAATTGCTAAATTACAAAATGACAGAGACAATTTCTTGTCATTAAACCGTTTTTCCCTACTACTAGGCACATGGTGGTGGAATTTGTGTGCCAATGTACCTAGCTCTAACATATTTACACGATGAAGTGACTTGTTTCTTCCCTGATGACAACTCCAAGTGAACATTTTCGAGGTATATGTTCTGGCATGGTATCCCTTTGCTGCATTCTAGGGCTACTGCTACTGCAGATGATGAGGTCCCTCTTATCTTCTTGAAATATATATCACTTAGCTTCACCTTAGATGGTTCCTGCACAAGCAATATATATAATGCCAACTTCTATCAGTTTTCTGCCTTCAACTTATGCCCTAATTCTGCCAACATTAATGTCAAGGCTGGCCTTAATTAATTAGATAATGGTAAACAGTGACTTACTGTGGAAATGCAAGAAGTGAATGGACAATATGATTGATCGATTATTATGGGATTGGTCACGTTGTCCATTACAATGTTCTCGAACGTCATGTTCCTCGCTGCGCTGCTACCGGGGGAGTTGGCCCATGTTTTTATCCTGATGCCATTCATGGTTCCTGATATGGCGCAATCTCTGACAACTAGTCCACTCACATCGCCTTCGTTCTCATATCTTCCCAAGCTTCCAACACTATTAGATCAAGGATGATTACCTAATATATTATTTACCTGATCTAAGATATTAAATAGAGGTATATATGTATACCAGTTGAACTAGAAGAAAATTCAAGAGTACCTGATTCCATGACCAGGTCCACACCTGATTCTTGTGATGGTGACCTGAGAGTTTCCTTGTCCAATAGAAATGCAGTCGTCACCGGTACTGATAAGCGATCGAGAGATAAAGACACTAGAGCTTCGCTCCAGGTGGATCCCGTCAGTGTTGGGACTGTTTGCTGGTGCAGAAATCTTGATTTTAGTGCCTTTGAAGTTCTTGCATTCGACGAGGGCTATATGAAAGAACTTGCTATTCAATGAAGTTATGTCTCGGACAACCGTCTCGTTCATTGCCACAAATTTTACGTTCTGAAAGAAAAGGAAAATACGTATAGATATCCATTCCCATCAGCTTTCTTTCACCAATCTTATTCACATCACGTGATTCTCGAAGCATAAAGATCAAACTAGGAAGTGCGATAAAGGTCAGACAGAACATACTGTTGGAAGAAGTTTACAATTGGAATCGTTGGTGCAGTTATTGTAAGGCCAGGCTTTGGCACCTTGGCCGTCAAAGGTTCCACCTCCGGTTAAAGTTAGTCTCTCCAGCCATCCAAATTCAACCCAACCAGTTCCAGATCCATACTTAGACAACTCTGCTGTAGCCTTTAAATAACCCTGAAATTTAGTTTCTAAGTTAGAACCATCGACCATGATTTCGTACGTCTAACTTGATTCAAAGAGTATAAAGACGATCGGAAACCGAAAGAATAAGAAGAGGGTTTTTCAGAAATATGAGATCTTACCTTCATGTAGACAGTAAGAGATGATACATTTTTGCAAGGGCCAGCAAATTTAACAGGGCCAATCAAGTACAATCCTTTTGGTATCAGAAGTTTAACCTTTCCTGTTGCTTGACATGCCTCCTTCCATGCTTCTATGAAGGCCTGGAATCACAAAATTAATTTGTATAATTCATGACTACCCTCACATGCTTAATTAAGCAGGTAAAATTCAGTCGTTAAAAAGCTAAGTCTTCCAACTCAGGAATGAAAACTGAGGCAGTTGAGGAATTCCAAACTAGCAAAAGTTTCTTTGTTTCAATTTTTTTTAACTTGAGGTTATATAAAGAAAACAAACTTCGCTGTCATCAGTTCGGCCATCAGCTCGAGCACCGAAGCTCTTGACATCAAAGAGGAAAGAGCCATTTCCCTTGTGATGCAAGATTGGTCTTCTTGCTTCAATTTCAAACCCTTGTCCACCTGCACCTGTGAAAACGACAGCATCGAAACAAAAGATGGACAACAACAGCAGCAGAAGCAACCTGGTACCAATTCCAAGGCTCATCGTGTTATTGTTGTACATTGGTTATCCTTGTACTGAGACAAGAACTAGTTAAGGAGGTTGGTTTCTTTTTGATTGATGAAGGGAAGGGTCGTTTTTTCAGCAGAAAAATTAAAGCAGGGTTTTGATTCCTTTGTTTTGAATTCACAAGAAAGGGCGGGCTTTGCTTTTGGGTAAGACCCGATGCAAAAACTGCCATTAACTTCCCTCCCCACTACGTCACTGCTATTAACCGTCTCACTGCCACAACTTTGCTAGATCTCAGTCTCGCAAAAAACCTCTACCCTAACCTCAAAATCACGTACGTTTTGAAAAATGCAAGTAAAAAAAATCAGGTTGGTACGCACTAATTGCTTCCATGATTTCTCGTGACCCGGCCTTCTCCAGATTCCGGTCCACATTCTACAAAATAATCACCTTATTGGTCTTTGACATCATAGCTTGAAATGCTATTCCCGTATGTTTTTGCCCTCAAAAAATGGCTGGATGAGGCCAATAGAACATAAATCTGCACTCTGGATCATCAGCAATTGCTACCAGCTCAAGTGGGGACTTGACCAGCCAAAATAATGAAAGGATGCTCCTGCAGTTTTAGTTTAGCAGAGAAACCTATAGCAAAGGAATTGATTAAAAGAGAGAACTATGCTAGTTTCCAGAGCTAATTAGAATTTAGAAATTCCTTAACAAGCGAACAATAAAGATATGAACGATTTACTCCAATTGGCGATAGAGCTAAGCCTTCCAGGCAGCTTTAATAGATCTCTGCATCTCTCTGTCTCCTTCATAATCCTGCCTTGTATATTTTCTTCAGGATTGAGATCCTTTCATATTCCGTCATGTTCATTAAATCTGAATCATTAAATTCAATGCTTTACTGCACAAAATTGTCTGCACCATCACTGCCTTTATTCATCACAATAATGAAGAACTTGCCATTTCTGATGAGCATAAGAACAATATAATAAGGCAAGTTCAAGATTTCCATTAAAGGGAACAAACTAAATAAGCAAACTTCTGCGTCGAAGATCACTCTGAATCTCCCACATTATTTCACTTACCTTTTCAGTGTTCTCCATTTATTTATATATATAGAAGCACCCTTCAGCCCTTTTTCCTATCACCATAAACACTTACACAACCCTAATTTTTTTCCCTTTTCTCTTTATTGTTTTCTTTCGAAGACCTCCTTGTTTTTTTTTGGCTTGTTCAACCATGTCGCCTCTAAGCCCGAGCAAAGCCAATCCTGGTGCATCAGGGACGTTTGATGGCAATAACCAGCCTTTGATCTCTCTTGAGGGATCAAATTTCACTGCCAATGGCCACATCTTTCTCTCTGATGTCCCTGATAACATCACCATCACTTCCTCTCCCTATTCCCCTATTGCTGGATCCTTTGTGGGGTTCGACTCTGAAGAATCCATAGACAGGCACGTTGTCCCTATCGGGAAACTGAAAAACATAAGGTTTATGAGCATATTCAGGTTTAAGGTCTGGTGGACAACCCACTGGGTTGGCTCCAATGGCGGAGACCTTGAACATGAGACTCAGATGCTCATGCTTGATAAGTCTGATTCAGGTCGACCCTACGTCCTCCTTCTTCCTCTTCTTGAGGGGCCTTTCCGGGCCTCTCTCCAGCCCGGCAACGATGACAACATTGATATTTGTGTAGAAAGTGGATCCACAAAAGTTTCCAGTGCCAAATTCGGAAGTGTTCTTTATGTGCAAGCTGGTGATGATCCTTACAATTTGGTGAAGGAGTCCATGAAGGTGGCTAAGACGCATTTGGGTACTTTTAGGCTTTTGGAGGAGAAAACTCCTCCAGGTATTGTCGACAAGTTTGGTTGGTGCACCTGGGATGCCTTTTATCTTACTGTGCACCCTCAAGGTGTCTGGGATGGTGTTAAGGGTCTTGTTGAAGGTGGATGCCCACCTGGTCTTGTGTTGATTGATGATGGTTGGCAGTCTATTAGTCATGATGAGGACCCAATCACAGTAGAAGGCATGAATGCTGCTGTTGCTGGTGAGCAGATGCCATGCAGGCTATTGAAGTTCCAGGAGAATTACAAGTTCAGGGACTACGTGAGTCCTAAGAGTTTGGCTGCTGGTGCCAATGATAATAAAGGCATGGGGGCCTTCATCAAGGACCTGAAGGAGGAATTTAAGACTGTGGGCTATGTTTATGTGTGGCATGCACTGTGTGGGTATTGGGGTGGTCTAAGGCCTAATGTGCCTGGCTTGCCCGAAAATGAGATCGTGGAGCCAAAATTGTCGCCGGGATTGCAGATGACAATGGAGGATCTTGCCGTTGATAAGATCGTCAACAACGGCATCGGGCTGGTTCCGCCGGAGATAGTTGATCAGATGTACGACGGGCTCCATTCCCACTTGGAGAATGTTGGGATTGATGGTGTTAAGGTGGACGTTATCCATGTAAGTTCATCTCTCCTTATTAACCTACACGAACCATCTTAATTTAGCTTCGAACTAGCTCAGTACCCGCAGGTTGCTGCGGATAAATTTATTTTAATATTTTCGATAATTTAAAAATATAAACATAAAATAAAAAGTTAATTAACATTCATTGTAAAAAAAAATTGTTTAATATATATAATTGAATTTAAATATATCTTATGAATATTTTTTATTTTGATAAATAAAAAATATGTGTAATTAATTATTTATTTTTAAAAAATCAAATTAGAAGGAGATGTCTGATCAGTTGATATTAAAAGAATATTTAATTTTAGTTAATGAATATTTATAAAAAATAGAAAAAGTAACCATTGATTATGGAAAAAAAATTATTTCGATTAAATAATAATTAATGAAAAAAACAACCTAGTCCCGCAAAAAAAACTATAGGGAGCTTTTTGTAATATTAATTAAAATTAAAAAATATTTTATATAAAGTAATAACTTAGAGGATCAAAATGTAAGACATCAAAAAAATTGACAAAAAATTATTATTATTATTATGATTATTTTAAAAAACGGCTTCTTTTTTAGTCTAAAAGCCGTTTTGGTTTTGGTTCACTATCACATAACAGTGACACCGCATCCACTTTTAGTATATGTTATAATATTATATAATAAGTATTAAGCCCTGTTAATTGAATTTTAGTTAATCATATGAATATCTGTCTAGTTGCTGGAAATGTTGTGTGAAAACTATGGAGGCAGAGTTGAACTGGCAAAGGCATATTATAAGGCCTTGACAGCCTCGGTGAGGAAGCATTTCAATGGAAATGGTGTCATAGCTAGCATGGAACACTGCAACGACTTCATGTTCCTTGGTACAGAGGCCATCTCTCTCGGTCGTGTTGGTATGTTACTTCAATTCCTCTTCCTTGGTAGATTTTTTTTTCTTCATGCGTCTGCTAGTTTATACATACTCTATTTGTGGCAACAGGCGATGATTTCTGGTGCACCGATCCATCTGGTGATCCTAGCGGTACATTTTGGCTCCAAGGGTGTCACATGGTGCACTGTGCTTACAACAGTTTGTGGATGGGCAACTTCATTCACCCTGACTGGGACATGTTTCAGTCCACTCACCCATGTGCTGAATTCCATGCTGCTTCTAGGGCAATTTCTGGTGGCCCGATTTATGTTAGTGACACTGTTGGGAAGCACAACTTCCCATTGCTTAAGAGACTAGTGTTACGGGACGGTTCGATTCTCCGATGCGAGTACTATGCACTGCCAACCAGGGATTGCCTGTTTGAGGACCCCCTGCACGATGGCAAAACCATGCTCAAAATTTGGAACCTCAACAAGGTAAGCACCATTTCTGGAACTACAATATTATTGCACATTCATTCAAGTGTTTCACTGATGACACTGCCAATTTTATTACCCTGGATTACAACAGTTCACTGGAGTCATCGGAGCATTTAACTGCCAAGGAGGAGGATGGTGCCGTGAGTCTAGACGCAACGAATGCGCCTCCAAATTTTCTCACCTGGTAACTGCTAAGACCAACTCCAAAGACATTGAATGGAATAGTGGCGAGAACCCAATTTCCATTGAAGGAGTACAGGTGTTTGCCATGTACTTGACGCAGTCCAAGAAGCTGGTTCTTTGCGAGCCAGATGACAACATTGAATTAGCACTGGAACCTTTCAATTTTGAGCTCATTACTGTCTCCCCAGTTACTGTCTTAGCTGAGAAATCAGTCCAGTTTGCTCCTATAGGCTTGGTGAACATGTTCAACAATGGCGGTGCTATCCAGTCATTGGCCTACGACGATGCTAACAGCTCTGTCCAAATTGGCGTCACAGGAACTGGAGAATTGAGGGTCTTTGCATCTAAGAAACCAAGAGCTTGCAAAATTGATGGAAGAGAGGTCGCATTTGAGTACGAGGAGGACATGGTTGTCACTCAAGTGCCATGGTCTGCTCCCTCTGGCCTGTCTATGGTTGAGTACTTATTTTAGATTTTAGGGTCTTGATTATAAAATTGATTCCCATAATAATCAAACATTATTTTATCATGGTTTGAATTACGGTTATTATTGTCCTCCAAATTGGAAAAAAGTAGCCAGGTGCTGTTCAGATTGATGGCCTTGTACAATAATCTTATAGTCTTTTTACATCATAGCTTGGTACCTGTTTCTACCTGTTTGAAAGATGGCTGGATAAGGTCAAATAGAACATAAACAATTGCTACCAATTCAGGTACGAAAATGACCTATTGTCTCATGCTCTTCATACGGCTGGGATGAGCATTCTACAAGCGAAAACTCTAAGCTTTTAGCCAAGGTTTGATCTACAAGCGTTGTATTTTACTCTAGTTAAAATAAACAAGAAGCGAACCAATCTGCTGCACAATTCCTTCAATGTACAAATTTGCTTCTCTGTAACATTACTATCTACTACCAGATCAATGATACCTTGATTGGTTATTCGAAAAGCTCAGGAAAAAATTAGGGTAGTAAAATCATCAACAAACTAGAAATGGATTTAACTTCAGCAACTCCTTACTTCCAATCAATCACATAAATACCTTTGAATATTGAATTAATAAATCACATGCCTAAGCCTAGAAGAAGCATTGTCACTTCAAGTAGTACTGATGCATGCCTACATGTACTGATATATAGCTAATGGATTTGAAATAAACCAAATTCATTCCTCGATTAGCAAATTCAAGTACTACTGATGCATGCCTACATGTACATAACTAATGGATTTGGAATGAACCAAATTCATTCCTCAATTAGCAAATGACCAAGGAAAGAATACACATTACAGTCACGACAACGATTGGTCCTGTGCTTGCCTTTTTCAGAGGCTAGCTAAGCTAACAATCTGAGGAGGAATGGATGAAGTGTGGTTCTTGTTCACCGTTTTCTTATAGAGCCCTCATTTCTTTGCCTTTGCAAATCTGAGGCATCGATACTTCTCGCCACTTACAGTGATTTCTAGAGCTCCATCTTGATTATCCTGATTTGATGCGGTTCCCATTAGAACACTTTTCTCTTTCTCAAGATTTTCTTTCTCCATCTTCAGCCTTGCTTCCTGCCGAGCAATCTCTGCCTGAGAGAAAATTAAAATTCATCGGTTAGGTTAGGTACTGGATTGATCAATTAAAAAAAAAAGAAAAAAGAAAGAAAGGGGTATTAATTAGGGTTTCGAAAGAGACGTAAACCAGCACTGGAGGTTACAGTAGAGTAAAGCAGTAGAATTATAATTTGCAGTAGAATTTTCATTATAATAATAATAATTATTATAATTATTATTATAGGAGTGAGAAGAAATTAATAATAATAACCTCGCGGCGAGAGAGCTCAGCCTTCCAAGCAGCTTCACGCTCGGCGACTTCGCGTTCACGTTCTTCTATGTAACTCTGCATCTCTCTTTCCTTCATGATTCTGTCCTGTATATCTGCATCCAACGCTTCCTTCAGCTCCTGCACGAACTTGTCCACCACCGCCTTTATTCTCAATGACATCTTCTTCTCCCTCCTCCTCCTCCTCCTCCTCCTCCTCCTCTTCTATTTAAAACAAAACCTTTCTCACTATTTCTATCTAACTATCTATCTATCTCGAAAGTAATCAATCAATCACTGGATTGGATTGGAGTGGCCGCCATGTTTGGATTGTTGGTTTTTCTTTGTTGCAAGTAACGAATAATTTTTTAAAAAAGAAAAAAAAACGAAAGAAAGAAATCAGCAGCGACGAAGAAAAAGAAAAAAGAATGTGCGAGAGTGGTAAGGACAAAATCCCAATTCGATTTCCTGCCTCTGATTTTGTTCCCTTCCTCACCAATGCAAACGATGCCGTTTCTCCTACTTTGTGCCCCTTGTCTCCTTTGTTTTTTGTTTTACTGTTCATTGGCAGTTTTCAGCTACTTACCTAAACAGTTTTCCTTATTCGCGCATACTCATTATTTCTTTTACTGAGCAATAATATTTTTATAGTTTTAAAATTTTTTAAAAATGTTTATTATGAAAGTTTCGATGGTATTATACTTTATGGAAAAATTTTATTTTTATAAACATTATTTTTCTGTACATAAATTTTTTTTATTTTAGTTTGGTTCTTTTTTGTTTCATTTTAATTACTTTGATTCTTACTTTTCTTTCCTCTCATTTTTTAATTAAAAATTTTAAGACAGAGAGATGTTTAGAAAGAATAATTTACAAAATAAATTTTTATTTAAGAATCCATTGATTTTTACATTTTTTTTACATTATTATAATTTTTTTAGTTAAGAATGTGGATAGAGATAAACATATAATGTTTTTTAATTAAAAATTTATGAAAAATATAAAGAATAATCAATAAAATATAAAATTTTGATTAAGAAATTAACAAATTAATGAATTTTTATTTAGTTTTGATTTGATATTTTAATAAACGAAGCATGTAATACGGGTCGTCGAATTGAAAAAATATTCTAAAAATAATTTTACGTGTTCTATCCGATCCGTAATATAGCATTGGTAAAAAAAATTAATTTTAAACTAAAGAATTATTACTACTACAAAAAAAAAAAAAAAAATCCATTTTTTCTATTTAATTTTAAATCATGAATTTTTATTTTGAGTTTATAAAATTTATTTATTTTTGTTCTATTAATAAGAACAGAGCTAGAATCTGCAACTTTTTTTTTTTTAATCAAAATCGATAAGAAGAACTTTATTGATAGAAAAGAGAAGGAAACTTAAACATATAAATATAGATACATTCAAACTAACGTGTGTGTTACGTCTAAGAGAACACAAATAAAATACTATTTCATTATCTATAAATCAATATACAAAATAGTATTGCTGTAGTAAATATTATTGTCTCTGGATTAAATTATTAGACCAATAATTAAGTTGAAAAATCAAGTTCATTTGAATTACAGTTATATACACATTTATTCGATAAAATAAAATAAAAATCACCGTGTGGTAGATGCCCAAGGACTAAAAGAAAAAATTTCAAGAAAACTAAGGAGCAAATTTGAACTCATAAATTATTAAGGGCTATTGTGAATATTTGGAAAGCTTTAAAGGTATTTAAGTTCCCTAAACCTATCATATAAACACACAATTACATTAACTCTGATTTTTTAATATATTGTAAAACTTAGGAGTTATATATAAATGTTTTTTTTTCTGTTTATGGAAGGGTTTGTTGGGTCTTGAACTATATATTGAAAGACGGTTTTTTTTATTATGTAATAATTAAATAAACTTAGGAGTAATTGAGATTTTAATTTGTTTTAGTGAAAAAAGCTACGACTACATAACTTTTGGACTGTGCATGTTTGTGCATTGCATACAAATGTTTTATTAAGTTTTATAAAAAGTTTAATAGAACATTTACCGATAAATAATTGAGATTAAAATTTGCTCTAGTGAAGAAAATCGAGGAGCACACGTTCATTAAGCTATATATATCTCCTCATGTATTATATACAAATGTTTTATTAAGCTTTATCAAACATTTATATATAGAGTTAATGATTCATTTATTTTTATATATTTGATGTATTCTTTCACCCTCGTATGCTCTTGTATTTTCAAAATTTTCAATTTTTTTTTTAATGTTTTGAAAAATTAAACCTTTTTTTTTAATGTTTTGAGGGGGGTTTTTATCTCAAAAAAAATATATCAAAATGATACCCTAGGAAAAATATAAATATATAAGAGTATATGAATGTAAAAAATTCTTAAAAGCAACATGATCATAGATGGATATATGAATCCTTCTATGCAACACAAAAGCACAAGACTATTAACATATTGATTTTTTTCCTCAATTAAAAAAAAGTACTTAATAAAAAAACGAATAAATTATAAATTAGTCGCTCTCATTTTGAGAAAAAAATAATTAATTAATCTCGTTTAAAAAAATAATGATTTAATTCTTATATTTTGAAATATACTCGTAATTTAATCTTTTTGTTCTTTTTAATTTAGTTTGTTTTTTTATTTGAATAATAAAAAAAAGGAAAAAAATATGAAAACATTCATGGGAGAATAAGAGATTTTATGAAATAAAAATAATATTAAATTAAACATATTCAACACTAATTAAAGAATTAAACAATAGTTTTTTTTTAAAAAATAATTAATTTGTTTCTTGAAACAAGAGGGACTAATTTATAATTTACTCATAAAACAATTCAAAAGTTTATGTACTTAATTTGTAATTCTCTCATTTCAAAACCCGATAATTAAATGCCTTTTTTTTTTTTTTCCTTCCAAATTTTAAAACTTGCTTCTGCCACTTCGAAACTTGGAAGATTATAGGCTGTCTCTATGAGAACAATTTCGAGCAAGGTGGTGAAGAAATGTATCACAAGGCCGCCGCCTTTACTACTATCAAATACTTCTCTCACGTCCATGGCGTCCTTCAATGTCCCAAACCAAAACCCGTCTTCCCTAATTGATGATTTCACCAAGTTCTGTTGTCAAAGAGACTTGCCCAGAGCCATGCAAGCCTTGGAACTTATGCACACACATCGTATTTGGGCTGATTGTATTACTTACTCTGAGCTCATCAAGTGCTGCTTGGCCCGTCGAGCTATTGAACAAGGCAAACGTGTTCACGTCCATCTTTTCTCCAATGGGCACGAGCCGAAAGCGTTTTTAATGAACATGTTAATCAATATGTATGTGAAGTTTGGTCTTTTAAAGGATGCACGTGATTTGTTTGATAAAATGCCTGAGAGAAATGTTATTTCTTGGACAACTATGATATCAGCTTATGCTAGTGCTAAGTTAAATGATAAGGCGTTGGAGTTCTTGGTTTTGATGCTAAGAGAAGGTGTGAGACCAAATATGTTTACTTACTCTTCCGTTTTGAGAGCTTGTGATGGGTTGTTTAATCTTAGGCAGTTGCATTGTTGTATAATTAAGATTGGTTTAGACTCTGATGTGTTTGTTAGAAGTGCTTTGATTGATGTTTATTCTAGATGGGGCGAGTTGGAGAATGCGCTGCGTGTTTTTGACGAGATGATGACCGGGGATTTGGTTGTTTGGAATTCGATAATTTCAGGGTTTGCTCAAAATAGTGAAGGTGATGAAGCATTGGGGCTTTTTAAGAGGATGAAGAGAGCTGGGTTTTTAGCCAAACAGCCGACGCTAACTAGTGTTTTGAGAGCCTGTACTGGGTTAGCATTGTTAGAACTGGGGAGGCAAGTTCATGTTCATGTGTTGAAGTACGATCAAGATTTGATTTTGAATAATGCTCTTTTGGATATGTATTGCAAGTGTGGAAGTTTGGAAGATGCTAATGCTGTTTTTGTTCGGATGGTAGAGAAGGATGTGATCTCCTGGAGTACCATGATTGCTGGTTTGGCGCAAAATGGATACAGCAAAGAGGCACTGAAGTTGTTCGAGTCGATGAAAGTTTCTGGTATAAGACCGAGCTACATAACTATTGTTGGTGTCCTTTTTGCTTGCAGCCATGCTGGTCTTGTGGAAGAAGGCCTGTACTATTTCCATTCGATGAAAGAGCTGTTTGGGATTGATCCGGGAAGGGAACACTATGGTTGCATGATTGACCTTCTTGGAAGAGCAGGAAGGCTCAGGGAAGCAGTTGACTTGATAAATGAGATGGAATGTGAACCAGATGCTGTTACGTGGAGGGCTTTGCTCAATGCGTGCAGGGTTCACCAGGGTGTGGATGTAGCTATTCATGCTGCCAAACAAATTCTAAGACTGGATCCCCAGGATGCTGGAACCTATGTGTTGCTATCTAACATTTACGCAAATGCTCGAAGGTGGAATGACGCTGCAGAAGTTAGGAGAGCCATGGATAATAGAGGAATCAGGAAAGAACCAGGATGTAGCTGGATCGAAGTGAATAAGCAGATTCATGCTTTCATTTTAGGAGACAAATCACACCCACAAGTCAGTGGGATCAACATTCGGCTGAACCAGTTAATTCATAAGCTCATGGGAGTCGGGTATGTTCCAGACACTAATTTTGTCTTGCAAGATCTGGAGGGGGAGCAAATGCAAGAATCCCTGCGATACCACAGTGAGAAACTGGCACTTGTGTTTGGTTTGATGAGTCTGCCCAAGGGCCAGACTATAAGAATCAGAAAAAATCTGAGGATATGCGGAGACTGTCATCTCTTTGCAAAACTTATAGCAAAGATGGAGCAGCGGATTATCATCATCAGAGATCCCGTTCGATACCATCATTTCCAGGACGGGTTTTGTTCATGTGGCGATTTTTGGTGATAGGTGATCAATCTGCGTATGAGCCCTTGTGGTTTGTAACCTCTTAGCATCTAGAGAAATGGGGAGAAGGGAGAAGACGCAGACCAATCTCACAAGTCAGCTGTGTTATTGGATTTACATTATCATCAAGACATTCTGCCTCCAAACTTGCGAGAGACAACGCAACGCATCAAAGAGACTGTTTTCAGGGAAAAGATACCATTGCAAGTAAACTGCAAAGATAGAGGTTGTAAACACTTGAACAGATGGGAGAAACCAAGCCAAAAAGATCAGGAAAGTTTCTCCATTCCAATGACTTCAACAACCAGGACAAAATGCCATCAAGCATATACTACTTGTCGCTCAATGTTGTCCATACTCGGTATAGCTTTGGCTACGACTACTACATTGATGGCTCTCGTCAAACCTCAAAGTCCAAAGGGAGCTCAGCCCCAGCTCACTTTTGTTATTCTTAATTTTGTAATACGAATACATCTAATTAGCATTCAATCGAGATCATTGATAAAATTAGAAATAAAAGAATTCCATGAATTTTTTTGCTAATGTACAGTTTGGTCTCTAAAATTTTTTTGAAAAATTTACTGTGGTCTCTTTATTTTATTTTTCTTGCAAATAATTCCTTAATTGAATTTTTTTAAAAAAAAAAAAAACCATCAAGACGAATAGGATATTGTTACCATTTGATTCGTGATTGATTAGTAACGAAATATAAAAAATTTGCAAGATCATGAACAAGGGAACATTTATGCAGAGTGGGGAGGAATTAAGCATATGTTGCACAAAAACCAAGTTCAATTCATGAAAAGTCATATTCAGCCCACCTGTTTATTGATACATCGCTGAGAATTTTGCTAATGTCAAATCTCATTGTGCTTCCCAGTCAGAAACTCATAGAACATATATGGTCTCAAGGATGGGGGCATGAGTGATGCTGCTAGTTTACAACTCTACATTGATGCAGCCTCCATTGCTTGTCTCAACATAAGATGATGCGTTAGCTCCCTCACAACTCATCTTTGGTGCTTCCATTGCTTGCATGCTCAATATAAGATGCATATGCTTTAATTATTGACTCGTAAATATGGATGCCTTTCAGGTACTCATCTTTGTTCAGGAACTGCAACAATGCAGACATTATGATGGTTTAGTATGGATCATATTAATTCCAATTAAGTGCGATGATTATGTCAAGAATGCAGGGATATGCACTCTCACTCACACACACGAAGATTAGCATGCAAAAATTGACAATATGTGTGAGAAAAACAGCCATTGATTGTTGGCCTACAAATGAAGAAATTTATATGGAAGCACTGAATTAAACATTTAGCACACAAATTAAGGTTGACAACATGTATGAGAAAAAACGGAAGCATTGAATTAAACACTTGCCTCGTTATGATCATGCAGAAGGATAGGTGTGTTTGCCATAGGAGAGAAGCCAATTGCTGGCAGGCCTCGTTCTCGAAAATAGCGAGCATCAGTTGATGCAGGAAAGATCTCTGGCTTACCAAGCTTTCCATCAGCTTTTCTAACAGCTTCCTCAAGCAGGCTCCACCATGGATTAGAGCTGTCGGTCTTTGTAAATATTGGCCTCCCAGAATTATCAAGTATTGAAGCTCTCTGCTTAAACTGCCCAAGCTACACACAATTAGAATTTGAAAATGAAAAGGGGAACACTTAAAAAAATTGTTATTAATTGTGTGTTAAAAACATGCCATGATAAATAAATTTTTAAAAAAAAAAACAAGCAGCTTTTTTCCAACGAGTGATTAGATCACACATATTCCTCCAGATCATATGTTTCTTCCACTTGCTGGTATCCATATCGCCAGTGTGTAAATAGATATGGGTTAAACTTCTATCAGTTAACAAGGTCTTTTTAGCCTATGTTACCAAAATTCTCTTGCTAGATTATGTACTCCTGCCTCGTTCACAGTGTAGATCAAAATATTTGAAGCAGGAAAAGGCCATTGACTGGTGTTAGTTTTGCTAAGACAGGGCCCTGAATGGGGCATATGAAAGGGTTATATAGTCAACCTTATTTCCTAAGTTAAATGTTCAAAATGCAAAATCTCTTCCCTTCCCATTCCTTCTGAGTTTATTAATGCCCAAGTATGGAGCTTTTATAAATGCAAATCATCATGGATGTCAATCTCAATTCTCAAGCAAGGTGCAAAGATAAAAGGGATGCTCTTTGAGCTTAATAATAAAGGAGAAAACTTCTATTTTAGATGACAAGTACCAATTAGCATGAAAAATATACTACCAAAGGACACCAGCATAATAATCACCTTTCCTACTTTTCGGTTCAAGAATAACATTGGTTACTAGATAAAGCAAGGCAACTGTGATTTTCATGATTTCCAAACACAGCTTGGAAAAAATTACAAGTCTCAAAGACTCCCAACTACCTGGAATGTCATATTGCGTGAAACAGGAGCCCACTCTTCAGCAATTCGTCTCTCCAAAGATTCTGGATCAGCAGTTGGTGGGACTCGAATATCAAAACCTGCTTCTGCTTCAGATGGCTGCAAATTCATGACAAATCCCTGGAAGAGAATGAAGAAGATCAGTCCATGTAATCAATAACATGAAAGGTTGTAAGCTCAAAATTCTCTCATCTTGGGATGCCATGAAGATTACTACATTTTCAAATAAATCAGCCAATCAACAAATTGTTTAAAACACAGATTTTGTGGATTTGTGAGAACATAATATGTTTATTTGACAAAGCTCGTGACTTTTGTCCTGCGGCATTCATGTAAGGTGCAGAAAAATCCCTGCCTTGGGTCCATGTTTACGAGTCGGAGCATTCTCGCAACACCTAAAGCCTACCAATATTAGACAATGAGAGTCTCAAATCAAAATTATAAATGTCTCTGAATCCTTGCTCTTTTCTTCATAATAATGACTCCCAGTTCTACCATAATTGTTCTAGCTGCCATAATATTCCATTAGTGGACCTAAATGGATCAGCAAAACAATTAGACAAGTTAAACTCTATCCCAACTTACAGTAGGAGAAGGAGTGCCAGCCTTAAGAAAGACCATGTTGACAGATATGACCTCTCCTTCAGCTTTCAAACCAGCCTTCACCAAATCAAACTGAGAAGCTCTATACCTCCTCACACTCTCAATACTTTTGAAAAGATTCTCCATAGCACTATTATCATATAACTTAGCTCCATGTCCTGGTGCCCCAGTAGCCTTGATCACCAACCACCACGGACACCTCTCCGCATAAAACGCCTTGTAATTCTCGCTCGGTGATGCCAACCCTGTGATTTCCAAATCACAAAATTTACAACTAATAATTAAAAAAAAAAACTAAGAGTAGCAGCATATTTTACCTTCATCAAGGACTATCGCAACATTCAAACTGTTAAAGGTATCGGAAGCAGCAAACTTCTCAGCACCATCGTGGCCACCGGTTTCTTCATCAGGAACAAAAGACAAGTAAACAGAACGAAGTGGGACAAACCCAGAAGACTTCAAGCGACGAATAGCTTCCAAATACTGCATGCCAACACACTTCATGTCCTGAGACCCTCTGGCAAAGATATTACCATCAGAATCAACATGGGCTCCAAAAGGATGATGAACCCACTTGTGGTGTTCAACTGGGACAACATCTGTGTGTGAGTTGAGAAGGATTGAAGGGAGAGTTGGGTCAGAGCCAGGCCATTTGAGGAGGACGAGAGGCTTGTTTTGTACATATTCGATGGATTGGAATTCGAGTCCGATTGATTTGGCTTGGGAGATGAGGAAGTCAGTTGATTGTTGGTATTGAGGGGTAGGCTGTGCAGTGTTGATCTGAAGGTATTGTTGGAATCTTGATATGATTGCTGCATCTTCTGATTCTGCTTCTGCCTCCGATGGATGGCTTGTAAGGATTAGCAGAAGTACAGAAAGGAGGAGGAGGAGAAGAAGATGATGATTTTTGAAGGGTGTCTCCATTTCTGCTTCATCCACTCCCAGGCAGTGTGCTTCAGTCCAGGAAGTTGACTGCTACTTGTCATGGGAACTTGAAGCGCATAGAAGACGACATGCCGTGCAGACATGGGTGACGTGTCGTTACAAATATCTACTGTCGCTGGGCTCTACAGCCTTTACTACTACTACCACATTCACAAGGCTACAATTCTTAAGAAAGTTTAAGTTTCGTTCTATGAGTGGGCTTAAAGCCCATGGTTCACAACCTATGCATTTCACTAATGAATGGCAGATTGCTAGACCACCTTTTTCTTTTCTTTTCTTTTCTTTTTTCTTTTTTCTTTTTTCCAACACAAACATAAATTATAATCTTCAAACTTACTTTGTTTAGACGGATCTTTTATTAATTGCCATAGAATATGTGATCTTGTCAATTATGCGAATTGATTTCTGTTTTTAGTTTACCAAGAAGTTTGTGGGTCTTGAACTACACAATCGAATAATAATTCTTTATTACACAATAAATAAACACATAAACATATATAATTTAACGGTTATGCATTTAGTAGTTTTCTTTGATGAAGTAGCTTCGAGTTCTAATGACTTCAATTTAAAATAAACTAAAATCATTGAAACTCGAATCTATTTTACTGGAAAAAATCTAACAAATACATAATTGTTAAACTTTTATAATCATGTAAATTGATATAACAAACACAATTTAATGGTTATGTATTTAGTAGTTTTCTTTGATGAAGTAGGTTCGAGTTCTAATGTCTTTGGTTTAAAATAAACTAAAATCATTGAAACTCGAATCTATTTTGCTGAAAAAAATCTACCGAATACACAATTGTTCGACTTTTATAATTATACAAATTGATATAATTATTGAAAATATTAGTAATTTTCATGGTAGTTTATAAGAAATGATGAACCGCTTGTTTCCCTCGAACTTTTGTTAAACATTTTCAATAACACATAAAAAAAAATCATATACAAAATAGTATCGGTTTTAGTCGATTGCTCGCACTACGTTGCGGGTCCGATTGAACAAAATCATTTTAAAATTTTTTAATTATAATTTCGTATCTAATTAATTTTTTTATAATTTTTTTCTTTAAAAAACATAAATCATTATTCTTTATGGATTTATTTTAATTAAAATGTTAATCAAGAATTAAAAAACTTTTAAAATATATTTTTCATAATATTGTATTAAAAAAATAAAGTTATAATTAGTAAATAGACTTTTATAAAAACTAACAAATGGACAAAAAAATCTTATTTAATGCTGATGAGAAGATTAATTTTTGAAATTATCCATGCAACGCAATGGGTAGATAGAACAATCATTTCAAAATTTTATAATTTTTTATTTAATTATTACTATTTTTTTGTTTTTCATATAATTTCTGCTTAAAAAAACATGATTTATTTTTCTTTATTTAGGGATTCCTAAATAAAACCCGTGGTGTATAATTTAAACCTAAGATATTAATTAAGAATTTAAAAATAAATACTTTAAAAATATATTATTTTAGAAGAATATATCAAAAAAATAAAGTTACAATTAATGTATAGACTTACGTAAAAATTAACTAATAAAAAAATAAAAATGTATTCTTATTTAATGTTGATGAGAAGATTATTTTTTAAAAGTACATATATTTGATCTAGACATATTATAGAATCATCGGTTTGTGTAGAAAAAAAGTAACGATTGATTTTTAAAAATTTTATCACCTAATTAAATAAAAAAAACATAAACTCATGAAAAAAAAAAAAGCATGTAGTGCATGGCTAAGGATTAAAATTTTTATTTTAAATTTTCAAGAATCAAAACGAAATAATTGAAAAATTATAAAAAAAAACCTAAGAAAAAAGAAAAAAACTAAGAGTGAAAATTTAAAAAGAAAAAAAAACCTAAGAGTGAATAGTACATTGTGAGGGAGAGAACAAGTATTGCCATAAAAACAAAAAATTTAAAAATATATTGTTTTATAAGAATATATCAAAAAAATAAAGTTATAATCAATGTATAGACTTACATAAAAATTAACCGGTGAAAAAATAAAATTTTATTCTTATTTAATGTTGATGAGAAGACTTTTTCTTTTTTTTTTAAAGTATACATATATGATCTATATATATATTATATAATCATTAGTTTATGTGGGGGAAAAAAAAAGCAACGATTGATTTTTAAAAATTTTAACATCCTATTAAATAAAAAAAAACATAAATTGAAGGAAAAAAAAGAAGAAAAAAAAGACATGTAGTGAATCGGATAGGGATTAAAAATAAAAATTTTATTATAAAAAATGAAATAATTTGAAAATCATAGAAAAAAGTAAGAGTGAAAATTAAAAAAAAAAAAAAGAAGTAAGAGTGAATAGTACATTACGAGTGTAAAAAAAAAAGTAGTGAACAATACATTATGAGGGGATGATTTTTAAATTATATACATTTGATATATATATATATTATACAATCATCGACTTGTGTGAACAAAAATAACGATCAATTTTTTAAAAATTTTAACACTTAATTAAATTTAAAAAAAAACATAAATTGATTAAAAAACCAAAGAAAAAAGAAAAAACATATAATGCATCGATTAGGAATTAAAATTTTTTTAAAAAATTTTTTAGGATTAAAATGAAATAATTTAAAAAAAAAAAAAAAACTAAGGAAACAACCAAGAGTGAAAATTACAAAAAAAAAAATAATAATAATGTAAAAATTAACTAAGAACTAAGAAAAAAAAACTAAGAGTGAAAATAAAAAAAATAAATAAAAATATAAAACTAAGACTGGGTAGCATAGCGTGTGAAGGTTTTTTTTTTTTTAAGAAAAAAAAACTGTTCAAATGAACAGTAGCGAGCCCCCCCCCCCGTTTTAGTTTATAGTTAATTTACTAAGACGTGAAAGCAAGATTAATTTAAATTTATAAAAAGCAAATTAAATATAAATACAAAATATATTGAATCATACGGATTCTGAATTTAAGGAGGAGATAAGGATTAAAGAGAGTCAGCAATCATGTGAGAAGAGGTGCCACCTCTTCAGCCCCTTAAATATCTCGAAATTTGTAAATAGGTCCTGAAAAAGGAAAGGAAAAACGCCCAGATTGCATGCCGAAACGGTCTCTCCCAATGGTCACAACTCTGTTTTTTCCCCTCTTAATTATATCCTTTACCGTACCATAACATAAAAAAAAATCCTTTCTTTTCAAATCCCACCATAGAAGAAGACGAAGACTTCCACAAACAAAAACCCCTACTTTCAAGCCTTTCACTGCTTAACCACTAGACGAAGACTAAAAGAAAAGAATTTTTTCTTTTCTTTTTTCAGAATATAAATTAAAAAGAAAAAGAAAAGAAAAGCAGCACTGACTCTCTCTCTCTCTCTCTCTCTAATGGAGGATTGCATGAGAAAGCTAGCGTTATGGCACACTAGAACATTCAATCCCATTATGACTCACGAGGAGCTTGAGCCCATCATGACAAACATGGGCTTCGTGGGCCTCCCTCCATGTTCGTCTTCTTCGTCTTCTTCATGGAAGGAGTACGTTTACATGGCCAAGGCGCCTAATTACAAGTATTATGATCAAGCTGAGGAGCAGTCGGCAGCGCCACCGCGCCCCAAGCTGCCTTACCCTAAGATAGATGGCCTCCACCTATACGCTTACCAGGCTTTCATCGACGCCGTTAACTTCTACCTCGAGATGTCTGACATCTCCGACCTCTTCCACATCAGGTAACTACATTAATTTCTCTCTCTTTTTAATTTGCTGGGTTTTCCCTTTCGATTTTCAATATTTCTTCTTCTTCTTTTTTTATTCATTCACTTATTCTATCATTTGATTATGTTTATCTATGCAATGGACCACACGCACCCTTTCCCTTTTTTTTTTTTGGTCAATGGCTACCATAATTATAATTTACACATTATTATTATTATTATTATTTTCAGTTTTTGATATCTTTGAAATTTTATTGGTCATGCGAAACAAATGGGACTTGACCAGTTGAATCACGCAGCTCTGGTTGTTTGGTAATGTTAGAATTTCTTTCTAGTGAGCCACAAATTACTTAAATAATAATTCAATGCTATAAACATACTTATAGTAATGATTATTATTAGTAGTGGAACTTGACAGGCCTAAACAAGTCAAAATTTTGAAATAAGACTTGCCATTGTTACAAAAATACCAATCCATCATATGTTGCGTGAAAATTAGAAGCAAGGCTTGCTATCATCTCCAAACCACCATTTACAAACATCGTACGATATTTGACCGAGTCTGCCATATCGACAACTTGACATCCCTCAAACGAATTGAGAATTGAAAATAAAACCCGTCGTCTTCCCCGAATAAACATTTTCACGCAACATATGATGGGTGGTAAATTATTGGTTTTGGTAATCTTATGACATTAATTAGGGGTACTAAAGTAGTGCTGTTGTTTATTTATTTATGATGATGATTATTATAGGGGAATGCCGCTTTATCGGAATATGGATAGAAGCAGGAAGTGGCGTAGAATGGAAGAAGATGAGAGTGTGTTTGTTTACAGAGAAGGAACTTTAGATCAGACAACATACCAACTTTATCATTTTGACAAGTCAAGCAGCAGCAGCAATGGGGATGGTTCTTTGCTCATTCGCGACAAGGGCACAAAAGCCCCCATTACTTGCATTGTCCCTTTGAAAGACATTATAGTAGGATGATTCTTCTCGTCTTTTTATTTCCAATTACTTTTTTTGTTTTCAGTAGCATTTTCTTTATGTGATTCAATTCTTAAATTCATTCTTTTATTTCCATTTGACTGTTTTTTTCTATCATAAAAGTGACAATTGATATACATATACTACTACTACTTGTTTTACATAAGTCTATCAAAGAAGATGGTTTAAGTTAGTGAAACTACAAGTCAGTTAGGGTGGTTCTTGCCAAATATGATTAATTTTTTAGTGGGTGCCTACAATTTTACCAAGCATGCAGCGAGAGATTAAAAGCTGTTTAAAGTAGACTCGACGTAACATGAGTCTTACCAAATTCATCTCTGGGCTATGGCCTTCAAAAATTAAGGGTTTTCTTCTCTGTGGGTTTGTTGTCCGTTCAGGGCCTGCTGCCCACAAACTAGCCCTTGTATGCTGGATCCTTCTTGTGGTGCTCTTCTCAAGTCTGTGATGTTCTAAAATCTGAATCTTGGTCCATTAAAGATGTCCCTTGAAAAAGAAAGCAAGATTATTCCTACAGCAAACGACAAGTGGTACGAGCACACAGTTTCTTTATGTGCAGGCAGAGCACGCTGCGTGCTCATGCTTTTCTTCCTTCCCCTTTCCTCCATATAAGCCAATAATCTCCAATGGGCCTCCAATTAGGCAATCACACTCTCTTTTCCCTATAGCCAACGGGTTCCCCTTTCATTTCTTCTCAAAAGAAGAGCCAAATTAAGTAGATGACACCAAATGTGAGCAAGAAAGCAGAAACATGGCCAGACCCTAATTTAATAACTATTTGGATTCTTCTTTCTTATTCCAAGGCTTTCCGCTCTCTCTGTCTGCCACAGCGACAAAGCATTTAACCCTTCACACTCCAATATGCAATCCCTAAAACCCTTTTTCGAGTTTCCATTCCCGGCTTGAAAAAATCAAAGAAAAGAAGGCATTACTTTTGTCCATTATAGACTAAAGCTACACTTCGCCTCGGGCTTGCCGCATGTCCCCACATTTTGAACAAAGGTATCCATGGCTGGCTTTTTGTCAAAATGTAACAGGATCTTCTATGGGGTGCCCATCTGAACAACAACGCTAGCTTCATTTCAGCAAGGAGATTCAGGTCATTTCCAAAAGAAAAGGCGGCCTTTCGCTACTCTCGAGACCATAATTTCGCAGAGGAAGGAAGAAAAGGAAGGGAACAAATAAAAGAAAAGAATTTCATCAAGTACAAATCCAACTTCTCATAGTCGTTGTTATATCAAATGGGTGCTCTAAAAGCCATACTTCTCTACTTGATTATATACCAAACATGGAAGATCACAGCTGAAGAAGAGGAATGGAAGTCTGCTACCGCAACATACGTTAAAGAAACAAATGGATCAATCATTGTAGGTAATTTTCTAGCAACTGGTCCTAGCAAGGTTGAAACTTTCCGTTTCAACTCGTAATGGTGCTTCATATTTCACAAAAGATTTGAGTTTTGATTGCAAAAAGTAAACTACCATTGCTTAATGTTGCAGAAGGTGCTTGTGGGTATGGAGACCTTCACAGGGCCGCCTATGGAAAGTACAGTGCTGGACTAAGTAGCATGCTGTTCAACAGAGGGAGTACCTGTGGGGCTTGCTTCGAGGTCAGATGCGTAGACCACATCTTATGGTGCCTGCAGGGTAGCCCCTCGGTCATTCTCACCGCAACAGATTTCTGTCCTCCAAATTACGGGCTTTCATCAGAGTATGGTGGCTGGTGCAATTTCCCCAAAGAACACTTTGAGATGTCAGAGGCAGCATTCGCTGAAATCGCAGAGAAAAAGGCTGATATTGTGCCAGTTCAACACAGAAGGTATCGCCAATCAATTTACAATTGCATGGTAAAATGAGTATAGCCTTCTCTATTTCCTAATTCCTTGGATAAGCGAACATTGTTTATGCCAATTTTTGTAGGGTGAAGTGTGAAAGAAGGGGTGGGCTGAGATTCACAGTGAGTGGAAATTATCACTTTTATCAAGTACTCATCAGCAATGTGGGATTGGATGGTGAGGTGTTTGCTGTGAAAGTGAAGGGATCAAAAACAGCGTGGATACCTATGGCAAGAAACTGGGGACAAAACTGGCAATCCAATATCAACCTAATTGGACAGCCTTTATCTTTCGAGGTGACTACCAGCGGCAGAAGAACACTCACATCTTACAATGTTGCACCAGCAAACTGGCAATTTGGTCAGACGTTTGAAGGCAAGCAATTCTAGTACGAGAAGCTTTTAGAACGAGGCATAGGTTCACACTTCCATTTGCTTTCTCCTGCTATGTGACGAGGTTGCTTTTTGGTCAAAAGGAAGAAAGAAAATTGTAGAGGAAAGTTGGGGAAAATGGGAATACAAGGTCCCAGTTTTGTCTCTTTACGTGCTTTTATTGAGTAGAAAGTTAACTACACGTGAAATGTGTAATTACTGAAACTCTAAGGTTTATTTTCACTTCAAAAGACAATGGAAAGGTTAAGTTATGTATATCTTACCATGAGTTCTTTACCAGGCAATCCTTGCTTCATGAACCAGGCCGTGCTTTGAGAAGACCTACTTTGACTCTACAAGAATGATTATCAATTAAGCACCGCTGTGAAATTCACCAATGACGGAAGCTTTCTCGTCAAATGCAACTGCCAGTATGTAATGCGGCGGAAAACAAAGCGAAACATAGTTTCATGCCCAAATTACAGAGGCTCAGTATTGAAAAATGAGCTAAGTAAAGCATAAACAAAGAAAGTGAATTTATGCTGTTGCAAATATGACATAGCTAGAACAAATTGCTGAATCCTTCTAAGTTCTGAGCACAAGAGCAACCAGCTAAATACATTTCTACCTTTAATCCATTGGGGGGAACTTCAAATACATTTGTGTCCATGGAATTGTGCTCTTTACATTTCCTGTTATTTACATGTTTTAATCGTAGAAAAAGGAAACTAGATAGATAACAATAGAAAGACAATCAACCACTTCAACTTCCATACTTGAGTAAAAGGAGAGTAAAAGAAATGACTTTTTGTATTTCTACTACATATCTCATTCAACTTCAACAGGACCAGAAGTAAACAGAGCAGCAAAAGAAAAACACAAGTTATTGGTAATGAAGGAAGTGATCATCAAGATGTGTCAAATGAAGAAAAATATATCATGTTGGCATTAATGAACCAAAAAGCCATGCATGATTCCTCTGTGAGCAACATGAAGTTGGAACACACATTCCAGGTTCTTCAAAAGGTACTGTACCTGCTAAGTGCTGATGACTTAACCATTCAAAAGCTGAAAATTTGATCTATCTCTGATTAAATAACTCAACTTGCTATCTCTTCCTCCTCTGCCTCAAAATCGAGGGATTCACCATAATACTTGTAAGCATCCTGCCTTACCATACCCGAAACCTCGAATTCGGCAATCCTTTCCAAACCATTCACAAGTAATCATCAAGATGTGTCAAATGAAGAAACGTATACCATGTTGGCATTAAAGAATCAAAGGGCCATATGTGATTCCTCTGTCAGCAACATGAAGTTGAACACACATTCCATGTCCTTCACAAGGTACTGTACCTGCTAGGTGCTGATAAAATAACCATTCAAAAGCTGGAAAATTTTACTACCTCTGGTTAAATAACTCAAGTTGCTATCTCTTCCTCCTCCGCCTCAAAATCGAGGGACTCACCATAACACTTGTAAGCGTCCTGCCTTACAATACCCGAAACCTCGAATTCACCAATCGATTCCAGACTATGCACAAGTAATTTAAACGTAGATCTATCAGGTTCACATCCTGCAGACTTCATCGATTCATAGCACTCCATAACAAGTCCAGTACTCAGCTTAAAACTAATCAAAGTTGCCAACAGTTGATTAAAATCATCAGTTTTAAACGGTAAATCACCACTAATTTCACTCTCCAAATACCTAAAAAGAAGTTGAACCTCTTCAATGAATCCATTGGTAGCCATTACTGCTATCATCTCATTATACAACAACACCTGTGGCTTGTACCAGTGCTCCTCTCGAATGTCTTCAAAAACCTAAAAAAAAAAAAAAAAATTAAAATATCAGGTAAATCAATCACTCATATTTTATTAATCGATCCAAATTAGGGTTTAAACTGAATTAATGAATAAAATTTGACCTTGAGAGCCAAAAGGCAGTGGTTCTGGCGGAGGAGTTCGCGAAGAACGGCAGTCATATCGAACTTCAACAATCGGTTGAATTTAGAATGGAAGACTTGGTCGAGCAGCGACTTGTCGTTCTTGTAAGCTAGTTTTAAGGCTTGTATCGTTTGGATGGCTTCGATGCTGAGGTTTCTCCCTTTCTGCAGCGGCTTTCGATTTAGGCTTCTCACACTTGCAGCTCTTATTGCCGTATTCCTTGAATGAATTGCTTGTGTTGGCTTTGGTTTCCATGGATTTTTCAGGAAATGTAGACCACTGGTGCTCATTGTTTGGCTCATCATCATCCTCACCATCACCGTCTTGAAAGGATGATGCTGATGAACGCTGGCTTGTGTGGATACTAGCATTTCTAGATTGAAACGTCACGCTTTGAGATTCACCTTCTTTTTTTTCCTCATTTAATAGTAATAATAAATTTATTGATATTATCCTATTTTTAACAATTTTACTAATTAAACTTGCTAATAACATTTATAATAATTTAATATTACATGATAATAGTTAAATTTATTATAAAAAATTAATAACACTTTTGATAGTTTAATATCTCATAAAAAATAATAAAATGCATTACAATTTTAAAATATAAGATTTTACGTGGATAATATCTCAAATAATATTTATCAGTCAACAAATTCAAATTTTTGAAAAAAAAAAAAGAAAGAAAAGAATATTTTTTCTTAAAATATAACACTGTTATTTGGTAAATAACGACAACTAAAGGCGATATATAAAGTTAATGTGGATATTCGTTGTTATTAATATAAAACGATGACAAGTATTATATGAAAGCATAACAAAAGTATTTGAAATCGTAACACAATGATTGTTATTTTAAACTATCAAACAACGACAAATAATAACATTGTTATTTATGTGAAACAGTGACAATAATCTTATAACATAAAATAACAATAACAAACGTGCTTAAAATCATAACGTAACAATTATTATTTAAAATTATCAAATAACAACAAATAATGACGTTACATATCGATAACACCGCCATTCATCGTTATTTAAGTAAAATGAAGATAGAGATCCTATAAAAGAGAATAACGGTAACGAAGATATCCAAAGTCATAATGTAACGACTTTTATTTAAAACCATGATAGATACTAAATCGAAATGCCATTGTCTTCATATTCACTCTTTTTTTTTTCCTTTCTTTTTTAATAGCAATAGTATTTGTCATAACAAAAAATATTCCCTACCTTTTTATTTATTATTTTATTGTATTTATTTATTTCACAATTTCATTTTTATTTTTACAAATTTTATTTTATTGTTATTGTTGTTGTTGTTGTTATTATTAGTTTTGGTCTTATTTGAATTTTTAGATTTCTAGTATAAAATTTATCCTTTATTTTATCAAAAAAAAAAAAATCAATCAAAAATTTTTAAAAAAAAACCAGAGAAAAAGGAAAACATAAAAATTAGGTTAAATTTCTTTTGTGTTTTGCATAAAAATAAAAATACAAAAAAAAAAAGAAAAAGAAAAATACAAAAAATATGGTTAATTGTTTAGAAAATGGAGTCGAAGGTGCAATTGAACAAATTAAAAGAGCATAAACCGAAATCAAGAGATGAAGGCTGTGATTGCAATAAGTTGAATGAAAAAAGGACCAAAATAACATGGTTAAGAGATCCAATTGAAGCAAAATCAGAATAGTCGAGGATGATAATTAAAAAGATGAACGAACGACAGGACCAATTCGGAAGTTGTTCCGAACGACCTGTCTTTTGCTTCAACAAAATTAGATCAACCTTTCCCTCCAACTGTTCATCGTCTTCCGCACAACGAAGACAAACCCCAAGCCAGACAAATTCTTGGCTGCCATTCGTACCAGCCAGGAATTACCCTTCAAAATGCCGGCACCAAATCTTCCTTCAGAATCTGCATACACAACAACAAAAATTGCTCTCCATTTCCAACTTTCAGGGACAGCTGCCCAAAAAGACGAAACAAAGAAATGAGACTTCCCTTGGATAAAACAAGGGAAGAGCGTCTCATAGTTTGAGGGAAATAGAGGGCCAGGATGGAATGAAATTGATCTAAAGACTGAGAAAGTAGGGAGAGCGAAAATAAATAGGAGAAGAGTACATTCGGTTGAGAAAAGAAGAGGCTCTGGTTTCAGAAGAAAAAAAATCAAAGCTTTAGGGTATTTGGGAATTTTCAGCCAAATCTGGTATTCGAAAGAAACCCAGAAGAGAGCAAGGACGAGAGAGAGGAAGAGAGATTGATACTCGAAGGAAACCCAGACAATACCCTGTTCTGGGGTATTTGGAAACAGAGGAAGTATTGAAAGAACAAGCATCACTGCTAGTGTGCTCGTTCCTTGTTCAAGCTCAGCTGAGCTTCAACCTGCCACCCAACACTGAGCTCACCAGGTAATTTCTTCACCCATTTTGTATTTTACAGCTTTAATCATCCTCCCGCTTTTGCTCCCGAAATACGAAGACAGTGGCTTCCTCACTGTCATGATGTAACTATCCAAAGCTTTGAACAAACCCGGTCATCTCATCCTTAGTTATTGTCTATAGTGCATGAGAAGGAAGATGGAAACCTTGATTGAAGTTTTAGGTAAGAATTGCTGTTTATTCTGTTTTGCGGTATAAGGAAGAAGAGAAGGATTTATCAAGAGACCGGGGTGAGGGAAAGAGAAAAGAAGAAGGGAAAGAACTTGGGCTAGGGAAAGAGTAAAAGAGAAATGGGCTTGGGTTGTCTTTTTTAAGAGAGGTTGGGCTGTGGACTAGGAAGAGTTAGGTTTAGGAAGGCCTAAGGGCGAAACATTTTTGCTAGGCTATTGAGTCCGGTCTAGAGAAAAAAAAGAGAGAAAGAGGCCGTGTGCTGAGTTTGTGAGAGGCCAGGAAAAAAACGAAAAAACAAAAAGCCTACGAGCTTGTCAGCATGGACTCTGGGCCTCAGGCCTTGGGTTCTGGGTTACACAGTAATGGGCCTAGGGCGAGGTTTGATTGGGCCAAAGGACTGGCCCTACGTGTTTCCAAATAATCTTCTTCTTCTTCTTCTTCTTCTTTTTTTAGGCTTTATTTTCAGTTTTTAATTTTTTTTACAAGGCTATATTAGTTATTTTGACCTAAAATTTTTATGTGTGTTACATATGATTATTTTTAGTTTTTTTTTTTAAGTTCATAATTTTTGAAGTTCATTTATCGTTTATTTAGAATTTATTTAATTTTCTACGTAATTGTTAAATTTTTTTAATTGTCTAAAAATTTAATTGAGCTTGCTATTTAATTTTATTTTAATCTTAAGTGTTTAGGATGATTGTATGCTTGTATATAAGTTGTGTGTGAAGTTTTATAATTTTATATTTATTTAATATTTTTCGTACCTCTAGTATTTTAATTTAAAATTTATAGGATTGTAAATACATTTGTTTGTCCAAGTATTGTGTTTCGGTTTTGCATTTTTTTTTTAAATTCCTTTGCTATTTACTTGTAATTTATCATAACCTAGTTATTAAGTAATTAATGTGGTGGCAGATCATCGAGCCTCCTAGATTATAGAGAGTGATAAGGATCCTCTATCAAATTCATCATGCTAAAAAAACATGTCATTAAAAAAAAAAGAATAAAAAAATATATAAAAAAAACTAAATTTTAAGTTGATTTAACAAGACTTTTATTTAATAAGGACGAACATTATTCTCGACATCAATCAAGGAAAATACGAGTAAGGGAAATAGAAATCAAACACCTTCGAGTAGTTGGATTTGATGCTAAATTAACAAAATTCTCGATTTTAGGATCGACGATAATTCAATATGATGCCACAATAAAAAAATATAAAAATTAATTGGTTTGGACAATAAATAGACTTAGAAATAAGCTTGGAATATAATCTGGCTAAATAGATTATTACAAGATATATATTTTTAGGATTAAACTGGACATGATATCATTTCTTATAAATGGTGCATTTGGGTGATCAATATATTTTTAAAGGCATAATCAATTGCTTACCCGCAATCCTAGGATCAAGTGTCATTTTTTAGGTATTCTAGTTTTCTTTAATACTAGGTGGTAATTCCAATATTTCGTTACCTCTTGTCTCCTAAACCAAAATAAATAAATCCAAACAATTTTTATTTTTTGAAAGTCTTCTAAATATTAGATGATGAGGGTAATAATAAAAAAAAAAATCCTCGACGTTAAAAACGATGCATGAGCATACAAAAGCAAGTAATAATAAGGAGTTGTCATCTTTGTTATTTTGTTTTTGTGGAGAGTGGTCATTAGAATCCATAAGGACTAGAGAAATGGCAAATAGTATAATAACACAAACACTTTGGAAGAGAATCAAGATCGTGCTTGAAATTTCATCTCCAATTTTAAATAATGGTCACACTTGTAAAAATGATCAAAAGACAGTTTATCGTAATAGTAAAATAACAACTATAACAACCAATATCGCGAAAGTATTAACAACTCGTTAATAAATTTATTATGATTTACATATTTTTTACCATGATTGTAAAAATAGTCGAACCGTAACTCGTTGCAATAATAAAATAATGATCATGACAATTGATATCATAAATAAATTAGCAATTGTTAATAAATCTATTTTTATTTACTTATTTTTAATAATTTTACTAATTAAGCATGATAATAATATTTTTAATAATTTAATATCATACAAAAATAGTTAAATTTATTAAAAACATTAATAACACGTCTAATAATTTAATATTGTATAAAAAATAATAAAATACATGGCAACTTTAAGATCTGAGATTTTACATAGATAGAGTGTATATTGTATTCGAATTTTTGAAAAACGAAGGAAAAAAAGATTTTTTTAATATAATATAATTATTTAATAACAATTACTGCCTTACACAAGGATAGCAATATCACTCTTATCTAGGTGAAATGTTGGACGGAAATTCTATAATGGCGAATAACGAAAGAGAGTGTTAGAAAGCGTAATGTAACGGCAGTCATTTGAAATAATGACATACTATCATTTGTGGATTGAAACGTTATCGTTTTGAGATTACTGCTTAATAATAAGAAGTGGTAAACGGTAAAAACGGTACACAAGCTTGCGGAAGCAGGAAGAGTCGTCGTCTTTGCTATCTTCTGCTTTGTCGAGATCCTCATCAGAATTACTGAAGAAATGGCGAATAGTATAATAGCAGGAGCGCCGTGGATAAGAATCAGGGTTATCCCTGAAATTTCATATCCTTTTCAACGTTCTTCATCCTCTCTTTACAACCAAAAAGTCTCTTTCGTTTTTCCAACGAGAAGACTGTTTTCAGTCTCCGCCGTGGCTGGTACTGAGAAAGAACAAGTTAGAGTCCGTTTTGCTCCCTCGCCTACTGGAAATCTCCATGTTGGTGGTGCTAGAACTGCACTCTTTAATTATCTCTTCGCCAGGTGATTTGGGTTTCTTATCTTCTTGTTTTTCTATTCAATTTAATCGTTTGTTTCTTTGCAAATCGAGTGGCTGAAATGGTTTTTTTGTTCATTTTGTGGTTTTAGGTCTAAAGGTGGGAAATTTGTGTTGAGGATTGAGGATACTGACTTGGAGAGGTCGACTAAAGAATCCGAGGAGGCAGTGCTTCGGGATCTTTCTTGGCTTGGTCTTGACTGGGATGAAGGTAATGCAACTATACCTGTAACTATGTGGTATTTTCGATTGAATCTCAGCTTCCATATCGTACATGTTTTACTTGGTAGTGTTAAGTTGCCATTTTTTTAAAAAAAATTATCTGGCTCCTGTCAACTGTGGAACATAATCACATATGATTCAATTCTTACAAATCTTATCTTGTAATTGTATCTTAGGTCCTGGGGTTGGTGGAGACTATGGTCCATATCGACAATCAGAAAGGAATTCTCTCTATAAGCAGCATGCTGAGAAACTTGTTGAATCTGGTCACGTTTATCGTTGCTTCTGTTCTAATGAGGTAGCAATTGTCTCTTATCTGCGAGAATCTGTATTTTGTATGGATTTTTTCTTTGTTAATGTATATCTAGCCTTGAGTATTTATTATTTGCACATAATAGGGAGCATAAAATAGAAAGATATTGTTTAGTAAACTTTAAATAAAAAAGTTAAAGAGTTCTGATGCAATTAAGGCTCACTTGATCTGTTCTGGCGATGGTGACTGAAAAATAGTAGGGCCAAAGACAAAAAGATATGATCTTTTGATGATTTGAGAAAAATTGTTTTAAACTAATAGATTTGTGCTGTAATTTCACACCAGGAACTTGATCAAATGAAGGAGATCGCAAAATTGAAGCAACTGCCTCCAGTATACACAGGAAGGTGGGCTAATGCAACAGATGAAGAAGTACATGAAGAGCTGGCGAAGGGAACTCCACACACATATAGATTTCGAGTGCCTAAGGAGGGGCGTTTGACAATCAATGATCTTATTCGGGGTGAAGTAAGTTCAATCAATCTTCTATTTTAATGATCTTACCAGTACCAGCTGATTTATATATGTACGATCAGTGTAATTTTTATGCTGCATCTGCAATGATTATAATTACATTTTTGTGCCTATGCAACTTAGCAATGAAGAGAAAAGTTGTGAAGGATAGAGGTCATTGCATCAGGTGCTATTTGTGCCGACAAGTTGGGCATGCCTAAAATCATTCTAGATTGTCAATTCCCTTTTTTAAATGAAATTCTTAGTTTTATGGACTTCTAACTCTATTTGATAGTGTCATAAAGGTTAGTTGGAATTATGACACTCTCGGAGATTTTGTGATCATGAGGAGCAATGGACAACCTGTGTACAACTTTTGTGTCACTGTTGATGATGCTACCATGGCAATCTCACATGTTATAAGGTAATTATTCTAGCTGCTCAAAATTTTTGAAGATAGGATATGTGCTTATATTAGTTTAGCTTACTGCAGGGGCCCTAATCTTTTGTTTGTGGCTTCTGTCTGACATATTGCATTTTGTCATCTTGCTGTCGACTCCTGAATTTCAGAGCTGAAGAGCATTTACCAAATACTCTCAGGCAAGCACTAATATACAAGGTATTATAGTGTACCATCGTGAATGAACAGATATTTTTCTTTTCATTTCCTTAAGGCAATCCATCTTCTTTGAATAATATGGGGCCTATCTATTTGGATTTCATCACAGGCCCTTGGATTCTCCATGCCTCACTTTGCACATGTTTCTTTAATTCTTGCACCTGATAGGAGTAAATTATCAAAAAGACATGGTGCAACTTCAGTGGGTCAGGTATCTATTGGTTACTGCTGCTTGTCTTTGTTTCTTAGGTTATTGCTTAGGTGTGATGTGTGGACATTAATTCTTTGTTTTCATGGGCTCTTTTTTTTTTTTGGCTTATCTGAAATATTTTCTAGTGAAGATAGAAATGTCAGAAAATTGATAATTATTTTTTAACAGTACAGGGAGATGGGTTATCTGCCCCAGGCAATGGTGAATTACTTGGCACTTTTAGGTTGGGGTGATGGAACAGAAAATGAATTTTTTACCCTAGAGCAACTTGGTCAGTGATTTCATCTCATATCTTTTTGTGGAATTGTCTTGCATGTAGCTTTTTTGGGTGTATTTCAAAACAGTATCTTACTTGAACTTCTTACTGTAATTAACAGTTGAAAAATTTTCAATTGGTCGTGTTAACAAAAGTGGCGCTGTTTTCGATTCTACCAAATTGAGGTAATCATGTCACTTCAGTTGCTATAAATTTAGAGCACATTCTTCTCTACTTTGGCTAGCAGTCCCTGATTACATTGCATGTAGTTGGAACTGGCTTCTGAATTGTGTACATGTTCTTGTATTTCCCTTTGATTCTGGAATAATTTTGATTTCCAGGTTTCATTTTGGATACTGTCTCATTCATGTTTTTTGTTTTTATTTATTGTTTTGTGGGAAAATTGATGAATTGCAGAGCAGTTAGAAATGTTACCCTTTTGCAAACCAGTGAAATCTTAAGTAAGCAAGCTAACCCTGTATATGTCTATAAACTAAAGGTGGATGAATGGTCAGCATTTAAGAGCACTTCCATCAGAGAAGCTGAACAAACTTATTGGTGAACGCTGGAAAAGCACTGGTTTTCTCGTAGAGTCAGAAGGGCCGTTTATCGAAGTAAGACTTGTGCTCTACTGCCATATATAAGTTTCCATAAACATTTATAGCCTCTGTTAGCTGAATGTGGTCTTATGAAGATTGGTTCAAGTTGCACTTCTCTTCAACTTCAGTGTTACTTGGAAATATTTGTCATTGGTCAATTGTTGTAGCCACTGCATGGAATTTAAATTACCATGTACCAGCTGAATTGCCGTACAAAAGAAAGAGGCTCTCAGGAATTAAGTATGTCATAAAATGAGATACGGACGAGATATTATTATTATTTTTTTTCTAAATCTGCAGAGCTGTTTTGCCATGCTCAACGTAGTACGTGGCTTAATATAAGTTTCCCACTCCTCACATGGACTTCCCCTTATGATGACTCTGCATTTTAGTCATGTACAGAGAAGTGTATGATAGTAATGACATAATTTTGTTCATACAGGAGGCAGTTCAGCTTCTTAAGGATGGGATTGAGTTGGTAACTGATTCAGACAAAGCGCTCTCAAATTTGCTGTCTTATCCCTTACATGCTACTTTATCAAGGTGATTCTCAAACATCCCACTCTAAAATATTAAATTTTGTTAACCTATTTGCCACTTTCTGGCCTGAGAAATTTTCATAATTGAGTGTGGTTTGCTGGTCTCATCAACTTGCCTTTTGTGCATCATCATTCTTCCCAAGGCAAAAAGACTGGAGATATTGTTAGGTCTTGAAAATGCTTTTGAGATTGTATTATATTTGGGCAGCCTGGCTAAGTAACTCTTTGTTGCCTTTGTAAGTTCATGAAAGCAAGTTCATGAACGCATGCAGTGACCTGTAGATTGACAGTATTTCATACAGTAAATCAGGACAGCGTTCTATCTTTCAACAAGCTTTTAGAAATTTTATGTTACATGCATGTCTGGGCTATCCCAAAGGTAAGGATGAATGTTCTGCAATCCATCATGGTAGCTTGTGAGTTGTCCAAATGCCGGACAGGAGTTGGTTGACAAGTTTTTCGGCTGATGATTTTTCCTAGTTTATTACAGGATTATTGTTAGCTGGCATCGATTTCTTATATGATATCAGTTGTAATATCAGTTATATTTATTTGCGTTGTCTGCAGTCCTGAAGGTAAAGCTGTGATAGAAAATAAGCTTTCGGAGGTCTCATCCGGGTTGTTAGCTGCATATGACAGTGGTGAACTCCTTAATGCCCTAGAGGAAGGCCATTCTGGTTGGCAGAAGTGGGTAAAGAATTTTGGAAAAGCAATGAAGCTGAAGGTGTGCTCTAATTGAGTAGTCTGCTTTTACTGTACCTGTTATTTATGTCTCTGAGCTCTAAACATTTTGTATTATTTTTTTCTTGTTTCCATCTTGATGCAGGGGAAATCCCTTTTCATGCCTCTCCGAGTTTTGCTAACTGGAAAGCTCCACGGTCCTGACATGGGCTCTAGCATAATCCTTCTCCATAAAGCTGGAACTCAGGACATTTTTTCTTCTCAAGCTGCGTTTGTGAGATTGAATGAGAGGTTTGAAGTACTGAGGGAAATAGACTGGGAAGCATTGAAGAAGAATCAACCTCCATTGGAACCTGCTG
Source organism: Dovyalis caffra (assembly GCA_963924115.1). NCBI lineage: Eukaryota > Viridiplantae > Streptophyta > Magnoliopsida > Malpighiales > Salicaceae > Dovyalis > Dovyalis caffra. Next base: position 162,706 of record CAWUPB010000913.1, on the reverse strand, counting down.
CTGCTATATCAGTGAATTGAGAATCCCCAGTTTTGATCGGCTAATTTTGAATTCAATTCTTTAGGTGCTTAAACTTGACGATGTTTTGAGTGATTAACGTGTATTCTATTGAGAAACGAGCATCCATTTTTAATGATCCACTCTTCTCGTGAGCCTTCATTAGAGATTCTAATTCTTTACCATGTTTATGAAACCAAGTTGTCCTAATCCAGGTCTCTGGAATCCCAGTTGACAAAGGAATATTATCAAATTTTCAATATTAATATGCATGGTGTGTGGTTTTTTATCTCCATGCCTTGGTGTTTAGCGTACTGCTGGTTTTGGGACATGTTGATGCTCTTGAAATAGGAAACCTTGGTACCAAATAATAATAGATAATCTCACTATTTATTTTTTTTATTTTTTCTTTTAACACATGTTGATGCTGTTTGGTAATGCTGCTAGAGTGCTATGAGTAAATTATTAATTAGTCCCTCTCATTTAGAAAAATAAATAAATAAATTCTTTTTTTTTTTTTAAATTTATCATTTTAGTCTTTGGCATTTTAATTCCATTAATAACTTAGTTTTTTTTATTAGTAGTTTAATTCTATTAATAAATTAGTTTTTTTTTTTTTTTTTTGTCGTTAAAGAGTACTAGGTTGATGGTGTTTGATAATGCTCTTAGAGTATTTGGAGTAAATTATAAATTAATCCTTTTTATTTAAAGAAATGAACTAATTAGTCTCCTTCTTTTAAGAAACTAATAATTTAGTTATTTATCTTTTAATTTGGTTAATAACTTATTTCTTTCATTAGTTTTTCATTAAATTAGTGATTTTTGTTTTTAAATTATTTGAAAATCAATAAGATATGAAAAAAGTTAATATGGAGAAAAAATTATTAATTTAATAAAAAATGATGAAAAAATTAAGTTATTGATAAAATTAAAAGATAAGAAATTGAATAATTAATTTTTAAAGCAAAAGCAATTAATCAATACATTTCTCAAAACGAGGGACTAATTTATAATTTACTCGGCTGCCGGAGCAGTAGAGACTTGTCTACAACTAATGGTAGTAGCGTACTGACTAGATGACTATCTTTAACTTAGTGGGCACGTGACAAACCCGTAACACCAAATAGGAATAGGAAGTAAAGAAATTGAAAATTGGCAAGAAAGGAAGGAAAGGAAAAGACCGTTCTAAGAAATCCAAATTCCTTAATAATTTCCCAATTTCCACCTCACTCTCAGGAGCGCATCTCTCGGCTCGGCCTTTCGTCAAATCCACAATCAGCTCTTCTTCATCCAAATTCCGTTCAAAAATCTGTCTTCTCCATATCCATCCTCCTCCTCCTCCTCCTCCTCTCTCTCTCTCTAAATCGACATGTAGTTTTAGCAGATCTGCATCTCTCCGATCAATGAAGGAATAAATCATCATCGTAACTTTTTGGTCACCGAAATGTCAGCTTCGCAAACCCTAGGCGGTCCTTCTCGCTGCGGCCGTGCCTTAGGACCTTCTCTCGACAAGATCGTTAAAAACGCTGCCTGGAGGAAGCACTCTCACCTCGTTTCCTCCTGCAAATCGGTCCTCGACAAGCTTGAGTCACTCACCGATTCGGATTCAAATTCACACTCTCCTCTCTTCGGTGTCTCCCCTTCCGATGCCGAATTTGTTCTCAAGCCGATTGTTCTTGCCTTGGATTCGGCTTACGCCAAGGTTGTGGAGCCCGCACTCGAATGCCTTTTCAAATTGTTTTCCTCAGGCCTAATTCGAGGTGAGATCGATAATAGTTCCCCAAACTTGATCAGTTTTAAGATAATTGAGAGTGTTTGTAAGGTTTGTGGGATTGGTGAGGAAGCGGTTGAGGTTTCTGTGCTTAGAGTTTTGCTATCTGCTGTTCGATCTCCTTGTGTTTTGATTCGCGGTGAATGTTTAGTGCATATTGTTAGGACTTGTTATAACGTTTATCTTGGTGGATTGAATGGGACCAATCAGATCTGTGCGAAATCGGTACTTGCACAGATTATGGTTGTTGTTTTTAGTAGAGTTGAAGAGGATTCCATGGATGTTGATGTTAAAACGGTTTCTGTTGGTGAGTTGTTACAGTTTACTGATAAGAATTTGAATGAAGGGAGTTCTATTTATTTTTGTCAGAATTTTGTTAATGAGGTTATGGTGGCGAGTGAAGGGGTTCCTGATGATAAGTTGTTATTGCATAGTCAGCCGTCTGATAAACTCCAAAATGGCAGTGGCGGTACTGCTGCTGCTGCTGATAAAGTAGCCGAAGGGGATCATAAAAGTGAATTGGGCAATAAGGAAGCAAATGGTGAAGCTGAAACGGATGGTGGTAGTGGCAGTGGTGAAGCTGCAGGGAGTAAGATTAGGGAAGATGGGTTTCTTCTTTTTAGGTATCTGTGCAAATTGTCAATGAAATTCTCATCGCAGGAGAGCCCAGATGATCAAATTCTTTTGAGAGGGAAGATTTTGTCTCTTGAGTTGCTTAAGGTGATCATAGACAATGGGGGTCCAATTTGGCGCAATAATGGAAGGCAAGTCACTAATACATCCTTTCACAGTTTTCTGAACTCCAGCCATTATGCATATATCATTATTGTCTACGGTTTGCCGTTAAATTTGATTTCAATGTAAAAAGCCCTTGTTGTTTTCTATTTCATTTCATTACATTTTAATTTTTAATTGCTTGCTTATAAATCCTATATGTTTTTCCTGTGAATATTTTCCATATATTTCTCTGATTTTGCCATCATTAGTTGTAAATGAACTATTTTTTTTTTTTGGCACATTTTTCACATTATTTTTTTCTATGAAGAGTTCAATATTTTCTTCTATTTTGTACAGGTTTCTCAACACTATTAAGCAATTCCTATGCTTGTCATTGATAAAGAACAGTGCATTGTCAGTTATGGCTATTTTCCAGCTCCAGTGTTCCATTTTTATGATGTTGTTAGTGAAGTTCAGATCTGGATTGAAGGAAGAAATTGGAATATTTTTTCCTATGCTTGTCCTTCGAGTGCTTGAGAATGTTAACCAGCCTAGCTTCTTACAGAAAATGACTGTCCTGAATTTTTTGGACAAAATCAGCCAGGATTCCCAGATCATTATTGATATTTTCGTAAACTATGACTGCGATGTGGATGCTCCAAACATATATGAAAGGTATTACATATGCATCTGTTGTTACTTATGTCTTAGTTGGAATTTACATGCATCTGTTAAAGAAGTTGTCAAATTTGAATAGTTAATTGCTTTCTATTTTTCAGAAGACAAGGTTCGTGTAGTTTGGATATGAATTAGTGATCTTATACTATGATTTATGTGAGATCTCTTTAATCAATATTTTGGAAAGCCTCACCAAATGGATTCTCTCTCTTGTTTGTAAACATACCACATCTTTTATTTTGGTTATTATTTATATTGTCATTTCTTAATGGCATGTGTTTTTTTTTTAAATGTATTAAAACACTTATAATTCCATCAGATATTTGCAGGATTGTCAATGGACTTCTGAAAACTGCTCTAGGACCGCCTACTGGTTCAACAACAACTTTGTCCTCAGTTCAGGACATTACTTTTAGGCATGAATCTGTGAAATGCTTGGTTAGCATCATAAGGTCAATGGGTGCTTGGATGGATCAACAGTTGAGAATCGGAGATTCCTATTTGCCTAAGAGCTCTGAAAGTTCTACTTCAACTGAGAATCTTTCAACCCTGAATGGAGAAGATGCAAGTTCCCCTGATTATGATTTGCATTCAGAAGTGAACTCTGAAATGTCTGATGCTGCCACCCTTGAACAACGTCGGGCATATAAAATTGAACTCCAGGTTGTCATTTCTTTCGTTTGCAAGGGATGGTCGTATGGGGTATAGGGTACTGATATTTTAACTGGTTGCTCTTTTATTAGTATCATATGGTATCACTAGTATGCTTCTCGTGCCTCCATTTTTTTTTTTGTTTTGAATGTTTTGCCTTGTTATACTTTCTCAGAAATGGCCTGCTTCGCCCTTCATTGACAACTTTACCTTATTAAATGCAGAAAGGTATCTCCATATTCAATAGGAAACCTTCCAAGGGCATTGAGTTTCTGATAAATGCCAAAAAAGTTGGTGGTTCTCCAGAAGAAGTTGCTGCCTTCCTGAAAAACACTACAGGCTTGAATGAAACAATGATTGGTGACTATTTGGGTGAAAGGGATGAGTTTTGCTTGAGAGTTATGCATGCTTATGTGGACTCATTTAACTTTAAAGCAATGGATTTTGGTGAAGCGATAAGGTTTTTCTTACGCGGCTTTAGGTTACCTGGAGAGGCACAGAAGATTGATCGTATCATGGAAAAGTTTGCTGAGCGCTATTGTAAATGTAATCCAAATTCATTTACCAGTGCAGATACTGCTTACGTTCTTGCGTACTCTGTGATATTGCTCAATACTGATGCTCATAGCAGCATGGTGAAAGATAAGGTTTGCTTGCAAAATCTCTTCCTTTGTATCTTTGGCCATTATCATGACTAATGAGCTCTGCTTTTTACCCCCTCTTTTTTATTATAAGTTCATAAAAGTTGTGCTTTGGTTTCGGTCCTGATAGTTATTCCATGCTTCAGGAAAATTTTTCATCTTTTTGGAGTTTGTGCTGAATCAGTAGATTAGGCTTACATGATAATAAAGAATTAAGGATGTACTTTATAACATTACCTTCTTGTAATGGTAGATCATCTTCACAGTTAATGTCCTTGTCAGGGTGATTTTTAATTTGGATTGATACTTGGCAGAAAAGTCCCTGGATATCTAACCTATTATCAATTTTTTTTTCACTGTTTGAAAATTATGAAAAATGCAATTGGAGAAATATAAGAACATAATAACAAATACTAGCAAAATTATTCTCCTTATATTTATAAGTTTGTCTACAGCAGGCATCATATTGTCAATTATGCATAAATGATTGTAGATTTGATTTTGACTACCTTCTAACCTGTTTTGAAACTGGTGCCATCCAGATGAGCAAGGCTGATTTTATTCGGAACAACAGAGGAATAAATGATGGCAAGGATTTGCCTGAAGAGTATCTGGGCACTCTCTATGATCAAATTGTGAAAAATGAAATTAAGATGAGTGCCGATTCTTCTGTTCCTCAAAGCAAGCAGGCTAACAGCTTAAATAAGCTATTAGGTTTGGATGGTATACTCAATCTAGTTATTGGGAAGCAGACTGAGGAAAAGGCATTGGGTGCAAATGGGCTTCTTATCAGGCATATCCAAGAGCAGTTTAAGGCAAAGTCAGGAAAATCAGAGTAAGCTATATTACAAAATGTTTCATGGTTGATTGTTTCTGGAGTAAATTATTATTTGTGGTCCCTGGGTTTGAATGTGATTATAACCTAATCCTTCATGTTTGAAAACCTATAACTTAGTCCCTTGATTCTGTTGGCTTTTGTTTCATTAAAACATCTGTTGATTTTTTAATCCCTAATGGGCCGTTTGACAATTTAAATTCCTAGAGAAAAACATAGTGTGGGTTTCGATAAAATACCCAGGCATTTTTACTCTTGATGGGGGACAAATGTGTTGAAGGGTAATGAATGTTAGCAGTAATCCAGAGGATTTGTTGAACAGGCTTGAATTATGGTGAGTGGTTTAGGGGACTTGAGGTTGGTTTAATCTTTGCTTTATTTGGATAATTTTGACTCTTTCCTTCTCTCGTGCTTGTGCACCCACTATATCTTGGGTAAATTACTTAAGAACTGAGATGGATTTAGCTAACAGAGTGCACCATAAATTTCTTATATAAGCTCGTATCTATGATATGATAATAAGCAGAGAATGATTATCATGTACCTTAGTTTAAAGGGACAGTTTTCTGCTTCCAACCACTTTTTTTTTTGTTTTTCAATTTGGGCTCCGTGTCAATCTTACTCGAGCTGTTGCGAATTGTAAAAGACAGGTTAACTACATTGCAGTCCTTGTATTGAAAATAATAGTTTGATTCTCGGGTTGCAGGTCTATTTATCATGTTGTAACAGATGCAGCAATTCTGAGATTTATGGTTGAGGTCTGCTGGGGTCCTATGCTGGCTGCATTTAGTGTGACACTTGATCAGAGTGATGATAGGCTCGCTACATCTCAGTGCTTACAGGGGTTTCGATATGCTGTGCATGTTACTGCAGTCATGGGTATGCAGACCCAGAGAGATGCTTTTGTTACATCCGTGGCCAAGTTTACGTATCTCCACTGTGCTGCGGATATGAAGCAAAAAAATGTAGATGCTGTGAAGGTAAGCATTTTTAATTGGATTTGCAAACCACCATCACACACACGCACACACAAAAAAAATTCACAACCCCAAAGAAGTAGTTTTCTTATTTGGTTAGCCATATAACTGGTCATACAGAAACAGTGATGCTTTAAGTAGATATTGGTCTAGTTACTTCAGTTTAAATCAAATAGCTATGCTTTGTGTTCATCAAGCTTCATGCATTTGGTGTCAATTTCTGTAAACGGTCATTTATGTTTTTAATTTATGCAATATATTCTTCTTCATGCAGACAATAATATCAATTGCCATTGAAGATGGCAACAATCTTCACGATGCTTGGGAGCATATCTTAACTTGCCTCTCCCGTATTGAGCATCTGCAACTGCTTGGAGAAGGTGCGCCACCTGATGCCTCTTATTTGACTCCATCTAATGGTGAAACAGATGAAAAAACACTGAAGTCAATGGCTTATCCTTCTCTCAAGAGAAAAGGAACCCTCCAGAATCCAGCTGTAATGGCTGTTGTTAGAGGGGGTTCATATGATAGTACCACTGTTGGAGTCAATTCTCCAGGACCATTAACTCCAGGGCAGATTAATAATTTCATTTCAAATTTGAATTTGCTCGACCAGATAGGGAATTTTGAATTGAACCATGTGTTTGCTAGTAGCCAAAGGTTGAACAGTGAAGCAATAGTAGCTTTTGTGAAAGCTCTTTGCAAAGTTTCAATATCTGAGTTGCAATCTCCAACGGATCCTCGTGTATTTAGCCTCACGAAAATCGTAGAAATTGCGTAAGATCTTTCTCCCTTTCCTTTGAGAATTTTTATATTGCCACATGAAGTTCCATGAGGATTTGTATGAAAGAGAACATTATGTGTTTTTCCCCCTTTTGCAGGCATTATAATATGAACCGCATCAGATTAGTTTGGTCTCGCATATGGAATGTTCTCTCTGACTTTTTTGTATCAGTTGGCTTATCAGAAAATCTCTCTGTTGCAATTTTTGTGATGGATTCTCTGAGACAACTTGCTATGAAATTCTTGGAGCGTGAGGAGTTGGCAAATTACAACTTCCAGAATGAATTTTTGAGGCCATTTGTGATTGTTATGCAGAAAAGCAGTTCTACAGAGATCAGGGAATTAATAGTTAGGTGCATTTCACAGATGGTCCTTAGTCGTGTTAGTAATGTGAAATCTGGGTGGAAAAGTGTTTTTATGGTATGGTATCGTTCATTCTTATTTTCTAAATTTTTTAATTCATTTAACTCTTAAAATGCTTGATCAGTGGGAAATTCTTCTTTCTAATTGTTCCAGTGATGCCATGATCTTCTTCTCTCAGGTTTTTACTGTTGCTGCAGCTGATGAGCGGAAGAATATTATCCTGTTGGCTTTTGAGACGATGGAAAAAATAGTCCGAGAATACTTTCCTTATATAACCGAGACAGAGACTACAACTTTCACCGACTGCGTTAGATGCCTCACCACCTTCACAAATAGCAGATTTAATAGCGATGTGAGCCTCAATGCAATTGCGTTTCTCCGATTCTGTGCTCTGAAACTTGCAGATGGAGGACTTATTTGCAATGTAAAGAGCAGGGTTGATGGTCCATCCATCCCAGGAGTAGATGGGGTTGCTTTGGATGTAGAAAACCCTAGTGATAAAGATGATCATGCATCCTTTTGGATTCCTTTGCTAACAGGTAACCTGCTTTTTCAAGGAAAGACTTACCATATGCTGCCTGACACTTGTGCATGGCAATATTGTCGTGAAAAATGTGGATGGCTGAACTCAACTTTCATTTTTGGCCACCATGCTTATATAACTAAATTATATAGCCAGCCATGTGCATAGAACACATGAACCTTGTATTTTGCCACATTTCAAAAGACATTTGCTTCCAAGTTAACCCCTCCGCCCCTGCCCTCACCACCCCAAGAAAAAAGAAAAAAAAAGCATCCATGAATTTAGAAGTTACTTTTGATCGATGGAGTGCATCCAGGAATTGTTTTCTTTTGTTCTGCCATCATGTTGTGTTCTGTCATCCCCATGTGACAGTTCATGCATGTTTAATAAGTTTTTAAGTACCCTATTTACAAATCATTGAGAATGAATCATGGGACTTACCCTTTCATTGCTTCTCATTGCATGTAGGGAAATGGGAATAACCTGATCTTATTTATAACCATCAAGCAAAAGTTGAAAGGACAGCTAACTTGTTTTTGCATGAATAGATACACGAGTCTGCCTTTTGGATGCATAACACATGTTTTGTGAAGAATTGCTGGCCTCTTCTATCATAAGTTTTAAATGTCTCATTGTTATGGTTGCAGGGTTATCGGAACTAACATCTGATCCCAGATCAGCTATTCGAAAGAGTGCTCTAGAAGTCCTATTTAACATTCTCAATGACCATGGCCATCTTTTCTCACGCTCATTTTGGATCACTGTTTTCAATTCCATCATTTTCCCCATATTTGGTTGTGTCAGTGACAAGAAAGATGTTAAAGATCAGGATTCCCCAACTGCAGCATCGCCTCATCCAGAAGGAAGTACATGGAATTCGGAAACGTCTGCAGTTGCAGTCCAGTGTCTGGTAGACCTGTTTGTCAACTTTTTCAATGTGGTTAGGTCTCAACTACTTAGTGTAGTATCTATATTGATGGGATTCATTAGGAGTCCTGTTAAGGGTCCTGCTAGCACTGGGGTTGCAGCACTGTTGCGTTTAGCAGGTGAACTGGGCAGCAGGATTTCAGAAGATGAATGGAGAGAGATTATTCTAGCTTTGAAAGAGGCTGCTGCATCACTGTTACCAGGTTTTATGAAGGTCTTAAGAACCATGGATGGTATTGAGATGCCTGAAAGCTCTCATCCTTATGTGGATGTGGAGTTTTCTTCTGACCATGGCTTCACAAATGATGATCTTGAGGATGACAATCTCCAAACTGCAGCATATGTGGTTTCAAGAGTGAAGAGTCATATTGCTGTGCAGCTACTTATTGTGCAGGTTCTCTCTCTCTCTCTCTCTCTCTCTCTCTCTCTCTCTCTCCCTCCCTCCCTCCCTCCCTCTCTTTCTCTACCTCCCTCTCTCCCTCACACTCTCTCTCTCTCTCACACACACAAACACACAGACAAAGACGCAGCATGTTTACAAATTATGCTTTTGCGTTCTACATTTGATGTCTATGCATCCATTTATGTGTTGCTAAAAATATACATCTCAAGTCGAAAGGTTTAAAATATGCATGCACATGTTCGTGTGTTTTTTTGTGTGTGTGGGGGGGACAAAGATCTGAAAGATGCCAATGATCAGCATGCAACCGTGTATCTCTCATGAATTTTTACTGGCTTTGGTGGCATTTTACTAGCCATTATTTTGTAAACAGCCCTTTGCAGCCACTGCCATTTTTGTGTTCAACTGATAGCTTGATGCCTGGACTGTTTTTAATGCTTGAAAGATTTCGATAGGCTTTTGGTGATTTTGATCTCTTTTTCATATCAGGTTCTAAGTGATTTATACAAAGCAAACCAACAATTCTTGTCAGCAGCCAATGTCAGAATCCTTATGGATATATTTTCCTCAATAGCATCACATGCCCACCAGCTGAATTCCGAGACGAACCTGCTGAGGAAACTGCAGAAAGCATGCTTTATTGCCGAAGTCTCTGACCCTCCAATGGTACATTTTGAAAACGAGTCCTATGAGAATTACCTTAACTTCCTCCTAGATTTACTCAACGATAATCCGTCCATGTCTGAGGCGATGAACGTAGAAGAGCAACTTGCAGCAGTGTGTGAAAAGATATTGCAGATTTATCTGAACTGTACTGGGTTGCAGACCCAACAGCAAAATCCTGCAAACGAGCCAGTGATACACTGGATTCTTCCCTTAGGTTCGGCCAAAAAGGAAGAATTGGCAGCAAGGACTTCTTTGCTTTTGTCAGCTTTGCGGGTATTAAGCGGTCTAGAAAGGGATTCATTTAGGGCTCATGCCCGACAATTCTTTCCTTTGTTGGTAGATCTTGTACGGTGTGAGCATAACTCCGGAGAAGTACAGCGTCTTCTAAGCGATATTTTCCGATCATGTATAGGCCCCCTCATAATGGGATGATTCATTATAATTATATTTACACACATGTATGTCGTCATTATCACATCGCAGTTTTGATCTCGCTAATTGGATAAAATACAAACCCATGAGGCTATTCTTTTTTGTTATGCTGAGACAGTAAATCTTTTTCACCCCTGTAAAAGTATATGCAACTGCAGGTGTAATAATGTGGACAGAAATTCCCACAGCTTTGAAAAACATGGAACTGTCAACGATTGGCTAAGCAAGTTGTTGCTCATCAAACCTTGTTCCTCTCTCTCTTATCCCCACCATTCTTACGTTGCTCATCATTTGAGTTTTGAACTGTCATCTCATCTGGTGTCACTGAATACAGCGAGCACAAGGGTTTAACAAATTGAACAAATAATGCAAGTGGTTTGAAATATTAATGAACAAAATTTATGTCTGACGGATACTGTTTGGCATTAAAAAAAGAGAGAGAGAGAGAGAGAGAGAGAGAGAGGGAGAATTGGTCACGAATTACGGGATGCATTTAGGAATTATTCAAAGGGGCAATTAATACTACATTTCTCTGGCATAAATAAGTAGACTCCATCTATGAACAGATGCCGTATTTGAATTAGTAAGTGTTGACCTTGTCTTGTTATGATAATAATAACTCTACGAGTTTTTTTTTTTTTTTTTTTTGTAGGTCTTCTACGTTTCTCAATCTAGGTATACTGTACTGTACGTTGATTGAACTAGTCGAAACTGAGTAGGTCAAATCGGCTATTATATTTAAGTAAATACTTGCTTCAAACAAAGTTTATGGAAATCACTTTTGATATTCAAACAAATGGACTACAAAAACTTTAAACAAATGCTCATTGGTCTGCATGTATATTTCACTAATTATTGACGTAGCAAAATGTAGAATAGAACAACCCACGTTTATTAAGTATATACGTGGACGTAGTAATACTTGAATATATATATATATATATATATATATATATATATATATATATGGACGAAGTGGATTATTTAGCTAGGTTAGATTCAAACACAGCGTTTTAATATCTGCAGTCAATATCATATCAGAGCTGACAACCCACAAAATCCAAAAAAATCATTTGCTCTTGTGAGAAAAGTATAAGCATCGACATTTTCCAACTTTCATGCTGTTGCAAGCTCCTTTTTATAAAGTAATTTTTTGACTGAAAAAACATCAAATAATTTGGGTGCTTTTGATGATTTTTGACATGATTTTTACAATATTTTATATATATATTTTTAACGTTCGGTATTTTTATAAAGCAAATCAATTTGTGTTATTTTAAGTTAAAAAAAAAAACACTCTTCGAAAAACCATGCACCTTACTTAACGCATTCTTCCACGTCGTATGAATTAATATCTACGAATTTAGTAATATTTTTAAACTCTAAAATTATTTATGTTAAATAAAAGCCAATTCATGCAAGCAAATTGATGGCCCCCATTATTTACCATACATATGATTCTTAATTAATTAGCTCATCGATCCCACTAGCTAGGTTAGATTCAAACACAGTTATAACATCAGCATTCAATAATATATACACACAAGTACATGCATATAGACGAAGTGGATTATTTAGCTTGGTTAGATTCAAACGCAGGGTTTTTAATATCTGCAGTCAATATCATATCAGAGTTGACAACCAACAAAATTCCAAAAAAATCATTTGATCTTGTGAGAAAAGTATAAGCATCGACATTTTCCAACTTTCATGCTGTTGCAAGCTCCTTTTTATAAAGTAATTTTTTGACTGAAAAAACATCAAATAATTTTGGTGTTTTTGATGATTTTTGACATGATTTTTACAATATTATATATATATATATATTTTTAACGTTCGGTATTTTTATAAAGCAAATCAATTTGTGTATTTTAAGTTAAAAAAAAAACTCTTCTTAAAACCATACACCTTACTAAACGCATTCTTTCACGTCGTATGAATTAATATCTACGAATTCAGTTATATTTCTAAACTCTAAAATTTTTAACGTTTGGTATTAAAACCATTGAAAAATATTAAATAAAGCAAATCAATTTGTGTTATTTTAAGGTTAAAAAAAAAACACTTCGAAAAACCGTGCACCTTACTTACTAAACGCATTATTCAAAGTCGTATGAATTAATATATACGAATTCAATAATATTCCCGAACCCTAAAATTATTTCTATTAAATAAAACCCAATTCATGCAACCAAATTGATGGCCCCCATTATTTACCATATGTATGATTCTTAATTAATTAGCTCATCCCACTAGCTAGGTTAGATTCAAACACAGTTTTAATATCTGCATTCAATATCGATCCTATTCCTATCAGAGTTGACAATCAACAAAATCCAAAAAATCATTTGCTCTTGTGAGAAAAGTATACGCACTCATATTTCCAACTTAATTAATTTCATGATGTTGCAAGCTTTTATTTTTTGTTTTTTTAAAAAATTCCATTGAAAAACATCAAATAGATTGGATGTTTTAGATGATTTTTGACATTTTTTTTTAAAAAGTATTTGAAAAGTATATATATATACGAATGCAATAATTTTTTTTTTTTTTCATGAGAAAGCGCATATGTCTTGAACTACACAATAAAAAGTAACTCTCATTCGTTATATAGTAACTGAATAAATTGAAGTCGTGTTTACGTAGGAAAACAATAATGCAATAATATTCCTTACATATACTTGCTATTATTTTTATTATCAAACAAAAGCCAATTCATGCCAGCAAAATTTGTTGGCCTCCATTATTTACCATATGATTTCTAATTAGCTCATCAAATTAAATGAAATGGCATGGCGGTCTTGTTCTTCCACTGCAATATATGCAATAGTCCACTTTTATTTTCTTGGTCAAATAAAATAAAATAAATAACGGAACGATCCCTCCATGTTTCCATTTTAATTTATTCTAAAAGGTTGCAGATTTTCCATGTCCAATAACATAAAATTGTTATAAATTTCAATCCACATAAATAGATAAATATTGAGTCCACCATGCATGCACCAATCCATATCCATGTAATTATTAATAGTGCTTCCTGCAATAATTAATGCATGCATCAGTATTTTTCCAAAAGGCCCTGCTGGTCTAATGGCAAGAAAACAAAGCAAAAGATACAGAAAATTTAATTAACCCTAATCAATATTCGTTTAGTTAGACCCGCAGATCGAGCTGATAGCTAGGATATATATATATATATATGCATGAGGAATTACTCAACAAATCTTTATTAATAAGGAAGCCCCAGCTAGCCTGCAGCTGCAGATGCTTAAATTTGAAAAGAAACTCATAGAAAGATAAAAGGGAAAACATTAGTTAGTTTAGTCCGTCATGTATTATCCTGTTATCAATTTAATAAGGAAGCCCCAGCTGCAATATATATGCTAGCTAGCTAGCGATCAAATTAATTTCTTCAACTTATCCTTTCGTACAAACGAAACTAGTGAAGTGGATCAAAATTTACTACTATGATTTTGAGGCTAAAATCCTCCTTTAGGGCATGCATGCATGATGGAAGTACGTGTAAATCGAATGAAATTTTTTAATTGCCATTAACAATTAATGGATGGATGGAGATTGATATTTTCTAATGTTGATTGTACGTGTTTAAGGCAAAATTGATAAATTAAAAGGTTTAAAACTTAATCGATAATGTGACAATTCGTAAAGGGTTAAAGTGATGATGAGATTTTTCTGAAGATTGAAGATCATAAGCAGGAGGAGGGGCCTTTTTCGCTTTTTTATTTATTTATTTTTATTTCTGACTTCTTAAAAAGAAGCATGCATGATTGCATTTATATCCATATCATGGACTTTGTGGAAGAAGGTGACAAAAATGGATGTAGATAGCAAATTAGGTCATCGATCATGAGGAGCCAGTGGTGGAAAAAGAAGCAGAGTGAACAGTAGTAGTAGATATTTATTTGCCAATCAAACATCATTAATTATTTTGGTTCACTTATAACGACCAAATTTATAATAATACAATGAAGACGAATTCATCGATCATAGAAATAAAATTATACCCATCCATACCACGTGTGGTCGTAATATTCTTATTTATTTTTTATTTTCATTTTTGCTATAGATAAGATCATATAGCTTACAACTTATGTGATAGATCGAATAGAGTCAGTAGGTAGTAGTTAGCACTTAACAGAGTAAAAGAGGAAATCAGATTACCATAATGGATTGAATCAAAGATAAAGAACTATTATGACAATATTCTGAATTATTTTTTTTTTTTTGTAGTTAATATAGCGAAGAGAAGATCAGATTGTCATGACATATTGAAACTGAATCTAAGATGGGGAGCTATTCTGATTTTTTTGTTATTGTAGCTAGTGGAGCAAAAGAAAAAAAGGGATCAGATGACAGATTACCACGATAAACTAACCAACACATTACAAAGGTGATGAAATATTTTGGCTTCATTTTGTAATAAAGTTTTTTTTTTAAAATAAAAAAATAAAAATTTCAAATACATCAAAAGAAGATTTTGATCTCCTGAGCACTTACAGATACAAGAGGCTCACTGTCATTGAGTTGATCGGCCACCATGGTGATGAGAGACTCACTGTCATAAATGGTCTTACAAGGTAGGATTGGAAGGCTTGCAGCAAAGACTCTACGATCTTCAGTCTCCTACAGCTTTTAAGTGGAAACAAGATAATTAGCCCATAAACAGGACTTCAACTTGGTATAAGGTAGTTAAATTAAATTAACTTGAATGTGTTTTACATTCACCATACATTATCAACTATTTTTAACTTTTTCTTTTTTCAGACCACCTTCAAAGCTCCTACAGGAACAGATCCTGTTGTGGCAGATTTACTTGGGATGGGAAAAGGTCTTGCTTGGGTTAATGGTAATAACATCGGTCGATACTGGCCAAGTTTCATTGCTGAGGATGGATGCAACCTTGAACCATGTGATTATCGAGGTTCGTATGTGTCTCTAACTGTGGCAATCCAACTCAAAGATGGTAATAAGGAAACCCTTTATTTATTTATTTTTATCTTTAGATGATGATTTTGTTGTGACTTTAACGTTGTAATGGATGTTATACATCAAAAGAAAATTATCCTCGCTGTTTAGCTGATAATTAACTATGGCTTATTGGGACGTCTCGATAAGCTGGCAAAAACAGCCAACGATTTCGTTTTTCTACTGCTAGCTAGCTGCCTTATTGGGACCTTGAAAAACACCGTTGCGAAAAGATGGACCTCTCGATAATGCTATGGATTTGATACGAGGAGCGAAACACGTTTTCATGAATTACGAATCTCGCTCCATGTGTTTTCCATGCGACTGTGGGTGGCGTGGGGACACCCCACTGATAATATCAATATAATACGCGTGAAATGAAATATATTTAACGCATTAATTCATTTCAAATAAATATTTATACAATTTTCAGGAAATTATTATTATTAGTAATTGTTTGCAAATTAATTGATGCAAAGTGTAGTAAGAAATGGACTGTACGTACTTATTAAATAAATAAATAATAAAAACAAAACTAAGGCTTTGATCTATTAATTCCATTAACATCACATGAGACCTCAGCTTTATCAGCTTGTTATATACTTAGGATTAATACCTTAAAGATGCCAAGTTTTATTGTCTCCCACTTTAATCATAATCTGTAGCAGTCAATATTTGATTTCAGTATTTTTCTGTTTTGTTTTTTGCATAATATATATATAAAAATTAGGTCAAACCTGTGTGGTTTTTGAACAATATTGTGTAGTTTTAACCAATTTTGTGGATAGAGAGAAGAGGACAAAAGAAGGTAGTTTGAGAGTGGTAAGCCCGCGGCAACGGCAGCCAACAAACGTTGTCCAATAAAAGAATTAAGAAACAGCTGCGAAACATACAACAAACACGCCCACCCATCTGCTTCGTATTTTCGTTTGACTCGTCAAATTAATTGGACCTGGTGCTACCTTAGAAACATTATCTAAACCCAAAAAAAAATATATATATATATATATATATATGCAACAACATTAATTCGGGGGTTCTTAGGTAGATGATTTATTTAAAACTCAATCAAGCAATGCAAGAAAATAAAAAAGCTAACAAGAGAAATCATTACGTGTCATCACGGGAGATTATGTACAAATTAACTGCCAATTACTTGTGGAATGACATATAATCTTGTTTGACCGCATCATCAACTTTAAAATAAATAAATAAATAATATCTATAATTATAAAATAAAAAAATTGAATTTTTTTTTATTAGTAGGAGAGAAAAAATGATTCTGCTTTCGAATACATCTAAATATTTCTACAATTCCTTATTTTTCTTTAAGTTCATAAGTGTATTTATAAGATACATAAATTTTATCATATTGTTAATTATAAGGTTCTTTTATTACTATTATATTTATTTTTCAGTTAGTTACACATCAAATAATATTGATTTTTTATTAAAAAATTTTAATGCATATTTTATATCAGTCAAGTGTATTTAGAGAGATCATTGTTATCAAATTGTTAATTATAAAATTGGAATTCAAAAATTGAAAGAAGACATGACATAACATAGCACGTGGCAAAATCTAAGCCACTACAGCACAGAAACCCCAGAGCCAGCCCACCCCAACCCACCAGTATATATAGGCTCACCTCTACACTATCGCTTCACCATCCAAATTCAAAACCCATCGACAATCTAAGCACGACAACGCTGTAAAGCTTCCTTCTGTTTCTCGTTTCTCGCTTCTCGATCCGTCGTCAGGTCCTTCCCTCCATTCATCACCAACCCACCACCACCAGCACAACCATCATCATAATGGAGGGGACTCGCCGGCGATCGACCACCACCACCACCAAACCCATTCAGAAATTAATTCACGACGACAGTCCAATTGCCGCTAAACCATCTGATGCATTGCCTCTCCCTTTATACATAACCAACGCTCTCTTCTTCACCGTATTCTTTTCTGTTGTTTATTTCTTGCTCACTCGTTGGCGTGAGAAGATTCGCAATTCCACCCCTCTTCATGTTGTCACTTTCTCCGAAATTGTGGCCATTTTTGCTTTTGTTGCTTCTTTCATCTATATGCTTGGTTTCTTCGGCATCGACTTCGTTCAGTCCCTTATTCTCCGTCCTTCTCCTGATGTCTGGGCTGCTGACGACGATGAAGAAGAAGAAGAAGATGATCATCTTCTTCTCAAGGAGGATGCCCGCAAAGTTCCCTGCGGACAGGCTCTTGATTGCACTGCTCTAACTGCACCCCCTGCGCCAAAACTCTCTGTGGACCCAATTAACGTTGTTTCTTCTCCTCCTCTCAAGCCTAAGGTGGTCGATGAAATCCCATTTCCAACTTCTCTGACTGTTGAAGAAGATGAGGAAATTATCAACTCTGTGGTGGCTGGAAAAACTCCATCATATTCGCTCGAGTCTAAATTGGGGGATTGCAAGCGTGCTGCGGCAATAAGGCGTGAGGTTCTACAGAGGATTACTTCCAAGTCTTTGTCCGGGTTGCCTTTGGAGGGTTTTAATTATGAGTCGATTTTGGGGCAGTGTTGCGAGATGCCAATTGGGTACGTCCAGATTCCTGTAGGAATTGCTGGACCTTTGTTGCTTGATGAAAAGGAGTACTCCGTTCCAATGGCTACAACTGAAGGCTGCTTGGTGGCTAGTACGAATAGGGGTTGTAAGGCGATTCATTTGTCCGGTGGTGCTACAAGTGTGTTGTTGAGAGATGCCATGACTAGAGCACCTGTTGTTCGATTTGGAACTGCTAAAAGAGCTGCTCAATTGAAGCTCTACTTGGAGGATCCTGCTAATTTTGAGACTTTGTCCACGGCTTTTAACAAGTCTAGCAGATTTGGCAGGCTTCAGAGCATTAAGTGTGCTATTGCTGGCAAGAATCTTTACGTGAGATTCTCCTGCAGCACTGGTGATGCTATGGGCATGAACATGGTTTCGAAAGGTGTTCAGAATGTTTTGGACTTTCTCCAGAGTGATTTCTCCGATATGGATGTTCTTGGCATCTCTGGTAAGCTAGCTTCTTTGACTTATTCTATGATCATGTCCTGCTCAATTGTTATTACTAGGATCAAATTTGCATCGAAACTCATGAATATATATAATATTTTGTCAGGAAACTACTGTTCTGATAAGAAGCCTGCCGCTGTGAACTGGATCGAAGGAAGAGGAAAGTCAGTAGTCTGTGAGGCCATCATCAAGGGTGATGTGGTGAGGAAGGTTTTGAAAACTAACGTGGAGTCCTTGGTGGAGCTTAATATGCTCAAGAACCTTACTGGTTCTGCCATGGCCGGAGCTCTCGGTGGCTTCAACGCTCATGCCAGTAACATTGTCAGTGCTATCTATATTGCCACTGGCCAAGATCCTGCACAGAACATAGAGAGTTCTCACTGCATTACCATGATGGAACCTCTTAATGGTGGAGAGGATCTTCATGTCTCAGTCACTATGCCTTCCATTGAGGTAATTCACATCGATCCTCTCTTAAACTTAAATTTGAGGATTATGGGCTTAAATTAAACCAACACTTTTCTGGAACCATAAATATAGCTGCTACTCTTAAAAGTTCAAATTGTTTGATGATTCTCTGATGTTTTGGTTTGTATCTAATTTGCTTTATATGACGTATCATTCCAGGTTGGTACAGTTGGAGGAGGTACCCAGCTTGCATCTCAGTCAGCATGCTTGAACCTGCTCGGGGTGAAGGGTGCTAGCAAAGAGACACCGGGAGCGAACGCAAGGCTTCTGGCCTCCATTGTAGCTGGTTCTGTCCTTGCTGGAGAGCTCTCCCTCATGTCCGCCATTGCAGCTGGACAACTCGTGAATAGCCACATGAAGTATAACCGGTCAAACAAAGATGTGTCCAAGGTTTCTTCCTAAGGTGTAAATTGACAGCTCGTTCGAGGCAAGAAAGCCCGTAGCCTCAGACTGTGTAGAGATCCATAACACAAGTCATATGCCGAACTGTCGATTAGGCACGGATGACACAGAGAAAGAGAGAGAGGAGAGCGAAAAAAAAAAACAAGAAGAAAATAAATGGATATTCGCATAGGAAATGTTAATGTGTATTCTCTTTTCGTTCTTTCTGTTGTTATTTTTTATTTTTTTTTTTTAATTTTCTCAATCAAAACCATGTAAGAAATATTCTGCAAATTGTGTAAAATCATCATCAAAACATTTACCTCCTCTGAAGATTCTGCACCCCGTTAAGTGTTAAATACTTGAATCTCATGTTTCTTTTCATGATGTACTTGAATTTTTGTTCATTGAAAGCCAAGATTAGATATTTACATCACAAAATACATGATATAATATCATCTTTCTTTTAGTTTTGCATGATCTGCCACTTAGTCACAACCGGATGAAAAAAATTGTTTCTCTGAGGATCGATCTCTTCTGCCAAAGAAGATCTGGGTTCTTGTTTGACTGTTAAGTGAAACTCAAAGGGCAAATCAGTATGTATATTCTGTAATTTATGGAAAACAAAAAAGGCATACATAAAATTCAAATCTAATTAACTGCATATTTACATGAAATTCGCTTAGAAATCAGCTTATTGCCGTTTATATGGTCCTTACTCCTCCTTGATGCATCAAAAATTCTATCTCTGGTGTCCTTTTGTATCTTGTTAGACAGACCTAAAAATTTGTGGTATTTGGCAAGTGCAGGGATGACAATGGCCGAGTACGTCACTCATTAAGCCAATCCCTTACATTGCTCGTTATCTTATTCATTATTCATGAAAAAATTATTTATTCATTTTTTTACTTAGTCTATACCCATTTCTTTTTTAAGTTTTAATTCATTTTTATCATAATTTTTTTATGAATTTTTTTTTTTTTTACTTTTCATAAATCATGCCAAACATACTCTAGATGTCTCACCATTTTTGGTCCAACTTAAAGGTCGATTCATGTATTACTATGAATTTGCATCCAGAAAAGGTTTTCAAATATTTAGTCATTAGTAAATTAAAATTTTGCTTAGTAATATTTTTAAACTCTATCTATATAGGAACTCTTTATCAGACCGATTTAAAATTGCTCCATGAGTAGCGATTGAAAAAAAAAACACACACATATATAAATATTATGCTTTTGATCCCTCAGCAAGAGAAATTACTCATTTTTTATTTATTTTAAAATTTTATGTTTTAATATTTTTTTTATGGTAATTGATAACAAATAAATATTAATAAAATAAAATAAAATAAAAATCTATATTCATAAATAAATTAATGATTTATTCATTAATGTAAATTGATATTATTATTTTACCTATATTTAATCTATTACTCAATTTAAAAAATAATTAATGAACAAATTGTACAAAGTATTTGTTTTGTACTCGATCCTCTGTCCTTCCTAGGTAGGTGTGTCCCATGTGTTTTTATTTTCTTTTGTTTGGTTTTTTTTAACATCAGCTTATGGGTGTCGGCCAGATCCATTCTGATTGTAGGGAACTTAGTATTACCTTACAGTACAGTTAGTTAAGAGGTCACCCATGGAGGTAAGGCAGGTGGGCGCCTTGATGGATACTTGGGAGTGGGACTTGTCTTTTCTTTCCCTTCTTCATGCTTGACAGCAAATTGGGATTTTAGACTTTTGACTGATACTTTGGACTATAAATTCTACCTTAGATAAAAAAAAAAAAAAAAATAATAATAATAATAATACTATATATTATGCATATTACAACAAAAGGAGTAAATTAATCAGACCCGTTCAAGTTAGGGAAAAAAAAAATAATGAAGCAAGGGAAGGTTTGTCAATTTTGGCAGCAGGCTACTTGGTTGACTTGACCAAAAGGAATAAAGCGGCTTAGACCACTTGGGATTCCGTGCCTTTTTTTTTTTTTTTTAAATTTCATGGTTAAATTCTTTAGTATTATACATAGAATATTAGATTTTTTCTCGCACGCTTCGATTTGGATAAAATATATAAAATCATTTAAAAAAATTATTTCATTTTGATAATCTATTTTATGATGTGAATCTATATAAATAAATAAAATCAAAGATAAAAATATATATTTTAATAAAAAATTTTGTATTCAACTATTTCTTATTTGTGTTTTTCATAATTTTTCTTTTAGAAAAAGGATTTATCCTTATTAATCCATGGATTATTAACTAAAAAGAAAGTTAAATAAAAATTTTTAAAAAGAACTTTAGTATTTCATAAGATTGTATCAAAAAACAAAAATAACAATTATTAAAAGCTTACATAAAATTGAACAAATAATTTTTTTATTTATATTTAATGTTGATGAGAATATCGATTTTTGAAAAAAAATATGAATTTAATTTTTATATATTTATTTACAAAAGAATGAATAATATTGAAATAAATCAAACTTTCGAGTAAATATAATTTTAAATTAATTGGATGAGAATTTAAAAAAAAAAAGAAAAAGAAGATAAATTAAAGTAGTAAATTTGAAATAATAAAAATAATTAACAAAAAACGCTAAAACAAAATGAGACCAAATCACAATACAATTAAAGTTTAAAATTGAAAAAAAATGTATAGAAAAATTGAGGACCATATAATTTTAAATTAATTGGATGAGAATTTTTTTAAAAAAAATGAAAAATTAAAGTAATAAATTTTAAATAATAAAAATAATTAATAAAAAAAATACTAAAACAAAACGTGATCAAATCACAATACAATTAAAATTTGAAATTGAAAAAAAATATAGAAAAATTGAGGACCAAAGTGTTACAAAAATGACATAAATAATGAAAGGAATAATGATTTGTGAGAATGTGAATGACGATTTATGAGTGTGTAAATAATATTATGAATAGTAAAATATCATTTTATTTTGGTTGTATATATATATATATATAAGAAAAAAAAATAAGGCCGACCAAGGCCTTAACTCGCTGGGTTGAAGAAACACTCGTTCATTAAAAAGTAAAAGTTGCTTGTGTTTTAGGGTATTAGTAATTATAAATTATACTCTCTCATTTTGAGAAATGAATCGATTAATTTCTATTATTTCAAAAATTAATTATTAAATCTCCATGTTTTTTATAAATAATTTTTTAATTAATTTTTTAAAATAATAAAAACACATAGAAAAATATGAAAAGATTCATAAAAAAGAAAAAGATGTTTTTAAAATAAAAATAATATAAAATTAGACACTATGAGTATCGATCCAATAGCTAAATAATGGTTTTTGAAACGAGAGAGATAACTTAATTTGTTTTTTTGAAACTAAAAGGATTATAATTTACTTGTGTGTGTGTGTGTGTGTGTGAGAGAGAGAGAGAGAGAGAGAGAGAGAATACTCTCTTCTGATTTCAAAAATTAATTAATTAGTGATTTGATCAATGCTGATTATTTTAATTTAATATTATTTTATTCTAAAAAATATCTCATATTTTGGTCAATCTTTCAATACTATCTATTTCATTTTTTTCCTTTTTCTTTTCTTGAAAGAAACAAAATTAACAAAAAAAATTAATTAATTAGTTCTTAAAATTAAAAATATTATTTAATTCATTTTATAAAACTCAAAAGATTAATGTACAATTTACATATCCTCTCCTGCTGGTCAAGGAAGAACAGAGCTTGATGAACTAAGGCATTGTTGTGCCTTCTTCTAACATGACAACACTACTCTCCAAGCTATGGAAAAACTCTCCATCATTCTAAAATGTCTTTAGCTACAATAGAATAGAAAAGGTAAGAATTTTCCTCGTTGCTTCTTGTCAGCTGATTAACCACCTGGAGTCAATTAATCAATTTACTAATTAATTAATTAATAAAGAGTAATTGAATATTTTTCAATGGGGTTCGATAGATACAAATTGATTTTAAAATAAAAAAAATAATTCACATTTTTTAAATTGATCCAAACTATTTAAATGGGGTTCTTCATCCAAACTATCATGCAGACATGGAATCAATTTGAAAAATAAACCTAACTCATTTAATCTCAAACTATATATATTTAACTTGATAACTTAAAAATTAAACCAATTAAACCTTTTTTTCTTTAAGTTCCAACAACACCTATTCAAACTCATGTCAACAAGTTCAATCAAATCCCTCAATCGTATTTAATAGGGTTTTAATCAAATTCAAGTTTATGTAGCAGAATTTTAAACATGACAAATGGCTTGATAAAAATGTTTTTTTTAAAAAAAAGATATAAAGATATATGTGGCTTCGCAACGCTAACCAACCCCCTATTCATATATATATATATATATAGTGTTCCACATGATTTTTGGATTATAATTTTAGATTCTGAGTCATAGTCTAAAAATAATTTTTCATAGGCAACTTAAGACAAACGAGTTAAAATGAATTTAAGTTAGAAGTATATTTGATAAAAAAAAAATGAAGTAATTTTTTTTTTTTTGAATAAAAGACATAATATAAATTAAAAGTTAAAAATTTCAAATTTTGAATAAATCAAAATTTTCACTCAATTCTCTAATAAACATTTTATTTTAATCAAAACCTATTTTATCTCACCAAATATACTTATGATTTTTTTTTTAAAAAAAAAATTCAAAACAATCTGAATCAATTTGAAAAATTCATACCAAACAAAACCTTAATTTCTTCCACTACTTGCGTATTTTTGGGTTTCGAAGATTGCAAAGACGTCATATGTTCAGTGTAACCAAACCCAGAAGTAGTAGAACTTAATTCTAGTCCATATCCACCACTGAAGCCTGACTTCTCAAGTCAATTCTTCTTTGCATTTTTAATAATAAATTAAATAGCTACCACTTAATATTCCTCTCTCACGCACACACATTCTGTGCACATTCATGATTTTATTCTATTTTAATTAGAAGGGATTTGTTCGGTAATTAGAAAGATTTATTCGTTTTTTATTTATTTTTAAGATTCAAATTTTAAATCTAACATTCAGAAGAATTTATTAATTTTTTTATAAATATATTAGGCTGATGAAGATAATATATCTTTAAAATCGTATAGAGAAAGATCTAGTTTTAATTCACGCCTAGTCCAATTTGAGATAATAGTAAAAAAATTTTAAAAATATATTTTATTTTATCGGGAGAAAACAAAAAAAAAATTAGGCCAGCCTTGCAACGTTGGGTGTTGCTATTGTGCCAACTGGAACAAAGGCATTTAGGCATTAAAAAGTGGAAAAAACAGGCACAGAAGGTCAAGTGGTCCAAGTCACACTTAAGTTCCTTTTGATCTAGTCAACCTACTAGCCTGCCTGCTGCCAACATTGACAAACCTTCCATTGCTTGATTTTGTTTTTGTACCAATTTTCCACCCTTTTCTTTTATTTCTGCACTCTAATTGGATTGGGTTGGATATTATAATAGGAATATATTTTTTTTAACTGTGCTAGTATAATTTGTAGTTCAAAGTTTCAGGCAGCAGTCTAAAATTCCAAATCGGCAGCCAAATGGCCACTCTCGATCAATTCATTAAGGCACTTACCCTACCTCCAGACAGAAGTCACAGATACATCAACGTGTAATTACTCAATGCATTAAAGAGCAGCCACTTGTGAAAATTAAGGTTTCTCAGCACTTGCCATGTGATGAGTTAATATAGTTGATGATGTGTCAACTTCTGATTGACCATAAGATATTAACATGCTGGAAAAATTATCTTTGACGTCTAGATATAATTAATTTTGTTGTCAGAAATGAAAAACTCTGCTGCTAGTTTATCTGGCACTTACGTCGACTATCTTTCATTATATGTTATCGAGAACTCTCAATTCTATTGGATTTTACCCTTAAAATTGGTGCTTATTTGACGATAAGTCCAACAAGAATATGAAATTCCATTCAAGGTTTGATTTCTTTCGGAAAATAACAAACACAACCATCACGTGTAGGAGTGTTCGTTCGATAATTCGGTTCGATTTTGAATTTTTTTGATCGATTTTCGATTAATCGAATTGTTTAAAAAAATAATCGAAACCGAACCGAATTATTATTTGATTTTTTAGTTCGATTTTGAAATATATCGATTTTTTTATTCGATAATTCGGTTTTCACTTGTAATTATTAATTACATTCAAACGAGGAAGAATGTACTAATTACGAATTACATCGAAAAAAAATAAAACAAAGTTTTTTTTATTATTAGTTATCTTCTTTTATATATCTTTTTTTTTTTTGGGCTAGATTGGAATCAGTCCAGTCTAATTTTTTTGAAAAATTTCGAACTAGGCTGAACTGAAATCAATTCAGCCAACCTACAAATGGGTTGGGCTAAACCCAATCCGCATTACCTTAGTGACTTAAACCCAAAAACAAACCATTGCCCATTTTTCAAAAAAACATTTGGATCAAAACCCCTCTTTTAAATTTTCCTTTCTTTCTTTCTTTTCTTATCCCTTTTTTTAGTTGCCTCCCTCCATGGACGAACCAGCTTCTGGTTTGTCCCTTCATTTCCTTCTATTCTCTTTCTTCTTCCTTTTCTCTTCCATCTCCTTTCTCCATCGTTATCCTCCTCCTCCTCTCTTTCCCCTTTTGCGATTTCTTTCTCCAGAAGTGAAGAGAATCTTCAACTCTAGTTCACTCTTCCTTTAATCCTCCCTCACTCTGCCTCAATGAGTTCAATTCCCCTTGAAATTAAATAATCTCAAGTCCTCTAGAACCCAATTCCCCAAAAATCCCAAAACTTTCACTGTCTTAGAGATATTAAAAACCCTAGGTTTCGTTCTAGTTCCATCCAGCCTCAAATCAAAACATAAACTCCAAATAGAACCTTAACACACCTATAATCAAACTTCCCTTTAAACCTAAACCATCAATTTATCCTTTTAAACCAAAACCCTACACTCAAGTGAGGAAGATGAAAGATGCGAAGAGGAAGTGTCGAAGTGAGGAACTACCTCTTAAGGAACACGATTTTGATTTGTGAATTGTGATTTCAAAATCAGAGACAGGAAGAAATTAAGGAATTAACAAAAAAAGAGTGAAACGACGTCATTTCACTCATGCATTTAAAAAAAAGAATAATTCGATTAACCAGATTTAAAAAAATAAATATCCGAAACCAAAACCAAAAATAGATTTTATATCGGTTCGGTTTTTTTTTTTAATTTAAAAAAAAAAATAGTACCGAAATTGATATTTTGATACGATTCGATTGGGTTTTTCAATTTTCACCTAACAGTGAACACTCCTAATCACGTGGGTGCAAAACATTAAATATGAGATCACAATTTACATATAGAGACATTGGGTCATTGGTTTGGCAGTTCAGATCATAAAGTCAGAGGCCCAGCCTATATATTCTTCTGGTTCTTGATGCTTTTCTACCACCTTAGGCATTGGGCCATCTAGCCACCAACTTGGGTTATTGTTTCCGATCAAGAATCATAAATTGGTGGGTTTCCTTAGCCACTGTACATCTCTTTAGGACCAAAGACATTGCATGCATTAAGCAATCCATCTCTTCAGGCTTCTATGCATGCAACCAATTTCAGCTTCACCTTTCTTCGTGCATTTTTTCCTAGTTGTAGCCTTTCTTTGTTCCTAGGCCCGAGCATGCGTCTAGCTATTCAGGACTCATGTAGAAGCAAACGAAGTGCCAAGCCCACTTATGCAAAGACCAGTTCTGATGAAACTAACTCTGCTAATGCAACTTCTATCAACAAGATCCTTCGCTTATGCAAAGATCTGTACGATTGCAAATGCAACTATTATCAATTCAAAGCAACAATCAATCTGTGAATCTTTAGCCTTCGAAAAAAATAAAATCTTTAGCCTAAAAGAAATCTGTGATATAATTTTTCTAGCTATGTCAAAATAAATATTGGTGTTTCGATTCTGTTTCTAGTTTCTTGCTAGGTGCTTTCCAATTAATGATTATCATAAGGCTTACCAAGTGCAGTTGGGGTGTAGACCTTTGCTCGACTTCACCATTTGGCATCAACTTCAAGGCAAGGCAGTGGAGGGTTGACAAGCCCATATAAACTACCAAGGTTGAATAATGAACAGCTGCATTGTCTGCTACAAGTCTCATCTTCGTCGAAGAGACCGCACCAAATCTTCATCTACCACAGAGAACATTAGCAATGCAATTCATACAGATTATTAAACCCTTGTGGAGGCAGAGATGTTTCCTTGAAATGTCAAAGATATGCGAAAATTGAAGGTATCTTGATTGATTGCAGCTCCTTCCAGGACTTCAAATCAGGAGGACTGTGTATAAATCACCATTGTTCTGAGATAAAAATCTACTATGCATATGGGATTGCATTGATGTTTATCATCACATTTTCTTTTTTTTTTTTTAAATAAAAAAATAAAAAACAGGGACGGAACCAAATTTTATTCATAAAAAGCAAAAGTATAAGGAGGAACAAACCAACCATAATCCAAATATGGAGGAGACAAAGAAGCCTATCCCCTATAATAAACATAATACATAAAAATATTATATCTTATAATTGTAGAAACCAAATCTATGCCTCAATATCTGAAGGTAAATCACTGTAAAAAAAAAAAATAACTCTTGTTTTTCTCAATGATTATCAGCTAGGTTAGCTATTTTCTATCTGCCATCATATTCTGCTTTCGTGGACTTGACTAAAAACATGCATTTCTTTCAGAACCTGACATTGCTTGAGCTGATGAATATACTGTCATGGGCTGCTAGCTTTATCCTTAATTGCATTAACAACCAATATAGAGTCAGATTCTACCCACACTTAGTGAAGTAATAACTTGTTACACAATTTAAGACTATGTCGAAGAGCTAATATCTTTCTTTTTTATTTGCTCCTGCACCATAATAGTTAGAAAAACATGCAATAACATACCGTGAGTGTTGCCAATAACCCCACCACTAGTTCACAAGCCATCCATCGATGAACCATCTGTATTGAGTTTAAAGCAGTCAAATGATGGAGGATGCCATTCCAGCCAAAAACCTTTATGAGACCGAACTGGAAGGAGAAGCAAATTTAGAGCATTCAGTTTCTGAAGTCCAAATATATCAGTAGGACGCTTGGGTCTATACAGTAGGCACTAAACACATATCAGATGAACCTAATTTAATCTTTTTAACCACCAAATCAGCCGACATAGGAACATCAACAAATCGTGTAGTACATCTACACTTCCACATTTCCCATAAAGCAAACTAACGAGTTGCAATCTGACTGTCAGAGCTTTGCGTACTAGTTACGCACATCCGCCTCTATAAGAAAACATTAGATGCAAAATATTGATCTGGGAGATTAAACATCACATTCTTAATTTGCATAGAACTGTTCTGACTTGGTAGACTGAACAAGAAAGTATGCATCTCCTGAAAATACAGTAGTAATCATAATAATTACGTGCAATAATCTAGAGAATGGATATTCAAAGAAAGATGCAAACAAGAAAAGAAATCCTAGGTTAGAACTGGAAAACAAATGGCCATATTTAACAACTTCACAGATTCGAAGAACACCTATGTGCTAAGGTGAAATCCATATCTATGCTACCCAAGTTCGTTTTTTGACGCAAACTACACCCTCATAGAAAATATCAGACGGTGAAGCTTAGTATATTGTTGAAAAACATAAAACCTTCAACCTCAGAAATTTGTGATAACTATGTGAAGAATTTAATATTGGTTTTTCAAATTCTCTTTCTGGTTTCCTGCTAGGTGCTTCCTATCCATGATTACCGTCATACTTACCATGCGCTGCTGTGGTATAGTCCCTCGCTCAACTGCAATGACTGGGTGGGAGATGGCATTGCATCAACTTCAGTGCAAGGGGAAGCCCATTTAAACTACCGAGGTTGAATCAGGATCAGCTGCATTTTATGTTGCAAACATGGATCTATTTCTCCATTATTTGAATGCCCAGTTAGAAATTTGACCCTATTTGCGATAATTTGGTGAGCTATTGGAATCCCCAGCTCTGCTGCAACCCCTGAAGCAGAAGTGCTACCTGCACATGAGCAGAGAAATCACACTGCCATCCATACCATGGTTTTATTAAACCATGAGACAACCAAATGAGCTATTAGTTATACTTACGAGACTAAACCTAGAATAGGATGTAGGAGATATGTGCTTAATCATACATGGAACTAATTTAACTTGAATTCCTTGCTATTGCAGAAAATCCATCCCTTTCCCATTCCTACTAAATACCCTTAAAACACTGATATATGTCACCAAAGGCTCATGTAGAAAGTACATTACACTGCATTCATTAGCTAATACTACTAACATTTTAAATAAGAAACACAGCAGCAGATCAACTCCTTCAAGTCTCACAACGGCAGCTCCTGCTTCAGCAGGGTTCGAAAGCAATTCATATATCTCCCTTTGCAAAAACCCCATGCTGCATTGATGAGCAGAGCATTGCACTGAATAAAATAAAGTTCAAAAGTGTTTTAGAACTTAACTAATTGAAGTAACTATCTAGGTGCATATTTACCTCAAGGACCATCTTGCACCATTTGCATTAACCATGGCTCCCAAATTGTATAACCTTATTGAAACAAAATACCACCGATAAAATTAGCAATGCAATTCATACAAAAAAGTTCAACAACTGGTAGAACTAATGCACATCTTCAAAAAAATGAGACCTAACAAAACATCCACAGTTGATTAAACCCCTAGTGAAGGCAGAGGCATTTTTTTAAAATGCCAGAGAGATGCATCAGTTGAAGATATCTTGATCGATTGCTTCTCCTTCCAGAACATAAAATCAGGAGAAGCATCGACCAGAGAAAACATCTGCTTATGGGATTGCAATGAAACTCACACCGGCTCACTTCCTTTAAGTCTCACAACAGTAGCTAAGCTTCAGAAAAATTCAAGAGTAGTTTCTGTATCACTTGTGCAAAAAACCCCATACCAGATGAATGAGCAGAGTTTTGCACAGCTAAACATAATCAAATTCCAATCACAGTTAGCATTCTGAAAACATAATGACCCCTTACTGCAGTTAGCTCCTTGACTGTGATTGTTTCAAAATGAAAAAGAAATTAAAGCTAGTAAGAAAATAAACTGAAACATAAAAGAAGTAATTATAACCACAAAGAGAATGTCACAAATACACAGCTTTAGTGAGCAGGATGGTCAGTTTTCTATCTTGTGTGTTGTTGTGCGTTCCTTTTCATGTTATATTGGATCAAACATCAGATCTGTTGCAGTCTTGCCCTTAACTTTACTCACCCAACAAGACCTTACCTTCCTTTTCTACCACATTCAACTGAGAGTACTCTGTAGAGCGTGGAGGCCTTGACTTTGTTGCACTGGATCTTTATTTACCATTGAAGTCTACAATTAAATTAAGTTATAAAGGAATCGGTTATCATCAGCTTTGCAAAGGAAGACGACAGTATATATAAAAGTTTGAAGAGAAAACCCACCTGAGATTGTGCACCCACGCACCTTCGCTATTTATTTAACTGGAGGAGTTGTGCTCTAGTCGTCCTACAAAATTAGTTGTGTGAGCGAATAATCAATTAAATTCAACATAAAAAATAAACATAATTGTAGATAGACACATAGATTTGAGAAATTCAAGCTTGCGGATAAATAAATATCAGGAATATGAGAAATCTTGGGCCACTCAGAGCCACCACACTTGGCGTAATTTTGCCTAAGAAGCGGAGTTCCATAAATTAGCAGACTTGTTAATTTGGAGAGGCGTTGCATGGCTGTTGAACTTGGTAGATACTTCACTTTTGAACACCAATTAAGAGTAAGCTGTTGAAGAGAAGCAAGGTTTCCCAACCAATCTGGCAGTGCTTCCTCCAATTCCTCTCCTTTGAATTCCCTTATCCACAATTTGTTGAGGGAAGTGAGATGTTGAAGTTGATGTGGTAAACTCTTCAGTTTATCGCATCCCATTATTTCTAGCTCTTCAAGGGATCCACTCAAGTGTTGGATTGAATTCATACCAGGAAACGGCTCCAATTCCTTTGAGAAAGCACCAATTATCAATTGCTTCAATTGGGTGAGGCTGCAAAAGAAATCCTCCGGAATATAGCTCAAACACCAACACTGGTAGATTTCTAATCGAACTAGAGATTGTAATCTCCTTCTATATAAACCATCAGGAACAGACGTGAGCTTATGACACCCAGTAATTTCTATCGATCGAAGACGAGAAGGTGGCAGCAATTCTCCTCCTCCAAATACATCATCATCATCATCCTCAAAGCAGATTAAGTTCGCACAATATGTGATCCTCGATACCTCTAGAGGGGCAGGATGGTAGCCTCCTAATTGGAAGACTATTTGTTATTCTCCCACAAGAAGAGATGCTTCCTCTTTTGCGAGATTGCAATTCACCACCAAGACTAAAAGACACCAAATTATGGCAAACATGAATACACAATTCCTCCATAGCTGTGCAGTGTTGTAGGCTTGGTACAGATGCCAGATTATCACAACTAAATATACTTAAATATTTAAGAGATGATGGCGTGGAGGCATGAAATTCACCAGATAAATGACTCAATTCATCACAAGCACTGATATGCAATTTTACCTTTCATAGGAGAGGAATTGGAGGAAGCACTGCCAGATTGGTTGGGAAACCTTTCTTCTCTTCAACACCTTTCTATTCGAGAGTGTTCAAAAGTGAAGTATCTACCAAGCTCAACAGCCATGCGACGCCTCTCCAAATTAACAAGTCTAGAAATTGATGCAACTCCGCTTCTTAGGCAAAATTGCGACCAGGGTAGTGGCAATTGAAGAAATTAAACCCTGAATATTTTGACACCAAGGTAAGTTTCGTCGACTAGAGTTTCTTCACGTGATTTGAACTCCTTGCCTTCAGCAGTGCAACTTCCACAGAAGTTGCACTGAAGTCTCATGGGAAGCATCCACCTTACCATTATTTTCTGGCTCCGCATAATTGGTGCTTGTTTAATAATAATTCCAACAAGAATATTTATTTAATTCCATTCAGGGTTCGATTTCTTTGGGTAAATAACGAACATAGCCATCCTCGCGATTGTAGAAAATTCATAATGAGATTAGATAGAGAGCCATTGGGTCATTAATTTTGGCAGTCCAGATCATAAAGTCATAGGCCTAGCCTATATATCCTTCTGGTTCTTGATGCTTTTCTACCACCTTAGGCATTGGGCCATCTAGCTAC
This sequence comes from Dovyalis caffra, assembly GCA_963924115.1. Lineage (NCBI taxonomy): Eukaryota > Viridiplantae > Streptophyta > Magnoliopsida > Malpighiales > Salicaceae > Dovyalis > Dovyalis caffra. The sequence continues at coordinate 130,241 of CAWUPB010000913.1, read as the reverse complement.
CTTCTTGGGCCCTTGTTTCCGACCAAAAATAATAAATTGGAGCTGGTGGGAATTATTATTATTGTTATTATTAATTTTTAGAAAAAGGAGTGAATTTTGAAAACCTATCCTTACACTTTCCGTCATGCACCTATTTAAAGTCCTACAAGCACACTTGATCTTAGCCAAAAGGAAGAAATATATATTAAAGTAGTGATTGGTATTTGGCAGTACTTTATTCCCATAAATTAACCTAGTTAGCTATAAATAAATCATTGTAGCTCCACTTGCACCAATCAATTCGAAGTGCTGTTTGTTAACCTTATATATATATATATATACTGGTGTGCTTGTTAATTATTGGGGTGCTAACCTTTTCCGTGGCTCAAGAAAGGCATTGTATCCAAATCAAAATGCATAGCATGTGAGTGATGTATAGCTTTAGAAGAGATTAACAAAGCAGCTGAACAGGATTTGCTTTTTAATTACTTTGTTTAATTAATTAATTAATTAATGGGACAAATGTACAGTCCGTTGTGCCTTAGGCACAGCTTTCAAAATATAGTATTAATCAAGATGATGACGACATTGATGTCGGAATTAGTAGGAGTTGATTTGTTGAAAAAGAGTATTAAATTGTCTCGACTTCCTTTAATCCATCCTTGTATGGTACAGCGCGTTGCATTTTAAAACTCACTGCAAGCTCGCAGAAGAGAAAAGAGATGAATGCATGTAAATGTTACGAAGGTGACAGAGACGATGGACAAGATTTGTGGCCAAACGTGCCAGACACGTGAGAGGTGTCGGAAGGGACTTTAGGACTTGGCCATATATATATATATATATATATTTGCTAAAATGACTTCTCAAATAATTTCATACTATAGTAAATAAGCAAATCTTGCTAAAAAAAACCTCATGAACTCAATAATTAAAGCTTTTTTTAGAGGTTTAGATTTATTATTATTTATTTATTATTTTTTAAACAAGTCTAGGATTATTCTGCTAAATAAATAAATTAGCTCTCTTCTTACAATTAAAGGTTTTTTTGATTTATTGAACCTTCGTCTACATACTATCAATAATTCCTTTTTTTATTAAATTATAATTACATAAGGAAATTTTGAGTGTCATTATTCAAATATAATATCATCGGAAAAAAATTATCGAATATACATACTATTATTCTAAATCTACTTGCATGTGAAGATGTGTCGTGAATGACTGGAAAGATTTGAGTTTTTTTCTACTTGTTGAATAAAAAATGGAGTTTTTTTTTTTTATTAGTACATAGCTAGCTTTGAACCATGAATAAATAAATAAATTTATTGTGTTAGTGATAGTGATTTTTTATAATAAGAAGTTAGGAGTTTAAATCATAATAAAAGTTTAATATTTGAGTTTAAAAAAAGTTATATCCTATAATTTTATATACGTAGGGGTAAAAGGCTCACGGTTCCATACATGAAGTTACTAATTTCCATGTCTTCTTTGTCACGAAAGCGAAGTTTCTCTGTTCTTCAATTTGCTTTGCTAATAAAATATTTCTCTCTGTCTCTCTCATCAGCTATTCCACCTTTTCGTCCCTTAACTTCCTCTCTTTGAACCCATTCAAAGTTGGCGTTCATACCTTCAACCAAACTTTTCCCAAAAACCAAATACCTAAATATTTAAATAATATAAAGTTGCAGAATATATATTACTATATCTTACATCTTATAGATATATAAAATAAGCTTGCCAGTTAATTTGAACTATTTCTTAAGCTTCTGGATCTCCTCTTCTCCCATCCATGACTTCTTTCTTGATTTCGAATTTTAATTAAGATTAATGGATAAGGTTTACTAGATACCACGCAAGCCCAGTTGCATCAATTCATTGCCAACAATCATTAAGTCACAGCGCAAGGTTCTGGCTGGAGGTGCAGGGTCTTTTGATCATCATCATCTGCAGCAGCAGCAGCAGTACGTAGGTGGGAATTAACTATTAATGTCCGGCCTGGAAGCAAGCCCAGCTGCAGTTGCAGGGTCTCGATATGCTGCTCATCAGCTTCTGGGACCGGAACTGCAACTTCAAAGAGATGCGAAAACTCCACCACCAGGTAATTATAAAGAAGAAAGGAATGACCCTGATTCTGCCACCACAAGTAGTTCAGGTGCTGGTGGGTCTTCCTCTGGACGCAGGCCTCGCGGCCGTCCTTCTGGTTCAAAGAACAAGGCCAAGCCCCCGATAATCATTTCTCAGGACACCCCAAATGCTTTAAGATCTCATCTACTTGAAATATCCCCGGGTTCAGACATAGTTGAGTCACTGTCAAACTATGCAAGGCGCCGCGCCCATGGAGTTTGCATTCTTAGCGGAAGCGGAGCGGTCACAAACGTAACTTTGAGACAGCCAGGTGGCGGGAGTACTAGTGCTGCTGTGATAACGCTGCACGGAAGGTTTGAGATTTTGTCCCTAACTGGGACATCACTGCCACCACCAGCACCACCTGGAGCAGGCGGTCTTTCTATATTTCTTGCAGGAGGACAGGGACAGGTAGTGGGAGGATGTGTGGTGGGGCCTTTGATGGCTTCAGGTCCTGTGGTTTTGGTAGCAGCAACCTTCGCAAATGCAGTGTATGATAGGTTACCATTGGAGGAGGATCAAGAGTCAGTACCAGCAGTACAGGTGCATCAGCCAACAGCCTCACAGTCGTCGGGAGTGACCGGATCAGGTGGGGGGCAGCGGGGTGATGGTGGTAACGACGGGAGTATTGGCGGTGGAGGCGTACCTTTTTATAATTTGGGAGTGAACGGTATGGGGAGCTACCCTTTTGCCGGTCCTGGCCACGGAGATGCTTTTGCTTGGAGTGGTGCTAGTAATTCAGCTGGCTTCCATTTTAAATGAGTACATAGCTAGCTAGCTAGTGATAATAACCAATCTCTCAATTTGAAGTTCTCCAGATCAGTTTTTGCCTTTTAATTAGTTTTAATTTCAAGAAGAACAAGAATACTAGATAAAGATATCAGATCGATGGTTATTGGTGCTAAATTATTTGTTCATGATCTATCTAGAAGAAGTGCAGAAATCCAGTACTGTTATTTTATGGTGAACAAGAAATTAGAACAATGTTGTTGGTTTTTTTTTTTTTTTAAAAAAAATATTTACAGGCAATGAGATATTTTTGAAACAATTTTAAGATTAATCAATATTAAATTCACTATTTCTTAGATTGTTGTTATGATTAATATTGGAAATTTTGTAGAAGAGAAATGTATGAGAGATCAGCTAGTCTTTGTAATTAAAGCTAAACGAACAATGCAGTAATTGAAGATCATGTGCCCAAAATCAGTAAGTCTAACATACAAATTAAATCATCATCAATCTGACATTCTATATCTTATTTTTTCAGGCATAACATGCGGATTAATATATAGTCAATATAATTAATCTTTTTATGTACAGAACTTTGTTATTCATTACCCTCCAATCTCTTGAATGTGACAAACATTTTTTTTATGGTTTTCATCTCCTTTATAGTTCACGGGTCAATGAAAATTGCTTCTCGATAAAAGCCATAGTTTCAAGTTGATGTGCATAGTAGTCGAATAATTTTGGGCCTTGTCGACATTTGTAAGGCCTCGTTACTGGGCTTTAATGTCTTAACTTAATTCATGCTACGTTTGGCAGGCCTCAGCTTGTATGAGTCAACCCAAAGAATAAGTCAACATTTGTGAGGACTTGTTACCATGCTACGTATAATTGTACGTATCAACCCAAAAAATAAGGATGTATAAAAATGGAAGCAAATTAACAAATATATATATATATATATAAACTAATTTCTTTAGATTCTGGGATATATGGTGTCGATTCCCAGCAAAGGGATATTTTTGTGTTTGTGTACGCATACGGCATATAATTATACGTAGTGGTATCCCATTATGACATTATTATATTATTAATATCATTGATTTGATCTGATCTGATTTGATTTTGCAAGGCAAGGCATGATCAAATAATATATATGTATATTCTTAATTATATTCGGTCCTCTTCATGAAATTCTTATATAGTCTGTGATCTCGTGTCACGTCGAATTCTCTTCTCTTAATGTATATATATATATATCTTGCATCCACGCAAACACAACAGTACACGTACCCCCTTTCATGTTACAAACTTCAATTATGGATCCATTATCAGTTCATTTGCTTCACAAAACATAATAGCTATTACATCCATAATTATTTATTATAACCCATATACGGAAATTAAGAAACATAATTAAAGAGATCTGTCGTATGTATAATGTGTAATAATTATACAAACATTAAGATTGAAATTAATTAGTCAGGAAATAAATACTCTCGAAAATCATGCACTAATCTCTTCAATTTTACACATACATTGTATCTACGTACGTACCAATGAATTCGAAAGTGATGAATATTAATTAGTGTTATGCAAGTGATTTACTTGTCATATATATAAGTAAAATTAAATATTGATTGATGTGTAAAATTAATCATTTATTCTAATTAGATTAGTGAGATATTCTTATTTTGTCTTAGCTAGTATTATATATTTTTCCGATCCCCTTCGATCTCGTCAAAAAATCTTTCTAATTATTTCACACAAATTAAGAAAGATCGACAATGATGCAGATCGGCTCCATCCTATATTTGATAGGAAATATCAAGATTACCCTTTCATTAAAAAAAGAAAAATTAACTCTTTCTAATTAGTTATAGTAAAAACCTGTGGTATAAAAATGATCGTTCACCTTTAACTTTATTTAAGGTATAGGCAAAAATAGAAAATAGGATTTGTGCGTGTGTGAGATTGAGATAGAGAGAGTAATTGATTAATATATGACCTTATAAACTAATTCCTAATTTTCCATAAATAAAAAAATAAATAAACAAAAACTATTACCAGGGAGTACGTACGTAGTAAATGTGTAAATATAAATAGGGACGTGGAAGAGGGAGGGCCGGGGGTAGTATTGAAGCGATATATATATATATATATACACTTACCCTGAACCTGCCGGTCTACCTGCCTCCACTCCTACGTAAGTACGTACTGCTCCCTTCCTCCCTCCAAAACAATCTCCTTAAAAAACGTTAACAAACAAGAAGACAGCCAGCCATAATATATGATATTATTAGACTTGGTCTCTCACCATAGATCTCACCTGGCCTCCTCCGCTTAATTCCAATTATTTTCTTCTCACCAATTAATATCATCATTCCAACGTGCCTCCCACTTTCGCCATGCATTAATCCTTCTTCTCTACCACCTCCATTCCTTTAATCTCATGTCTTTCTTTTTATTCTCTCTGTCTACGTAGCTAGGTAGGTGCGTGCAATATTGTTGTTAGCACGCAATTATACAGGTATATATCTTATTCTCTTCTTTCAAACCAATATATTTTCAACAAGCCCGGCCGTTCGTTTTTTATTTTCTCCAAAACCAAAGTCCTTTCCTTCTCTTCTCTTCTTTTGCTTTTCATTTCTGGTGATTTTTTTCTTAGATAATTACAAGAAATCCATCATCATCATAATTATAATTATAGTAAATTTGTTCATCTTGATGATGACGAGCAAATGTTGTTGTGTTATTACGTTTATTGTCTCATCAATTAGGCCATTAATCAAGAAACGTTAAACAAGAGCGCAGCAGCCCAATTACAAGGTTAAGTGATCTCAATGGCATCTCTATCCTCCCAACCATCTAAGAAGGCCATACGTAGCCCAGTGGGGACCGGCAATAACGGCTCCCAGCAGGGAAGTCGGGGTTCCACCGGCCAAACTGTCAAATTCGCTAGACGAACTTCAAGCGGTCGCTATGTCAGTCTATCAAGAGAAGACATTGATATTTCTGGAGAACTATCCGGGGATTACATGAACTATACCGTCCAGATTCCTCCCACACCCGACAATCAGCCAATGGACACGTCCGTGGCGGTCAAGGCCGAAGAGCAATACGTTTCCAATTCTCTTTTTACAGGCGGGTTCAACAGCGTTACGCGCGCTCATCTCATGGACAAGGTGATAGAATCGGAGGTGTCTCATCCTCAGATGGCTGGAGCCAAGGGCTCTTCGTGCGCAATGCCTGCTTGTGATGGCAAGGTCATGAAGGACGAGAGAGGAAATGATGTCATACCTTGTGAATGCAGGTATGATAATAATCAATTATGCATGCTTTGATTTGATATCATTATAGAAAAATATTTAATTAGTTTTGCTCTGCAGGTTCAAAATTTGCAGGGATTGCTACATGGACGCCCAAAAAGAAACTGGTTTATGTCCAGGGTGCAAGGAGCCATACAAGGTGGGTGATTACGATGATGAAATACCCAATTTTTCTAGTGGAGCACTGCCATTGCCACCTCCAAGTAAAGCCGGTGATCACAATAGCATGACAATGACGAAGAGAAACCAAAGTGGAGATTTTGATCACAACAGGTGGTTGTTTGAGACACAAGGTACTTACGGCTATGGGAATGCCTTTTGGCCCCAGGATGACATGTATGGTGATGATGGCGATGAAGGGTTCCCGGGCGGCGTCTTAGAAAATATGGATAAGCCTTGGAAGCCTCTCAGTCGCGAACAGCCAGTCTCCAACGCCATTATTAGCCCTTACAGGTAATATCTATGTATCTATCTATCTATCTGTGTCTTAATGTTGGATAATTTATATATTATAATCTGCTCATATAATTAAGGACGCAACATTAATTCAACACTGTCAGAACTAAAAATGTCTTGTTAATTTAGAGGAAACTGATATGAACTACTATAAAAGCAATAGAAAATTCGTGGTTTGCATAACATTTCCTTGTGTTTATATATACACATATTTGCAGGTTGCTGATTTTGGTTCGATTGGTGGTGCTGGGTTTCTTCTTGCATTGGAGAATCGGGAATCCAAATGAAGATGCAAGATGGCTGTGGGGCATGTCAGTGGTTTGTGAAGTATGGTTTGCTTTCTCATGGATCCTGGATATGATTCCCAAACTTTGTCCTATCAACCGGTCCACCGATCTTGAGGTCCTCCGTGATAAGTTTGACATGCCATCGCCTTCCAATCCCACTGGCCGATCTGATCTCCCTGGCGTCGACCTCTTTGTGTCCACTGCTGATCCTGATAAAGAGCCACCACTTGTCACAGCCAACACTATCCTTTCCATTCTCTCTGTGGATTATCCTGTAGAGAAGTTGGCATGCTATGTCTCTGATGATGGAGGTGCGCTCCTCACTTTCGAGGCAATGGCCGAGGCTGCAAGCTTTGCCGATTTGTGGGTGCCTTTCTGTCGAAAACATAATATTGAGCCAAGGAACCCTGATACCTACTTCAGCCTAAAAGTTGATCCGACTAAGAACAAGAGCAGGCTTGATTTTGTGAAGGATAGAAGGAAGATGAAAAGGGAGTATGATGAATTCAAGGTGAGGATCAATGGGCTTCCAGATTCCATTAGGAGGAGATCGGATGCCTTCAATGCAAGGGAGGAAATGAAGATATTGAAGCACATGAGGGAGAGTGGAGCTGATCCTTCGGAGAAAATAAAGGTCCCGAAAGCTACATGGATGGCTGATGGCACCCATTGGCCCGGAACTTGGGCCTCCCCGGCTGCTGAGCATGCCAAAAGTGACCACGCTGGAATTCTTCAGGTACCAAACATTAATTTCATTCATTTTGTATTTTTATTGATCATTAACCTGTAGTCTAAACAATTTGATCAGGATTATAATATATCGTGATCATGTGGATGCAGGTGATGTTGAAGCCTCCTAGCCATGAACCACTAATGGGAGGTGCGGATGATAAGATTATAGACTTTACAGATGTGGACATACGTCTACCTATGTTTGTATATGTCTCGCGAGAAAAGAGACCAGGTTATGACCATAACAAGAAAGCTGGTGCCATGAATGCTCTTGTAAGAGCATCTGCCGTTCTTTCCAATGGCCCGTTCATTCTCAACTTGGATTGTGATCACTACATCTACAACTGCAAAGCTGTCAGGGAAGGAATGTGCTTCATGATGGACAGAGGTGGCGAAAATATCTGCTATATACAGTTCCCTCAGAGATTTGAAGGCATCGATCCTTCTGATAGATATGCTAATCGCAATACCGTGTTTTTTGATGGAAACATGCGTGCCCTTGATGGAGTTCAGGTACTTATAATTAAAAAAATAAAATAACCAAGACTAATATATGTATATGATGTTAATTACAACAACACACGCATTAATGATTAACCAGCTATGAGTATATACTTTACAGGGCCCGGTTTATGTTGGAACGGGTTGCATGTTTAGAAGATTTGCATTATACGGATTTGATCCACCGAATACAAACAAGATGGAGCAAAAGAAAGAATCAGAGACGGATCCCTTAACACCTTCCGACTTCGATCCTGATCTTGATTTCAATCTGCTACCTAAGCGGTTTGGGAATTCTACAATGCTGGCTGAATCTATTCCTGTTGCCGAGTACCAAGGCCGCCCACTAGCTGATCATCCTGCTGTCAAGTATGGCCGTTCTCCTGGTGCGTTGAGGGTCCCTCGTGAACCGCTTGATGCCACTACAGTTGCTGAAGCCGTGTCTGTCATTTCTTGCTGGTATCATAAACTTTTCATTTCATCCATGATCAATTCTAGCTAGCAATTACAGTATTATTTGTACCTGTTTATTTTTAACAAGAAGATGCGCGCACACAAGATATAGATATTCACCACCTATCTTATTATTATTATTATTATCATTATTCTCTGCTGGTGCATGCAGGTATGAGGACAAGACTGAATGGGGAGACCGAGTGGGTTGGATTTATGGTTCAGTCACGGAAGATGTTGTGACAGGCTATAGAATGCACAACCGTGGCTGGCGCTCTGTCTACTGCATAACCAAGCGCGATGCGTTTCGGGGCTCAGCTCCAATTAACCTTACTGACCGTCTCCACCAGGTGCTTCGTTGGGCAACTGGCTCTGTTGAGATTTTCTTCTCTAGAAACAATGCCTTTTTGGGCAGTAGGCGTCTCAAACTCCTCCAACGCTTTGCTTATCTTAATGTTGGCATTTACCCATTCACCTCGATTTTCTTGATCGTCTATTGCTTCCTACCTGCACTCTCACTTTTTTCGGGATACTTCATTGTCCAAACTCTGGACGTCACATTTTTAGTCTACTTGCTACTCATAACAATTTGCCTCATCCTTCTGGCTATTCTGGAGGTGAAATGGTCTGGTATAGAGTTGGAAGAGTGGTGGAGGAACGAACAGTTCTGGCTCATCTCTGGAACCAGTGCCCACTTTGCTGCAGTTATGCAAGGTCTTCTCAAGGTGATTGCAGGAATTGAGATATCTTTCACATTGACTTCCAAGTCTGCAGGAGAGGACGTTGATGATATCTACGCAGACTTGTATCTAGTAAAGTGGACATCATTGATGATTCCACCCATTGTGATTGCCATGACAAACATAATTGCCATGGCCTTTGCTTTTATAAGGACGATTTATAGCACAGTTCCGCAGTGGAGCAAGTTTGTTGGTGGAGCTTTCTTTAGCTTCTGGGTGTTGGCTCATTTGTACCCTTTTGCCAAGGGCTTGATGGGGAGGAGGGGAAGACCCCAACCATTGTGTTTGTTTGGTCTGGTCTTATTGCCATAACAATCTCTTTGCTGTGGATTGCCATCAGTCCTCCAAAACCAACTGGAACTACTGATGGAGTTGGGGGAGGGTTTCACTTCCCTTGAGTGCCGGCACCGCCACTGCCACTGGTGACTGAAATTGTACCATTTTCGGGATCCAAGACAGGTCAAGAAACCAAGGTTTGGGATAGAACGAGATTTTGCACTTTTGTATCTTTCTGTAATTTCGTAAAAGACTGTTGTAAACTAGGAAGCTCAACAATAGGTAACCTGGAAGGTCAGCAATAGGTAACCTGAAAGGAATGGATGGATGCTGAAAAATCTGTAAACTGAAGGCCAAATGTTGATGTTAATTTTCGTGAGAATTCAGTAGAAAAAGTGCCCCTAGTATTCTAATCCTCTACAACTCTGTACCCATTTGAATGCATTCATCACATGTACTTTAGAAACTCTGCCCAGATTGTTATATAAGCATGCACTGAATTAATCATATATACGGCATTTGACAAAACAGTCAATTGCAGAAAATAATCAAGCAGCAAGCACAAGGAGCATAAATTAGCGACTTAAAAAGTGACCGGGAAAGGAAATAAAAGAATCATCACCGATCAACCTTTTCACTGAGAACTAACTAAATGCATGGATTCTATGATTCACCAAATATGCATACGCGTGTTATGCAGGGGTAGGGATGGCAACGGCCAGTACAAAACAAATACCCATTTTATCTACTTCAATAAATAACTATTAAAAATATTAATTAGCATTAAAGAGAACAAGGATAAAAAAACATATTCACTAATATAATTTTATAATATGAACACCCACTCTTTATCGTATTAATACTCACTAATTTATTTCATTTTTTTTATTAACATACAAAAAATCTAACTACATAAACTTTAAAAATTAATAAGTAAAATATATATTTTTTTTAAAAAAAACTTTAAGGGCCAAAAGCTTATAAATAAATTACTAAAATGCAACAAAAAAAAATAATAATAATAAAAATAAAAATAAATTAAGGATAAAAAAAATTTCTTAAGGTTTGAAAGACTAAAAGTAAATATTTTTTGACAAATTATTTTTAACTGGTATTAAATAAATTAAATAAGTACTAAATAATAAATAAATTAATACAAACCGAATATGAATTAAGTACAAATTTATAACGTAATTTCTTATGAATAATGAATAAAGCATTTTTTTACGATAGGATAAAAAAATTTAATTAATGTATCAAGTACTCGCACATCAGCGGAAGGAGAAAAATATTGTGGCATTTTAGTCCCTATGCAGGGGAAGGAGAAAAAAAAAACCCAAATATTTAAATAGTTTATTGATGATCCAACTGTGATGATTTATGCAACTACTTAATTACAGCATAAAACAAGTGTAAAGGAATACATCCAATTAGATACTCTAATTTCAACGGTGAGTGTGACTAAACAAATTACACTACAAAATCAGAGTTCCTCAGTACTTTCTTTCATCTCTTCGGAGCAAGATGAGAGCCAAGTCTCTTCTTCCCCTCGTGCTCAAGAGACAGCCAAATCTGAATTCTACAGATCTGACGGCTCAAAGGGTACACGCACAAACAACTGGCCATGCAGGGTGACGACAGCAGATGTCTGATGTGGATCAATTCGGATAGGTAAACTCACAACCTGAAAGCAAAACAGTATGTTAGTATATTACCATATATTGCCTTGGATATGCACACACACAGAATCGAGTCTTTTGACTCTTCCCCCCGGCCAATTGGAAGTTGGCAAGATATAGCAGCAAGTATGGCACGAAGAGAGATGGGATGTGGCTCTTGCTGATTTTAAAACCTGGAGCCACAAACACCCATCCACAAATTAAGGCAGACGCTCGGTCATCAAGGCTTTAAGACTTGAGTCTATAGGAATACCAGTTTTATATTGAAGAATAAAGAACATGTATACAGCAAAATGGACAGCAAAATGAACATGTATACATCAAGGCTTTAAGATATTTGCATAAATAACATAGGGCCAAAAAACTCGGTCTGTACTCTACACCACACTCTCAATGATATGTCCTGCTGAAGAAGTCCAATGAACCATGCAAGCAAATGCAAATAACATAAGTTCAGTTCATGCTTAACGAACCTTTTTAAAGGGTGTCACACCCCAAGGATTATCCAGATGCTCTGGTTGGCCAGATATGATCAAACGTCCTGCTGGATCAGACTGAACATGCACCTGACAACAAAAAATAGAATAGACTTAAAATACATAGATTTATTACCACTCAGTTAGAAAAGCAATCATACCCGCGCGGCGGGGGGGGGGGTGGGGGTGGGTGTGGGAAGGGAGAAGAAACAAAAGCAAGCTCAATTGAAGGCAATATCGAACATTGTCTACTATCCCACCAATCATTTATGCTTCTAAGCTGGCACAGAATTTGCACAGCAAAATACAGTCACCAGCAACAGGTTAAGACAAGCTTTTACATCTACTTGGGCTGAACCTCCTAGTTGGATCAAATTGGGCTAGTGACGTATAAGTTGCAGAACAGGCTAAACACCCCTTGGGCTGAACCTCCTAGTTGGATCAGGCTGATATGCCATCCTAGGTACAGATACTCCTGCTATTGCTATTCTCATTGATGGTTCTGTAATTTTCATGCTCAAATGAAGAGAAATTTCAGGCTCAAAGAAGAGGCTGCAACCCCAAACGGTAAGACAGAAAGCACCAGAACTTGAAAGTCAGTTTCCTTGCATTGCTGGTTTACTGCTAAGCAAAGGCCAAAGCAATGGGAACCAGTCACCATTTGCATCTAAAAAATTCATCTTGTAGCACCACAGCCTCCAAGCCAATCAAATTTTACCTCTCAAAACTTGAAATTTACTTAAAAAGCTCAATTAGTCTCATGTTGTAGTGATAGAAATTGAGAAACTGGATGGATATGCGAGTATGAGTGCGTGTGCATGAGAGAGGGAGAGAGACTTACCTCCTCACGCAGAAGCCCTGGAACTAAAGCATATATCTCAAAGCAGTCATTCTGCATGCAGTAGAAAATGGTTTAATCAGATGTTCACTAGGAGAGGTCAGGGAAGCCTTTATTGAAGTGCCAAAAGAAAGAAAGCAAGGAAAAACTTACAGTTTTTTGCACATTGATCTTTACCCAGTCAGCTGGGGGTCCAACATCAATGACCATTGCATCCCCTCTGCCAAAACAAACCCAAATTCAGCACTTTAAATGTAAGGGTACAATCATCAAATCAAATATGTCAAGGCCTTGATGCGATAAAGGAACCACTGATCTTAACTGTGATTTCATTGCCTTCTTGTGACCAAAGTGGACAGCACCCTCAACAGGTGATAGCCTTTTACGCTTCAGTAAACCTGAGTCAATGGTCAAGTTCAGAGAGAAAAGCCATGTTTGCAATTAAAGTGCTGCAGATGCTGAACCAGTTAATCAGTCATACCATTTGTTTTAAGCTGCTTGTCACCCTTTGGTGTAGTACTCAAGTTCTTATCCTAAATAAAAAATAAAATAAAAATGTAAAGTCATCCTATGATGAAATCAATCGACATGACAGCAAAGGAAAAAGGTAAAATAATGAATGGAAAGATAAAAATTCACATATGTAGAGATTAAAAGGTGACACACCTTAATGATTGGATGACAAACCTCACCATTGCCAAGAAGGCGCTGGGAATGCCAACCCTGCATGGCACGAGCTGCAGCATCCCTTCGTGCCCTACCTGATCCAAGTGCTTGACTTCCACCAGCCTGTAATTAAATTGGAAATTAAATAAAATAACACTCCTGGCAGATGCAAGATCATATAAAAACAAAGAACCCTTGCCAAATAGAACTGAAAGTATATAAGTTCTGTTCAATCATATAGATAGAGAATAAAACAAGCCAATGGAAATTCAAAACAGAAAAAGAAAAAATCAAAAAGAAAAGGCAGTCACTAAGACAGCTTCTAAGACCAACACAAGACAAAAAACTTGAATGCAGTTTCAGAATTTAGTTTTGCCTTTCAACTAGAATTTTAAGCCCCTGCACATCTCCATACTAGCAAAGTCCTTAAGACCTTTGAAATCAGTTAATGAGTCTACAAGAATCAACTCAGTTTTCCAACACGTAGCCCCCATTGAGGATATAACATCTAAATCCTGACTTAAAACAAATGATCCCTAATGAATGCAACTATAGACAGAATCCTTAAAACCTCACACCAAGGCTTATCTTAATTTCTTATAAAAGACAGCCTCCCTGTTTTCCAACACATCATGATCAGAATCCTGTAAAGCTGTCTACTTTCATCATATCATCCGCATGCAGGATATCCCTCATTGATTTGATTAGCAATTCTATCTCTTGAATAAAAATCTCGATCGCATCCCTCATTGAATAACTAGAAGTCAGTCCCAGATTACAGGATGTCTGGGCAAAACATAAAATCCATGAGTTTATTACATAAAATGGAGAATAACCATACCTGATCATAATTATTCTCAAAGAACAAAAATACAGCCGTTACAGATTTCCAATCCATCATCCTCAAACCTATGAACAGTATGAACACCTAATTCTAATGCAAAACTTTGATTCCTAAACCTTCAACTAATACTCTCTGCCTATAAAATGTCTTGAAGACCACCTTTGACCTGCTCAATTGTATTCAAATCTGGAAGACATACAATATTATTCCCTCCAAAGCAGATGTAGCATTATTGATACATGACCCTTTGAGAAATAGAGTCACAGCATTCAGGCCACAAAGAGATGAGAGACTATGTATTTCCCATGCAAATGACATAAGTAAAAATCAACACAGCTAGCTATTACAAGTTACCTGACTTTCAGCCCTAATAGACTCTGTCAAGGGTCCATCTGAAAAAGGTAGCTCGCCATTCTTCAATTTATTCTTTTCATATTCAAGTAATGCCTGAAAAAACGATGCTCATGAACTCCAAGAACAAGGCAGAGAAACAAACTGGAAAGGTGAGATGCTAAATTTCAGAAAACGAAAAAAGTTTGGGATTAAAGCATAACCTTCTCATAAAAGATTCGAAATGTCCAAGAGACAGTAGTGCAGGTCCTTTGCAATTCAAACATGACGAAAAACTCAAAATTAGTATCCAATAAGAAATATAACTACGTTCTCCACGAGCGCAATAGAAAAGTGATCATCATTGTCAAACAAGAGCAAGGGCATCAAGTTTCATGTTAATTAACTGGACTTATGGTGTCCAGTAATAGGGACAGCTCTTTTCCTTTGCCTATACTTTTGCAAACTCAGGAAAATCACTACCAATAGAAGCACTTCATAAAATAAATAACTTTGGAAGTTAAACCACAGTAATTTACAATTTACACAAATTTGAAAGAAGAATATGAATTGCTTTCTATATCCTTAGCACAGAACTAACCAACAATACAGATATGAGATGTCAACTAAAGAAAAAAGTTATGCATAAAAATAAAAAAATAGATAAAAACAAAATAAAAGGAAATTACTTTGGTGGTCTGAAAGATTCTCCCACTTGCCGCCATAATTTACATGATGTCACCTGCAAATGATCACAACCGAAAAGCCAAGTCTATGATAACTTCGTAGCAGCAATAATCAGATGCTAAATCACTTGTGAGACACTTAAATATAAATAAATCTGATTAATTGCAAATAGATGAATAATATATGAAAATGAAAGGCCTAGGTTCAGGGAAAGAGAAATTCAGAAAAACCTGTTCATAGCCTCCCAACTTTATCACCAATCTCCATAACCTAAGTGGAATGTGTAAAAAGGAGGACAATGATGAGATGCTACTGTAGATGGAAGATAAGAAAAAACAAGGAAAATAAAAAAGTGAAAGGGGCTAACTTGAGCAAATTGAGTTCTTCTTTGTAAAATTTGGGGGGTTTGAATTCCAAGTGATTCTGTTTATGAAAAGATTCAACATCCTTCATAAAAGCAGCTTGCTCTTGGTCAGTTCCGGACTCGTAACCATCAGCAGAAGAATCCAAAAGGAAAGACTTGATTGGGGTTAGTGTTGCCAGCGGTGGAGTGTTGAGGGCAAGAGAAACATCCAATTTGGGTGGTTTAGGAACTTCCTTCTTAATTGCTGTAGGAGCTACAACATCATCTTCTTCGCCTTCATTGTTATCATCTTCAGCTTTGCGTTGCGAGGAGGATTCATTGTGATTGAAGGCCTCATCATCATCTTTGGGAGTGGCAGAAGAAAGGTGTTTGACATCAGCAGCATCAGTGTTAGGTTCATCATCAGGATCCTTGTTATTACTATTACCATTAATATTATTATCAACGGCGTCCTCCTCCTTTTCCTTTTCCTCAGACTTGATGAAATCTTGAGCAGCAGCGTCATTGTTGTTGGCATTAGCAGCATCAGCAACAGCATCATGAGGATGAGCAGTGGCAGCATTTATATCGGTTACGTCAGCCGAAGATTGGGTATTATCAGGATGCGATTCCTTCTCCTTCTCCTCCTCCTCCTCCCGAGATGAATCATTGAGAGAGAGTGCAGCAGGAGTCAGATTCGGAGCAGGAGCTGGAGCAGTATCAACATCCTTGGGGTCTTCGGTGGAGGGTTTGGGTTTGGGTTCGGTTTCCCCTTCTCCTTCCGCTTCACCTTCCGGTTTGAGATTTTTAGGAGCAGACTCCGTATCTTTGGCTGCTGCTTCTTTTGTATCCACCATCTTTTCTTCACTATTAGTATTATTGTTATTACTTGTCGTCATATATATAAAAATATAAATGTTTTTTATTTGGTTAGGATGATGATTATGAAAACCTCTAAACCAAAAGTTAGAGACTTTTTGTTATTATTAAGAAAAGATAGAAAGAAAGAAATCGAGGAAGAGAAGCAGGAGAGAAAGAAAGGGGGTGTGAAACCGAAACCCTAGCTTGATATAGGTAATTTTTAAAACGGCAAAAGGCCGAAACAGAGGCCCACACGACACGTAGTGCATACAAATTTATTTATACTTATTATTTTATTTATCTGTGAATTGGATTATTATTACGTTATTTTTAAACTTGCAGATACTGCTGCTATCTCCCTTCACTCAGTCAGTCGTTGAGGTGGATGGAAATCAAACAAAAATTTAGGAAAGAAAAAGGCCAAAATATTTTTATTATAAGGAAGGAAAATAATTAAATTATAAAAATGACAGGAAGAAAAATAATAGTACCCCTTCCTGGGTGTGGCATTATTTCACTCACCCCCACGCCACTTGGTCCAAGTCTGCTCAACTGACTCGTAGTTTGTTTGTTTGAGTAAAGGTAAAGGGAAAGCTAAAGGTAAATGTGGAGACTAATTCTGTGTTTGGTATGTAAAAATAGCTTCAAATTAATAATTAGTTAAAAGCATATTGTGCAAATGTAAGCAGGAAAGGCAATAGCGAGGTGAAGATGACAATGATGATGACATATATATATATTCATAGCACGCGTGGGCAGGGAGTGATTTTTTTCATTCATGGGCTTGGTTGGGCCTTAGGAGTGGACCCATTCTGTCAGTTCCGGTTCAGAGTAACTACTTAAAAGGCCCATCATCAACCCTCCCTTACTACTTCCATAGAAAACAAATAAATACTACTATTTCTACTAACCAAACGGCCCTGTTGAAGTGGTAGGAATGGATATATAGAGCACAAAAAATAGAAAAACACCATCTCATCTCTTCGTCCCTTTCTCCCTCCATCCTAAATTCCTAATTCCTCAATAATCCAACACTGCCTTTGGCATTCTTGGCACTCACACCAACCACTCTCCTCCTCCTCCTCCTCCTCCTCCGCCTTTTGCTCTCTCTCTTGCTCCACTCTTTAGTTTTATCATGACAATTCACAGGGCACTGACCCAAGCCACAACTATAACGATTTCCTACAAATTTCAGTATCAATTTATTAAAAGCTTCCTCCTCTTTTTTTCATTATTCTAGGGTTTCTTCTTCTTCTTCTTCTTCTTGAAACTCTAGAAAACTCGCTCTCTCCTTCCCCCTCCCTACCTAAATTTCCCATCGAAAACACAACATAACACAGCGGAAGCAAAGAAAGGGAGCTGTATCGGTGTCTATATCAGTATCAATAGCAGTTTCTATGTGAGGGTCAGTTGTTTCCTTTCTACCCCAATTGTTCCTCTTTTCTTTATATTCTACTACTTACTACTACTTGTGCTACTTCTTCCTTTCAATTTTAAGACTATTATATATGTAAATGTTAGTTTAATTTCATTACATAATTTTATTTTTTTAAAAAAAAAATTGAATTGAATTGGACATGGAAAACGAGGTTCTTGAATTCGATATTGGTTTAGGAAGTGGGGCTGATGATGATGCTGTTGACATCGATATTGATGACGACTTGCCTTCCACTCCTCCCCTTTCTCTTACCACCTCCACCTCCACTCCTGCCTCTCAAATTTACCTTCCTGAGGTTGACCTTTTGGATCTTGAGCCTTATGAGGGCATGGAATTTGAGTCCGAAGAGGCTGCCAAAGCCTTTTACAATTCTTACGCCAGGCGTGTCGGCTTTAGTACCCGTGTCAGCTCATCCCGCCGGTCCAGGCGTGATGGAGCTATTATTCAGAGACAATTTGTCTGTGCCAAAGAGGGTTTTAGGAATCTGAATGAGAAGCGTACCAAGGATAGAGAGATCAAGCGCCCCCGTGTTATTACTAGAGTCGGTTGCAAAGCTTCCTTGTCTGTCAAAATGCAGGATTCTGGCAAATGGGTTGTCTCCGGTTTTGTTAGGGGACATAATCACGAGTTGGTCCCTCCTGATCAGGTGCATTGCCTCCGTTCGCACAGGCAAATATCTGGTCCTGCTAAGACCTTGATTGATACGTTGCAGGCTGCTGGAATGGGCCCTCGTAGGATTATGTCTGCCTTGATTAAGGAGTATGGTGGAATTAGCAAAGTTGGATTTACAGAGGTCGATTGCAGGAACTACATGAGGAACAATCGTCAGAGGAGCATGGAAGGAGACATCCAGCTCCTTTTGGATTATTTGAGGCAAATGAACAATGAGAACCCCAACTTCTTTTATGCTCTCCAGGGGGATGATGATCAGTTTACGGGCAATGTGCTTTGGGCTGATCCAAGAGCCAGGGCAAACTACAGTTATTTTGGTGACACTGTTACATTTGATACCACCTACAGGTCCAACAGGTATCGCCTGCCCTTTGCGCCCTTCACTGGAATTAACCATCACGGACAGCCTGTTTTGTTTGGTTGTGCTTTCCTATTGAATGAGACCGAAGCATCATTTATTTGGCTGTTTCAGACGTGGCTCAGAGCAATGTCTGGCCGTCATCCAATGTCGATCACCACTGACCATGATGCAGTGATAAGATCAGCCATCATGCAGGTCTTCCCCGAGACCCGCCATCGCTTTTGCAAATGGCATATCTTCAAGAAATGCCAGGAGAAGTTGTCCCATGTGTTACTCAAACATCCAAGTTTTGAGGCAGATTTTCATAAATGTGTTAACTTAACTGAGTCGATCGAGGAATTCGAATCCTGTTGGTTGTCGCTTGTTGATAGATATGAACTTCGGGATCATGAGTGGCTTCAAACAATATATTCTGATCGCAGGCAGTGGGTCCCTGTGTATTTGCGGGATACTTTTTTTGCAGAGATGTCTATAACCCAGCGAAGTGATAGCATGAACTCATACTTCGATGGTTATGTGAATGCTTCAACCAATCTGAACCATTTCTTTAAGCTGTATGAGAAAGCTATTGAGAGTCGGAACGAGAAAGAAGTAAAAGCAGATTATGATACGATGAACACAAAACCAGTTTTGAAGACCCCATCTCCGATGGAGAAACAAGCATCTGGGCTTTACACTGGAAAATTGTTTGTGAGATTTCAAGAGGAGCTAGTTGGGACCCTAACTTTCATGGCATCCAAAGCAGAAGATGATGGGGAGAGCATTACTTACCAAGTTGCTAAGTTTGGGGAAGACCATAAAGCTTACTACGTTAAATTCAATGTTTTGGAGATGAAGGCGAGTTGTAGCTGCCAGATGTTTGAGTTCTCTGGTCTTCTATGCAGACATGTGTTGGCAGTCTTTAGAGTGACCAACGTGCTTACCCTCCCATCTCACTACATTTTGAAACGATGGACAAGAAATGCCAAGAGCAATGTCATATTGGAAGAACGCCCTACTGATGTATATACTGGCTATCTCGAATCTCATACTGTTCGGTATAACACCCTACGCCATGAGGCCTTCAAATTTGTAGATGAAGGATCTAAGTCCCTAGGCACTTACAATGTGGCAATGGTTGCTCTGCAAGAGGCCACAACAAGAGTTGCACGGGCAACAAAGAATGAGGGGAGAACTAGTTTTGTGAATAGCCGTAGTAGAGGGGACTCAGCAAGCAATGGAATTAGGGCTAATTATACTAGTGGGAATCATCTGGGGAGCTCTGGCCAACTTTTGTCAGAGGTTAGAATCATTTTCCATTTACCACAATTCATGCTTCATCCATTTTCTTGCAATAACATGATGTCAATTGATTTCATTTACCACTGCATCCTGCTTCATTTCTCCTCAGACCTATGTTTATACACCATTTTCTACCTTCATTTTATGTTCTTTTAGCTCTCCTACTAAATTGCTTTTCTGCTAAATGTTAAACTTCCTCTCTTTCCTGATGACTCAAAATTTTGACCCGAAAATCCTCATGACTAGCTTCTGTTTAGTAATCAAATGGCATCTGAGTTTATGATTCTTTCAGAATCTCATCCTCCTTGTTATGACAATCACTAGAAAAGCGACAATCTCAGGCCTTTGCCCATGCATGTGCACACAAGCTTTTGAAACCCTTGTAAACATGTCGGCCAATTAGCTTTCTGTCCCTATCTGAGGTTTTTGGCACGGTTGGTTGTTTAAGAGCCCTTGATATTTTTCTTTTTGCAGTTAAAACATAGTTATGGTCATGGTCGTTTAATTCAATTTGAAAATTTCACTAGAATCATTAATTGATTACATCCTGAATTTAGGAATTTCTAGAAGTTCTCCTGTCCTCCTGAAGACCCGTATTGAGTTATTGCCCTGAGTAGATGTGCCTGAATGAATACAAGGTTCAAATCCATGCATCAGGGAAATCTAGATCACTTGATTGTGGTGACTTCATTGTGACTTCACTGTGAAATCCTAAATAAAATTACTTCACTTGATGGAATTATAGGTAGATGTTTTGGAGAAGTCAAGGCAAAAAACACGTACAGTTTGTAACTCAACTTAAAAGTTTTTACTTAAAGTTGTTAAGTATGCAAAAAATTGGGGAAGAAAGGAAAGAAATATTGGACACTAAACTTGTACATGCTAAAGATGGAGTGAATATTAAAATGACCTTCTATATCTATTTTTTTAACTAAGAAAGCTTCTTGACCAGCATAAGTCCAATGCAGATTTGGGTGTGGAATTTTTTCTTTTTTTTTCCGTTCTTTTGTAAGAGTGAAACCTTGTATTGCTTTTCAGGTGCATTGTAGGTTTTCTTTTGAGATTTTTTGCATGTCTGTTAGTTCCCTCATTTCTGATATGGCAGTGCAACAAGATATCTCTATTATGATGCTCTTAGGCCTGTTTTTAACTGTCTTTTCATTTGCAATTTTGCAGGAGGATATGGACAAGAGAATCCAAGAACTTAGAGATGAACTGGAGTATGCAAATCGAAAGTGTGAAGCCTACCGAGCTAACCTGCTTTCAGTTTTAAAAGGCATCGAGGATCATAAGCTACAGTTGTCAATTAAAGTACAAAGCATAAAGATTAGTATGAAAGACAGTATCTGAAGTTGTAATAGAGTTTTACCATGTAGTTTCTATGTAATCTCTTCCTTTTTTCTTTCTCGTCTCAATCAATTGAAAGTCCAAGTACTTCAACGGAGTTCTGTGGATGAGGTTCTTTTTTGACCTTTTCAGTGCTGTAGAGATTGTGAAACTTTCAATCTATGTTCTCTTGTACAGTGCACTTATTGTCTTAGGTGGTCTATACGAGTAAGCAATGATTTCTTCTATTTTAGGCAAATGCCGGCCATGTCATATATTTTGAGAATTTGTTTTCCCAGTATCGCTCAGCAGCTACATGAAATGACATACAAGCACGATCAATCCTTGCACTCTCTGAAGCAATCGTGATCTAGAGGTTAAGCCGGAGGTATTCACATCACCTCAAATGATTTATGTTTCAATTTTTTTTTAGTTTATTTATGAAGATTTATGTTTCAATCGGATTAATAGAAAAATCATCTCAGATTTAATTGGTCCAGTGACCTTACCATCTATTTTCATCAGATTGTCCCTGGAGAAGACAATTCATTGGAGGTAACCGAGTAGACAAAAAATGGCATCCGAGAATTTTCTATTTCACATTTCTTCTGGATTATTAGTAATGCTGTATCTATATACATTCTTAGGTTTGTTGCATGCCAATGGTAACCTTGAGTGGCAACAAGTCCTGAGGATGAGGTTGGAAAGCCATTGGCAGTGACTGTGAACTCAAATTTGCATTTTTTCAACTTTCCTTTAATACACTAATACATCATTTCACCATGGAGTCACCAAATGCATTTGTCATCATATGATCCATTAATTTTACTTCGTCTGCATTGAAATGCAGTGTTAAAAGAGCATTAATCAAACGCTAAATCACTTCCGAAGCCAGCTCCATTGAAATGCATCGAACTTCCTTTCGCTTGCTTTGTCATCACCGCAACGAGATTTTAGCACGACCTAAAGATCTCATACATTCTAAACTACAGAATGAAAAGGAGGTGAAACCCTATCCCTGACTACTAGTTACCCCATGGTGCCCTGATGGTCGCATTAGTATGAAAACCCAGAACATTGGTAGTTTGACACAAAGGGGGGAACAAAATACAGACTGATACAATTTAACCCTGCATACTATATTCATTCTTTCAAACTCAGCCTTGCGTTCTGCACCTTCACTGAAAGCTTTAACTTCTGTTCTTCCATATCTTTCAGAACAACTAGCAAATTTGCTCGGTATACTTCACAGCGTTGGTTGGTACTCTCCAACTCAGCAGTCAATTCACGAATTTTCTTTTGCTTCTCATCCTGAGTGAGGATAATGATAAATTAGAACAAATCCAAAAGGGAGATATTGCTTTATGCATACACAATCTTATAAAAATTGACAGATCAATCTCTTAAGCATTGATTACAACCATAATGTTGTTAAATACACAGCTGATGCTGCCTTAAAGTCAATTCTCCTTTTGATGAGTTTGAAACATAGATAATGATAAGTCCAGTATCACATACTGCAGTTATCATGTGGATCATTTACTAAAAAAATTACCATACTTCAGTAAGGCAAATGAGGAAAACGAAAGAAGCATCAAGGACGCATCATTCCTTGATTTTCCTCATTCATTTTCTGGCATGCAATGACTGCAGCAAATTATCAGTGGATTCAGAAACAATATTCATAAACTGTCTTTTAGCTAAGCTGAAGCATCTAGCTTCTTAGTTATTGAAGTACGAAAGAATACAACAATAGTCATCCTTAACTCAATATAAAGACGGTATTTTGACCTGTAAGCTATTTATTCTGTGCTTTAGTAAATTCCTAACGTCAATAAGTGAGAAATTTTAAGGTTTTGAAGAAAATTAAATGTAGCACAAACTTTAGTTAGAGATGATATTAACTAGTGGTATAGGCTGAAAGAAAGCTTAAATCAGTCAAGTTACAAGCAAGAAGAAACTAACCGCAGACTGAAACATAGCTGATGTATTATCTTCAGCTACTTGCAGCTCTTGACTACTTCCATTTGTCAGAGTTCCACCATGCGTGGCTCCAGAACCTTGATTCTTCACATCAGCAACCTTTTTAGCAGCTTCTCGCAAGGCATCCAGTGCCACATTATAAATGTGAATAGATTTCGCCCCTTCTTCGACATATTTGATTGCTTCCTGGCGCAAGTTGTTATAGCGAACAGTTAAAGACTCTCGAGAATCATTTGGCAATTCAGAAGCACCTTCATCTAATACAGCTCCGCTCTTGGCATTGGTTGTCCATCGTTTCAATACATATTGTGATGGAAGCGTAAGGACATTTTTTGCTCTAAAAACTGCTAATATGTGCCGACAAATGATTCCAGAATATTCAAACATCTGGCAGCTGCAAGTAGCTTTCATCTCAAAAGAATTGAAACTAACAGTGTGTGCTCTGTGCTCTTCCCCAAATTTGGCCACATGATAGGTGATGATGGTTCCTGAATCATCAATTTTCGTTGCAGGATTAGCAAGGGTCTCAACTAATTCCTCTTGGAATTTCATGAATATCGTTCTAGTATAGAGGCTGGCAGCTTGTTTTTCCATAGGAGAAGGTGTCTTCAGAACTGGTGTGGTGTTAGATGTGTCATAGTCCGCTTTTAGTTCCTTTTCATGCCAACTTGCTACAGCCTTTTCATATTGCTTGATCAGCATTTGTATTGTGGTTGACGCACTCACATACCCATCAAAGAATGAGTTTAAACCTCCACTTCCATTGGCAAGCGACAACTCTCCAAAAAAAGTGTCTCGCAAATAAACTGTGACCCATTGCTGTCGAGCATTGTACATAGACTGAAGCCATTCATTGTCCATGACATAGTATCTTTGAAGAAGGGATTGCCAAGATGATTCAAACTCGTCAATTGTCTCTGACTCATTAATGCACTTTTTAAATTCAGTTTCAAACGTAGGATGAGAGTGATATATATGAGCCAATTTGTCTTGGGTTTCTCTAAATATACCTTGCTTAGAATATCGATGGCGAGTCTCAGGAAGAACTTGTGATACAGCAGTCTGAATGAAGCGATCTGGATCAGTTGTGATAGAGAGAGGGCGCTGACCAGACACAGCGCGAAGCCAAGTTTGGAATAGCCAAATAAATGAC
The DNA here is from genome assembly GCA_963924115.1 of Dovyalis caffra. Classification (NCBI taxonomy): domain Eukaryota; kingdom Viridiplantae; phylum Streptophyta; class Magnoliopsida; order Malpighiales; family Salicaceae; genus Dovyalis; species Dovyalis caffra. The sequence continues at coordinate 105,697 of CAWUPB010000913.1, read as the reverse complement.
GACTCAGAGTCATTGAGAATGAGGGCACAGCCGAACAGCACAGGTTGGCCATGATGATTGATTCCAGTGAAAGAGGCAAACGGCACCCTATAGCGGTGTGTCCTGTATGTAGTATCGAAAACAATAGTATCTCCGAAGTAATTATAATTCATCCTGGAAGTGGCATCAGCCCAGAATATAGATGCTCCTCCAGCAGAGTGATCGTCATCTGGCTGAATCGCATAAAAGAAAGCGGGATTCTCAGCCTGCATTCTCTTTAAATAATCCAAGACATGATGCTGGCCCCCAACCCCGAGGGACCTTGGTTTGCTAGCACTCATCTTCTAAACCAAGTGAACTATACAAAATAAAGTTTCAGTGGCTGTAGGCAGCAAAGAAAAATGAAAAGAAAACCTAGCCTAGCATAGCATTTCTTTCAAGCCAGTTAGTTATCCAGACAATTGACTTGGTAGTACAGAAGTTAAAAAAAAAAAAAAAAAGGAACAAGAGCATTCCATACTTTAATTGAGAAAAATTTAAAACATAATTAATTCATTCATTTTAATTGAATTTGTAAAAGAGGAAAGAGAGAGCTAACCTGGTCAGAAGTGGGAAAGAAAGGAAGAGGCCTTGACCTTCGACTTGGAATTGGAAAGTCGTTTATTAGATAGGAATTCCTCTTTTGTTCTTTACTTCACTCCACTTTCTTGCTTAGCCTTCCTCTCCCATAGACTCACTGCATGTCCAAACACAAACGCAGAATCACACTTCTTGCTTCTTGCACTGCAGACGATAAACAGTTGCTTGGTTCTTGGGCCAATCTTAAAATTGTGGGCTTTGGGATTACAAACATAATAGCCAGCGCAACCAATAGTTTGAAAAGTTGAGTCTGGTCATTTGGGCCGTAAAATGAACTTCACTTTAATCAGGCCATTTGGGCCTTTACAAGGTAACAGGGTCTTTTGGGTATGGGCTGGAATTGAAGAAATGGCACTCACCCCTATCCTAAACTAAATTATTGCTGCCAGAATTATAATTTCCCTCTCCTTTTAATTAGAATTAGAAACTGATGACGATTTAAAAAAAAAAAAGAAAAAAGGATCATTATCTGTCTTATTACTCTTAACACCACTTACGATTGTTTAATTTCCTTTTGTTATCCCGCCAGAGGAAGCAATCAATTCAAGAGTCAAAAGAAAGAAAAGGCCAAAAAGAGGAAAAGGAAAAAAGAAGAGAATTCCTGTCTAAATTCCAGGAGTGAATTTTCTGATCAATCGATTACCTTAATTAATATAGATATATAATAAGAAGAAGGAAAGAAATGGGCAGTTTTACAGTGTGGCCTGGCCTAGTTCTGCTTCTACAACTCATCGTGATCTTGCTTTATTTTTTGTCATGAAATGAAAGTAAGTGCTACAGCTTCAAACTTTAATTTCCTGCATCTGCCGCCTGCCTGGAATCACTTTATTTTATGAAGGACAACATTTTCCTTTGAATATAATCTACTTGTGTACTTCGTTGTCGCCTCAACTGGATCTTCTTTTTCTTTCTTTCTGTCCTTCCTTCCTCCTAGTTCCTGTCTCCTCATTTACTCTTACTACTGTACGGAAAAAGCTACAAATATGGATTGAATTAGCCAGGACTAATTACTAATTTGAAAGCATCACGACATTGTTATGTTTCTGGAATCTGGATTGAATTTTTCCATGTTACAGTCTTATTTAAACCCATATATATTGATACATTTCAGGTATCTGATAATAAGCACATATAGATAGCTAGATAGATGTCAAGAATTCCTCAATTTTTTTTTTTTTTGATTAATTAGAACATAACTAATTAAATATGCGTGTGTATTATTAATACTGGCCAATTCCATATATATACACACACACACAAGTTTTGAATTACTGAATCAAGTCAATAACTTCACGGCCAAGAATGTTAAAATTCATTTCTTTATATCTAAAAAGGCATTAATTAGATTCCAGGCAGTCAAAGCTAGCTTTCTTTCTTTGAACTCTCCTCCTCATCAACACCTTAATTTGTTGTATCAACTACACCACCAAGTTATTCTCAACTTGTGAAACTTAAGCAAAGTATCACCCTATATATCTATCTATCTTACAAATCGATTAGACTGTTGAAAATTCCATTTTAAGTTATGTACTTTATTAAAGTTAAAGAAGAAGCCTAGGCTTAATTTTTAGCCTTCTTCTAATTAATCATTTAGCTTTATCCACATCATCGATATATGTACTCACATATATATATATATAAGGGATCATAACTTCCTCCCTAACAGAAAACATGAAGAAGCTAGAAGAGGGCATGACATTAATCGAATAAAGGAAATCCATGAAGATCAGTGACAAAGAAATCCCTCATCCTATCCACCCACAACACAAGCTAAAACTTGAATACACAGAGATCCCATTCACATGTGACGGCTGTAAGGAAGCTGGCATAGGTCTCAAATACAGTTGCCATCAGTTTGATCTGCACAAGGCGTGTGCTGAGCCACCTCTTGTCATCAACAATTCCTTCTACAGGAAATGCACTTTCGAATTTCACCATCACCCTCCAGGTGAAGAGAGGAGGATATGTGATGCATGTAGAAAGGAGGTTCTAGGCTTTGTCTACCACTGCAAGCGATGCGGATTCGATCTTCATCCTTGTTGTGGAAACCTCCCTCAAGTTCTAGACGACGGCGAGCACAATCTTTACCTGTGCGTCAAGCTCTCTGGCGCATGTCATAAATGTGGGGGCAAAGGACCAGGTTGGGCTTACAGGTCTCGCTGCAAAACGTATAACCTTCATTTGTCATGTGTTAAGGAGTTGTTAGTGGAAAGCTGGGAAGCCATGTATCTCCAGGTGGATAAAAACAAGGTGAGGGAGATGCAGACCAGGATCCCTAGCCTCAAGGGGACGTTGGCAAACCATCATGGGAATGGAGGAATTAGAGGTGGAAAAGTTAGGAAGTGCTGTCGGATGGCTGGTGGTGCCATTCGCATTATTGTCTCTGCTATCCTGGGAGATCCTACATCTATAATTGCTGCAGTCGTAGGGGGTTTCATATCCAAGTAATTATTATATAACTGAGCAAATAAATTAAACCAAATTATATATATATGCTTGTGCTTGATATGTTACCTTAATTAAACTGCATGTATTATGTATATGTGTGTCATTCTTGAAAGCTATACATATCTATACGATATGAAAAAGAGTACATTTTCTGTGTGAAATTTCCTTTCCCCTTGAGTCTTGATAAGTACCCTTGGTCCAAATAAAAATTAAAAATAAAATTTCCTTTCCTCTAGACTGAATACATTTTAAAGCTAATTACTATCAGGATAATTGTGGTTCTTCCATACCCAAATTGGAGAACTGGACCACAGAGACTATACTGCATAACCAAGGAAAAAATCAAACCATTTTTCCTTGTTCAAAAATATGATCTTGGGGCCTTCCGCGTAGCATACTGGTATTATTGTATGTATCCTGCAAAGAAACTTCTAGGAAACAGAATGGTAGTACGTATATGAATGATAAATCTTCAAAAGAGTTGAGCTAATTCTCTCTGCAGGTATGAAATTGTTGACTCTTAATTAAATCTCAATATTTTGGCTGACTTCTGAAACTTCTACTACTGTTCAACTGTTCAACAATTCAACATACATAACCCATTCCTTCCTTCTATTCCTCGGAAAACAAACAAAAGAATGCATAACACTATAACAGAGTTAGAAGAAGACATATATTGACAATGTCCCAATTTCAAAGTGGCCATATAAACGGAAATGGGCAAGTCTTTCACGACAAGTTACAGCCAAAAGTTCTCTGTCATAATTTCCTAGTGATTTCTATATATTCATTTCTAAAACTGACATATATATATATATACACGCACAAGAGAGAAGATGGTAAAAGTACTCTCATTTGATCTGCTAGCTCTCTTCTGCATGATCTCCTAGCCTTTCTTAATTTCTACTCAATCGTACTGCGGAAACTAATGGGTGCCCAAAATCCAAATTTGATCACTTTCGTCATCATTATGATGTTCAATCTTGCACATCTAGCTTTCACAGAAGACTTGTCATTCACTTTTGAGAGATTTGTCGATGAAGATCATGAGAAGTTCCTGAGTTTCAGGGGCAACTCATCAATTTATCTTGAAGCTCTTCAACTTACTCCTGAGACTCCTAATGATGCTCATACTTGGAAACAAAAAAATGCATCTGGCCGCATCATGTATCGAAAACCTTTCAGGTTTTGGATGGATGATGGCAAAGGTGATAACGGAGATGGCAGACTGGCCTCCTTCAGCACCACATTTGTCATTAACATTTACAGAGAGAAAGATTGGGAGCCTGGTCATGGCTTGGCTTTTCTTATAGCTCCAAATGTTAGCATACCCGAAGCAAGTTACGGGCAATGGCTTGGCCTGACCAATGCCTCCACTGATGGAAACCATGCTAACCACATTGTGGCTATAGAGTTTGACACAGATGATCCAGAAAACAACCATATTGGGCTTAATATCAACTCCATTCGATCAAAAAATGCTATCCCTCTAATCAAACATAATATCACACTCTCTCCTGATCCACCAGGAGTTAACTACACCGTGTGGGTTGATTATAACGGCACCTCCAAGCTGATGGAGGTGTACATGGTGAAAGAAGGAAATCCTAAGCCCCAAGGCCCTCTTTTAAACGAGACTATCAACCTCAAAGAGTTCCTGAAACAAGAATCCTACTTCGGGTTTGCTGCTTCCACTGGCGATCCACATATTGAATTAAACTGTGTTCTGAAATGGAGCTTACAGATAAATAATCAACTAGACGAGAAAAATGATGCGAAATGGTGGAAGATTGGCGCTGGGGTTTGTGTCTCAGTTTTGACAATAATTTTTATATTTGTGGTATGTGGAGTAGTCTTTGTAAGGAAAAAGAGATCGAAAGCAAGACTAGAGGAGACCAGTGATGAGTTTGGTACCTACATCTTGAAATGGTTGCCTGGTATGCCAAGGGAGTTCAAGTACAAGGAGTTGAAGAAGGCGACCAACAATTTCCACGAGAGTATGAAGCTCGGGGAAGGTGGATTTGGGGTTGTTTATAAAGGCATCCTACTCCTCCATGATGAGGCTGATGATGGTAATCCTGCTGCTGCTACAGCTACTGAAATTGCTGTCAAGAAATTCTCCGGAGACAGCATGAAAAGCAAAGATGATTTCTTGGCCGAGCTAACCATCATTCATCATCTTCGCCACAAAAATCTCGTCCGCTTAGTTGGTAATTATTGATTATTTTGTTTCTCATTTCCTTTCTTTGTCTAATCATTTGCTTAAAATTTAAGTTCATGATCTCATCCATTATATAACCACTCAGCTATCTGAATAATTTAATTTGAATAACAAACTAAAGCAAGGACAACTATATAACCTTTGTTTTTGTTCAGGGTGGTGCTATGAGAAAGGGAAGCTTCTTTTAGTTTATGATTTCATGCCTAATGGTAGCCTGGAGAAGCATCTATACAAGGCTCCAGAGCAGGACACTCTAAATTGGAATCGTCGCTACAAGATACTGGCAGGGGTTGCATCAGCATTACATTACCTGCACAACGAGTATGATAAGAAGGTCGTCCATAGAGACCTCAAAGCGAGCAATATCCTACTTGATGTGGACTTCAATGCTCGACTTGGTGACTTTGGCCTTGCTCGAGCCTTGGAAAATGAAAAGAATTCATATAATGAGCTTGGGTTAGGTGGAGTTCCAGGTACCTTGGGTTATGTTGCTCCTGAATGCTTCCACACAGGGAGGGCTACCCTCGAATCTGATGTGTTTGGTTTTGGAGTAGTGGTTCTTGAGGTTGTTTGTGGTAAAGGTCCTGGGACCAAGATCCATCACAACCAGCATCTTTATTCTTTGGTTGATTGGGTCTGGACCTTATATCGTGAGGGATGCATACTAGAAGCTGTGGATGAAAACCTTGGAAATGATTTTGAGCATGACGAAGCAAATAGACTTTTACTTCTGGGGTTGGCGTGTTCTCATCCCATTGATAGTGAAAGGCCTAAAACAGAAGCCATAATCCAGATCATATCCGGAACTTTGCCACTGCCTCGCATACCTCCATTTAAGCCTGCCTTCACATGGCCTTCCATCAGAACCATTGACAGCACAACTGGTTCACTCTCCAGCATCGCATCATCTTCTCAAAATTATGCCAGAACACAAAGTGTAATAAAATTGCAGAGGACTCCATCAAGTCTCCCGGTTTAGATCTTTGAGCTTCAGTGGTTTTGGAGTCACGTTACTGGTAAGGCTACAAAGTATCTGCTTAAGGTAGCAGGACATCCTTCTAGTTTCACCTATGGCATTGTTTTTGTGTGTTGCCAAATTTATTCTGCACTTCTAAAGATCATACGTATTATTGTATCTTCATTTTCTAACAATCCCCTTGTAGATCTAGGCTTATACTTGTACGAAAGTTAATTAGGGAACAAAACACTGTAATTAAGTACACGATTTACAGGACTTCTTGTTCGTTGTAGTTTAATTGTTGCCATTTCGAGCATTATTGTAAAGAAAACAGTTACATCACATCCAGATATCTGTTTGCAAGCATCTTTTGGCCAATGTGCCAGAACTGATTAACATTGATAATGCTGGACGAAGACCATTAAAATTTTTTTGTCTCAGTTCAGTAAATTTCAAAACAAATGGAATTACAAAACTCAAGTTATCATTGTTCTGCATCCTCAAACGAGTTGAGTCTAAAGGTAAAGTTCACCCAGAACAAACAAATATCTCAGGCAGATCCTTCAAGCAAGGCATACTTCATTAGGAACTTCTTTTGATTACAATCCAACATCTCGCTCAAGCTACAATCTACTTTCCTCCGTTTCAAAAGTTTGTGCCTTGACTCCAAGGTCTTCTTCAAACCATGCTGAAAGAAGTTGGGGTAATCAACAACTTCATCTATTTGTCTTCCCATTACTTCCACCAAGAACTTGATCCGAGGTTCTAGAGAATTCCTGATGCTCTTGATCAAAATAGGGGGATAACCAGTCACCAAAGCTGCTATTTGTCTATCATTAAATCCGCATCTACTTAGATATGCAAAATTGGGTTTCAGAATCTTGTTGACATCTCTACAAAGAACTTCAGGGAAGTTCATGACCACTGATCGAAGATCCTGCTCCGTCAGTCCAACTGACTTAAGAAACTCTGAAGTGGGACGTAGCCTCTTGGCAACACTATAACCCATTATAAATGGGTGTTTCACCATAACTTTACCAATCATCCCATCTTTGGCAAGCCCAAGAGCAGCAAGAAAGTTGACAATTTCTGTGAGCTTGGAATCAATGCTGTAGCTGATCAGCCTTGGGTTGAGCAATAAAATCTTGCCGAGTTGCTTTTCAGGGACCCCAAGAGCCTGAAAGAAAGCCAAAAGGGGGCAGAGCTTCTCTTCAACACTATGAGACAGTATGTGCGGGAACTTGGTTATGGCAGAAGCAACTTCACGGGGTTTAGAACCAAGGGTAGCAAGGCACTCAACCATGGGGATGAGCTTCTCATTGAGACCAAGAGTGAGGATTTTGGGACACTTCAAAATAATTGAAGGGAGCTTTCTCTCTTGAATGCCAATGGTTTTGAGGTAAGCCCAGTTTTCAGATGCTCTATCCCCCTGCGTGTCTTGTAGGCGCTTGCACTTTCTGAACATTTCTTGGATGGTGCTGTCATCAAAACCTCTATCCCGGAAGAACCACAGGATGCTGCTATTACCAGTTTGAGTGCTTGCCATTTCCATATGGGCTGAGAAGAAAAGAAGCAAAAGTTGTTGTAAGAGTAAGTATGGGGTCGAACAAGAGAGAGAAGGGAAGATGAAATAGAAAAGGAAGGACTGAAGCTAACATTTGGCGAAATGAGCAAAGAATATGAATAGTGAGGTGATCAACAAATTAATGAAGCAGGCTGAAGATTAAGTAAAGATTTTGCATTAGCAGTTTTAGCACAGTAATAGTAGTAATTACTAATTACTTGTAGTTTTAATCATCTGCGAATGGTGTATTAATTGTATAGCAACACTATCTTCTGCATTTTACAAATTACTTTCCCATCGATGTTGTAAATGTAAGAGCAATGACTTATAAATGAATAGCAGTAATCCACACATCAAAAATAAATTAAAAAAATCATACAGCCCTCCCTCTCTGTCAAGTAGTTGTAGATATGAAAAGAGAAGAAATCATCACCGTCATAACTTATTTATGAATAATTACAAGCAAGAATGATGAATCAAATAAAAAATAATGAATTCCCATTCCATTTGGCAGCACGAATAATAAATAAATAAAATAAAAAGGAAGAAGGTAGCGAGAGAAAGGTCTAACCTTGAAAGCACAAGTATGAACAGATTATATTATATTTTGTTGTTTCTCTCTTCTTTCTACCTCGTTAACTCACTCACTATGAGTCTGTGAGGGAGAAGACAAGCTTAGCACTCTTATTTAAATTTAAATAATTTCTATTCAATTCATCTGTCTCGCAGTTTGCTTTTGCCTTATCTTCTTCTTCTGCAAGACTAACTGTTCTGTAGTAGTAGTAGTAATTGTATTTGTAATCTGTTCTGTTATATTCTAGCCGACATGTAGTCCACAGGTAGAGTTTTTTCTGTTCTTTACCACAATTGCCCTCCCTCTTTCCCCTGAAAAGACCAAGTTGCCCTCATCGCCTTTGAAATGTTTGTTTGCGTAAGGCAACACTATCAAGAACCCTAAAACGAAAACCCCTCTTTCCCTTTCTTTCTTTCTTCCTTCAAAATCAAATCAAAACACTGATTCAATCAATCCAGGCAGGGGAAATGGCAAGGGCATCATCATCTCTATTTCGAATCTTGAAGCTCCATTCTCACTCACCCACCTCTCTTTCCCAAATACTGCGTCGTTTCAGCAGCTCCTTCAAAGGACGAACTGCTACTTCTACTTCTACTGATGGTGCTGCTAGTTTCAATTTCAATGATGAAGGAGAAGAAAGGAAAATGGAGAATGGGAATCCGCCGAATCCCATACCAAATAGGCCTCTAAGAGGTGAGAGACCTAAATTTAACATTAACAATAACAATAACTATAGCAATAGAGGAGGAGGGGAGGAAGACGAGGAGAAAGAGGAGGAGGAACTGGAACAGGAGGACCTAACTTTAACACTAACCGTCCTCCCCGCCCTCAACCATCTCACCCGCCCTCAACAACTACTCATTCCCAATGCCAGCCCCGGCCTAAGCCCCAAACAGATGATTTTAATCATATCTCTGATGATGTTTTTCTCGATAAATTCAAGCTCCGTCCTGACCATAACAACAACAAGAAGGATAGTAATCCTCCTCCCGCGACTGACACTGACACTGCTGCTGCTGCTAAAAACGAACAAGAAAGCAGCACTTCCTCTTCCGAACCCCCACAAGATGCTAAAGACATCTTCAACAAAATGAAGGAAACTGGGCTCATCCCCAGTGCTGTCGCCATGCTTGATGGCCTCTGCAAGGATGGCCTTGTCCAAGAAGCCATGAAACTCTTTGGCACTATGCGTGAGAAAGGCACCATCCCTGAAGTTGTTATTTACACTGCTGTTGTCGATGGGTTTTGCAAAGCACACAAGCTTGATGATGCCAAGAGGATTTTCAGGAAAATGCAGTCCAATGGGATCACTCCTAATGCTTTCAGCTATGCTGTCTTGATTCAGGGACTCTCTAAATGTGACCTCTTTGATGATGCTATCGATTTCTGTCTCGAAATGTTGGACGCTGGTCACTCTCCCAATGTTACCACTTTTGTTGGATTGGTTGATGGCTTATGTAGGGAAAAGGGAGTTGAAGAAGCCAGGACTGTTATTGGAACATTGCGCCAAAAGGGATACTATGTTCATGACAAAGCTGTTAGAGACTTTTTAGATAAAAACAAACCGCTTTCTTCCTCTGTTTGGGAAGCAATTTTTGGCAAGAAACCTTCACACAAACCATTTTGACTTCTGTTCCTAAACCAGTGCTAGGATGAAACCATGTAAGTTTTCTCATCTTATTTTAATTTTCTGCCCCCACTCTGTTTCTTTGGCTTCCTTTTAAGCATAACTGCAAACTTGTGTCAACATTCATCTCCATAAATGAAAGGTTTCCCTCTTAGTTCTTAAGCTATTAAATATTTTTATGCTTTCTTCAGTTGCTGGATATTTGCTACTCATGTGTTAATAAACGTATTTGATCAACATTTTGACATGTTAAAGGCTGTTGTGGTTCCACTTGTTGAAACATTAGTCTAAGGCGTGTCTTAGGTTATAATGGCTTGCCTTGGATTCTTTGACTATATTATGATATGGTCACTGAAGGACTCACTTTGGGTAGAAGGTGTAGGATTTCAGAAGTTGTACCTATAGACCATCTTGAAAAATTATTGGGAGATTCTGACTTTGCTTTTGCTCTTAATTGCGGTGAAAACATCAAGAAATTTCGTTTTAAAATCTCTGCTTTGCGATATACCAGGTGTAAATTACCATCTTCAAACAATATACATGTATTTTCTGCATTTGCATCTGGTGATGGTTTGTGCTCTTGGAATATACTGCCTTTGCAATGTGAACTGTATTTGAACCATCCAGTTAATTATGAGACAGCTTTGAAGCCCCTTTCAATACTTTTCTAAGTTCCTCGCTGGGGGGTATTTCTTCTCAAGTTTTGTACAGTTATCTTGCCCTTGTTCTCTCTAAACTTGGCATTTTAAATCTATAGAATCGTGTGAGTTTGTCTCGTTGCTTTCTATTGCTGGCTAATAGATTGTTGCAAAACAAGATATGTTCATTCTATGTAAACAGTGGTTGGTAATGCTGGGGGGTGATGAGGTGTAGTTAGTTAAAGCTATGTAGGTTTAGTGATTGTAGTTGGTGCAAGAGTGGGGATAAGGTAGCAGCAGTAGTTGGTGAGTTACAGTATTTGTAAGCAGTAATGTTGAATTTACATAAGAGTAAATAAAATACCAGTTCCTGTGGGACATGGGTAATACGATTTCACAGTACCACCTATCGGAAGGAGGAGGAAAAGGAAGGAGAGTGGTGGTTAGTCCACAGCTGGTCAAGGAGGAGGAAAGTAATGCTAAGGAAATTCCCCCATCTGACGTGGAAAAGAATTATTAAATAGGGAAGGACAATTAGCCTTTACTAGTGGTACTTAAAACTTTTAGGAAAATTTGATGATATCATCAAGATCTTTGGTGTGTTAACAAATAATAGGAGTGACAATAGTAACATGAGTCAGGACATGAAAATGCAATTTCTTTGCTGGAAATGCTTTGGATTTCCAATTGGGAAATGTTTTGATCTGGAAATGGTCATCTTCAATGGGTTTATGTCTAATTCTTTAGACTACATTTTTTTTTTATCCACGCTGTATCTGCGAGTTGGATAAAATATATAAAATTATTTTTAAACAAATCATTTCAATTCGATAATCTGTGTTATAGTGTGAATTTATAAAAATATATGAAATCAAAGATAAAAAAAATATTTATAATTTTTTAATCAAAATTTTGTATGTAACTATTTCTTATTTATGTTTTCATGATTTTTCCGTTAGAAAAAGGATTTATTCTTGTTAATCCCAAAAAAAAAAAAATTAAATAAAAATTTTAAAAAAGCTTTAATATTTCGTAAGATTCCGTCAAAAAAACTAAAATAACAATTAATAAAAACTTACATAGAATTAAAAAAATAAAAAAAAATTTTTTTATTTAATGTTTATGAGAATATCGATTTTTGAAAAAAATGTGAATTTAATTTTTATATATTTATTCACAAAAAAAATATTAAAATAAAAAAATTATATTAATTTGAATCATTGAGTGGTTAAGCTAAAACATAATTTTAATTATTTAATTTAAAATATTTAAAAATAAATAAATAAATAGTAAATGCTTAGTGTAATAATAGTTGTATAGTTAATTTATTAAAAAAACAACGATTTAATATTTTTTATACATTATATTTATACTAAGTGGGTTCAAAGTTTTTAGCATAAAACAAAAAACACTATAAAAAAAAATGAACTTGTAAAGAATGTATTGACTAAATTTGAAGTTAATAGACTAAAATGAAAATTATTACAAAATTGATTTCGATAATTTTGATTATATAAAGAAGAAACAAATAAAATAGGTGAATTTTTTTTCTTTTTTTCCTCCTTAACTAATTTTTCATTATCAAATAGCTTTCGAGTCCAATGGTAATGATCTCTTGCAATAAAAGGTTATGAGTTCAAATCTTACCATAATTAGTTCGCTAAGAAGCTTAGGTGTATGAGTAAAAAAAAAAAATTAAAAAAAACTATATATTTTTTTATACTATACATGGCTAGTTCTTAACTAGTAGTTGCATGGTTAATTTATATATAAAAAAATGATTTAATATTTTTTACATGGCTAGTTCTTAACTAGTAGTTGCATAGTTAATTTATAAAAAAACAACGATTCAATATTTTTTTATACGTTATAACTATACTAAGTGGATTCGCAGTTTTTAGCATAAAACAAAAAACACTATATATATATATATATATATATAAACTTACAATGAATATATTAACTAAATTTGAAGTTAATAGACTAAAATAAAAATTATTACAAAATGGATTTCGATAAATTTTGATTATATAAAGAAGAAACAAATAAAACACATGAATTATTATTATTATTATTTCTCCTTCTTAACTAATTTTTTATTTTTATGCTATACATAGCTAGTGCTTGAATACGGAGCCTAACGTGTAGAGCAAGCTGTCTCTTTCCCGTTTTTCACATTTAACTTTCAATTATTAATTAATTAATTTGAGTTTTTTCTAAAACAATCGAGAAAAAATTATTTGTAATACACTTTCAATCTAAAAATGTATTTTAAACAAATTATATATATTAATCATGCTACTTTAATTTAAAAATTTTATACATTTATTTTTCAAAAGAAAAAATAATCTTACTCTAAAAGTTTATTCTAAAATCCATACATATAGAAAAATAAATCAAAATTATCGGTAAATATAATTTTAAATTAATTTGATAAGAATTTTAAAAAAATGACAAACTAAAATAGTAAATTTTAAATAATATAGGTAATTAACAAAAAACATTAAAACAAAATGAGACCAAATAACAAGTACAATTGAAGTTTAAAATTGATATATATATATATATATATATATATATATATATATATAGAGAGAGAGAGAGAGAGAGAGAGAGAGAGAGAGAGAGAGAGAGAGAGAGAGAGAGAGAGAGAGAGAGAGAGAGAGAGAGAGAGAGAGAGAGAGAGAGAGAGAGAGAGAGAGAGAGAGAGAGAGACTAAAGTATAAAAAAATATCATGAATAGTGAAAGGAATAGTGATTTATGAGTATGTGAATAGTGTTATGAATAGTAAAAACCTATTTTGTTTTAGTGTTTTTTATAATAATCTTTGATGTGTCCCAAATTTAATTTACTATTCTTATCAAAATTTGGAGTGAAGGCAAGTTTGGGTCGAATCCTAAAGATCGGTCAATCAATTCTATTATATCTATAGGGGTTTTCGTTGTTTGTAGAGCCAAATTTAAAGATAGCAAGGTATAAAATAAAAAATAATTTAATTTAAGAAAACTTCAGTTCAAGAAGAAATTCAAGCATTCACTTTGCATATTTGATCATTGACATCTCAATTACTATTATTTCATTGAATACTTAGCCTAGATTTACCTAGATGCTAGAATAAATCCGAAACTTTCCTAAATTCATTAACAAAAAACTTTACGCTTGGATTAAATTCTTATTGTTAATTGATTTCGATATTGATGCAATCTTAGTCTAATTAACAATAGAATTAAGAATTAGGAAGATAACTAAAATTGAACAACAATTTTAGGACGCTTAAATTATTTAATTCATCCTTTTATTTCTCTTAGGTAGTTAAACCTAATTTACTTTTTATACTAACTTTTTGTTTAACAATGAGGTATCAATCACAATAGAAAATTGACTAATTGGTCATCTTAAACAATTACCTATGCAATCGTAATTAATTAAATTCAAAAATCAATTAATTAATTTCATAGAAACAAAAAATACTCAAATCATTAAGAATAGTTTAAAGATCAAACTCGTGCTTCACAATCGTTTGCAAATAGAAATTGAAATTGAAATTCTTGAATTGAATTGATAAAATTAGCTATACATTTTTTGAAGTAATATACCTTAAATTATATAAAGAAAATGTGTCTTTTAATGTACTAGAGTCTATTTATACATGTAAAGAGATAAACATAAAAGCTAACATAGTCATATTTTAGCTAGTTTTCAAAATTGAGTAAGACTTGTTGCTTGAATAAGACTTTAGGTTATGTGCTGAAACTTCCAAATTGATTTAGGGTCAAAAGGCGACGTAATCTGGACTTAGGCTCTTTATGAAGATTGTAAACTTTGATATTTTCTTTTTTGCGGGCTTTTGAATCATCATAATCCAATGTTATAACTCTAGATATGGTCTAAATACTAAGTAGTGTTTCGTATCGTCATAGGATTCTAATTTCTCTTCTAACTTTGCAACCGACTTTGATGACTCAAAACATAATGGATTTGTGCATTTAAACCCAATTTGAAAAGTTTAAGATATCCAGTTTGATTCTCAAAAAGGCATTTTTTATGTTCGGAGCTCGAGGATATGAATTTTTTTTTCCTCTAAATGTCAATATGCCAATATTGAAATTTAGCGTAAATTAACACAATTTTGGTCATTTGACTTCTATCATCTTTTAAATCACAAAATAAACTTAACTCAGCACATATAACAAAAAATCACATTAAAAAAAGTAAATATAAGAAAATAAATATCATCTATATTGCTCATTATTAATCTTAAATTAGTTGCATACCGATCGATTTTCGGATCGAACTAAACATATTTATTTTAGTTTGATAACATATATTATGTTGTCGATTAATTAAAATATATTAAATTAAATATAAAAAATAAAATTTCATATAATTTTATAATTTTTAATCAAAATTTTGTATCTATTTTTTTTTTTTTGAATAAATTTTGTAACTCCTGTAAAAATCCTTCACCATATGAACTATCAAAATATTTATACATATAGATAGATACTACATGTGGGTGAAATTTATGTACCATTTTAATATTTTATGATGTTAGTATGCTTTGTGTTTCGGTGAGAATTGATGGGACGACATTCGAAACTTAACTAGTGACCATTTATTTCCTATGCTTAGAACATCCCATGAGGTGAGAAAAATTATTCAAAATATAAAGAGTGTCGAAATTTGGAGACTTGTTTAAATGATTGGAAAATGCCAAATTTTGAGAGAGGGAATTTGCCAAAATTTTTGGAGAAAGAAATGACAAGTTACTTGAACCAAACTGGCTTAGGAATTTAATTAGCCTAATTCCTTAGTTAGGACACCTAAGCACCTTAATTAAATGCATGGAAGCCAACTCATCACCTTTTTCTTCCAAAAACACCACCTTGGCTTCCAAACTTTTCCTTTGCTTTATACTTGGCCAAATTGATTTAGGACAAGTGCATATTTAATAAGGAAGGCAAATGGAGTATATATATAAGGAAAAGATGAAATTAGTCATTTTTTTTAGATTGAAACTCGTAGCTCATCCAAAGGAAGAGAAAGACGCCATTGAGAGGGAGAGAAACAAGGTAAGGAAAGAGAGAAAAGAAAAAAAGAAGAAAAATGAAGGAAAAAGCTAAGGAAAAAGCCTAATCAAGTCTATCTATGTAAGAAAGAAGAACAAAAAATTAACTTGATGAGAATTTTTATAAATAAAACAATAAATCAAAGAGATCAATTTTAAACAATAAGAGTAATATTTATTCAATCTAAAATCTAAAAACATATCGTATATCTTACATAATCGTCAGCTTATATGAAAAAATAAAAATTATTTTTTTATAATTTTCACATCCAATTAAATAAATAAAAACATAAATTTGTGGGAAAAGGTAAAGAAAAAAAATAAATAAAAGAAAACAACAGGCACGCTTGGGCGCCTGACTTTTGTAGGCGCAAGGCAAGCCTGCATGGCTGGGCCTGTAGACGCAGGCCCAATGCTCGCAGTTTTAAAAATAATTTAAAAATTAAACCCCGCTTTTCTTGTAATTTAATTTGATGCATTTAGGTGGGCGGTAAAGAAGCATATGAAGCGGTAGGTGGGGGATATCTTGGAATCACAGCTACGTGTGGCAGTTGCTGTACGTTTTGGCAACCCAACCAGAAAGGTTTAATTGAGAGAGAGAGAGAGAGAGAGAGAGAGCATGAGTGTGGAGGGTGACATCAATGTTGAATTTGATCAGTAACAATTAAATTATATAAAAGCAAGTGGTCTGGAGGGTTATTGTTTAATTGAAGGGAAAGGCTGGGTGTTATTTTTGCAATGAGCAGTTTGTATGCATTTCCCATTTGCCTCCAACAACATTCTTATTCTTATAATAATGTTGTAAAAGATTTTTTAAGATTTGGTCGGCATTATTTTTCTTTTTCCATTCCCATCTGACTCAAGTCAAGCCGGCCCGATCTTTGGCTTTGGCCATCTTCCCTTCCACTACCTTATGCAGTGCTCCGGGGGTGTCAGGTGTGCCTGTCTGAAAATGAAATTAATCTCCAACAATATGTTTCTAAGAATAAAGGATGCCATTTGCCAATGTTTTTTTTTTTGACTTCTTTTTTTGTAGAATGACATTGACTTATGCTACTTAATTTTGTGAGTTACATATAAATGGATGCAAAAGAATTAAGTAGTACAAGCCAAGGAGCCTATTACGGAGCAATTTGCGTTTGGCAAAGATTTAATTTATCAACCTCAAATGTCATTAATTTCTAAGATAAAACTAAAGTATCATTAAGGTTTGCTAACACTGGATTATCATATTACTACATGACAAGATATGATTTAAAAAATCTCGACTTCATGTTCATGAATGAATTATGCGTGTAAGCGAGTGTTACATATAAAATTTAACAGGTAATCAATCAATCAATCAAGCTGTTTTTCTTCCTTAACTCATTATTTTCAAATCAAATCCTACTCGTAGTTACTATTTATTAAATTCTAGTTTAATTTTACAGGAGTGATCAGATGTCAAACTTTAATTTAAGAATGACTATAAATTAAACTTAAATTCCAAGTTTTTTTTTAAATTAAGAAAAAGGGAAAGAGTAAACAAACACGAATGGGTGACTTGTTAGCATGTATGATGTACTTTGATTATTTTAGATTTTGACGATAATGCATAAAGCGGAAGCGGCGTGACTACTAAACAAACGCATTAACATAGTAATTAGTTAATTAATAAAAATCATAGGTAGCACAGTAGTGTTAAATAATAGAAGACTAATTAAGGTAGATCAGAGAGAAAGTGGGGTCGGCGCCGCCCTGCAACTCCGCCGTATTCAGGACATAAGTTGCATGCCATAATATATATGATATGATATATAACCCATTTACTTGCTTAAGTATACTGCTAATTAATTTATGAAGGAATGAATCTAGTACACATGTATTAATTATGTAAGTGATGATGCGTGGACTTTTTTTAAAAAAAAAAATAATAATTTTGCAATTCAAACACCTTATTTATTTATTTTTCTTCGATTCTTCTTATTAATTATTAATATTAATTAATAGTCTACCATATGTAGCATAGCATTTGTATATGTATTTTACTAAAGAATTAATTAGTACTAACTAACTTATTATTATTATTCTAAATAAACTGGCATTGACTCTCTCTCTCTCTCTCTCTCTGTGGCTAATTGAATTAAGTCATGTAGTCGGTTGCTCTGTCTATATGTACAGAATGGTTTCCTTCCCTGCACATATAAACTGTGATCAATCAGCTGCAACGCATACACAAAATAACCAGTCAAGAAGAGGAGAAAAAAGAGTAGCTGTAAGGCAACAATATGATTTCAGTACTGATGAATTCTCCCCAGTCTTCAGGCATATGCATGGCAACTCTTATATTTTACACATGCTTTCTCATTCCCCTCCGTCAAATCAAACAGACGCTTTTCAGTATCATAGTACTACTCATGAGTAGTAGTGGTAGTAGGCTCGAGGCAGCAGAAATTGAGTACTGTTGGGACTGTAGTAGGCCTCAGCGGCAGCTTCTTCCAGTGCCCTGCAGGTTTGAAGAGTTGCAGGAGGAGGGTGTATGCTGCTCCATTTGCCTGATGGAGTTGGAGAAAGAAGACGAGGTGAGCCAACTCTCAAGGTGTATGCACATCTTCCATATGGATTGCATTGAGAAATGGATAGAGCGTGATCATTTTACCTGCCCGCTCTGCAGGAACTCCATAGATCATTATTAACTTTTAGCTATCAGTATACTTACTTCATTTGTTTGTCTAATTAATGTCTTCCACAAATTTTTGGTCCATCTTGTCCGTCTTGTACATCTAACTTGTCTAATTTTATCATTTTAGTTTGTTTTCAATGCGTAAAGTTTTACTTTCAGATACACGTACAGTGTAATAATTAGTATGATCCTGCACTTGAACAGCCTGTTGTATATTTATGGAAACGGGAAAAAATAAACACCAGCAAGAACTCTGTGCTCTAGTTAACTGCGAAGTCACACTATATATATATGCATATACACACACACGAGACAATAACAAAAGGAAAAAAAAAAGAAAAGAAAAGAGAAAGAAATATACATCTTTTGAATCGGTCTCTTGGGGATCAAATGGGGTAATGTTACAATTTTTTATTGTTTTTTCGTTTTTTATATCATGATATAAAAAAAAAAAAAAAATCTAGAAACAACCTGATAAATGGGCTATTTATGTGAAAGGCTTTAGGTTAATGTTTAGCGTAGCAGAAGGTAGCCAATGGACAACTGAACTCTCGTCATATGGGATATAGAGTGAGTACACCATTAAGTCCGGCAGGAGGCCATAGAAAGCAAGGATACCACAGGGTTGGGCTAAATGAGGCGGCATGTTAGGACCTAACTCGGTTGGTTAGGCCCTTTTCTTTTGGGCTTCTTCCAGCTCGCATTATCCTTGTCGGGTTTCCTCTCTCACCTATCAAGCATGGCCACATACAAGGTTTTCGACATATCATCTGAGCCATTTGAGAAAAAGATGAAACCCAAAAAGAGAAACTTGCATCTGCATTGTATGCTACCGGCTTTTATTAATCAAAATATCAATACCACAGGTAGATACGTTAAAAGTTGGTTGCCTATAACTCCTCCTCGGTCATATAACGTAGGCCACCCAAATCCTACTTCATCTGGTTAATCTTAATCATTGACATTACATAACTCCCTTGGAATCCATAATTTAGTAATCTTCCCTTCCTGATCTCCTCTGCTAAGCTGAGGCACCAGAAAATCTCATTTACAACGCCTTAAAAGGTATTACTCCTGCACAACTGACACACAAGAATAAACAAATTTGAGAGCAAATTCCCGTAAAGCACACATATATATATATTAAAGCACTACTCTGTGAGGTCTGCAATTTGCAAGACCTGCATAAGATATTTGCAATTTTGGCGACAACTGAATAGACTGGACAAAGGCATTTCAATGTATGGACAGATATTTGCATTTGATGTAACGAAAAAGGTTCCATGAATTGGCAGGAGAGAGAATTACTGAATTGATAACAATAGTTTGTTTCAACCTTTAAAAAATCTCTATGTCCATAGACTGTACAAGCACACCATCATCTTCCCATGTAGCATCCTTGGCCTTTGGATCTTTTCCTACTAATTGCAGAGGCGCTTCCAAAGGCGGTGGATTCTGCACACATAAAGCATTCAAGAGAGGTAGCCATCGCTTAATCAATATTGGTATTTCCAAGAACCGAAAGCAAACATTGTTTGGGGACTGGGAAAAAATCATTCCTCAAAACATAGATGGAAGTACTACCATGCAGCGTATGAGAGGCCAATTAATTCCACGGAAGAAAGGATGTTGTTTGATTTCATTAGCACCAGCTTTTGATCCTAATCGGAAGGCAGGGTCTCTGTTCAACAATGCATTAATCAATTGTCTGGCAGCAAGACTAACCTGGAACGTCAAGATATATAGGTCAGTAAGCAAATAATTGGTCTGTAAGTTTTAACATTAATAATGACATAGACTTTAGAGTAATGATTTAATGTTCAAAGATATCCCCTTGTTGCGTTTAAAAATCCAAATATGTAGAAGTAACCAAACAAGTTGTTAGATCGATGTAACCCAAAAAAACAGAAACCATCGTCATAGGGACAGGAGAAGCACCAATTAAGCACAAATTAAGAAGATAAAATTAACCAAGTTAAGACAGAGAAAAAGAAGAAAAATACAGAAATAGTACAATGAAGAAAAAAATCGGAGAACAAAACGCTAATGCTTTCCATTTGTAGAAAGACATGTCAGATTTAAGCAGGCTTCATAGGAAACAATTTCCTGATGGCACCGATGTTAGGTAGGAATATGGGAGAAGAGCATCATTCATCATTTTAATCACAAGATAAAATATTGACAAACTCAAGAACTAGATAGCAAAATAAATAGTATCTCACACGGTTATGATAACCTATTGCAAAAGTTAATGATCTTACGGGGATGCTACTTGGGAAGGTGAGATCTTTGTGCAAAATGTTAGCAAATGTCTTTTGCCTGTTCTTTCCCCTGAAAGGCGTACGACCATATAGCATCTCATATAACAAAATACCTGAATTCCAAAGTAAATAAACAAAAAAATTCATAAGAAAAGGAGACGAGTCAAATAATGCATGATATTCAAGGAGTAAATTGAGCAGAAGCGGCACTTATCTTCAAAACGCAAATAATATATAATCTTTTACTACTCACGCATAAAAATTAAGGCAAAATTTCTCATACTGCATAAATCATCCAGTGACAGAACATGCAGCTTGCTAGCTATATTGTTTCAACCACCAAATATGTAACGTCAAATGTGGCTTAGTAATAGATATTGCAATATTGCAGCATGACAATGACTGTAGAACCCAATGCTCTTGAGCAGTCATTGAGCTGTCCCATCAAGAAGATTACAGCAACAAAAGCTTTGCTTCTGCATAACAAGTAGTACATCTAAAAAGGGCATGCAATTAAAAAAGCTTGAATAATATGCACAATTGAAATCTCTAAGAAGAAACATTATGATGTCATCAATCAAGGACATGTCATGTTACATAAAACTGGTCGCTCTAGAGGCTTCTATTTGCAAGAAGATGGCAAATAATAAAACAATGAAAGAAAACGGAGGCCACCATGAACCCAATTAAAGCAGCAGTGAGAAGAAAAAGGGATAATTTTAACATTTGTGTATCATGTGTGCACCATAAGCTTACCAAGAGCCCACCAGTCAATTGCACTGCTGTGGCCCATGCCTGTGATTATTTCCTGAAGTCAAGAAACTCATAAGAACTCTTGTATGAATACAAATTCTATGAAATGGTAGACATAATTCCGCTAGTTATGTAATAAACATGTTATGTTACATAATTCCTATGAACATAAATTTAACCTATGTTCATGTAATCTAAATCGTAGCAGCCAACATACTGGGGTTAATCTGTTATAAATATGAGCTCATAAAATGCAGAAACACTTTGACTCCTCCAAATAGTTGTTTTAAGCCCCACCATAGAGGGACATTAAACAACTCCACTGCAGACTCAATCCAGGAAAATTACTCTGAAGAACTTCCATAGTCATTCTAAAATCTCACAGAACATGAACTTCCCAGGTATGACACACATTGGATCATTTCAAGTAAACAAGTGTAAGTTCAGCATAAGTTAAATTCACCATACAGGAGCAATATATTCTTCAGTCCCAACAAAAGAATTTGATTGTGTTATTGGTTCTGCGACAAATGTTGGTGGTGGTTGACTCCTTGATCTTCTTCTATTATTAGGTGGTGCATGCTTTATAATCTGCATAACACATTTGAATTTAACATGTAAATTGAGTTCAGTGTTTCCAATGTTTTCATGGCATTGCAA
Source organism: Dovyalis caffra (assembly GCA_963924115.1). Lineage (NCBI taxonomy): Eukaryota > Viridiplantae > Streptophyta > Magnoliopsida > Malpighiales > Salicaceae > Dovyalis > Dovyalis caffra. The sequence continues at coordinate 83,644 of CAWUPB010000913.1, read as the reverse complement.
GGTTAAAGACAACAAAAAAATAAAAAAAATATTAAAAAAATTCCAAACAGTTTTTAGGGTGAGTCAACGAATAACATGTTCATGATTCTTCAGTGCAAGGACTGAATCAAGTATTACCAAAACAGCCCATGGTTTAAAATTTTCCTTCATTCCACCAAATAAAGAGGCATTGATGAGTTACAGAATTGTACCGTTAAATGGTAAAAGTGCAAAAGGAGAGTATCAAATGCAAAGCAGAAAAAAACTTATTCTATTTAAGTGACAATAACTGAAGACTTAAATAACTTCCAAAAACATAGATTAAAAATTTCGAAAAGTATAAAGAAGGGGAAGATGGCCGGCCCACGATTCAATCATTTATCAAGAAGATAGGATGTAGTTGGTGTAATGATAACACTGATCCATAGATAGGAAGCCAAAGTGAAAACTTATAGGTAAGAAATGAAAAATATGATCTTTTAACAGGAAGATAGTGTCATACCTGTGGTTTACAGGATGTCAAGAATGACAAATCAAAGTCACTCAAAACAACATGTCCATCTTTCTGAAGTAGAATATTTTCAGGCTTTAAGTCACGATAAACTATTCCTGTATGATGTCATACAATACGAAGTTAAAATAAGAACCAGAAAAAAAAAAATCATTACATTTGATGCAAAATACAAATTACTATTAGAGAACCTTACTCTGATGTACAGATTTGAAAGTTGATTAAGCTTTTCTGGTTGATAGACCAATCTTGAAATTTAGGGTTTCAACTAAGTTTTTTTCCTCAAAACAAAGACTATATTAACATATACACATAATGTCACTCAAATTAATTATTTCAACAAAATTAGATAGAAACCAAATATTATATGTTGCTGGAAACTGCAAATTACGTATTTATCAGTTTAATCATCCCTAAGAACTCAATGGCTTATTTCATCGTGAAATCCATCCCCTTCAAGGCACTTGCACCCATTAGCAAAAGATACAACACCAAACACAATGGAAATTTTATTTTTGGAGTAATGGGAAAGGAAAAGACAAAGACGAGGATGTGAATCGCATCATAGCATTTATGCAAAATGTGCAGAAGCATCGGGAATGAATACAGTTGCATTCAGTCCTTTGTAGTTTGGCATACTTTAAATCATGACAACTTGAACAAAAAAAAAAAAAAAAAGAAATTATTTAAGCATGAGTTCTAATCATTTTTGCTGGCTTTGATGGTAACACATAATACTGAGCTTCAGTCACACAGGATTTAAGATGATAGCATGTTCTCAAGACATCTAACAATATTCTAGGACTTTTGGACAGCACTAGCATGCATTCATCTTCTTGGTGTTCTTCTGATTTATGACTTGAAGAAAAAACTAATAATGTTAAACCAAAGCACAGAGAGTAAGGATGCACTTCTGTTCATAAAGTACCTAAACAATGAAGATATTCCAAGCCGATCACAACCTCCGCAGCGTAGAACCTGGAGAATAATTAATAACAGTTGACAGTTAAATAGAAAGCTTGTTCATACAAGAGGTAGTGATGCATAAGGCAGCGACTGGCATGGACAAAGTCGTTATGGTTTATTTGTTTGGTAAGAGCGCTCAATGATATGGAAAATCTAGGCCTAAAAAACAGTAAAGATAATCCCGGCCCACACCTTTAGGTACACTAACAAAATCCAAATTCTTATCATAACTTACCTTTACTATAATGAAACTCTACCACAAGAAACAGTTCAAGTTTCAAAAGTGGGAATTTATTCATTTTATCTGGAAATGGTAAGAGAAGAAATGGCCTTGGCATTTTAAGACATTAAATGGAGAACTGGGAGTACCTTGCAGATTCCTCCTTGAATAATTTCATGGGTTGCTTGTCAAGCAATGCAAATAACTCTCCACCAGGAAAAAAGTCTGTTATCAGACAAACATGTGTAGAAGTCTGACCAGATAAATACAGATCAGCATATTTCACATCATGCAATAAATCAGTAAATCTAAGCAACAAATGTTGAAATTTTCAGAAAGGGCATTCCAGTAGTAGTTTAAAATAGAATTATTTGAGGATCCATGAAATTGAAGAAACACATAAAAGAAACAATGCAAATTCCTTTTTTAGCACGAATTTAGAGATCCTATGCATTCAAGCAATTTTGTTTTTTGTAAGCACCTCTCTAAACATGCATTAATGGACGTGCGTGCACTTACACAAACATTCATGTATTTACATGGGACTGTGGGAGAGCATCCAACCAACAATTTAAACTATTTGGTGAAGTCATTCCATGGTTCTAAATTGTTGCCATGGTTATGGAAGAGAACCGCAATGGTTGCAGGCTTCACAGATGTGAATCGTTAAAAACAAAATAAATATGAATCTTCACAAACACAGCAATGTAAGGCTGAAAAATAGTAGACCTGTGTATTTAACATTGATTAAAGGAACGATTAATTACAATAGCCCCTTTTGTACCCAAATTAAAGCGACTGTCCAAAAGTTTGAACAAACACATAGCAGAAACCCCTGTTGTACCCAAATTACCCATATCGATGGGTGATTTTAGAAATGCTGAGAGCATTTTGTAATATTTTCTTAAATATGGAGGGGGTTTCAGTCAAATCTTTAAACTTTTGGGTGGTTTGTCTAATTTCACAATACTTTTAGTGGGGTATTGCAATTTACCCTTAAATAAAGAAAAAACTAGAACAATTGAGTTTTTTAAGCGTAGTGGCCACAATAGACTTTATGTCACAGTCATTACCATTACATAACTGCGTTTTGGCCATGAGAGGTGGATGATGGCCCCAAGTACTTCTCAGTTGATAAGATGCTTTTCTTTTACAAGGAAGTGAGCAACCATTTTGAATGACAAGATGGTGGAAAAGCAACCAAAAATAAAGCACCCTTAAAACTTCTAGCATTTCAGCCAAACAATAGTCTTCTACCATTTATGCTACAGAAATAGTTGATCAGTTGCTTAATTTGCAGTAGTAAAGAAAGTAAGCATCTGTTCATCAATTACAAACACAATTCAAAAAAAAAAAAAAAAAAAACAGGACTTTGCATGATAAAATTTCTGAATGTAGGGAAAAAGAAGAGTATCTTAAATGAGAATACCTGAAAAGAAGAATACAGTGATGGAAGAAAAGGATGATCCAAGAGTGAAACGATTTCCCTCTCAATGCATGCTCGATGAACCTGTAAAGTCATTATAATAAATGATGATAATAGAACTTTATGTCATCAGACATGAGCTATCTTCAGCAGAGAAGATCTAGGATGTTAAAGTTTCCATAACATTCTGGGACATTGTGGAACTTAAAATCAAGATAGGTTTCAAAGAGTTCATACTGGCTTGCTTTCTGTGAATCCAATTTAATAGTTTGAAGTTTTTATTAGATAGTGTCATGCATCATGGTGGTTCCAAATTTCCAATCCTCAAATGATAAGAACGTAAGTGGCCAGAGCCTACGTTATTAGTTTTCATTCTTAGCCGAAGTATATGTGTATGCATATATTCTCACATAAGATATGAAATGAATATGAATTGAGTGATAAAGTTGCTAGGTATCTAGGAAATAACTTTTGGTTCTTCACACCTTGTTACGGTTCAGCATCAAAGATTTTTCCATTGCCTTCATAGCATACAGCTCCCCTGCACCTTGCAGCTCCACTAAATGCACACTGAAACACGTAACAATGGTTTAACATAAGCATAGGAAAACTCTATGTCCATGTGAACAGCAATAAGCCAGTCACAGTTCAAGCCTAAAACGATCAACAGAATGCCAGCACAAGAAAAGGCACTAAGCAGTCATCAGAGTGGTCAGGAATAAAGAAAAACTGTCATAATGCTTTCTACAGCAGAGACTAGAAAATTAATAAGACCAAATAGAGCTTTCCAAGGTAGCATCGCGATTCCAAGCAAAACCAACATTACATGTGCAGACAATAAAGGAAAAATGGGCAGAGAAAAGCAATTCAAGTTGGAAATAGAATGGAAGTCATAAATCATGACACAGATCCATGGACAATGCACCTATTTCATTCAAAGACCTAATAAACACATGCCAATACCTGCCAGTATCGCCACAGCCCAAGGGTTTTATGGGCTTGAAATGATGTAGACCAATTTTTTCACCACGGGAAGTGATCTGAATACCAAATGGATGGATTTTAGTATGCAAAACAAGAAGAGTTAATAAGGAGAGAGCTGAAAAGAAACAAAACAAAAACATCAAGCAGTAAGTAAACAGCTCCTGATTTCAGAATGATAAGATAATATTAGTTTCTCTTACAAACTTGCGACCATATAAAACCAAAGATATATTATAAGTACTATGAAGTGCAAAATGGGTTCAACTCAACTTGCATTCATCACACGATGAATAATAAATGCCAACAAAACAATCAATATAATCGAACTAGAAAATAGAGAGCAAAATGGAAGACATATAGATTTAAACCATGATTTAAGAGCATAGCTTCTTTTCTAGCTTTCTCCTACAATAAAATAGAGCCTAAGCAAGTTGTATGGAAAGGCTAACATAGATTATTTTACATGTAGCAGCCCAAATCCTTATCAACATTGCCACTATTATTGCTTTGTTAGTAAAGTCTACATAGAGTAATTTATTAATTCATTCTTCCACTTACGCAAATGAAATTGAGTTCATAATTAAATGGCTAACAGAGATTATTTTACAAGTATATCTACTGCTTGATCCTAGACATCAGATGGGCCAGGCTACCAGCACACAATATTTCATTAGCAAATTATTGCACCCAAATCTTGCAACTTATCGCTTCCTCAGTTCATGTTGCCTTAGAGAAAGCATGGACATTAATTACCATGGAAAGATGCAGTATTTGTAATATCGGGCGTTAACACAAAACTGATCATGTTTGTGTCTGTGAATGAATTGCAGAGTTTCCCTCTACATGGAGGTTTATCCAAACAAATTGATGCACACTGTGCAATATGGGCAATTGAATATCATTGCAGTGTAAGAATGGTAGGTTAACTTATTAATCCGTACCTTCTGTATTGCAATCCAAGAAGGACTATCCTTTTTGTGAGGCCGTGGAAAGACAGGTTGAGAATGAATTGCCCACAGATCTTCGGGTTTCTAGAAAATAGTATAACACATAAAGTTGCATCAACAAATGATATGACTACAATTTCTCAAAAAGGAAACAACTTTCTGAAAAGACATAAAAAGTTGAGGAAGCATGAAAATGGAAGTTTCAGAAGAAGTCAACTGTTGAAGAACTACATCAGTCTACATTATAAACCCTCTAAATAAGCGGAACTTTCTAATAGCATCGCAAAAAGTAGTATCTAAATCAACCCATTTTCTGAACCGAGACTAAAAAATTATACATATTGAGATATTCACTTATAAACCCATGAACTTAAGTATATTTTGTTATTTGAGCATAAATTAAGGTTTCTGTAAGCTTTTGGGTCAAGTGATTCCTAACATGTAAAATTCTAAAGCTGTGAATATCTTTCATTTCGGTTTTTTTTTTGGAAGATCTTGAGAATGTCAGTCATCAATTTCAGTAGCCAAGCAATTTATTACAATATGCATAGTCATCCCACAATTCATCCATGTGCTATTGAGAATTTAAAACACAGAAAGGTCAAAATTGGATGAAGATAAATGGCATCAACTAGTTATCAGTCCTAACCCAAAGTGGAAAGAATACCTTACCAAGTTGGCATCTGGAAGTTCTCGAATAGCATCGTCCACATTTTCTGCAGTAGCTTTAACCTGAAAAAGAAACACATGTAAAAACTTATAAGCTTGTGGGTGTTAATGCACATGAGACATTATGAATTATGATGTCTACTCAATGGAAAGAACCACGTACCAACTTAGCACTTTGTTGCTCTGTTGTCTCTGAGAGGCGGTTTCGCAGGGGTTCCACATGATCACTTCCATCCAGTTGAACACCGATGAAGTATTGAAGTTCACCCTGCATTAGAATAGGGGACTCATGACAACAAATCATACCAGAATATTCCATGTTATAACTGACATTTTTGGATTGAGTTCTACATGAAGGACGCAGGAAAAAAGAACAAGTTACAAGATAATTGTACAATACCAAAGTGGTTAACCAGTTTGGTGCGGAACGAACCCAACGATAAGAAAGAGAGAAAGGACGATGCTCTAAATAAAAGCCCCACGAAGAAATAGCCAAAGATTATCAGTCAAAAAAGGCAAACAATTCAGAGAGCCTGAAAGAAAAATGAAACGGAGATAGATCTTGATTCACCAAGGGAAAACTATCTGGTAACAACGTGGGCGCCCACTGATCAAATGTTCTAGATTGATTAAGGGCATCCTGTCAAATGGATTCTTCTCAGTAAAATTAGCATTACTTTAAAAATAAAAATAAAAAATTGATTGAGGCACATGATGTGGTACAAGGATCACAAGTGAATACAAAAAAATGGCTAGAGATAGTGAGAACAAGCACAGTGTGCAATATGATGATTGTCAATTGACATGACAACTCAGGAAAGGATAAATGGTTGCATGTGAAAGGGAGTGTTGGTATAAGTCCTACAACCCGAAGGAAGAAGGAAAAATGAAAAGATTAGGCCAACGGCCAAGACACCAAAATGATTAACCAATTTAGTTTAGATCCTGCCACAATAACTATAGGCCAACAAGAATTACAGCCCAAGATCAACCAAGAAACTCAAAAGAAATGTCTACAATAACAATCATACAGCTACCTTTTGGTCACGCATAGGCTGCAAGTGAAACAAGTTCCAGAATTTCTTTCCTGCATGTAATTAAGCATAAAAATTCATGATGGTGCACAAATTTGACTAAAATAATGTCTTACCGATAACGTGTCCTCCAAAAATTGTATCATAGAAAAGTTTCAAACAAATTGTGAATTCTCTTTCTAACATTCAAGGATTAATGAGACAGTTATAACATTCAGCTAAAAAAGGTATAAATTTGCAACATCATGAAATTGAAATCACATACTTACCACTCTTGGTGTAATTGATCAACTGAACAGTGATTTCTCTTTGTTCTCTGATAGCATCTCTTATCTTTGAGACAGTTGATTTATCTGTTTCAGGTCCTTGAAGAAATCTGTATAATTGACAAAGCAAAGTAGAATGGTGTTTCAGTTGTTGATAAAGTACATAGTACATAAAACAGAAGAGGGTTAAACTGATGCTGTTATGTTTATGTAATTCTTATTGAAAAGGAAATCAAGTGTATTTGTGTTCAATTTGCAGCAACAAGTGTTCCACAGAAAATTATGAAATATAAGCATAATAGAATTATGAGCATCAGCATAGATTTGCTCTTCACATTCCACTTAACTAGTAAACTAGCCACCCATAAATGAAGTCCCACCTATTCTCGTGTTCTGAAAACATTGCAAGCAATTACAAGTTCATCTTAACTTTCTCCTTGCCTATTTAATACTTTGAACCATCAATATCCACAATGTAAGCAAAAGTAAAAATTCATGGTTTCATACAGGTATCTTCCCCTAGAATTCCAAAAATATCTACATATGAGGGTCCTCTTTAAGTCATATAATTTACAGACAAAATGAAGGAAAGGTTGATTTACGGCTATTGTGGAACACAAAATGGCATTATGCTTAATTGGGAAAGGCATGATAAAAACTGACATTAAGAATGACAGGGCATAAGCACTATATGTAAAAAATAGAGTACAACTTGAAGGCTAGTATAGTGGGAGGTATATGCAAAAAAACGAAGAAGGTAGTCAGTAAATAAAGACATCAAATGTACTGAAATTCATACCGACAGTTTCTTCCCAAAATTTCTTCTCGAGTGTATTCTGTTAGTTCTAGAAAGCTATCAGAAGCAAATATCTGCATAGTAAAGCTGAATTAATAAAATATGCCAGCACTAGGTTGCACGTACGCAGATTAATTGCTTGCAAGAGGTATAATGCTAGCATTGAGAAAGAACAAAGCATATATCTTACTTCGTGGATAGAAAAGAATGGACACTAAAGTTGATAATAATTCAAATGCAAATAAATATTTGTTAAACATATATTGATTTCAGAATCCCACTAGTTAGTTGGTCAATATTCCAATGTGGGACAAGCATGAGTGGATTGTATCTGGAGAAGCCCATGATCTATTGTACTTGTTCAGTTTACTTCTCGGATTAGTGCATCAGGGTTGTGGGACAATCTTAATGACATGACATTTAGTATAGAAATCAAACATGTAGGAAAGCATATAAGAGACAGTTATCCATTTCCACAATGCAAGCTCGATCCTCCTCTTCCCCTCATTTATAAGTTAAAGAGTTGATGTGGGAAAAGCTTTTGAATCCAGGCCTTTGGCATGAGAGAGCAAGGAGGCTTGAGATAGCAAACTAGGTGGCCTATTCCTTTTCATGTACTCAAAAACGGACTCTGGCATTCAAGATGTATTCGACAATGATGAGACAAACAATTAGAAGAAAGTAGTAAAAGGGACTAGATGCCTTACAATAGGGTTATCAGGAAGCCTAGGATCTGTGATCACAAAATTCTTTTCGATGCGTTCCAATGTGGTAGCTAAATCAAATCCTTGGCGTATATCCCTTTCCCATTCCGAACGGTCCCAGCTTTCAGAGCGTTTAACATCTTTAGTCATCAAAACCTCAGGTAAAATAGTTGGTGGTTCTTCACGCTTCACCGCATAACTTAAAGACTTAGATTTGAACCTGAAGAGAAGGACAATGTTGCACAAGTGATATATAGCTATTGAAAATTTTAGAGTATGATGCAAATGTAACGTCTGAGAGGCAAACATAGCGGGAAGGTGGAGCAGCCAAACTAACCCCATCAAAGAAATACGAGATGATTTTCTTGAGTTTTTGGCAGCTTCAGGAAAGGTAGTAGGAGATTGAGAGACGTTAATTGGAGTGAGTCTACCAGGTGCGGTGACATTGTCAAAAGCAGCGGATTTAGGGAGAAAGTAATCAAGATGGTCAGAAACGTCGTGGCTCACAGTGCGAGAGTGAGATTTGGGATGCTTGAGAGTTTGGACAACTTCAGTAAGGGAATCTAAAGCCTTAGCCTTCTGACGAGCTGCCAAGTCAAATTATTGTAGAAGAAATTGACTATTTGATGGTAGAAACTATTAATAAAGAACAAGAAAAGGCAGAAATTTGGGGAAACCAATTACCATCGTAGCGGATTAAAGACTTGGGCAATCCATTTGGGCGCAAAGCCTTGTCGTTAACACCTTCCGTATATTTGCTGACCTCCACCTGCATTCTGTACTCACCAAGCACATCCCTACCAATTAATTACTGCTACTTTAATTTATTCGAAAAATTAAATTAGTCAAAATGAAGCATACCCGATGAATTTAATAGTTTTGCCACGATCATCCTTGATAGGGGTGACTGTGAGAAGATTCCAGAAAGGAGTGCCATTTTTCTTGTAATTAAGAAGCCTTCCGCAGTAACTTGTTCCATTCTTAACTGCATCTCGTATCTTAGCCACTTCATTCGGATCAGTATCTGCTCCCTGCAGAAACCGACTGCATTTGCAACATAACCAAGTTAATGAATTCCATCATCAACAATATAGGATTGATCAGAATCAGAATTTTAACAAAAAGAGTGGAAAGGCTAACATTTTTTTAATATATACTCACACACACACACACACACACATATATAATGGTGGAAAGGTAGCTCACCAGTTCCTTCCAATAACTTCCTTTGAAGAATAGCCTGTCATAGTAAAAAAACCACTGCTTGCATACATGATAGGGCAGTTTGGTTTGGTGGCATCAGAGACGACAAACGTTTGCTGCAACGTTGACAGTGCATCCTTCAACTCTTGTGATGCCCTTGGCAAGGCTCCTCCTGCTTCGCCTTCCTCTGATGTTCTCGTCGACTCCACCACAAATGAGTTTTTTTTGCTTCTATCTCCGTTTTCCTGTTGATCTGATCTAATTGCTTTAGCTTTGAAACTACCTTCTCCCACATCTGACCTCACAACTAGTCCCCATTCTGCAGTCCTTCCTGCAATGCTAGATTCAGTTAGTATCTTGTTTGTAGAGTAGGAGGAGGATTGTCCGTTAGCAGTAGAATTATTATGATTAGATGAGGTGCCCTCATCTTTTCCAGCCTTGACAGTAGAACTCGTCTCAGTCACATTCAATTCATCTGTTATGGCATCATCATGATCATCAGCGATTTTGGATTTTCTTTCAAATGCCATCCACTTGTTCGCGGACTCCGTGCTACGACCAGAAGTAGTATTAATAGTTGCAGATGCTCCGCATCCCTCTTCCACCACTTGGACCTCTATTGATCCAGTGCCATCACTTGCAATATTATCATTACGAGGTTCAAAAACCTCTATTGATCTTCGCGGTTGATCCTCCGTAGAAGAATTTGCCTTTGCTTTCTCCATATTTAAATTTCTGATCTCGATAAATCACCTATATATGTGCCAACATTATGGAAAAGGAAAAGTCAGAGAAAAATGTTACTATATTAGTAACTAATTAGCACATATATACTCCATCAGATAAATTGAGTCAAAACCAACTAGCTAATGCAATAAACTAAGAATTGCCAACAGAAAACGTCCCTGATTTGAGGACAGAAAATTTTGAATTTAAAAGCAATTGATTATGAGGAAAACATCAAGCCAACAGTGCTGGAGAATTTGGAACAGGTGTGACACAGTGAACATATATGTAATAACGAAACAATAAGTTGATAAGTGAGCCTGCATAGATTTGATCAACTATTTAATCAGAACAGAAGTGTGAGTATTATATCCCTTGAGATTCAAGCATATGTACTCTTACAACAGGATCGTGTTGCACATAACCCCATCGGCACATTTAGAGCTAAAAAAATTGAGCAGGAAATTAAGGAGACAGAGTTGAGAGGATTTATACATAGCTTGGATCAAATGGACCTACTTGAGAAGAAAGAAAAGCAGGCAGGCACGCATGCAATAGCAGCTTAGAGGGGAAGATTTAACTGAGAAAGTTCTCACGTACGTCCGGTTCAGATAACAACAACAGTAAAGAATTAGAGTTGAAGGCTAGCTTTTCTTGTTGGCAATGAATCAGACATTGCAGCTCGCCCGCTTGTTAATTACTTGGCAGAAACAACATCGTCGGTGGATATATAGTTAGGCTTTTGATTTTGGTAATCCAGCTGCTAGCTAGCTAGCTAATATTGCCAACGTCCTTTCTGCCCTCTACAGTGACCATCAATTACAGAAGTTTAGTACTGCGTGCGTAAAGCCTTGTTTTGGTTTCGATTGGAAGCAAAATCAGGTGGTGGTGGTCGCCTGGAATCAGATAACGTTCCATTTTCACCATAAACTGTCTTGTCCCCTTATACAGTCCAATTAAGTACGGAGTAACTATCACTTCCAGGCTTTTTTGGTTGGCTATTTTCATTATTATATATGTTGGTCTCAATGCTTAATCATTGGATATTTGGATAATGTAAAAAGTAAAACGTACTGTATGTTTAAAGTGGCTATGGTTTTATATGAGGCCTCAAATTCTCGATGTCGCATTCTTTGAAGATAAATTTCGCCATCGTTGAATTTGTTTGCGTTTTTTTTCTATTTATATATAAAACCCACATGCATACTTTTTACGGCAACTTTCTTAACTACCTACCTTTATATATATTTATATATATATATATATATATATATATATATAATCTAGGCCATATGTATAGAAGTGATATTAACATATAGTCCTCCTTCTGTCATTAATTATAAAATGAAAAAAATGCTAATAAATTATAGTTCAATTGATATTGATTTTTTATTTTTTTTTCATGAGAAGATTTCGAATAATCTTTCTTTTATAGCAAATAAATAAATAATGAAAAGATGCAAACAATTAAGAAACAAATAAGCAGTCATTCGTGCTAGAAGTCATGAATTTTAATCTAATTTTCGTACTCATCCTAATTAGATCATTCAGTAGTGGTAATCCATGATGACTTTCTTCCTATTTGCATTGTTTGTGACACAATTAAGGTTATTAAAATACTGCTAGATTGATTTCTTTATAAGCTTTTATGATGAATAAATAAAAAATCAAATATGTAGCATTAATGTCCATGTAACTTATACATTATAGCTGGCAAGAAAATGTGTGCTCAATCGACGGAATAGTTGTATGGTAGTCGTGGCAGCAGTTGCAGCCATGGAAGTCCTTGATGCTCACGTGCCCACGTGCCCATATGTGGGTCTCGGCCTTTGCCCAGAGTTGTGCGGTGACCGTGTCTCCCACACAGATGATGTTATAATCTGATAAGGAGTCGCTGTCTCCCTTTCACGCTCACTCTCGCCTCTATGCGTAAAAAATGGTACACGCACGCACCGAGGTGTAGATGTAATACACAAAACTTCTATGGAAAAGATCACCTGTCATAATCACAGAACTTCCAAACGACTAAAATGAGTCATCAAGAGCAGAGGCCCATTCCTTTCAGATTGAACTCTTCGGCAAAGTGGGCAGACTCAATATTGATTGCAGAATGAAGCGGTCAGGCCCAACATTGGTTGAAGAATAAAGCTTTCAGGCTCAAAACTGATTGCATCAGGAAGCGGTGAGGCCCAATTGTGATTGCAGAATGAAGCGGTAAGGCCCAATTGTGATTGAAGAATGAAGAGCTCAGGCCCATTCGGCCAAAAACTTCCTCGATTCCAAACAAGTCTAGAAATAAGCAAAGAAATGAACTTGACAAAAGCAAAATTGAAGGAAGGCACCACGATTGAAAGTAGTCACACGAAGAGCAGAGGAGAGCTGCGTTACATTACGTCTTCTTTTTTCTTTTCTGAAATTAAAGGGGAGAGGTGGGTCTTCTCCGCTGCAGCAGAAAGACCAGCAAGTTTTTCCTTTTCTATTTTAAGCTGCCATTAAAATTTAATTTAAGGTACGAAAATGAAACATTTTTTCCTTCCTTCCTTTTTTCTGATATATTTATTTATTTCTATTATTATTGTGTATTCTTCAATTTAATCTGTTAATTAATCTCTTCCAGTTTAGTCTTATTTTTTTTGTGATTTTCTTAAAGTTTGCTGAATACTTCTCCTACTACTATTATTATTAGATTTGTTTTGGTTTCTCTTCTTCAATTTGCTTCCGTTGGTTAGTTAGTTTCGCTACCATACTTATACTGGTTACTGATACATGAGCATGAGCTTCATTATTCCTTTCTTTTGTTTATTTATTAGGGTTTAATTTTTGGCTTGGCTTTTCAATTTCAAGCACATCTAGTCTATGTATTATCTAATTAATTAATTGGTCAGCAAATCTCTTAGGTTGTTTCTTTTGATTAAAATACAGCAGCAGCAACAATAGAGATCCATCTATCCATAATAATTAATAACTAATAATGGACGCCGGAGGCAATTCTCTTCCGTCTTCTGCACCTGATGGGGTTAAGAGAAAGGTTTGCTATTTCTATGATCCAGAAGTCGGCAATTACTATTATGGCCAAGGTCACCCCATGAAGCCCCACCGCATTCGGATGACCCATGCTCTTCTCGCACACTACGGTTTGCTTCAGCACATGCAAGTCCTCAAGCCCTTTCCTGCTCGTGACCGGGATCTTTGCCGCTTCCATGCCGATGATTATGTCTCTTTCCTCCGCAGCATTACCCCAGAGACCCAGCAGGACCAGCTCAGGCAGCTCAAGCGCTTTAACGTTGGCGAAGATTGTCCTGTCTTTGATGGCCTCTACTCCTTCTGCCAGACTTATGCTGGTGGCTCTGTTGGTGGTGCCGTGAAGTTAAATCACAACCTCTGTGACATTGCTGTCAATTGGGCTGGTGGCCTCCATCATGCTAAGAAGTGTGAAGCTTCTGGTTTTTGCTATGTCAATGACATCGTGCTTGCAATCTTGGAGCTTCTTAAAGTGCATGAGGTTTTTTACTATCTCTGTCTTGTTATAGATGCTAACATAGTTTCTCAATGTCACCTTGGATAGGCCCACCTTTTTTCAGAAAACCTTAGTTTAACTCAGTGCCTTCTAATCGCTACTCTAAAATTGTATTATGTTATTATTTTTTCTTTTAGGTTTTCAGGTCTAATCTTATAATCTGATCTTTTCTTTTCCATGCCTTTGCAGCGTGTTCTGTATGTGGATATTGACATTCATCATGGTGATGGTGTGGAGGAAGCATTTTACACCACTGATAGAGTCATGACTGTTTCATTCCATAAATTTGGAGATTATTTTCCCGGCACAGGGGATATACGTGATATTGGATATTCAAAAGGAAAATACTACTCTCTTAATGTTCCGTTGGATGATGGAATTGATGATGAGAGCTATCATTTCTTGTTTAAACCACTAATTGGAAAAGTAATGGAAGTTTTTAAACCGGGTGCTGTGGTTCTCCAATGTGGTGCTGACTCATTATCTGGGGATAGATTAGGATGCTTCAATCTTTCGATCAAGGGCCACGCTGAGTGCGTTAAATTTATGAGATCTTTCAATGTTCCATTGTTGCTATTGGGTGGTGGTGGCTACACCATTCGAAATGTTGCTCGCTGCTGGTGCTACGAGGTATGATTTTCTTTTGTTTTTGCATTTGAAATGTCTCTTTCTCAATTACTTATGAATTTGATTTGAAGTAATTTTTTTAATATCTTTGTTTAACCTACCACTATGTTTTTGATGTGACGAATATATGGCAGACTGGAGTTGCTCTTGGGATGGAAGTTGATGATAAGATGCCACAGCATGAGTATTTTGAGTACTTTGGTCCAGATTATACTCTTCATGTTGCCCCTAGCAACATGGAAAATAAGAATTCCCGCCAGTTACTTGAGGAAATACGGTCTAAGCTCCTTGATAATCTTTCAACGCTTCAGCATGCACCCAGTGTCCAATTTCAGGAAAGACCACCCGATACTGAGCTTCCAGAGGTATCCTTTGCTTACTTTTATAAAGACGAAATAATTGACATTGACTTTAATTGTTCTCACAAGCCACAACTAAGATCTTATAGTTTAACTACTTGGGCTTCACACTAAAACTCCTTTTGCTTGCTAATTCACAGTAGTCTAGGATTAACTTGTTTAGTTCACAAATAGAATCGTGTCTGCTAATGCTACTAAACTATATGTCTCCTATTTATTGAGAATGATCAGGCAGAAGATCAGGATGATGCAGATGAGAGATGGGATCCAGATTCCGACATGGATGTTGATGATGAACGGTACTTGTTGTTCTACCACAAAAAAGGGGTGAAAGAAGTTTTTTCTAATTATTTTATTCTGCTGTTTACTAATTTACGTTTATATACAGCAAGTCATTACCAAGCAGAGTGAAGAGAGAAATAGTTGAAGCTGAGCCCAAAGAGTCGGTATGATGAACTACAACTTACTTTTTGTCTTGGTATTTTAAATTCCCGGCGTTGGCCTATGAATGTCTTTTCCTGATTAACTATCTTAATCCATAACCTTAATAAGAATCTTCTTTTTTTTTTCTGTCCTTGTGTTCATAAAGGTGGAAAAGAAATTTTGACAATTAAACTCTTGAGAATTGAACCTAGGTGAATTTGGCAGGAAGAAGTTGCATCATCTGCTTTGTACAATCAATGTTAATGCTACTGCTGCTGCCAACTGTATAAATGAGCCTTTTTTTAGGGAACTTGAACTATTATCAACTTCCTTGAACACAAGATAGAGATAGTGCTTTCCTTTTGCTTTAACCCAAAAGGAGAGGAAATAATACTACTTAGTGCAAAATTACAAAACATTCATCAGTGCATTGTTTCAGTTTTATATTTTGTTTGTTACAGTAATATTCATTTTGCCTTTTGCAGGAGGGCCAGAAAGGAAGTTCTGAGCATGCTAGAGGCTTTGATACAACAGTAGACGAGAATGCAAGTGGAAAGGTGAGCTTAATATGCATGCCTTCACATAAATCTCCTGCAAGAAAAATCGAATGTGAAACGCACAAGGGGTTACTGCTTATAGATTTCTCAGCACCCAAAAGTCTCTTACTGAAATTCTATTGATTCCTCTATAATGCGATTTTTTTTTTAATTGGCATCAACTCTTGCAGGTTTTGGATGCTGGTCCTATGCAAATTGATGAGCCAGGTGTGAGAGTTGAGCAGGAAAATGTGAACAAGCCTTCTGATCAGATGTACTCCAAGTAGTTGCTAGGTGTGAGAGTTGGACAGGAAAATCTGAACAAGCCTTCTAATCAAATGTAATGTAAGTAAAAATCACCATTCCACAAACCGTTCCGAGTTGGTGTATGGTTTTTTGAGTTCTGCATATATGATTAGAAACTTGTACAAACCGTGAGAACCTGAAGGGTTTCGTGTCTAATTATGGTTTTTTTAATCAAGGCAATTTGTATTGAATATTGTGAAAACTTGGAAGGAGAAAAAAATATTTCTAGAATTTGTTGCTGATTTTTTTTTCCTTAAATAATTAGAATGGAGGAAAAATTGTGATTTTTTTGGGATACTAGTGATGATATTTCTTGAAAGTACATGGAAGAGTATTTTTATAAAAAAAAAAGGAGAATGGCAGGCGGAGCCTTGAGTATAGTGGACTCAAATTACATGGCAGCTGCATAGATGACTGCTTGGATAAATGGGATGACATCTGACTTGACAAGCCAATGTCAGGTAGTGGAGTTTGTTGGAGCGAAGGTAAACGGTGCATAGGACGGATGGGGATGTGTTTTAGGAAATGTACTTGTGGGTTGGGCTAAGTGTTGGCTTTGTTTGCAAACAATGTAATGGGCCTTCTGTCTTCATTTTATAAATTTGAAATATATATATATATATATGGGACGGATGGGGATGTGTTTTAGGAAATGTACTTGTGGGTTGGGCCTAAGTGTTGGCTTTGTTTGCAAACAATGTAATGGGCCTTCTGTCTTCTTTTTATAAATTTGAAATATATATACAATCTACGTTTTGATAGCGATAAATATTTGGGAAAAAAGAAGAAAGAAATACTGTACATACAAAGGACATCGATTTACATGTAAAGTTAAAACATTTTTCACCATTTATCGCCTCTTGAATTGTTATTGAATTAGAGAGAGGCGTCCAGAATACGCAAGCGGCAATAACAAAAAGACGAGGGCCAAGCCGAAAAAATCATAGAAAGACAAAAAATACAACGAAGATGAAGAAACTAAGTGGAAGCACCCCTTTTAAACCCATCATCACTATTTGAGCAACCAACAAATCCAACGTCAGGCACCATGGTTTCAGGTCTCTTCATGTATCCTTGCATAAGCTGTCATCCTATTCCTGGCTGCGGTTATCCGCAGCTCCGTAAATGGCATATGGCTAGCACCGGATAGTCCTTCCTCTCCCAAGTTCCCCTGTTGCTGTGTCATGTCTAGCTCCACTGCCACTAAACAGAGAACACAGCCTCTGCTAACCTTAAACTGGTATTATCATTAAAAACTAGGGAATAATTAGCATCAGGCAAATATCACATCAAGGCAGACTGACTCTCCATCCTCATATAGCGGCCTAGTCTTTCTAACATGGTATGCTATCTGAGGGATTCTCTAGTTGCTAGGGCTCTGCAAAAAAAAATAAAAAATAAAAATAAAAAAAAATAAAATGGAAGGACAGTGGTAATATACAAACGACTTAATTGCATGCGGAACCTAGAAAAAAACACTACTTATTTCTATTTGCACATCCTACTTGACTCTTGACATTTAACCTTATTTTTCTTTTTCTCCTCATACATAAGGAAAGAGACCAAATTAACTTCTAACCCAGATTTCATTCTTCTTTTTTCGGTTTTCCCTATATCATTGCGCAACCCATGATTAATTCTTATAGAAAGTGCAAAGATGTTAATGAAGTCGATTAAAAGAAATGCAGAATGAGAAATGCATGACATGACCATGTTTGCATTGCATTCGTGAGGTCAATCAGTTAATTGCATATAGCAGGTGCTTGTTAGTCTAGTAACTAGCTAATGGAAATGCTGTCTTAGGTTAATGTAGTGTAGAAACCTGAAAGTTATACTGATACATTCTCTGTCCAAAAGCCCTACTGGTTGCCCCCTGTAATCTTCAGTATGTTCTGAAACAACTGGAACCTGACTCACACTATGCCTATCCATGATGACCTGCACTGAGAGAAGGTCCATACTAGGCTTGGCGGTCCATGGTACTCGACATCTTTCACCATCCAAGGAACACAATTCAGATACTAGAAGTTCCTGAAACAGAAACAGTCAGTTAGTCAAGATTAGTAGATGGTCGTAGCTAGGATGTGGTACTTGCAACCAGCTATTAACATATGGCAGGCATTTTAGGAACTCTAAAGTCAAGACCGAGTCACCAACATTTCTAAATTGAACCTATCTGGTTCTGTAGTATGCAGGCAGATGGCCTATATTTCAGTAGTACTCAATACCAATGTACAGATAGATTTAAAACTTTCATTTGTATTTTTTAGAAATTCTCTTCCAATGCACGCCTACTTGATGAACAAGAGGAACCATTCACATTTTGTCTTCAGTACTTGATTTGCTTTTAGATTCTTCAACCAATTGAATATTTTGATTTTTTGGCTTTTTTATTTTTTCACATTTATGACATAATAACCACACTCGCACAACAGAACAAATATCTGAAAGTAAAATGGGATGATGAAAATTTGTTAAAAGGAGGGTTCCATACCTTGGGTATCCTGCTTTCTGACTTTATAATTCTGCTAAAATCATCGATGTCACCAAGAGTCAGTAAACCAATTAAAATATTATTGTCATCAACAACCATTGCACAAGACTGCTTTTCTGCAAGCATAAGACTCACTGCTTCAGTGAGTGAAGTGCTCATGAGAACAGTTACAAATCTTGTTCTCATGGCTTCTGAAACAAAAACTCTCCTCTTGAAAACTTCAGTTTCAATACTAGAATCATCTATGCACAGAGAACTTTCAACTTCACAAAGGTTACTTTCATAAGATGCCTTTTCAGTAGGTACATAAACAGAGGATTGCCCAGTTGTCTCAGGGGAAGACATTTCAGGTTCTTGAGTTGGATGAGTGTTTCCCTCATTGTGTTTTGTGGTACCTTTGCCATCCTTTCTTCTTGTCTGTCCGGATGTGATCCATGAAGACAACCCTACAGCTCCTAGTAGTGGTAGAACTATTCGATAGTCTTGTGTCAGTTCAAAGAGCAGCAAAACTGCAGTAAGAGGTACCTGACACACCCCTGCAAGTGTTGCAGCCATTCCAACCTGAAATGGGCATCTCCGAATGATCAGTAACATGATGCTTTTGGATGGTTTAGAGTATTCAATCCAAAAAGGTTTTACGTGTATGGACAGCTCAAATGCACTTGACAAAACATCATTAAGCTACCTCGTGGTCAGCCTCACTGTCCAAAAGTGCTTTTGTAACTTAGTTTTTCACTATATTGGTAGGGTTAGATGAGAAAACAAGGGACCTTGTGAGGGGTACAATCATGAGAGCTTGCACTTACGTGGGAGATATCTTGTAACTTAACAGAACTGCCATCAATCAGTTCAAATAGATGTAATAAAGAGAGCGATGGTCACTTTTATGATATACAAGGCAATTAGTTTGGAACAGCGTTCAAAATGAGGAGCCTTCTTTTAGAGTCCATTACTGTCTAGCAAAGAGATAAGAATGTCTTATCCTGTTTACATATATTTTAATTTGAGTATAAAGTGAGAACTTCTCAACACTCACTGCAACTCTCTTTCTTCTGTTCTATCTTGAATCTTGTTCTCTTCCATGGATATGAATCTTTTATATATTCACTTAACTATAATTACACAAGAAAATAGCAGCAAGGTTATGGCGTACTTGATTTCAGTAAAGGTTAACTTCAGGGTGGGTCTGCAATAGATGTTTGAGAATAGTGATTGTTCAATGAACAAGAAACAAAGGGATCTACTCTCTAGCATTTAATAATATAACAATAGGCAGGAAACATTGAAAGCTTGACATTCTCGAAATCCTAATCCTTCTCAGAAAATGAATTAATAAAGCCATCAATGTAGACCCTCTTTGCTCTAAGCAGTGGCAATATATGTGCTGATGAGGAAATACTGAGTTCGATGATGCATACCATAGCAACTTATTATTGTGCAAGTACCATGAAACCAGTAGATAAGAACTTGAATGTAAGAAAGTATCAAGCTGTATAATCATGTCTTAGAAAAGTACCAGGCCATAAGCTTGTGGTGATGCCACTTCCAAGATGGATAGTTGAAATGTCGGATTAGACTGAGCAACCGCAATACTAATGAATTTCCCATATGCCATTCCTGTTGCAGCACCGATAAAGAGGGATGGGGCATAGTAGCCTCCTACTAATCCAGAGGCCCGACATAAAGAGGTTGCAACTATCTTGACTCCTACAAGCTGAAGTAACAGGTCAGCTGAGAGGCCCTGGACAAATGGCCGAGATTCCAACAAAACGTCAACATTGTCAAAACCCCAGTATAGGATTTCAGGATATGCCAAAGCTATGACGCCAATAGCTAAACTACCTAGTATAGGAAACACAGCACTTGGAATCCCAACAGTGTGGTGAAGGTGATTGACAGTTGAGAGCATGAAGGATGTGCATCTAGATAAGGTCAACGAAACCAAGCCGCAGAGGATACCCAGCAAAAGATACAGTGGGAGTTCTGAAAATGAGATGAACAATAGCTAGCTTTTTAGGCTTTAATAGTAAAATGTTTATGAAAAAAACTTGAATAATTAATGTTTGGAGTAAAACCAATCAATCAACCAAGGAGAAATTAAGCTGATAGTTCTGCTAGTAATTGAACTTTTTTACTTACCACTCGGGGAGCGGAAGTCATAGTCGGGGACCTTAAAAGCAGGTTCAGAACCAAGACCAATTTCTGATACAACAGAAGCTATTACAGCGCTAAGTATAACCATAGAAGTGGTGTTTGTGAGTGAGGTTGAAGAATCAGTTGGGGATGGCCACAACACTGACTCCACAGCGAAAAAGCACCCAGCAACAGCAGCATTGAATCCTGTATTTCTTTTTTAAATTTTGAAGGAGATGCATGTAGTATTTGACAGAGAGATAGATGAGGAGAGAAACAAACCAGAAGAGATTCCAGCAGCAGAGCCAGCAGCTAGGAGGGAAAGCTTTGTTTGATTAGAATTGTGATTATTAAACACAGACAGAGAAGCAATTCCTTTGGCTACAGAAGCACCAATCTCGACACTAGGACCCTCGGGGCCAAGGGAATTACCAGTACCAAGTGTGAAACAAGCAGCCAAAGCTTTCAAGAAACTAGGAGCAGCGGCGGCAGCAGCCACTGGTAGTTGCAGTGGTCGTTTTTTATCACTTTTATATTTATCTTCACCATTAGTACGAGTAATAATGGTTGTTTGAAGGTGGTTCAAGATGCTAACTATCAAGCCGCCACAAGCAGGGACGGAGACAACTCTTATCCAGATAGAGTCGAAAGGCTCCTCTCTCAACCAGGAAGCACCTCTATAAGGAATTCCATCCCAGAACAAGTCCCGTATTTCATGCACTGAGTTGTTGAACAGCACTACAGCTATCCCAGTCAAGAGACCCACCAAGCAAGACGATATAATTATATCCGAATTCCCACCACCACCACCACCACCACCCCCATCTATCTTTCCGATCAATTCTTGCTCCTGGTCGTCTTCTTCTTCCTTGCTTGTAGTAGCAGTAGCAGTAGCAGTAACACTCATATAATCTCTTCTTCTTTCGGCGGGGGCTAATGGGGCTGAGAGGTCAGTGCGGATTCCGATATTTTTGTAGTGGTAACAATAATAATTTGAGGAGAACAATTTGTTCCTTTTGGAGAGGGAGAAAGAAGCAGAGATGAGTAGTCGTGGAGGCAATGCGCTTCCCATTGATATCCAATTTAATTTTTCCTCCTCCTGCAACCTCTTCCTATCCCATTCCTATATCCCATCCATCCCCACATTCAATTCCACACACAAAATAATTACACTAATTAAAACAATAATTTTTCTTAAGTTTCACTAACTGTAGTTCCATTTTTTCTCCCCATCCATCCTTTACATAACTAGTTGTTTTTTTTTTTTCTATATTATTTTTCAAATACTTTATAAAATTATTTATAAGAAATTTAAATTTATTAATTTAAAATATAAATGAATTTAAATATAATTTTTTTATATTGCATAGGATTCCTCTTTTTTTTTTTTTTTAATAAAGAAAGACGAAGAAGTGCGTTTTTCGTTCTCTCCATTCTCCATGCATGAAGAGAAACTAGATCCATCATATGGAATTTAAGAACTCAAAATTGAAGTTCTGCTCACATCTGGGTGCATTCAGCAACAAAACCACATGGCATTGCTTCCATAACCCAGGTCATCAGCAATCACATGACATTGCTTACATACATATATATCATCTTTCACGTTCTGGCAACACACATATAAAATACCAAATTTATAAATAGTACAGCCTCACCGCCTCGGGAACACAATATGAATGTTTGGGAGTAGTTGACGTTAAAATAAGGCATCGGAAGCTAAAACAAGAATAATATACCGTTTCCAATCAAAACCATTTTGGAGATGTTCTCGGTTATAGATAATTTATGAAACATGGAATAAAACATTTTATCGCATGCCTATTTAATCCCAGATACAGAAAACGGACTGATTATGCCACCAACTACAAATCTCAATATGTAACAATCAGATGACAATAACGACATCAAATTGGCTAACACGCTGAAGTGACTATGACATGCCAGAACCCAATGCGCACATGTCAAGTTACAGGAAGGCATCCTTCTCGAGCAACTTTAGTACCTCGTGCTGGTTGTTGAGTTTAGCAACATCAATGGGTGTCTTACCATCCATGTTCTGAAGTGTACTGTTGTATAAACCAAGAAGATATTCCATCAGGGCAGGAAAAATCACATGAAGCCACAAAGGGAGGACATTCCTAACAAGAGCTATTGACTTACACTGCAGCACCATTATCCAGTAGAAGGACTACACACTCCTTTCTTCCATAACCAGCTGCATAATGCAGCGCAGTGTTCTTGTTCTTATCCAGTGCATCAACAGTTGCCCCAGCCTCGAGAAGAGCTTGAGCACACTTCACCTGAAACAAATAGAAAGCATCTGCTGAGTGCTTACCATCCTACAACAAAAGTAATTTGACCAATTTGGATATATTTCCAATAATGTCTGACAACACAATCATTATGCAACTAGAAGGGGCCCAGAGCAAGAAGTCAGCTATAGCTCACAAACCAATCAATATCTACTGCTTTATGAGCATAAACCAACTAGGCAGTTCATTTTCAGCAAGGTGCCATGGGCAACTACCAAGTATCCAGTGCAGGTATTCATGAACTCTGCAACCCTTTCTAGCAGCATACTTGTCTTTTGATGATGATTTAACCACAAAAAGCCAAGACAAACCGCGTTAAAAAGAGCAGTAGCTTAGAAATAATAATACCTCCCCATATCCGCAGGCAAAATGCAATGCAGTTCTTCCCTCTGAATCTTCTTCGTCCTTGTCAGCACCAGAGGCTATTGCATTTTTCAAACCCTAATTGGAGATCGCAGATAAAACTTTTTAAGCTAAACTTGCAAAAGGTATCTTCAATTGCTCAGACTTAAATAGATAAAAGAGAGTAGCATTTGATATCTACATGAGGCAAAAGAAAATTATATTGAAAGGTCAACAAATGAAGAGAAGCATGCATGGTACATGCAAGATTATTGCACATCAACCATGCACAATAGTTCAAGAGAAATAGCAATTATTTTGCCCTCATAACATGATACACTAAACTAGAGTAGTGTTATCTTTGACACGTAGGGTTCATAAACACAAACTGAAATTTAAATCCAAAAGAGAAAAACAATGATCCACGTCCCGGAGACTTAAAAGAAATATTGAATCCTGTCAACAATCTTAATAACCAAGTTAGCTGCCATCAGACTTTTCTTCAAAGTGTTGGGTAGTGGGTCGAGAAGGGATTGAGAGAGAGCATCAGGCCATGGTTGGATATTTACAATAGAAACGAAAGAACGATAGGGATCATAAGATCCACAAACTATTTAAAAGATTAATGGAAACATGGATAATGAGAGTACTTGTTAAAGAATTATATTATATATGGTCCATTATAATCAAGTGCCACGTTCATGCTCTACATTGTAATAAGTAAAGCAATGTTATCCTTTTCTATAGAAATGCAAGAACAAAATACCAACATAAAAATGAAAATAACAATAATATTCATTCTTCCATTCATAGCATTCACCACATGGTCTCTGCATTTAAACCAATCCAAAGATAGGCTAAGAGGATCATGGGGCTTCTACTAATTGTTAAATGAATACGAACATCATATAACAAAGAAAAGAACAAGTCCCATGTTTGCAGCTACCATGAAATGTCAAAATGTCAAAAGATGCACATGGGTTTAAAGGAGAGTAACAAGAAGAAACCATCAAAGTATATGAAAGTTCCACAGGGTCATCATTGTCCAATAATGCTGCCAGGTTGGCAAGTCCTGTGGTGTGTCTAAATAGAAATTTGTGCCTATAGCCTCTCTCACCATTAAGTCCATATAACAGTGCAAAACACGTCCATTACCAGTAATTAGACAATATTCAATACTTTCTTTCACTCTAGGCTGCAAACACTTTAACTGGAAGATAACATGCCACACATTTAATGGAAAAGAAAAACAAAAACAATTTAGATGATCTAACTATAAATAAAGATGGCATCTATCTAAGAAAAAAGAGATAAGGTTAAGCATGTCAAATCAGTAATCAAGGCAGGCATTCAGCAAAGGCTAGTTGTGCCCTACCTCAACATCACCAACACTAGCACAGTTATGGACAATTGATTCATCCTCATTTCCCGATCCTTCTACTTCAGCATGTCCAGAAGTTGCTACAGAAGTTGCTGCTTCTTCAGAAACAGCAAGACCCATTGCTTCACCCAACTTCTGAAGGACCTCTTTATCATTCCAGTACCTAAGCGAGCACATTTTTGCTGTTAGTAAGTTAAGATAATGAAACCAACTTGATGAATCCACCTTTGCTAATGTCAAGGCAGGAAAAACATAACAACTATCTTACATTCTTTCCCCATTTTTCTAAGCAAGTAATAGTAAAATACCATATATCTAAATATTATGATTACCGACCTCATCATGGCAGCTGGACCACCAGACTCTATCTCCTCTAAAATAGGCTTTAAAGAAGGATCTTCTCTTATTCGAGTCATTCGTTCCTCAATCTGATCCTTTTGTGATGGGTTCGTAAAACTCTCAAGCATTTGAGACATCGATGGATCCTGAGGATGGATAAGGAAAAAAATTACTCTTCCATCTGGACTTGTAAAGAATCCATAGAAAGATGAGACGCACCAAGATAAAAAAAAAAGGATTTACCTGCATTAATGCACTGCCAAGGCGTTCAGCCATAGTCATAAATTGGGGATTCTGCATAACCTGTTGCATGGTTGAATAATACTGTTGAGTATCGAACTGAGGGATGCCTTCTTCGGCTGGGGGACCTTGAAAAGTCTTCTGGAGCTGCTCTGCCATCTGATTGAATGAAGGATCTTTGGCTATCTGCTCAGCTAACTCCTTGATGCTTGGATCCTACACGTATCAAAGCACAGACATCTATAAACCCTTGGAGAGTTACGGTGGAATTGTCCAGCATTTTAGAGTGAAGTAAAAACAATTTCACAGAATGAGCTTCAATATCAAAAGTAAATTTAGCTAAGGACATGAGGACAGGTGGAGTAAAAAGAAAGAATGGGAACATGTTAAGCCCTTTACAGTCAAAAAGATAGTTTATCACAATTCACAAATTCATAACTATTATTTATACTTAGCAAACAAAGCAAAGAAATAAACAGAAAAAATTAGTAAATGTAATGGAAATTGACAAACATACATTGAGCAGGCCAGTCATGGCAGAGAAATCAAAAGGATTGGGAGGAATTGCAGCAGCAGCAGCAGCAGCTCCCAGTCCTGGAGAGGGGGAGGAGGAGTTCTTGTTCCTTGTTCCCCGGAGGCTGAGGAAGTTTGTGATGATGATTCTTTATTGTTATTTTCTGGGCCCGAAGCCGAACCTGTTTTCTCATCTAATAACAAAGGCAATTTCTCATTAATAAAAAAGAAAGGCATATGTGATGTGATGCGATGCGATGCGTGAGAGAGCCAGTCTAGGTTTTTTCATAATCGCAACAACAAAAACAGATCTATAAAGGACGGAAGAAAGCAAGCTTACCAGATGAAATAGTAGCATCCTTGTTCGTAGTGGCCATGGCACAGTAACAAGCTAAGCTGAATGAAAATTATGCAATCAAGGAAAGGAGGTGAGGAATTATTATCGGAAGGCGATCGATAAAAGCAGAAATCGAAAACGAATTGAATCGCAATGAATAATTACTTTGCTAATTACTCTTACTAATATAAATAAATAAATAAATTATATTACTTATTATTAAACCAGTAGTAGTGATAGTAGTAGGTAAAAATAAGAGGATTACCAGGCAGAGGCAGACAGGTAAGGCTGCTTGTACGAACTGAGATATCAAGTCAGGTATCGACCACCGCACAGCACAAGTAAGAACAAGAAGCGTGCACGATGAGCAAGAAAGGAAAGGAAAGGAAAGGAAAGGAAAGCAAGGGAAAGGAAAGGATTTGAGTGTCTTGAATACAAACAAACACGCTTATGGACATTGTTTGTGGGCCATCTCAATCCTCATCTTCTCATCAAACCAATGAATATGAATGGCTCATGGCTTCTGGCTCATGCCACCTCCTCCTTCTTTCTTGTTTATTTTACGAGCAGGCCCCAACCCGATAACCGGGTTAGTGAAGCCCAGGACCGACAATGTTTGAGATTGGGCCTCTATACATTTTTGTCCAAAGCGATCATGTTGGGTAGTAGTAAAGCACAGTCCGTGTCTATATTTGATTTCCCATTGTGCTTATGTTGGGTCGTAGCAGAACCTAATGGTGGGCTAATCTCTGTTCTAGCCCACATGCTTCTCATATCTCTTGCTCAGCCTATTGACATTTGGAAAAACTTCAAAGTCAAGTGTGTAAGACAGGGCAGAATAGAGGAGTAAATAATTATTCATCCTCAAAAAATTATCCACCGCCCTACTAGAGCGGGCAATTCTAGAGTGCAGCCTTTCAATTCCTTTGCCGCTCTATGCACGACATATGGCAAATTAATTTTGCATAGTCAAGATACTTTATATTATCAGTGTAAAAAGTAGGTTTCAATTTCAGATACTGGAGCTCAGCACATTATGCAGCCCAAGATCCTTTAAATCTCCCAATATATATATATATATACCCAGCCCATATAGTTTGCTTTATTAACTTGTCAGGCAAAGAAGAGGAGGGAAGTTGCAAATTTTTCCCAAAACTTTTCTCCCACCAAGGACACCAGTTGCAGACCTATTGTTTTTAATATTCAAAAAACATTCATCTCCTTCTTAACTTCTCCGTGATAAGGATAAGAATTATAAGTTCTCTTCATTAATTTATTTGCACTTGTATCTCTTTTTCTTCAACTTATTTCTTTTAATTGTGTACTATTAGTCTTTCTATAGCTAACTAATACTTATCCACATGTTTGTGGTTTTGTATATATAACTTTCGTACGTATTATTCAATAGTAGAGATTCTTAGACTTTACATGATATCGGAATCAAAAAAGGCTTAATAGTCTAAATTTGTTTTCTTTCCATTATTCAAAAAAAATTTTTCTCCTTCCCATGGTTCGTCGTATCACTAGACACGTCTATTGTTCCTGCAGTTCCTTCCTTGTCCGTGGTTCAACCATCTCTTCAAAGTTTTTATTCTCATACCTTACTTAAACTTACTCTCACAAATTTTATCCTTTGTCAAACACAATTTCCACCAACTCTTGTGTTGTCATGGTTTTCTCCATCATATTGATTGCTTTTAATATCCGTATGCTTGCCATTATCTCCGAAACCGAACCGAATCCGACTCTATGCTACTTAGGATTGCCATGACCAATTAGTCCTCAACTAGATTGTCGGCTCTCTCACGAAGCGTACTTCCTTTTGTTATTGGTGCACGAATAGCACGAGCGACTTGGCTCAAATTGATCGCTCGCATATGGTTCAAGCACAAGGACTTAGATCAATCACCTCAAAAGTAATCACTATCACCTCGTTCAATGACCATCTAAATTCATTCCTCAAAATTTTGAATGGAAAAAGAGTAGCTATGACTTCCTTCACTCCTTTAAATCTCCTACAAGGTTTATGGGTTAGGGTCGGGGTCGAGGGTTTAGGGATTTAAGATTTAGGGTTAAGAGTTTAGTGGTCTAGGATTGAGAGTTTAGGGCCTAGGTTGTGAGGTTTATTGTGTAGGGTTGAGGGATTAGGGTCTAGTGGTTTAGGTTATGAGGTTTATTATGTAGGGTTAAGGGCTTAAGGTTTATAGTTTATGGGTTTAGGGTTTGAGGCTTAGAGCTTAGGGTTTAGGGTTTATGGTTTAGGGGTTTGGTGTTTGAGGCTTCGGGCTAGGGTTTGGGGTTTAGGGCTTAGGGCTTTAGGTTTGGGGTTTAGGGTTCGGGGTTTGAGGCTTAGTGGTCTGGGGTTTAGGTTTAAGGCTTGGAGTTTAGGGCCTAGGGTTTAGGGTTGGGGTTTGGGGTTTCGGGTCTAGGGTCCAGGGTTTAGGGTTAGGGCTTACGGCACGGGGTTAGAAGTTTAGGGTTTAGGGTTTACGATTTTGCATTTAGGGTTTAGGGGGTAGGGGTCCGGGTCGAGGGTCTAGGGGTCTAGAGTTTAGGGTCTAGGGTTTAGGGGTCTAGAGTTTAGGGTTTGGGGTCTAGGGTTTTGGATCTAGTGGTCTAGGGCTTGAGTTTTAGGGCTTTTGGGTTTTTGATTTGAGGGTTTAGGATTTTAGGGATTAGGGTATAGTGGTCTAAGAGTCGAGGGTTTAGAGTATTAGGGTTTAGGATTTAGGATTAGGGTTTGGGTTTGGGGATTAAGGTTCGAGATTTGAGGTTAGGGTTTGAGGTTTAGGATTTAGGATTTAGGGTTTTGGGGTTAAGGGTTTAGGGTTTTTGGGCTTTGGGTTTAGGGTTTTGGGCTTTGGGTTTGGGGTTTAGGGTTTAGGGTTTAGGGTTCGAGGTTCTAGGGTTTAGGGTTTGGGGTTTGGGTCTAGGGTTAGGGGTTAGGGTCTAGGGTTTAGGGTCTAGGGTTTAGGGTTTGGGTCTACGGTTTAGGGGTTTGGGTTTAGGGTCTAGTGGTCTAGGGTTTAGGGGTTAGGGTCTAGGGTTTAGGGTTTTGGGTTTAGGGTTTAAGGTTTAGGGTTTTAGGGTTTAGGGTTTAGGGTTTTGCGTTTAGGGTTTAGAGTTTAGGGTTTTGGGTTTAGGGTTTGGGGTTTAGGGAGGGAGGGAGGAAAAAAGCTCGCGGGTTTTTAGACGGAGACCCATGGTCGCCGAAGCTCGATCGCCGTCGTCTACCGTCGGATCGTACTGAATTTTTGGTATATTGTTCGCTTGACTTTGCGCTTCCTTTTCATCTGGAGGGATTTGTATTTTAATTGTGGAGCGGGGATTACAATCTACGGAACATATGGGTTGGAAAGCTCCAACAATTGGCGGTCAGTTATTCACCGTCGTCGGAGCTATAACTCCTCCGTCCGATTGCCTTTAAATTTTGATATGTGTTTCTTTGTGTACGTCGTCGGCATTCGGCCGAAGGATTTCTTGATCAGAATTAGGGAAGCAAAAAAATTTATGTATGAGTATTCGTGATGTTTTTACGGTTTTTACGGCGAGAAGAACTTTGATTGTTTTTGAGATTTCAGTTGTGTTAGTTGGAATGTGGTCAAATTTCTACCACAGTTGTGTACAGGTTGGGATTTGGTTTACGAACGGGGGAGATTGGGTTTCGAGCTGTGAGCGAGGCGTTATCGCTTTCAAACGGAGACTACTGGAATTGTGTTGCACATTGCGAGTCGGGGAATCGCTCACGTTGTCCACGCGTTGGATGAGGGTGAAATCTTTGTGGAAAGATTCGTAGCTCAAGTGGCTACGTGCTCACCGTCTAGAATTTGAGTTCATTGGTTTTTGGATTGAAGACGATTTGCTACTGATGGCCGTCGGAACGATGCTGACGACGGCATCCGCCTCCACCATAAAAAATGCCACGACCACCCAAAATCCCACCAAACCGACCACAATAGGTCAGCGAAAACCACCGAGACCACCCATGGCCGAATGTCACCACCAATGGCAAAGCCACCACCACATCCACCTCTCGTAGTGGGTCGTGGGCTAATCGGGTTAAAGTGTACGCAGTGTAAAAACCCGAGCTTCGATTTCATCATTTCCAAGGCAACTAATGGGTACGCGTTTTGGAAATTCCGAGACCACGTCATTGATGAGAGTTCTTCACGATGGAGCTGATGCTTAGTTGGCTTTTTCCAGGTGCTCGGATGCTGGATTACATGCGGTGAACTACTATTGCCCGATGGGTTTGAAAAAATTTTGGTCTTAAGAGTGTTTCCTCGACACGACGAGGTTTCATGATTTTTCGTTTCAAGAGAGAGGAGGATGTCCATTTGGTTATGGAGCGGGGGACCAAGTAGATGTTTGGGGGTAAGAGCATTGTTCTCCAACGGTGGCATCCCCAGCTTTGTTTTTGACAAATCCAAACTTTGAAAGGTTCCGGTGTGGATCCGAGCTTCATGGTTTACCTTTTCCATTGTGGAATGAGGCTTGGATTAGGTATGGCGGCGAGTATGGTTGGAAGACCTTTATACTCGACCAACAAACTCTAGGATGCACTCGACTTGATTATGCTCGGATTTGTGTTGAGTTGGATGCTTCGATGCACATGGTTCACTCCTTTCGGTTGAAATGTAGGTTATCTTCGAGCTATATCGGTTTCGGTTGAGTATGAATGAAAGCGGAGTGTACGTGGAACTTGCGAAGTGTTTGGGCATTCGTGCGAGGCTAAGAGTATACCGATTAATTCGGCGAGAACCCAAAAATGGAGGGGATGTCTTAATGGCGAGTAGCTTCCACTATTCTTCGTTGTTGCTTGGGGTTCCTCAGCCTCTCATTGTGCCTACTCTTGAGATTGTTGCGGCGGCCCGAGTTACTCGGCTAGCTTTTCGGCTATTCAGAAGTAGATGAGTCTGCTGCACTCTGTGTTCTCTTGTTAGAGATGATAGGATGAAAGAAAATTATGGGTCGGACTCGGACTCGGCTAATGACATCTCGCGAGGTGGAGAAGGATCGGACTTGCTTGTGATAGCCATAGAGCGAGTGTTTGGATAGCGAAGTGGCATCTTTGCACTAGCAACGATGATTGCGGTACTTCATCGCCACTCGAGGCTTCCTCGAATTCGGTGGCCTCTTCGTCGACTTCATCGGTTGTCACCGAGTCGAAAGCCGAGGTAACCTACATCTCATACGAAGAAGAAGGGGAAAAAGCCTAAGAGGCTATTAATTTTTCCCCTATGTTTTTCTCCTCCACTCCTACTTTTTATGTTAGGTTGCTTGAAATATTTAGGGTCTTAATGGCCCATCAAAACGAAGAGTGGTTAAGGATTGGATTGCTTAAATATCGTATTAGCTTAGTAGGTCTTCTTGAGACTAAAATTGCTTGTAGCCGGATGGGGAGAGTTGAATCGGCTATAAATCCTTCATCACGGCGGTTTCTTTCTAATGTGTCGGATGCGGTTAAATGTCATATTCGATTGGTTGGGACCCGTTGGTGTATAGCATTTGCTATTTGCATTCTTCCTTACGAGTGGATGACTTGTGAGGTTTTAGCTTGGTTGATCGGTCCTCGCTTTGTAGTAACATTTGTGTATGGTTTAAATACACGGATGGTCGTCGGGACTTGTGGGATTATTTGAGGCTTCGCTCTTACGCTTTTCAATCGAGGCACTTGGCTTGTCTTGGGAGACTTGATGCTTATTCCGAGTTCTTCGGATAAGTATGGGGGTGACCACTTCTTGGTATGGCTATATGGATGATTTTAGCAATTGTGTGCGGGCATACGAGTTAACCGGAGTTTCTTATTCGGGTTTGAGATTCTCGTGGCATAATAGTCGGCATGGCGGCGGCTACTATTCTAGAAAAGCTCAGCTGGATTTTTGGTAACTCGAGTGGTTCTCGATATGGCCGACCACACGCTCGGAAATCCTACCGCGAGATTCATCTCAATCATAGTGCTTATGGTGGTTGATTTAAGCTCTCCTCCATCTAAGGTAAAAGCTTCATTTAAGTTTTTGAACCTTTGAGGTGACATGGATGATTTTATGGGTTTAGTTGAGGAGGTACGACGGGGTTCGATGAATGGTAATCCGATGTTCAAGTTTACTCGAGAGATTGGGGTTGCTCGAGTCTAAACTTAAGTCTTTCCATCGTCACCACACTAGTCATATCTACTAGTAGGGTGGTGGAGGCAAAGGCTCGTTGGGGTGCTGGCTCGGGTTTTATTGGATGGTTCTCCTCGTATAGATGAGTACTTGGTGTACGAGAGGGCGGCTTGCTAAGGAATACTCTCGGCTAAGTAAGGATGAGGAAGCTTTTTATAAGCGACGAGTCTCGGATTCGGTGGCTTGATTGGGTGATAGGAACACCGAGTTCTTCCGTAGATCGATTCTTCATAGACGGGTCGGGAACATGATTCGTGAGCTTGGCGATGAATCGGGGATTCGGGTCCGTGATCGGCGTGGTATGGGTCGATTAGCGGTTCGATACTTTCGGGATGTGCTCTCTTCTCATTCGGCCTCCCTCGTGGGGATGCTTCAGGTACTTTTCTAGCGGCGTTGCTCCGATATAGTTTCCACTTGAGAGTCGATATCACGGATGATGAGATCGAAGAGCCTTATTCTCCATCCGAATGATAAGGCTCGAGGCTCGGATGGTTACAACTTCTCGGTTTTTCAAGAAAAGTTAGGATATTATTGGCGGAGACTTCATTGCTTGCTTTGTAAGGTACTTTTTCGGTTCCTCTACTCTTCCTCGATGTATTAATACTACTAGGATTTCTGCGATTCCTAAGATTGAGAACCCTACCTCCGTGAAAGACTTTAAGTAGATTGCATGCTTGTAATGTCATGTATAAATGCATCTCTAAAGTCATTGTGAGCGAGCTAAAGATGATTCACGATGTTATTAGTCCGAGCTTGAATTGCTTTTATTCTTAGTAGACGGATATCGAGATCTTTATTTCTTGACCCAGAGCTCATGCATAGCTCATCATCTACTAGCTACTATGGCTAGATGTCTTTGAAGGTAGACATTCGGAAATCTTTCGACACGATTAGGTGGGAATTTATCATCTTGGGATTGAAATCTATTGGAGTGCCTAATTCCATGATTAAATGGATTGAGGTATGTATGTACATAACTTTTTCTCGGTGGTATAAATGGAGAGCTCCGCGGGTTTTTCCATCATATAGAGGCCTTCGGCGGGGTGATCCATTATCCACTTTATTTATTTGTCTTGGCCATTGAGGGTATGAGAGGAATGCTTAGAGAGGCTTCGCGAGAATCAGAGATTTCGGTTCCATTAGAGGTGTAAACGAGTGCCGTCACGCACGCATGCTTTCTTGAT